>JARKIA010000014.1:0-1272249 GCA_029289565.1 Mycena galericulata
GTCTCTGCCAATTTTCGGATCTCACTCTCGTGGTGTGTCATGCAGAACTTAATCATGTCCTTCATATTTTCCTGCAGGCAGGAAGTATGAGAGAGATGTGAGATGCACGAAGCGGACCACGCACCCTTTTCATGTAGTCAAAATATTCTTGACATGAGCAACTCAGAAGGTTATCCCGTTTTGACTCTCGTAGCGTCAAATCGAGGATCGGCTTCACCAAGTCGTGCTTCATGATCTGTGTATGCAGGTTCGCATTGTTATGCTTCAGAATGAACCGAAAGATCCGGAAAGCAGCTAATCACAAAACGTAATCAGCACCAGTCCAAAGCAGCCCATCGTCTAATTACTGACCGTGCTGCAGGTGCTTGTCCCGGGCTTTAAACAATGTGGGCACACGAGTGAGAATTTGAGATGACGCGACGTAGAAGTAAGCACGGAAGTTATGTCCGGAGATGAAGTTGTACAGTAGATCACAGAGGTACGTGAAGCGGTTCGTTTCTTCCCGCGTTAATGACAGAATGGAGTCTGTTCGCCCGGATCAGGAGAAAAACGTGCGGATTGAATTGACGGCCTACCAGTCGGGGTCTTCCAATCTGGAAGCTCCAGCAAGGGCTGGAACAGAACGTTGACACATTCCCTGTAGAAATAGTCCATGAAACGCTCGGTACCGGGCTCGTCTTTGCGAATATTCCGCATACCACCGCCCGGCTGGGAAAGCGCTCTCAAGTAAGCTCGCAATGAAGCACGGTCAAAAGGATAACGCACAGCAGCTTCGGTAGCCAAGCCTGCCGTAGGCGGGCCAATCTCGCCAGGTGGCGGAATATCGAGCCACACCTTCAACGCGTCGCCCATCTGGCTCTGCACGGCAAGGTCCCCGCTGTGCGCGACAATCCCGCACACGAGTTGTGCCAGCGTCTGCGCTTTGTCCGCCCCCCGCTTCTTAGCGTCGCGCTCCTTCTCGATCGCCAGAACCTGCTTCAACACGTGCGCCCGCACGCCGTACGCGTCGTGGTCCAGCAACGCCGCGAACACCTCCCCACCCGCACCAATCACAACACGCCCTGCTGGGTCTGTCTCGGGTAGGCTGAGCGCCCACTGCACGGCAAAGAGCACGCCGCGGTCGACGAGCGTCCGAAAAAGAGCCATGCGAGCGGGGAGCTGCACGTTCTTGCCCATCGCGCACAACTGCTGCACCAGGAACATCACTTGCCGCCGCAGGCGGATCTCGTCCTCGGACAGCTCGTCCGGCGGCGCGAATGAATAAGAGCCGGCGCGTTTGGCGGCAGCAGCGGTTGCAGGCGAGGGCGTGATTCCATTACTTGACGGTAGCTCATTGGGCGACGTCCCGTTGGCCGGGGATTGTGCCTGCTGGGAAGGAGCAGCTCTCCGAGGTGCAGCGCCGGTCAGCACCTCCTCATCTACGTACAGTCTAACGACCTCCCGCAGGAAGGAGTGGTCCTGCTGCACATGGGTGATGATGTCGATCTGGTTGAAGATGATGCAAGAATTGAGGACATTGAAAGTTGAGTCGTCCAGGGCTCGGGCAAGAACGACATCCTTGAGGAACTGCAGCCGATAGGTGTGGTGGATCTTCCGCTGCATCCCGGCGTCCTGTATCGGGATCGGCTCGTGGAAGTGCGTCGTCTGAGCCAGGAATTCGCGGTAGTTGGCCTTGTGGGTCGGGAACTCGGGGTCATACTCGAGCATCCCGACCACGCCGGGGAAGAGATCGTCAGAAAGGATGTGCTCGTATAGGTTGTGGTCGTTTAACATGACTGGCGGAGAAATGAGCTGTCATCGAAAAGACGACGAAAGGCAGCAACGCACGGATGGTTTGAGTGAGGCTGCACAGTGCATGCAAGTTTTCTATACTCTCCAGATCTTCTGCGGTGTGAAGAACATCGATCAGTCCTTTGAAGTATTCCTAGCAGGAGGATGGCTCAGCGGTATTCGGGAAAGCAGCGTCTAGAGGCGTACATCCGCCATAATATATTCACACAAACGCTCTTTCACTTGGCCCGTTCGAGAGAGGCCTTTGATAGTGCGTTCGATGTCGCCAATTATGCCCAATTGCGGGGTCGGAAGCTGGCCACCACTGCGATAGCCGGCGGGCTCCGGGCCGATGACCGGGGATGATGAGATGAGGGTTTGCTCGTCAGTGACGGTGAGGTGTTGTTGGACCTCGACGATGAAATTCCAGACCTCCGAGCAGCCTTCAGGATCTTGGAAACTGAGGGCGTAGTCGGCCCCATTGGGCTCGGTCCAAACGATGAGAGTTTCTGAAGGAGAGTTGGACGAGAACGGGGGAAAATAAAATATAACACACCCTGCTGCCGCTGATACACATCCGTACTCCGTATTGGAGTCGATAAGATAACATCAGCATAATTCCTTTCGGAACGTGCGATGAGGTGGGCGTGTTCTGAGTCCTCTTGGAACTGACCAAAACAGAACGCGGTGCCTTGGTCGACCCAGCGCTGGCCAACGAGCTCATAGACCTAGATAAGGTGAAAAAACCGGTGGGTAATCTCTGCGGTAATAGGTACCTTGACGCGTTTCATTTCCTGGTCTTGGCCGTCAGGAATCCATTCCTGGCCATCGTCTACCTGTCCACCGGCCGCGTCCGACACGGTCCCCGGGTCAACCGTGTCGAGGAGCATCTCGTCGGCGTTCAGATCGCTCGTGTGCACGGTGGGGGGTTCTTTGTCATCGTGAGCCACTGAGGGATCGAGAGTGGATTCCGAAGAGACTGTGCTGCTCGGTGCGACGGTGGGATTCTCGTCATCGTTCTCCGGGGCCGGGGGGGGAGATGAAGAAGGGAGCGTGTCTGCGGTCGGCGGAGGGTCGGAGTCGGCAGGACCAGCGCCTATAACACCTTCTTGTGCATTTTTCGGGTTTTTCTGGCCAAGAGAGCTCATGGCCAGCCGTGCTCCTCGTCGGAGATCGAGATGAGCAGCAACTCCAACTTTCGCGTGGCCGTTGCTCGGACCGAGAGGGATAAATAAACCACAACAACCCATACTGCCCCGATCTGGATGCTTCGGAGCTTGTGATATGTCGGATAAAAACAGGAATTATCTTCATAACCTTTTCAGATTAGTGGGCGGTCAATCGAGGTATATCCTCCTCATTTGTGTGAAAAAGCGAGCCTCGGTCGCTCCTTGACCTATCTTAGTATCTACTATCGTGGCGTGAAGTAGTAAAATGCAACTTCGCCATGTCCGCTTTTGCGACCCGGGAGTGACTGAAAGGATGTACACAAGGTTTGTAAGCTGCACCGTTTGGGTGTGCCACATGAGGCAAGCCTCACCGCAGACGATTTTTCGGATTTAAGGTTTCTGTGTCGATCTCGATGGGAAGATTGAGATTGGTGCTTGAATTCTTCATTGTGACCCTTCTTGATATCTTGGGCAATTACACTGCAATTACTTACTTGTTGAAGCAAGTACCCGAGTGCGGCCCGGATTCCGAATCACTGATCTCGACACTGATAGTGATATCGTCCAAGGACGAATGTCCACCACCGACCTGCGCAGACAGCTCATCGCACTTAATGCAGCTATAGCTGCGCAAAGATCGGCCCTCTCCCAGTTGGAGACGGATAGGAACGCCGTGGAACGGCAGCTGCGAGATACCGCGACTTTTCCGGTCCTGACGTTGCCAGTCGAAATCACAGCGGAGATCTTTTCCCTATGCCTTCCAGAATTCCCCCGGCCAAGGAATGAGCCCAGGGGCTCACGACTCCTTGCAGACAGATTCATATCTGAGGCTCCTACAGTCTTTCTAGGCGTTTGTCGCGCCTGGCGAGACATCGCGCTCCAAACGCCAGCGCTTTGGGCGACACTGGAATTTGGATACGACTACTTTCCTTGGCCTCATCCCAAGCCCACACTAGAAGGAGTCCGAGCATGGATGGAGCGGTGGCTGGACCGTGCAGCACACCGTCCTCTATCCATCCAGTTCCATTCTGATGCACTAGGCAGCGAAACACATCGCGTTCTCTCTCCCAGCTGCATGCACAATGTCATCCACCGATACGCTGCGAGAATAGTATATCTGGAACTAAATTTCAGCCAACGCGAGATAGCTGGGTTCTCCCTGGATTCAATATCATTTCCTCTCCTCCAGCGTGCCGTGCTGAGGGATGTGTACCCTTGGCCTTCTTCGGAACCTGTCCCTGTTTTCACTAACGCACCCCGCCTTCATGATCTCCTTCTGTTTCGCCAAGGGTCCTCGTGGAGATTCCCTTCGCTGCAATTGACGAAATTCGAGGGCGAGATCACGGAAAACTTTGAACTTTTCACCGTGGCGATGAACCTGACGGAAGTGATATGTTATGCAGAATACGATCCCCCCCATACAACTCCTGTCATCTCCCACGCCCGTTTGCTCTCCCTCACTCTATTTCCGCCGGACTACGCTTCAGCCATCCTTGACCATCTAACCCTACCCGCTCTCCAATCCCTTCATTTCACAATCTCAGAAGAGGATGAACTTGTAGATCCAGCCTCGGTTCTATCCTTTTTCCAACGTTCCGCGGCACCATTGCGCACGCTATCGGGTCTGAATGTTTGCGAGCAGACATACGATGAGTGGGCAGAATGTTTCTCCTGCGTAGGTGACACACTCGATAATCTGGAAGTGCATTATCCATCCCAGCGGTTTCTATCGGACAGCTTGACGGACAATTTTTCGCCTCTCAAGGCGCTCCGAACTCTCAGCTTTCTCAACTCGCCAGACGTAAACCGCCTGCTCTTGGGTGCCTTCTTAAATTCGTCACCCGGCATCCAGTCGTTCCGCCTGGTTTGCCTCCCCTTTCTCGATAACAGGGTTCAATTTTCAGGAACGAGGGACGATTACTTTGCCGACGTGGCGTACCAGGGAATGGATATTTACATCAGGCCTGAATCATCTTCTAATGCAGGAGACGAAATTCGGTGTGTAGTCATGTCTAGTTTGACCGCGGGTTTTTACGAGTACCACAGTCTGCGTAACAGTGTGCAGATGCACAAGTCGTACACTTCGCCTGCCCCCTTTCCGTGAGATCGACTTCTCCCGGAAACCTCATGAGCCCGGCAGAGGTGTTGGAATCGGAGGCTCTCACGGAGACGAGTAGATACAGTGGGTCCCAAAGTGAGCGAGACGTGGTGTATCCATTTGGCGACGGGCAAGGAGCTCGTGCTTAAAGGGACTCGAAACCACTATATTTGTTGATCCACGAGGCAATCCAAAGAAACAGCAGCCTAGGATTTTCACCTTGTATCTATTTTTTTGGCAATACATTGTGTATTTCGTAGGCGTTATAATCATGTGTCGTGAAGAGAATCGAGATTGTGTGCCCAAATAGGAATTTGGAGGCTTCGGGATATCCCGGACAGTGAGTCTCTTTGAAGAACTCGTCAAAATGTCCACCACTGACCTCCGCCGGCGTCTTGTCCGGGTTGACAACACAATCACCCAGTTCAAATCAGCTCTAGCCAAGCTTGAACGGCACAGGATCATCTTACAACGCCAGCTTCACACTATTGCGACTTATCCGGTCTTGACATTACCTGTCGAAATCACGACCCATATCTTTTCCCTCTGCCTTCCAACCATCAAAGAGCTGCGGGAGAGCGGACCAAGCCTTTCGGAGGGGTTAAAAAGCACCCCGATGCTCTTCTTGGCCGTTTGCCGTGCGTGGAGAGAGACAGCACTGGCGACACCAGCTCTCTGGTCGACGTTGCAGATTCGCTTTGAAACCATCCCTCAAAAAGTGGCGTCTGAACCCGAACTAGTCGAGGAATTTGTAGACCAGTGGCTGGGACGTGCAGCGCTGCGCCCGCTCTCGATTCTATTTCACACGAGCAGATACGACGATCATACGGTCACTCCCAGCCGCGTACGCGATATCATTCACCGATACGCTCATCGGATGGTGTACCTGGAGCTCCACTCGAGTCAAAGCGAGATACGCCAGCTGGAACTGGATTTAGCATCATTTCCTCTCCTTCAGCGTGCGTTGATTGGGGACGTCCACGACCCACCCCCGGATCCTTTGAATCCGGTCGATGTCTTCAGCAATGCTCCCCAACTATGCGAACTCGAGATATTCGAATCAGCCGTCTACTCCTCTTATACACCCCCTGCGCTTCAGTTGACGAAATTCGAGGGCGAGATCACGGACTTGGAGATTTTCTCAGTGGCTCCAAACCTCATCGAAGTCAAGTGTTCTATGGATTACTTCTACCATGTTCCACCCACAGTAATCATTCACCCACGTTTGCAATTCCTCACTCTTTTAAAAACACCCTCCGGCTTCGAGTCAGACAACATATTTCCACACCTGGCATTGCCCGCTCTTCTTTCGCTGGATATTTCAGACTCATCTGAATATATCGACCCGGAGTCGATTTTATCCTTTTTGACCCGCTCGGCAGCACCATTACACACCCTGTCCGTCGATCTTGACGGTGACCGGTATGACGACTGGGCAGGGTCCTTGGCACTCTTAGAGAACACACTCGAGAATCTGAAGGTGTATTCCCCATCGCAGGCATTTCTGGTCACTTTTATGGATCTCGGCTCTATGCTACCACGGTTGCGAAACCTCAGTTTCATCAACTCGCCCCACATAAACTCTGAGCTTCTGGTCACATTCTTGGCCACAAGATCCACTTCCCCTGGACTTTCAAAACTCCAGTCGTTCCGACTTGTCTATCAACGCGGTACCTTTCTGGATAGTGAAATTTATGTTCATCCTCGGCGTGTTGAAGCTATCGACCACTTAGCCAAGTTGGCGAGGACGGGGATGGATATTTATATTGGGTCTTTCGGTCGGACAAAACCTTACTTGGAGCACGTCAACGCCAGAATTTCGGTGCGTGGTTATTGACGAAGTAAAGACGCGGCGGGTCTTAACATGCGTCACAGATCCAATAAACATTTTTCGTGAACCCGTCAGCGGGATGTTAGTCTAGTATTGGTTGATATCTTCTCATGAATATGGGAAATTGCAGTTGATATTCGCATTGGGACTGCCGCCGATAAGACCTTAGGCCTCAGGCCCGGCCTCTGAGGCTGCCTGCTGGCAATTTAGTGACTATTGGGTGTGCCGCTGCTCTAATTTTCGGACCCTGTACTCACCATGCTACCAAAGCTAAAGGCCCTTCAAACCTTGGCACATAAGTAGGATTTAAATATCGCATAATAGGTCAAATGTGTAAGTTGAACATCGATGTTGTGCCTTGTTTACCGCTTCATTTACAAATCTTGTTTTCTCCTTTCTTCCCCCATGGCGACGCTTACTCCCGCCCAGCGCCCAGCGGCTAAAGAGATGGGTACTGAGATGTTCAACTTGCAAAAAATGATACAGGAACACAACGACATTATCCGAACAGACCCCAGTCACTGGGGAGATCGGAGCCCCTCTTCAAAGAACCGCTACAGTCGCCACTGGATGGGCCAAAGGATCTAGACGAATACATCCGCGAATCGGAGGAGATATTGAGAAAGCCCTGTAAAGAATTTCAGGAGTAGGTTACTCATCGGAATATCTGGCACTATATATACTCATCCGTTCACCCGTCTCCGACAGCCATGTTGCATTCGTTAACACCATTCCGTTTATGATTCAAGCCAAGATGAAGAAGCTCGAACAATCCGACCATTCTGTCTATTTGGAGGCGATGAAGATCCAACATGAATTATTGTATGATGAATTCGCGCGAGCATGTCCCAGGCTGACTTTTGTCACAGATATAATCATAATCAAGCAACGCGAACCAATGTGATCGAGGATCCAATCTCCATCCCCGCACATCCTTTCAACTTCGATATGAACACCATCGACAATATCACCCGTACCCCCGTTTTGCCAGCCGAACTTGACGAGTATCGACGCAATCCAGATGCCTTGATGAACAACCAGATGTTTGTGTCATGCGAGGATGATGAAGTGCAAGTGTTCAAAGTCGCGGCGGTTTTATCAAGGGGCCCACGAGCGAAAATTTTCTACGTGGTGTCCAGTGAAGACCCCGCTGAGGCCGTTGCCTATTCCGCATTTTTTTTCTTTGATATGCTTGCGTCGTCCGAGCGTGTCGTTACTTGAACGGCGAGAAGTCAGTTTGTAATTGCCGGTGAGTGGTTCAATTTTGGTTTAACTGTTCTCTCACTGTGTCAACCTCTCGAAAGAAACACACTCGAATTTGGTCTTGTATGCTGCTCTTCATGCAAACATATGCCAATCCCCTCCTTCTCTGAGTCAGCTTTGGAAAGTGATGTGATGCTTGCATACTCACAATGTTCTGTCGACATAAAGATACTTAATGTGAAATAACTCATTCAACCCCAATGAATCTATTCCTTCAATTGATTGTCTCACGAGCCAAGTCGTATTGATGTACGTAGTTGAAGTTGCGAGCGTCGTCAAGCATCAACTTTTTTCTTTTTCGTCAGGAGAATAGTACGAGGTGACGCTCCGCGCATTGACTCACATGAACGACGCTAGTTTTGTGTGGAGTATTTCGGTAAATCGCAATGTAACAGATATCCTGAGCTACTAGTGGAACAAACCGCCGTGGACCAAGATTTCGTACAACCAAGGTTTAAGTCTCATCAAGGTGCCCTACAAAAAAAGGGTCGGTTATCCCTGAGGGAGCCGATAGACATGCCGATAGAAAAAACTTACGCAGCCAGCTCTACGTATGTTTTGGTATCCGTCGAGATGTTGATGTTCATTCCTTGCTTTGCCAATCTAACCAAGTGATGGTTGAGGGTGTGCACAGTGACAAAATACCTGCGGTTATTTCAACAGCGGTATCGTGGAACCAGTGTTCTGCCGCGATACTTGCCATTCGCTATGATATCGCGGCGGCAGGAGACAGGTCGATGATTTTGCGGAGGATCCCTTCACTCGAATCGTTTGCGCGACCTTATCCGCAGGCGGCAGACTCGCCGTCAAAATACAAAATGAGCCAGCACGAGTTGCGCCAACTGCACGCAGTCACTTTTGTGGACAATTTAACACCGGATTTAGTCCACATCTGTAACTTATAGACAAATTTGCATCGGCGCTCAACTATCATATCGAGACCCCGGCTTTGGAAGTTGAACCGCTTGTTTCGACCCGATTCCTCATCAGCTACTTAGAACGTTGTTTCTGTGGCGCACCCCGAGTTCTCAACGGACGGGGGGCAGTCATTTTATTTCTCCCAGGGTCCGGATTCTGTGTTCAACATGTTTCAAGTGACTTTCGACTTTTAGAAAATCATTCTGCACACATTCGAGTATTACTCTCGGATAATGTTCAAGAGCATCCGCCCCGGAATTGATTGCAAAGCAAGTACCATTTATGGTCCACTACGCCTCTCAGTCCAATTAGGAAGTCTGCTGTTGAAAAACCGGCAACTGCCGAACTGACTTATAATAACAAAAGTACGTGATCTCAGGCTGCATTACATGGCATAGTAACTATCGGAAACGCTGGTGTTCTTATTATACAGCAGGGTATTTGCGCCGCCGGTGACCGTGTCAGTAGTCTTCAAGTACCAAGGCACGCGCTCCATTTGCGTGCGCCGGCCTGGCCCGACGTTGTGGTTGACCTCCGCCTGGGTAGGGTATGTAACTGCATCCGGATCAATATCCGGGGCGGAAGTAACATGTTTGATGTTCAAAACGACTCGAGCACCGATGATCGCGATTAATCTAGTGGCAAGGTTTGAGTGGACTCGATGGGACGGAGTTGAGGAGCATATACCCTGTGGCGGGGCTAAAACAAAAGGTAAGCAAGCGGATTTCGGAACACTCGATGAAATGCGTACACGACGGGGATTTGAGCGAGGGACGGGCGGGCCTTATTCCAAAGCACTATTTCCACCACCGACACCATTTTCGATTGAACCACATGTAAGTTGTAAGAAGTCGTCGAAAAACCGGAAATAGTACGCACGGACGAGAGCCAGAAACCAGAAGACGCCGTCTCTGAGGAACAAGGTGATCACGGGCGTTCTCCCAGGTCCGAGCGCTGAAAGGGCAGCTCCACATTTGTGGAACGTCATCGAGAACATGACAACTGCCTTGAAACCCATGAATTATTCTGCGGAGCCAGTTCCAAGTTGCGTTCTTACCATAACAAACGGGGGGATAGCATAAAATGCGAGAAGGCGCGGAACCTCTGGAATCGCAAGCCATGAGAGTGGTTCACTTTAGGAAAGGAAATCAGCGCCCTCACTCAATGAGTAGCATCCTCCGAGAATGGGCCTTTCTGACATTCAGCGCATGGGTGGATTTCAGAGGAGAGCGAAGTACCCGATATGCAAGTATTCTAGTAGAGTCAGTACAGTTGGGCTTGCATGTTCAACTGGGAACACACGTTCAAGGGAGTTGATGGTATAAAAGCCTATGGCGATCCTGCAGAACGTAAGGTGGATTTCAACACTTTCAAAAATCATACATCGCAATCATTTCCGCTACACATCATTTAGTCGAGAAACAGACGATAACTTGAGGGTTAGCGTACCAGCTATGAGAGGGACCATGAAATAGAGCAGTTTTTCTGATCTTCCGAATAAAATCCAGACGCTAGTTAAATTCCACTAAGAAGTCGATCATAGGTTGAAATGTGCAGCAAACCGTAAGACTAGAATGAGATCCGCGGAAATAATTATCACGGTGGAGGTGGTCATTTGTCCCTGACGCACATCAGCTCGAATGCGAAATTATCGTTACAGCGAACGTACGAAGAAAAAATATTGACAACTGGTGTCGAGTTACTAATAAGCGCCGCGGCGTTTTGTTGTATTTTCCGAGAGTGATGCTCACAGCTGTGGAAAATTCGACATCGTACCGTGACCAATGGCTCGAAATCTCTCACATGGTTGAACTTCTCAGTTCTCAACATGACTGAGGGCATTGGATGAAGGATGGTTTGGAACCAAAATAGAACAGTACTCACAACTGACGTCGACACTGGAATATGTGTCAGTCATGGACACTGATTGACAGGGAATGATGTTCACCTCAACACGAGAAAGGTGAAATAGCGGATCTAGCAGCACATGGAGGCACTCCGCACGAGGAGACTGTCCCAACATACCCAAATCTAACGGATAATTTCAGCGAACGTTCGAAACTAATCATGGGGCCTCACATAAAGTACATTGGAGAGACTGCGACGAGTTCCCCACACGAGATTAACCTGCAGACTTGATTAAAAAGATAGCGAATTTATTCACAGACGGTAGACCTCATCTCCGAAGTTCGCGACGTGTTCGATTCTGCAGAAGGCGATGAATAAACCACCTGGGGCTGGTCGGTACTCACATGACGATCGTCAATCCTGCGACTGTATACAGCGTTAAAACAGTTCTTTGCCCACCGTTATGTTTCGTTGCTCACCTGCCAACGAGTTTGTTGTCCGCGCGTCAACCAAAAGCCGGAACAGTTCGTGCTCCTGTTCGTGCGATGGGGTGGCCATGGCAGAAGAGGGAAAGGGTCGAAGTTTTGGCTGGAATCCACTGGTTCATATATGTGGTCTGATCCGAATAGTAGCTAAGCCTCATCATTCTAAAGCTGGACCGGCGGGACGTTAAAAGTTTGCAAGGTCAAAGCATTCATTCGATTTGTGGCGGACTTTGGGAACCCCCAATGGAGCCGGGCCGAGTAAAGTCCAAGGGACCAACAATCAGCTGTTGAGGTGTAGTTTAGATCCAATACTGCAACGACACCCATGGCCCCGAGACCCCTAGGTTGGGCTGTTATGGGCTCTCCGACGCCAGAACAGATAGTTCCACCCATCGGATTCAAGTTCCGCGGGAAAGGAATATCCTTGGTAATTTATTGAAGGTAACATTGAGACCGGCACACTGGCAGATACATGAGATCTGGCACTGGCTGTAGACTGCCACTGTCTGCCAGTGAGGAAACGCGGTGTGTTCAAGTTGTTCAACTAAACCTCCTGGTATCCAAAGTCAGAGACCCCAGTCTAGAGATTACAAAGAAGGAATTCAAGACTCGGAGAATCGGAATTCTACGGTTGAAGACGGTTTCAAGTGAAGAAAGAATCAGAAGAATCAAGATTTAGGCGAATTTGTCCCCGGGCCGCCGGCTCCGACTGCGTGTCCGGTTAGCCCCGAACGTTATCAGTTATCTCTCTGAACATCCAAATCGCTCTGCGAAGTTCGGAACATTCAAAGCAACACATTCTACACAAACACATGATCTCCCCAAGATTCTATTTCTGAACTGGACCGTTCAGCTGGAGGAGCTATTATTGCTCCAGTACGCCAGAGTATGCCTCCGCTTCTCTCGGAAAATGTAGGCTGCTCACTCCAAGTCTGATATTGATCATAGAGGATCATAGTATTCCTTCTTCTCCATGTGCCATACTATGCAACACTATCCACCCCATATGGCCCATATACGTCCTTGCGCATGGCGCGCTGTGATAAGACCCAAGAAGAACACGAACGTTTATCGAACGTTTATCGAGGTGGCTCAGGTGGGGCTCATAAAATGTTTGCCAATAGTGTAGCGACTGGAGACGAAGAGCCAAGACATGTCCTCGTACTTGCTCATCGGTTTGGCAGCTTTGCAGGGCGTCCGCGCCTGGGGCGTCCTCGGGCACGCCACAGTGGCCTACATCGCGCAGAACTACCTTACCGACGAGACCGCGTCGTGGGCGCAGGGTATTCTCGGCGATACGTCCACCTCCTACCTCGCCAATATCGCGTCTTGGGCTGACGACTACCGCGAGACAACCGCGGGCGCGTGGTCCGCCCCCTTCCACTTCATCGACGCCGAGGATAACCCGCCGACGGCGTGCAACGTTGACTACGAGCGCGACTGTGGTGCTACGGGCTGCTCCGTCTCCGCCCTGGCCAACTACACACAGCGCGTGGGCGACGGGCGGCTGAGCGCCGCCAACGTCAACCAGGCGCTGAAATTCCTCGTTCACTTTGTCGGCGACATCACGCAGCCCCTGCACGACGAGGCGTACGAGGTGGGCGCAAACGACGTCGACGTGACGTTCATGGGCTACAGCGACAACCTGCATGCGGACTGGGACACATACATGCCCGAGCAGCTCATCGGCAGCGCCACCCTTGCGAACGCACAGTCGTGGGCCGACACCCTCATCAAGGATATCGACTCTGGGTCGTACGCGAGCGAAGCGGCCAGCTGGATCGCCGGCGACGATGTCTCGGACGTCATCACCACCGCGACTGCATGGGCGAGCGACGCGAACGCGTTCGTCTGCACGGTGGTGATGCCCAACGGCGCCGCGGCGCTCACGGCGGAGAAGGATCTATATCCCACTTACTACAATAGTGCCATCGGCACCATCGAGCTGCAGATCGCCAAGGGCGGGTACCGGCTCGCGAACTGGCTCAACTCGATCTACACTACCGAGGTCGCGAGAAAGCGGAACGGGCACACGATGGAATCGCGGCAGCTCGATGAATCCGAGCTGAACGGACGTCAGTTCCTCCCCGCGCCGCGGCCGCTCAGCAGGGCCAAGATGGTCCGAGCTGCTGTCGGTTTTGGGTGCAACCACCAGCACTGATACGTTGGTGCAGCGAATTCTCACTGGAGCGCGCAGGTTTCCTTTTGGTGACGTTTTGGCGCTATGACTTTCACGATACCATGATACCGACGACTCTTTACTTTTACGATACTCTTTGTATTTTTTAGGTAGATGCATTTGTGAAATCGACGCCCGTGTTGAAAGTAAACTCGCGTTTGCACTGAATTGCCACAATGCCAGCTCGAGTGCATCCGCCGTACAAATTCATATGAAAGTTGAAAGCGCGCAGTAATTCAGTCCTTTGACAACAATGTTGGTCTTCCTCGTCGTTATTTCTTCTGGCTCCCTGCTTGTCTGGGAATACAGGCGCGAAGAAGCGGCTCAATGAGACTTCAATCAGCCAGTGGAATATAGCCCTGACTATCCATTCATTTTCCTGGCCAAGAAGATGAACTCAATGGCGGTTTGATATCGCATCGCCGAGAACCCCGAGGCCAGTTCGATTCCACTGTAAATAATTCCTGGAGGAAGGAAATCTGTTGCCGGCCTAGAATACAAAGACTTGGTCGAACATGGGTGGAGCAGGTTCATAACCAGTCATTGCGTGCGCGAGCATTGACGCCGGGGGACGTAAATGTGAATAGTCGATATGTACAATGCATATGGAGGCGAGTGTAGTCTTATGTTTTGACTCGTACATATAAACGTGTTGTACACTTCAAATCGCAAGAGAAGACATTCTCACGAGAAACTATCAAGGAGATCAGCTAGAATGCGGTTATGAAAGCTGAAACGCACCCAATGAGTTCAAGGTAAGTTTCCGTTGGCGTTGAGATGTTGATGTTCATTCCGCGCTCTGCGTACCGAGCAAAATGATTGTAGAAGGAATCGTGCCAGGCGCGCTCTTCGAACCTGAACCACGAGGTGGTTTCGTCATCTAGGAAGGTACCCAACGGGCAGGAGAGTCGCAAAGAGCGCAGGCCGGGAGTTCTGCACAAGAATACCACAAATGCGGAGTAATTGGCCGGGGAGACGTTCAGGAAGAGGGCTCTGAGGTTTGGGAGACGAGGAACAAATTGTCCGGATTCAGGATTCAACAGAGACAGCTGAACCTTTTCCGAAGGCGAATACAATTCGAGGTTTTCAAGAGTGGTGCCTACACGATCCAAGCACTCGGCCCAGTCAGTAAATTGGGGATCGTCTACCCGAATGGATAGGGAGAGCAAGGGCGGCGATGAACGGGCTATGAATGGTTGAAGGGATGCATAAGTCGTGTCCGACATCGCCGAAATGTCTAAAGATTGAAGCGCAGGCAGCGTCAAATATTCTAGAATGTCTGGCGCCGGGTCCCCCTCCTCCGTCTCAATCAATGCAAGAGACCGCAGGCGGGGATGAGATATTGTAGATGTTGGAGCAGTGGGAGATCCCATTGCAGCGCACCTCACTTCAACTAGATTTTGGGCTGATTTGAATAGCTCCATGTCGTCTATCTCCCCTTCAAAGCGGGTCAACTGCGACCAAGGTAACGAATATGACGAAAGTGGGGACGCGTATCCTGCCATACGAAATTCTTGGAGTAGAGGTGCATTCCCGAACACAGCGAGAGGATACTGTTCCTCCGGATCCGGAGACCATGCGTCCCCAAACGTCGCGCTGGTAAGGATGGGGAACTTTTGGGTATGCAGTCCAAGTTGGCTTATACCACTTTGGCTGATATCAAGTTCCAAACAGTGAATCTTGTTGGAGTGTCCCTGGAGGAGGTTGCGGATGTGATGCAACATATAGCGATTCCGCCATTCTTGGCCCACGAAGAATCCGCGTAAACGAAAGTGGATGGATAGAGGCTGTGATTCTGCACGGTCCAGCCACAGTTGAATTCGTTCCTCGATTAAACCAGGCTCGGTTTCCACAAAGTCGAAGTTGAAATAGAGGGTGGACCAAAGGGATGGCATTGTGAGTGCGATCTCTCTCCAGTGACGGCAAACGCTAGCGAGAACGAGAGGAATATGGGACGTGATCCTACGCGGGGTATAATGGTTGGGGCGTGGTGCCTCGCATCGGAGAAAAATTTCCCGGGTCATTTCGACAGGCAAACGCACAACAGGAAAACTCGCAGTGGCATGGAGTTCCCGCTTTGTATCCAGCCTTTTGTGCTCCAAATCATCTAGAAGAAGTTTCTGCTCCAAAATCAGCGCATCCAGTTGCAAAAGCCGCCTACGAAGCTCGGCTGTCGCCATTTCATGAAGCAAGAAATCAACAAGAAATGACAAAGAAATGCAGGCTGAAGCTCAAAAGTGTGTGGCTGTGCTCAAACTTGCTAGAGTCCGCACTCATGTCTGCGTCTACTACAGATGACATGGATTAGGCCTCTTCGAGGCAGAGGCTGAACCTTGGATGAATAAATTAGTTGGAACAGAATTGGATCAGCCTGAGATAAACACCAAAGGCACTTATATAGCGAATGATATACACGACGCAAAATATTGATAAAATGTGGGAGTTGTGGGGGTCTCGATTTTTTTATGCCGAAAAATCTGTGAATCAAATATCCTTGTTCCTTTTGAATCTACAGGACATTTAGAGCTCGCGAAAAATGCTCTGCCACTTTGACTGGCTTGCGATGATAAAAAATACTCATAATAATGCCACCATCTGTGTTATGTACCGGGGAGTTGTATAAACCTTGAAAATTGACAAAGAAATTCCGAAAAATGTCCACCAAAGTATGCCTTGTGTGGAGGACAGCCATCATATTTTCAGGTCTTCCCAGGTATGCGGCCTGTGAACATTTTTTTTACTAAAGAAGTTTTATCAGAAGTTGAGTGTGGTAGGCAAAAAAATGTGTTTGCATATTAGAAATCCTGAAATGTATGCCTGTTTCAGCTTGCCTAGACTCGAGCCAGTCACTTTCGGCCGACGCAAACAATTGATGACAGTCGATCAATAGGCGGGGCGAAAAGCGACTGGAGCTAAGTAACCGGCAGCTAGTACGGTCGGGAGTTACCGGTGTAGGTTGTTTTGACTTAGAAAAATTTCGCTCGTCGAAAATTCAAACTCCTTGTATGAAAATTTTGAAGAGACAGTTCTCTTCTGAATGTGTTAAAATGTACAACCTATTGGGTTTTGAGACATATTAGCTGGACTGGACTCTACTGGACTGATTTTTCTGGCGGAAATGTGAGCCCACGGGTTCTATAAATACCACCATCATTGCCGCATCTTTCGCATCACTTCCAGGTGTATCACATGGACATGAGACTCGAAGCTCATTTTCTCTGTACCACCCCTGTGCTTTCAATATTCAGTATGTAGAGTGTATAGGAAGACTCCCTGAAAAATTCGGAAGAAAACTGTCTCCTCAGAATTCTTATCCAAGCAGTTTGAATTTTCGATGCAACGAAAATTTTCTAAGTCAAAACAACCTACATCGGTAACTCCCGACCGTACTAGCTGCCGGTTAGAATCCTCCAGCCGCTTCGCCGTCACCTTTTGATCGAATGTCATCAAAAGTCCAGTGTCGGCGGCTGCGGCTGGGTTCGAGCCTACAGCTTGCCATCAGAATAGTGACTTGACGACCCAACACACTTGTTTATGGACCGGAGACTCTCAAAGGGCCCGAAAATGGCTTGCATTTTGAATCTTCTTGGGGCTCAGTTTAATTTTCATAGCAGACAGCACTGTGTACCAGGTCTCGACACGGCATGCTTCTGCATGACCAATGTGTTCAATCTCCTTTATGAATGCTTGTGTGGTCTCATCGTCAATGCAGCCTACTAAATATGAATAATAGGGGATCATAGTACATATTAGCAACATTTGGGTGCTTTGTTTGGAGAAGGCAGGCAGAACTCAGGTCAAACCGACTTGAACCCCAATTGACGCTTCCTGCGATCATTCAGGAGGGACAATCGGGATTGCCCACCGGCTTGATTCCGGCAGGGTGACTTTCGACCGACGGACTCCGAGTCCGAACTGATACGGCCCAAATACGGCCCGAACGTAAAGCATATATGACTAACCATAAAATTCAAACTGGACCTCTTTGCTCACAAGAGAGGAAATGGACTTGTAGACAGGTAAAATTTCCGACGAGAAGAGGGTGCAAAAACCTATTCCGACACTGTCCATTTCGATTCTATTTTCCTTTCATTCTTTTAGTCTGTTTTTGGGCAATGACTAATTTGTCATGACTAAATTGTGTTTGTCCTTGTAGCAAATGTTGGCGGATAGGCAAGTTCCCCAGGGTAGCCAAACCTGACGGTTCAGCAATTAATCGACCTCCGTAGATGTCTTAGCTCGACGCAGCCATCTCCGAACAAAAGTCAGCCTTCTACAAGCTAGGGCGAGATAGGGCATCTGTACAGCGACAACTGCGAGCTACTCCCAGTTCTGACATTACCTGTTGAAATCACGACCGACATATTTTCCCTTTGTGTTCTAACCATGGCAGACCTGCGGGAGAACAGACCATACTTTTTAAATGTGTTCAAACCCACCCCGATGCTCTTCTTGGCAGTGTGCCGTGCGTGGAGAGATATCGCGCTCGCGACGCCGGCTCTCTGGTCGACGTTGCAGATTCGTTTCGAAACTATCTCTCGAAAAGCCGCCTCCGAACCACAACTTGTTGAGGAATTCATTGACCGGTGGCTGGGACGTGCAGCGCTGCGTCCGCTTTCGATCCTATTTGACACGAGCAAATCGGAGGACCACGATTATGCGGTCACTCCCAGCCGCGTACACAATATCATCCACCGATACGCTCATCGGATGGTGTACCTAGAGCTCCATTCGAGTCAAGGCGAGATGCGCCAGCTGGAACTGGATTTAGCGACATTCCCTCTCCTCCGTCGAGTGGCCATTAAAAACATCTACTATCGCCCCCATCCTTTGAATCCGATCAATGTCTTCAGCAACGCTCCCCAGCTTCGCGAATTTTCCATGTTCGGAGCGACTGTCTTCTCCTCATGCAAACTCCCTGCGTTTCAATTGACGGAAATCGAGGGCAACATAACAGACTTGGAGCTTTTCTCAGTGGCTCCAAACCTCACGGAAGTCAAGTGTTCTGTGGAATATTTGGATCATGTTCCACCAACGATAATCACCCACGCACGTTTGGAATTCCTCACCCTCATAATAAAAACACGCTTCGGCGGGGAGTCGAAGGACATATTTCCACACCTGACATTGCCTGCTCTTCTCTCCTTGGATATTTCAGACTCATCTAAATCTATCGACGCGGCTTCAATTTCATCCTTTTTGACCCGCTCGGCGGCACCATTGCACACCCTGTCCATCAATATCGACGGTGACGCGTATGACGAGTGGGTAGGGTCCTTGACACGCTTGGACAATACACTCGAGAATCTCACGATGTATTCCCCATCGGAGGCCTTTCTGACCGATTTCATGGATCTCCCCTCTGGTTATCTCGACCATCATTGTCTTCCACGGCTGCAAACCCTCACTTTCCTGAACTCGCCCCACATAAACTCTAAGCTTCTGGTCGAATTCTTGGCCAGAAGATCCAGGACCTTTTGCCCTGAGCCGCCTGTAAAACTCAAGTCGTTCCGACTTGTGTGTAAAACCGGCACCTTTTTGAATGACGGAGTCATGGTTCAATTTCTCCGCTATAATGCTATAGATCACTTAGCCAGACTGGCGAGCACGGGGATGGATATTCACATAGGGTCTCTAGGTCGGGAACGACCTTACGTGAGCCATGTCCTAACTTCGGTGCGCAATTTTTGACGAAATATACATGCTGGTGTTAACAACGTTGTATGGCAGCCTTCAAAAAGCATTTCGCGGTACCGCCATTGGGATCCGTCTATCGATGTGGAATTTGGTTCGTCGGACGAAGAGGACTGCTACCCTATTGGGCTCGGGGCCTTATGTATCTAGATGTTAATAATTTGAACGCACATTTAGCGTAGACGACTTGAAATCGCATGTACATTGACAAATATCCTGAGCGACTAGTACTCCCAGGAAGCTTTAACAAAACGCTGTGGACCTTCGCGTCGTATACGAAAGGCTTCATGAGGCCACATCGGTGCACTACAAACTGGTCAGTCACGGGTCCAGACATCCATGCCGACAGGAAGAACCTACCCAACCAACTCCACATAAGTTTTCGTGTACGTTGAGATGTTGATGTTCATTCCTCGTTTTGCCAACTTGGCTAAGTGACCGCGGAGGGTGTGATAATGGATACCACCACTGGTTCCCTCCGCGATTTCGTCATCCAGAAAGGCGCTCCTGGAACAAAAAAGTCGGAAGGATCGGAGACTGGGCGCTTCGTACAGGAATTGGACCAAAGCACGATAATTGATCGGGGACGCGTCCAAGAAAGTGAGTGTCCGGAGGTTAGGGACGCTGGGGACTCTGTATGTACTAGTGTGTCTGTGCCTATCATCGAACAAGGACAATTGAACCTCTTCGGTGGGCGAATCCAGTTCGAGATTTTCGAGGGTAGTGCCTACGGAAGTAATGCAATCGGCCCAGTCGAAAAAGTCTGGATTATCTACCCTGATGGACAAGGTATGCAAGGGCGGGGACGAGCGATCCAATAATGAAACAAGGGAGGGATAGGATGTGTCCCGCATTTTCGAAACATGTAAAGTTTCAAGAGCCGGCAATGTCAGATATTCGAGAATATCGATAGCTTTGGAGCGGGGCCCCGACTCTGTAAAGATTAGAGAACGCAAGCGCGGGTGCACTATCTCCGACTGGGGGGTAGCATGCAAAAGCTCAACGGAGCATCTGACTTCGATAAGATTCGGAGCCATTTCGAATAGCTCCATGGTTTCTATCTCGCCGTCGAATTTGGTCAACTGCAACCATGGGAAGACATAATAGAAGGATGACCCGTCGAAATGGATGTCGGTGATTGAGGGTGCATTGCCAAAAAGACGGACGGGATTCTGATGATCCGCATGTGGCCCATATGCGGACCATGGATTCCCAACCTTCGCACTCTTGAGCACGGGAAACCGCTGCAAATCCAATCCCACTTGACGTATGCCGTTTTGGCTCATGTCCACGTCCAAAAAGTGAATTGTTTTGGAATACCTATCCAGGAGGTCGTGAAGGAGAAGTGGTGTATAGCCGTCGCGCCATTCATCATCCCCAAAGATACCCCTTAAGCGAAAGTGGAGGGATAGAGGGTGAGATTCAGCTCGGCCCAGCCAGCGATGTATGAATCCGTCAATGATATGCGGTTCCGAAGAAAGATAATCGAAATCAAAATGGAGGGTTGACCAGAGGTTGGGAGTCGCGAGTGCGATCTCCCTCCAGTGACGGCAAACACTAGCGAGATTGAGAGGGATTTGGGACATTGTGTTACCAAGATGATAACCCGCGTTAGCGATCTGGTCTGAACCTACGCATCGGAGAAAAATTTCCCGTGTCATCTCCACAGGCAGCTGCACGACCGGGAACGTTGCAGTGGCATGGAGTTCGCGCTCTACATTGAGCCTCTTCTGCTCGAGGTTAGCTAGAATGAGCCTTTGTTCCGAGATCTGCGCATCCAACTGCAAGAGCCGTTGACGAAGGGCGGCAGTCGCCATTTTATGAGGACGGAAGTGAAGGTGGTACAAAGAGTTTGTGGCTGTGCGTAGCATGAGAGGAAATTTTCCACGTTACAGACACAGTCGATCTCCGCAAACATCTCGTCGAGCTCGACGCAGCCATCGTAAAACAAAAGTCAGCCTTACACGACAACTGCAAGCTCCAAGTTATCTGTTGAATCACCACCAACATCTTTTCTCGTTGTCTTCTGATGATTGGCAAGGGCTAGTACAGGAACAGGAAGCTTAGGGCCTGCTCGGGTCACCGGGTTCACGAACCCGCTCCTGCCAAAATCGAGCCGGACGGCTATCACATCAAGCCGTCTGGCTTGATTTTGGCGGGGGCGGCCTCACAAGACCGATGACCCGATCAGGCCCTTAAGGGCTCGTGGAGGATACTATTTGAGACCCCCTATCTGGCCACCTTACCTAGTTGGCCATTTGGAGCCTAGTATGCCGACACTTTGTTGTTCACTCCCAGGGATAATGGGGGATGGGAGTACGATCCATAACGAAGGCCTGAACTAAATTTGGAGCCGGAGTGATGAGTTGATCCCAAGTTACGACATCTCGGATCAAGACCCGTAACGTGTGAACATCAATTTCTTACGCGAACGCGGCTTGGCTTTCTCGTCTCAGCTGGCCCTCCTCCAATTCTTGGCCGCTCCAGGACTTCGTGGGCTCGATCTGCTCCCCTGATTCGGGGGATTCACCGGCCCTCACACCCACCACTTAGAAGACAAAACTCTCCGCACTATGCCCTCATGAACGCACCGCTGTTTTTTCGAGTCGCTCCCCCTGGCCGACGTTGTATGAGATGACACGATGGGGCTACCACTCTGGAATTGCCTACGAGACTTTTCGACACCCAATGGATTAATTCCGACGGTACGTTGGAGTTTTACCTGTCCAACTTCCTTCTCATTGTAATGCTTTACCGCCACCCACTCAATTTTGGTGCTGCCAACACCAGGAATTTTTTGGGGAGCTGTGAAGACTTCACTACGGAGTTAGGGATGTAAATGAGCTGTAGACCTTTCTTCTAAGCTATGTGAGTCTTAATTTCGGTCACAGTATTGTTTTATAAGACGTGTGGTTGCTCCAGGGACCTTGTTTCGGGCCTTTCCCCCATCCGAGGAGCAGGCATTTACACGCCTCATATGGGTTGCACGTGGAGTATTATATGTTCAAATAGTCACTATATATCCTTGTTAACATTTCCGATGGATCCGGGCGCCGGATTCAAGTCTCGCAACTTGATTTGACTGAGTGGCCAACTAGCCTGTTGTTTGGCCATGTTGAACTACCGTTCGAAATAAATTCACTGTAAGGGCAAATCTTTAGATATTTGGGTGGTAGTGGTCTTAAACTCTTCGTAGGATGCCTGCCCTCATTATGACGCAGTTGGGCGCGCGCCTAGTTAGGAGACAGATTGAGATTGAGGGCTGAATGCTTAGGTGGCCAGGTAAGGGGTCTCAAATAGTATGCCAATTTTCGGGGGGCCGACCGTATTCCGAGTCGGAGTGGAGAGATTGCGCTCCGACGCCTGCTCTATAGGCACTACTGCATCTAGATCGATCTTTGCTTCGATACTATCGATGCAAATATCTCCTCGGAACCCGGGAAGGTCAAGGTAATATTCATTCAGCAGTGGTCGGGACGGGCAGGGATCGGCTCTCTATTGTTCATCTTCAGAACAACCCTCGGAAAACCCGAGCCCTTTCGCACCTACTTTATAATGCGCGATGTCATCATTCGCCGTTTTGCCCATCGAATTCGATACCTTGAACTCGGCGCTACATACCAGATCATCTCGCCCTGGAACTGGACCGAGTGGTTTACCCACAACTCCGGTGTGCGCTGCTTACGGATAAGCGGGGTCGTCCTTGGCATCCATCCTGTCGTTGTCTTCAGCAAAGCCCCCCGTCTTCGCGAACTCTTTCTTGGAGGCCTCAGCGCTCTATACACCCTTCGTCGCAATTGACGAAGTCTGACGGCAGAGTAACGCCGGGTTTGGATGTATTCAAACTCGCCTCGAATTTCGAAGTGCGGTGTTATGCTTCCCACTTGCTGCCTGTACCGGAGGACAGCTCAAACATATTGTCAGCGCCGCTGGTACAGACCACTGGTTAACTTCTTGCATAGACGGACAATTACCGACGCATTCGCCAAATTCCCCTCACTGCAGGCTAGATATGTAGTTTCTTGTTGGTTTCTTGGTTAATTTCGTTGTTGGCGGTGAGCAGCAACGGCAATGTCATTTCGACCAAGCGTTGGGACACCTAGCCACCCTGACACGGCGGGGAATCGATATCTATATTGGGACCGCCGATAAAGCTTACGTCGAACAGTTTCGTCAAGTTGAACATCGATGTTGTGCCTTGTTTACGACTTCATTTTCCCTCCTTTCTTCCTCGATGGCGACACTTACTCCCGCCCAGCGCCAAGCGGCTGAAGAGATGGGTACCGAGATGTTTAACCTAGAGAAAATGATAGAGGAACACAACACCATTCTTCGAACAGACCCCGATCGCGTGTTGGACGTGAATGCCGCGCTTTCCAAGGATGTGCCCAAGTCGTTTCCAGACCTAAAAGATATAGACGAATGGATCCGCCGATCGGAGGAGGTCTTGAAAAAGCCCTGCACAGAATTTGTAGAGTAGGTGACTTGTAACGTTCAGTGCCGTCCTTTCCTTATCCTATCCCAGCCATGTTGCGTTCGTCAACGCTGCCATGTACCTCTCTCGGCTCAAGTCGTCAAAGCTGGTACAGACTGATTATGCTGCCTATTTGGAGGCGGTGCGGGTCCAAGACGCTCTTAGGCTGTATGTTGTGGAAACCACGCGTGTTGCACGTCTCAGACTGACTCAACCCCGATAGAAAGGAGCATCCAGCGCTAGCGCAAATGGCTCTCCCAGGTCAACCCCAAGCTGAGGGAATGTTTTCCGGAAGTCCCGACGGTCCTGAATCGCGGGACGCGGAGCCCGAAGATCCAATTTCCATGCCCGTCCCTCCTTTCACCTTCGACACGAGCACCATCGACGATGTCAACCGTACCCCCGTTTTGCCAGCCGAAATCGACGAGTATCGGCGCAACCCAAATGCCTTGATGAACGGCCAGATTTTCGTGTCGTGCGAGGATGATGAAGTGCAGGTGTTCAAGGTCGCGGCAATTTTGTCGAAGGGGCCACAGAAGAAGACGTTCTATGTGGTGTCCAGTGAAGACCCCGATGAGGCCGTTGCCTATTCTGATTTTTTCTTCTTTGATATGCTTGCGTCGTCCGAGCGGGTCGTTACTTGAACGACGATAAGTCAATTTCGTGCTTGCCGGTGAGTGGTTCAGTTTTGGTTCAATTGTTTCCTCACTGTGCCCACCCACAGAAAAAAGCAACAGTTGAAAGCACTTGTATTTTGCTATCCCGTCTTGTTCTATAATTCAAATCCAGTTGTTCAATTGATCATTGCATATGCGCATTGTTCTCGGGAAGGGGAATTGCGTCGCCGTACTACATACACATCAGCCCGCTTCGACCTCAGGATTGAATAAATAAATTTTGAGACGGCGCAGTGAGGCGCGGGCCGCCGCATCATCTTCATCAGATCCGATGTAATTTCGAATCCGTCCTTGTTCCGACCCTGCACCAGCCTGCACCTCCCTCACAAATCGCTCGTCTGGGCCGTAGAACTTGAAGCCCTTCTGACCCTGCTCGTACCCATGGAATTAATCCAAGTCGCCCGCGGCCGATGCGTCTCAACCTTGCACCATCGGAGTCGGCCCTTATTCCCCGAGTGGCGCAGCGTCCGACGTCAAAGTTAGCGTTCAAGCCTCGACGCGGGCTCAGCTTGCGTGTATACAGGCATGCGGCCGTCGGGCAGCCGAGCGTGTCGACGTCCCTACTTGAATTCTCCTAGGCCTGCACGTTGTGCCTCATCTTGTCGTCGTCGGTGTCCCATCCTTCCCTCGTGCTCATAGCTATAGGCGTAGGGCGGCTAGGGGTTATGTACCATAAAGCCACCTAAATGGACCAGGCCCACGGACACCGACGATGGCACGAAGACGCTCTTAAGTTTTTTTTCTTGACAAGGACGGGACGAATTCGAATGCGAGGAGGGAGGAGGAGAGAAAATGAGAAGCAAACCCCAACCCGAACCCGAACCCAGGACGGCTCCGCCTGTACGTGCTGCGTCCTAACTTTAATTTTTTAAATCTGCACTCTCATCGACTTGGATACCGGCTCGAGGGAGATGTGCCCCACCCACACACAGTCCATCCATCGCGTCGACTTGTGCTGCAAGTTGTGTATACCCGCCGCCGTGCGTAAATTTTGGTATACATCTACCCGGTATACGATTCGGATTGGTGTGCCCAGTGCCAGGCGCCAGGCGGCCCCCCTGCCGGTGCACGTCGGTAATAACGCTAACTTGGGGGTTCAACGTTCAACAGTGAAGACTGCAGTCGAGTGGCACTGGGTTCGCTCTCCGTTTGCCTCGACGCGCTGTCCGGGTCATGGTGCCGCCGGCTCGGACGACGCGTGTCGATCGTTGATCAATCCGTATCGTCTCGTCTTTCGTCTTTCGTCTCCAAGCGCCTCTTCCTTCCTTCCTTCCACCCTTTCTCTGGGCAACTCGCAACTTCCGTTTTCTGTCTTCCGTCTTCTCTCTCCAATCCACTCTCCTACCCACGCCGCACTCGCTAGCGCTGTCAGACTCCGCTCTCTCTCTCTTCTCTCTCTCGAGCGTACTGCATGTACCGATCACCGGCTAGCTGCTTCCAAGTCCGAGCCTCCGCCGCCCTGCGCTGACAGGATACGGATACGGATACCATCATCTCGCGATCGATTCTCGGACTCGCTCGTTTCGCCCGTTTTCGCACAGAAGTGGAGTGGCTATTCTTCGCGGAGTGGGGGGAGGCGCCGGGATGTATGTATACATGTGGCTGCGCTCAGCTTCATCACTCTGAATCGCAGCTCTTCACCTCGTCACCTCCTCACTTGGAGCTCACTCGGAGCTCACCCGGAACTCGGAACTCGCTCGGACCTCTTCGCCTCTTCACGCCCAACTCGCAACTTGGAAGGGGCTCCACTTGCCTCGCCTTCATTCCTCGAAGCATTGCATGCTGCCGTTAGTAGCGCGCGTTTGGCGGTCGACACCGTGGGGACTGCGGATTCTAGTTGGCGCTTTTGACTGTGCATCGCGACCTCGAGCTCGAGCTCGAGCTTCTTTGAACTCGACTCTGAACTCGACTCGACTCTCCTTCGACTTAGCTCGACTCGACTCGACCCGACTCACCTTCTCGGCGCTCAACTCGAACTTGAAGTCTTGAACTCGACTCGCTTCTCTGAACTCGACTCGACTCTGAACTGGACCGCGACCTCTAGACTCGACACGACTGGAATTCGAACTTGCTTGGGATTCCCTACTACCGAGGCTCTTAGCTTTCTTTGGGTCCTTGGGTTGACGCGGGAGATCGAAGAGGCGAGGGTCGAGGTCGATTTGCCCAGCGGGAGCGAACGGTGGACGTTGGACGCACGCTTCTGCTGGTGCTACTCGGCGTCGAGATATTGGCTCTGTGCTCTGTACCGCTTTGGTGTCGCGTGGTGTGTGTGGGTCCTCATTGCGCGGCTCCGGCGAAGTCGTGCAGCCAACTAATCATCACAACACGCGTCGTGGGGGACTTGGACGCGGACTCGGATGGCAGCTGGACGTGTTGGATGGGTCTTCGCCTAGCTTTATTGGACGCGTGCGTCTGGCTAGTTTACGTGCTGGCCTCGTCTAGAGCGTTATGTACATAGGACGGGAATCAAAAACGTGTACTTGGGCGCTGTGGTTTACATCTGCATTTGAACGAATGGGTAGATATTCACGCCTGTAGCCGACACCCGGTTTCTCGGCGGGTTTTATAATTAAAGGTAGTAATCGAGTGGCGTGTGGCAATTGATGCAATGTGAGTGTCACGCTGTGAGGTGGTGACGGGGCCGCCTGAATCTTCTACGCTCTTTCTTTGTGCTGCTCGCTGTGCCCCCGTTGCTTGTGCTGCGGGCGGGATCGCTGCTCGACGCCCCCGATGGACGGTACGGCTACGGCTGATATTGGGGCCTCCAAACGGCGGTGGAGTGGCGCGGCGGGGATGGGCGGGTGGAGGGACAATGGATGAAAGAGGAGGCCACGGGTGGGATACGGACAATGGACGGACGGGCTGGGATGGACAATGGTGCGTTGTGCTGCTGCCGCTGCTGAGGACAAAGGCTGTGGCGGTGCTTTGTTTTCACACAGGGGTCCGTGCATGTGATGGGGTGACGTGACATCTAACCATCTCGGCCGGCTCTTTGGTTGTTCTTCTGCCTTGACGCCCCGAACCCCGAACACATACGATCGTCCCCCTTTAACCCAGGGCGTTGACTGCCCGCCGCCCCCGCCCCCCGATATCACCCGAGAGCCCTATATGCCCTTCCCTGCTCTGCCCGCTGACGAGGGCTTTCTCAACAAGTCGCTGCTTGACCAGCTCGACGCCCAGGCCGACGCAGAACCCGTCTCCTCCAACGCCTCCGACGACTCGTCCCACGGCTCTCCCCACGTGCCCTACCACCCCCAGCAGGACCAAAAAATGCCATCCTTCTACCCCCGCGCGTCCTTTACCGCTTTCCCCAACGCAACGCGCCCAAACAACCGCAACTCCTACCGCGAGCAGCAGCCAAACCCCACCGCGCCCCAGTTCTACCCTGCACCCGCACAGGACCCCTTCCCGCCCCAGCTCACGTCCCCCGTCCTCCAGCAGTACGACCGCTTCGACTTTAAACCCGCCGCGGGAGCAAACACATACGGGCCCCTCGACTACCCCCAGCAGTCCCAGAAGCTCAACGGCTACGCTGCGCCGTACGTCAACGGCGCAGGCATGCACTCCCAGACCCCGTACGGCCCCCACGTCCCCTCGACCCTCCCCATGGGCGCACCACCCCCGCCCTCCATGATGGGGCCAATGGCCGGCATGCAGGAGGACATTTCCACCATTTTTGTTGTCGGGTTCCCAGAGGATATGCAGGTGAGTCACGGTCGCATATGTGGATATATGCGCCTTATCTAACCACCATCCCCCCAGGAACGCGAATTCCAAAACATGTTCACCTTTTCCCCGGGGTTCGAGGCCGCGACCCTCAAGATCCCAAACAAAGAATACACCGCGTACGGCCTCCCCCTCCCCCTCCCGCAATCCCTCCTCCCAAACTCCTCCTCCGCTGCCGCCGCGCAGAGTGCCGCCGCCCAACAGCGCGGCTACACCGCCTACGCGGGCTCGGGCGCGAACGACCCGTACAATCTCGTCACGGTGAACCAGGGCGGCGTGGTCGTCGATGCAGGGCGGGACGGCATCGCGTCGTGGCCTGCCGCCCCGCCCCAGCCGCCGCCGCCTGGGCCCCCTGCGGAGGGTGGCGCGGACGCCCCGCAGCAGCAGCAGCAGCAACAACAACAGCAGGGAAACCACTTTTCCGTCGGGCTCTCCGGCGGGCTGTCCAACAACCCCCTCGGCCTCAACCCGCCCAACACAGCGCCCCCGCGCAAGCAGATTATTGGCTTTGCCAAGTTCCGCACGCGGGAGGAGGCGCTGGGGGCGCGGGACGTGCTGCAGGGGCGGCGGGTGGACATCGACAAGGGGGCGGTGTTGAAGGCGGAGATGGCGAAGAAGAATTTGCATACGAAGCGGGGGGTGGGGTTGGTTGGGGGAGGCCCGAATGCTGGGCCTGGGATGGGGGGAGGGGCAGGGATGAATGGGATGGGGATGGGTGCAGGGGGGATGATGAATGGGATGGGCGGCGGTGGGCCAATGATGGGCGGTGGAGGGCCGATGATGAATGGGGGGATGCTCGGCGATATGTACGCGGAGGCGCTCAGCCCGCGGGAGGCCGGCAACCCCAACCACAACAACACGCACAACCCCGGCAACGCCAGCATCAACGGCGGGAACGCGAATGTGAACGGGCGGATGGCGCAGTGGCGGAGCGAGAGCCAGATGGCGATGGCGATGGAGGAGGAGGAGGCGGCGATGATTGAGGTTGAGAGGGAGCGAGAGCGGGAACGCGAGAGGGAACGCGAGCGGGAGAGGGAGAGGGAGAGGAGGCAGCAGGGCGTGCTCAGCGCGATGGGGCTGCGCGGGCCGCGGGAGCGCGCGGCGGAGGAGGAGCAGCAGCGCCTCCGGGAGCGCGAGCAGCGGGAAGCGGGCGCGGGCGGGGAGGGCGAGCGCGCCCGGAGGAGGGAGAGGGAGCGCAGAGCGGGCGTGGCGTACGAGGCGTTTGCGGCGATTGGGCGGGAGGGCGCGCCGACTGCTTCCTCTTCTTCCCAACACCAACAGACGCAGGAGGCGGAGTGGCACGGGCACGGGCCGTGGGACGGGGTGCGCGGGATGAGCGCGAGCCGGCGGTCGTCGTCGCCTGATACCAGCGTTGGCGGCCCTCCTCCGAGTGGGTTCACGCTCGCGGCGAACGGCGGCGGGGGGACGCCCTTTGCGGGCGAGGCGCCGCGCGCGTTTTCGTCCCCGCCGCCGCCGCCGTTGGGCGAGTACGCCACGTTGCCCCCGCACCACCAGCATCACCACGCGCATGGGCATGGGCATGGGCTGCCGCACTTTGTGTCGATTGGGTACGGGGTGGGGCAGTACCCGCCGTTTATGGGTGCGCCGGGGCATGTGCCGGTGGAGATGTATGAGGGGCAGGAGATACAGCAGGGGTATCATCTGCAGCAGCAGCAGGGGTATCCGCATCAGCAGCAGCAGCAGCTTCAACACCAACAACACCAACAGCAGCAACAACAGCACCAGAACGTGCACCAACATAGACAAGAGCGCTCCGAGTCGAGCGCGTCGGAGGGGAGCGCGAGCGCGGGGGAGCTAGAGCGCGGGGTGGCGAGGTTGGCGGTGCGGAATGCGAATGCGGGTGCTGCTAGTCTTGGCGGGGGCGCGAGCGCGAACGCGCCGATTGCGATCCCTGGTGGCGTTGGTGGAAGTGGGAATGGGAACGGTGGAACTGCAAGTGGAAGTGGCAGTGGTGGAAGCGGCAGCGGCAGCGGCGGAGGCTCGCCGCAGCTGGCGTCGCCCGCGAGCTCGGGCTCGGGGGCGGGGCGCGCGGTGGACCAGAACCCGCCGATTAATACGCTGTATGTGGGGAATTTGCCGGCGTTGCCGGGGGCTGCTGCTTCCGCTTCTTCTGGAGGCGGGGGCGGACCGGGCGGGGGCCTCACGATGGAGTACCTCGAGGCGGCGCTGCGGGAGCTGTTTGGCGGGTGCGCGGGCTTCCGGCAGATGTCGTTCCGCCCCAAGGGGAACGGGCCGATGTGTTTTGTTGAGGTGCGTTTGTTCATTTATCTATAACAGAGGAGGGAATCGGAACGCTGACGACTTTTCGCAGTTCGAAGACGTGGGCTACGCGACCAAGACGCTGAACGAGCTGTACGGGAACACGCTCAACGGGCTGATCAAGGGCGGCGGGATCCGGCTGTCGTACAGCAAGAATCCGCTCGGCGTGCGCACGCCGACGAGCGCGAGCGGTGCGGGGGCGTCGCTCCAGCAGCAGCAGGGGCTGGCGGCTGCGGAGGCGGCGTTCCACCCCCGGCTCACGTCCCCGCCGCCGCCGCCGCCGTCCCAGCAGCAGGAGGCGTATGGAGGCGGCATAGTGTACCCCGCGCCGCGCTTCTTTGGCGCGGCGCCGGAGGGCGCGTGGGGGCGCCGGTGGGAGAGCGAGCATCGCGCGGGGGTGCCGCGCGCGATGGCGGGGCCTGGTGTTGGCGTTGGCGTTGGCGCTGGCGCTAACGGGACGGGCGCGGGCGCAGGCGCGGCGGCGTTCTCGCCGTTCTCGCACTCGCCTGCGCCGCCGGAGCCTGCGGCGGAGGGGGAGGCGCAGTAGGAGGTGTATTTATTCGCGACAAGCAGCATCCGTGTATCACCACCCGCACTCGCCCCCCGCTCCCACTCCCGCTTCCGCTCCCACGCCGCGCCGCGCCAGCATTAGAGGCACGTCCGTCCGCGCGGTGGTCCTTTTTTTCTTTCTTTGTTCGTTCATCACGCACGCACTTTACGCCCACGTCCACGTCCACGCACCGCTACGCCTCTACGCACGCACGCACGCACGCATATATATTCCCCGGCCGCACCCGCAAGCAATAAACGTCAATGTGTAACAACTACCAACCACTCATCGCATGTTGTTGTCCCATCCCATCCCATATTCTATTCTCCAATGTTTCTTGGTTTTCCGCCGCGCTCTGGACTCCACCCCGTCTGTTCTCCGTCCGCCCTGTTCTGTTCTCCATGTTGTTTCCACTGTTCCATCATGCCATTGCCCATTTGTTATTATATCCACGGCCGCATACCACCCACCACTCATCTCATTCCTCATTTTTTTTCACGCTCAATCTCTCTCTGTGTCACTTATCTATCGCCTTATATATGCCCGCGCTGATATATAGTTACTTACTTACTTACAACACGCTTACAATGAATGAATGATACGATACACCGCACGCACGTACAGTAGCCAACGCCATTTCTCTCTCTCTCTCTCCCTCTCATATCGTCATCTCCTCCTCATTTTCATGCATCCATATTGATTGATATCCATATCCTTCACGCCACCATTTGTTCGTTCGTCCGTCCGTACGTCCTCTGCTACCATAGTACATACCACCGCCACTTTAACTTACCCCGCCCCACTCCGCGGCCATCTGTCCATCCATCCATCCATTACATATCGCATCCATCCATCCTGTTTGTTTTGTGTTTCACTACGTACGTATGCTATACTTACTAGCCGCCGGAGAGGGTGGATGTTATATGAGATGTTTCTGTATATGTATCATGATGATGAATGTCGATTTTTGGATAATGTACTTGGAATCGAGGCGCGAGCGGTTGTTTCGCTGTGATCTTAGCTATGTCGTCGACGTCATCTGGCACAAAGTCGAACGGAGGCAGAACGGAGGTTAGAAAAGCCGTCGGAACAGTCGAGTGGGTACGGAATCAAATTAAAATACAAAGATCCCAGCGCAAATGTAAGTACTCATAGGTTAAATAAAAGGCAAGTCTATCACGCATTTTCCCCCTCCTTCGGCACAAACGAAAGTCCACTTTGCTCGCGCAATACACCATAGATCGCCAAAAAGTCGCCGCGATCCCCGACGGCGCGAAGGTTCTCGGCAGCGAGATCGTACGCCTTGATTGGGACGCCGTTCTTCCGCGCCAAGTCTTGGACGTGACCCGCGACTTGCAGCGCCTTCGGGATGTCGACGACAATGTTATCTGTGTCGAAGCACCGGCCCGACACGATGTTTTCGCCGTAGATATACTGTGGCGTCTCGGGCGTGTACAGGGCCTTGACGAGCTGGTGGCCGCGCGCAGCGCCGATGCCCGCCTTGTCCACCATGGCGTAGAACTCGGCCAGCTGCTCCACCGCGACGAAGTTGAGGATGTTGCCGCACAGCTTCAGCTCCTGCGCCTTGCCCGGGGCCTGGTCCGACAGGTCGATGTGCGCCTTCCCCATGACGCCCACGAGGAAGGGCTTAATAGCCTGCACGTCGGCGGCGCGGCCGGCCGTGATACATGAGAGATGCCCAGCGGCGGCCATGCTAGGGTAGCCGAACACTTGACGAACTGATCAGAGAGCGCAGAGAAAAAAAACTTGACGCTGCCAAACAAACGCTCACCAGGCATGGCCACAAAGCGACCCCCCGCTGCGATAATCCGCCTCGCAAGGTCGTCCGCACCCTCGACACTCACGGTCGAGCACTCGACTACCAGTATACCAGCGATGTTCACCTTCTGAAGGATCTCGCGGTAGACTTTCTCCACCGTATCTTGATCATAGAGACAGGACCAGATGACGTCAGACCCCTTGACGGCCTCTACAAGAGACTCGACCGCCTGCGCCTGCCTTCCGATCCGCTCAGCTGTCTCCACCGCCGTCTTGTGGGTCCGGTTCCAAATGAGCACGGGCTTCGACAGGCCGCCTTTGGTGGCCAGGTTGGCGGCCATGCCCCGTCCCATGGCTCCCATGCCGAGAAAGGCGTGCTGCTGCGAGGTGGCCATGTTGAATGTTGTTGGAGTTACTGTTGGCGGGATATCTGGTTTGTGGATTGAAATGGGTGTCAAAGGGTTATATATGTCCGGTACTTGTAGATAAAGGACATTCTAGCCCTTTAACAATGAACTTGCGATGCGACCGCACAGTCCGCGATGTCGGATTCTCGGTACACCGCCTCCGCGCAGGCCCTTCGCATTCTTGTGGTGACGGTGATGTTCCCCAGTCTCAAGTACGCGAGTCGGATCATGGCATGTATCATCCAGAGAGCCTGGTCAAAGCTGACCGACGCACTCGTAAGACCTCTTAGTAGTTATGTTCAAGCCAGCCGGCAGGCCGCAGTTTTGTATTCCTGGAGCTGCCGGAGGGTCTTCAGGACTTGCATAGTAGGACCGAGTCTTGTTTGACACTGGCCGGGTCAGAATGTCCGCCGTGCGACATGGAAGTGAAAGTGAACAAGCGACACCGCCACTGCACGCTTTTGTTGCCTTCCTCCAGTCACGAAATGGCGAGGACGCGCAGATTTTGGAACAAAGGCTCATTCTAGCTGGCCTCGAGCGGAATAAGCTGGATATAGAGCGCGAACTTCGTGCTACATACTGCCACCTTTCCCGTTGAGCAGTTGCCTATCGAGCTGACACGGGAAGTTTTTCTCCGATGCGCAGGTTCAGGCGGGATCTCTAGCTTGGGTCTCCATATGCGTGGAATGACGTTCCAAACCCCTCTCGTTCTCGCCAGTGTTTGCCGTCACTGGAGGGAGATTGCACTCTCGACTCCCATCCTCTGGTCTACCCTCTATCTTGATCTCGACTATGCCAGTGTTCACTCGAAGCCGCATGTAATCGATAAATACATACATCGATGGCTGGCCCGAGCTGAATCTAACCCTCTATCCCTCCACTTTCGCTTAATCGGGGACGACGATGAATGGCTCGCCGGTTATACTCCCCATCTCCTCCACGGGCTCCTGGATAGATATGCCGATACAATTCACTTCTTGGAGGTCAACATGAGCCAAAATGGCATACGTCAAGTGGGATTAAAATATCGGCGGTTTCCCGTACTCAATAGTGCGAAGATTGGGTATCCGAGGTCCGGATTTGGGGCTCTATCCGCTGGATCCTGAGAATCCCGTCCATCTTTTCGGCAATGCACCCTTACTCACCGACATTCGTTTCGACGGGTCATCTTTTTATTATGACTTTCCTTCGTCCCAGTTGACGAAATTCGACGGCGAGATAGAGACCATGGACCTTTTCCAAATGGCTCCAAATCTTACCGAAGCCATTTGTTCTGTCCCAAGGTTGCGTGGTATCCCGCAGTCGGCGATAATACACTTGCGTCTGCGTTCTCTCATTTTGACTGAGTCGGTGAATCACGCCGGACCTCTGGATATTCTCGAGTATCTGACATTGCCGGCTCTTGAATCTTTGCACGTTTCGGAAATGGACGACACATCCTATCCTTCGCTTACCTCATTCTTGGAACGCTCCTCCCCGCCCTTGCGTACCTTGTCCGTTCGGGTAGACGATCCCGAATTCTTTGACTGGGCGGAGTGTTTCAATTGCGTAGGCCCGTCCCTCGAGAACCTCGAACTGGAGTCGCCTTCCGAGGAAGTTCAGCTGTTTATCTTTCAGTACCGAAACAAGCCAGTGCACACTGTTCACCGTTTTCCGAACCTCCGAACCCTCACCATCCTAAACGCCCCACCGACCAATTACATTGCATTACTCGACTTCTTATACAAAGCACTTCATCTCCGCTCCTTCCGACTTGTTTCTTCGGACGGCGCCTTTCTAGACGACAAAATCTACTCCGGTTCCAGAAACAGCGGTTGTGGTACGCACACCTTCAACCATCACTTGGTTAGATTGGCAAAGCAAGGAATGAACATCAACATCTCGACGGATACCAAAACATACGTAGAGCTGGTTGGGTAGGTTTTTATGTCGGCATGTCTATCGGCTCCCTATGACCGACCCGTTCTTTGTAAGGCACCTTGAAGGCACCGATGTGGCCACATGGAACCTTTGTTGTACGAAATCCAGGTCCACGGCGGGTTGTTCCACTAGTAACTCAGGATATCTGTTACATCAACATTTCCTGAAATACTCCACACAAAACCAGCGTCGATCATGCGAGTCGATGCGCGGAGGGTCACCTAGTACTATTCTTCTGGCGAAAAAGAAAAAAAAGTTGATGCTTGACATAGTTCCACGCAGGACGTTTCACAAGAGTTTTCCATGTCCAGTGTACCCGACGCTCGCAACTTAAACTACGTACATCAATACGACTTGGCTCGTGAGACAATCAACTGAAGGAATAGATTCATTGGGGTTGAATGAGTTGTTTTACTTTAAGCGTCTTTATGGCGACAGAACGTTGTAAGTATGCAAGCATCACATCACTTTCAAAAGCTGACTCAGAGAAGGAGGGGATTGGCATATGTTTGCATGAAGAAAGCAGCATGCACAAGTGCCACGTTCTAGTGTATTTCCTCCGAGAGGTTGGCACAGTGAGAAAACAGTTGAACCAGAATTGAACCACTCACCGGCAATTACAAATTGACTTCTCGCCGTTCAAGTAACGACACGCTCGGACGACGCAAGCATATCGAAGAAAAAAAATGCGGAATAGGCAACGGCCTCAGCGGGGTCTTCACTGGACACCACGTAGAAAGTTTTCGCTCGTGGGCCCCTTGATAGAATCGCCGCGACTTTGAACACTTGCACTTCATCATCCTCGCATGACACGAAAATCTGGTTGTTCATCAAAGCATCTGGATTGCGTCGATACTCGTCAAGTTCGGCTGGCAAAACGGGGGTACGGGTAACATTGTCGATAGTGCTCATATCGAAGTTGAAAGGATGTGTGGGGATGGAGATTGGATCCTCGATCACATTGGTTCGCGCTGCTTTATTATGATTATAGCTGTGACGAAAGTCAGCCTGGGACATGCTCGCGCGAATTCATCATACAATAATTCATGTTGGATCCTCATCGCCTCCAAATAGACAGAATGGTCGGATTGTTCGAGCTTCTTCATCTTGGCTTGAATCAGGAACGGAATAGTGCTGACGAATGCAACATGGCTGTCGGAGACGGGTCCATGGATGAGTATATGGCGCCAGATATTCCGATGAGTAACCTACTCCTGAAATTCCTTACAGGGCTTTCTCAATATCTCCTCCGATTCGCGGATGTATTCGTCTAGATCCTTTGGCCCATCCAGTGGCGACTGTAACGGTTCTTTGAAATGAGGCTCTCCCCAGTGACTGGGGTCTGTTCGGATAATGTCGTTGTGTTCCTGTATCATTTTTTGCAAGTTGAACATCTCAGTACCCATCTCTTTAGCCGCTTGGCGCTGGGCGGGAGTAAGCGTCGCCATGGGGGAAGAAAGGAGAAAACAAGATTTGTAAATGAAGCGGTAAACAAGGCACAACATCGATGTTCAACTTACACATTTGACCTATTATGCGATATTTAAATTCTACTTATGTGCCAAGGTTTGAAGGGCCTTTAGCTTTGGTAGCATGGTGAGTACAGGGTCCGAAAATTAGAGCAGCGGCACACCCAATAGTCACTAAATTGCCAGCAGGCAGCCTCAGAGGCCGGGCCTGAGGCCTGAGGTTTTATCGGCGGCAGTCCCAATGCGAATATCAACTGCAATTTCCCATATTCATGAGAAGATATCAACCACTACTAGACTAACATCCCGCTGACGGGTTCACGAAAAATGTTTATTGGATCTGTGACGCATGTTAAGACCCGCCGCGTCTTTACTTCGTCAATAACCACGCACCGAAATTCTGGCGTTGACGTGCTCCACGCAAGGTTTTGTCCGACCGAAAGACCCAATATAAATATCCATCCCCGTCCTCGCCAACCTGGCTAAGTGGTCGGTAGCTTCAACACGGCGAGATTGAAAATAAATTCCATCATCCAGAAAGGTACCGGCTTGACAGTCAAGTCGGAACGACTGGAGTTTTGCAAGTGCAGGGGAAGTGGATCTTCTGGCCAAGAATTTGACCAGAAGCTTAAAATCTATGTGCGGCGAGTTGATGAAACTGACGGTTCGCAACCGTGAAAGAGATGGGTAGCGTAGATAATCGGAGCCGAGATACATAAATGTGACCAGAAACGCCTGAGATGGGGAATACACCTTGAGATTCTCGAGCGTGTTGTCTAAGAGTGCCAAGGACCCTGCCCAGTCGTCATACGCGTCAAGATTGACGGACAGGGTGTGTAATGGTGCTGCTGAGCGGGTCAAAAAGGATAAAATCGACTCCGGGTCGATATATTGAGATGAGTCTGAAATATCCAGTGAAAGAAGAGCGGGCAATGCCAAGTGTGGAAATATGTTCACTGACTCGAAGCCGGAGGGTGTTTTTAAGAGAGTGAGGAATTGCAAACGTGGGTGGGTGATTACTGTGGGTGGAACATGGAGCAAGTAGTTCATAGAACACTTGACTTCGATGAGGTTTGGAGCCACTGAGAAAATCTCCAAGTCCGTGATCTCGCCCTCGAATTTCGTCAACTGAAGCGCAGGGGGTGTATAAGAGGAGTAGACGGCTGAATCGAATATTTCGAGCTCGCATAGTTGGGGAGCATTGCTGAAGACATCGACCGGATTCAAAGGATTCGGGCGTGAGTCGTCCACGTCCCCAATCAACGCACGCTGAAGGAGAGGAAATGATGCTAAATCCAGTTCCAGCTGGCGTATCTCGCTTTGACTGGAATGGAGTTCCAGGTACACCATTCGATGAGCGTATCTGTGAATGATATCGCGTACGCGGCTGGGAGTGACCGTATAATCGTCGTCGTCGTATCTGCTCGTTTGAAATAGAATCGAGAGCGGGCGCAGCGCTGCACGTCCCAGCCACTGGTCTACAAATTCCTCGACTAGTTCGGGTTCAGACGCCACGTTTTGAGGGATGGTTTCAAAGCGAATCTGCAACGTCGACCAGAGAGCTGGTGTCGCCAGTGCTATCTCTCTCCACGCACGGCAAACCGCCAAGAAGAGCATCGGGGTGGTTTTTAACCCCCCCGAAAAACTTGGTCCGCTCTCCCGCAGCTCTTTGATGGTTGGAAGGCAGAGGGAAAAGATATGGGTCGTGAGTTCGACAGGTAATGTCAAGACCGGATAAGTCGCAATAGTGTGAAGCTGGCGTTGTAAGATGATCCTGTGCCGTTCAAGCTTGGCTAGAGCTGATTTGAACTGGGTGATCGTGTTGTCAACCCGGACAAGACGCCGGCGGAGGTCAGTGGTGGACATTTTGACGAGTTCTTCAAAGAGGCTCACTGTCCGGGATATCCCGAACTGGACCCGAAGCCTCCAAACGTGGGTTTTAAGGCCATTGCTGCGCATGGCAATACGAGTCCTGTGACTCCTGTCCAAGTCTCCCATATTATATTTCCTCCCGCAAGTTCAAAATCTTGAGGTTATCAACTCCAAAACTCAAATGGCCGACTAGCTTGTCTGGCTAGGTAACCAGTCGGCAATAGTACATCCAGGACTCCGGGGGGCTCGGAACTCTCGCCCGACCTTCGGTTGGCTCGAGTCCCTCGCACACCCTCAAGTTCAAAACCTTTGGGTTACTTCAAAAGCTAAATATTATGCAAATAGACGACTAGCTTAACTAGCTGGTTACCCAGTTGGCTATAGTACATCCAGGATTCCGGGGGGCTCGGAACTCTCGCCCGACCTTCGGTCGGCTCGAGTCCCTCGCACGGATACCCTCCGCTCGTCTGCGTGCACATTGAGTGAATACAGGAGGTGGCTGTGTTGCGTCTGGACGGTTTCAACGTAGTAACGACAAAAGACCACAGCAGGGGAAGGGAAGTCGACGCCTCTCAGAAAAACAGAAAAATGCTCGAGGAAAAGAAAATGTGGCTGTGCTGGTCTGGGCTGGGCGACGATTCCAACACGGTAACGACAAAACGACTGAAAAGCGCTCGAGGAAAAAACTAAGTGGCTGTGCTAGCCTGGGCGAAGAGTCTATTCCAACACGGTAACGACAAAACGACTGAAAAGCGGTTGATGAAAAAAAAAAGTGGCTGTGCTGGCCTGGGCCAGGAGTCTATTCCAACACGGTAACGACAAAACGACTGAAAAGTGCTCAATGAAAAAACAAAAGTGGCTGTGTTGGCCTGGGCCAGGAGTCTATTCCAACACGGTAACGACAAAACGACTGAAAAGTGGTCGAGGAGGGAGACGAGCGGGCCGGAGGTTGCTGAGTAAGGCCTGGACCGCGTGGCAGTTCCAACACGGTAACGACTGAAAGTGCTCCAAGTGCGACAGAATCATGGGCCGGACAGGGCCTGGGCTGGGCGATTATTCCAACACGGTAACGACAAAACGACTGAAAATGTCGATTCATCTCAGTGAAGAATGGACCAAATAACGAGTCTAAAATTGCATTTTAGGACTCGTAATTCCTATAGTAATGCCCTCCGGGCAGACCTGAATCCTCCGTGATAACCTCCGGGCCCACTTTTAGTCATTACCCTCTGTTTAGTGTCTTCGTATCTATACGTTCAATGTCGAAATGGGTCGAAGTCATTTTTTATGTAAAAAAATCTCCTGACTCCTTTTCAAGGATTATTCTATTTACAGCCCTTTGCGGAACATAGGGCGCGGCGGTTTTTTTTTTCCTTTTTGAGACATTTTCGATCTTTTCGACCATTTCCCTCGCTGCGGGCTCAATTTTCAATGTTTCACTCTGAGACCTATATGAGCTGAATGGCAGCGAAATTCCGCATGTCCTATCGTGCTTCGTTTATTTTTATTCCACCTGTATAATATGCAGTATGAATTTATTACTGTTTCAAGCAGATCTCCTCCCACAAGGGGAGATGTTGATATCGTGCTCCAGGCCGTGATTACAGCAAAGATAGGTGTATTTCAGAGGTCACCTCGTCGCCATATTCGTTTTTTTGTGTCCAAACGATGCAATTGAATGTGAAATATTAGTGTCTACTCAAGTACAATGTTTCTGCATGATATATCGACTGGTTGCTTAGATGTTTGTTCTGGGCCCCCTATGGGGTCCTTAGAAGAAACCACACAACTCAGATTCTTGGTACATGCCTTCATGATGGAACGCGACACACTTTAATTTGAGATCAGTTACGCATAACTGCACCACGTGACTGTTACAGATGGTAAACTGGCGCGCTTCGTGTGCTAGCGCGAAGGCGTTCAACGGTAATCTGAGTCGTAGGGTCCATTCTAAATACCTCATAAGGGGCCCAGAACAAACCTCTTTGAAACTGGTGGATAGATAATGCAGCAACCCTGTACTTGAGTAGACACTAATATTTCACATTCAATTGCATCATTTGGGCGCAAAAAAACAAATATGGCGACGAGGTGACCTCTGAAATACACCTATCTTTGCTGTAATCACGGCCTGGAGCACGATATCAACATCTCCCCTTGTGGGAGGAGATCTGCTTGAAACAGTAATAAATTCATACTGCATATTATACAGGTAGAATAAAAATAAACGAAGCACGAGAGGACATGCGGAATTTCGCTGCCATTCAGCTCATATAGTTTTCAGAGTGAAACATTGAGAATTGAGCCCGCAGCGAGGGAAATGGTCGAAAAGATCGAAAATGTCTCAAAAAGGAAAAAAAAAACCGCCGCGCCCTATGTTCCGCAAAGGGCTGTAACAACCCCCCTTGTTGAAAACAACCCGGGTTGTTGGATAAAAAAACAACCGCTACTATTTATAAAGATGGAAGGCAACACACTGCAGTCGTAGAAACATGAACCTCAGCTTGGATTGACCTTGAATGCACCCGACGGTATCGTTGCCGTGTAGCTCGCCATTCGGGCCGATGGTCAAATTGAAGCACAAAACAGTTTGAGTCTTGACCTTTTCCACATTTAAATGTTGATCGAATATCATGGATTATTCTATTTAACAACCCCCCTTGTTCACAACAACCGGGTTGTTGGGGGATTGTTCGAAAACACGTTCTATTTGAAAACATCTGATTTGTAAGCCAAGATCTGATGGCGGGCGTGGCGGGATGGGGCGGGATGGGTTCGGGAAGTTGAATACTGTTTTAAAAATGCTATTAAAATTATTACGGACAAAAGGGCATATGAGCTCTCTATTCGAATTTTTCTGGCCCGTAAACTCCCTTTGATTGAAAAAAAATCGACTGCTTTATCATTTTTGGAGTGAAACACCTCAGAAAATGTGCAGAAAAACCGAGGAAATTTTGAGAGGGTACCCAGACTCCATGCCTGCCTCCCTAAGTATGCTTTTGCACCCAAAAACCTTGGGAAAGGTGGTCAACGCGTTGAATATTGCTTATCTGAGTCAGTTTTGTGGGGTTTTTAAATAGAACATGTATTCGAACAACCCCCCAACAACCCGGTTGTTGTGAACAAGGGGGGTTGTTAAATAGAATAATCCGAATATCATGATACATATGCAGTAAAGAAATAAGTCTGCCGAACGATGTGCCGACAGTTCAAATGGCCCTGCGGCACAGGTAAAAGTGCCCTGCCGAATGCGGTTCACTCTGGCGAGGCACCTCAGCACGGCTCCGTCGGCGACGCTAACTCCGACAGGGTCTGCCGCGGGGCCGCCCAGTGAACGCAGTGAGTAGTATCGGCTGGGTATCGGCACTCACCCGAACTGGGCATGCCTTGGCCTGTGTTTGAGTAAGTACATCCTTCTTTGGGGTGAAATCCATCGTCGGATGCGGGCACTATGGTGGCTAGTTAGGGTGCCTACCAATTCTGACTCGGACGTATAAATATCCGGGGTTGTTGAATAGAACATCGATGCAACAACCCAGGTTGTTTTCAACAAGGGGGGTTGTTAAATAGAATAATCCCCTTTTCAAAGTAAAATCACAAAAGTGCTCCATATTCTGAGGATAGTACAGAACAGGGCATTGGGCGAGTGGGAGGTGAAGAGTACATACAGTTGTGCGTTGGCGGAGTTGGCGGCTCAGAGAACGGTGATGTGATGTGTTGCGCCAGCCAATGAGAGGAGCGTGGGAGAAAAGTGCATGATCGAGTCGGACAGACAATTACTGAAAAGTATGTTTTGTATGCCGGTGCCCGGCTACAATAGAGGGGGGTCTTGCATAAATCTCAGTCTTACTTCCTCGGTGTCTTGTACAATTAATCACCAAATACGACAAAGATCCATAATGATACTGAGCCCTTCGCACAGTGTCCTCCTCCAACATCTTCATCAATTGCATGACAGCTAGTTGGCTTTCCGAGCCGACCCAACTTTCAAATGCAATCCCAATGCCCGGCCTAAGTTAAATCAGCCAAAATACAATTTCAAAGGCAGATATAGAGATACCTGACTAACTGTCTTGATACTGCACAAATACAACTGCTGGCAAATTCATCTGAGTATTTGATCCAGGCTGGTACCATATCTTCTTTACAGTTCTCAAAATTCATTGAGAGACAAGTTACATACCATTAGAGGTCCTCAGCATCTTTGTCTGACCTTTTTTTTGCTTCAGGACCATTATGCTTTGTGAAGCAGTGAACCACAGGCTTTCCCAGGGAGCTGAGACGGCGACTTGTGTGAGTGTTCAGTAGGAAGTAGATGTAGAGTATCATAAGTAATTTATTCACTGCACACGGGACGTTCAGATGTCGGCAGTTCGATTCAGGCAGGGGCATTGTATTGACGCAGTTAAGGTTAACAGTCCAGTTTTCCACCCATTTTACTGGGTGTGGAGAAAATCTTGAAAAAGTCGCCAGGAAAGCAGGGATTAGAGCGTATTTGCAACACCCTCGACGCAGTTTTAGGGCGAAATTTGATGAGGCCTGTCAGAAATTTGATGACACCAAAATAGGATACCTTCGACTTGTAAAGTCTGGCAAAAAGGCGCAAAAAATGCTGGATAACCTGTTTCTTTGTGTGGATGCGCCACAATGGTCTCGAAGGTACTGGCCACTTTCAGGAGAGAAAGTATACGGCGAAAATTGGTTTTGGCAGCTGGGAATTGGCTGGGAAGGACGGTTACGACACATCCATCAGTTCTCTATCCTAAAAATGATGGCTGATGCCAGAAATTTGGCCGTCGATTTTGGGGGGTGCAAATACGCTCTATTACAGCTTAGATTACAGCCATTTGCAAAATTGATGACAGTCCTATAAAAATACAATAAAAAGAACAACTGGAACCTTCTGCTGCTCAGGAATTTAGGACCGCCTGGAGTGGATTTATAAGCCCCAGATGGCAAAAGGCTCAAGAATAGGATGAGGAACGAGCAAAGAAATTGGCGCGAAGGAGAATGATCACACGTGATGCGCTATTTGCCACCTCTTCACAGATTAACTGCCCATGATTTAATCGGAGAATTCAAAAGTCTTTCCCAGCTAAGTACATACAATGCTTCCATTTTATTTTCATGAATTTAGACAACTTGGGTCTGACTTTATTGGCCAATTTGGCTGATAACATCACAGCCACCGGCAAATAACCTAACGCAGCCGGCCCGACATCACGGCCATCATCGCCAAATAGATACAACGATCAAAGTGCATGCACAGCCTTCTGCTTTTCAGGGTCTACATCAGAAAAAGGGGGGCAAGCCCCCCCAATGAGACCTGGATACCTACGGATCCAGGAATTTGGGCACACAATCTCGATTCTCTTCACGACACATGATTATAACGCCTACGAAATACACACCAATGTATCTACCCTAAAAAATACAAAGAGTATCGTAGAAGTAAAGAGTCGTCGGTATCGTGGTATCGTGAAAGTGATAGCGCCAAAACGTCACCATAAGAAAACCTTCGCGCTCCAGTGAGAACTCGCTGCACCAACGTATCAGTGCTGATGGTTGCACCCAAAACCGACAGCAGCTCGGACCATCTTGGCCCTGCTGAGCGGCCGCGGCGCGGGGAGGAACTGACGTCCGTTCAGCTCGGATTCATCGAGCTGCCGCGATTCCATCGTGTGCCCGCTCCGCTTTCTCGCGACCTCGGTAGTGTAGATCGAGTTGAGCCAGTTCGCGAGCCGGTACCCGCCCTTGGCGATCTGCAGCTCGATGGTGCCGATGGCACTATTGTAGTAAGTGGGATACAGATCCTTCTCCGCCGTGAGCGCCGCGGCGCCGTTGGGCATCACCACCGTGCAGACGAACGCGTTCGCGTCGCTCGCCCATGCAGTCGCGGTGGTGATGACGTCCGAGACATCGTCGCCGGCGATCCAGCTGGCCGCTTCGCTCGCATACGCCCCAGAGTCGATATCCTTGATGAGGGTGTTGGCCCACGTCTGTGCGTTCGCAAGGGTGGCGCTGCCGATGAGCTGCTCGGGCATGTATGTGTCCCAGTCCGCATGCAGGTTGTCGCTGTAGCCCATGAACGTCACGTCGACGTCGTTCGCGCCCACCTCGTACGCCTCGTCGTGCAGGGGCTGCGTGATGTCGCCGACAAAGTGAACGAGGAATTTCAGCGCCTGGTTGACGTTAGCTGCGCTCAGCCGTCCGTCGCCCACGCGCTGTGTGTAGTTGGCCAGGGCGGAGACGGAGCAGCCCGTAGCACCACAGTCGCGCTCGTAGTCAACGTTGCACGCCGTCGGCGGGTTATCCTCGGCGTCGATGAAGTGGAAGGGGGCGGACCACGCACCCGCGGTTGTCTCGCGGTAGTCGTCAGCCCAAGACGCGATGTTGGCGAGGTAGGAGGTGGACGTATCGCCGAGAATACCCTGCGCCCACGACGCGGTCTCGTCGGTAAGGTAGTTCTGCGCGATGTAGGCCACTGTGGCGTGCCCGAGGACGCCCCAGGCGCGGACGCCCTGCAAAGCTGCCAAACCGATGAGCAAGTACGAGGACATGTCTTGGCTCTTCGTCTCCAGTCGCTACACTATTGGCAAACATTTTATGAGCCCCACCTGAGCCACCTCGATAAACGTTCGATAAACGTTCGTGTTCTTCTTGGGTCTTATCACAGCGCGCCATGCGCAAGGACGTATATGGGCCATATGGGGTGGATAGTGTTGCATAGTATGGCACATGGAGAAGAAGGAATACTATGATCCTCTATGATCAATATCAGACTTGGAGTGAGCAGCCTACATTTTCCGAGAGAAGCGGAGGCATACTCTGGCGTACTGGAGCAATAATAGCTCCTCCAGCTGAACGGTCCAGTTCAGAAATAGAATCTTGGGGAGATCATGTGTTTGTGTAGAATGTGTTGCGTTGAATGTTCCGAACTTCGCAGAGCGATTTGGATGTTCAGAGAGATAACTGATAACGTTCGGGGCTAACCGGACACGCAGTCGGACCCGGCGGCCCGGGAACAAACTCGCCTAAATCTTGATTCTTCTGATTCCTTCTTCACTTGAAACCGTCCTCAACCATAGAATTCGACTCTCCGAGTCGATCCTCTTGAATTCCTTCTTTGCAATCTCTGGACTGGGATCTCTGACTTTGGATACCAGGCGGTCTAGTTGAATAACTTGAACACACCGCGTTTCCTGAGTCACTGGCAGTCTGATCTCATGTATCTGCCAGTGCGCCGGGCTCAATGTCAACTTCAAATAAATTACCAAGGATATTCCTTTCCCGCGGAACCTGAATCCGATGGGTGGAACTATCTGTTCTGGCGTCGGAGAGCCCATAACAGCCCAACCTCGGGGTCTCGGGGCCATGGGTGTCGTTGCAGTATTGGATCTAAACTACACCTCAACAGCTGATTGTTGGTCCCTTGGACTTTACTCGGCCCGGCTCCTTTGGGGGTTCCCAAAGTCCGCCACAAATCGAATGAATGCTTCGACATTGCAAACTTGAACGTCCCGTCCAGCTTTAGAGCGATGAGGCTTAGCTACTATTCGGATCAGACCACAGCGCATATATGAATCAGTGGAATCGCTAAAACCTCGACCCTTTCCCTCCTCTGCCATGACTGCCCCATCGCACGAACAGGAGCCCGAACTGTTCCGGCTTTTGGTTGACGCGCGAACAACAAACTCCTTGGCAGGTGAACAACGAAACATAACGGTGGGCAAAGAATTGTGTTAACGCTGTATACAGTCGCAGGATTGACGATCGTCATGTGAGTACCGAACAACCCTAGGTGGTTTATTTATCGCCTTCTGCAGAATCGAACACGTCGCGAACTTCGGAGATGAGGTCTACCGTCTGTGAATAAATCCGCTATCTCTTTAATCAAGTCTGCAGGTCAATCTCGTGTGGGGAACTCGTCGCAGTCTCTCCAATGTATTCTATGTGAGGCCCCATGATTAGTTTCGAACGTTCGTTGAAATTATCCGTTAGATTTGGGTATGTTGGGACAGTCTCCTCGTGCGGAGTGCCTCCATGTGCTGCTAGATCCGCTATTTCACCTTTCTCGTGTTGAGGTGAACATCATTCCCTGTCAATCAGTGTCCATGACTGACACATATTCCAGTGTCGACGTCAGTTGTGAGTACTGTTCTTTTTGGGTTCCAAACCATCCTCCATCCAATGCCCTCAGTCATGTTGAGAGCTGAGAAGTTCAACCATGTGAGAGATTTCGAGCCGTTGGTCACGGTACGATGTCGAATTTTCCACAGCTGTGAGCATCACTCTCGGAAAATACAACAAAACGCCGCGGCACTTATTAACTCGACACCAGTTGTCAATATTTTTTCTTCGTACGTTCGCTGTAACGATAATTTCACATTCGAGCTGATGTGCGTCAGGGACAAATGGCCACCTCCACCGTGATCATTATTTCCGCGGATCTTATTCTAGTCTTACGGTTTGCTGCACATTTCAACCTATGATCGACTTCTTAGTGGAATTTAACTAGGGTCTGGATTTTATTCGGAAGATCAGAAAAACTGCTCTATTTCATGGTCCCTCTCATAGCTGGTGCGCTAACCCTCAAGTTATTGTCTGTTTCTCGACTAAATGATGTGTAGCGGAAATGATTGCGATGTATGATTTTTGAAAGTGTTGAATTCCACCTTACGTTCTGCAGGATCGCCATAGGCTTTTATACCATCAACTCCCTTGAGCGTGTGTTCCTAGTTGAACATGCAAGCCCAACTGTACTGACTCCACCAGAATACTTGCATATCGGGTACTTCGCTCTCCTCTGAAATCCACCCATGCGCTGAATGTCAGAAAGGCCCATTCTCGGAGGATGCTACTCATTGAGTGAGGGCGCTGATTTCCTTTCCTAGAGTGAACCACTCTCATGGCTCGCGATTCCAGAGGTTCCGCGCTTTCTCACATTTTATGCTATCCCCCCGTTTGTTACGGTAAGAACGCAATTTGGAACTGGCTCCGCAGAATAATTCATGGATTTCAAGGCAGTTGTCATGTTCTCGATGACGATCCACAAATGTGGAGCTGCCCTTTCAGCGCTCGGACCTGGGAGAACGCCCGTGATCACCTTGTTCCTCAGAGACGGCGTGTTCTGGTTTCTGGCTCTCGTCCGTGCGTTCCATTTCGAGTGTTTCGACGATTTCTTAAAACTTACATGCGGTTCGAAAGTGGTGTCGGTGGTGGAGATAGTCCTTTGGAATAAAGCCCGCCCGTCCCTTGCTCAAATCCCCGTCGTGTACGCATTTCATCGAGTGTTTCGAAATCCGCTTGCTTACCTTTTGTTTTAGCCCCGCCACAGGGTATGTACTCCTCAACTTCGTCCCATCGAGTCCACTCAAACCTTGCTACGAGATTAATCGCGGTCATCGGTGCTCGAGTCGTTTTGAACATCAAACATGTTACTTCCGCCCCGGATATTGATCCGGATGCAGTTACATACCCTACCCAGGCGGAGGTCAACCACAACGTTGAGCCAGGCCGGCGCACGCAAATGGAGCGCGTGCCTTGGTACTTGAAGACTACTGACACGGTCACCGGCGGCGCAAATACCCTGCTGTATAATAAGAACACCAGCGTTTCCGACAGTTACTATGCCATGTAGTGGAGCCTGAGATCACGTACTTTTGTTATTATAAGTCAGTTCGGCAGTTGCCGGTTTTTCAACGACAGACTTCCTAATTGGACTGAGAGGCGTAGTGGACCATGAATGGTACTCGCTTTGTAATCAATTCAGGGGCGGATGCTCTTGAACATTGTATCCGAGAGTAATACTCGAATGTGTGCAGAATGATTTTCTAAAAGTCGAAAGTCGCTTTGAATATGTTGAACACCGAATCCGGACCCTGGGAATAAAATGACTGCCCCCCGTCCGCGGGGTGCGCCACAGAAACAACGTTCGAGGTAGCTGATGAAGAATCGGGTCGAAACAAGCGGTTCAACTTTGGTTCAACTTCCAAAGTGTCTCTATATGATAGTTGAGCGCCGACGCAAATTTGTCTATAAGTTACAGATGTGGAGAAACCCGGTGTTACATTGTCCACAAAAGTGGCTGCGTGCAGTTGGCGCAACTTGTGCTGGCTCATTTTGTATTTTGTCGGCGAGTCGGCGGATAAGGTCGCGCAAACGATTCGAGTGAAGGGACCCTCCGCAAAATCATCGACCTGTCTCCTGCCGCCGCGACATCATAGCGAATGACAAGTATCGCGGTAGAACACTGGTTCCACGATACCGCTATTGAAATCACCGCAGATATTTTGTCACTGTGCCTTCCAACCGTGGAGGATAAGGATATCTCCATAAGGAGGAGTTCAAGTCCAATACACCTACAGTCTTTCTAGGTGTATGCCGAGGTAGAGGGCAGCCGGGCTCATGTGGGACGCAGCTTGACGCGCTGTGTTATGGACTACGTTGAGCGACTAACGCGCTTTCCTGTGGCTACCGCGCTATCACAATAGTGCCGGAACGGCCGCAGCGGTGGCAAATGCTTCGAGAAATGCATATCATGATGCGGACGCCCTGAAACAGCATCCGCGGCCGAGAACCGCGCGACGATGATACCCGAAGGACCTTCAATGTGTAGATGTGGTCCCCATCGCGCAGGATCGAGAGCAGGCCCAGGAGCGCGGCCCCGTCAAAGGGTGGCCCAGTGCCCACGCAATTCGCGATGAGCTTTGTGACACCCCAGCGTGACGGACACGCTGTACCGCGGTTCACAAAGCTCCCGTCCGATGTGCATGTACGCAAGAGATATCGGGTACAACACAATTGTCCGTCGCTGAGTAAAGTCGAGATAGTAGTATCCGTGAGGATAGCAATGGTGAAGCTAGTAGTGAAAGATGCATTATCCAACGTCGGAGTGCGGACGGTAATAGTCGTCATAGGATGTTCATCCACCCGCGACCGCCATATGTGTGCTGCGCTGTGAAACGCACGTCTATGCCCTCTCGGCGGAGAGCGGCGATGACGGAGCGCTCATATTTATCTGGGGTGTCGACGGACGCCTGAAAGTCAAAGGATGCAGACTTCAGGCTCTGGAAAGCTCTCCGCTGGGAAAGCATCTTGACGAGCGACGGGTACAGATTACGGTCCTCCTCGCACTCGACGCGGAGGATCTCCAGCTTGGGAAGAAACTGGCTGTCGCCAGCGAGCGCCGTAAAAAGCGCCAGTAGAACGGCCTGGGGTGGCTGGTCGACCCGTAAGTCGACCAGAGATGGAAGTGAGCGCAGATACTCTATCAGCTGGGTTTCGTCGTATGCGATGTATGTAACGTGAAGGCGGAGGATGGATGGGCACTGGGATACAGCGGAGGCCAGATGAGTCGTCGAGTACGGTTGTACAGTGAATCGAAGCTCCTTTAGTCCAGGGAACTGCACCTGGCGGATGATCTCGAGGTCGTCCCAGCCTTTGTTAAAAGATAATGTTCGCAGGTTCGGATGCGAGGAGATAGGTACGAGGGGCTCGTTTTGAGCAGGGTATTGGCCTGAGAAAGCGCAATATTCAAGTAACGAGGCTAGTCGCAAAATTTCCAAGCACGCATTGGCGCTATAGCGTTCACATTCAAACCTCTTCAATTGAGCCCAGGGAAACAGGAAACGGGACAGGACCGTTGAGAGAACTGCACCTGTGGTCACAAATTCGCGGAGCGCAGGTGCTCTCCCAAATAATGCGCCTCCGATTCGGGGTTCCGTGCCAACGCTCCACCGGATATCTAGGCGTTGGAGAAGAGGGAGCGACCATTGTGCGAGGGACACAATGTCTACAGCTGGTATGCAGAGACGCAACGATTCGAATTGAAGAGCATGCGGGCGTAGCACATCGATAAGCCCGTCCGCAACGCTGCAATACAGGTCGAGGGTGAGCGGCATGCACCCAGAACGTGAAAGCCATGTCTGTAGGAGAGCCAGTCGTGGATCATAACTGTCCATTCTCAGCCGTAGGGAGCACCACAGAGACGGTGTGGAGAGGACAACATTGCGCCAAGACCGTGAGATGCGACCTAATAGCAACGGGGCTATATTCATGTTGGGAACGGGGAGTTGACCTTCAGACTCGCATGGCATACACCACTCGAATATGAGCGCTAGGATCTCTGGGGGAAGACTTGGGACCATCGAATTCCCTTCTTGAACTGCAGACATGAGCGTTCTCCACAGGTCAAATTTGCTTTGTCAGCTGCCCTTCACTCTCACCTGCCACCTTAGCTTTCTCGCAAATGAAATATGCATCCTCACCGGCCTGAACGGCAACTTCGGCGTCGGAGTTTCTCAGTCGATATCATTCCGGAGACGGGAAATCAAACCCCGTTACAACTTTCCCTATGGAAAGCGTACTCCGTTTTCTCCAGCAGGACGCGCGCTTGGTCTGGTCTTCGCCGACCGTGGCCGGGAGGTGCAGCACTCGTCACCGACAATGCGTTAGCTCTTATCCAGCATGTTTCAAGTTATAGCAAGTTGTGTTTCGAAACGAGCCACTCTACGAAGAGGACGGTCTGCCAGACGGACCGCCAATATAAACATCCTTATTTCCTTGAAGCGACCCCATCTTTACATCGGGGCTATCCGTAAAAAAAAGCACATATGCAACGCGCTCGGTACGCGCACGGAGAGAGCCAATGTACGTTCTCCAGCCTCGAGAGTGTCCGAGAGGTCTACAAAGCTTAGGATTTCTCCCTCTTTTCCTGAGTTTGATATCTCTGGCTAACTAACGGCGCGCATTACCAACCAATGATACTAAGCATCGAACTGTTGAATGCTCTTTCGTCAAAGGCTGCCAAAATGTGGAACTCATTTGCGCACTCGAAGACTCGGAGATTAGAGGTTTCGAGATGAATCCCGGGACCCAAGCCGTCTAATTGTTAGAATCGCGTCTTGGACGCGTCAATTTCGAGGGCGGTTTCAATTCAGTCTTTCAGATCTACACGATGAGACAAGCATAGTGCCTCGCTGCACGGTCCAGCTTCTTTGGTCAATCCCGCGAAAGGAATGTGTTGAAAGTTTACATTTGTTTGTCCCTCTCCTACATCTTCCTCTATGTCCAGTGGCGACTCCCGAGTCCTCATCCACAGTGATGAGCTCTATCGACGCAATCGGGAGCGCATAGAGAAGATGCAAGAGATCATCAATGCCGCCCATGCCGCCAATGAGCAAGGCAAGCGCAACTACGAGCAAATGGCGGGTGAGTTGCAAAGGAAGATCCAGGAGGGTGAGGAGGCACAGTATGTATCTTCCATCCTGCGGCGTACAGCCTGTTTACTTCTCGAAACTCAAGGCGGATGTTGATTGCGCTTCAACAACAAACAGCAAAGCAAGTGGTTTTTGAGGGAAGAGAACTGTTAATAATTCTAGTTTAGGCCCCTTCTTACATACCATGAACCGGGAGCCTCGTCAGCCATTCAGTTGCCTCTGCTGAGTTATCCGCCAGGGTTCATAGAGCCTGTACCAAGTGCAAGGATAGAGGAGGTGCCCAGTCCACAGCGTCATGTCTGTCTTCTCGATAAATTCACAAACCGTATACTCATCTTGCGCAGCCCTCCAACAATTTCTATCAGCAAGAATATGCCGGGCCTAGTTATCAAGCCGGTTATGAACAACAACAATCTACATATCAGCCTTATCCTGGCTCGAATTACCAGAACCCACGTTAGTCCCTTTCACCCTAACGGCTAAAGACTAATCTGTATGAAAGCGAGGCACAACCTCCCTGGATCCTTGGCCATCCCCGGCACATACGGAGACCAAGCGCAGAGTGCATATTCACGTGAAATCCCGTCGCAACAAATCCGACAAACGTACTCTGACCCCAGAGCAACCCCTCCATTCATTCCTCCACAGACCGTGCGGGCCGATTACCGACCGCCCCCTCAGTCACAGTTGTTTAGCGCTGGCCAGCAGTCGAACCTGCTGCACTCGTATTCCCAACAACAAGACTCGCGCACGGCTGGAGCTTCACAGCAGTCGAATTTGGGACCCCGGACGCGAAGTCGAGACATCTCACAATCTCGCTCTCAACATGACACCCAATCAGGTGCTCGACAGCAAACCCCGTCGCAAAGTCGGCCTCCCGCGGCTACTGCTTCTGCACAGTCGCAGCCACGCTCAGCCTCCGAAGCAAACACGTTTGCAATGGCCCCGCACATGAACCAACGCCATTCCCGGTCAACAGAGCCTCCTCCCACTGCACTACCCAGGCAACCCAATCTGAATGAACCATCGATGTTTCCTATGCATACAAATATCCAGGTTCCCTCGTCTGCACAGCCAAATACGAGTCAGCAGGAGCAGTCAAGTTTCCGTGCCCCACGATCCTTCGCCCCCACAATGCAGGCCATCTCGCAGCCGCACGTCAACCCCCAGCAAAGAACAACCCAAGCTTCCGCAGTTGTCCCTCAAGCGTTGCAGCGACCTGAGGCGAAGGAGAATCACCCATCGAGTGTTTCCACGCAGCCCGCGCCCAAAGTATGTCTGTGCCATATCATCAGTCCGTACGACGATCATAACCTTGGATAGCCCTCCGTCTCGGCCACTACGACTGCGGCTGCCCCCAGCTATGGTATATCTCCGTTCGCATATGTTCCCGCATCTACAGAAGGCAAGGCCCCACCTCAGCCCAATCCTAACTCGGTCCCAGCTCGGAACCCTGTCGTTTCTGCACCTTCGCAGGGTGTCTCCAACCCTTCAACGAATTCCCGAACCGAATCATCCGCTCGTCTCGAAGCGGAACACCTCAAAGTGGCAGCTACCCGCCTCGAAAAATTCCTCAAATTGGTCAACTTATGGCAAAAAGCTTCACCTCCCTCTTCCGTGTTGGACATCCCACACGCGCAAATTAGAGTTCGTAAATTGCCTGGGGGAGAAATCCATTTTATTCGCCAAGATAACAAAAGCCTGGAAATGAAGCGGATTCCAATCAGGGAGGCGATCTTATACCTGCTCCTTGAGGGGCGCGCGGGCATTTTCATAACCGCCAAAGGAATACCTACATTACTGCTGGAGCCGTTGTCTGCGGAGGCTGCGGCAACGCATAAGCCCTTCAAGGGCGTACCGGCCAAGGACGCGCCCGACGCAACTTTCCCTGACCCGCCGCCGGCTGAGCCAGCGCCCGCAAAGCGTGTGTCATCGTTGCCAACCCCTCAGCGAACACCGCATGATGCTGACAAGCGCTTCCTAGCGCACGACGTCCTGCGGGCCCTCGGAAAGGGGCAGCTGTACGCGGCGGAGGAGGACAGCGTGCGGTACGCGAAGCGGCGCGCAGTGGAGGGGCCGGGGTCGGGGCCGGTTGTTGCTGCGGCCTTGGCACCGGCGCCGGAGCAGTTCGTGGCGTGGCCCGTACGGCCCATACGCTCGAACGAGTCGTCGGCAAGGACGACGCCCGTGACGTCGCGCGCCCCGTCGCCGTCGGTCCCCGTACCCGTAGCTTCCCGGCAGCAAGTACCGCTGTTTTTACCTGATTCGCCGGTGAGGCCCAAGGGTCGTGCTACGTCGGCGTTCAAGAATCGCGCTGCGTCGTCTAGTGGCAACAGCCCCGACTTTTATGTGCTTGTACCACCCGCGCCGGAGTATGTCAGGAGGTACCGGGAGAAGATGCGCGTGCAACTGGAGCAGGAGGAAATCCCCATCGGCTTGTTGGTGCAGGAGGATGAGGAGGACCAGGAGGACCAGGACGAGATGGTAGTGGAGCAGGAAGAGCAGGAAATCGACATGAAGGAGCTGAAGCGGCGGCGGGCGCTAGGTATGAAGCAATCATCGAAAGTTTGCAGAGCGCAGGGCTGACTGAAATATACGACGTCAGGGATGTACCAAAACACTCAGAGTTTGTAATAGAAGTGTTTATTTCTTGCTTATTTTGATGCTTTCCTTGTTCAGATCAGGCGGAAGCTACTGCGATGCTCGAGGCGTTCACGAGGATCGGCGAGGTGCCATGCAAGTGGTTTGAGTGCAAGGATGTTTTGAACTCGTTCGAGAGCTTGATCACGCATCTGCATGAGGTTCACGCGCAGGAGAACGAGGAATTCTCCGTGGGTGATATTAACCATACCCGTGGATCTTGAGTCGACTCATTGCCCTAGACGTGTTTCTGGGAGCTGTGCGGCGAAAGTTTCATGGACTGCAAACGACTCGCGGTGCACGCCGAGACCCACGTCCTCGAGACAATACATTGCGCACATCAAGGTCAGTAGTTCCAGCTCACCCGCGGTTGCTACTTTCTCATTCCGAGTCAGACTGTGACGAAGTGTTCTCGACACCGCGCGCACTGGTGGAACACAACCTCGGGCACGCGGAGGAGAATAGCCCGTTGAAGGCGTCCGCGCGACCGAGTCCGCCACAGGAACCGCTACCTTTACCAGAGCTGGCCGAGAACGTCCCGGCGTGGGCGCTACTCGCGCCCGGTGTGCGGATGCCGAACATTCCGAAGGACCGCCATATGACGCTCGGACCCTGGGTGAGTGCTGCTCGCTTGATGCTCCATTGGCTAACGGGGCATGTGCAGGTCCTGCGCAACATCTACGCACCGGTGAACGTGCGGACGAGACGGTACAACGCAGCGATGCCGCTGAGCGGGGTGAAGGCGCAGCAGTTTCACCCGGACTACGAGTTTTTGGAGACTTCGTCGATGCATTACTCATGCATGCCATCCCGGCCTGCGAGGGTGCGAGAAATGGCGGATCTGAATACGAAGGAGGTATCAGATATGCTCGCGAACGGGCAGTTGGTGCTGTGGCCCTCGGAACACAAGACTGATGTTGATGCGAAACCTCCTACAGTAGCCGAGGAGGAGATGGCGGTCGAGGACATGTTGCAGATGGATCTATAGGGCGCGCGCAAAAATTTGTATCTAAGTCGGGCAAATTCAATCCCTTCGGGGAATAAATCGCTTTGGAATGGAGAATAGCGAGAAATTCGCCCAACAATCTGTATCCTAGTCCTTGACTGTCCTTGACCTCCTCCGAGGCCTTTGACGAGATTTAAGGTCGTCTCTGGGAACCTGTTTTCGGCTCGGCTTGCGGTGATGAGATTGTGTGATGGGCAGTGATTGCGGTTTCCAGATCAAAAATGGACACCATGCGATTTTTGGGTCTTCCTTTTCCAGTTTGACCAACACAATGCCTGGCACCACCGAGGCCACTGGTGCGCACACTGAGGCTCCTGCGCGCAGCTAGCTCACACACAGTTTCTCTCAGGGCCCGCTTATATTTCGTCTCACTCCGCGGATGTTATTCTATCCGACATACGCCCCATCAAGCTGAAACTTGAGGCGCTCCGTTCAATCAATGTCCTTCTGGACGAGTTTCTCTTCAACATCCTCAACACCGCGCGGTCGTTGTCCACCGACAAGCTTCGAGCCAGCCTGCTCAGCATCCTTCCCACTTCCCTCGGCAAGGAGGCTCTGCTTGAAGCGGAGGTCGAGCTACGGGCATATTGGGACCGTACCGCTCGTCCTGACATCCCGGAAGACGACACGCAGACTTTTCATTTGCAATGGGCTTTCGAGGTGTGCCACGGTTGCTAGATGTGCAGTGGACGGTCAACTAACGATACTCAGCTCCTGCGGCTGAAATGTGAAGCGTACTCGACCCTCAACGAATCCGACGAGGATTCCGCAGCACTGGGCCAACTCCAGGAAAGGATGAAGCAAATAGGCGGAACGACGCCGCCGCTCCCGGGTCTTGTAGCGCCCGCGTCGTTATACCTGACTGCTATTCTCGAGTGCGTTCATATATCCCGTTCAAGCGAATCTCCTGAAACTAAAGTGAATTCAATTCGGCAGGTCCATGTGCGAGTATGTGACGTCCTGTTCTGATCAAATGCGTCGGCGTTGACCTCCTGTTAAAGGCACATTTTATCGAACGTAGGCCGTGTAGCCGCTCGAGACAGCAGCCGAACGGGTGCGACTGTGCAAGACGTATTCGTAGCTCTTTGCGAAGACCACTCTATTTATGCCCTCTTCAAGTCCATGAGAGGTTCGTCATCAATGCTCCCCTCGATATCGCCTTCTGATGCCCCTCTCTCAAGTGTATCAACAAATTGAGCTTTTATCTCAGGCTCCAAAACCCCGACGCAGCAAGTCGTTCTCACGCAGCGACAGACCGTCTATATCTCGACCTTCACCTTCCAATCAAGATCTGCCGTCGTCAGGTCGCGATCCATCTCAACACCGTTCCCGCGGCTCCACCGATACCAGTGCAACTCTTGTCACGTCGACGACCGGTACCATGCCTGTTCTCGCCACCTCCACTTCCCGGTCGTCATTCGACAAGGGACGCATGAAGAAACTCATGTCGGGCAGCCGCAACTCGAGTGAACGCGAAGGAGACAGCCAGAACAGCCACAAGCGATCCGAATCAGTGCTCAGCGAAGATACCAAACAGACTTTGGCTGCGTATAATCAAAACGACGCTCAGCCCGAGGTGAGTATTCCCGTTACTTGAGCTGTTTCGTGTCTCTCATTATTCTTGCTTAGGATACGGCAATGCTTCAAGAGTTTGACAACCTCATGCGGTCAGACTCTACGATGAAGGTTTCTCTGACACCGGATAGATTGAAAACCATGGAGGTGCGCCGCATCAGCATATTATGTCAGCGCCGGCTGATGTTTTCGCCAGGTGTACAAACAAGAAAAAGATCGCGGCCATCGGCGTCCGGCCCCTCTGGCATTTGGAAAAACAGATACTGATTCTCCTTCCTCTTCGACCCCCCCATCACGGGCTAACGGCAGGAGACCCTCTCTCCGTCACGTCGATTCAATCGTCGAAGACGAAGAGGAGATGCCATCCGCATCAGCTCCCACGCCTCGAAAGAACAACATCAAATCTTCTCCTAATCTTCCTTCTACCTCCACTACGTCCATCAGCTCGACCAGCAACTCATCCGCCTCACGGGTCGTACCCCGCAAGTCCTCTCGCTCTAACCTCACCTCTTCGCCGTCCGAGACCACCCCTCCTTTACCCATGTCCTATCCCAAGCGAGGGCCCTCTGGCCCTGCAGGGTTGGACACTGACCCCTTCCCAGTCAAGACCCGGCGGATACAAAAGAACCGCGAGTCCCTCGACCTCGACGCTGTCATGGCTGGCTCTGATGACGAGGACGATGAGCCGGCGCCACCACCTCGGACACCGTCCAAAACTGTCGCGACCCCTAAGCGCAATCCCGCCCCCCCGCGCCAGCCATCATCCCCGCACGCCGTTTCCGCCTCGACGCGCGACCTGATGAATTTTTTGAACGAGGGGCCGCCCGATGTGCCGAAGGTGTCGGCAGCCGGGCGGGACATGATGGACTTCCTGGCTCAGGGCCCCCCGGACCATGGGGTCATTTCCAATAACGGCGTCAGCACCATCGAGAACGGGAAGAAGGGGTCGGGGCGGCTGCAGCGTATGATGTCCAAGCTCGCGATGGGGACGTCCGAGAGGTCGCGCCAGACCTCGGAAGATTTTGGCCGTGGGAACAAGATGGCACCGCCCACAACGCCTGTGCGCGTCAATATGGGCCCGGGTCCAGGCCAGGGCGTCCCGCGCCAGACTTCGTACGGCAACTTGTCGTCGCTCGCGAACCGTCCGGTGCCGCCGCGGCCCCCGCCAGTCCAACCCATCTCACCTCCGGCGTCGCCCTCGGACGAGGAGTACTCCTCCTCGACGCGCTCGCGCAAGGCATCTGCCACGCATCCCGCGACGCCTCGGCGGGTCATGCCGACCTGGGAGCAACAAATGGCCGACGGGCAAGCTCTGCCGAATGTCCCTGTCAAACCCGAGACCGTCGAGAATGGGAACGCCAATGGCACCAGCGTCAACGGCAACGGAAACGGTTACAGCAGCCGCTCCGTCAACGGGCACGTCAAAAGCGGCGCAGCGGATGAGCCGCCGCCGCGGAGTCCTTCTGCGCGTAGGCCCTCTGCAGGAACATCGGCGGCACCTGCGCTCGAGGTTAGCAAGCGAGGGCCGCCGAAGCCCGTCCAGACCCAGACCGTGCCGCCGCCGTCCCGCAAGGCCGCGCCGGCAGCGGCCACCGCGCCCGTCGCGGTGGCCACCCCACTCATCGCGGAGGATCACGCGCGCGACATGCGACGGCTCCTCGCGCGCGCGACGAACGCAGACGAGTGTCGCCTGCTGTTCGATATGTTCCTCGTTAAGTCGGGCGTTGCGCTCGAACACGCGCCGTATGACGCCCCGTACCCCTCGCCGCTGTCAGATAATGCCCACTCCTCCACCCGCGAGTCCTCCGAGGTGATGCTCGAGCTCGCGCTCGTGGAACTGTTCCTCGGCGGCGGCGAGGAGCAGGCGCCGCCCCCGCGGCCACAGCGACGCGTGAAAAAGCAGCCGGAGGCAGCAGCGCCTACCGCTGCTCCTGCCTCTGCTGACATACCTGCCGAACCCCATAAATACGCCACTGTTATGCCCTTCGAGGCACCGCTGGCTTCCGCCCGTGCAGTGTCGGAGGTCGGCGCTTGAATTGATACCCTCGCGACATGCTCCTTCCTCTCTACACGATCTTAATTTAATGTTTTATACTTATCTGTGGTGGCGGATTGGATTTATACGTAGATAGTCTGCAAGCTGGTGCTTGCGCTTATGCTTCATTGTAGGAATGTATTGTAATTCTTCGTTCGGTATATTATGATTGTGTTTGATGCATGCAAGTGTCCCTAAATATATGAAGTTGCGAACAGTTAAAAGTATCTAAGTGACAGCAAGGGAAACAGCAATCCCCATCGAGGCCAGCTCCGCACAGAGATATCGGAACACATAGGGTACTGCGACGACGTCCAAATCGCCGCCTTTCGAAGCGCGGCCGAGCACATGCTCCGAGGAGATGGCAACACGGACATCGGCTTGTGGTGGCGGAACGGCCTCGCCCGAGGCTAACGCCTGCCGTTCCCGCTCATCTTGGAGATCAGCAGCCGCGCGACAAACACGGCAATATTCACCACTGGGTCCTGATGGCCGAAGCGAGCTGGTGGCCCCCATGGCAACTTCGCCGAGGCTGATATCCTCGTAGCCCAAGGAAATCAAGCTGCCGCAGGTTCGACAGACCCACGCAGTGGAGTAGTCAGAACAGTTCATAAGCCTATCTTGAAGTAAGAAAGAAGTCCCGTGCGCGATGAGTGCGTCTCGTTCCATTTCTCCGAATCGGATACCTCCTGCACGCTTCCGACCCTGCAAGGTGCGAATATGCGCATCAAACCCACGAAATGAGAGATGCTCGAAAATAAACCCACCTTAACAGGTTGTCGCGTCACAGGATCAACGGGCCCAGTCGTTCGTACCTGGAATTTATCGAGGACCATGTGTCGCAATCGTTGATAGTAGACGACGCCAATATAGATGTCGGCCGCGAACTCTTGGCCAGTTATTCCGGAATACATTGGCTCGTTGCCATAATAATTGTATCCGGCGGCCAAAAGCTGCTGCCCGAAATATTCGATGGCGGTATCTTCTTCGGTGAACCTGGGCGGTGTTATAAACATCGAAGAATCAGACAAGGAGACTCACTTGAAAGGTGTCGCGTCTTGTGCAAGTCCATGCATTGCACCCGCCTTGCCCGCCATGCTCTCAACCAACATGCCAATCGTCATTCGACTGGGGAAGGCATGAGGATTGATTATCACGTCAGGCTGCATACCGCTCTCGCTGAACGGCATATCAATGGCGGGCCATTTTTGCGAACAAACACCCTTCTGTCCGTGGCGAGACGAAAACTTGTCCCCGATGACAGGCGAACGTGTGATTCTGAGGGTTACATGAACCTTTTGCAGCTCAGAATCCCCGGCGTCAGAGCCTAGACACGGGAGGTCAGGCAGAGACGTTTGACGAAGGTCCGATGCTTACCTAGGAGTCGTACTTCGTCAACAAGTGCCATCTCGTCGCCCTTGTACTTGATGAACCTCGTCCGGCCAGAGATGTCGTCAATGTACGCAGCTATCGGATCGCCACTCGAAAGCTTGGTGCCGACAAAAGGTAGGCCATCTGCGTCGACAAAATCAAGGCAATAGTGCACTTTATCCTTGTCACCGTGCTGTCTGTAAACATCACGACCAAGGCCGAAATGGAGCGTAGGTGCGGCAGAATTTGTCGCGCCAGGGACATCTTTCAGATCGATGATCTGCGATTTATAAACGGTCCCATACGCGAATCCGCGTTCGTGGGCAGACTTGTTCAAAATCATGGCGTCTTCCATGTCGTAGCCCGTGTACGATATGACAGCGACGACGGCGTTGGTTCCGTTGGGGAATGAGTCCATGGCGTATGTATTGTGTAGTGCAGGTCGGACGACAGGACTCTGGCCAGTTTGCAGCCGATAGAGCTTGTTGTCCGTCCGGTGCTGTAACGCTGTTGACGGTGTTCCCATAGTTTGTTTTCCCATCTTTGAGTGTCGTCGTGAGCACGCAAAATATTAACTTGTAGTGACAGACGTCTCACCTGACATTGGTAGATGTTTCTCGGACTCTGTCGACGCAAATGAGCCCAGGATAAACTTACCTCAATGAAATTCCCTACCTGGTTAAAGTCCGAGAACGGTGTGAGGTTCGCCAATATCGATAAGAAATTTGTTGGGTTATGCTCTACATGCGTTGAGACGCCCACTTCGATTTCCTCCGGCGTACAGGCAATATCCATATATACTTGCTCGAATGGCCCGACCTGATCGTCGCGCCCGTTCGCGAGATATTTGACCGGCCGCATCATCCGTGCGCGCGTCGAAAAGAGGAACAACCCCGGGTATTGGCCGCCCCTGGATTCGGGCACGAGTCCGATCTCGAGATCGAGCGGTATCTCGTTGATGCCCTCCGTTTTCCATATGCGCAGGTTCAGAGCGAGCTGCTTGGCGATCGCGGGGCGCGCCCACCCGATGACGCGCCCGTCGAGCTGGACACACAGGTTTTTGCGACCGTCGATGGAGGATGTGAAGGACTGGGTCATGCCGTGCGCGGCGAGGACGGCAGGAATGTGCGCGACGGTGAGCGGGGCGGTGACGATGCGGCAGGTTCGAGAGAGATGGTTGAGAAGGCCGCATGGGGAGCCATCGGGAGTATGGACAGGACACAGGAAACCTCAAGGGAGAAGGGCTTCAGAAACCAAATATCCAGGCAGTGAAAATAGAGCTCACCCCATGCTTCTGGGAGCAGCTTCCGAACGGTCGTAGTTTTAAGTTCGGCGAAGAATGCACCACGGTGGATGCACCGGAAGTGACTGATGTAGCGCTGCCAGTTCAGCTTCTCCGCGACGATTGTGAATCCAGAAGCTTGCTGGAGATCTAGACCTGTGGGGGAGACAAGGTTGCCAGTAGCGAGGAAGTTCGACAGCTTTGCTCCAATGTCAAAGTTGACTTTGGCCAAGACCTTCTGGAGGTATATTTCTGCGTGGAGCTCAGAAAGAAATTCAAGAGTCGGCTGCTTCCTTACTGTCATGGAAATCCACCGTGACCCCGTTGCGTACATCCATGTTAATGTTCGTGCGGATTTGATTCAAGGTTTCTTCGAGTCGCTCCTTGATGATCATACCGTACAAACTGCCGGGAAGAAGAACCTCTTGGTGCTGAGGGGAATCGGGGTTGTCGGCACAACAGGACGAGGAGACGACGGTATATAATTTCCGGAGCATAAAACTAGAACGTAATGAATAAAATGAATGCAAAGTCGTCAGAATTTGTACGCACAGAAGCATTCTGTACTTGTCACGAGGGTTATTCAAATGTACCAGCACCAACTTCTGAATGAGCCATGCACCCACAGCGCCATTAGCCCAGTCTTCAGGAGTTCCGAGGACAACCCTAAACTTGTCGCCCAAGTATTCCAAGCACTGTTCGCCGGTCTTTAGGGTAAACATCTTGAAGCTGCGCAGCAACAGCTCTACGCGATCTGTGAGGAAGGTGTTTTCATAGTCCTGCATCATGACGCCCTCGAATATCTCCTTGTCGGACGCGCCGACGAGGGCCTTGAGCACCAGCATGATCGGAATGACATATTCCTGTTTTCGCCAACTGAATCGAAGCATAGCACTCCCGTTGGAAAGATAGTGTAGCGAATTGGTAACCGCAGTCTGGTCGGGTCGCACGCAACGAATTTGGACGGCATATTGAGTGTAGGAAGGCCCGCGGTTGGCAAATGTCGAGCGAATGAGAGAGATGACATGGTTGCGTCGGGGAAGAATGAGGTAGCGAATGAGACGCTCGTTCCCGTTGATGACGAAATAACCGCCAAACTCTTCAGGCTCTTCGTGCTTCTTCACCAACTCTGCGGATGACATGCCGCGGAGGTTGCACCGCACAGAACGGACCATTAAAGGCACAAGGCCACAATCCCTGTGCATTTCATGGCGCTGACCATGGGGATCTGTCCAGCATAGCTTGATGGTCATTCGGCCTCGGTAGGAAGTCAAGCGTTCACGAGCCTGCAAAGCAATTAGGATTTACAATAAGTTTTAGAAGAGGTTTACTTCAGACGGAAACACTTTTCTCGTCGTTGAGTGTTTATCTTTATCAGGTACCATGGGACGGGCAATTGTCGCGGACTCGATCCAGACTGGAAAAATGAACACAAAATATGCAACGAGCGGTGCAATACTGACTTCGCATCCGATTTCCCCAGCCGCGGTTTTCTGCTTTGCCATCTCCATCAAACACCACACGTTCCCCGATATCCTCCAGTCCGAGTGATATCAGCCCGCGCCCGTCTCCGTCACCTGAGGGTAAACCAGAGTCATCGAACAGGGCGTTGAATGATTCGATGTGCGGAGCCACAAATTCGTTCAAAATGCTATATGTAGAACCATCCTTTGGGGGATTTCTGAAGCTCTCTTCGCGCGCAAGGGTGTTGAACGTGGGCTTGTTGCGTCTCGTGTGCTCCGGAACGGGCATTGGGACTTTGACCCTCTGGGGCGCGTGCTCGGCGCGACGTGCGAGAAAATCGTGGAGATGGAGGCACGAGGGGATTTGGAGGGACTGATTCAGACGTGTCGCGGACCACGAAAATGCAATCGCCGCTCGCGAGCAAAAAAATGCAGGTATGCACGTGACTGCATTGACCAGTGCGGCACCGCCACCTGCACCAGCTTTGGCGAGTCACGCCTAGTCACCTAGTTGCACATAAAAGTCCCGCGCAGTGTCTTTTGGCTGCTACAATGTTCACCTCTACTTGGGGAAACAATCAGCAGCAGAACCAGCAACAACCCTCAGCTTTTGGCCAACCCTCAGCGTTCGGCGCTCCTGGTGTGTACACTAATCTTGCACGATACGCTATCTGACTTTGTTTCGAGCTTTTGGCGGTGGCACTGGCGCTTTTGGGGCGCAACCGCAGCAGCAGCAGCCCCAGGCTAATTCCATGTTTGGAAATTTGGGCGCGAGCACCAGTAACAATACGGGCGGTGGATTTGGTACGCGTTTTTTTCCCGGCCCTAATCGGATCTTGACTGACAGTCTGTAGGCGCGTTTGGCGGTACAAACGCGGCGCAGAACACTGCAGTCAATCCCATGTTTGGCGGTGCAAAACCTGCGGCTGGATTTGGCGCGTTCGGGGGCGGGACCAATACCTTTGGTGGTGGAGGTACTTTTGGCAACACCGCAGCACCCGCGAATACCGGTGCCTTCGGCCAGCCCGCAAACGCCGCGACCTCGGCGTTTGGACAAACCAATCCCATGTTCGGGAAACCAGCTACGACGGCATTCGGTGCCCCTGCCGCCGGTACGTATTCTTTCTGAGATTATTCCAGTCAGTCACTGACTATGTGCCAGCCACCAACGCAATAGACAATGTACCGGCCGTCACGACAGGTTCTTCCAACCCTCCATACGCTCCCATTTTCAGAAAAAGATATTGGTGCTGTGAATGGGGCAACGAACAACTACCAATCCATTTCCTGCATGCCTGCTTATCGCGGAACCTCGTTTGAAGCACGTCCTCTTCTATCCACATTTGAACACCACGCCTGACCATTCCCACAGGAGCTACGACTACAGGATTATGCCCAGGGACGCAAGACCGCCGGGGCATTTGGACAATCCGCGGCCTTCGGTGGAGTCCAACAGCCCAGCATATTTGGTCAAGCGCAACCTGCGCAGCAGACCTCGGTATTTGGTGCCCCTGCGACGCAACCGACGACAGGTTTTGGTGCATTTGGGAACCCTGCTCCAGCCGCGGCCGCCCCTGCATTTGGAGGAAATGCTTTTGGGCAACCACAGCAGCAGCAGCAGCAGCAAACTGGAGCTTTCGGTGGCGGATTTGGGCAACAACCGCAGCAGCAACAGCAACAATCTAGTGTCTTTGGTGGAGGTACCACTGGGGGAATTTTTGGCAACGCTGCGGCTCCCAAACCTGCGTTCGGCGGGTTCGGCGGCGGAGGAACATTCGGCGGGAATACCACTAATCCTTTAGGCGGAAATACGCAGCCTGCGCAACCAAGCATATTCGGCAACGCCGCAGCGCAGCCAGCAGGGACAGGATTTGGTGGTGGTTTTGGTGAGTTTGGTACACACATGGATCGAATTCTTCGCTGATTTTTGACATTCCAGGGAACACCAGTGCCAACGCTCCGAAACCCAGTATTTTTGGGCAGCCTGCTCAACCCGCTCAAAATGCCTTTGGCGGTTCAAATATATTCGGCGGTGCTAACCAGCAGCAGCAGGCTCCTTCCCAGCAGCAATCAGCAGGATTTGGCGGGTTTGGGGCCACGAACAACGCTCAGCAGCCGCAACAACCCAATCCCAACCCTCGTAAGCTATTTTTGCATCATTTTCGAGTGCTTTCACCAACAGACGTCCAAGTTTTCGGCAATACAAATCCGAACCCACTTTTTGGGGGCAACAACGCCTTCAACAACAATAATCAGCAGCAACAGCAGCAGCAGCAGCAGCAACCATCCCTTTTCGGTCCCAAGCCCGCGGCTCCGCTGTTTTCTGGCTTGGGTTCCACGGCAAATAACAATGCTGCTGCGCCCGCACCTGGACTGTTTGGCAACAGCCTTGGTCAGCAAAACCAGCAGCCTGCATTTGGTGGTGGCAACATCTTTGGCAACGCCAGCAAGCCTCTCGCCCCTCCCCTCGGCCAGTCGAACTCGATGGGCCAATCCACATTGTTCGGCGGATTCAACAACACGAACAACACATTCACTGCATCTGCAAGCAACGCGGGTGCGCAGGGCACGCTGACAGCGTCGATAGCCCAGCCAATTGCGACCGACCTGTTTTCGATGCTGCCTCCGGGGCCGCACGCCGTGAACCTGGAACAATCGACCAAAAAGAAGGTGCCGTTCTTCGTCGACGTTCCGACCCGGTCGCCTATACCACGCGTCGGGCTCAGCTATACGCCAGCGAGCTCCAAGCTACGTGGGTTCGGCGCGTCGACGTCGGCGCCGCAAGGCTCCCCAGGCAATCCGTTTGCGTTCGCGAACATGTCGCTGACGAGCGGTAAACCCGGGGTGCTCCGCCTGGACTCGCCAGACTCGATCCTGCGCAGCGGGAGCCCGTCGCTGGGCAGCGGCTCGCGACACAGCGTGAAGAAGCTGATCCTGGACAAGAAGGTTGAGGCGGCGGAGTTGTTCAACAAGTCGGGTGGATCTGGGTCGCCGGGGTCGGTGCGGGGGAAGATCACGTTTAGCCCCGCGCTGAGCATCGCGGCGCGCGAGAAGGAGGGGGCGGCGGCGCTGGCGCGAGGGATGGAATCACCGACGCCGGCTCCGCGCGCCCCGCCCGCCAACCGGTTCACGGCGCAGCAGAGCGCGCAGAACGGGGCGCAGGTGGGCGCGGACGAGCCGGGCGGGGGGGCGGAGAACCCGGAGGAGGGCGAGTACTGGGTGCGGCCGGACCTCGCGACGCTGCGGCAGGCTGGGTACGAGAAGCTGTCGTCGTTTGCGGACCTCGTCGTCGGGCGCGTGGGCTACGGGGAGATCCGCTTCTTGGAGCCTGTGGATTTGACGGGGCTGCCGAAGCTCGGAGCGCTGCTCGGAGAGGTCGTGCGGTTCGACGACAAGGAGTGTAGCGTGTATCCGGACAGCGACGAAGTGGACAAGCCGCCGCCGGGCGCCGGGCTGAACGTGCGCGCACAGCTGTCGCTGCTGAGGTGCTGGGCGGTGGACAAGGCGACACGGGAGCCGATCAAGGATGCATCGCATCCGAGTGCAGTCAAGCATCTGAAGCGGTTGAAGAACATGAAGGACACACACTTCGAGAGCTTCGACATTGCGCGAGGGGAGTGGACGTTTACTGTGGATCATTTCTGATCTTCCGGTTGGCTGCACGCTCCCCTTATTTATTCCTCCATTCTTCGTTTCGATGCTTTGATTTCTCATCTCCTCTTGGTACATAGCACGCCCAGCTCTCTCAGTAGTCAGTAGTTACACATTATATATTAGGTAGTTCGTAGGTACATGACTTGTATTGTGTTCATGCCCGGAAATACAGCATTGCGTAAATTGTGCTTGAGATGGAAACTCGTCCAAGTACTCAATAAGGCAATTTCTGCAATTTTTCAGACGCCGTGATGCGCATCTTTTTTTTTTTCGAGGAGCGTGAGGTAGGTGAGAGTTGGGCGACCTCAATCACTGTTCGTTCCTCGCGTGATTCGAACACGACCTTTCACTCAAAGAATCATTCAGCAATCTGCTAACGGCGAGGGTCGGGTACCCTGAGATCGATATCGTTCCGCTCAGTTATTCAGCTCGAGTTGCGTCATACGCGACTTCTTCTCCCAGCTGCCTTCCCCGCTACGCGCGTGACCGAATTTGTGAGAGAGAATAGGACCCATGATTATCCCAACAGAGGTCGGATACCAAAATGGCCGCTCCAAAAAATTTTGTCCGAACTTTCACTCGGGCCCGCGGACTAAATTTTGTCCGAACTCTGCCTCTAGTGAGCGGCCGGTCACATTTTTGTCCGAACTTTGTATCTGACATCGAAAAAATGCGATTTTTTTTTCCAGGGCCCCCAAGAAGCATGAAAAAAATCCCAATTTATTACTGGAGGTCCTCCTCGTCCTCCTCTATCTCTAGCAAGTTAACATTGGTCTTCCCTTTTCTTCTCACCATATTCAAACTTGCAACCCCCTTCACCAAGAGTTCCTTCTCATCCGAGAGCTCTTCGAAGATTTTCCTGGCACGGAAACCTCGACATGGTCTTGGAAGATGCTCACTCCCTCATCGCCATCTTGGGATTAAAGGAAGAGAAAAGAGTTTGATGCTACATACCTGCATCTCCCAGTATCAACGGAGATAAGCCACATGTACGTTGTTCAGGTATCCTGTGCACTCCACCCCATTCCAAATTCGTCACGTTGAAGTTCTATTTCGACAAGTAAGGTAACTGCCAGTGGTTGAACAATGTCCGAACTTTGATCTGACCTCCGATCACGGTGGCCCCGCTGTCCGAACTTTGCTTCTGAGGTCTTGTGATTGGCCCTCCAATTTGTCCGAACTTTGCACTAACCTATGCCTCCCAGATCCAAAAATTTGTCCGAACTTGGTATCCGACCTATCAACCGATAATCATGTGTCCTGAGAGAATTCGGAATCGTCGTCTCCGATTCTTCCGAAACGGTGGACCGTGTCTCTCCGATGCATGCACGTGTTTTTTTTTAGTATTTGCATTTCTATACCGCAACAAGTACACCACTAACTGCTAATACGCGGTTCCCACCAGGGAGCGAGTATGAATTAGTAAAATGTAGTTGTATGTGAGCCAACAGGTGTCTGAGGGGTTGTGCCGGGAGGTGCCGATGTGCGGGTCGGGCACGTGCTCGCTTCGTCATCCCGTCCGATGTCGTCCGACCTAAAATATCTCTCGCCGATCCGACACGGACGTATAAAGCCTGAGCGCTGAGACTCTCCGTCGTCAGACACAACCCGAAAAATTAAAGCTCTCTCCTCTTTCCACCATGAAGATCGCTTCACCAGAACAAATTGCGGCTCACACTGCAGCTTCCCGACGCGGCGCTCTTGAAGGTGCCCTTGTCGCTGGAACCGTTGGTACTCTCGGCTCTTTCTACGCCCACCGTCGTTGGGCCTACTATAGACACCTACCCCCGTCGCTCAAGGTCCTCGGCGTTCTCGTCCTCGCTGCACCTGCCCTATCAATTCAAGCGGAGCGCCGAGGCTTGGAGTACGATAAATCTCAATGGTGGGTTTGGTTCGCGTCAATTCCGGCTCGCATTTATATTCGGTTTTAGGGAAGGGGACGGTGTGCAGATCCTTCACGCTCAGGAGGCGCATGAGTTGTCGAGGTGGGAGAAGATGTCCACCGGCGATAAGGTGGCGGATTGGGCACGTCGCCATGAATATTCAATCATTGTCGGTGGATGGGCCCTCAGTCTTGCTGCTGCGGGCGGAATCATTTCTCGCAACAAGTGGGTTTTCATTTATTTTGTTTATTGCGCGCATGCTCATCCTCATTTTAGATACCAAACCACCGCACAAAAGGTCGTCCAAGCCCGTATGTGGGCCCAGGGATTGACCATTGCGATAATCCTCGCTGCGGCCGGCTTAAAAACCAACCACAATCTCGGAGAGTCCGCCAGCAGAGTACGTCACAGCTCTATCATGAATGATCATCCCTGGTCCGACACCATCTTCTAGCCACTTGCCGATCACTCGTGGATGGAAGTCGTCAGTCTTTTTTCTCTACGCTGTTTCGTTTCCGTCTGACTTTAGAACCAGGTACAGCAACAAGAGAGAGATCGGTTAGAGGAGCAGCGTATAAAACAACGTGTTGCTTCGGCGCAGCGGCGTGGTGCCCCGGATGTGCCTTCCTGAATATAGACCGCACTGCACACATTCATCGTAATTATCCCGCCCCGTACACTGGAGTAATGCCCACATTTGTATTTTTTGAGTTCTACCGAATTTAGTCACTGTGTTTCCTGATCAGGCTGCCTTGCTGCTCCTTAGAGTTCGACCAAGCGGACCAATGATACTCGCACGCCGGGATCTACGCCGGCTAAGACGCAATTTTGGGAAGCCGCGAGTACACTTTACGTCACAGGTTTCTCATTGGACATGGGTGAAATGGAAGTACTCGTCGTCAGTCGCTTTGCTCCACCTTTCTGTCTGACTTGTCTAGGCAGATGCAAGAGGATATGGAGTCTAGAGAAGCGGCGGAATAACGAACGTGCCTTCCTACTAATTACCGCCAACATGGGTGAACGGAAGGATGTACTATCGTCAGTCCCTTTGCTCACCTTTCCGCCTGACTTGAAATGTAGATTCCGGAAGGAGGGAGAAGGACTAGACAGAGTCGAGAAGAGCAGCGGAAGAGATTCGCCTTGATCCCACGTCGCACGGCCGAGTAATGCCTACCGTTCTATTTCTTTTCAATACAATTCTATTCTTTTCAATGCGTTCGGCCGGATTTGGTCAATAGATTTCCCGATTAGGCCGGCTTGATGATTGCGCAAAATTGCGTGCTCGAACGCAATTTTTCCGGGGTTGGCTTTGCAAGCGCCGTTGCTGTATAAGATCGCGATCAAAGATTACTTACTCCCGACTCCACCTCCATGTCTTCCGCTAGCTCCTCCTCGAAATCTAAAATGCTGCAACTCCCTTTATCCAAGGACGATCTGAACGCGATCAATGCGCACCTGCGCACGCTCACCCCTGAGGAAATTCTCGCATGGGCGGTTGAGTCCCTGCCAGGATTATACCAAACGACGGCCTTCGGCCTCACGGGGCTCGTCGCCATCGACATGCTCTCCAAGATCACGCCGTCGCCGCCGCCCTTGATCTTCCTCGACACGCTGTACCACTTCCGCGAGACGTACGAGCTCGTGGAGGAAGTGCGCGCGCGGTACGGGGCGCCGATACATGTGTTCACGCCCAACGGTTGCGCAAATGTCGCCGACTTTGAGAAGAAGTTCGGAGCGAGGCTGTGGGAGACGAACGAGGATGTGTATGACTTTGCCGTCAAGGTAATTGTTGCCTGAGAATAAAAGAATAAATGAGCGATATGCTGACACACCCTCCATTCAGGTCGAGCCTGCACGGCGCGCGTACGACGCGCTGGGCGTTAAAGCCGTTATCACCGGCCGGCGCGCAACCCAGGGTGGCGATCGCGCCTCCCTACAGCCGCTCGAGGTCGACGAGACGGGGCTCTTGAAGCTGAACCCGCTCTTTGAATGGACGTTCCCCTTCATTGAGTGGTACATTGCAGAATACAACGTCCCGCGCAACAAGCTGCTCGACCAGGGGTACCGCAGCGTCGGCGACTGGCACTCGACGGCCAAGGTCGGCGAGGGGCAGAGCGAGCGCGCGGGGCGCTGGGCTGGAAGGGAGAAGACCGAGTGCGGGCTGCATCGGGATTACTTTGCCTTGCGGGAGCAGGTTGAGAAAGCTGCACAGGTGGGTTCCCTATTTTGTTTTCGATTGCGGACAGACACCAGATGCTGACGCGCTGACGAGCGATATAGTCCGCCGGCGATTCCCCAATGCCTATATCGACGCCCGTGTCCGTTCAGGCTTGATTGTATGACGATGGTCTTGTTGGACACATGTATGGGGCATATTCTTAGAGCTCCACCTTTACCTTTATATACCATCGCGTCGAAGAAACCAATTGTATACGTACCCATTGGAACCAGACTGACCGTGAAGATTTAACTGCGGCGCAAGGGGCCGAAGGCGGGGACCGCGGGGTGCATCCATTTCCTGTAATCAGCTTGACTTCACCGCGACAAAAACGAAATGGATGTCGAGCCAAGAACAAGCCAGATTTTGCTAGATTTTAGAGAGGCCCTGCGTCCACAAGGGCCCACAAGTCAAGGCGCGGTTAGCGCGCCGATTCCGAAATATTCCAGATTGATCAGCCATCAAAATCACAACTTGGTCTCAATTTTCAAGCTCAAACACCTTTCCGAGGCTGCCATTGCTAAACGTCGCAGGTATGAGCTGGAATGAAGCTTGTTTGTGAAAAAGTTGTTAAGGAAATGCGTGTACAGGCAGAAGAAACCTAGGAACGACTTGGAGGCCCCAGGTTCAACAGAGGGTATAGAAAACCGCGTCGAGTTCTCGGGCGCAGAAATGAACTCACAGAGTTTCATTCTTGCACTACCTGTGGAGATTACGGTTGAGATCTTCTTCAGCTGTCTACCTCTACCCCAGGAGATGGACGACGAGCAAATCCACATGTTCCCCAGGCCCCATCCGATATCCAATGCGGCCGTCATGATGGCCCGACTGTCCCAGATATGTCGCTCCTGGAGAGCTATCTCACTGGACACCCCGGGCCTCTGGTCGACATTATATCTGGACTTGGATGCTTACCCCAGCGAGTTGCTGAAGTCGCAGAAGAAATTTAACCGGGTTGTCGACCGTTGGATCTGCCGTGCACGTCTTCTGCCCCTCTCGATGATCATCCGCGCTAAAGAGGACGCCCGCTTCGATGAATACCCCCGCCTGCTGAATGAGCTCATCCCTCGTTATGCTGACCGACTTCGCACCCTAAAATTATTATCCGGCGACCACGTTTATGCAAAACTACAGTGGGATGGGCCGTTCCCATTATTGCAGCAGATCCTCCTTCATTGGGAAGGATTCCCCCCCGATGACCCTAGCCAATTGTTCCGCGAAGCTCCCCAACTTCGCGAGGTTCGCCTGAAGGCATATGCCGTGGACTCGTTTTTTATCCTTCCTTGTCACCATCTGACCTCGTTCACCGGCGAGATATCTAGCATGGATATATTTCAACTGGCGCCTGGCCTTGTTGAAGCAGTAGTTTCGCTGACGATGGAAGACCCATGCTTTGAGCATGAATCCGGTGCGATGATAATGCATCCCAGCCTCCGATGTCTTGCCTTCTTTACCGGAGAAAGAGGTCAATATTCACCATCTATTGAAGCTCTCCAATTCCTCACGTTGCCCGCCCTTGAAAGACTACATATATGCCAGACGGACGCTCAGGATAACGACACCCATGCCACATTTTCGTCATTCCTGTCTCGATCTTCACCGCCCTTGCGAACCCTTTCCATGTCCATCAGGGACATGCCTCCCACCTGGGAAACTCAATTCGCCACCTCCCTGCGCACACTCCAGCGTCTCCGGCTGATCCGGTCGTACGAGAGCTCCGCCGCCCAGTCGCATGAGAGCGCCGCCGTTCAAGAGCGCCTACTCACTTGGCTGGAAGCAGATGCGCAGAATCATCTCCCAGAGCTCCTGGAGCTTGTCTTTTCGACGTCGAACATCATCCCGCTCCGTCTCTCACCGATCTACAGGCCCAAGCAAGGCCCGGGCCTTTCGGTTCATTTGTGAAAGGATGAAACGATTTTATCCGTCTGACTCTGAGCACGAGTACATATTGCCAGGCTTTTCCTTTTCAGGGACAGACTGGGTCATAGTCAAACCCAAGCAGCAGGACAGTTCGACACTAGGATAGGATGGTATAGGATTATTGACGCAAGGTCCCGAGAATCGGAACAGCCGGTTGGCGTGTCGGTTCGGGCTTGATTGTATGACGATGGTCTCGTTGGACCCATGTATGGGGCATACTCTTAGAGCTGCGCCGTTAGGACCTTTACCTTTATGTTTATATACCATCACGTCGAAAAAACCAATTGTATACGTACCCGTTGGATTCAAAGGCAGACTGACCGTGAAGATTTAACTGCGGCGCAAGGAAGGCTGCAGGCGGAGTGCATCCATTTCCTGGAGTCCGTTTGAATTCACTGCGAGAAGATCGAGAGGGCGTGGAGCCAAGAACAAGCCATATTTCACTGGATTTTAGAGACAAGGGTCCACAAGTCAACTTGGCGCGGGATACAATTATAAATATTTTTGATCAGCCATCAAAGTCTCAACTCAACTTGATCTCAACTTTCAACTTTGCCCAAAAACCTTTCCGAGGCTGCCATGGCGAAGCGTCGCAGGTGTGAGCTGGAATGAAGCTTGTTGTGCAAAGTTATTGAGGAAATGCGTGTACAGGCAGAAAAAACCTAGGAACGACTTGGAGGGCCTAGGGTCAACAGAGGGTGTAGAAAACCGCGTCGAGCTCTTGGGCGCAAAAATGAACTCACAGAGTTTCATTCTTGCATTACCTGTGGAGATCACGGCTGAGATCTTCCTCAACTGTCTACCTCTACCGCAGGAGGCCACGGTGTACGGCGATCTGCAAACCCACATTTTTACCGGGGCCCATCCGATATCCATGGTCCTGTGCCAGATATGTCGCTCCTGGAGAGCTATCTCATTGGACACCCCGGACCTCTGGTCGACATTATATCTGAACTTGGATGCCTACCCCATCGAGTTGCTGTTCCCGGAGAAATTCAACCAAGACGTCGACGGTTGGATCCGCCGTGCACGTCTTCTGCCCCTCTCGATGATCATCCGCGCAACACAAGACGGCCCCTACGAGGCATACTCCTGTCTGCTGAATGCGCTCATTCCTCGCTACGCCGACCGACTGCGCACCCTAAAATTCTTTTCCGACGAAGAAATGTATTCGGGACTACAATGGGATGGACCGTTCCCATTATTGCAGCAGATCCTCCTTCATTTTGAAGTACCCCCCAGCTATAATTATGAGCCTATCGAATTGTTCCGCGAAGCCCCCCAACTTCGCGAGGTTCACCTGAAGGCATATGCCGTGGACTCTTTTTTTATCCTTCCCTGTCACCATCTGACCTCGTTCACCGGCGAGATATCTAGCATGGATATCTTTCAACTGGCGCCTGGCCTTGTTGAAGCAGTGGTTTCCCTGACGATGGAAGAACCAGGCTTTGTGCATAGATCCGATGCGATAATAATGCATCCCAACCTCCGATCTTTTGCCTTCTCTTGCAGAGAGAGAGCGCAGGGTTCAGCATCCATCGAAGCTCTCCAATTCCTCACGTTGCCCGCTCTTGAAAGACTACATATTTACCAAACGAACACTCGGGATCACGACACCCATGCCACATTTTCGTCATTCCTGTCTCGATCTTCACCGCCCTTGCGAATCCTTTCGATGTCCATCAGTGACATGCCTCCCACCTGGGAAACTCAATTCGCCACTACCCTGCGCACACTCGAGCGTCTCCGGCTGACCCAGTCATACAAGAGCTCCGTCGTTCAAGAGCGACTACTCGCTTGGCTGGAAGTAGATGCGCAGAATCATCTCCCAGAGCTCCTGGAGCTCGTCTTTTCGACGTCAAACACCCGCCAGCACGCACACCTACTCCACTCCATCTCTCACCGATCACCAGGCCCAAGCAAGGCCCGGGCCATTCGGGTCATATGTGAAGGGACGACACAGGTTTATCTGTCTGAGCACGATTATATATTGCCAGGCTTTTCCTTTTCAGGGACCGGCTGGGTCATAGTCAATCCTTGGCAGGAACGCTCTAAAAGAAAAAAGAAAAGAAAAAAGCCCTTGCTGCAGAACGGTTTGACACCAGGTATATCTTCTGGAAGCTGACCTCCTTACACATACATCTCTTGCTATTTTCGCTGTCACTGGTGCTCTCTAGAGCTACACACTTTACCCCCTCCTTCCTATCTTGCACATATTCCTTACCTCGACATCAGCTCTCAAGCATCTCTCCCTCGCCTTTCTTGCTATTTTCGCTGTCACTGGTGCTCTCTAGAACTACGCGTTTCAGCACCTCCTTCCTATCTTGCACATACAGTATTCCTTGCCTCGACATTAGCTTTCAAGGATCTCTCCCTCGCACCTCTCTTGCTATTTTCGCTGTCATTGGTGCTCTCTAGAACTAGACACATTTTATCACCTTCCTTGCACATATTCCTTGCCTCGACATTAGCTTTCAAGCATCCTCGCTACTCATACGCATACATCTTTCGCTGTTTTCGCTGTCAGTGGAGCGAGCTACACATTTTAGCACCTCCTTCCTATATTGCACATAGTCCTTGCCTCAACATTAGCTCCCGGGCGTTTCTCGTCTCGACAACTTTGCTACATTCAAACGTGTAAATAAATATCTGACGCGCATCGATTTTCGAACTACTAGTCAGCGCAAAGCAACATGTCTACCCATAAAAACCTAATGATAAAAAATTCGTGTGTCTACAAGGGGTATGCATCTGTCCGGTGAGATGAGCGCATTACGACTTGATACCCATCCACCACGCCATCATGTACGCAACGGCCACCTGCGCAGGCGAGTTGAGCTTGAGCGCGTCGAACGGGCCCGCGACGCGCTCCAGCTTGTCCCGCCCGATGTGGGTCATCACGTATCGGAACGGCGCGTAGAAACGCCAGGTCGTCCACAGGAAGAAGCGGCTGTACTGCGAGGTGATCTTGTCGTAGTCCGCTGCGTCCCGTATGAGTGTATATCAATGCCGTAGTAAAGAAAGGACATACAGTTCAATGCGGTGCGGAGGTCGAGCCAGGTCTTTGTCACGTCCGTGAGGATAACGTCCACCTCCCACCGCACGGCCTGGTGAACGGGTCAGCGATTGAATGCCGATGGAATTAGAGCGCGCGGGTTTATATGTACCTCCATCATATGATCCGGGTCGTTTACTGTCCACACCATGACCTTCTTGCCTCCTGCCTTGCACTCCTGACGGAATCTGCGAGTCATTCGTACCAGCCACAAGGAAGAAAGAGACAATAACGCACCGTTGTCCATCGGAGGACGTCAGCGCGGCAAACGCGATGCTGAACACCTCGCAGTCGTCCCAGAAGTACTTGCGCGCGATGGCGGGCGAGTTGCCGATGTACGAGCGACGGCAGTACGGGAGTTGCTCCTTTGCGGGGCCCAGGAAGCTCGGATGCCAGAGGCCGAGCAGGATGCGGGGCGCGAGGCGCGTCTCCCACTCGTGATGGGCCGAGATGGTCTTGTGCATGAGCGCAAAGAGGCGCGCGGGGGTGTTCTGCACCTTGACGTCCACGTTGAAGTTGACGTGCTGGTTCTCGGGCTGCGGGGATGAGCAGGCGCCGCGATAGGCGTGGGGCGACAACGCACAAGCATTAGGAGGGCGATGGTTTCGTCAAAGGTGGGGATGGACTGGTGGGGCTCCTTGACGGTGCGGACGTGCTCCATGCCGTCGACACCGTACCACTGACGGTCCCTGATCTGACCTGTCGAGTTTGTGGTCCTCTCGAGGTCGGGATCATGGAACATGACTACTACATCGTCGCGGGAAACATGCACGTCTGTTGGTGTGTCACGAACACCGTTGGGTATACTCGAGGGGGATTACCGCTCTCAATGCCCTCCGCGCCGTCACGAATGGCGGCCTCGAAGCTTGCGAGCGTATTCTCCGGGAAGCGGGCAGAGGCCTGGGAGACATTTAGCCGACATTTAGCCACAGGTTCCGTGGATTTGCGATTCCTTGAGTAGATACTGACCCCACGGTGTCCCCAACAGTCTACAGAGTGGTCGATGGGCATCTCATCATTCAGGGACAGCTACCAAGCCCACCTGGCAGATTTCTTGCGCTAGCAGACATCGAGGGAGACATCAAAGATCGTCTAAGAGGTCGGTGGAAAGAGGGGAAACGAGTGAAAAGGATGCGAGGCGTTGAAATAGGGCGAATCCGTAGCATACACGTCAAGGAACGTGCTTTACCCTGAAGGGCTGAACGAAAAAAGTGCAGAAGTGAAGGGTCGGCTATAAAAAGAACGTAACAAACGTGTCATTCATCTTTCTGCTCTCGCCTTTCATGGTCACCCGGCCAATTTTCATAGCACGGACCTTGTAAAACACTGGCTTTCGATCCATCTTTCTCCTGAATCTGACACGATATGTTCCGTATGCCCCTCGCGAGCCGACGCGAAAGGTCAGGTCGACGCTTTTACGGACAGCTCTGTCAACGGCAAAAATATCGCAGCCAAGAACTCCACAAACCACCTTCTTCCTTCCCGATGTAAACTTTTTCCTTGGGAAACCGACTATCCTTATCGGTGAACTTGGGCCGACGCTTGGGCGAGACCAACAAAACTCCCGATGGGCAAGCAATTGCGTGTTTTCCATCACGTTTGGACCGCGATAAACGACGGGTTCAGGTTACCCCAAGGATATCCAAGCCGAGAGTCTGGAGATCTGCATATTTCCTCCGCGGGCCACTATTGGACACCCTCGCACCCCTCGGCTGGTCAAATTTAACGATCTGACTTTTTCCTCGCGTGGATTGCATTCCTTTGTAAGTTTGCCTCGTGAAACAATCAACCGTCATGCATCGCAATATTGCGTGCGCGTTATTTGGGTGTATGGACGCGATTGATCGCCACTTCTACCCCCTAAGCTGGTTTGTAGCTAATTGCGCCCTGGCGGTCTCGGCCAATGTTGAGGCGAACCCCTAAAAGGCGCTTACGACCTTGTTCACCCCATGTTCGCCACCGAGCACTCACGCTCACGGTGACTTTCAATTTGAGATGAGGCGCCATCTTTAACTCATCGTCGCAATCGTTAGGGTCGGCGGCGTCCGCGTACTCACCCGTGTGCTGGTCGGCGCGGTACTGTTAGCGACAGGCATCCTGCTTACCACGGGGTCGTCCTCGTCTCGAGCTATTGAAAACACTTCGTTAAGCAGGCCGGCTGCCGTGAATATGGAGATCATAGCACCAACTCTGTACCCAACGCAAATTCGTACCTGGATAACCGAAAACCAGATAACCACGGATAGCTTGTTCAAATGCATCGAGCAGTCGAGCTGTGCGCAAAACCAAACTAAAGGCAAGCAAATGTGGACCTCGACTAGACCGAGGTTGCTGACACCAAACAGTGGTTATAATTGTCGCCTACGACTTCATTGGACCGATGGAGGGCGGTAATATCAGCGGAGAATCCATTTGGTCGTTCTCAACGGTACGCCAAGCCCTGTCTCACTGTTCTGACACGGTCATTTACCATCGGCTTTAGCGTCGCGCATTGAGTAACATGGGGTATAGCGTCCTGTTTGCGCCGAATCTGGACCGCGCCGTTCAGCTCTACCATATCTTCCATGTCCTCGTCAAAATGGTGATTATGGACGCTGGACAGACCGATGCGTGCTGGTTCGGCCATGACGGCTGCCGGCGGACGAACGACAACCCCGCTGGGATCCCTGTGTGGAAAATCTTCACGTTCTTCTTTTGGATGGATGTCGAAAACCCACTGGGAGAAAAATGGACGCTCAGTCCTGAGCCGGTATGTAATTTCTGTACTTGCCCTTCGGTGCTCAATCAACTGCGACCTCCCCTAGTATCCACCGCGGGGGCGCGCGCCGAATACCTACCTCGGCTACAGCATCGAGGCCCAATGTCGCATGCATCCTTTTGTTCCGCACTCGGAGCGGAACCCGCAAGCGTACATCCTCGCGAAGTTTTTGCAATTTTTCGAACCCGGCGGACGTGCCTGGCCGCCGGAGTTCTTCGATCTTGCTCACAACTCGACCGGAATATCCTTCGTGACTGGATCCATAGAGAATGCGTCGCCCTCTCTTTTGGCCGCCAGCGTCAAGAATCTAGGCTATATGCCAAAGCAGGAGGACTTTTATGCCGTTCTCTCCAAATCGGTGGCGCTCGTCGGAATGGGCGATCCCGTCATGTTCGTATTTCATGTTAGGCCTCACCTGCTTAGAACACTCACGATTGTACAGATCGCCGACTCCCTACGACGCGTTGTGCTTGGGAATCCCGTTCATCAACCCCATCCGCCAGGTACGATCCGATGTAATGCTGTAATCCTTCATGCTCACACCTATCCTGTAGTGGGATCCCCAGAACCCGACCGACCGCAGCAGATGGTCCACGCAGCACGATCCGCTGCGGGATCTCTCGCCACCCTACGTCTACAACGTATTCCGGAACGACCGCGAGGGCTTCCTGCAAGCGATCCGCGACGCAAAGGCCCATCCCATCGAGAGGTCAGTAAACTTTCCCACCTTCGTTTGTTCCTTCGTTGCAAAGCTAACCCGCAAGCAGCCTCGTACTCGATCGCATGAAGATAGAGTCGGTCGAGTACAGGCTGGGTGCCATTCTGGAGCACGATTGGAGGGCAGAGGCTGCTGCCTTGCTCGAGAAGGGACATGATCCAGTGAGTTTCGTTGTTGTTCAGGTGCACGGGGCGCTTATGCTTGTCAGGCGTTTATACTGTAATTTTTTTTGGTAATTTTAGTTCAATAGAGGAATAATGGGAGCGTCACGGCATGGCTCGAACTCCTGACACGCAACTTGAAATTCAAAAGACGACGATGAAGCAACCAAAATTCGGGAACACGGGCAGAGCCCGAACTCTCAGCTCTGATCATGATGAGCATTTTGGATGAGAGCGATATAAAGAACAGCTTAGTACAAGTCCGCAGCAGCAAAATATCGTAGCGCGACGGATCGAGATAGCTAGCGTAGAAGGTGGTACTACTTAGGCCGCTTTGCACGGATTGCGAGTTCAGATGCGCCGCCGGCCCGCACTTGCCGAAATGCGTCTATAGTTTCCACTGTAGACGCCGCAGCAAAATACTCGCTCCGAGTCGTTCTCATTACAACCGCTGGAGTGTTGCAACGACGGGAGTGCTTCCCGGGGACTTCAGCGCTTCAGCCCGTACGCCCATGGTGGATCTCACGCCAGCTCGCCTCGCGACTGCCAGTTCGAGTCTAATCCAACATCGCTCAAGGAGAACTTGTCTAGATCTAGATGGAATCCATGCTCCGTCAAACTGTGAAGTTGACTGCAAAGGCGAAAGAAGACTGCTTATGACATTGAGATCTTCGCCCGCAAGATGCGTTGTGAGCGACACACATCCTCCAGAACGCTCGAGGTCATTTACATTGGCTGGATCGGCGCGCGAGGTGAACATGTGCAAGCGTTATAATTATGAAGCCGGGGGAAGCGTCTGGTCTTTGATTTACTGAATTTCAAGGAATTTCACCACTCGGCGGATGGTCGTGATCGTCGATCACATTTCCTTCCTCTTTCCTTCGCGTTGCAGCATGGCTTCCTTCATATATTTTCGTTTCAAGGATAGAACATTACAGTTTCCTTGCAAAGGACGAAAAGCCCCGAGCCACCAGGTCTGTCTTGTCGTTCGTAGCCATAGGCTATTATCCACTCACTCAAATAGGAGGCTATTGCTTTCTGTCGCCTTCCAGAGACTTTTCACATTGATGAAGACATCAAAATTGAGTTTCTGATCCAACTACCAGAAGACAGAGGACTGGCTATGGTCCCAAGTTTATCTTGGGAGCTTGTCAAGCCCGGCCACATCCTCTATGGTAACTTATTTCCTTACTTAGAGCCTGTTCTTTGGTTAATGTCAAATTTTAGTGCAGTATGTCCCGAGTCGCCAGCAACGGCCTTCATCCCCGATCACTTCTCTGCGTAGAAATCTTTGTCTTTGAACCTAAACCCCGTAGTTGACTCAACCATAGTTGTCACGTCCCCCAGGGCAAAACTCGTCAACGAAATCATCGACCGTTTGACCACCGTAAAGTTTATCCAAGTAAAAACTCATTTGTTGGTGACAATTTCACAGCTAACCCATTAATGTAGATACGGGGCAGTCGAGCGAGCGGCAAAACCACCCTACTTCGTTTAATACAGGCACAGCTAGAGAAAGACAAAAAAATCGTCCTTCTCATCGATACGCCGTGGCCGACAGAACGAAGTAACCGTCTCGACCTCTATTGGAAGTTTGATGCCCTCCGACGCCGCTGCTTCGAAAACGAGATACAGACCGTTGTCCTCATTGACGAGGGACAGACAACGTACACCGATTTTACCCTCTGGAACACGTACTTCAAAATGTGGGCCGGAGATCTTCCGGGACCGTTTGGTGTAATCGTGGCGTGCGTTTATGGCAGCGTCACCCAGGAAATGAGGACAATAATCCCACACACCTCATTTATTCTTGAACACCGACAGAGGATTGGGCTCCGCCCAGAAGTCTACACCGACATTCCTCTCGGTCGCCCCTCCGATAAGGCTCTCGGCCTCCTCTTCGATAAGGAGGAACTGGAGGAGCTATATGCCCTCGCAGTAGCTGCGAAGGTTATGCCTCCGATCGACGAACCTCTTAAGCAATTGATATTCCACTGGACAGAAGGATACATATCGATTGTGTCCGTCATCGCGAAACTGATCGGAGAGAGAGTAAGTTGGTGTTATAGTCATGCGACGACTGTCTCATAAGAACTTTTCATTATAGAAGGAGCGGATAGATGGCAACACCATCTATACACTTGAAGAGTTCATCCAGGACTATCCGCAGGAGACTTTCTTCCAAAGTCTGGCGGCCGATGTCCAATGCCGCAGGTTCCTCCCGAGTCAGGCGATTTCCTCAGATCCTCGTATAATCCGCGTGTTTTCGCGACTTATCGTAGATGGGTCGATTGAGTACGAACTTGGTGATCAGAACCCAGACCTGGGTTCTGATCTCGACTGGAAGGACATCGACTTTGCTCACGAAAAGGGTCTTATCTACATGGAACGGACACCAATATCATACTCCTGGCTGTCTTGCCGGATCACGTTTGCATTCCCTCTCCAACGGGCGCTTCTCCAAATGAGCCTCTGTCCGCCAATCCCAGATCTCGCGGAGAACACGTCGACCCTGTTCCGTCTCATAACGGAAGTGATAAAACGGTTCAATCCAGACCACTTGAAGTCACCGAAACGAGACCGGCCGTTGGAAGCCACTTACCAGCATGAGTTTTACAGATGCTTATACCAGGTGCGGCCGAGGGCTTTGTTGTCAGCAGAGTACTCGCCGCGGGCTGGCCAGACCTCCGGCGGACGCATTGATTTCCTCCTCCATCGACAAGAGGCCACAGACGAGCGCCGAAGGTGGGCTATCGAGCTGTTGAGGGACGATGATAGGATCCACAAGCATGCCTACCGGTTCGACCAGAATGGGGCGTATCGCAGCATGCTATCCGATGCCATGACGGAGTTTAGGATCATAGATTTCCGAACTACGGTCCCGACGAAACCCCAGCGTAAGTATCTATTTCCTCTTTTCTGTCTCTTTCGAATAACTATTGACGTGTGTGTATTTTGAAGCCTCCATCCCCGACCTATTACATGTGGTCTTTGCTCCAGACTACGCATCCGCTACCTTTTACGACAACAACAATATCCAATGCGGATCTTTTCCGTTCACACAGCAGTGATTATCCTTTGCCCTCTATGCTTTCACCGTACCCCCCTGCGCTTGCATTTTATATCATAATTCTACTGTGCTCGAGAACCCGACGTGATTCATCATGGCAATAAGCATTTGGGATGGGAAGCATGATAGCGATACAATGATCTTTGATACACAAGTCCCGCGTGTTACAGTACTGGCGGCCCCATAGATGTATGTGCAGAGTAACGATCCAGTGGAGGTTTTGCTCGGGTACCAGAGGACCGTGGGCCTGGCGTCGAGTACCAAGAAGAGACGCCGCCGCTCTGCGGAGGGGGCGAAACTGCCCACGGGGCACGCGTCGCACCAGGCGTGTCTGTCGCTGGAGTCGGGGCCGCCGAGTACCAAGAAGAGACGCCGGCGCTCTGCGGGGCGGCCGAAGATGCCCACGGGGCGCGCGTCGCACCCGTCGCATCTACCGCTGGAGTTGGTTGTGCCTCGTTTTGCGTAGGAGCAGCAGCTTCCCACTGCAGGAGGCCGCCCAGAGGTATGTGCTGCACAACGACACGCTTCCCGAGGACTTCAGCCTGCACGCTAGATTTAGTGACTTTGCACGTCGGAACGAGGCAGCTTGCGTACCTCGTACATCTTGAAGAGCCCAGAGTTGACCTTTCCCCAGTTCGGGACGCCCGTGGCGATGGAGTACAGCTGAGAGGAGTGCTCGTGGAACGGGCCGTGCTTGACCTGGTGGATGCGCATAATCGACATGAAGTACAGATTGTTGTCCGGGAGGGGGGGACGGAGCACGACCGAGACAGGTATTTGCGTTTGGTCTGCGGATGAATAAATGGGTAAGCGACGCGGTGCTTGACGGCGTGAAACGGAGCCACCTCGTAGTTGACCACTCCCAAAAATATACCCGAGGAAAGAGGAGTCGTCGAGCCCCCAAACGCCGTGGCTTCCTGCGGGCTCGAGCTTATATGCATCCTGTAGCCTCCAACACAGGCGGAGGTACCGAGGAAACACCGTCAGAACAAGACTGCGCTCTTCTTCTGGTACAGGTTGGAGGAAGCGGGTGAGAGCGAGGCACAGAAGAAAGAGGGCGAACGAAGTTTCGTGTCCTGTCCCGTAGTCCATTCGCCCGAAAGAGCCAAAAGACGTCAGCAGATAAGGCTTAACCTGCGGGATTACAGCTGCATATTCGGCTGGTAGGAGGCGTTCCAGCAGAGTGTCGCTTTCCTACACCGTTCTTGTTATTTCGACGGATTAGGGCGGATACAACGAGACGGACCTTTTCAAGGCGTCTGCCCCACGTCCGAAACGCGAGATTCCCAAAGCGCTGTGGGGATGCCTGCGGCGGGATCTCGTCGATCCATTTATCCAACGAGTCAAGCATCTTGAGTAGCTTTCCGACAGCCTTTGCTGTATTAATACCCGACGTGGAGGAAAGAATGCAGGCAGACCTCACTTGGGGAAGCGCTGGTCGTCGGTATATCCCTCCCCACGACGGATTCATTCAAGCGTCGCAGAAATATGGCGTAATCTTGGTATGAGCGAGATCTCCGCCAAGTCTCGACGTCTTCGTCCGTCTGAATTTTCAGAGTGGGAGATTCTAGCGCAGGGACATCAGCAAGAGGTATTTCTCTGAGCTGTGCCAATTGGCGGGCCATATTTCAACGCCACTCCTTGAGAGAAAGCGGGAAGTAGGGCGTTCGTGGGGTTCCAGCGTCGTGGGCAATGCTCAAGCTCAAGCCTGGTTTCCTCTGGGAGTCTGGGTATCCTTATTCGTCTACCGTTTTGATCTCGGCTGGTTGTTCCGAACTCCTAACTTTGACTTGACTCTTGAGCAATGACCTACCGATTCCAAGCGTCCACAGTCCCTCGTACGCACGGCTTTTCCTCGCTTCAAATCTTTCCTTAAACTTGACCCTTTTCAAGCAGGACTCGGACGAGTCAGAAATCGCTATAATTCAACGGTTAAATGATGTAGGAAAGGCCGCAAGAGCCACATTCTACGACATGGCGTTCGTCCTCGAGCGTCTAACTAATGCGAAATACCACCGTCTGGAGCTCTATCTCCTGGAACCTCTCTATTCTACCTACTACCTCCTGCTGAAAAGCGCACAAGAAACCCACGCTGCATGCGGCAAGTACCTCCTCTACAGCCACCGCGCCGTTGCGAATAATTTGGTCGAATGCGGTGAGCGCACGGCTGCAGCCTTGCGGGACTTTTTCGACCGGTCTGAAGAGGTCCAGACGCGCATAGTCAACGCGAGTGAAGAATGGAAAGAGGCAGCACCACGATTGCACGACGACCTCGGCAACCTCTTCCGCAGGCCGTGGGTGTACGAGCTGCTGCTCAAGTGCCTTGACTCTGGTTGTGTATCTGCCCAGCGCTCCGCGCTGTGCGCGGACCTCCCATCTCTGCAGGCAGCTGCGGAGGGGAACCTGGCTGCGCTTGGCGTTGCGTACAGGGGGCTCGAAGACGCCATAGCTCAATTTTATACGACGAGGAACAGTACTCCGGGACTCGAGGCGACCAACAAACTCCGCAGCGGCGCCATGTCCGCGCTTATTCGACTCGATCAGTGTTTTCTGGACCAGTATAAAGACGGCATGAGTATTGCCCATGGCGGCACTAAACGCTGGAACCCCGGACGCCTTGGCACCCCACCTCTACTTGACTTCATCAACGCGGAGAACTTGGGCTGGCGTTATTGGGACGTTTGATTTACTTACCTGTTTGTCTTTGACCGCCGATTTTCTTCTTTTTCACCATACATCCGTTCAAATGAGAAATGGATCGCCACCCCTTTCTAAATCCATGACATCTCCGGCTTCTTTGCGACTGGCACTGCGTGTGCGTGTATCTTCTTGCTAGGCGGACCCCGGGCCTCACGCCTTCCTGAACTTGGGAAGACTATTGAGATTTATTTTCCTTGAAAGCCGGCTCCGGTGTGCGCGCCCTCGCCTGCCTCGGCGTAGACGTGTTGTACAGTACTCAGCAATAGGGAGCATGTACGCAGAGTAGAGTGGTTCCAGAAGTCGGAGCTCCACACGGTGGTATTTTGCCAGGGTAAGATGTTCGAGGAGTATCGCCATATCGTAGAATGTGTCTCTCGCGGCCTTTCCTACATCATCGAACCAGTATCGAACCGTTCAACCATCATCGGATTCGTTGTCTCATCCTGTTTCAGATTGGAGGTTTCAGAGTTCAAAAAAGAGAGAGCGAGCCAAGGGGACAACAAGGGCTCGTGCGCCTGAAATTGGTAAGTCATTAACGACCAGGCAAGAGTTTGGATCAGAATCGATTTCAGAATCGACCCAGAATCGAGGCTGTTTCGTCTACTCTGACTTCCCCCAATCTAATAGCAAGTTGCTGTTGAACGCCTACGAGTCAGGATGCAGTGACTCACAGGTCACGTTTTGTGACGAGTCGCGTAACCGAACCTGACTCTCGACGCCACACTCCTCGCCAGCAGCAACCATGCCCCCGTACGACGATTGGAATAAAATAGATGACGAGGAGGAAGACGAGCTACAAGATGCGTCGGTGAGTCGAGGCAAGCGTGGGCATCTTTGTGCTCAATGTGGTCTGTAGCATCTAGAAAGCAAGAAGGACGTCATTCTATTCTGTATTGACTGCTCCGAGTCTATGCTTGAGCTCCGGGAGGACCCTAACAATGAGAACACTCAAACTTGCCATGCCTACGTCGCCCTCGACGCTGCAATGCAGATTCAGAAAAAGAAAGTTATTGTGGGGCCCAACGATGCTGTCGGTATACTGCTTTTCAATACAGTGAGATGCATTTGGCACCTGTTATTTTTACATGTGAGTGACTGTGCCGCAAGACCAGGAAGGCAGAAACCAGCCGCAACCAAGGCTCGGAGATCAAGAAGAATTGCTTTGTGTATCAGCCTATTGCCCCTCTCAGTGCCCCCAAGATCCAAGAGCTGATCCAATTATTGGATGGTTGGTGGTGTTTATTGGCTAATAAACTTCACTCAATTTTTTGTGAAGGTTTCCGCGAAGATCCTGAGGAACTGAAGAATAACTTCCCTCCACTGCCCGACGGGAAGAGAGTGGCAATGGGCGACGTGTTCACGAGTTGCAACTGGGTCCTGCGTGACGGGTTGGTTTTAATTCCCCCGTGGTGTACTTCACTTCGCTAATCCTTGCGCAGGGCACCCAAAACCGCGTCCAAGAGAGTTTTCTTGATCACTGATGAAGATGACCCACATTCGGGTGCAGGCAGCAAGCAACTGGTGACTTCAGCGAGAACGACCCTCATCGTACGCCTTTGCGCTTCCATTCTTCTCCCTCTCGACTTTGGAACAGGATTTAACACAAGCTGGTGTCATGGTCGAGCCGTTCTTCATCAGCACCCCGGACAAGCCGTTTGACGTGTCGAAATTCTACTCCGTGCGTCATACGTCCCCGTAAGGACGCACTTTAACGCCAAACAGTCGGTATTATTGCCCAATAATCTCGTGGACGAAGAGGACGTTGACCCCGACGATCCCTCCGTCCTACCCGAGTCCATCTCCATATCCCGGATCGAAGACTTGCTCGCTCAAATGCGCTTCCACGAAGTGCCGAAACGCGCACAGTTCAGCATCCCCTTCCAACTCGCAAATGGGTTCTCCATAGGGGTCAAAGGGTGCGCATACTCATGACACCGTACTCTTGCTTAATATACATAGATATGGGCTCGTGACGGAGCAGAAGAAAGGAGCATACAAGTACTTTGTGGACCTGGGTGAACGCATGGAAGTTGCGACAGTGCGGACTGTGTATGTCGACGAGGTCCGTCGTCTTGTTTTTTCTTCGTGTGCGAATATCCATTAGGTGCCGTAGGATCGGCAAGCAGAAGTGGACAAGCCCAAGATGGTGTTCGGGATGGATGTGGGCGCAGCTGGGGACGACGACGATCAAAGCGGGGGAGCGAGAGTCGTGAAGCCCGGCCAACGGGTGCGTCGGTATCTCAACGTCAGCGTGCGCCTCTCGGCAATTTTTCTTTTTGACAGCCATTCTACACGACCGAGGAGATCCGGTCATTCCGTTCTCTTGGACTTGAACCCGGTGAGCCCTTCTGGCGAGCGACGAGCCGGTCATTGACTCTTCTAGGCTTGAAACTTCTTGGATTCAAGGATCGCTCGGACCTCGCGTTCGAGGACAACATTAAACACTCTCAATTCATCTATCCGGACGAAATGGTGAGACGGGATGCGACGACAGTCTCAAGGAAAGCGACTGACGAGCTGGCCAGGCTTATGCCGGGAGCAAGCGCACCTTCAGTGCCCTCCTCAAGTCCATGGTGAAGAAAAAGAAGATGGGATTGGTCCTTTCCTTAACCAGGCGGAATGCTTCACCGACCTTCTGTGCGCTATTACCACAGGTGCGTTCAGATTGGTTCCAATATTCACGCTTATGCTCGCAAATCAGGAGGAAAGAGTTGACGAAGCAGGGTGGACAGATCCTGCTGGATTTCACTTAATCCCGCTACCATTCGCCGATGACATTCGTGCTGCACCGGTGGAGAATGGTTGCCGAGGCAGGTTCCATACTGTCTCTTCATCTCGTTCTCACTTGAATGTCTAGCGTCGGAGTCGGTGAAGGAAGCGGCCCGTGCATGGATCGACAAACTGTCTGTCAAAAACGGAGCCTACCCCCCGGACTCGTATCCTAATCCTGGTCCGTCTGGTGTCCGTTGATTTCCTTTTGCCGCTCTCATCCTCCTTGCAGCTTTGGCATTCCATAATGCGCAATTGCAGGCGACAGCCTTTGGCGAGGAGTTTGACCCGGACTCGTTCGAAGATCTCACTGCGCCTAATGTCGACATGATACACAAGGTCTGTCAGGTTCTTTCCTTGCTTGGCTCGATATCGTCGAACGCAGAGTTGCAGCGCGCTGGGAAGCTCCTCGAAGCATGGAAGATCGCCGTCGCAAATGATAAAAGCGCAATGTTTATACCTGAGGAGAAAACAAAGAGCACGGGTACAAAACGAAAGGCGGTATGGCGTTCGGCTGTAAAAAAAATGTGGCTCACTGAACAGCTCTCGCGTCTAGGACGTCGACGTTTCGGAGGCGGAAATCAGGAGCAGATATTCAGAGGGCAATCTGAAAAAGGCGAGTTGCTTTCTTAGCTATAAAGTGGAGACGCTAACCGCTACTCATTGGTTACGTTTAGCTTACTGTGGAACATCTCAAGGTATATCCCGTGAAATCCGCCTGAATAACCCTTTGATTTCATTTCCACAGACGTTTCTCAAGAGCAAAGGGCAGCCGTCGTCTGGCAAGAAGGCAGACTTGCTGGAGCGCGTCGAGGAATATCTCACGTCCAATTAATTTTTTTGGACCTTGCACTTGCCTTGTATGTATTCTATATTATTCAACTAGCAGTTGCTTGGGCTACGCCACAGGGGATTACAGTAAACTACATTCAATCATCCACTAGTGAACTCGGCATATAGCCCAATGATTGGAAACATAATCATGCCGCTCGTCACCTTCGGTTGGCTCCTCGTGGCTTCATTGACAATTAGCTAGAGAACTTGGCACTCAGCTGCAGATAGTCCTTACTTCAAATTATGTAAGTACTGTGTAGGTTGGTAGCTAGATAGACTCATATGTTGCTCATAGGTGCATTGCCGGAGGCTCGGAGCGGCAACGGAAGCTGCAACGGAGCGGTGCCACGGGCCGCGGCTATCGTTAACGTTCCGGCCGTGTACCCGCTCAACGGCTGTCCGGCAAACTGCCCGCCGGACAACCGATCCTCCGCCCTGAATTGATGAAAACCGACGGATCATTGTGGCCGTGCTCCGGCGGCCACCTCGTTCTACCTTTTGATGTTTATCCAGAGACACCACGTCTTTTCTCAGCTGCAGGAGAGTCTCTTGCCCGTTTTACTCGCAAACCCCCAATCGCAGAATGGATACTTTGAACGACACGAACAAACCCACTGCTACCAATAGTGTGCATTATAAGAGCGCGCCAGGGGCCCAGGGCGCGTATAAACGCTGGAAATTAAAATTCGACGGTTGAAGCTGTCGAAGCAAATTTGTCGCGGTCGTCGACATCCGCGTCGACGTCCTCCAGTGCCAAACTTCGGTGATCCACCGGAGTTTTATGGCTTCAAGCAAACGTTATGTTGTAAAGAAATTTACTGCATCAGTGCCATCTTAGTTCAAACTACTCTCGAGCACTGCAGGAGGTGATGCGCCGATGCGAAGTCAGAATTTGTCACCGTCCGTTTCGGAGCGCACCTCCGAACTCTATGTGCTCTGATCTCCGTCATATGCACTTATTGCCGCGGCAGAAAGTAAAAGCACAAAACCGGCCCGTTTTTCTCGTCTTGCAAGTCGCTACCATGGCCTCTGTTAGCAGCTCGCTCACCAACGTTCCAATAACAGACGAGTCCGGTCCTCTTGACACGAATGGATCCACCTCAGTTCCTCTCGGTCGCGGTCCTTCTGCCATTCCCGAGGACAAGTTAGAAGAGCTGATTGAGCAACATGAAGACGACTGGGAGGATGATCCAGAAAATCCTAGAAACTGGTCGACGCGGAAGAAATGGGCATCCGCTGCTATCGTGTGTCCCTCGACCCAAGTCCCTCAATCCTCACCTCAAAACCCTCGCGCTTTGATTTTCAGGTTTCGCTCTACACTTTCGTGTCGCCGTTGTCGTCTAGTATAATGGCGCCTGGTCTGCCAGACGTTGCCATAAAGTATGGAATTACGAATGAAACGATAATAGCTATGACTCTCTCCATCTTCCTCATCTCATTCGCTATTGGGGTGAGCCGTTCGAAGATGAAGCTGCAGTAAACTGACTGCTTTCAAGCCCTTATTCTTGGCACCACTGTCGGTATGTTTACTTTCCGCGGGTTTGGATGTGCTGCGAAACTTACGATGGCGCAGGAAATGTATGGCCGGTATGTTCTTACTGCTTAGCCACCCGGGTTATTTTACTCACGCGTTGAATGTAGGCGATGGGTTCGTCCATTCCACCCAATGACTTTCCCCGTTTTAACTCGTTTCGCAGGTGCTGAACATAAGTAATATCTTTACGATAGGGTTCAACCTAGGCTGCGCGTTTGCTCCCACCACCGGTGCGCTGCTCGCCTTTCGATTCTTGGGTAGGTGCCTTTCCATTACGCACCAGGAGACCACATTTATTTGCTTCGAACAGCCGGATTTTCTGGCAGTGCGCCCATAGCATGTGGAGGAGGCGTCGTCAGCGACCTCTTTTCTGAGCGCGATCGTGCAGCTGCTATGGCCATTTACAGTCTCGGTCCCCTCATTGGCCCTGGTATGAAGTCATCGCCTCTAGCTCCTTCGTCATACGCTTACCTTCCGGTAGTTGTTGGGCCCATTGCCGGAGGTCTGCATCTTTGGGTTTCCGGATGCACATGACTTATTGTACGCAGGTTTCGTCACGGAAAAAATCGGCATCAAATACGTGTTCATCATCGTTGCCGGTAAAGGATTGTTGTTCTGGCTTTTTTTGACTCTACTGAATTACCTCCAGGTCTGGCGGGCCTCTCAAGTGTTCTTGGGATCCCCATCCTCAGGTAGATTGAGATTTATCTATTGTGAAGACCAGCCCTCTATAAGCTGCGCAGGGAAACGTATTCTCCAATTTTGCGACTCCGAAAAGCCAAAAAATCCGCAGACCCCGAGAAGGCGGCACAACAACACCCTATACTCCTCCGCGAACACTCGAGCAAACTGCATTACCTATGGGTCAACTTGAGTCGACCGGCGATTCTTCTCTTTGGAAGCCTTGTCTGTTTCATGCTGAGTCTATACATGGCCTTGTGAGTCCTTTCCGCCTTCACACGCATCCTCGCTAATGTGCCCGCAGCATGTATGGGATCTGTGAGCTTGCCCTTGCGCTCTCTCTGATCACTTACTGAAGAACACGCTAGACTATCTCATGTTCACGACATTTAGCAGTACGTGCAGTGGGCCATCAAAATTATCGCATATCATTTATTCTCCCAGCCCTCTTTTCCGAGGTGTATGGCTTCAATACAGGGACAGGTGGTCTCACCTATATCGGGCTCGGTGTCGGATTCCTGCTCGGTAAGTGGCATATTCGTGACGACTCCACGTACTCAAGTCTCCTGCAGCCACCGTATTCAGCGCCAGATCCGCCAACGAGGTCTACATGCACGTCAGTCGACTGTGCACTGGGTATTGTAAATGCTAATGTCATCCTAGTTGTCCAAGAAGAACGGCGGCAAAGGGGAACCCGAGATGCGTGTTCCCGCGCTCATATTTGGGTCACTGTTTGTTCCCATTGGGTTGTTGTAAGTGGGATATCTCTGCATTTCGTTTCGTGCGGTGCTGACACTGTTATGTAGCTGGTTTGGCTGGTCGGCACAGGCGAGAATTCACTGGATAATGCCCATTATAGGATCAGGTCAGTTTGAGTAGGCGCATGTGCGGACGCATCTTTCTCATAATAACCTTCTATCTGCAGGGATATTTGGATTTGGTACGTCCTCGTGAAGTTGTCACTATTGACCATCCTGATTTCTTGGGCAGGCATGATGAGCACATTGTGCGTGGCTGCTCCCTCAAACCATTGGGACTGTGAACTGACTTATCCCTATCCAGTTTGCCCATTCAGCTGTACCTGGTGGACTCGTTCAGGTTTGCGGCGAGTGCACTGTCTGCAGCATCTGTACGCCTCTGCCCCTCCACACTCCTGTGTAGACGCTCAGCTCTTACCGTGCAGGTTTTCCGCTCCCTGCTTGGGTTCGCCTTCCCGCTCTTCGGCCAGCAAATGTTCGCGGCGCTGGGAAATGGCGGCGGAAACTCCCTCCTCGGCGGTGCGTTTTTCTCCGCGCTGTCCTCCGCCCGTGGCGGCCTACTCATCCAACCCCACAGGCCTGGCCGTCGTTCTAGGCATCCCATTGTACGTTCCCCACTATCCCTCCTCGTTCGATCCTCGCTCACACTTCTTTGTTGCTCGCAGCCCGATCTATATCTATTACCACGGCGCAGCGATTCGCGCGCGGAGTGACCTGAACCGATGATATTCGGGGGATGCTTATTCGACGCGAGATGTTCTAGTTTATTGCTGTATTATGAGCTACGGATATAATGCCTATCAGCGTCGATTAATGCGGGCAGTATCATTACGTGGTGGTTTCACGCGACAGGACCTGGTCCCGGGCGCGGAGCAGGACCTTACGCTCCTCGGGCGCTAGGTTCAGTACGTGCATCGCGCGCTCCAATGCCTCATGCGTCAGGACGGCGCCGTCCAGCGCGTCGCTGTACACGGCGTCTAGTGTCTTGAGCGGAACCGGCACAATTCTGTTTTCTTTGAGCAGGGCCTGTATGGAGGTCGCCCCCTTCGCGGCTGTGTCGCGTCGCGTTAACTTGTGCACGGGAGTGGGGCAAAAAGCAATCTTGCCTTGGAAATGTGACCAGGTCCGCCATGCGCAGAAATAGAAGGGGAAGTTGGGGATTATGGCTTACGGAGCTTCAGCATAGAATTGAAGAAGAGGAGGGCACGTCGTACGTATGAGCTTTAATGGGACGGTGAGTATAGAGATCTGGAATAGATCAGAGAGGCGTAAGATACACAAGCGTGGTACGGACCAATATGTACTTCAAAGCACCTCCAAGGTGAAGGAAAACTCGTTCCCTGACCATCTCTTGGAGATGAACGAGTGATTGAGGGCCAGAGAGCACCGCGGGGGGATAGTAAAGCGGGACCTGTGAATTATTCTGGCGCTTGCTGGAAGCTACGTGAAAAGTCCTCAGATTTGACTCCTCGAAATCCATTTGTTCCATTAGCCTTTCTCCCAGCTGGTACGCTCTTTGCTGCGGACATGGTAAGACCAACAATCTTCCGCATAATGATTAATATAAATTGCACCTTCAGAGTTCCCTTCTCCGCGGCCCCAAAATTTGCCCATGTATGGGTTACCTTGTCTGTCGTCCAATTTCCCAACCCCTCCTCCGGCATCCAACGCGTGAATATGGTACGCGGACGGGCAGTTTTTGGTATTGGAGGAGGCGCGATTACCCTATAGGTATAAAAGGTGGGCAATTTGCTGGATTTCGCCGAGTTTACTCTCAAAGGAAGAGAAAAAATCCGAAATGGAGGCCGCGCAGCCATGTTGTAAGAAGGGGGAAAGAAAGACGAGAATCATGGCCGGATGAACGCGTCTGTCGGCGAGTCTCGGGAAATGCCGAATGTATACACTGCAACACAAGCTTGTCCTTACGCGCTACCACCATGTCCTTTGCCAAGCCACCTTCAAAAGCTTCCAGAAATCCGACGCGGGGTAATATGCGATAGCAAAGGAACCTATCTGCTGGTTTCCTGACTCCCATTGCTCAGGGAGACCTGCTTCCTCCAATTCAAAACTTGCCACCGGCCGGACGCGTACAGCCAGCGTCAGCTCGACGAGTTCGGAACGAAGCAGTCATGCAATAATATCCATTCAAGACGGCGCGATGCCATTAGATGGTGAATCCAGCAAGAACTCGAGGCCGTCGAGCGTGGCAAGTAATCGGAGTACCAACGCTGAGAAGCCACCGGCAGACCCTCCCATGTCTAATACACCAGTTTCTGAGCCTGAAATCACGACGGGGCAGACCAGTTCACTCACGAGCACTACAAGTACGGTATGAAACACGCTTTGTCGCGTGGATACGGCCTAAATGCACGCCAGCCTAGTTCAAATTCCGCACCACAACCCACTTCCGATGCTCTTCAGGTTGCGGCGCAAGTATATCCGTGGATGTACATGACATCTACTCTTGATGCATGCTTTAAATCTGCCGAAACGGCTGCAGAGGTTTGCATTCTTCTGCGATGTCGGCCGCGGATGTGTATTCAATAAACACCGTCAGAAAGATCTTGCGGCGCGGACGAAGGAAATTTCTGAAGAAGAGTCCGATATATCAGATCAACGTGCACGCATGGAGGCTGAGAGGAACGTCGAATTCTACGAGGAGCTTGCGTCGGACAAGGTCTTTCGTTCACTGATTCTCCTCGATATCTCTTCTCAACTTCGTTATAGTTTGCGACTACCGCACCCTTAGTAATGCAGACCTTCCTTTCACATGGAGATGCATGTACCCTCCTGGAATCCGAAGCCCTCAAGCTCGCTACGGGCCAACATGCCCCAGCGGAAGAGGTCGCGTATTCCCCGATGCGGCCTTACAACGCAATGCTCGACAGATTAGGTGATTTGTCGTGTATGCGTTTTTTTGCCACCATAATAACATCGCCCGCAGAGAATCTGCAGCGCGAAAAGGCTCAGCTTCACGCCTCCATAGTGGCCTTGACACAGGAGGAAGACGGTGTGGATCTACAAGAGGAGGAACCTTCCGCTCGCGCGCAGATGATGCATGTATTCTCTGCGTGCCTACCCGTCTTGCAGGCTCGGGCAGCGAACCTGCAGATGGCACACGAGCTCCTCGAAGGTGCCAAGGAGAACCTCGCAATGAGCTTGCATCTAGAAAGTTTAGAATTCGATAGTGATTCGGGATAGATATGTACATGTACAAGCATGCATGGGTAAAAAAATACAGAGTCACAGCAGCACACTCATTCCAATGAGAACAACAAGAGCACTAACGATGCTAGCAAGAAATATGTGCTTGTAGGTTGCCTGCACGACAACCACGTCGTCCTTGATCGCCCCCGGAATTTTTTCAAATTGCTGCTGCAAGTCGGCCGTCCGCTGGACGAGATTCGGGTCGTCGCCAACGACCACCCACACCTTCTTCTTCTCCTCCGCCCAGTTCACGTTCGACTCGAACTCGTCTTTGAAGCGTGGAGAGGTCCACGGCGAGCGCACGATGCTCGTGCAGAGCCCAGACTGGCCGGCAGTCGCTTGCATGCGCGGGAGCAGGGGGCGACCACTAAAATGATTTCCTATTTTGGGTGGTACTATGTTCTAGTATTTGGCTTTTGATGGATGTGAGCGGCAAGTTGACGGTACATCAAGGCCATCAATTTGCGTACGCGTTGATGAGATGAACACGTTCGACACGCGTTGTGCTCGTTTTTCTCTTTCTTGCTAGCTCACGATCCAAACTATGAGTAGTTACAGTAACGGCCATTCAGAGGCTGACTCTGAATACCTACACTCTTCCTCCTATCAATGAAACATCCACAAAGAGCAGGCAGAGACACCGAGAGGCTGCAGTAGCACAGGAATTGCTATAAACCCCCGTAGACTCCAGATATATCTCTCAGGGTCAGCCATGTAAGGGTGTACAACTATCCGACACCTATTTCACGCAGCGTACCCAAATTGATGGCCGTGATGTACTGTCAACTTGCCGCTCACGTCCATCGAAAGCCAAATACTAGAACATAGTACCACCCAAAATAGGAAATCATTTTAGTGGTCGCCCCCTGCGCGGGAGATCCGCGAGGCTAACTTTGACGATGCTGAGGACGGGATCGCAGAGGCTCAATGCGTGCGCCTGGTCCATCACCACAGCCATAGGTGTCTTGGGGCGGGAATGGTGTATCTCCGGGTCGTGATGGCTCTCGTCCGAGGCATCGTCGCTGTGGTTAGACGCGGCGACATCATGGGCCCCCAAGATCGTGTTGCCATCTTCATCGACGAGGACCGTGGGTATCAGCGAGGGTACATCGGAAGGAAGAGGCGGCGGCGGGGGAAGGGTGACCTGGGGAGTCCATGAAGGATCGCGCCAATGCCTTTCAATTCCGATCTCAAAGTTATTACGCGTGCGATTGCGGCTGGTGGTGGCGATATTGGGAGGAGATGCGGGTGGTGTGGCTGGGAATGACATGGCTTGCACTGGGATGCAATTCTCGGCCTTGTGTCCTTTCATCGGCATCAGGCATTTCCGACACCTCCGAACGCGTTTCTGCGCCTCGTCGGGAGATACGGATGCCATGTGCCTGCGCAGTTAACACAAACGCTGACCGTGGTCGAAAGAGCGGTTCTTACCTTGCGCAAAAATCGGATTCGAAGGGAATCAACCAACGAAGGGAGGTAACCCAGGCGGCTTTATACGAATCAAGGTTGTAGGATCCCCTTGACGACGAAGCAAGAGCTTTGACGAAGAGCCGCGTCTTTGCCTTTGCGCAGACAAAAGGCCTTGACACATTGTATCCGGAAGCGGATATAGTACCTCTTCATAATAAGGACGTTGTGTTAATGTACAGCCCCGAGAAAGTATCTTTCTGAGAAAGAGAAGCCATCCAGATCTGCTGGGATGACTGAGAATTTTGAGCCAGGGCGAAAGAGCGGAAGAACGTGAAACGTTGAAACAGATGTAGCGCGTCTGATCTTGCGGTGCAGAAGGTACTCGTCGAATTTGGTGCCGAGGATATGATTCGACGGAGATCGTTGTCGGAAAGGCTTCTTGAACTTGAAGGCTACAACATTGAATGGTAGGAGAAAGAGAAATACCATCAAGATTCAAAAGTCCCGTCACAGCAATTTGATTCTTCCTCTCAACCTCCGTTGGCCAGCCTAAAGTGTGGCTTGGAGTCTCGACGCGTTGAATAGCTAGCGACGCCGAACATGGAAACCCAGCAAGGAGCACATATCATTGCGTTGCCTACGGAGATTATCTGGGAAATATTCCTCCATTGTCTACCCTCTATCAAGGAATCGTCGGCTCACGCTCCCGAAAGATACGCACCATTGCTCCTGCTAAGGATATGCCGCATCTGGAGAGAGATCGCGCTCTCCATTCCAACCCTGTGGACGACCCTCTATCTGTGCCATATACCCATCTTCAATACTCATGAAGTTTTGACGACGGTTGAGAAATTCAGCCGGGGCGTCGACGCTTGGATCGGTCGTTCAGGCGAACTTCCCCTCTCGATCGAAATCCGTTGTAGCCGCGTGTATCCTTACCTGGGCCCCAGAGTTTACCAGCTCTTACAACTTACGATAAACCGTCTCGCCCATCGACTGCGTTCCTTCGAACTTGAAATGCCCTTCCTTCTCTTCTCTAATATATTCGCTAAGGCTTCAGGCACATTTCCTCTCTTACAAGACCTGACCATCCGGGTTATGGACGAGTCTCACGGCTTTTGGACGAGTTTGCTCACAGAAGCGCCCCAGCTTCGCTACGTCCACCAATGCCAATTGTATGGTGGGGACGCGGCCTTCGTCCTTCCGTGGGGCCAATTGACGACCTTCGTTGGCCAAATAACGTCCTTGGATATCTTGAAGCTGGCACCAGCCCTCCTGCATGCGACCCTGATTCTTGAACGCGCCTTCGAGTATGAGGTGGGGGTAGTGGTATGCCACGCGCGCCTGCAAACACTCGTTTTACCCCCCCGGTCTGAACTTCGCTGGGGATTCAGAGCCCCATCAGTCCTGGAGTCCCTCACACTGCCTGCACTGCAAAACTTGGATATTCGCGAAACGGATAGCTACGACGTGGACGACGCAGACGAAGCGAGCGACTCGGACTACACATACGGAAGGCTGCGCACGCCACAGCGGGACGCATCAACCACGGCGAGCATTTTTGCTTCGTTTCTGGCTCGTTCCTCTCCGCCGCTGAGGACGCTATCGCTCTGCTTCGACACGTACGATCGCGAATTGGGCGCGTATCTCCGCTCGAGCCTGCACACGCTCGAACACCTCCACATATTCAGACGGCTTGACCGCTTCGCCGCAGACTTCCTACCATTGGCTGAGAGCTCTGAACACGCCCTATTGTCGTGGCTGGCGGCAGAAGGGGCGGCGTATCTACCACACCTTAAAGAACTTGTATTCCGAGCGGGGGATCAACCGGGATATGAGAGTCTGGTGTGGTCTGTTTCTGAATGGTCGCGCCAGCAAAGCTCTTCGGAGCGAGACTGTGAATTCCCAGCCATCCGTGTCGTTTGCGAAAAGGGCTTTTACGAACGAGGAAAAACCATGCCTCCGTCCGACTTTATGTGGTCTCGAACGCGACACGCGGAGATATGTGGTGTCTAGTCGGGTTTCCTCCAGACACTTCCCGAGATCGGATTGGGACATCGAGTGCCGGAGAGTGCGTCACCTTCTACACTTGACGATTCCCTTGTCGCATGTTGATTGGTTGACCTCCCCAGCGCGCGGACGCTCGTACGGCGAGCTCGATATCTTGTTCGAGAATAAAATCCCGGCGTTGTACCCTTGTGCCATACGCTTGGCTTCTACTTTACATCTGTTGCAGCGCTTCAACTACATATGTTCTTCCCGAAAAACCTTCTTGACTCACAGCGATTCACAGCTGTGCACGTTAACTCGGATTCACGACCGTGGTTCTACATCTGATCAATCTGACGATCCTTCAGACCAGGACAAAATACAGTTCTGGCCGGTTTTCATTTCACTGCACTTCCAAACTCGCCCTGCTCTTGTCTCCTGTCTGCTGCGCAGGCCCGGCGGCAGAGCGGCCATACTTTGAACGCGATCTTCATATGTTTCTCGGTCCTCCGTACCGTGCAAGTTGGCAATCTTCCCGTATATTGACGCTGGTTCTCTCTCCAAATTCCTCGTCCAGAGGGATTTGTCGTACTTACGATTTGATTTACTCGATGGCATGTACATAAACCCGAAGATGGCCGATCACAGAGCTCTATTTGCATGTACTCGTCTCCTACGTTCATCCATGTCTATTTCCACCGTCCTAGAGCGTCGAACGCATCGTGCCAATCACATTTAGTCTTTTTTTCCCGTCACTTAGACTCTTAGAGTTGCCGTTTCCGACACGCTTGTCTCTCACCTCCATGACACTGGACGACGAGTGTACATGAAGCTAGCAGCTGCGGGGAAGGCCTTTATCTCGTCGGTGCGGGCGACGGGCGGGTGGCCGAGCTGCCATGAATTGGCGCGGCGATTCAATATTCAATCTCAACTCTTCGGGGCCTTTACAGCTTTCGCAACCCCTCATCCTCCTGCCACCATGTCCAGCCTCCAGTGCGTGTAATTTCTCGCCCTATAATGTGCCCCCCACGAGCCATCCGTGCTAATAACTCTATCTTCAGACCCGACTATGGTGTGAATGCGTGCCTGTTCCCCCCTCTTCCCCAGATCTCCAAGGAAGATATCCGTCAAAAGGTGTTCACCCACCGCTCGTACTTTGGGCGTCCGACGCACGTCTTCGAGGACCGCCCGGACGATCCGAGCCCCGATAATGAAAAGTATAATGATTGCTGATCGATTCGGCGTAGGGTCTAACGTTATTACCCCAGGTTCGAGCACCTAGGCGATTCGGTGCTTGGGTTCATCGTCACGAGCCTTATGCTCGAGATGTACCCCGGCCTCCGCGTGGGCCCGTCGACGGTGCGTCCGATTTTGTGGTCGTTGCTTGTGTGGCGCAGGCGCTTGATCGATTTCTCAGAAAGTGCGCGCGATGATCGTGGGCAACGCTACCTTGGCGGAGATGTGAGTCATATGCGTCGTATTCAGCGGGACCGGTCGCTGATCTCGCGCAGATCCGTCAGGTACAAGTTGCCCGAGCAGCTCAGGCTGCATCCCGCCCAGGCAGTGACGCTGTGTGCATCCACCAACGTCCAAGGTTTGGCGTTCTGTTCACCCCGTTTGACAATATACTGATGGCGCCTCCCAGCGGATGTCTTTGAGGTGAGCGCAGTTCTACCTCTTCGTCTGCTATCGACTCACCGTTTCTAGTCCTTCATTGGTGGTTTGTACACCGACCAGGGGCTCGAGGCCGTCAAGACGTGGCTCAATGCGCTCTTCCGCCCGTACGCAAAGGCCGCGTACAACGTCGTGCGCATGCAGCACGGGCTGCCCCCGGTGAGCCCTGCCGCCTCGGTCGCCGCGCCCAACACCGCGCCCTCCTCGCCCCCTGCCTCCCCGGGCCTGGGCTCCGACACCACCACCGTCGGGCACCTCGCGCTCTTCAACCAGCACCTGCAGAAAGGCGCGCAGCGCGTCGAGTGGGTCTACTCGGACCAGCACCCGTTCGGGGTGGACTCCGCCCCCGCTGCAGCCGGCGACGTGTTCGGGCCGGGAAACAAGACTACGCCGGTGTGGGCGGTGCAGGTGTTCGTCGACGGTGAAGTCTTCGGGCGCGGGCGGGGGAACACGAAGAAGGCGGCGCGTAACGAGGCGGCAAAGCAGGGTCTTGCGCGACTTGGCGTCGTGGTCTGGTGCGGATTCTGCTCGTACATATTGCGTTTCAGAAGCTCATTTCATGGCGTTAGATGTCGGACAGGCTCGACATGGTCTCTCCACACTTCCGCTGGATGGACCCTCACGTCCATCCAGCGCTGGTGTGCAGAGGTTGTGGGTGGAGCTTGAAAGGCGGATCGATGATTTTATTGATTTAGAGTGGAATTTTTTTTTGGATGGAACGTGGAGTGGATCTTATTTCAATGGAGGTAGGGGGGTTTACTATGCCAATGTATGGTTTGTACAGCGTATCATCGGATGTTGTCCAGATCGCTCTGGAATGCATGCTGGACGTGAGCAGTCCCATTTGTCAATAAATTTTCTGCGTCTTGCGACGGATCAGCCGCTACCAGCCGTGGCCGTCGCGTCAGAATTGGAATGTCAGAGCGATCCTCGCGCATCGAATTACTCAGGCTCGGCCTACATAGCACTTCTATTTCCCATGTGCGGCGTATGTAGGAGGAAAGACAAAGGGGACGGCGAGGTATTGTATTGTGGACAAGGCAGAGCATTGTTGTGAGGGAGGGAGGGACGGCGCGACTACCTAAATAATAGGGGGATAATGTGGGGCGGCGGCGCGTGCTCACACAGAGCCCGTTGAGTAGAAGCGGTACCCGAACCATGCGGCGAGGAGGCCCAGAGGCGCCCAGTACATCAGGCTGATAATGTGGAGACCGTCGTCAGCTGGGAGGTAGGAAAAGGAGGAGCAATGCGTACTTGGAACCCTGCTCGACGGCCGCGGCGGACACGCGCGAGGCCTGGGCAGCCGCTGCGCCGGACTTGAGCTTCAGCTCCTGTAAGAGCGGGTGTTAGCTCCTGCATATGCGCTACGCCCGCTGTGCGGTACGTACGCTGTTTTTCTCGAATTCGCCGACATAAAAGCCGGGGAGGAGCTCGCGCGCCTCGTCGGAGTGGCCGACGTCCTCGAACGCCTCGGTTGCGTCCTGAGCTGTACAGAGGGCTCGCTCAGCACGGCGCCGGGTGGGCGCATGATTAACGGAAGAACGTACAAGCTTCCGCCAGGATAACCTCGTCGCCTCCTGGGTGCTATAAACACCGGCGGTGAGAATACGGGCGCGTAAGGGCGCCCTAGCTCACCTCATCCAGGAATTTGGTTACATCGTACACTGTACGTCGGAAAAAAAAGGGAGAAAAAAGGGAGAGCCAGTTAGACAAAACGGCGAGCTTTGATTGGACCAAGAGCAGAGATGATGCACCCTTTTCGTGGAGAAGGACGTAGAGCTTGTCCTTGGTGTTGTTGGCCCGCAGCTCGGCGAGGGTTACGATTTTCGCTTCTGACATGTCGGGAGGAAACAAGCTCGAGTGACAGAGAAGGAGGAGGAGGTGGCGATCTGAGTGAAAAGATGCTTACACGTCGGACCATTTGTCTCCTGATAGCCTGATATTTCCCACACGAGAAATCGCTATCTGCGGCCGCTGGCCGCGAAAAAGCGCGAGTATGCAAGGTATCTGGCAGGAAAGTAGCGGGCAATGTGGCAGTGTGCATATATAGGTATGGACCGAGTAATACATGTTGTAGAATACAAGAACAGAAAAAAAAACCTAGGAGAACGCGTATATGTATGCTCGGTTTAGTACTCGAATGACCATGGACAAAACTGATAACAGTTGATCATTCAAGCGTGGACCAAGACTTGGTCGCTCTTCCACATCACAAGTAGAGGTAACGAAGGCATTGGAAGCCGTGTTCCTAGGCATTAGCGAGTGGGCTGACTGGGGGGGCAAGGGGAAAATCGAAAAGGGCAGAAGAGAATCGTGAAAGTATGAGAAAATGGGCGAAATGGTCTGCATTGTCGTGGTCGAGGTCGAGACTCAGAAAAGGCAAAGCAAAAAAAAGCGCTTTAAATACCACGAGCACGTGATCTTATTTGTGGATAACAGAGCCAAACTCGGCTAAGTTCAACTTCACTTGAACTTTCACGGTGCCTTCAAGCTCCAACTGCAAGTGCTCCGAGTCGATGTGGTACTTTCTGAAGTAGACTGCTGTGCCCTTGTTGTTGGGTCAAGGGCCGATTTGGGAGCCGATCATCCAGCTCGAATGCGGAAACGCCAGAAAACGTTGAACCTGAGCCCGCAGCTCTGAGTCGCCTCAATGATTTGCACAACGGAACCCCTTCCGATTCTTACTAAAGGACTTTCTTGGCCATGGATCAGGCCTGGATCCGTGTTCCGACAGCAGTTACGTTTAGGGTCTCTTGCGGCGGCTCGAGTCTCGCCTCCTCCTAAGTCATGGATAAGACTCGGGATAAAATTAAGCCCAGCGCGGTCTCATGGTTCTCTCCTTTACCTTTCATCGTCAGATGCCCAACTATCTCTTACCGCGGTAGGTTTCGCCTCATCAATATCGTCGCCTCTAACATGTTGTAGACGGTCTTTTGCTAAATCCCGCCTCTCCCTTTTAGGCGCACTATTCCTCGCCTTGTTCCTCTTCTCTTCATCCAACTTATACTATGGGATTTCCTACGAAAGCTGTGGTCACAGTCTAGCTGCCCCCGTCCTTTATTCTCCGCCCGAGAGGAAAGTTATGTTCAATGTCCAGCCCGCTGACATGGTCGCCTTCGAACCCCAACCCCCGAATATGGACATCTTGGCGCCAACTTCCCACCCGTCGCAACGGCGTGAATGGATTACCGAAAACCAAAAAACCACCCAGGCGTTGTTTCAATGTATCGCGCAAGGGAATTGTGCCCAAAATCAGACTAAAGGTGCGTACAGATGGGCATTCGAGACGGCACGACTTCATTATATCCGCAGTGGTTATCATTGAATGTCATCATTTTGTCATGGTTAAGCAGGGCGGGTGGGCAGGTGGAGAAGGGATTTGGGCGTCCTCGACGGTAAGATCGCTTGGTGGTTGGGTACACCAGCTGCTGACGATTCCATCAAGCTACGGGCTCTGAACAACATGGGTTACAGTGTGGTCATTTCTCCCACCAGTAGAGAGCGCACCGTCCAGCTGTACCACATCTTCGGAAGCCTTGTCAAGATGATCATTCTCGACCCCGAGCACAACGTTAAATGGGACACTGACATTGTGCGAACAATAGACAATCCATCTGGGATTCCCGTATGGCTGTGGGGAATTTCGATTTAATCTTCTGTGTTTTGTCCTAAATCTTTCGTAGCTTGTTTTCGTTCTCATTCTGGCCGTCGCAGTCTAATCTCTTGACACCGAAGTGGTCCCTGACCCCCGAGAACGTAAGCACTGCACACTTGTCCAGGTTCTCTCCGCAAGTGTTCACATTTCTACAGTACTTTTTTATGAATCCGTCAAATACGTATCTTGGCTACAGCATAGAAGAACAATGCTCCAGATTTCGCTTCATCCCCCACTCGGAGCGGGAGATGGACGTCTGGGTCTTGGGGAAATCGATATCTTATTTCCAGCCCGAATATCGAGCTTGGGATCCGGATTTCTTCGACCTCGCTGCTAATTCAACCGGCGTTTCGTTTCTAGCTGGCGTAGGCGGCCCAAATCAACACTACCGAGTGGGAAATAGCGCTTCGGAGGTCAAAATGGCCGCTAGCATCACCAACTTCGGTCCCCTGTCGCAAGATGAATTTTACAGCGTGCTCTCCAGGTCGCGGGCGATAGTGGGCATGTCGGCTCCCGTCCTGTTTGTTTCCTTCATTCACTTCGCACTGGTTATCAGCGGCTTACAAATACGCACTATGTACAGGTCACCCACACCGTACGATGCGCTATGTTTCGGCGTCCCCTTCATTAATCCCATAACACAATGGGACCGCCAGAACCCGAACGATCGCAACAGGTGGCAGACACAGCACGACGGGCTGAGGCACCTCTCGCCGCCTTACGTCTACCATGTGCACAAGGGCGACCGAGACGGCTTTGTGCAAGCCATCAAGGACGCTATCGCCAACCCTATTCAGAGGTGGGCCTGTTACAAAGCTTTGCGATGTGAAAGTTGACTTTGGCTTCACTAGCTACGTGCTTGACCGCATGAGAATTTCAGCCGTCGAATACCGACTCGGTCAAATCCTGGAGCATGACTGGCGTGCGGAGGCGGAGGGGGTGCTAGAAGAACGGAAAGCGAGTGAGAAAGGGGAAGTGAGTTGTTTTCTTCCGCATTCCATTTGCGTGGCTAACCTGGGTTCCCTAGTTGTTTATAGTATAATGGCGAGGTCTCGAGAAAACATCCAACATAGAACATAGGTATAGAGAATATTGATTCCTGTATTAATTTTCAACATGTTCAATTTGATCGGCCGATGTAAGCCGACGAGTTCGTGTCTGGCTTTTGCTTGAACTCGGTCTCGGTCACTTAATCTGTGAGCTGCGGCCGTTATCGCCCATTCACACGCAATAGGACGGCAGGATACCGTATGTACGTCTCGGGAACTTTACTGTGGAAAACCGGCATGTCCACCGACTGCAATTTTGAAATAAAGCATGATCAAACAGGCTAGTAAGCTGCGTTATTTGACTGGTGAACAACGATGCGCTCCTCGTCTTTATTGTCCGCACGTTGCTCGTAATTTAATTGTCTGGCGACCGGAACGAGGAGTTAAGGTGGCAAAGTTGAGTACTTTGAACGTAATGGCATCCGGTTAGGCATTTTCACGCGCGACGAGATCCTGGCGAGGCGCTTTCAGGGGGAGTCATGGGTTTTCTTCAGCACGCGTGAGATCCGGATTGTACAAGGTCGAGGCAAGGTCCCGAGCCGGGGAATTCGTCGGAACGGCTCTGTGCTTTTGAATGGATGTCGCTCGTCAAATTATTTCCAGAAAGGAATGGTCGAGGCTGCGGCTGGACGAAGCCTTCAAAAAACTGTGTAAGCCTCTTCCTTTGGCGAAGAAATCAGAGAATTCAGGATTGGCAAGATGTTTGAGCAATTGTCGCTGCCACTGGCACAGAGAGCAGTGTGGGTCATAATACTAGGCCGCAAACAGATACCTTCGGATGAGACCCGTCCTCGTTGAAGAGCCAAAGGAGGCTGAATAGCAGAACGACGTGAGCGTCAACTTCAAGCAGGATCGGCACTCGATTTCCTAATCAGATCATTGTGCCGCGGTTCCTCCAACTTCCTTCCTCCCCTCATGGCTGCCCTGCTCTCTCTGCTGAAGCCGGTGGCCTACGTGTCTCTCCCTTTTATTGCCCTTCAATCTTCTTCTCGGGGCCGATATTACACTCGTTCCATCGTGTATGTGAGCGCCATCGGTTTCGTCGCGACATTGGGGGCCTTTATCGCTGCCGGCTTGTCTCTTACTGGTCGGCGCTTCGACGTGAATCGAGCCGTAGCGCGGACATTCTACTATTTTGCTGGGACGGCCGTGGGCTTGCGCGTCGAGGTCGAGGGCGAAGAATGGCTGCAGGACTCGACAGATGGCGGCGCCCGACCTTGCGTGTTCATGGGAAATCACCAGAGCATGCTGGATCTGATTCCCATAGGCCGGTGTGTAACAGAATACTGCTCTCATCCAGCTAATCTAATCATGGCCCCAGACTTATGCCGAAGCGGACGTCCATCATGTCGAAAAAATCGCTGCAATTCACGCCCCTCGGGCCGTTCATGCTCATGTCCGGCGCAATCTTCATTGACCGCGGGAACTCAACGCGCGCATTGCGCTCTCTGGACGCCGCCGTAAACATAATGCGGTCTCTCCGCGTTTCGTTATGGATGTATCCCGAAGGCACCCGCCACAACAGCGAGACTCCGGGCATGCTGCCGTTCAAGAAGGGCGGCTTCCACCTCGCCGTACAGTCCGGCCTCCCAATTATACCGGTCGTGACAGAAAACTACTGGCATCTCTACCACACAAACGTATTCGAGAGCGGTGCCATCCGTGTGCGAGGTATACATCGCAATTCTCTTGGTCGACTTCTTCTCACGCGTCTCGATAGTACTTCCACCCATACCCACCGCCGGGCTCACGGCTGCGGACGTCCCCGCCCTCGTGACGCTCGTACGCGACCAGATGCTCGCGGCCCTCGTCGACATTTCCACCAAATCACCCACCAAGCCTTCTACGGAGACGCCTATTGCGCCTCCAGACCCCGCCTCCGTCTCTTCCGTCACCGCCGTCCTCTCGGACGTCGTGAGCGACCACACCGCCGCGATGCCCGAAGACGTGGTATTCGACGCCAAACCCGCGCCGGGCAGCCGAGAGTCTCTTGCGGGATCCGCATTCGAAGGGGTGGCGGGGAGCGAGAATCTCACAGAGACGGAGGAGGACGACGAAGGTATGATCCTAGTGGGGCGACCGACGTAACGTGGACTGGGCTTTTTACATTAATGGATAGGTAATTCTAATTTGCCCGTGCGCACCTCCTTATTTCGTACATCTACATAGACAGTACTGGTTGTAGTATCTCGACGGCGTATGTATTTGAGAGGTTTCGATCTTGGGTCATCTTCAATCTGTTGCGAGTGTCCGCACCGTCGGCAGAGAACTGCCCAATCCCGGATCACGTGCTGGCTGAGCACGATCTTTTTTTTGACTTCGAATTTTTGCCTTCTCTCGACCTCGACCACGACAATGCAAACCATTTCGCCCATTTTCTCATAGTTTCTCGATTCTCCTCTGCCCCTTTCCGATCGCCTACTGCAACCAACCCACTCGCTAATGCCTAGGAACACGGTTTCCAATGCCTTCCGAGTCATTACCTCTACTTGTGATGTGGAAGAGGCTAGCAACCAATTCTTGGTCCAGACTTGTATGCTCAATTGTTATCAATTTTGTCCATGTCATTCGAGTACTAAACCGAGCCATACATGTACGCGTTCTCCTAATTTTTTTCTCTTATCCTTGCATTCTACTACATGTACTCCGTTCATATCTGTGCACAATGCCCTACTGCTCTATTCTTCTATTTGATACTCCGCTCGGACCCTCAGTTGTGAGCATTTATTTTCTCTCCATCTATGCTCGAATTCGGGGTATCCAGATCCCGCCCGGAGGACCATTACCTCGGAATAATTCCGTTCCATTCCGCACAAGGGAAACATAGCTTTGCTCTCGATTTGCTCAGGAGTTGCCTAATCGGGGCTGCGGGCGGTTGTTTGTGCATGTTGCCGAGCAGTTCAAAATACATTCCGCGCAGGCCTTGCGGACAACAATGGAGATGCATCAATCAGCCGCAAGTAGTCGGGATAGACAGCGCTGGGATAAATATTTATTCTGGTTCTGGTAGATCATGAAGAAATCTTTAACACATTGACCCCATTTCTTTGAATTCTACCGTCAGAATGCGATCGTGAGTCGCGAATGCGGCTTGATCTGGAATCTATTGTTTTCTTGAAGTGACATTCACCATGAAGAGGGCTTGCAGCAAATCACGGAGAAGGGGTTTTCAAACCGCGTCGTGGGTCGTTTGAGTCCAGTAACAGCAGTAGGTAAGTTACCAAAATATTTGGGGACGCATTTTGTTAGTCTTGCAGTGCGTTTATTTGAATTGCTCGCGTCGTCAAGAAGTATTACTGCTGTTTCCGCGTATGTTGGCAGTGCGTCAAAATTTTATGTGCCCATCTTATTTTGATCTACGCGTGCCTCGAAGATGTTTGGTAACGGCGTGTGACACCTCCTCTTCCGACCCCAGCGCGGTCAAGTTCGAGGGAGAATTTCCCAGGTCCGATAGGGTCCGTTACGGCTAGAAATCATCTGTCATTACCTGTCATTGCGCCCACAGGGCATCTCGGTCGGCATCCTCCAACCAAACTTGGGGACGGAGAACGATGGAGCAAAAAATAGCTTTGGGACCGTGTGCGGCACCGCCAGCGGGAGTCCTGGACGGCGTTTATAATCGTGGGATGTGTCTCCATGAAGCACCCATGCGGGACGGCGTCTACGAGCATCATTCAAGGGCGAACCGAACTTAGTTTGCTTCGTGTTTACATTCGGGTCGTACTACATAAAAGTAGTTCGCCGAAATAATCTGGTAGGAGCCAGTAGGAGCCCTTTTGAATCCTTCCCAATCCGGCAAAATGGCAAGCTTGACCCCAGCTCGCATGAGTTACGCAGCTGCCATCGTTGGCTGTGTGACCTTTGGTACGCTCTTTTTGTACTGGCACATTCGAGGTTAATGTACATTAGGATGCTATTTCATTCTTGCGGCCGTGTGCATCCATTTTCTACTCAAGAAACAACGTCGTTCATCGAAAGGGCAATACGTTGTACTCGCATATACATCTTTAATGCTGGTAGTCAACACCATCTACTTCATCGCGGCGTCGAAATGGAGCGAGCTCGAGTTTGTCGAAAGCACGGAGAATCCCGCAATTTTTGCGGCACACCTTTCTTCCGACTACGCTATACTCAAGGACACCATGTACACTGTCAACATATGGCTCGCCGATAGCCTGATGGTCAGTACTTCACTGGACCTTCATGATGGCATAGTGAAGCCCTGTCTCCAGATTTACAGGACCTATATCATATGGAGGAGCATACCTGTTCTTATATTCCCTGTTCTGGTTTATTTGGGAATTCTCGGTTAGTCACCTTGCCTGTTTCCCGAGTTAACCACAAACTAACGACTTGAAAGCATCGGGTGTCGGACTCCTCATTGCAACGGGTCAGCCAGGAGGGAGGTTTGGTGCCGGCCTCGCTCCCTCATTTGGCACCGCATTCTGGTCTCTATCCGTGGCACTCAACGTCATTTTAACATGTCTCATATCTTACAAACTCTTGCGTCAGCACAGGCGAGTGCGCTCGTTGCAACTCACAGAGGCTGGAGATCGCTATACACACATTGTGGCCATTCTGGTGGAATCAGCGGCATTGTACTCAATTTGCGGGTTGATCTACATCCCCCTCTTTGCTCTGAACATCCCATTGCAATATCCTTTCTCTGCGTTGCTAGGTTCAGCTGCTGTAATGGGTTATCAGCGTTTACATCCACTATCTAACATATTATCAGGGTATTGCACCGAACTTGATCATCTTCCGCATTGCACTAGGTGTTGACTTCAACGGTGATACAGTGCAACAGGTCTCATCTGTCCGGTTCAACACGCGGGCTATCGAACATTCTGGGGCCACTGCCACCTTCCCTGAGTCAACCCTGAACCCAAACTCTGCGTTGGGATCTGCGAAAACCACGAGAGTTATGGGAGAGAGCAGTCCCAACTTGGAATTATATGCGTTGGTCTGTTCGAACGAATCAACTGTACAGTATGTTTACATTACTCACCTCTTATCCAGGACTCGATGAAGGCATAAAGCATCGGAAATTTTGTCGGAGATGTTATCTTTTGCTTTGATGCCCATGCGAATCCCGGAACTCATCCTTCTCCTTGTCTCGTTCTTGAAAACCTTGTATAGACCCAATGAATTATGTAAATCTCTTTGAACCGATTCCACCGCCAGTGAATCAGCCTGCCATGAAGCCTCTTTCTGAACTGCTTCAGACTTTTGGACGGACAGCGAATACATGCAGTTGAACTCACCTACTAGTACGTTCAAGTTCAAGTTGGCCATTCAAGAGTCGCTTATAATTGGCCCCGTATGGGCGATATACCCGCACCAGGGGGCGACCACTAAAATGATTTCCTATTTTGGGTGGTACTATGTTCTAGTATTTGGCTTTCGATGGACGTGAGCGGCAAGTTGACAGTACATCACGGCCATCAATTTGGGTACGCTGCGTGAAATAGGTGTCGGATAGTTGTACACCCTTACATGGCTGACCCTGAGAGATATATCTGGAGTCTACGGGGGTTTATAGCAATTCCTGTGCTACTGCAGCCTCTCGGTGTCTCTGCCTGCTCTTTGTGGATGTTTCATTGATAGGAGGAAGAGTGTAGGTATTCAGAGTCAGCCTCTGAATGGCCGTTACTGTAACTACTCATAGTTTGGATCGTGAGCTAGCAAGAAAGAGAAAAACGAGCACAACGCGTGTCGAACGTGTTCATCTCATCAACGCGTACGCAAATTGATGGCCTTGATGTACCGTCAACTTGCCGCTCACATCCATCAAAAGCCAAATACTAGAACATAGTACCACCCAAAATAGGAAATCATTTTAGTGGTCGCCCCCTGACCCGCACATCTATGGATATACAAGCTTACTCAGCGTTGTCTCCATTTTGAACAGACGTATTCCAGAAACTATGTCTCCAATTCGAAGATGTAAACCAAAAACCCTGTTTCCACGCGGACGTTGATATCCAATAATTAACGCAATGAAATTCGAAACAAACAATATTCCTACTACCACATCAGTAGCTCAACCTGATCATGTCAACATCGGCAGCGGGGACGCGCAGTTGACGTTCAGTGTGCTCGCCTGTAAACTCGATTGCATTCAAAGCGCTCCCGTTGCGCATACCCCAGAGATCCATTCCAACCCAATAAGGGTAACATCCCATGTGCATTTTGCCGTTGTAGAATGGGATGCCAACATCCAGCCTTGATATATATATAAATGAGAACTCCGAACCCAACGAAAAATTAGAGCGCACCGAAATTTTTCGTGATGTATTATTGATCGCAACGCAACTCGATGCGGCGAATTGAACATGGGCAAAATATCTGTGCCGTTGATGTTCAGATTTTCTATATACAACGTTCCCTTATCCACAAGCACGGTGGCAGAGCTCTTCCCGTCGGAACTGGCCCATTTCCCCGCATACATAGCATGAGCAAGATCAGCCAAGGATTGGTCTATCGCTGGTTGAAAAATTTCGAATATGTCGTAGGCAATCTTTGTAGCGTCCGGGTAGTGACCACCCAGCAGAACAGAGACACCATATGACGTGCCCGGGTGAATAGCAAGAGCAGCATGGTATCCTGCCATCGCACCCACTGTTTTTGTTAATTTGAGTTGGACGCAATAGAATAAGACACACATTTCCAATAAATTTTCCGCAAGCGATTATTTGAATCACGGGCTTTGATGATCTCCCACAGGAATCCGACCTCTGTCCAGTCGTCTTCCTCGAAGGCATGGAAAGTATGCATCCAGCTGTCCATCGTCTGCTTGGTGACAAGACTGCGCTGATCATTCGGATTCAACAATGTCTGCAAAACAATGATCGAGTCGCGCAAGGATAAAAATTGGCCCCCAGCTGAGTTCATTGCGTCCAGAAAATCTTGATCCTGGAGAGTGATTTCAGTCGAAACAACTGGACTGAAAAGAGAGAACCTTACAGCAACTTCCGGTGCCAAAGATGGAACGACAACAAGATGTTTGTTGGTGTCCGTGGTCAAAAAGTGGCTTCCATTCATACCCAACGGATCGAATATATCTCTTTTTATAAGTGCCGCATAAGAAGCAGGCTCTTCCGGGCCATTTACAACTCGATTGGCGGCTACGAGGGCAAGTCCAAGAACTGCAATGCCTGTGTTGGAATAACCAGGGATGGCGTAAGGATGTGAAACGAGGGGATTTTTTTCAATCGCACGGAATAGAGAGACATGATCGGGGAACGGAAGCCCGTTTGTAGGGGGCGGGCCGGCGCCGAACAAATCTTTTGGCCAGTTGCCCACATTTCCCGGCGGCCAATCCCGTCCGAGTCCCGACATGTGGCTGGCAAGTTGAAAAAGGGTGATAGATAGGTTTGTAGAACGCGATAAGCTCAAGCGAGGTTTGAAGTTCGGAAGGTATTTGTTAACGGGGTCATCCCTGAAAATTAGTTAATATCCGTCATGAACCGGGGTGAATTATAACTGGTTGGGACTTCACCAAGAGATTACACCCTTTTCGGCCAAGATGTGGCCTTCCAGAACAGTGAAGAGTTTCGATACAGAAGCGATTCGATACATGGAGTCGCTAGTGGTCGCTGGCGATGTTTGCGATTCATTACCTCGCATGACTCCGTAGTTGGCCTCGAACAACACGCCGTCAGATGAAACAACAGCCACCGACAAGCTGTCAATATCCTCCTCCGAAAAAAAATATTCAAGGAATTTCTCGGTGCGCAAGGAAGCGGCTTTGAGAAGTGGATTATCGACGTGGGGTGGATTATCGACAAAAAGCGGCGGCAAAAAGGGTCGGCAACTGAACCGCTCCGTCTCGTCAGAGGTTGATTGGGTAGTGGATAGACTCGACTGAGACCACAGCCCTGTGTAGTGTCCCCCAAGAATCAGAGAGCTCAAAGCGACGAGAATACTTTGCCACAGCTGCATGGTAAGAGGGTGGCTCGTTGTCGTCACCCACTATATTTGTATTGATTCACACCGTTACTGGGCATGACCGGCACGACACAGAATTAGGTACGGCTTGCCCGGCGGATCCACTGGAGATAACGCTCTCGTTTTGAGCGCTGTTGACCGCGTCTTCCAATATGGCGTCAACCGGATTTGATACAGCATTGACCCCCGTCTGTACACTTTCAAGTTTCCTAATAGAGCGGAACCGATCCACTCCACCCTAGTTCACCATGGCACGAAAACCACGGAGATGATTGTGGCGCTCTCTGTGAGAATCCGGAAGTCAATTCATTCCCTTTCGGTACAGGACCCACAATGGACCCACAGTGTCCTGGTCCATCCGCATGGTCATCATATCCTGTGAGTATGACAGCGACGTCGAACTTCTTTCTAAGGTGCGCCGAATCATTTAACGGGGGCCTATGAATATGATCGGCGAAACTTGAAACAGGGTGGAGGGTAGCTCGACGCGGTCCCATTGAAAAACAGAGGAATACGGACGGAATGAATCAAAGAAGTGGCTACATATTGATGTTTGTGAAGTTTTTGCGGGTGGCTCTTTCCAAGGCCTGGTACACCGCGGTCCAATCCCTGCACACTCGAGGAACCTCTGCATTAACACTCCTGCGTCCTACGATCGGTATTACCGGTTCAATTGTGGGATTGGCGTCACATAAGATGATTTGTCGCAAGTAGTTGAAGCAGTGATGAACATGGACACTGGATTTGCGCGACGCCATCGCCTCGCGTATGCGAGATAGGCAATGCATTTGATGGAAAAGGGCAAGGCCAAAAAGCTCCCCCTTCGGACCGAACTGGACGAAACCACCTCCCGGGGGGAAAATCGCGGCCCATTCTTCCGCGGCGCTGTTGGGGTATATTTGAAAATGTACAGTGTTCTCGGGTGTTAAAACAGTGTCAGGAATTTCGACCGGGAAGTAATCTGGAACCCTGTCTCCAAATAACACTGATAACTTCCTCGTCATGTTTTTCGGTTTGAAAAGACGAAAAACATACCGCTATACTGAGATTTCGTTGAATACACATGACCATTGCTGAGATAGCCAGTGACGAGACTCGTGATGCTGAGGAGTAGGAGGAAGCATCCAGTTACAATAAGAGCCGCAATTTCCCCGTGCCCCTTCATCAGTAGAGCGATATTAGCAGGGGACGCAGCTTTATACCTTACATCTTTATATTAAGATTTCGCTTCGACGGGTCACGGAAGGTCACGGAATTGAGAAACCAGGGCACCGGCAGAACTCAATGCGGTTTCATATGCTCGGCCGAGACAGACTGAGACCTGCTGAGACGCTGGCGCCAAGCAGCTTCTGAAATAGAACCTGGAAGTGGAAAGTAGCCTACATAGTATGACTCATCGCCAAAGTGGCTATATTTGTCCTTGGCGCCGAAAACTTGCCGACAGCTTGCCGACAGCAGCCGAAAGCACCTCTCCGCCGTACCAGAATTGACCCAAACCTTTGAAAGACAATGTTCAAAAATCGGCATTCTCTGGGAGGTCCTCACTGGGCCAAACTGGTCAAAATTTTTTAAACCGTTGCCATTGCAGAAGATCACGGGCGAAAACTGGGGTCTAAAACAGGAAAAATGAGGCCTGGGCCGGTTGCGCTTTTGCGTCGAAAGAGGGATTTTCGAGTGTGGGTGTATGTGTGTTGTCCGTTGACATTTTTTGACCCAGTCGTGTTTCATATGAAACCCTGATTTCCGTCTCTGAATTCTTTATAAGGCTTGACCGGTCGTTCAATTAGCACTCGATAGAAAATTATGGACAGCATTGAAGTGGTGATCTTCCATTTCAACGGATCGTTAGCCACTCGTTCACACGCAAATAGTATATAGCCCACCCGATCGACCGGCGAGAATTAGTAAATTCAGCCTCTACAAATGTTCAACCTCAAAGCCCTTATTTTGTTGACTATATGCCTCTCTGCCGCATACGGGGTCACCGTTGCTGGTAAGATACGCTCTTGTGTTATGACTATGTACGCTAAATTCCGCTCGATAGAACCTGTGAAGCGTGTCGAGGCTGTCAAACCTGGCGATGCCGAAGACGGTATCGGGTGGTTTGTCGCCACTCCCTCCCTCATGGACCCGGAAGACTCGGAGTAGTATGTCATGCCCTTTTTAAGGAACCCTGCAGTTAACGTTGCCGCAGGAAACACTCGTTGGCATAGTCTGCCTTGAGGGCCTTGAGCGGAAGATTCAAGAGGGTATATACATCATGACGTACTATATTTGTGCATAGTATGTCACAATGTACAAGTTCAAGTTCCTCCTTTCCGACGCTATGTACTTTACTGCTGAGATCTTCCCTCAAAAAAGAGAGTGTGTGGCTGCCAAAAAAGAAAATGAAGTGCTGCTTTCTCTGTGCTGCCCGACGGGAAAGGACTTGAGCCTTGTGCAACCTGGGACCCACATTCCGAAGTGCCATCCTATCACGATTCGCCGGCGACACCTTCATGCCGTTGAACTCTCGTATCTCGGCGGACCTCGGCGTATCCCATCGACACGTCTGCCAGTAGGACATGGATCTGGACATAGTTACGTAGCTTATGAGCGTGCAATTCCCGACCCTATTCTCGTCCTCGCGTCCTCACACTGGAGTCATCTGGTGCTCCATCCCCTGGATTTGTTGCCGCGTGGGTTACCCTTTTATCTCCGGTTCCCGCTACAGTGTCATCAAGGAACGGGGCCTACAACATGAGTACTAATACTCGCCCAAACACCCTCACTTTGTCAAATTTGCGGCCGCTCCCCTCGAGTCATAACAATGTCTTCTGCACTTACAGCCGCCCGTATGAGTTATGCAGCCGCTCTTGTGGCGTCTGTCGGATATGGTAAGCTGAACCTCGGAAGACGTCCTTGATTTTTTGTGTTAACCTTGACGATAGGTATCTACGTGGTTCTTGCGTACCAGTGCATTAGACGTCTCGTCAAACGCACTCAAAGATGGACGATTGGCCTGGTCGCCCTGTTGATTTACACTATCCTCCTTTTTTCCCTTCAAACGGTTTACTTTGTTGCTGCTTGCAAATGGAGCGAGATAGAGTTCGTCGAAACGCAAGTGAATCCAGCGGTCTTCGCTAGTCAGCAATCGTCCATGCTCGCCGTTTTGAAGGATACGGTCTATACAGTCAACATATGGGTCGCAGATGCCTTCATTGTTGGTACCAGCCATATTGCTATGTCGCAGTGTTTATAAGCCATTTTTCAGCTTTATCGGGCATATATCATCTGGGGAGGTCATTACATTCTTGTTGCCCCCTTGCTTACCTACATAGGCGCACTAGGTGAATATTTTCCTGTCTTTACCTAGGACATTTTTCACACTTCGAACAGCAACAGGCATCGGGCTTCTCGTCGAAATTTCCAAGCCAGGGGGGGCGTTCGGTCAATTAGCGGTGATTAACTTCGGGACACCCTTTTGGTCCTTGTCTGTGACGACAAATGTTTTATCAACCATCCTAATTGCTGGGCGGCTCACATATCGCCGTCGAGTCATCTATGGGGTTCACCAGGATCAAGATGATCATCGAGCCCACTCCAACACCACCGCATCCGCCATATTTGCAGAGTCGGCTGCGATGTACGCCATTGTCGCGTTAATCTATATTCCTTTGTTTGCCCGGAACTTGACTCTTCAATATCCCTTCTCGGCCTTGATGGGGGCCGTTGTTGTAAGTCGTCCAATTGAAAATGTGACCCACACCCATAAATATGAACAGAGCATTGCTCCTACTTTAATCATCCTTCGTATGGTCACAGGAAAAGCGGCCGCGAGGGAATGGAACGACATCCCTTCGAATGCAGCCGACGGGGCTGCCCAATCCTCCCAGCGAGAGTCGCACGTTGCGTCTATAGACAAAACAGCCTGTTGAATCACCATACTCACGACAACTGACCTGTTTGAATAGCAATCTCTCCTCGTGAATATTGTGTTTGACTTATATTTTTTGTAAAGCTTTGGATTCGTTTTTTTTTATGTAAAATAAAGATATGGTTGATTTTTTCTTTCAAGTTCGTGAAGCAACATAAATCAGGACATCTAACTCTACGTCGACTCTTCCCCGCATAGGTTCGAGAAGCTGGACGATGGTTGCTATTGCGACTTCGCAGAGTTACCGCGCCCCGCGCTTGTACTGCGCTTAATGACGTGGGCAGCCCAGAGCTTCATATTGTACAATGCGGAAACCGGTCTTCCCGAGCGACTCGGCAGATGCAGCTTTATTTCGTTGGAAAGTTAGTTACAGTCGTGCCAGCATAACCCGACAGTAAACATATTACGCACTCATACTGGTGACACCCTCCAGCGGGAACTGGACACGGCAGTCTCTGCTTGAACACCTGAGTTGCAAGTATATGTGTGTTCGGGACGGACAATGGAAAATATCCGTTGTGCTCTCCTCCTGGTTCGGGCCGAGTGTAAGTGTACCGAGGGTTCTTCGATCCTGCAGATCGTCTGGTTTTTCGAGTTTGTATATCTCGAGATGCCGCTGAACCGAGTGGTCCAGGAATTTCGCAGTGAAGGTACAGTTCTCTAGCCCGTAGTCGGAGACGTAGAAATCGAGGAGGGCTGAGGTCTGGAGAGGACAAAGATTAGTGAAATTTTCGATATAAGCGGAGACGAATACAAACGCGGCCGCCGAATTCCAAAGTCGCCCGGTCATCTGGTGCATGAATCAAAGTCGTTGCGTGAATTTTGTCATCTCGAAATGTATAAATGCCCGTCGGAAACGTCATGCGGCTCCGGCAACGATCCAGGTTTCGGGGAAGGTTTTCGAGGCCTATATAGACGCTGGGGGTTATCTGTGGTTTGGGCAGTGCATGGAAGCTTGTGGAGACGGAAAGTAGTGTGATGTTGATTGTCGACAACAGCAAGGACACAAGACATGCCCCTACGAAAAAGTTCCAACCCTCTCTGTGTGCCATTCCAGTGACAGGCGACAGAAAGTGAAGGACATGCGTCCAGCGAGATTGAGGTTGAGATATCTGGTGGGGCACCATTTCCTCGTCGGTACTGAGCGGCTCGTAATTGCGGGAAAAAGGCATGGGTGATCAGAGTGGAGGTTCAGGAGACACTGTAGAATTGACCAAAGGAGAGACACGCACCCTGGGACCCACCAGTGTATTATTCACTACGATGTCATCAAGAGATATCCATGTACGATGATCTCACTAATTTCTGTAAACTGTCATCCGAATCTCCGAAGTACGTACTAAAAGACTTGCTCGAGCTGGCCTGTCCGTCGACTTGATACCCCTCAAGTAACGGGTTGGCGGAACAAATTTCAAGAATGGAACTTGCCAGCGGCGTTCAACTCGCCTGATGCGCATCTTATGGCATAAGGTTCGAACTCGTTCGGTTCCAGTCTAGGTATAATAAAAGCGGGGACTCGGAGCAGGGAGATCAAACTTCACTTCCGTCAGTGGGCGCAGCCGGTCACGGTTCAAGTCCGTGGAGGTTTCATCCCCACCTGAGCTTGTGACTGGTCCCTACAATGGTTAAGCAAAACAGTGCTTGGACGAGCGCAGCCGCCGCGGTTGCGATATTTACCCTGAGCGCGAACGTCTTCATAATTCTGCGGGCCGTCAGTACTTGGGACCGACAATACAGTGCGCACTTGCAATTTATCTGACAGCAGAATACTCATATTTTCCCCGACATCAAACGCAGCCTACCTCGAATTCGATTTTCCCCCGTCTCTCATTCCTCTCTCGCAACACCCCTACAATGCAGAGATGGTCATCGAAGACAGCGTTTACTACGCCCCAAACGAGACGGACGAGTGGCACTCTCAGTTTCCGGGCGGCGGGGGATTCGTCCGGCTCGGGCCCAACTATAGGCTTTTTGGAGTATCGATGTTCCACCAGCTCCACTGTCTCGATAAAATGAGAACAGCAGTAACGATGGACCCGCCGACCGAGTGGGAGAAGTGGCACGTGCAGCACTGTCTCAATTACGTTCGGCAGATGCTCCTTTGCGCCGCGAACGTGAGATTGGAGCCCGTAACGGCTTCGGAAGAGGGTATGAAAGTCGACGGTTTGGGGGTAAAACATGTTTGTAGAGATTGGAGCTCACTTTATGACCTGGCGGAGAAGAATTACGAGGCTTGGCCTGCAGATATATATCCCTGAATTTCTCGATAGTTAATTCCACGTGTACAGGATTTCTAGTCCATTAGCTTCAATGTCTTTCGCAGTTTATCTTGTTTATGAGATGAAGAAATTGCACCCAGAAATCATGAATTGAACCGCGATTCTCTGGTACTGTACAGTCGACGATCTAGATGACGCTTTAACAAAAGAAATTCGGATGGGCACCACATACTTGCAACTAACAAGAAAACAACATCACCACTTGCTGCCTCCAATTTTGACACGGATATCAACCCCTTTGGCTTTCAAATCAACTAGCGGAGAGGTCATCTCCTCGAAATCCTCAACGAGTTCGTCGTCGGCCAACTTGATCCAAAGGGTGAACGAGAGCAGTTTCGCTACATCGGCATCTCCATCAGAGTGGTGCCGCCTCCACCGAACATCCAACGCGCGGGCCATCACCTCGTAATCCGTCTGCTCCTGCGAACGAAAACGATTGAGATGGATGTGCTGTAGGGAGGGAAGAAAGCGAGTTTCCGGGTTTGATAGCAGTTCGAACACGTCGCTTGTAAACGGGTCTGGGTCTGCGAATCTGGAACTCGCACAGAGGCTTAATCTGGTGAGCGCCGGGAGTTGAGGTATTGATTTAACCAGAACGTGGTACATGGTGAGGTCTTCCAGTTCTGAGGAATGGCGGGCCAGAAAATCAGGAACCGAGTTGCCACTACCGGGCAAACCAGGCAGCTCCAAGGTGCGGAGGGCCGGAAGGGTGAGGAGGGGCAGAATGATTTCGAGCTCATAATTGGCGAAGCCCGATAGGGACAACTTTTGTAGGCGGTGGTGTAACACTGGCACACCTATGTCAACCTCGTCGTCTTCACCGACTCCGAACGCAAGCGAACATTCTTCGAGATTCTCGGCTCGTCGAAATATTTCTACGCAGTCCCTGAGAGACTCCACTGCGCCGTAAAAATATGTTATCTGCTCCCAGGGTGCCACTGGGGTAGATTTCGAAGGGGATAGGTCACCGGCGCCATCACTCAACTGTCTGAGCCGGGGCGCAAGAGAGAAAGTACGAGTGATGTTGGGAAAACCGTCGGCGGACATGATCTCGACTGTCTCCAGGATAGGCCAGCGGATGGAGTTTGTCTGGACGGACCGCCAGTCAACGTAGAGCTCGCCCTCCATTTCAAGCTGTAGCTGTTTTACGTGAGGCCCAAGCCGAGCAATAAGTGCCACTGATCTACATCGAAATCAGGTTGCGTTTTTACTCAAGAAAAGCCACTGCTCACTGGACTTTGCTCAAACAAGAGAGCATGTTTCCTTCGAGGGTCAGAGAAAGAGGGAGGCCACGAGTACGCCTAACCCAACCAATCGCAAAGTTCATTATCTGCTTGGGGGTTCGGTAATGGGTTTTCTTGTCCTCTGACAGGTATTCATCGAAGCGAAGACGCAGCGTTGTCCAGAGCGACGGATCCCCCAGCGCGATGTCGCGCCACGTCCTGCATACATGCAGGAAAATCAGGGGAGCTGGGCACCGCCAGTTAGCGGCAGGCGGCCATGGACTCCGAGCGATGCAATATTGGAAAATCATGCAGACAATTTCGGAGGGTAGAGTGAGTACTGGAAATGCCAAGACGTCGAGCTGGCGGGTTATTTTCCGCATTTGCTTTCTGTGCCCGACCAAAAGTGCCTGGTCCTTTGCTATGATGGCTTTGAGCTCTTCACGGCGCACCCGGAGCTCGGCGACAGCCGCGGCGGTGGACATTGTCGAGGAAAAAATATCGATGGAATCGGAGTATCTGGTATGGCAAATGCGAGATTTGACTCGGTAGTTCCACCGTATGGAGTCTCGCAAGCGGAGTTTCTTTCACCCGCAGAAGAAAAATCTTGATATGACGGCTCGTCGAAAAACGAAAGGTTTGTTAAATTTTGTTTGGCTCAGCCGCCATATCCGGCCCGGTCCTCCAACACTCTCTCCGCCGACCTCCGCAAAAGTTTCCTGGCGCTTGAGGTCGAAATTTCCGAGAAGAAGCAACTCCTGATCACAAATATACTGCGGTAGAATGCGAATTGCGTGCGACTGGTATTAGCATTGCCACGGCACCCGGCCGCTATGTAGTAGTTCTGGTAGGCTAAGGATACTTACGCCTCATTTTTCTTGCTACTACATGCCGTTTCTCGCTCTGGAATGCGTATAGCTGGATTTGATGTTTGCTGGGCACCCACCTTGTCACACAAGGAACCAAGCAACGCGCAGTCTGAAAGTAAATAGACTCCATCAAGTATTGCTCAGCTTTTTTGTAAACACCTCTTTTTCCTCAGCCACGGTCAAGATCGGTACCCTATCGATAACCCTGGGCGCCGATGACCCATACTGCAGCCTCTGATCGACTTGCCTGAATCCATACTCGTAGTCCAAAAAAGCAATATCGAGGGCAATAAGCGCGTAGATAGCGGTCTTGAGGCTGGCTGCGTCGACGCTCGTGCTCGTGGGCTCGATCTGCGATACGGTGCGGTCCAGCGCGTCGTACGCGTCGCCGAGCTGGCGGAGATTGTGCGCGGCGTTGGTCTGCAGGGACGGGAGGTCTGCGAGCAGCGTTCCGCGGCGCGCGGGGGCGGAGGAGAGCGGCCATGGGAGCCAGGCGGTGCGCGCGCGGTGGGCGAGGTCGGCGTGCTGGGCGGGGGCGGTGTCGTCCCAGCGGGCGAGCGCATCGTCGATGCACGTCCGCACCTCGCGGCAGCGGGCGGTGAACTGGGTCAGGGCCGCGAGGGCGTCGGATTCGAGGTGCGGGTCGTCGGGAGGGGGTGGGGCGCGTTGGATGCGGTGGCAGCGGTGGCAGTATTTGGCGCATGCGTTGTGGAGGCGCCGTATTGCGTCCATCAAGAGAGAGTAGTCGGCGTGCAGATGGTCGAGGATGCGAAGCTCTGCGAGGGGGTTCTCGTTCTCGGGGCAAAGACGTCGGGTCAGGAGCACCATGTCGTGAAATGTCGCTTCCCCGGCGTCATGTCCTGCAAACGTTTGAGGAGTGCGACAATTATCGGATCCTGTTCTGGTAAGGAAGGAAGGAAGAGAGAAGGGCGGCCATACGAGGTATTCCTTGTTGAATGACTCTGTGAAACGAATCTGCAAGTTGCTTGACATGATTGTTGCTGCTCTTCGAATTAATAGTTTCTTCGTTGAGCTTAACCTTGCTGATCGCGGAGCCGGAAAGGAGGATCCGGCTGACGTAACGGGTGGAACGGTTTTCCTGCTCTCACTTGTTGATCTCGATTCTCGATGGCGGGGATGGCGTCTCCCCGACGGACGCATCGCAAGCGGGTGTCGGCCCTGCGTTTATCGTCCGACACGACGACGAGCCTGCCCGAGTACTGGCGCGATGTCGTCCCTCCCCCGGAATACGAGGCCGACGAAGACACAGACGACGACGAGGCCACCTATGTCCCGCCGCTGTCTCCACGTCCCCATGCCCACACCCGCCGAAGCCACAGACGAAAGCCATCTAGCCCCCAAGACACGTTTCTGGACTCGCTGCTGGAGCGCAGCGTGCATGCTCTAGAGCTCTCCAATGCCCTCCTCCAGTCCTCCATGTCCACCCCTTCCCCGTCCGCCTTCCGCGAGCCATCTCCGACTGCGGCGGTCGCGGTCCCACCTCCCAGAGAAGCTTGGGCCGACGATCTCGCCGCGATTGCGCGCGATGTCGATGAACTCCTTGTCAGCTCGTCCCTTCCCTCGTCTGTTTCTGGAGCAACCTCGCCGCACCGCAGACCGCAGCGTCGCCCGTCTCTCGATCCGACGTCGTCGTCCTATTCTTCCTCGACCTCGCACTCCGGCCTCGGCCTCCGTATCGCCCCAACCCAGCGCGCCCGGCTCGTGGCACCCGCACCGCGCGCACTAACCCAATACGTCGGCGCGGGCACGGACGACGATTCGATCGCGCTCCCGTCGACAATCGGGTTAAGGGGACCCCCGAGCGACTGGCACGGCGTCTCCGGCCTTCCTCACGACTCCCACTCGCACGGTGGCTCAATCGACTGGCGCGGCGTCGGTCTCCTGCCTGCACACGACGCTCAGTGGCGCCCTAGTAGTAATAGAAACACAAGCAACGAACCCCGCGCACTCCCGAGCGACTGGCGGACCGCAGGCCCCCCCGCGAGCCCAGCGCTCTCCCCGCGCGCCCCCGAGCCCGCGACGACCCCCGCGTACACGCTCCTCAGCGCGTTTGTACGCGGCGAGCAGAGCCCGCCGCCGGTCCCCGCGTCGTCCTCCGCACAGGCGTCTCCCCGCGTGAGCGTGTTCGCGTCGTCGCCGAGGATGCAGCCCCCGCGCAGCCCGTCGCGCGGCGGCTCGCGCTCCTCCTCCTCCTCCTCCCGCGCCGTGCGGGTGGGCTCGCGCTCCTCGTCGCGCGGGTCGGTGACGCGCGCCGGCGCCGGGACGCACACGCCGAGACGGGCGATGACGCCGCCCGTCGAGGTCTCCGATGGGTCGCCGTCGAGTTCGCAAGTCCTCAGCGAACACGGGACCTTCACTGCGCACCCGAACGCCAGCGCGATCTCGCACACGCTGCCGTCGCCCGTGCACTCTGCCTCGTCGTCCTCGGGCGAAGGGGACGAGTGCGCCGGCGTAGAGGGCAAGGGGAAGTGCCGCGCCAAGGCGGCGCGGAGCGCGTTGAGGAAGATCTTGGACGAAGGTCCGCTTCTTTCTTTCTTTTTTCGCGTATATGCAACTTCACTTACTGACTTGTTACTTACTTATCAGCACCGAAACCGCCGCCGCCGCCGCCGCGCCCAAAGACAGAGTTCTACCCGCGCAGCCCGCCGCCGGCGCCGCACGCCGCGGCGAGCACGGCGACCGCGTCCGTGTCGCGGCTGTTCACGCGCGGGGGGCGGCATAGCGTTAACCGGGGGAAGGAGGAGGGCGGGCCGGTGGTGGGGATCATGAAGGGGACGCGGACGCCCGGCGGGAGCAATGCGAGCGTGACGCCGGGGGCGAGCACCAGTGCCAGTGCGCTTGCCGAGCAAAGCACGATATCCGCGATTTCCGCGCCGCCGACGCCGACGTGGGGCAGCAGCGTCTCTGCGGCGTTCTTCGGCGCGGCGGCGCGGAGCGGGAGCGGGGCGTCGACGCCGGCGACGCCGGCGAGCGGGAAGCGGATCAGCTTCGCGGAGCTGCCGGAGAGCTATGCGTCGTCGCGGCCGGCGTCGATGTATAAGAAGAAGGCGGCGTCGGCGAAGGCGCGGAAGGGGAAGATTAAGGGGCGGAAGGGGAAGGGGAAGGGGAAGGAGCGGGAGGGGAGCGAGGAGGGGTACGATGGGGAGGACGGGGGCGGCGGCGGGGGCGGGTGGCTCGCGTGGCTCGTGGGCGGGAGCGCGATGGCGTCTGCGAACGGCGGCGGCAATTCGTATGCGGGGTATGCGTCGGACGCGGGGGAGAGGGAGCGGGAGCGGCTGGGGGTCGGCGGGACAAGGGGGGGTGTTTGGGGCGGGGGAGGGTTGATGGGGGGGCTGGGGATTGGGGGGCGGGATGGGGAGGGGGGCGGGGGATGAGTGGGCTGTATGACACCAAGCCGGTGGGTGCGGGACGACGATGACGAGGACGACGAAGACGCCAGGTTTCGTTTCCTGCGAGCGAGCGGACGGCAGCAGGCCGAGAAGGATAGCCAGCCGATCTACGGCGGACGCCTGCGCTCCATAATAATATGCGCTCCTCCGAGTCCGCGCCGCGCTGCGTCGAAGCCAAGCCACGCCACGCCGATCTGCGTCCCGATCCAATCCCAAGACGAAGCACACCTTGCAATTTGAACGTTTGCTCGCTCGCTCGCTCGCTCCGACTCCGAAATTAACTTATGCATAATACTTATCTTATTCCTCCGCTCCGTTCCGTTCTGGTCTGTTCTGGTCTGTTCTGTTCTCTGCGCCCATACCTACCTACCTACCTACGTATACGTCCACGTACCCGCCCGGTCACGATTCTGCCACGATTCCCCCTCCCATTTCCATTTCCGCTCCTACTTCCATTTCCATTTCTACGCATCAGTCCGACTCACGATTTTTTTTTCTTCCTCGTTAATGACTTTCTTGAGATACGAGTAAGTGAACGCATAGTACATACTGCACACCCGTCGCTCTTTGCCTGCCTCCATACCTATACTACGTACGTACGTACGTACATATACCTGATACCTGACACGCCTACTGTCCAAGCCTAACCTAGACTTGGTTAAAGTAGGAATGATCGACGCTCGTTTTTTTTTTCCGTGCTTCGTGCTTGATTGCGGGGTATACGTTTGGGGATGTCGGGTGCCGGGAGATGTGCGTGGAGGAAGAAGAAGAAATGTCGTAGGTTAGGTGAAGGAAAAGAAAAAGAAAAAGACAAGACAAGACTTGCGACGAGGGAAAAAAGAAGAAATAAAAAGAACTTCGTGCACAACTTGAAGAAATGTCGGCAGCCATGCGGGCTCTGCCATCGCCGAAATGAAGAGAGACCCATTCATATGTCATTCCGCCATCACAAGAAACGACGGGGACTGGTAATGCCAGGGGGCGACCGTTGCGTTATCCATCAAAATCGACCCACCCGGTGTGTCCGTGAGAAACCTGTCAATCAATGGGGGTTGGGGCGGGCGGAAATGTTTTCAAAACATCAACCCCAGACCTGCTTCTTCTTTCAGAGCTGGATCTGGCTCACATGCTATCTTGCAATTTGCTTAGAACAGGCATAATATTTTTCAAAGACTCTGAGACTCGGCGAGCTGTGAGCAATTCGTGCACGGCTCACCACTGTTGATTGACAGGTTTCTCACGGACACACCGGGTGGGTCGATTTTGATGGATAACACAACGGTCGCCCCCTGGGTAATGCTCGAGTAAGATCGGAAGCGCACGGAATTTGGAAACCGAAACACAAAAAACAAAAGATTGTCCCCGACCGGAATCGAACCGGTGTCGATCGCGCCACAAGCGAGCATACTAACCACTATACTACAGAGACACGTTCAGGCAAGGAGAATGAAGAGATACGTCGACAAAAAAGATCACTGACGGTGTCGGGCTCAAGTTCATTCGGGACCTCGAAATAACGCATGACGGCCAGCGGTTATGATCCAGTACTGCCGAACCAAACAATCGTCAAGTTACCGTTCAACAGCGTTCGAGAACAAGTTTCAAGACAAGAAGGATAAAGAAATAGAGAGGAAGTAACACATCACGTGCACGATCAAGCGAAAGAAAGATTCACTGCGGGAAGAGTTTGAGACACGAAGGAGTTGGATGGGAAGACTCGGGAGGTGAGGTTCCAGTAGCTGAATGCCGGAGAGCGCGAAAGCCGGGACAACCTGCACAAACAACCGCTCGCAGCCTAATTGGGCAATTTGATGCCGTAGCAAACAAATCATCGATTAGAGAGCGGGCGGAGCTTGGATACCCCAGTTTCTGGTGTCACGACCGAGGGACTTGTACATCATTCTAGTAGCTCCAACATGCTCGAGTGTAGAATGTGGACATTGAAGGCCTTTTGGCTGAGCTGGCCATGGTTATAGCTGCCCTTTAATCACCAAATTCACCCGAATCATATTGGGAGATCCAGAGATTGAGCACCTCTAGATCTTGGTCAATGTCGTCTTCGAATACCGCATCACATGAACTCCTTGATGGAGATGGTTGGCGCCTCTGCATAACAGCTTGCCAGGAGACATCCCAGGAGACAGAGTCAGGCCGAGAGAGGCGCCGTGGGGGATCAGTAGGCAAGAGCGACAAGGTTGGAGTTGGAGGACTCTGCGACGAGTCATCGTTTTCGTCAGCCGCACTGTAGCCATCTCGTTGAGGACATATCACTTGAATAAGGCGGAATTTCAAGTCATCTGCATCCTCGGTCGGGTCCCTTGGTGAACTATATAACCATAATTTAGTAGATCCGTGGTCAGTAACTTGGGTGAACCATACAAGGAGGCTCTAGCTTCATTCACACGATGGCTGGTTAGAACAGCATCTTCCAAGACCTGGTATCGGCCTCCGCAGTTCGGATTTCGACTGGAAAATTTTCAGCTGGTGTCAACAATGGAACACCGGACGTTACCATGTAACCCAACCAATTTCAGCCACTACGCCATCCGCATCTCCGCATTGAGGACAGCCCTCTGGATAGTGCTTGCGCTTGATAATACTCATTTCCAGACAAATGCCAACCCGCACTCTGTGGATGAATTGCGGGGGACGAATAATGTCGCCATCAGGGGACACTATATTGTAGTCCCCCCGCTCCACGTAGGTACTCCCGGCTTCCCTGTGGCCATGCAGGTAAGCTTTTAGAATCCGGTCTAAATCCTTGGAACTGTCACTCAAGCACAATTCCAGCAGAATAGGCTGGGCTCACTTGGTATGAGGAACAGAGTACGACTGGGATCGAGATTGCAACTCCGACGGGGGAAAGGACGGCGAATGTCTCTTGCAAGACTCCTCGCGGGACAACGGTCATGACAGCGAGAATCTTCTCACAGTGGGCTGTAATCTGGGTCAAAGCCTGGTCCACACGGTCTTGGCCGTTCATTAGCGCGCCACTAATGCATATGAGTGAAAGCCACAGAGATACAGAAACACGCACCAATTTACTAGTCCAACTAAGCTAGCGAGAGCCATTCTGTGCTCGATTACGCGCATTCTGAAACTAGCGAGCAGTTTCTCCTCGGAAAGGGCAAACAAGATCGTCTGAAAAGTGCCGCGAGATGAGGAGACTTTGGAGTAAAACCGGCACATGGTCAGGTGGCACCGCGAAATCTCATCTTGTATTCGGCCAGCGACATGCACGGAAAAGGGTGTCTCCTCAACAGGCATGACAGTAAGCTGTGCGAGGTCGTTCCCCAGCGATTTGAGCCCCGTCTCCGTCTCTGTCCATTCGCTCGAGAGCCTTCTGTGGCGAAGAAGAATCATAATCTTGACGACGAGTTGGGCCGTGGCAACAATGTCACCGAAGGATCCATAGCCCAACGCAAGTAAGGGCATTTTAGTAGCGGAATGGAGGTAGATGAGAGCGCAGTACGAGGGCAATGCAGATGGCAAAGTATACAGCACGTCGTTCAATTTTAGCTCAGATTTTCACAGGAGGAAGCCCGGGAGTGGGGGGGGGGGGCGGCACTTTGGTAATAATTCATCTGAGGATAGTTGTAGGCCCAGTCCGACTCGGAAGGGGAAAATATTCGAGGTGGAGAAAGCAACTTCAACCTCGCGGTTCAAGTTCAAGCGCCGGATCATCGGCCCGAAGAGTTACGAAATTGTTTCTCTGTTCTCTCACCCGCTTTACATCTTCTCGTGCCTCGACGCTACCCACCGATTTATTTCTCGTTCCCTGGTGTACGCCTGCGGCTCCCGCTGTTTTCCACCGTCTCGGTGCTCGCTGTTCACCGATAGGCCGCACTTATCATCCAATGTGACTCACTGGCCCATTCTCGAGGTACTTCAAATCGGGTCCCCAGACGCTTTTCCTGCACCCAATCGCTCGTGTATTCCGTTCTGAGCCCCAGTTACGAGTGGTCATCGATGGGAAGTCTTTTGGCGCGCAGTTCTCTCACCTCCAGTCCCTGGAAAAAAATCTCATATTTCCATGGTTCTTCTCGATCTGTCGGGGAATTCTCGCAGGTCCTTTCGGTGGGCTGAAAATCTGGAAATGTGCTCGTTTTCTCTCTTTGTCAATACCGAACCTCAGGCACGCGCGCCTTTGTCTCACCCGTTTTCAATTCCCCTCCTAACGCTGCCCACCCTCCACACCTTCCATCACGAGACGCTTCTGGATTTTTTGGCGCGCCATTCCTCGCACCTGCAAGTCTTCCGAGTCAACGGAGATCTCCCAACTACTCACAAAACTTCCTGTACTCATCCAATCGGACTTGCGTTGGCCAGAGCTCCATATATTCGATTTATTTCAGCACCTGGATTGTCCTGAAGCGCAATTTCTTCCCTCAATCCAGTAAGTAGATTTCACCACTTTCCGCTCGCAGGATCGTACGGACTACGATGTGATGGCTAACGCGTTGTAACCCTGTTTGAGATGGTGCCACTCCGGGACGGCCGCATGCAAGCTCCAGTCGTTCACGCTTACGATCGAATTGAGATCTAGGATGATTTCGAGAAACTGCTCTCTCTCTCTTAAGTCTCCGCTGACTGATTTGAAAGGGAAAGGACTAGACATGGATTAAAAGCGAGATATGGCAATGGTATGTATTATTGAGCCATTACAAACGGTCCATCTCGGCCCTTTACGAAAAAGGAAGAATAGTTTCCCTTTTAGACCAATCGTGATTACGAAAGACCGACCGAATCCTTACATCATCATGGCCAAACACTCCTTTTTTTGCCGACATTACAAGTTTCTCACGAACCTACTCGAGCTAGTGAAATCCTAAGTCTTATTCCTCTCACTTTTACTCGCTGAAATAAGCTGGGTCACCCATACGCCATTGTTGGGGGAGTCCACCCACCATATCACTCACTGCCCGAGTATCTCAGTCCACGACTATAGCTCCAAAGAGGGAGCAATGTCCTTCTTCGATTCATTGGCTCCGAACCTTCCGCGTCCCAAAGGAATACTATCCCCAGAGGAGGCGGGTGCAAAAGCTGATAAAGTCCGGCACCAACTCTTCAAATCTTGGCGCCACCTTCAAGAAATTGTCCTTGCACATGAAGATACCATTCAAAAACGCTGGAAGAAGGTATATCCTGCCCTTTCCCGTTCTATGACAACGATTCATGCCCATACAGAGAACAGCTGTAAAGAGGAAACAGCTCCTCGAGGGTATTGATCCGACACTCTCGAAAAGACATGCCCCGGAGATCGCAGCATTGGGAAGTCGGTCGCCGAATTTACAGGACAACAGGAACGATTTTGTGTTGCCGTATCTGAATCTCGAGGATCTTTCTATCAATAATGGGACTCAGTGTACGCATTCTTTTGAGGGTTTCTTTTTTCGGAGTAAATGACAACCACACGCAGTCTGGGGTGGAAAACCCCAGCCGTCCGGGCCGGCGCCCGAAACACCCAACAAAGGCAAAAAATATATAACAGAAGATCAAAAAAGACGTGCAACTACACGAAAAAAAGGCCCCGCGCCAGCGGAAAAGGCCAGCGCCAGCGAAAGGGCCCCGCGCCAGCGGAAAGGGCAGCGCTAGCGAAAACGCGGGGGTCTGGGGGATGCTTCCCCCAGAGCACACCGGAAGTGTGACGTCACGCGTCACGACTTTCCGGTGTCGGTTGCGTCTCCCCTCGGTCTTCTTCATGCAAGGGCCCATTATTTCCCTTCACAGTTTGCGTGGTTCGATGACGATACGGTTGGTCAGTATCCTCGACAAAGCGTGTTGTCTGACTGCATCAAAGCTACATTTCGGCATCGTCGCGCATGGCATACAGCGGTATCATGCCTTGGATTGTGCAATGGTTTCATTTGGCGATGAGAGTACCTATGGTAAAGTGCTCGAATACTCCGAGCCCTTAGACGAATCGGATGAGAACAGCCCCGACGGTGGACAAATGGAGCATCTGCTACACGAGTCGATGTCATTCGGGGATGGACTGGTCGTTCTCGAGACCCAAAGCAAACTCGTGCGCTTCCTGTTACCTCCTTATCCAAAATATAACCATTCCATTGGCTTAGATGGACTTTCTACTCGCCACGGTCTCCAAGATATTGATCGACCTTGATCTCAGCAAGCTCACTCCTGCAGCGCCACTCCCCGCGCCTGTGATACCGATCCTAAACACTGAATTTCAGTGGAAGTCAAGTGCGCGTACGAACGTGCTGAGACCCTATGGACCTCCTCCCGTTTTTTCCATCGACGACATCGCCGTTCTACTTGAGTCACAATACGAGCTTGCCATGCAACATCTCTCCGATTTGCGCACTGATCCCATGTACTTGGCCGAGACTTTGCAATCTTACTATCAACACCGCCTTGAAACAATTCTCGGCGAAGCGCCCGCATCGCTCATACAGAGCCGCGCCGTGCGATTAATGCTCACCGATGCATATGCATCCTTTTCGGTTCGGCATTCTTCGATGTAATGGTCTATTACTCATACTTGCCTGGCAGTACTATCACGTTGCAAAAGCGACAATCGAGGAATTTCGCATTGTGCAGATAAGATACCCCAACGGCGTAGCGCGCGCTTGCGAGCTCCCTCCGGAGTATGAAAATGCGGTCATGAGCTTCTACCCAATATTAGGTCTCCTGGAAGCCCGTATCACTAAGTTGCACAACCAGACAATCTGTTCGTCGTCGGCCTTGCGCTCTGGTGAGTTGATGGTTTTGGATATTGTTCTCCAAGGGTTTTCATCGAGGCGTAGGGTTGTCGGTTCGTTGCACGGATTCCAACTTTGGGAAACACGAGATGATGTTCAAGCCTCAACCAAGCAACGGCCTGTATACGTATTTGACACTTTTGCTCCAAGAAGACCAGACGCACCTTTGGCAGGTAGCCCGGATTTTCGACCAAATCGATCGCATTACGGAGGACCCCGATCAGCACCGGCGCATTTCTCCACTCATCGCGAATCTGTTATCGCAGTGGGGAGTCGTCAACGAATGCAAAACGATTCTGGAGTGGCATCGCCCTGCCGTACAAGACTCGGAAAGCATCCCCGAGGGCGTGCAGAAGCGGCTTAAGAAGTGGGTGCCGTTGCTTGCGTCAATTACAGAAGGGAATGGCCCAGAGCCGAACCTGGCGAGTAAAGCATTCCCTGTTTCCCGTTTTATGTATCCAAAGGGCCCTCGCAATGCGGCTTGGGCGGGAAAATGCCAACATGTCGATAGCGACTTTACCTCGTTTTGGAAGGCCGCTGACCCATGGTTGGCCAAGGCCTGTGGGGATGAACTCTTTACGCTCGGGAAGCGCGCCATGGCACCGTTTGCCGTTGTGCCAACAAATTGGATGGAGCTTGGTAAGTCTATAGATATCGGCATTTCCAGTCTTTGGCTGATCAAGTGCAGCTGCACCGCGGCTGCCCGTGCAGCCCGGAAACTCCCCTTCGGCAGCGGCGGTTCTGCCGTTCGGTGGAGCGTCGCAAACTCCGGTGACGAAAGAAACGAACCAGATCCCTAAGCAGAAACTGAAAACGCGCGGGGTGCCTTCGGTACCGGCTGAAGACGTGGATGATGGATCGGAACCTGCAGAAAATTCGGTAACCGCGACACCGGTATCTGCAAAAGTTTACAAAGTGTTTTCCACGCTGTTTAACGCCGCGGAAGAGTACGTTTTCAGGGCCCCCGACATCGACCTCTTGCTAATGCCTCATCATAGCGAGGAAATCGCTTTGCAGCAAAGCTCCGTAGCCTGGAAAGATGTGCGTTCGCGAGCAACGGTTCGAAATGCTGTTCACAATGTATTTGCAGATCCAAACGGCCTTTGCGCAACTCGACTTCACGCTTCACAAGACGCGCGGTTCGGCATGGATATTCCGCCACCCGGATGGACGGCGGAGTGTCAATGGTAAGCTTTTTCACCCAACCAATTGTCCCAACGATCACTGAGGGCATCTATCCAGTCCATGAGCCGCATCCGGAGCCGACGATGAGGTTCTGGGATGCACGTCGATTTGGCAGGCGACTGACGCGACGGTTCGAGTGGACACTGGACTCTTTCGTGCTGGACACCTCGGCGGCCCGATGATGGCCTCAGCGGTCAGAAACTCATGTAAAGCCTTGTGTATTGGAAGTGTGAGATTGCTTACACAGCCAAGGAATGACTCGTTTTCGTCGATGACGTCGTACATATTGCTGTATGGAACTCAGAAACTTGCAGGAGTCCTATCGCCTGACAGGAGACCAATATTTGGCACCTTGCATAGCGGTAATCTGCCTCAGTATCCACAACCTAGCATAACGACAATAATATTTCTAGGTCGTGTGTACTATTAGACGTTACATGTACGAGAGATCATGCAAAAAAATCATACAATAGATCATGAAGCAGAAACCGCTGCCTGGAGGACAAGCAAGCTGGCGCGTGTCCCCGATGCAACCAGGGCAGCGCCCACATCGCCGACAGTTTTAGAAACTGACGACCCAATCGGCGCGCCCTTACTGCTGATGAGCTTCTGAAGCTCGGCCGTGTGCGACTCGACGGCCATTCTGCGCGACCGGCCCAATATCACCACGAGGTTCTTCCCCACCGTCAGCCTGCCCGACTCCTGCTCGACGAGCTGCGTAATCCTGTGCAGCGGCTCCGCCGACTCCTCGCGCGTGAAAGTGATGCGGGAGAGCACCGAGGCGACGGTGGCGCTCTGCGAGCCGGACGGAAGCGTGAACCGGTCCCACACCAAATTGTCCGCAGTGTCGGACACGAGACGCGTCTGCGTGCTTTGCTGGCCGTAGACAGTGTCCGCGGCGGCCACAGTCTAAAAAAAGCAGGCGTTAGCCCTCGAACAGGAGCGAAGGACAGTGGAAATGCTCACAAGATGCGTGTTGCCGGTCGCTTTGTGGTTTTCGACGAGGGATGCGGTATCGGAATCCGTCTTGCGAATCCAGACGACAGTCGCATGCACGCCAGGGTTCGCGCACAGCTGCACGAGGAAGGAGAGCGCAAGGCGATCGTCGGGGCCGCCAATGAAAGGCAAGAACAGATGCTGGTCAGACGTCCCCGCCGAGGACTGCAAACTGAGCCCGCGGTCGACGAACAGCGCGACGTCCGTCGTAGAACGCAAAAAGACCTTGCGGATAAACTCGGAGTACACAACGGAGCTGGTCTGGTCCTGGGTGGTCGTTTTGTGGAAGATCCCGTCGAAGGGGTTCCGCACGACAGTCGCCCGCCCGTGATCGTCTGCTTCCTGAAGGACCGAGGTGACGCCGCGAGACCACGGAATGATGACCATCTGCGAGTCGAACTCGGTGGCGTGCTGCGCTATGGCGTCAGGGAATTCGTCGTACGCGACCACCGACAGGGCAGCAGAGACAACCAGCCGGTTGAGGTAACCAAACGTGCGGAAAACGGAGACGATCGGGTCGTTGTGGAGGAGCGCGTCGGCCTCTTGCGATTTGAGTACCGCTGAAGTCCGGTTCGTGAGCTCAATAAGACGGAGTGCGTCGATACTGATGGGCGCGTGCAACGGGGTGTGTGGGAGACTCGGGAAAGCCTCGAGAGCCTTTTCATCGGCCGCACTGGAGATGAAGGAGGGAGTGGGCGAGTTCGGGCTTTGGAGAAGCTGAGAAAGGGTCATGGCTGCCGGGAGCTGTTCGATCTTGTCCAAAACGATAGAGAACTTGGTCTTGATCTCGTTCTCCGATGTTGAGGGGCGCCCTGCGGACGCCTCTCCATCGGCGCGGCGGCTCCTGGCAGCATTTGTCCCCTCTTGAACGCGATATTTGGCCGGGTAGAACAGGAGTGTGAGCGGCGTAGTCATTACTGTCAGGATAAGCGCATGTAAAACAAACATCGAGAAGGTGCGCGAGTCGAGAATATTGGCTGATAGACCAATGTTGAGCACAATCAACTCGACCAGACTGCAGGGACCAACAATCAGTATAAATTCCAAAGAATGGCGTTGATACTCACCCTTTGCAACTCATGAGGGAGCCGATTGCTCCAGCTTCGCGCCAGTTGAACCCCGTGGAGTAAGCGGTAAGGCCACAGGCAAGAAACTTAGACGTGAAAGCGACCAGACAGATGATGACTATGTACGCCCATGTCATTCCCGTGTCGAGCAACCCCAAGTTCGTCTTCAATCCAGAGAGAGCGAAGTACTATCGATCGGCGTTCAAAATGAGAAAATATTCCAAGGTTGGATGTACAACGACGTACGAGGGGCAAGAAAAGGAGCGACACAAGATCCTCAAGCTTTTCGACCATAGAAATGGCATAGCCATTGTCGTGAGGAATAACCAGACCGGCTAAGAAGCCGCCTTGACGTAGATGAATATCAGGAAAAATACGGAAAAAGGCATAGACTGACCGAAAATGGGATGGACTCCGATTATGTCGGTGAAAAACGCCGAGAAGAGAATCATGATGATAGTGATTGTCATCATGAAAGGCGTCGGGGAACCCTGCTCTAGGCTTCCGGTGCGCCTCGCCAGCCATATATAGCCCCATCGGACGGGAAAGAGTAGAAAAAGTACATAACCAACGCTGGCAAGGAGCACGTAGAGTGCTGTGAGCCCCGTGGCGGCGTTGACCAGTGCCACGGTCAGGGCAAGTAAAATCCATCCAACGACATCATTTCCAATACCCGCCGAGAGGACGACGACACCAACGGTGGTATCCAGAAGTTTGAGCTCCGTCAGGATGCGGCAGAGGACGGGGAACGCGGTGATGCCGACAGCGACAGCGGTGAATAGAAGGAAGTACCCCAAGTTGACGTCGTGGTTTATAAACTCTTTGTATACCCCTACACCGAGCGCAGCACCGAGTCCCAAGGGGACAACTAGCCCCGCAATGGAGATGGCGGCCGAGGACCTGAAGTTGCGCTTGATTATACGCACATCGATCTCCAGGCCGACCAAGAAGAGGAACATCACAAGGCCGATGGTGCTCGTCAGGGTCAGCATGGTCAACCCGGGGCCTGTGGTGGGGAAAATCGCGTTGGTGAAACCCGGGATGCGGCCCATGACTGTCGGACCCAATAGTATGCCTCCGATGACCTCTGCAATCACCCGGGGTTGGCGAATACGCGACAGACCAAGGGCGAGGAACTGGGTCATCGCGATGATAATAACTGTCAGATTTTTCCATCGTTGAACATGTATCTACAACGCGGAAGAGTATCGTGTACGCACTGACTTGGATGACCCATAGCTTGAATGGGTCGGTCGCATCGTAGACCGCTGGATTGGCTCCGGATATGACCCCGCTCTGTGAACATGAATACAAGGCAAAAGAACGAAGAGAGAACATACCTGCTCCGCTGCCGTCCTCGTCGCGAGTCTGGCGACGTCGGCGAGTTGCTGCGTTAACAAGCCCATCGTCTATGGCTCTGAATGTGGGGAGAGGTGGAGAACAGGATGTCATCAAATTCAAATCTGCATTTTAAGGACACTCTGAAAGGGGTTGACATATAGTTAGTAATGCCGGTTAGTTACAGACGAAAAAGGAGATGCATTAATGCCTGGCAGGTTTCCCTGATGTGGATGCGAAAAGAACGAAGATGTTGGAGGCCTGGTCCGCAGTTTGATAGGCCGATGAAAAGAAAAAAGCTCACTGAGGCCTGAGATCTGAAACCTAAGGCCTAAGGTCCGATTGTAATTGAGCCAGACTTCCTTGACAAAAGTGGCCAGAATTATGGTAAAACAATCTTAGTGTATCCCGCGTACGGTCTGCGCGGGAGACAACCACACAGTTAAATCAAGGATTCATCAAGGACACTGGTAGTAATGATACGCCTCGAATAAGCAACACAGAAAATGTCTGCTAATAGGCCATTGTACCCAGCGAAGCACCGCGAACGGATCAGCTGTAACTCCGTGCGCCCCAGCCGGAGGACCGACTTGCTTGCGCCATGGCCGTCAATACCGAGTCTTATCAATCGAGTCCGCGGGCGACCTCAGTCGATTCATCATGAATCGGAGCTACACCCACGGCAACCTAGATACAATTCAGTTGATTAACGGCATTTTCTGTATTTCTGTACCGCAATGGACACATTCGACGATAGTGCCAGCGCGTACTTGCGCTTTTGGGACACGGCAGACACACGTTGACCCCTGATAATTCATGTCCTGGACGATTCCTATAAGGATAACACAAACCAAGGCAACCTGGAACACTCGCTTTTGTTTGAATACACCGCAAACAACACAACTTTTCGTACCCCGCTTTCTTCCACTTGGCGATCATGCTATGGGGAGATGTCAAATGATCGAGCCTAGGGGAAAAAAGGAGCTGTCGTACTTTGCGTCCGCGTACCCCTCCTTCAAAAGCCAATCGTACAGCTCCTTCGAGATCGCCTCTCGCTTATAGTACAGTTCATAGATATATCGTGAACGCGTATGCGAGATGCGCATTATGGGCCAAAGAGATTCCGTCTTGCGCTTGCCCTCATGCGACTCATTTTCGGCGTCTCGCATCTTCTTCGCATAGTCATCGAGAATCTAACCAAAGGGCGTTGGCGAACATCTGTAGAGACCATAGGTATCGGAGCTTACAGATTCAATCTCTTCGAACCCCTCTGGCGGCTTCTTGGTCCTCGAAGTCCTGATTTTCGGCATCGCGAGTCGTGGTGGACTTGAGAGTGGCGAATCCCGTGACTCGGTCGGAAAGCTGCTGACCAAGCTTGGTCTTACCCTGCTAGGACCGGTGATAATCGGTTGGGAGGTCCGATCCAGGGTCCGGACAAATTTTGAATTTTGACCTCTCGATGTCACCGCCAGAGTCCGGACAAATGGCCCCACCGGGCGCGACAGGTCTGAGGCAAGGTCCGGACAATGGGCACGTACCACGAAGAGGTCTGATCCCGCATCCGGACATTGCCTATTTTGGATACGGTGGTGGCTCCCGGGAGCTCGTTCTCATGAATTGAGATACAGAACAATGGCAGCTATAGTGCCATATGCATTACTGAATTTTGGCCCTTGAGACTGAGCTCCTCCTTACAATTCATTCTTATCTCTGTTTCACTCATCTCATTTGATCTATCCTGGCCTACATGCTGTTATGGACTTATCCATGATGAAGCGGGACATTTGCCAGTCAACTCCTTCTTGGTCCTCCTGCCAAAGAGCGAGAGCATCAAGACGTTCAACAATCACGTAGAAATCGCACTCCGGGCTCACAAAGTCTTTGAGGAGCTTTTATTGGAGAAGGCTTTGGCAAAAGTGATTTCAAACTTAAATACAGTACGTACGGCAAAGGGGAAAGGCAGATTTTCACATTACTGAGCTACCAGAAGATGATTGCGAGGAGGATTTTTTTTTACGATTTTTACGATTTTTTACACATAATTTCGAGGTCTGATCTGTAGTCCGGACAAAAGAATTTCGGACCTGGGTGAGAGCCGGAGTCCGGACAAAATCTGGTCCTTCCGACGGGCTTAAAGTCCGGACAAAATTTTCTGAGGGCCGAAAATCGGGATCGGACCTCCCGCCCAATTATCACCGGTCCTACCCTGCTCTGACAACTTGCAACCGCCTCGTGCCACTGAGACTGTCTGAGACCTCCTGGGACGGAGTACAGTTGAACTCGAGACAAACTCAGGAACAGCCAAGACTCCGTTCCTGTTCGACAGTCAAACCATTGGAATTATCCCGAATCCCGATCCGGGGTGACCGTGTATAATTTTCAGGGGTCGGTCCACCACTGTAGGTCCAGCTACTGCCGCCCAGCCTGACGTCCGTTTCATTAACCGTCGGTGATATGTTGTAGCTGTTCTTCATTTGACGGGCACGTGTCATTTTCACTTGACTGAATCCTCATCCCGTCGCAATAGCTATTAGGATGATCCTCAGCCTTGCATTACTATCCAAATCTGGGCGATTGAGTCTCGTCCCCCCTTCAGAGACTGATGACGCGTCCGAGTCCGAGCTCCGTTGTCATCCCGACACAAGACGCTACCTCCGTTACTTTCCGGAGCAATTTTCTGTCTCGGACGCCCGTGCACAGCCGGTTGGAGCGCGGCCCTGATCAGTCACTCATAGACTTCCACATTCATACACTCGATGCCGCGGCGTCGGCGGAACAACCAGCGTCCAAATTCGTCGGCACAACTGGGATATTCCACATTGATAAAGCCAACAAGTCGTGCGAGGTCGGGATTCTCATCAGTCCCGAGTACTTCCGGGGAGGACTCGCCACGGACGCGCTGTATACGGTTTTGGTGTGGGTCTTCGAGGAACGGAAAGAGCATCGCGCGGTGTTTCAGACTGGGGCTGATAATCTTGCGATGCGAGGCTGGTTGGAGAGTGCTGGCGCGTCGTTGGAAGGGACGCAGAGAGCTCTCTGGGCGGATCCGACCACCGGTGGATATACTGATGTTTGCCTGTTCAGCATACTTGAGGAGGACTGGGTGACGACGGTCAAAGGGAGGCTAGAGGCTCGTATGAACCGAGCCATTACTCTTTAGATGGAAATCTATATATTCTGGGCAATTCCAGATTCGAATGTCAAGCTGGATTTACTTCGTGCTGAACCCGGCCGTTGTTGGCTAAGTGTCCATCTTGGCTATTCCATTCCACTTCATTTTGAAGTTGAATGTTCCTCATCCTTACCCGAGCCGTTTGCTGGCTATGTGTCTATCTATCCGTATTCCATTGTAAAGTTAAATTCCGCTTGTCTTTGACCTCAATCTTGTGTGTAGTTGTGTGAGCATTTAAAAATCTCCCCCGTTTCCCATATTCAGAAAGGCTATATTTTTTCTAAAAAATCTTGACTGGTCTCCTTTCTACTCCTCTCTAAGCTTAAGTTGACTACTGAATTGCTTCATGGCCATTCTGTGAAAGCAAGACATCCAGCGGCACGTGAAGCAGCCTTACCGCAATTTCCATGAAAATTAACTCTCCCCAGAAACTAATTCTGGCGCTTCAACTGTTTGCAATCAGGCTGAACCGGGGTCAAATGCAAATTTGCCTATTTGGGCCGTGAGCGGTTGTTTATTTGGGCTCCGTTCTGCCACCAAACAGCACCACGCGCAGCCCTTGCTCAAATTTACCAGCCAACTCCGAGCCTATGGGCTTCTTGTCCCCCTCACATCGTCTCGCGATCACTTGAAATTTCTTTAGATTCAATTTTTTGGGCTGTTCACGCAGGTTTGGACTGGTATCATTCGCTTTGAACCCTCGCACGCGAGCTCGTCATGGCGCTCGTAGTTCCCATCCTGCGACTCTTGATGCTCCTCCTGAATATATACGAGACCTTCAAGGTGCTGAAACCACCCCGCCTCTCGCGTCGCAACTCTGGCCAACCCACGGTCCGAGCCCTATCACAGCGGAAGCGGACCATGAAAGGCTGTCTGGCGGTGTGGATCGTATGGGTACGCACATCACGACATCTCCTAGGTTACTCACTCACGCGAGTCTCCAGTGCTGTTTCATGACTTATGAACGGATGGCTGAACCCATCGTGTCCTTGTTCATCCCCTTCTACGACGAATTCAAGTCTCTTGTCCTCCTGTTCCTTATTTTGACGCGGGCTAGGGTACGAGGGTTTGAATTTCGCTAGGACTTCTCATTCTTACATGGAATTTCAGGGCGCCGAACCCATCTATCTTCATATCATTCGTCCTTTACTCAGACCCTACACGTCCACCGTGGATGCTCTCTTTGACGTCGCCCGGATGTTTGGTGACATCATATTTTTGCTGTCAACGTATCCCTTCCAGCTTCTGGCCACCTGGTGGCAGAACACATTCACTCATCCCGAGCCACCGGTGGAAGAAGCGGCCAACGGTGGTTTGTATGCGGAGGTGCAGCAAGCGCTACACTCTGTCTCGTATCAACTGCCGGCGCAACCTGGTGGTCGAAGAAGATCCTCGGGGCCAATTCGGGACGACTTCCACGCCGTTAATGGAATGATCGAGGAGCAGAATGTAATGCCTCGTCCTCGTTTTTCTGCAGGGTACGTCGATGGCCTCGAGCCTGCTGCGCGAGGACAGGCTCACGAAATATGGCATCCCCCTCGTTCTGCGTATCAAGACGAGGACGAGGACAATCCTCTGTCGTTAGTCCCGGACCTGGAAACCGAGGAAAATCGGCGGGAGCGCGAACGGATGGAAGAATGGAGACAATATCCGCCTTTCCCATCTGCCTACCCTCCGACCCCGCTGCCTGCATCGTCCTCCCGTCTTCCGCTCCCATCTGTTCCTGCATCTTCATTTGTACCCCGGAACTTCTCTCCCATCGTTGAAGACCAACAATCGGAGCAGGATTTTGGGCAGTCGCTCCCGTCGCCGCATGAGCTTTCGAACCCTGGCTCTGTTGGAGGCGTGAGCGACGAAGACAACGTATTAGGGATTCAAGCTGGCCCTTATAGGGCCACCCCCTCCCAGGACAACACGATGGATGAGGACGAGGAAGAAGACGACGATTTTGATGTAACCTTGCGTACTCCTGGTCCGTTGGTGGAAACTCAAGTCAACAGGGCGCCAATGACGCGGTCGAAATCCAAGCAGTCGTCGTCGTCTAGCGATGCGCTGGAGACCCCGCTCGCTCTGCCCTCTCTCCTCTCTCGGATATCGTCCGATATGTCATCGGTCTCGAGCGAATCCAGTACCACTTCCTTGGTGGGCCAGAAACGTTCGCGGGAGTTCATCGTGTCAGCGCATGCTCCGAAATCGCCTGTTCCTCGTGGCACGGGCAACCGCCGGTCGGCACACTCGATAGACGGCCCGCTGGAAATAATCGATGATGAGAGTTCCTCCGTCTCTACTACTTCCGATGACGACGAGGACGATGTTGATGCGGATACGAGCGGTGGCGTCAGCGAACCAAAGTCGCCGCTGATGAAGAGGCGGCGCGTTGCCAATGTCTCCCCGCCGATCAGAGTCCAGCCCCGTCGCACGACCCGCACGACGTCTCAGGAGCCGCCTATCGTCGCTGCACCTCCGCCGCGCCGACAACGTCAGCCGAATAAGTCTGAAGCTCCGTCTGGTAGCCGGGCGTCGTCTCGTCTGGCTAATAGTGCTCCCGCTGCTCAAACGATGCCCCGGCGGCAGGAAACTGGAGCTACGGCTGATCCAGATGGGCATCTAGGGGCGTCGAAGGTTTCCCGCCCTTCACGTAGAGCTATGGGTGGTGAGAACACTGTGGCCGCAAAACGGAGGTAGTCTTTCCATCATCCACCTGGGCACATTTCATTCCTGCAATCTAATGTATATACATATCCTCATCTTATCTTCATCTGTACTCCACCCCATCCATCCACGTCTCCCCCATTATGTGCGCGCGCACGAGCCCGGCCTCCTCATATCGTATGACCTACCTATATACATGGTTCCTGAATCCAGGTCCGCCGCGTCTCCTAAGCTAAGGCTTTCCTGGCCACTCGTGCGTCTCTACTTCGTTTACTTGAGGCTGACTTCGTTTTTTTGTTCTTACTTGACTCCGCTTAACTCACTCACCGCTCAGCGTGGTTATTAACATTTGTTTATCAAGGCCAGAGTAGGGTCTTATTCTCCGGCGCAGTGTAATACGATTTACGGTAGGTTCTTCTGGTTTGGCGTGTTACCGTCCGTTCGCTAATCCATACCTCTAGCATTCGTCGTTCACAGGAAAAGCTGCGTCCACAAACTGTTGATACTGCTCAGGTGCCGGAAGGAATGCGCTGGGCCGTCAGGATTCGTGAGCACTCACCTCCTTCCTCAACACTCGTCTGATAATGATACAGTCTTGGCAATGCCAGCTGTTCGCTTTCTTCTCGCCGGTGCGTTATGGCTTCGCCTGTCGTATCCAGTTGAGTGTGACGGTTTTTTGCCTGTCCAAAGTAGGGTCGTACACCTCGATTCACCCATTGTCATTATGATTTGGTAGGTCTTTCCACCTTTTTCCCGCTTACCATAACTTTGCGATCACGGATGCCTCTATGGTTGGTCAGCGTTCCCAAACGGGCGCTTGAAGTCGTTCATCCCAATCCGTCATCTCTTGCTCAGAATATCCGCTCCATAGCGAACGGAAGCAAATGCGGCGCCCTGTTATCCCGTTCGTATTTCAGTTCCCAGTATTTCCTGATCCACACTTGGCAGTGCGCATGGACCTTACGCCAGCTGTTCGCCTGCTTTGAAAATAAATGAGGCCCTCCAAACTCCGCGACACTCTCGATGCGTTCCACATCAAACACTTCGCCGTTCGTTGGTCCACCCGAGTACAACGTTAACGTCGGTGGCGCCATTAGGCCGCGCTGAAGCAGAGACAGAGCAATATCAACTGTACACCGGGAATAGTTGCCTCCCAAACGCGATCAACGGAAGCTCTCATACCATATCCCCGGCAGTCTCGCTCTAATGACCGGGTGCGGGGCGGAGCGGCGGAACGGCGCGCTGTAGCGAGAGGCCACGACAATGCAACGTGTTCCATTGTACACCACTGCCTCAACGAGAACTCCGCCTGTGTTTGTGGGTGCGTACCCCTACTACCTTTCAACTATGCGGCGTGTGTTCAGAATTTTCTTGCCACAGCATTTGCCTCGTGTATTCCCTTAAACGGCATGGTAGATTTCCATAACGGAATGTTTGTCTGATCCCTCAGAAATCAACACATGCGATTAGATTTTCTCATCCGCAACGCCACACAATGCACTACACAGAAAAAAAACACCATGCTACTCTCTCCCCTCACGATCAGAATTCGGGGCCTATCTCTTACCGAGATCTTCCCCACGTCGTTCGAGTCACAGGTGTCTTGCATTAAAGTTAGCCGTATCCTGGTGGCCTCCCCTCACTCTCTCGACCTGCAATGTCCCATAAAACCCCGCGAGCGTCAAATCAAGCGATACTTCTCTGCACCTCTGCCGTTCCGGCGTTTAGCCTTCTACCTCTACTTGCACTCTTAATACTTGTCATGAAAAGGAAAAGACACCCGTCCACGACAGATGATCCCGAGGATCAGGGGTCCTCTGAGACGGAGTCGCATACGACAATGGCGTCGGCGGGCGAGAAGACTGCTTCCAATGCCCCTCATCGGCAGGCCCCGCCGCCCAAGAAACAGAAGAAGGCAATTCCGCGGCGCATGCTGCATATGAAAAACAATGTGCGTCTGACCGACCATGCACCCGCCCTACCATTCTCATCCTACTCTTTTTTTCCAGATGACCGTATGGGGTGATCGATGGCTACCTGCAATTCAACCATCGACCGCCGGATCGCAGCAGGGCGAGATTGACCCTAGTGGAATCTATACGGCATCAAGATCCCCTCCGCCCGCCTACCGTGCGACACCGTTGCCGCTCTCGCCAGTCGTAATGACCTCCAGCTCCTCTTCCCCGAATCCCCACCCTCTTTCTTCCGATTTCGAGTTCGTCGACGACTTTTCTGCTCCACCGCCGTCCATATCACACAGCTCAACCTCCCTTGATGGAATATTCCTCTTCGGGGGTGGTTTCGGATCGGGCGGAGGGTCGCTGGGACAGTCGTCGAACTCAGACGATGCCCTCTCTTACTGCACTTTCCAGGAGAATCATCGCCCTTTTGAATTCAATCCAGACGCGTCTTCTTCCTTTTCGCATACTTCGCATCCCAGTTACAATGCGTCCCCATCTATTCAATCCTCTGCGTCATTCACATCATCTTTTCCCAACCAGTTTTCAAACCCGATGACCTCCATGGATCTCCATCCAGAGAGTTCGTTTGCCCGCATTTCTTCTGGTCTCGATAATTCCCAATACCCAGTTTATGGTGGTGCTGGTTCCTTCTCCGACTGGATTCCGCCGGCCGTGCCTCTCCACAATGTCGCTCATTTGATGGATGGTTTTCCTTATCCTTCTTCTCTCGACTCATTTCCCTCTCCATCCCAAAGCACGTCCGGCTTCTCGGCGGCTGTGTGGAAACCTAACAGCAGCACTCATTATGGTGGAGCGATGCCTATGGTCGCGGGCCATTCGACTCCGCCAATGTACACTCAACAAGGCTCTCCCTATCTGGCCATGACAGCAGGCTCATATTCCCCCGTATATCGTCGCTCAGGTTCAGGCTCGCCGATAGCCCTGTATTCAGGCCAACCTTCCCAGTACCACCCCCACACAGCGCCGCTTCCACCACTAGCTATGCGCACCACATCATCAGGATCCCTTGCCTCGCTCTCTTCGATGGATGGGCATTCTCCGCATTCGAGTTCTTCCGACCAGATGAAGTATTCACAGTCAATGTCAGGATACTCCGACTATGGCGACGTTGGCTATAGTTATTCTTCTCCCCAGCATTCAGGTGTTTTCACGGCTTCTCCTGGATCCGTTTCATCCATGTATAGAGGGAACGAAGGGGCATACACACACACGTCCCGCACTGTACCACTTCCATTCCACAACCCGCCACCACCATGTCATAATTCCAACTGGTCATTGTAGTTGTTCTGCACATTGGCCAACCTCTCCTTTTATATATTTACGTCTTAGTTTCACTGTGTCTAGCACACCGAACTGTGTAAATCTTCATGAGTAGTACGACTTTCGATGCTAACACGACCAAACTCAATCTTGAAGTCGGACTCCATCATGCCTGTTCCTTGGGAGGCTCTCATTCCTTTCGGTCTCGGTTTACGCTTGATACTAGGAAATCCCATCTGACGATCACTACTTTTGGGTACCGCCAGGTCTCCTCGTCACCATGTTTGGCGTAACAGGTACTCTTGCGAACGTGACATTCCGTGCCCAGAACCAATGGAAAGTACGCCTAACTACAGACTCGTCGCGTTTCCGTTTCTGACTCTAAGAAGCCTCCGCGCTACGGCCTCGAACGATGGGATGAAATGATGATAGCGCGGGACAACCGACTGACAGGACACAATCGCGGCCAGACGGTGCGTTTCAAAGCTGTACACTATCAATTTATCTACAATCTCACATTTTCTCTAGTCAGATCCCGTAATTCGGTCTAGCGCGCCAAATTGAATGAAATGAATGGGTCCAATCGTTGAGATATAATCCTGTTCGATGTTCACCCACCGCAAGATAACAGCACGCCATGTTCGTGTTGTCTCTGAGGCCAGCCATGCGCATGGCTACTTGGCACCGGCGGCGAATCAGACACCGCAAGTGATAGAACGGTTCCATGGACTTTCTTACAATGTACAGCCGCATCGCGTGTTCATCGTACAACCGTCGGCCTTTGGTTTCAACAGAGAACCCCGCTCTTTGCGTGACAATTTTGCACAGCTGGTCCTTGTGCTCTCTTCAGATTGAAACAGTACACTATCTTTTCAATTTGGCCAGAGAATGCGAACACGTGACCTACCTTCTGTGTGGCGCCCATTTTTCTTCTGACGCACAGATTGTTTTCGGGGATGTGCGCTAAACTTTTTCAGGCATCGGTTAGATTTCACCCGCGCAAGATGTCCCCGGGGATTTCCGCGACTTGCGACTCGGACTCGAAGCCGTTAACACGCCTACATGTCGATCGGTTAGTATTAGCCTTCTCTTCTGATACTTATAACTACTGACAGATTCCATCCCATAAGACTGAATTTCCCTGTACCTCAGGTCCGGCTACACACTCGACGAGCGGTTTAGGGAATATGAAGGAATTGAGGCGTCCAGGGAACCCTATTTTAGCCGATGAAAATCGTGTCTTTCGCGAGGCCATCCTGTTGAGCCAACGAAGCGGGATGTAAGACCAAATGCACCCTCGTTGTCCCTTGATTAGCTCTTCGCGGATCTTTCTTTCGGACTTGTGGTATTCACTCCACCATTTAACCACGCTACACGGGCTATCGATGACCTTGGCTGTTCATATGTTCCAGTACGTGTCTCCGAACCCGCATCGATCGCTGAGCTTCAATTCTTACCCCGGCGTCCGCCGTCATGTCCGCGGGTAGGCTGCGGTCGTGAAAGAACAGGGATTAGTACTACTTCTGCAGAATTTCAGGGTCAAGAGGCAAGAGTCTTATCCAAGAAAGAACGATCATCATTTTGATCGCTGTTCCAATAATTTGTTTCAGTCTCGGACAGTAAGGGAGAGGACGCAGGTAAGTCTACGTGCACCTACAAGATCGGGCGTACAGTATTACTAATCAACGCAACACCCCACCCAGCCATCTCTCGACATCGCCCACGGCGCTCCCGTCATATGGGCGCTCCGACGGCCAGCGCCCGTACACCTTCCCTTCAGCCGACGCCCCCAGCTGCACCAGTTCCTCCTCAAGCTCCGCGGACAGGCTCGGCGCGCGGAGAGCGCAGGAAAGGATGACCCCGTGCTTCGCGTGTACCTCGGCGGTCTGGCAGTCGTTGTGGGCCGCAATAGGATAGAATAGATACGCCACTTACGACTGGGCCCCACGGGAACGACGTGTCGATGGTGTACGTGAATGCGGGTGTTTGGCTGTACAGCCAGTCCCAGCTCTGCGTGGAAGGCGTGAGGAGGCGTCGAAATGAAAGAGCAGGAAAAATCGGACCTCGAGTTCCGTGATCCCGCGTTGGATGTATGATGGGTCGCCGGAAGTTTCGTCGACGGTTTGAGCCTAAAAAAGTAAGCGACTGTGGGCACGCTCTGCTAGTACGTACTGGGTCGGCGGTCTCGTCGAGCGCGTACTCTCTGCGAAACTCGGTGACCATGGCACGGGCAAAGACGGCGTGCTCGATTTCCGGGCTGAACTGCTGGAGGTTGCAGACGGGGGATCGCACGGACGCAACGCCAGCAGTGATCATGGTTTCCTGGAGGGTGTCATCTATCAGCTCCTGTGAAGGGAAGGAGGATCCTGGGCACCTTGTTTGTGCGGAGAAGATCACCAAGGGTATCGAGCTGCGTCGAGATCAACATTGTGCCGTGATGGTACGCCCGCGTGTTAACGATCTTGTACGCAGAGCCCGAGACGTGGTTATCGGTAGCGCGGTCAGCCTTTCATCGCGGCGAAGTCCGAACGGCGACTCATCTTGTCCTCCCCCACGCAAATATCGTTTCTGTCGTTTAGGCGGGCGCGCTCAATTCCTAGCGAGCGTACAGCACGCAGGACGATCTGAGCTGTGACTCGGCGGTCAAACTCGCGACGCGCGAGGTGGATGGAGAAGTTGGTATTGCCCAGGTCCTGCGTTGAAAAAAAATCACAAACAACGCGTAGTTTCAAGGATAGCAATGACGGACATGATACACTGTTCCCCCACCGCTGCGCCTCCGTACAAAAGGGACCTCCCGGGACCGCAGCGCGTCCATATTGACCTCCTTCCATGGGTTCTGGTTCCGCCCAATAACGACGCAAGGCCTGTTTCGGTAGAGAAAGAGCAGAGGCTTCTCGGGAGGACTGTGTCTGAAGAGCCTTGTCGCCCGGGTGAGGAAGGCGAAACACCGAGTGGATAGACGGACCAGTCCTCAAATGTGAGATTGAAGAGGGGATCCGTGGATTGGGATATGTACACTGAGTTCTGGATCTCTTCTATGCGGTTAATGCTATGTCTAGTAGTGAAGCCTCTAGGAAGGGATGGTATTGGACGAGTTCTGAGGTGGTAACGCGTGGAATGGAGCAAGCCATTCATCTAAGTTCCGGTTGCCGAAAAGTTCGTTTTTTTCACTGTGGTGCTTCAAGCTTCAAGCTTCAAGGCTTAAAATGTTGATTTGGCGGATGATTTTTGCAGCTTTTCGTGGCGCTCTTGGGGAGTCAAGTGCTGGTAAGAAGGCTAAACGATCACGTGAAGCACAGATGTCTCTCCGATTTTTTGCAGCTCGTATTCCTCGACGGATATCTCGTCCCTATTGCTTCTTTGCGCATCGTAACGGACCTGTAAACTTACGTTCCCGGCCCATTCATACCGCTCCTGGTCTACGAAACAGCCACACCTCGCTCACAAATATCCTGGCCTCCGATACACCTCTTCCCGTACAAGTTTCCTCTGTCTCTGAGGAAGGCATCCTACTCGAAGATGGCCTACTCCTTCCGGCAGCGTGCATCTTCCTCGATGGCAAAGTATTTCTCTGGGACGTCCCGGAGAGTGTGACGCAATGGCGCCGGGAGCATCTCGTTATGCTCGAGGTGGTCGTTCCGAAACCTGGTTCGTGTGCATCTGGTGTTGAAATGCACATTTATTAGACTCTTGCACAGAAATACTGATATTAGGAACGGGTGTCGAGATGGCCCATCCTCCGCCGTCGTTCCGGTCGTATTTGACGGAACTCGGGATCCAAGTCGATGTTATGAGCACGGTAAGTTCTTTCACGCTGTTCCTAATCCTTCATTGAACAAATCCCGTGCAGAGGAATGCGTGCTCGACGTATAACCTCCTCTCCGAGGAAGGCCGCAGAGTAGCAGCTGCTCTCGCGCCCATTTCACCCCGGCGTTGGCAGAAGTCATTAATTCAATAGGTAAGATGGGATACAGCACTGAAAACGAAGGGCGAAAAACGACAGAAAAATCAGTCATGCGAGATCTTCAGTCCGGACGCGTCTTGCGTTTCCCGCGGATCGTGCTGGACTCGGCAGGCGGAGCTGGTGCGCTGAATTGTGGGGACACTTCATCTTCGTCGTCTTCGAACGGCGTAAACGCAACAGGAAGGAGTTGGCCTGTAAAAATAACATACACGAGAAAGAACAATATATTGGACAAGGACAGAATAAAATATAAGGAAACCTGATGTAGAGGCGGAGGGCCACTTACCCGAGTCGGGGTCGCGAAATTGGATGAAAAGAGCCTCCCAGTTTACTACGCCGGCGTCCTTGAGCGACGCTTTAAGATCCTCGAGCACCTGGTATTCGCCCGTGAGCTTGCCGCGCTCCTTCATCGCCTTGCAGAGCTCAAAGTCGGCCACAGCGGCGACTGTAGGTACATCCTCGACCTGATTAACGTCCGATGTGAGCGCCGAAAGGACTTCGGTTTTGAGCGCGGCAACTGTGATGGTGGGAGCCACAGTGGTGAGGACCGTCAACTTGTGGGTCTTAATCAGCACTTGGAACACTTTCGGCTGGGTTTTGGGAGGCTTCAGGAAAACCTAAGACGCGTCTTTCGGGTACTATGGGCCACCTACCATGCTTTAATCGCGTCAAGGGATGCGTGCGCGGCTTCTGACTTGAGAGAGGAGAAGGACGAATGTTTTTGTTTGGTCTGTAAATAAGATCACAGCCACATCACGCTCTTCGCTCACAATGAGCACCAGCGAGCAGGCCGTCGTCCCCCAAGCCCAAGATATCCCAAAGGTCGCGGAGCTCGGGACGACCAGCGCGCCCCTTAAGAGTGCGGCATTCTTTATCGGCGCGTATTGCAAGGAATATAATGGTGCTTTCCACTTCGTTGGATGATATCGCACATAAGCTAACCCGGCGCAGAGGACTTCATGCTCTGCAAGTCGGAGAACCGCGACCCGGCCCATTGCCTGAAGGAGGGGCGGCGGGTGACGCGTTGTGCGACAGATCTGTGCGTCCGACATTGTACTGTTAAATCTATAAGGCCGACAACTGCTTCGGCAGGATAACAAAAATGAGGGAGAATTGCTTGGAACAATTCGATTCTCATTGGGGCTGCCTCGAGCAGAACAATCATGTGCGTCGCAGCACAATTTTATGCCCTTAAATATTTATTCTGCCCCAGCAATACTACCGCTGTCGCCCCGCCGAGCGCACACTCAACACATGCATGTTCGAGAAGCTGGTGTGTTCTGTGTCCCCGCCGTCCATCCTTCGCTCTAATACATTTGGTCGCACGCAGGGTCTCGTGAAGGTCATACCTGGGACACCGGAGGGCCGGAAACCTATACACGAGATCGAGAACCCAGTCCTCAAGCGACAGCAAAAGTGATCTATCCACCGACTGTTAGACGTGGATTGTACGCAATGATAAATTAATATTTTCCACTGAAGTCTTGCTCGACCACTAATTTCAAGAAATTCTCCGCACCTCTGTATCGCCCATTCATATGACGACCAGCCGCTGGGTTACAGACCGACCATGTACCCTCACAACCCTCAGCCTCTTGGCTGCAAGAGTTTTTGATGAGGTGCTGCAAATACGGGTGGAACGACCACGGGAAGCTACTGCCATGCGGTGGCGACGAGTAAAGGTGGTTTCATCCACAGCGTTCTGACGCGTGGAGCTGCGCGCTAGCTCTTGAAAGGCGGGCTGCCGGGTGCACTGACGCTTTCGAAAAGCGATCCAGTCGCGACGATCGGAATGTTTCTTGCGCGGCCGCCTCTGATCTATCTTTGGGCAAGATTTCAGAGCCCAGAATCCCGGCTTTGGCTGGGAGAACCAGTATCGGCGCTGAGACTTGGTTACTGTACCTGATTTCGCTTTCTGGCCTTGTTTCAGGCAGGACTCTGCATGCGTGCACACCAAGCCATGATAAACGTTCCAGAATATCGTACACAATCGAGCAAGATGGAAATAAACGTCCAGACCCTACAAATACAGTGGTTTGACACTAGAATGGATACAGACTCCCCTGCTAGAGGTTTTGGATGAGGATACTGCGATTGCGAGTGGAAAGAAAATAGACTAACCCGGACCGCGGGAAGCTAAGTAGTTCAAGGTAGGGAGGTCGGAGTTATTCGGAGATCGCCATCGATCGAGGACCCGGAAAGCCCCGATTTTCATTCTTGTCTTTTGCGATCATCTTCCTGAACAAGAGTGGCGAAGCAAAGTCGAGATTCGGGCACCCAAGAGAATGCAGACGCCAATCAAGGTCTCACAACCATCAACGGTCCCCCTTTCCGCTCCTTCGGCTGCTTTGGCCAACATAATAAGACAATAGCAACTAGCTCAGACGCGCTCTCAGGCCTCAGGCTTTGCATGGCGCCCATGCCCAGGTCGATCTCCGGCGATGTCGGGCAGGAATTTAGACGTTGCTTATCCGTCAATTTTAGGTGCAATGCCTGGCCTCCGTTTCCACTACACTAGGCATTCGTCTAGGATGCCAGCCAGTCTTTCCTCGTTATTCTCATCAGCTTCCCGCCAAGGAGAGTTAGCAGGAACGGTCATGATTCATAATTGGCGTCTTCCGAGGCACATCGGCGCACGCTACGAGGTTTCTTTTTGTTTACTGAGGATACGGCTTGCTTTTGTTCTTTTGTCTTTCGGTTGCCTTTTTGGGACGATACTTCTTGCACTTTCCTAAGCGATACAATTAAAAGCGGACCCCCTCTAGATGCAGTCCTTCATCCCTTCGCCGCGATCCCCTCTCCCCCACTGCCTCCCGATACCATCTTTGCCATGGAGGATGATCTCAAACCGTACACCAGTTCCAACGAGGCGTTACCTCAGTATGTTCGCCGCCGGACTGTTCCCGATGTCCCTGAGGACGTCGACTACATGATGGAACATCTGAATGACCCCAATATCGACTTGAAGAAGCCACTGGCCAAGCCCATCAGCTTGGAATCTCTTAAGAGTACTAGGTCTCAGACGACGAAACCGGGCTATGCTCAGTCAGACGTCGATTTCGACTCTTCCGACAGATACTCGGCTCCCTCGAGAGCTGGATCGAGGGATTCCACCGTAGTTGAGTTTGACGAGTGCGTTGATTTTTCTTCTCGTCTTCGCCAGTTTTTAAGAGCTTTTCTTGCAGTGAATCTCCCTATCCTGAAGTGCGAGCAGCTGTCTCCAGCGTTGACGACCCTTCCATGCCGGTCAACACGTTCCGCATGTAATTATCTCTCATTTTATCGCGTTTTCCGTCCATAATAATTCTTCTATCAGGTGGTTCCTGGGTATCATCCTGACGATTCTGCTGGCTGGAATCAATCAGGTCTTCGAATATCGGGGTATGTCACCTTATGTGCTCTCCTTGTGTTCGCCTCCTGATCTCATCCGCCCAGCCCCGTCCATCTTTATCACCTCGATCGTCGGACAATTGATTTCTCTGCCCATGGGCAAGTTCCTGGAGTGGACCCTCCCATCGAGGCAATTCAAAACGCTCAACTACGTCTGGTCATTCAATCCCGGTCCCTTCAACATCAAGGTTCGTATCTGGATTTGTCGTCACTACCAACGGCAAATCTAACGTCGCCTTGTAGGAGCACGTTTGCATCACCGTCATGATCAACATTGGTTACATTGGCGCTTATGCCACGGACGTCCTCGCCACCCAGCAGATGTACTTCCACCAACGACTCCCTTGGGGTTATCAGATCCTCCTCGTCCTCGGCACTCAAGTCTTCGGTTTCTCGCTCGGTGGTATGCTACGCCAGTTTGTTGTCTGGCCATCGTCTATGATCTGGCCGAGCGCGTTGGTCAACTCTGCCCTCTTCAACACCCTGCACAAGAACTACGGCAAACGCGACCGCGGCCACATGACTCGCGAGCGGTTCTTCCTCATCGTTTGCGGGTGCAGCTTCGTGTGGTATTGGGTGCCCGGCTACCTGTTTACCGCCGTCAGCGTGTTCAACTGGATTTGCTGGGTGCGTTTCCTCTTTTAGCAGAGACATGTGTCTGACTCATCACTCCCTATAGATCGTGCCCAACAACGTGACGGTCAATGCTCTGTTCGGTGCCAACACCGGACTCGGCATGAGCGTGATTACATTTGACTGGGCGATGATTTCGTTTATCGGCAGCCCGCTGGTCACGCCCTGGTGGGCGGAAATGAACACGATCGCGTCGGTCGTCGTTTGCTTCTGGTTTGTTGTGCCCCTCATGTATTGTGAGTACCCTTTCCCTTCGTTTGGAACCATTTTTTGACTGGCACCGACAGTCAAGAATGTATTTTTTACGGCTTATCTTCCCCTGTCTTCATTCTTTTCCTTCGACAACACCGGGATGCCATACAACATTTCCGCCGTCATCGATAGCAATGGCGAATTCAGCGCGGACTTGTACTCCGCCTACTCGCCCATCTTCATGACCAGTGCTCTCTGCATGGCGTACTTCGTCTCTTTCGCGACGACGGGCTCCATTTTCACACACACCGCTCGTATGTTCTCGTCCGCGTCTTATTCTAACTCGTACTGAAAATGTGTCCAGTGTGGTTCGGGCGTGATATAGTTCGCCGTTTCCGTGCGAGCCTTAAGGACGAGCGCGACATCCACTCCCGCTTGATGCAACGCTATGCAGAGGTGCCGGGCTGGTGGTACGCTCTCGTGGGCGTGCTCTCGACGATATGCATCTTCGTCGCGATCGAGATCTTCCCCACGCGACTCCCCATCTGGGCCGCCGCGCTCGCCCTCGTCATTTCCGTCATCGCCGCCATTCCGCTCTCCATGCTGCAGGCGATCGCCAACTCGCATGTCGCGCTCCAGGTCGTCGAGGAAATGATCGCTGGATACGCCCTCCCCAGCCGTCCCGTCGCCAACATCGTCTTCAAAGCGATTGCGTTCAACGGGACCTCGCAGAGCATCGCGTTTGCAGGCGACCTCAAGCTCGGTCACTACATGGTCTGTTTCGCGCTCTCTCCGCAGCCTGTCCTCGTCTCTGACTTGTCCCTGGGCAGAAAATCCCCCCGCGTATCATGTTCATCATCCAGATGGTCTCCTGCGTTATTACCGCCTTTGTCGTCACCATCGTGCAGAGCTGGATGTTCGGCAACATTGCGGGAATTTGCACACCCGAGGCGTTGGACAGCTTTGTGTGCCCATCAAACAACCTCTTCGCGGACGCGGCTGTGACCATGGGAGGCATCGGCCCCCGTCGCCTCTTCAGCCCTGGTGGCATGTACGTTCATTTATCTGCTTTGGTACTAAAACGTTGCTGACATGCGCTGAAGGTACAACCCCCTCCTCTATGGCTTCCTCATCGGCGCTATCCTCCCCATTCCTTTCTACTACCTCGCTCGCCGCTACCCCCTCTCCTACTGGCGCTACGTCAACATCCCCGTCTTCTTCGGCGGCGTCGCCGCGATCCCCGGCGCCTCCGCGTACAACTACGCCGCGTGGGCGCTCACCGGTTTCATCTTCAACTTCGTCATCCGGCGGCGTCATTTCCGGTGGTGGATGCGCTACAACTACATCCTCTCCGCGGGGCTCGACGCGGGTGTCGCCATCTGTCTTGTCGTCATGTTCTTCGCGGTGCAGTACCCCAAGGGCGGCATCACACTCAACTGGTGGGGCAACACCGTCTGGCAGAACACCGCCGACGCGCTGGGCACGCCCCTTCTTGTGTCCGAGACCGGCACGTTTGGGCCCACGACGTGGTCGTAATCTCTCTTTTTCTCTACATTAATATCTATCTCTCTTGACGAACACAGCATACTGTATCCACTCATTCTTCGATACCACCATTCGCCTCACACCCCTCATTCCTTTGTATTTGTCTTAACCATTATTCACTTCACGTTCTACGCCTCCCTCTTAGTACCTGCATTATACGGGCATCCATCATGTACATAGAATGACTTTGCATGACATGATTCATTGAATGAACACAACCATTTCCGCGCTTTGCCAGTCGCCAGTTCAACAATCTCGCCTCGTTTGCCTTCAAGTTGTACGGTCTTCAATGAATTAACTGACCTCGTTGATCGCTCGAGCACTTCCTCTTCCGAGAACCTTTGTCCGTCTCCCACCCCCTTTCACGTCGAGCCAGCTTTGACAAGGTCCACCGATAGATTACACAATATAGCTACACCAGATATACATTTTATTGCGCCTTGTCCGCGATGAGTTTCTGCAGCTGCTCGAGCTCTTTCTCCTTCTCGATAAGCTTCATTCGCCAACGCTCCTCCTCGGCCACGACCGTCTTGCGCGCCTCCTCCAGCCGCTCCGCCTCCTCCTTCTCCATCTGGACGGTGAACTCGGGCGTGCCCCCCTTGCTCGCCTCGAGGCTGCCCATGTGCGCGAGGTGAAACGGCACGGGCTTGCGCCGGCTGCGCACGAGCGGCGTCGGCGGGTGCGCAGTGAGCGTCGCGAGGAACGTCTGGAACGGGTCGTTGAAGACGAGCTCGTCGTACTGCCAAGAGTGCACGGGCCCCGCCTTGATTGCGGCGTCCAGTGGGGGGATCTCGGGGTCGCCTGTCGCCGTCCATGGGTGCAGCTTCAGGTGGTGGTAGAGTGTGATGGGCTTTTCGCCCGCGTCCTGGGCAAAGGTGATACGAATCTGTATCTCAAATTCACCCCATCTGCAGAAATTAAAACCGTGTAAAAGACGCGCTGAAAGCACACACCCAGTTTCTGTGACCTCGAATGGCGGCTTGTCCACGTCTGTCCAAAAAAACAATGTCAAAAACAACATAACAAAAAGAGAAAAGAGACGCACTGCGCGACGGGTTCGGATACGTGTCGTGCAGCTTGAAAGTAACGCGCTTGATAAAATGGCTGAGGTCGTCTGCGCCGCCGACCATATCCTGGTCGGACGCAGATGCCGCGCCGCGCACCGCGACTGTCCACGTATGCGTGTGGTCCGGTGCCGTCGCCGCAAGTGCCTCGCGCGCTTTCGGGGTCAGCACCGTCGCTGTGTTGCCGTAGATGAGCGGACGGTAAATGCTAAGGCCCTTTTCGCAAATATCAGGACCAAAACAGGCAGCCTCGAAAGATAAGACGAACTAACGCGGACGCGGACGCGTTCGGTCGCCATGGTGGTTTCCTCGGTTTAAATCTTGGCCCAGGGACAGTATTTCGTGGAACGCGTTCAAGGAGCAGGTGGTTCGGGAAAGAGCCCCGAAGGGCCGAAACAAGCAGATATCAACAGTTTGGACTTCGCCATCGCCGTCCACCCTCAACGCCCCATGGGAACCTCTGACCTAAATTTTGCGGCATATCCACCAGCCTTCGAATTCGCCTCGCCGTTGCGCTTCGCCAGATATTTTGAGTGCAAATTTACAAACTCAACCCTCACTAACGAATCCCTCCCTGCAAGGTGACGCCGTCGATGAATCTGTCCAGTTTCCCATGCGCTTTCACAAGCGCGGCTCCTTCGTGCATTGGTTTTCGTACCTCTCACTCTCTATGGACCGGAAGGCATGTTGTCGAAATTTCCTTTTATTTAAAGAATTTATAACAGCATGCTTTCCGTGCTCCGAGTCCGCTGCGCTCATTCGTGTTCAAAGCCAGCTGGACGCAGCGTCAACAAAGGCCAAAAACGCGCTCAGTGTGACGAATCGCGTCAACGATCGGCTTGCATAGCTGTCAGCCGCCTGAGCCTCTTCAAAAGCCGGGAGGCTGACAGATTTGGCTTTATCTGCTCTTGACCTCGCCCGTCATCTGCAATCTTGTTTTCCTTGAGAACATACGCCCACAGCGCAAAATGCCCTCCGCATTCCTCCTCGGTTTCGTCCTCGGTGTCCTCTTCACCTTCGCCTGTGCATTTGTGCATCTTCCCTTCAAGATCGGGATTGTTGTGCTTCCCAGCTCGTTTCCCGTCGGCTTCGTCGTCTTCTTCGTCATCGGCAACGTCCTCATGCTCGATCTCGTTCTGCTCCTCCCTTACATCCGGTCTGCACTCGGGCTTCTCAGGAAAGTCAAGGCGACCGTCTGTATGCTCTTTCCAGGACATTCCGCCGCTAAACCTGTCCTCGCTGCTCGCCCAGAACCCAATCCGGCGCTGCTGTTCCATGACCGACCCCGCCATGCCTCCAGCGACTCCCTCTTTCCCGTCGCGGTCATATTGGTGGCGATGTTTCACCTGCACCTCGTCAACAAGGCAGCTTCCCCGACGGTTCTCGCCGTTCTCGCCCTCGGAGAAGACCGGGAGCATGCAGCGGACGATCAACTCAAGGTTCCAGGCGGGTACAAGGGCCCAGTCAAGCTCAAAGAACTCGTGCTCGACATTCCCGCGCTCGCCATATGCGCCTGCGTTGCGTTATCTTTCATTGCATGCGATGTTCTCTCCGGCTTCTCCACACTTCTGGGGTTGGTCTTCGCGCAGGCCCGGACGATTTACTGCAGGGGAAAGTGTTCAACTCAGGAGCTCGACGACGAAGAGGCGGACACTACTCTTGTCGATGAGAGCGATCGGGAGTCCTTGATCAAGACCCTCAACCCCAGCCCGGCTCCCTTTTCTCCGGTTCTTCCTTCCTCCAACGGTCTACCCCTTCGAGCCTCCCATTCGGCACCCGTGCTTTCGGACACCGTCGGTGAACGCCCCCGCCTCCGCGCTTCTACCACCTCCCTTCAAGTGGGCAGTGATGTCGAGCACACCCCCGCCGTCGCTCCATCGGTCTCGGCCTCGAGTTCCCTGCCTAGAGTCTCGTCTATAGCCTCCCCCTTCAACCCAATGGTTCCATCGTTCGTCCCTGCAGCTAAGCTATCATCCCAAGACGCGCCCACGGCCCCGGTCCCTGCCAACTCCAAACAAGAATGGGTCCCTTCGAGGCAGCTTTCGTTCGCGTGGGCACGAGGCGGTTGTGCGACACGTATCACCGCGCCTCTGATTTCCAAGGGCGACTTGGCCCCCACTCCAACGGTGCTCAAAGCCGACGCCCCAGCGTTCGTTCCCAAGGCCCCCCTCGCAGCTCCCCCGTCCTCTCCTGCTCCTGTTGCGAAGTCTGTAGTTCTTAGAGGGACCCCACCTAGTTTCTGGGCACCCGGTGGCCGTGCCATCCCCATCGTTCCGCCGCAGGATCCTTGAGCCCCATGCCAAAAAAAAATTGATACATGCAGATAGTTGTTTACTTGCTGGAAGGTTCCGGTGAGTCGGTTTTGATCACTCATCTCTCGCTGTTCTTACGGCTCAGGTCGCCCAGCGAATTGCGTGTTATTGTATCAGTATCAGCCGGTCTCCTCTCTTCTCCGGTGTACGTGTCGATTCTCTTTACTCGGGTTCTGGTGAGTTGTCCGCAATCTCTTGTTTCCCAGTTTCTCAAGGCACCCGCAGGATGGGTTGGTCATAACCATCTGGTTCCGTCTCATCTCCGGCCTCGGCCCTGTGTATTTGTATTCTCTGTATTTCCTTCTATTTACTTGGATCTCGGTGAGTCGTTCGTAATCATCTCCTCTCCTTTTTCTGACATTGCCTCTGGCAGTGTATCATTACCAACTGTCAACGTGCACTCCTATCCATCTTCTATTCTCAATCTACCCTCTACCTATCCACTCTATCTGTATTCGGTCTTTTTTATTTCTTTTCCATTCTCCTTATCTTTTGTGAGTCCGTTCTTCTTCCACGTTGACTGGGCTCACACAATCGCCGCCACAGTTACTACCCTCAATCAGGAAATTCGTCGGTCGCCCGGGATAGCATTAGCTTTCCGTGGTCCGGGTAAGTCGCTTTCTCTTCTACCCGTTTCGCAGTATCTCAATCAAAACCTTCAGCTACATCTGAATCTGTATCGTTAGACGCTATAATGCCACTTGAATGGCTGTATTTGTAGGGGTCCCACTGTTTGACTTTTATCTTCATCTTGCTTGATTGGGTATGTACAATATTCAATATAACCCATGGTATTCGAGGAACGCACACGAAGATGGTGGTTCGGGTAAAAACGCCCCGAAGGGCCGAAATAAACAAGTATCAACAGTTCACTGAACGCAACGTTGACTCTGCATTGGTTATTGAACCTGTTCCATGGCGCCGTCTACCCTCAACGTCCAATGGAGACCTCTGACCAAGTTTTGCATCGGCTTGGCGCTTCACAATAGCGTCTAGTCTGCAAACCTGGGTGTGGGTTCCACAGGCTTTACTCTCAGCTCGCTCTCGTAAATTGACTCGGATGTGCGCCAGTCGAGATGCTCGGTGGGCACTGCAGCGGATAACAGTGTGCTTTTGAAACGTCGCACACTGGCAACCTCCCTTCAAAAATCCCTCCTGTCCATATCATTATATCGATCATACAATCAGAAATCCACCCACTGTATACTGGCAGTGCACTATCACCAGTTCTCGCCCTCCCCTCGTTCAACCCACGATCTTATCTGACACAGACTTGGTTTTTCATTCGTAGGAAGACCAGGCTTGAATTGGCAGCAACTTGATTACGGGTGTAAGATGAACTCGACATCGGAGCATCGTAACGTCCCGTCGACTGATCCTTCGACGATGATGATCATCCGCCGATGTTGTCATCCCAGTTGCTATATAGTCATCAGGAACGTCCGAGGCGACTTGTGTAGCCTCTCCATCCATGTCGACTCTAGATCCTGGCAGTACCTTAGGTACGCGTAGATTTCTGTAATTCTGTCAACGCCTGACACTGTTCTATCCACCCAGGTGCCCTTCAAATCGGTGTCCTCGTATCCTCTACTCTCTTTACTAAGACAACCCCAAACTGATTGATGGTTTTTAGATTGCATATCTGCTAATGGGCGCCACAACGACTCAGGCATACGTATACTACGGGCGCTTTCCTGGCGATTCCCGCCGACTAAAAGTCCTGGTGCGTGCGAAAGAGACTTAACATATAGTAACCGGACTTCAATGATTATTTAGGTCGCGTTTGTCTGGTTAGCACTAATAGTAGCCGCCTTTCTACCATCGCGGTAGTTGACCCTTGTGGCAGGGCTTGCGACGCTGCTCATGCCAGCTGCATTGGCCAAACAGTCTATCAACAGGGTATCACCGACTACACGCATCCTGAACGCCTGGATTTTCTCCATAAGCCACTGGTGGTTTCCATCCTATTTAATGGCCTTGTAGGAGCATGCGGTGGGATCCATCGACTATCCCCGTTGTGGCGCATGTTGATTTTCACCACCAGTTCAAGGGTTTTTCTCGTTCCGTATATACAGTCTCTCGAAAAGTCTCTATATCCCTATCTTCACTGGGATCTTGTCAGTCTCTCGGGTCCTTTTTTGCGTCCTTGCTGTCGTCTATGGAACCCGGCCGAATCTGACCCTCCAGGGCTTTTTTCAAGCACAAGCCAACTGGATGCCGTATACTTTATGGATCGTTTCGACTGTGACCGATTTGATTATTGCGGCGGCAATGGTGCACTGGCTTTTGAGACAACGCCACAGCTTGAAGAACCACGCGAGGTCTGCCGCACTCTTGCTACGATCTGGGTTCCTGATTTATTTCTGCAGAACGGTTGCAATCGTCGATAAGATTATCATATGGACCATACGTTCGTCGAGAATATCATCACTATTCCATGCATCTGACACTCGATCAGAGACTGGTGTCCTTACAAGGTGAGTTGACCTGGCAGTCTTTCCCACCTATGCTTTATTTAAACCGTCTAAACACAGTGCTTCCACAACCCTGACCCTCGTCTTGGTAAGTCATGTCTCTATAGCTATAATTTTGCGCAGTAGAAATTAAACGATACCTTCCTAACAGTTCGTAACCCGCCAGACCGACTGTATGTACTCTCGAATTCGTTAGAGCGTCATTGATGGTCCTTCCAGTCACTTGGTTTGCCGCGTCTGCTGTGACACCGGGATGTGAGCTCTTACCATGTTGTAATTGATTGAGTTATTAACCCTGTCTCAGTGTTCTCCCATTCGCTCCTAGCGAGGTGAGCCCCAGTGCAAGCAAAGGAGCGTATTCAACGGGATTTCTCCAGCCTCAACTCCCGAGCTACTCTCCGCGCCATGAACGTCGACGAAATCACCTTACCGCCTTCTGCGCCAAACTCCAGTGTCAGTTCATTTTTACTGGTTGGTACCGAAGTCATAACCCACCGTCAGACCATCAACTTTGCGCCAGCCGATATCGAAATGTCCAAAACTTCCTATGCGCTGGATTGACATACAGCATGGGATGAAATACGTGTTCGAGCCGTTCTTGTGACTGGCTGGCACCGGTTGGGTCGCCGACTGCCACTGCAGCAGTATGTAATAGTAAATCGCCGAACATGGTAGCTTTTTTCTGGGAAAGTCCCCCAGGAACTTTTAATAATATTTGCTGCAGATTTTTTGTGCTCCAGAATCAGCCAGTGGTCCGAAAGTACGTTGTGCTCATTCGAGGGAAACAGCCGCGTCAACAAAGGTAAACAACGCGCTTTACTCAACGTGACACATCCGTGACTAGTCGCGTCCGCATGGCTGTCAGCCACCCGAGGTTCTTCAAAATGCGGGAAGCTGACATATTTGATTTTATCTGCTCTTGACTCTTCCCGTCATCAGCAATCTTGTTTTCTTCGCAAAACACACACCCCCAGCGCAAAAATGCTTTCCTTCCTCTTCGGGTTCCTTTTCGGCGTCGTCTCCACCGTCGCCTCAGGCTGGGCGTTTGGCATCGTTCCCTCCAAGACCGGGTCTGCCGTGGTCTCTACCTCCTCTGTGTCTGCCGCCCTTGTCTTCGTCCTCGTGAACGTTCTCGTGCTCGATATCGTTCTCCTGCTCCCTTCCATCGGGTCCGCCGTCGGGCTTGTCAAGAAAGTCAAGGCGACCCTCTTTATGCTCTTTACGCGACGTTCCCCAGTCAAACCCGCCCCTACCGTTCCCCCTGTGCCCGATTCCGTCCTGGACCGACTGCTGGTGGTCGAAGGACGACGCCGCCACGCCTCCGACGCCTCCCTTATGCCCGTCGCGGTCTTATTGGTCGTGATGTTCCACCTGGAACTCATTAACAAAGCGGCGACGTCTTCCCCTTCGGCTTTCGCGGTTCTCACTCTCGGAGAAGACCCGGAGCATGCAATGGACGAGCAGGTCAAAGTTCCCGGTGCTTACGAGGACACAATCAAGCTCAAGGAATTCGGGTTCGGCGTACTGTCTCTCGCCATCTGCGTCTGCATCGCGTCGTCCTTCATTGCGTGGGATGTGATCTCTGGTCTTGTAGGGGTCTTGTCGTTCGGATTCGCACACGCCAGGAACATGTACCGTAGCAAAAATCGCCTGACGCTGGAGCTCGACGAGGAAGCGGACATTACCCTCGTCGACGAGAGCGAGCTCCCAGTCAAGACGCTGCTCAATCATAGCCCGCTGGTCCCATTCTGTTCGGCTACTCTTCCCACTTCCAAATCCGCTCCCGTCCTGTCGTACTCAGTTCATGAACGCCCCCGCCTCCGCGCTTCGACTACTTCCCTCCAACTGGTGGGCGGTCTCAGTCTCTCCCCCGCCGTCAATACCTCGGTCTCGGCTGCTAGCTTCCTCTCTACAGCGGAGTCCTGCGCTCCCCCGACTGCCCTGAACCCGGCGATCCCCGCCTTCGTCCCCGCGGCTCGCGCGTCGGCTGTTTCTCCTGCGCAAGCCGCTGGCACCGCCCCATCCAGCCCCAAGCAAGACTGGGTTCCCACCGCACCACTCTCGTTTGCATGGGCGCGAGGTGGCTGCGCAACTCGCCTCACCGCGCCGCGGCCGCCTCCTCCCACTACGCTCAAGGCCGATGCGCCCGCGTTCGTACCCAAGACCCGGCCCGCAGCTCTCCCTGCTCCTGTTTGCGCTCCAGTGACGAAGCTGTTCGCTCTTCGAGGAACTCCTCCGAGCTTCTGGGCGCCTGGTGGGCGTGCTATTCCGATCGTTCCGCCGCAGGATGCCTTGTCTAAGAGCGTTTAGATATGTTAAGTATTTGCTTGGATTTCGGTGAGTCGTTTTATGCACCTCTCATCTTCCGCTGTTCTTACGGCTCGTGCAGGGAATCGTGTGTTATTTTATCAGTAACGGCCGGGCTCCTCTTCTCTCGTCTCCTTCTATTTATTCGGATATACATGTACTCGGTTTCGGTGAGTCGTTTTTCCTATCTCACCTTTCCAGTTTTTCTCAAGGCCCGCGCAGGATCTCTCTCTCGTTATCACCTCTCTTTCTTCTCTCATCTCCAGCCTCCGCACTGTGTATCTGTATTTCTTTCTTCTTTTCATTTGGGTTTCGGTGAGTCGTTCACTACCTATCTCAGCTTTCCTTTTTTCTGACATCTCGCATTGAGTACTCTCTGCCAGTGTATTATCACCCTCAACTCTCAATCTCCACTCACTATCTATACACTACCCGTTCGGTCTATTTTTCTTTTCTTTTTGGCTCGTCTCTGCTGTGCGTTCGATTTCCACTTTCGCGATTCACCCGTGCTCACACGATCGTCACCGTAGGATAGCCCAATCCACCCCATACGCTACTCCAACCAAGCAGCGCTCGGCCGGGATAGCATTAGCTTCCCGTGGTCCGGGTAAGTCTATATATTTCCCTTCATTCGTATTCGCAGTATCCCTGAATCGAAATCTTCAGCTGTATCTGTATCGATTATATCCTGTAACGCCACTTGAAATGGCTGTATTTGTACTACTACTAGCTCGTGGTGCTTGGCGTTTATTTTCATTTTGCTTGATTGTGTACTGTATGAGATTCTTGATTCCTGATTACCTATATCATGGGTTATTTATTGTGCACGCGAGTCCTGGCGGCTGGATCGAGGGAAGAGAGCGAAAGTACATGAGTGTGTTTCAGGGCTGGTGAGGGCAGCGGGTGATCTTACTTTTGGAACCGCGGGTTCCGTCCTCAGATAGCACCGTGACACTGTGTCTCGAGTCGGAGGAGCCAAGACCAAGACAAGAGCAGGAGGGCCAAAGTCGGCCGCGATTCCAGTTCACCAACGGCCAACCCAGCTTCTTGGGTGCAAGGCTGTGCAAGGATGAACTTCGACTCGGAAATATCGGGCCGATCTCCCGGTCTGCTTCGCTTTCCAGCCACTGTCTTGAAGACTTGAACGGTATTCGCAAGGGTGTTCTTCATTGATTCAGATGTGAATAATTTTCTTTCCGCTCAACATTATCCTTACTCACCAGCGTGGAATCTTGAATTTCAGCCTCGTCAACCAAAAATCGTGAAAAATGGCTACCGCAGGCCTTCGCATGCGTCTTCTGGAGCTCGATGCACAAATTGTCGAGCAGACGCAACGCCTGGATGACCTCAAGCAAAACCGGATCGCGGTGGACCGTGAATTACTCGCCACCGCCACTTTTCCGGTCTTGACATTGCCCGTCGAAATCACAGCCGAGATTTTTGGCCAGTGTCTTCCCACCTTCGATCCCACCTCCGAGTTTCCGCACGAGTACTATTCGCAGCAACTCGGAGCAATATTCGGACCAACCGCGCCCGTGACCCTTATGGGTGTTTGTCGAAGATGGAGAGACATTGTACTCGCGACCCCGAGCCTCTGGTCGACACTGAAGATCGTATTCGACAAGATACCTGAGCGCATTGCCTCTGAGCCTGGTTCAATTGAGGGATTCATTGAACGTTGGCTGGACCGTGCAGCACAACTTCCCCTGTCAATCATATTCAACGCAGGCGACGACAAGAGGAGACCTTGGAACTTCAAGTCTTTTACGCAGAGTCAGATGCGTGACATCATCCACCGCTACTCTCAGAGAGTACGGGATCTCGAGCTTGGCATTAGTGATCACGATATCTGCCAGCTGGGACTAGATTCAACGGAATTTCCTCTCCTCCAGAGCGCGGTGCTCGGGTATGTCGATATCGATCCGCCCCCCGTCGAACCCACTCCTGCCATCTTCCGTAATGCACCCAAGTTCCAGGAACTCCGTTTGGTGTGCAATGAATGGACCAATCGCACGAGTAGCAGCTTCGTACTCCCTTGGTTGCAGCTCACCAAATTTGACGGCGAGATAAATCACCTGGATTTATTCACATTAGCACCCAACCTCTCCGAGGTTACCTGCTTTTGCGATTTTGGAGCTTCTGGCTTGTCGATGATCACTCATTCACGGTTGGAATCCCTTACCGTGGACGCAAGTCAGGACAGTTGGGACGACATTCTTGAATACCTTACCCTCCCGGCCTTACGGACTTTGGATGTATCCCGGTGCTACGACTGTGAAGAGTCGCTGCTATCGTTTCTGGTGCGCTCATCGCCACCTCTCCATACCATGTCTCTCCGGGGAGATTTCTGGGAAGGCAAGATCGAGCCAGGGTGGCTTGACTGCCTATCCAGTGTCGGTGGAACTCTAGAAAAGCTTACAATAGAATCTCCGTCCACAGGTGTTACGAACACCATTTTCCAGCCAGGGTATCATTGGAACCCGATAAAAACCCTCTCCCCTTTTCCCAACCTCCGATCCCTCCGTTTACTCGACTGCACGGAAAGCACCATAAATTACCCTGATCTAGTCAGCTTTTTATATTCTAGATCTGATAAACTGCGGGACTTCCAGTTGCGTTGGGTTTATAGGCCAACGCAAATATCGGAAGGGATTCGTGCCACGGTCAGCGGCCACTTTGCGCGGATGGCAACTGCAGGGATGGATATCCACGTGGGTTCTCCCACCAAAAATTTTGCAAAAGTCGAAGAATACAATTTTATCCGTTGAGGGGTACTTTGCGCTCTTGTCTGTGAATATAGGATCGTCACGAAATTTTGGTAGATGATCATGTTGTAATTGAACCTGATCGATCCAATGTTAATACTTCCAAAGTCTGCTCGCCTTCAGGACGGGTGGACAATTCCATCTTCAGCTCACTGCGCCCTGATTTTTGACTCATTTTCAAGAACATTGAGGTTGGTATGTGATGTACGCTGCGACGCGATATACTCACAAATTCTACAACTACTTATGACCTCGCCGTCATATAATTGGCTGGATAGAGGCTAGAGCGGACGTACGTGTTTTTCGGAGCTAGCAAAGGATGGTTTTACTTTTGGGGCCGCTACTTTGTTCCGAAGTTCGTACAAATCTTATTATAACACGCTAGTAGGAGGAGTGTGCTGGCATTTAATCTATTCAATACACCTGAGGCAATTTACATAGTACGGACTTTTTTTTTGGTGACTGATTCGCGGTCTTCGCAACGGCGACGACATTCATTCATACTGCGGCTATGTACCAAGAGTCCAAACGTAATTGGTACTTAAGTTGCCAACATGAACTTGAAGGTCCATCCCCCCTTGGCTATCGCAGTAAGCGGGGCCAGCAAAGGGGAGTCTTTCTGGTTTCATTTATCATTCCATGATCGGTTCCGACGAATTTCAAGTGGAAAGCGCGGATCTGCGCGATGTTGTGGCTAGCATCCGAACGGCTAGACAGCCCACGGGCAAGAGTCGTTATGTGGGTATCATCGTGTAGGAAGTTCGCGCAAGCGACAATACCCGCAATTGGGTTGTGTGGCGGGATAGAAATGGAACGAAATTCTCAAGGTGACAGTTTAGTCTCCCTGAAACTCGGAGGGTGTGTAGAACTGGAAGGGTGAGAAGAAGAATGTTTGGATAGTCGCCCATATCTAGACTGAGGGATTGCAGATGGGAAAGGCATGATGCATCGAACCTAGCAAGCGGCGATGATGAAGACCGTAAATCAAGGAGGGAGAGAGAGCATTCGACGAGACTACTAGTCGATACCAACATATGCCATGCCTCCTCTTCGGCAATATCCATGCCTTCGAATTTTTTCAGTTGTGTCCAAGGAAAGTCGATCGGAGATGTATCATCCCTTGCCATGGAAATGAACTTCCTGCAGCTGCGGGGCGTCGGTAAAAGCGTTCTCTAAGGGGTTGGGGTGGAAAAGCCCGTAATTGTAGGATATAACTGCGAATTTTTGGAGTAAAGGGAACGAGTTTATCCAGGAACGCCTGTCGTCTGCTGACTTCCCTATAGAGCTCGACAAGACACATTCGTAGATCGTCGTTATTCATCGTGATGAGTTGAAGAGTAGCTAGATCTTCGCGCACTTCAAACAATTGCGCTAATGGGAAAACAACTCGAGTGCGAGTCCCAAAAGCTATCCGCGGCTCCAGTTCACCGTGACGCAGCAGTTCGAAGTTGGATTCAGAAAGGAGAAACAAGTGTCGACCGATCTTCCGGTGATTCGTTCACTGCCAGTAGGCTCTAGTCTTAGCGTTCAGGAGAAGAAAGGTGTTCGGCTTTCGCCGAGAAAACTTGAATTGATTTACTTGCCTTTTTGAGTCGAGGTCATCTTATCTTCCACCACCGCGGTGAGTATTTTGATATCCTCCAGAGCTTTGCCGTTCCTTACAGTCTCTGAAGGCTTCTCGCCAGCCTCAACCTTCGGCTTTCCAGCCGACCACGCTCTTTTTCAAAACCCCCTGAAATTAGTCGACAATGCACAATCGCCTTGCACGACATGACTTTGCTGCAATGGAATTTAGGCAGGTCTTTTTTGACCTTTTGGATCTATATTCTGAAAGGTTGTACCCCAGAAATATAGACTTGTCGCGCCGCGACGATTGCGTAGACCCTAATCCAGCCAACACGGTGGCGGACCGCATTAACACCCTGCTCAACTCATCGGGGCCCGGATACGTTCTGAAACTCTGCCCGGGAGAGCAGTATATTCTACAGAGCCCCATTCTTTTTGCCGCGCCGAACCAGGAGATCAGCACAGAAGGCTACCCGACGGATGACACGCGCGCGACGCTTGTTGTGGACGGACCCGTCGCGAACGGCGCCGGGCACACGAACGCTGTCGATGGGACGTGCGACAACTGCTCTAACATCATGCTGCGTAACGTGCAGGTCGGTCCTTCGTTGCAGTTGTGCGCATTCAGGAGTTTGCTCATGATCGCCAGATTAATGGCGCGCGCGGCAACGCTCCACCGACCAGCGGGGGCGCGAATATCGAGTTTGGCGGCGGGAATTCGAACCAGACGATCCAGTTCGTCAAGTCGTACGACCCGCGTAGTTGGTCGTGCTTGCATGTCGTGCGTATTCTTTTAGTTTACTCCCGAATTTCTCTGACTGCTCTCGCAGGCCGAAGGGCCATTTACATGCATCGATACCCTGGTACAGAACAACGATATCGGGCCCTGTGGCGTTGACACCTTCCAAGAGTGGGCGGACGGGATAAGTGTCAGCTGTCAGAACAGCATCGTGCGCAACAACATGATCATGGGCCCGACCGACGGCGGGATCGTGCTTTTCGGCTCGCCTGGAACTCAGGTACGGTTTACTTCCTGCTAAGAAGGACGAAGCTGAAACCCCCGTTAGGTGTATAATAATACCATTTGGATTACAAATGTTAGAGGATCCCGACCGCATTTTACTTCGCAATTTATTTTGCTCACAATGTATCACAGCAAACTTTACTCGGGGGTATCAACATGGTCGATTACTTGCCCTGGAAGGGCAACTACACCAACACTGTCGTTCACAATAACACCATCCTCGGCGGCTTCGCGACGAGCCCGGACAAGAGCAGCAAAGGCACCAACGGGGACGATGCGGTCATCAAGTACGGTCTTTCGTCGCAGGTCGCTCCTTACTGACCGAGTGCAGGATTGGAATCGCCATCGGGCCCTCTGTTTGGTTTGGACACCAATACGGCACCAACGTCAGGTAAGCCAGCCTCGCCGACCGACGGTCCGTCAGACTAATCGATCCTCTGTAGCTCCTCCGGCACAGTGCTCGAAAACAGGCTCTCTGGCGCCTTCAGCTATGGCATTGCAATGGGCTCCGCGGTGAACTTTACGGTCGAAAACAACGTCTTGTTTGGGAACACGTCGTTCATTGGGGCGATTGGACCGAACTGCTCGACAAGCGATATTGTTCCCACCCCGGCTCCTTTTGTTTACGACAACACGACGATACAGTCCACATTCCAAACCGACTTTACGCTTATTCCCGACGCCAAGTCGCTCACCTGCGTTCTGCCGCCCGATGGCGGGGATTTCTGGCCGTATGGAGGCGAGCCCGGAGCATCGAGTGAGGGCCAGGCGGCGGCGACTGACTCTTCCTCTTCCTCTGCTTCGTCTTCGTCTTCTTCATCGACAGCTGGTGTCGTTGTCGGCGTTCTTGCGGGCGTTGTAGCTCTCGGCGTCGCGACGTGGTTCCTGCGTAAATGGTTGATGAAGCGCGCCGAAGAGCGGGAGCTGTACCATTCTAGCAAGGAGGCTGTCCCGGGAAAGGGCCCCGGGTATGTCAAGCAGGCCTAATACCTTCGTCCGCCTTCTTTCCCATATGTAGACTCATCGTACATCACTATACTGATACCAATATTGTAACCTACATTCTACCGTCTCTTTTGAACAGACTACCTATTTTTTGTAACTAGAGTACTACTTAGATGCAAGCTTTTTCTCAGTTCTGGTCGGTGGATTGATTTGGAGAACGAGATCACATGATCATTTATCTTTGCGGCGAGACCCTGTAAAGTCAAGACTCAAGACGCCAAGTTGCCGTAGACGCAACCCCGGACCAGCAACGCTCGTCTCATTCATCCATAAAATGACCACTGACAGAGGGTACAGTCTCTCCTGTGGGTTGGAGGTCAGCGATGGTCTAATGCGTGGATTTGTCAGGTTCCTTGGAGTGACCCCGCCCATTTCGACGTCGGACTCCAATGAGCGAGAAAAAGAGGTGACAATCACCCTCATGGATGAGCTTAGACGCCAAAATACATTTGAATCGGAAGAGGAAGCCCGTAGAAGGTGAGAGTCGTCTCTGTTGTCTAGCGGTGTCGATCCCCGCCGCCGTCTCGTGTTAGGTCGCCTATTCGCGTGCCAACGCCCCAGCAATCACCTCGCTCTCGGCGGCCTCTCGGATGGTCCTATTCAACCGGCCCCGGCGAGATCTATCTGCTCCTCGTACTTGGACGTTGCATCTCTTCTCTGGCCTCGTTTATGCGCCACCGGGGCTGGGGTTGCACGCAAGAGCCATAACCGACGCTGACGTTCGCTGCAATGGCACTTCAATAGGGAAATCGTCCTGGGGCGCGTCGCTTCTTTGGTCAAAAAATTCGTTCGCACCGTGTCGATGTCGCGGGGACTTTCGGAAGCTGCAGCGACCGCCGCTGGTGGCAAGATATTCACTTTCGGCTCATATCGACTCGGCGTACATGGGCCGGGATCTGATATCGATACTCTCTGCGTCGTGCCCAAGCACGTCTCGCGGGACGACTTTTTCGAGGTGTTCGAGCCAATGCTCGCCGAGTTGGACGGCGTCTCTGAGGTCTCAGTGCGTGTGTCAACTCTTCTTCGAGAACGAGGCCCGACTTCGTATGTAGGGCGTTCCCGACGCGTACGTTCCGATCATCAAGGCCAAGATTTCTGGGATACCGCTGGATTTTCTGATGGCCCGTCTGGCACTCTCGTCAATACCGGACGATCTTTCACTCCGGGATGACACCCTTCTGCGGAATCTAGACGAGCGATGTGTACGGAGTCTTGGAGGTGCGTCGCGTGTCTCTTTTTCGGTCTTGGTCTCAAATGAGGCATAGGCTCCCGCGTAACAGACGAGATATTGCGACTTGTACCTAACGTGCAGGTCTTCAGAGATTCATTGCGCTGTATAAAATTATGGGCTCAACGTGCGTGCTTTCATGCCTTGACATTCACAATAATTGACTTGGTACAGGGAGGGCCATATATTCCAATGTTAATGGTTTTCTAGGGGGCGTTGCATGGGCAATGCTTGTCGCCCGAATATGTCAGCTCTACCCGAACGCTATTGCCGGTGCTATCGTCAGCCGATTTTTCATCATAATGTATCGATGGTAAGTTATCTCTATTCGGCGTAGACATAATCTCACCCGTTCGTTAAGGTCGTGGCCGCAACCTGTCCTTTTAAAGCAAATCGAGGAAGGGCCATTGCAGGTCCGAGTGTGGAATCCCAAGGTACTAATGACTCGTTACTAGCTCTCTCCAGTTTCTTATTATTCCCAATGTAGCTCTATCCTGCTGACCGGTCGCACCGGATGCCGATTATAACTCCTGCTTACCCCGCGATGTGCTCCACTCACAACGTGACGGAGTCCACTCAATTGATTATGACAGAGGAATTCAAGAAAGGTAGGATTCGATAGTCTTGACCCTGCACGGTTCTGACGCTCCTTCAGCTGCGGATATCGTCGACAAAGTGATTGTCGGCAAGGCTGCCTGGTCGGACCTCTTTGCGAAACACGACTTTTTCCACAAATACCGGTATTACCTCCAGGTTATCGCCTCCACGGGCAATGCCGACCTCCAGATCAAGTGGTATGTGAACCTGCGCTGTCCGCCACGTACCCAATCTGATGAGTGGCCGGCGACGCAGGGCGGGAACGGTGGAGTCGCGAATACGACAGCTGGTGATGAAGCTCGAGTACGTCGACTCTTTGACTCTAGCGCATCCTTTCATCAAGGGCTTCGAACAAATACTATACTGCCTTACGGACGAGGAAGTACGGCTAGTAGCCCAAGGGGAAATATCCGATGCTGTCCTCAAGCGGAAGAAGGAAGACATCGAGGGCAAGGAGGGTGGAGGCGTTGTGTATTCGACGACTTTTTATATCGGTCTCTTGATAGAACCGAAACAAGGTGACGGTCGAGCGGCATTGGTGGACCCGGGGCGCCTTCTGACGTACTTCTCTTCCACAGCCGGCGCCGTTGGGCCACGACGGCTAGACATCTCATATCCAACGCAAGAGTTTACTAAACTCGTCAGAGTCTGGGAAAAGTTCGATGAATCGTCCATGAGCATCGTCGTACAGCATATCAAGAGGTCTGCAACGCCGTAGAGGAGCTACGTCTGCTTGACTGATGCCTTTCTTCCTTCCTTGAAGCTCCGCCCTGCCAGACTACGTGTATGATGCAGGCGAGCGACCGCAGAAGCTTGTACAGAAACGGGCGAAGGTGTGCTGATGTTTTGCATCCGGCTCCCACTCGCTCACCGTACGCGGGAATCTGCAAGGGGCCGAGCAAGTCGACCAACACGTCCCCCGACATGCCAGATCCCAAACGACGACGGTCTGTCCCTCCGTAACGGCTTTGCTGGCTACCTCACATCCGTTGTACCCCTTCCACCCTGCAGGTCCTCCCATCCGACGTCCGATTCGCCAAGATCCAGTGAAAACGACGCGCCGATGTCGCTCTCCCCTGTGGTCGAAATGTCCGGCGCATTTGCGCCGAAAGACCCAATGGATATCCGATCACCACAACTGCCTTTCGGCGAGAACGTTGCTATCGCTAAGGGAGCAGTGTCCGCTCAATAAACCCAGCGTACTCGGGTGCTCGTCCCGTCTTCCTGCCTGCTTGCCGTCCATGGATCCACCCGCAAGCCGTCGTCGTCCATGCCCCTCTTCAAGGCTTACCTCTCCCTACGAATATCTTGCCATTCACCATTTGGTTATTTATCGTTCATTTCTTTTCGCAGGGATCACACTGGACCACGGAGCTTTGGACGCACAGACAGACAGACACTGGCACTTGAGCGCGCTCCTCCAAGGCCTTGTTTCTTTGTTGACATTCTTTATTGTCATCCTTCTCATTCTGGTTCTCACTTTCACCTACCATTGACTCCTACCTGTATCTTTCATCCCGCATCTCGGGCCACCCATAAACGTGTATTTTATTCATCATACCTCGGTAAATACTCGTGAAATACATTACATGGATTGAAGCGCATATCACTGGTGTCCTGAACCTTCGTTGAACTCCGAGTCCAACAATGTAGATCTAGCAAGTTGTTGATCACTGTCTTGCGGTCTAGTGAGAGACGGTGCGGGGGATCGGCCGTCCCGGTCGACTGGGACTTCACGCCGCGGCGGATGAGCAGCGGGGAAGTCCGTGTCGGAGGGAAACGGGACATGGGCACGGCCAAACCCATACACAAAGGGGTCTGAACGAGACCGAGGGCGACCCGAGCGTAAGCGAGAAAAAAAAACGAGGGACGGGAGAGTGAGGCAGAAAGACGCGTGCAGAAAAGTGAGAAGAGGGCAGAAAGAGACTCTGAGGGCGGCGGTATTGACGAAGTTACAGTGCCAGATGGCCGTTGAGGGCCTCGGCCCGGCGTGTATCGGATTAGATTCATGCAATCTACTTAATCTACACAAGGAGAAATCTAGATCCTAGCTGCATTCGTACTAACTTGCCTTTCACTCAGGACGGCTCGCAAGTTCGCCTGCCCTGACCTTGCAATTGGTGTTATATATCATTATATGCACTCTCGTTGACGCGTCTCGATCACGTGTCTCAGCTTTGCGTTACGACACGCTTAGTCACGCCCAACCCACGCCACTCCTTGTTCTCTCTCAGGAAACGTTGTTCTAGTTCTTGGACATCGACACCCACCTCTAGATTCTATGCCTTCTGCTCCCACCACTCCCAAGGCATCCAGAACAAACAGCCCCGCTGCGGACTCTGAATCGCCCGCAAAGACACCCCGCAAGTCGCCTCACTGTAAAACATGCGGCCGTCCTCGTAAAGGACACCCTCTCCGAGCCTGCGAATACCCCGATTCCCCAAAGAACACCACCTCTGCTGCCGGTACCTCTCGCGCCAATAATCTGATAGATGCACTGGAAGCGATGAGTCTCGAAGAGCGAGACCGAAAAGAGAAACGGGAGAGACGCAAGTCCGCTGCTCAGCCGAGACCAGTTCAATCCTTGCCAAGCATCTCTACGGTCACCGAAGAACTCTTGGAAAGCTTGAAGGCGCCGGGGCTGTTTGACGATAACGACAGTGATTACGGGGGAGAAAGTGCTGAGAAGCGGGAGGTCGTTATTCGTTGGCGGGAAGTTAGCGGCGTACCTTCGAGTAAAGTTGCAGGTGTCCGGGCGGACCCTTTAGTACTTCCAGGTATGCCCAATCTTCTTCAATTCTTGACGCGACGCGCTCTAATGATACGTACAAAGTATCTCCGCCGTCCAGCGACGAGTCACCCGGAACCATCGAGGAGGAGCCTACTCCGGTCAAGAAAGGGCGGAGCAAGGCGGTCAGAAAGTAACTGGTGCGCCTTTAAATTATGCGCTTCCCGGAGACCTCAAATCAGTTACAGCAGAAATTTGTTTTGCCTCGTATATTCCGACATAAATATTGTGGCATTCTTACAACTGGCCTCCCTGACATGTCATATATCTTGTATTCCGCCTTGGACACGCCGAGTCGTTCACAGTTTTTGCCGACACATTCGCATGTGCCATCACCTTTGTTGCGTGGATTGTGTTTTCGCGTAAGTCTTTTTTGCGTCCGTTAGGCTATGTATGGCCTGCATGAACGCCGAACAATGATCGAGATTGACGGTGCAGATCCCGATTGATGATGGACTTTGGCGCAGTGGCGGTGTGCTTACATTAATTAACTCTTCACGAGAACCCTCGTCGGCTAGTTTCAAGGCTACAAGACTAATAAACAGGTGATACATACAAAATACCGGTACTATGTAGACATCATTTTAGAACATTCACTGGTCTGAGCCAATTGCGAATGTGAATGCGCCGCCCGGACGCGACCATTGGTAGGCAACTATTGCTGAATTTCCTATAGTCGCTACTTGTATCGTCTCGAGGACAGAGGATTGAGGACGAATGATCGCCATGACGGTTCTGTGTATTTCATAAATTTGTCTCTGGTTGCTTGTTGGAACACAGTCTGGCAAGAATTTCCATAGTGCATTAGGCCGTCTGAAACTCCAAACTCATACACCTGACCTGACCCAATTTGCGGACAGCAAGATCGGCGTTTTCCTATCTGCCTCGTTACGTGGTGAGGGTAATCCAAAGTTCCGCTCCTAGGCAACCGACCCCTAGCTGTCCGCATCCCGCACCGGAGCATACCCCGCATTTTAACTGGCTCCGCGGCTTTGGCAAACCTCCCTTATGCCGAATCAATTGCTATTGAGAGGCTAATCGATAATCCTCTCCTCCTGTCGTTTAATGGACGGTGCCGATAAATTCAACCACTTGGGGCGATCCAAGGTCTTGTGATGAGCTCTAGGGTTCACTAGGGTTAACTCGCGTGACTGCTCGGCCCTCAGCGATTTGTTGCATCCACACATTACTATTTGACACATTTTTACCGGGCCCGGCACGGCCCCCTCACTACCATTATATCTGTTCAACCTAACTGGCTCGAGTTGAGAGGCACGTGTCGGGTAGCGAGAACGTGGCCGCTATTTGCATAGATTAGTTATAATTATACCGAGAGGCTCCGAGAGGCGTGTCAGGCAAATCAATGAAGGCAATCTAAGCGATCACGATGATGACCCAAAAAGGGAACCACAACTCTGCTTTGGGAAATAGGGGCTTGAGTTGCATAAATTCTGTCGCGAGGGTCCCAGGAATGCTAGATCTTCTCTGACTACGGAATATCAAATAACTTAAGACGGCCGATGCCTCAACCGCTTTTGTCCTTCACATTTTCCTCGGTGTTTGTCCCACCCTGAAACCCGCGATTCAAATGCTACACTTCGTATTCCAAATGGCAAATTTCAAATCGTTCACACCTGGTTATCTTGTGGACCGACCAGACACCGACCACGTCTCGACGCATGTTGCATGTCTCTAGCTTATGTCTACCTAGATCTCCAGATGAGTTGGCAGGAAGGACCAAAGAAAGGCACTTTGCTCGAGACACTCGAACTAAAGGACCCAGCCAACTTTGTATTTATAATTGTCTTGACAACTGCATACAAGTAGATTTTGAGCTGATTAACAGGAGCCAAATTGCGTAGAGGATCCGCGTACGCCGTACTTCCATACTTGACTCCGCCCTCGTGGCCAGAAATCTTCGCACCTGACTTGACCTGAACGGATATCAATTTCTTAAGGGCCAGGCCTGCCAGGATTTTGCGGTTTGCATGTTTCGACTTGACTTTCACAATTCGACAATGCACCATATACGCCCGCATATAGTAGAAATGATCGACAGGACCATCAGTGGATCATCCCGACACATGGACTCGCTGATTGCGGATTTTCATGCGCTATTCCACCGTCTCGGCTGACGCGGTCACGGGTACTGCCATCAAAGGCGAACTTCGGGAATCTGGAACGCGGGGGATATTGATACGGCAGGAATTGCCGAAGCAAATAACACATGAGTGGCCACTGTCGCTTGGAGGACTCGTATAGTAGATACGATAGCTTGAGCGTTAGGCCGCATATTAAGGCACAGTAGAGAGATATCAATGATCCAGGTTGCTTCTATCGGGTTCGACTTATCACTTGACAAGATAATTGGTATTAGTACAGGACGAATACTGGTCGACGATGTGAAGTGAAGCGAATTGGAAAACCTCAGAAGCAACGAAAGGGTCCACAAATAATCTGGACAGCAGACACGACCGATTCGTGAGGATATATGGAAGAATAAAAGATCCAAGCGGATGCAGGACGGCGTGTGGTGGACGAACTAAGCAAGTCCGAAAAGAGGAAAGCAGTGATATGCTTACAAATCATGCGTGCCGAGATCCCGCCCCAATGACACGTCTCGTCGCTGGGTTTCATGGTTTGCCACTTGGACCTCTACCATGATGAACTCTTCGATAGCATTCCCTTCCAAGGAGAAGGAAGGCCCCATGGCTATCACCCAGCACGGCCTTTCCAACCATTCCAACTTGTCCGTCGTGTCTGCAACGTACGCGACTGCTGTCGATGTCTGTACAACAATGTACGGTGAAAGCAGCGCGTCTTCTGACACCGTAGAACGTTTCTACGAGCCCAGTGCAAGTACGTAGCCCGTCTCTATGTCAGAATCCTTGATTTACGGACGTCTGGCTGTGGTTCTCAGTGTAAGTACCACTTCAATTTACTGTGCCACTTCTTCCTGACAGAATTTCCAAGTTACGAAAATCCTGTCTTGACGGCTACCTCGCGATCCGTTATCACGGATATCCACCAGCTTTCTCGACAACTGAGCGTCATCGACGTTCCGAGGCCAATCGCCATGTTCTGTACATTGTTGCGTCTCCAACCCCCGCGGACAGGATTTTTGGCGCGGAATATTGACGACCCTTTGTTCCAAGCCATACGTGTCTGGACTGAGATTGGCGAAATTTGTGAAAACGAGAGTTTCGGTGAGTTGGAGGCGCCGTAGAACATTCAAGCTTTTACTCAAGAGCGTGTCAGACGGACATAGAAAGACTATAGTGGAACATACTCTAAACATACTAGCTTTCCCCGGCATCCACCGCGATAGCCATTATCGGCCGCAGTCATCGTCCGATTCGCTCATCACGAACTCGACGTCGCCGCAGGCCGCCTCACATCCTCACGCGCCTGGGCTCCCTGTATTCGGAACATCTTTGACCGTCCCTTCCCCTTTTCATTTCAAACTTCACATAATAACGCGGCTCTCCTTCAACGAGCAAGGTCGCATAACACACCACCGTGACTTTTGGGACGTTAAGGACGTCATGGGACTCGTTCCCGGGGTCTCTCTGGCACAGTGGATCGGTACCAGGCTCGCCGCGAAGAGCGTTACGTATGTTGTATCCCTTTGGTCTAGGCCGACAACGGATGTAGCGGAGCGCGTCGCACAACCCGCCTCGGAGGACGACGCGATGGAAATGGGCATGTCCCCCGTGGCACAGCTCGCATCACCTACCCAGGACGCCCTCGATATACATGTACAATAAAGCCTCTCCCGCGTATCCGATATTCTCCCGGGCTGCTGCCCGCAGCGCGACCGAGGACCGACTTTTATTATTAGGCCGAATGCGTGCTTCCCCTCGGCATGCAGCCCATGGAACGGTCCGGCAACTTGGCTGGATTCCCATCGGAGATCTACGCCAAAACGCTTTTGTTTCGCCCAAATCTATCCAGGGGGCGCGGAGGCTTTCTGCTTCGAGGAACCACTTTATCAAAAAAGTGGGGGCTCACAAAGCGGTGCAGGGGCATTTAAGTATCTTGCATCTTCGTGTCGCAGGTATTGAATGGATGACATCAGAGTTGAATGTATAGTCCATTTGCCGCCCAGGTCCTTGTTGTTTCGAGACAAGTATCCGGTGCGGACAATCGCGAAAATCTAAGTGGGTAACAATACAAAGGCCACAGCACGAGGCATACTCACCAACTAAGCCTTTCGTGGAGAAAAGGCAGAATCGAAAACAAGGAGAGGCCCGGGCCTTTGTGAACAGTCATCCTGTCATCGCTACAAGAAGAGTCTTTCGCAGACCTGCTTCTATTGGTGCCTAGCACTCGGCTAAATATGGCCTAGCAGTGTACAGCCCGAGGAACGCATCCGGATATTGCTCGCTCACGTTCACAGCGCCAAACCTTGATAGTCCGAGAACCGCGCGCAAGGATATTTGGAGACTGGGACCCAGTGCGATGGCGAGGAGCCGTCCGGCCATCCACAAACGGCGTCTGCTCTCAGTCATGTACAGCTTTCTGCCTTGTGTCCTGAGACTCCGCTATATGTGCTATTGCGCGAACAGTGGTGTACACGGAACTTTCTTACCTGGCTACTTGCCCCACCGGCAGCCATCGGCGGCGCGGCGCCACGTATGCGACATCAGCGCGAAACTCGTTCGAATCGCACACCTGCGACGGTCCAACTTGCTTTGAAGTGCCTTCTCTACCGCTGGGCGCGCTGGCTGTGTCTTTCTTGTCCAGTTACATCGGGTCCTGTTCGCGGCAGCACTTTCCCCACCCCGAAACGCGTCCCATTCAAGGCTAGCTGGCTACGCACCTGCTAGCTGCTTCATCATCCTTACGACTCGCCCTTTCCGACCGACGTATACACGTATACCGGCGACACCCAGTGCAACAGCTTCAAGAGCTGTCTTCCCGTGGGCATATACTGTACTCCCGAGGGAGAGTCGGGTGCTGCTCGGGTGTTATCGATGTATCCTCGGATTCTGCTCGCATTTGTGACTTGGGATCCCTACATGTGGACGTCGTTACCACTGCTGCCACCGCTGCCCGTCTCAAGCGCTCCATTCTCCAGAATTGGCGCCCCCGGAATGGAGGATGGACACAGTCCTTCCGCAACGTGCGGATACGTTACCTGGCCGCCCACCTACCCGAGCACGTACTTCGAAGACGGAGCGCGCGCGCCTAGGCCCCAGAATGAACCAGCCCTTCCCGGCCCCAGACAAGAATTCGCAGAAATTCAAGCGGAGAACGCGGCTGTCGGCATGCCGTACGGAGGTACCGTACAAGCGTCAAATGCCCACGGTAAGCGGACTCGCCATCCGTTGCTCCGACGTCCGTGGTAATACCATTTTGCAAAACGCGTTCTTCTTGTGCTCCTTGTTCCCTGTGAAACAACCTCGGCGACCGTGGCGCTCTGTCCAAAACCTTATTCTGAATCTGCTGTATGGCCGATTCGATTGAAACCGGGCTGGAGTTAGTTACATTAGAGGATGCGAGGATGTCTCGTTCTCGTTCCATTCCATTCTATTCTGCGCTTTCTGTACGGCAACGGCGATCTCATTCGTGTCTGACTTGTGCATGCGACTCCGACCCTGCTTCGTACTTGACGCCGGAATACTTACCGGCAATTCGTTCTGGCTCTTGTTCCGTTCAAAACATGAATCGCGTGCGTCGTCGTACGCGTATTAACCCTTGTGTATTCCAATCCCGCCTGCAGTAATACTCGCATGCAACGCCGATACACCGCTGGGTGACTCGACCGCAAGTTGACTGTGCGTCAGTCATGATGATACTTTTCGCTGCATAATCTTGCTTGTGCCTTTTATCCGAATATCCCCTGGGTCTTACAGTGCTTACAAAGACTTACAACCCGTATGTCGAACGGAGGGTCGCTCTGCAGTCTGGCCCTGGGACCGTCGTTAAGCTTCGCTGGTTTAGCGCCGTGCGCGCTTTTTATCCGAATATCCCCTGGGTCTTACAGTACAACCCGCATGTACTAGGATAAGACTCAGGATAATAATATTGCTCAGCTACTAGTCGAATGGAAGGTCGTCGTTAAGCCCTCCCTCAGACTCCCAATATATCCCCTGGTTAAAGTTTAGTCGCGTGTTGAAGATAAGAGTCTCGGTGCCAATTTTCACTGCGGACCTTGTACTGTGTATGTACGGCACAGTATGCATTATGTCTCTGCCCACATTCAGCCCAATGCAAATCCGTAGATTCCGCACCTGCGCGTACTCACTGACTGGCAGCGGCGTAGAACATCTTGGAACGATAGTACATACGTATGTATCCATATCCGTAGTGCATACGCGGCCCCGCCCATGCACCGATACTGAGATGCTGCAATGCCGACGACCTGTGGCGCCGGGCTCACACGCCCCGCCCAGGTGCCGGCGGCGCGCGTAGCGCGTAGCATACTTACGCGTCCTTCAATTGAGTTTTGAAAGTAGGTCCCCTGGGCCCGGGGTTGTCCCGCTATGCGGACCGCCGGTCGCCTCTTGCGTGAATCTCCTTACTAAAATTCCGCAAGACCTCCCATTTGAATGTTTATTATTTCATTTCCGCGATTTTGAAACTAGCGAGCGGGGTGTGCTCACCGCGAATGTATAGGTTATCTTAGGAGGGCAGTCCGCCGTGGTCCGCCGGGCCTCTCAGCGCCATCTGCGGCGTCCGCGAGAGGGAGCGCCATTGGCAGGACCGTAATTGGCTGCTTCAGGGGCGCATGCGGACGAATAAGCGAATGCAATACATTGAAGGCAAATAGGCGCGTAGCTGCATGGCGAAATTATAGGTGGTGCCGTTTGCGATTAGGCGCAAAAGCATCCGGCGAGGAACGGTATTGCGAGTGCGACAGGTTGAATGTACGGGCGACGGGCCCGAGGAAATGAGCGTGGCGAGGTATTGAAAGCACGGTGATCGAGTTGAAACTCACGAGCGCGGATTAGAATACGGGCAAAGGTGGTGGCTGTGCAATGTCGGGCCAGAGCGGAGATGGCGGGATCTGATGTATCCCGGGGTAGCATCGCAGCACCCAAAGCGCGCCCGACGAGGCGAGGATCAAGGGGAACACGCATCAACGCGTCGATCCCCGAGGCAATCTTGGGTGTACATCCCGACGCAAATATTTGAATGTGAGTACGGACGCTGTACGGAAATACGGGCAGCGACCCGGAGGAACGAGTGCCGAAGATAAGAGGAATTATGTGGCGGGCTTGGCATCTGCGGGGGCGTTGAGCCGACATGATAGAGTTGCATGTTTTTTTTTCCCTCGGCTGGGTTATCGTCGAAACACTCCAGTCAAACGTGGGTCACAAGACATGGCGAGGCCCGACGCGCTCGCAGCGTCCGCGGTGCTCATATGTACGCGGGCGCACCGCATGGCGCGGTGCGCACGAGTTGTCGAGTTGCACTATCCGCACATTGTCGGCAGCCGTCTCGCTTGCGCTGTCCGGCGTGCGCTTCCGCTTCCCCGCATGTACGGCAGACGGCTTCACGGCAGCGCACGCACATGTTTATCGCTGCTCGCCATGGTCGCGCAACATCGACTGGCGCGCATCTGTACATCTCCACATCTGAGGCTAATGCGCGCGAGCTGCGCTACATGCACTGGCAGGTGCCATGCCCACGCGAGGTTACAGTCTCCAGCTTCTTCGTCTTCTTCTGTGGATTCAATGTGAATGCTATTGCAACGGGCAGAGTGGAAGTAGAGCAGTGCGCGCAGAGACCAAGTCGCGTCATGCGTCGCCACCGGCTCAACACTGAACCAAACTTCGGCCCGTATTCAATCCGTCTCTTCACGCACGGGCGCGTGCGCCGGAGGCCCCGGCAGCGACTCCTCCCTTCTCATCCCAGGGCGATCTGCATGTGAAGTCCGTTCTTTCCTCCAAAAAAGAAATAATCGCGACGCATGCTCAGGGACTTTCCATATGCAGGACGCAGCGACGTAGGATAAGATTCAGACACCATGTGACCGCCCCAATTTGGGTGTCGTTTTGGGATCGTCGCCGTCAAGCGATCCAATTGCAAGTTGCGTTTGATTTTTTCTTTTCTTTTTCGTTTCAGAGAGAGGGCGGGCTCGCCCGCGCGATCCCGCCCGGCGTCTCAAGGCACGGCGACGCGATCCAATTGCAGCTCATATATTTAAATAGAGACCCCTGTTTTGAATACGAACGGAGCCCTGAGTCCCGAGGTCTGGCACTCGCTGGCTGGGCACGCGCCCTGCGAAACCAATAATCGAAGGAAGGTTGCGGTTGCGGCGGTCAGGCTCAGGCTCGACTGTGGAGGTAAGAAAACATGGGATAAACGCAGCTAAGCGGCGAGTCTTCTTTTATAGGCTGTCTTGTTTCCTTTCCCCCTAATAATCGAAGGAAGGCTGCGGCGGGAGCGCGATCGACTGTGGAGGTAAGTAAACAAGGGATAAACGCAAGGAGGCTATATAGCTAAGCGGAATTGGGGAGCGTCTTCTTAAGTTGTCTTTGTGCGCCACTCGATCGCGACTTTGTTTAAAATTTTGCTTGCCGACGAGGTGGTTCGAATTCCCCAAAGGAAGGGAAGGGGAGAAGCGCTGCAGGCTAGGCTAGCTCAGGGCTGGCGAGGGAAGGGTTCAAATTGACAAGAGAAGGGAAGGGAATCGAATATGCGATTTGGAAGGAAAAGGAACTCGGGAAGCGCATATTATCCTTAATTCGCGGAATATTCCGGTCTGAACTTTGGCGAGGGAAGCGCGCCAAAGTCGGGCCGATTGCAAGGGACGCGTCCGTGACGTATCGGGAATACTATTATAATGGTGCAGGGAAGCGGGGAAGGGCCTGGGGAGGAAGCCCGAGGACACGGCAACGTAATAGGTAAGCCGACGCAGGACGGGAGCGCGGAGCCAAAGCCAGAGCGAGGCGTCGACGTCGAGGGGAAGGGTTCCGGAAGGGAAGGGAAGGGCCGGCGTCTACAGTACATCTCGGAAAGGCTATTGTACTTACTACCCAGAGTACTTCGGCGCCGGCGCAGGAAGGGAAGGCAAGCACCCACTCAGGAAAGGAAGCGGACTTCAATATTACTCTTTCATCGATATCCTATCCAAAAAAAAAACTTGAGGCACGCTAATTAGAGGCACACTGTTTGGAGTACGTCTACGCGTCGCGTCTGGAATAATTAATGCAGTACATGCGCTACATAGAATTATGCTTTCTCCAGTGCGCTGCCTCAGGCGCGAGGCCGTCCCTCCCCCCTCCCTTGGATTCACGTCGTTCCAGGAATTCGCGTATACAGGTCTAAGAAAATACCAAAAAAACGCGTCCAATCGCGTCCAACAAATTATGCTTTTCTGCCCTGCCCTGCTCTGCTCTGCTCCAGTGCGCTACCTCAGGCGCGCTGCCTTCCCTCACCTCGCCTTCTTCCTCAGCCCTTGGATTCACGCCGTCTCGGAAATCGCGTATGTATCCTTCTCCTGACTCGTCCAACATGTATTTTTTTTTAAAAAAAAACGCGTCCAATCGCGTCCGACAACGCGTTGCGCGCGCCCTGCATCGATATCCGACCTCCGACCCCCGCGCACCCCCGCAGCCCTGTCCCGTACACGCACACGTATACACGCGTCCTATGCTTCTCAACAACCGATCGCGAAGGCCTAGAATTGAATCGAATCGGCGAGAGCTTGAGGCTGAGGCAGAGGTAAACGCCCCTAGCGCTAGCTATAGATCCCGGGCGTGCTTCGCGTTCCCCTTCCCTCACTCGGTCCCGTCCCCCTGCCCTCCCCCGGCCTCATCACCATCATGTCCCTCCCTTCCTCCCTCTTGCACTTGCACTCAAAAATCACACACACAAAAAAAAATCTCTAAAAATCCACAATTCATTCATTTGCATCTTCTCTCCTTTCCCTCTCCATAAGTAGTAAGTAGACAACGTAGGTAGGTACAAGTACACATGAGCAACAAAAACGGGGTACAACAAGTTAGCTAATAAATACTTTCTGGTCTCTGGGCGCGTTCGTGTGTATATATATAATGTGTGCGTGATGTAAGTGGGGTAGGGGCGGCACGCCGCCAACGAACGAACGAACGAAGGGGAGTCGAAAGTCGAAAAACAAGCAAAGACCAAACAATAAAACCTCGAACACGGCGAACGGCGAATAAAGATACATGGTGGGTGGGTGGGCGTTTTGGTGAGCTGCGGCAGCGGGCGCGGCAGCGGCGAGTGATAGTAATAGTATAGTGCGACGGCGGCGGGCGACAGGCGAAGGGGGTGAGTACACGTGTGGTATCGGGGGCGGGGTGGTATGCGGCGGGCGGGGGGCGGGCGGATAAATAATGGAGCGGGTGGGGGTGTCGCGTTTTGAGTTTGAGGGAGGGGGAATTATGATTAGGGGTGTCGCGGGCGGAAGGTCGGGCATGTCGTCGAGTGCGGGCGGGGCGGGGTGGAATCACCGCGCGGACGAGACGGGTCGGCGTGCGGTAGGAGGAGGGGGTCGTCGTCGAAGAGGAGTGGTGGCGAACGTGGCGAAGAGGCAGAACGAAGGCCGCCAACGCCAACGCCTAAACAACCAACGCCCGCGGCTCCTCCTTCACCATCATCGCCCCCACGCCGCCCGCAGCCATCACGTCGTCCCACCCGCCGTGCATATCCGGCATGCTGCCCCGCCGGTAGAGCTCCCCTCCTGCTACGCTTTCGTGCGAGGGGTGCGAAGGGTGGGAGGAGTGCATGAGCGGCGGCGAGGCGTGCAGCATCGCGGGCGAGCCCCCGTGCTGCTGTGCGTGCATCCCGGGCGACCCCCCGTGCATGCCGGGCGACCCCCCTTGAAAGCCGCCGTTCGAGTGCAAGCTCGAGTTCGACGACGAATGGTGCAGCTGGTGGTGCCCGTGCCCGTGGGCGCTGTAAAAACTCCCCCCAGTCGTATTCGAGCGCGGCTTCGTGCGCATCCCATGGCCGCCCCCGTGGTGAGAGGGGTGCGAGAGCGTGGGGATGTCGGGCGCGTGCGGGAGGCGGATGCCGTTGCCCCCTCCCCCACCGCCGCCGTTGATAGAGTGGGAGCCCCCGTTCATGAGGCTGTTGCCGGAATGCGGCGGCGAGCCGAGGAGCGGCGGGGAGCGGCTGAGGGAGTCGCGCTCGCCGTTGTTGGAAGAAGAGGTGGAATTAGAGGAGGAGAGGGTGAGGGCGGGGGGGTGCGGGGAGAATGCGGGGGAGTTGAACGAGGTGGGCGGGGCGGAGCCGTTGGAGTACACCGACACTGCGTCGAAAAAAAGGGAACGATAAGTAAACTGCGAAAAAATAAGCAGGGAAAGCTAACCCGAATCATCCCAATCGCTCTGCCCGCTCCCGCTCTGCGCGCTGCTCCCCGTGCTGCTCACGCTACTCCTCCGCGCGCCCGCACCGCCCCCACCAACCTTCTTCGCGACGCCGCCCTTCGGGCTCCCCCCTTGCACGCCCTTCGCCCCCTTGCGCGCCTTGTTCCCCGCGCGCAGCTCGTCGAACCGCAACGGCCGTGCGCGCAGATGCGTGCGCTCGTACAGCCCGCACTTGTTGCACACGATCTTGCCCGGGTTCAGGGTGGAGCGGCGCCAGCTGGGCGGCTCGGTCGTGTGGCAGTTGAAGCACCGCCGGCGGAGGTACTGCGTTTCTTTCGAGGCGGCGTCGTCCGTGTGCTGCACGGCGAGGCCGACGGGCGGGTAGCCCATGCCGCCGCCGCCGCCGCCCATGTGGTGCGCAGGGTGGGCGAGGTGCGCGTGCGGGTGGGGGTAGCCGTGGCCGTGGTGCGGGTGCTGCTGGAGGTGCGGGGGGAGGTGGCCGGGGTGGCCGCGGGCGCCGTAGAACTGGGCCGCGCTGTGGTGGTAGCCCGGGTGGCCGTGGCCGTGGCCGTTGAGGTGGTGGTGCCCCTCTTCGAGCTTCACCGCGGGGTCGCCAGAACCGGAATCGTATTCGGGGCCGTAGCCGGGCGGGGAGTAGGTGTGGTCGCCGCCGTGGAGGGCGCTGGGCTCGGCGGAGAGCGGCATGTGGTGGGGGTGGTAGGGGGAGACGTCGTGGTGGAGGAAGGGGGGGTACGCGGCGAGGTCCTCGGGGCGCTCCTGGCGGGCATACGGGAAGGTGGCGCGGCGGATGAGGGTGTAGTCGACGGGGCGCTGGGGTTGTTGGGGCGCGGCGGGCCAGTCGTTGTCGACGTACATGTCGGGCGGGGACGGGTGTTCGGGGGACAGGCCGTCGCCGTCGTAGAGCTCCTGGAGCAGCGAGGGGCGGGAGAAATGGGACGACGAGGTCTGCTGCTGCTGCCACTGGTAGTCCTGCTGGTCGTCCTGAGAGAAGATGCGGACGGGGTCGAGTTCAGTCTTGTAGTTTTGGATGGGGGACGCGGAGTAGTTGCGCATTGTTGGCGGGGAGGGTGTACGGGGCTGGTCGCAGGACATGTTATCTCGTACAGCAGTGCTCCCATTTTCGCCCCGCGCGTTAAGAGGGTTTTCTGAATGCGGCTCCCAGGGTCCAATCTCCCGATTCGGAATTTCGATAAACCTGTACCTGCGGGGATACCGCCGACCCAGCACAGCGGATCCACAAAAACACCGCGTAGCGAGGAGGGCGGAGTGTCAGGGGGCCGGTGCACGTTGGACCCCGGAACTCGAGGCGAGCGACGATGACTACGACGACGAGTCTTTATCCAACGACGACTCTTTACCCAAGTTCATTCATTTCTGCGTATCCTCTCCTCTGGAAGTAACGACGAAACGCTCAAAGAAACGCACTCGGCTGGACCCGAGAAAAGCGAAATGAGCCCCTGCCGCGCCTCGTCATCGCCCTGACACCACCAGATCTCGATCGATCTCTCCCCAGAAAGGCAACCGTCCAATGGCATGCGCCCGCCGATCTCCACTCGTCGTCTGCTGACGCCCAATCGCACTCTGCTTCCGCTTCCCGCACATGCACGCTTTTCGCCACTCCGAAACATAGGGGGCCCACCCTTATCTGCACTCTCTAACCTTCGCCAAGGCGGTGCCCCTTCTATCTGCGCCCGTGAAGTGTTTCGGGCCCCCTCCCGCCCCCACGCCTGTATAACCTTATTAACCTGCGTTGATTCGCGGAGGCGTCGCCTGTCGAGTAGCGTAGCGTAGCGAGCGGCGCCGATACATACACTCTTATCTACTATTGCCCCAACTCGCCCCAGATCCCTGTCTCTCACTTGACCTCCCCCGAAAATAAGTACAGTAAAATGAACGCCTTCGGCGCGCGAAGATACGTCTTTCACATATACATATTTTCAATCGCGCCTGGGGCTGGGAAGCCGGAGGAATCCTGCAAAAAGGAAGTCTCCGCTGGGAGCAAACTTGGAACTTGAGGCACTGGCATCTCGATCCCTGTCCAGATCTCCGTCCCCGTCTATCCGACACCGACGTACATGCACATGTCCATGTACACCGACCCGACATCGACACGGAGGCCATACATAGCTCACTAGTACTCCCACTCGCGCGGCTTAGTTTAGATTGAACCTAAACCCAAGCCCAAGCCCACCCCTCGTGCGTGTGAAGGCGTCCAAGCCGACGCCGGACGCGCATATCCAGCCTCCGACCAGTCATACGCATCTCAGGTGTAGATTACCCTAGCCATAGATAGCGCCCTCCCATTCGCAATCACATGTACATACATACATTCGCGCTCCGACGCGTACCTGCCTTACCTTACCTTACCTACCCTCCGACGCGCCCACCATCCGTCCATCCGTCCGTCACGCATATCAGACGCGGCGCGCCCATGGCCACACACAGAAGAAGGTCGCGTCGCGTTTCGCTGGGCGATTATACGTATCCGTACAAGTACATCCCCCTCCGACGCGTACCTACCTTGCCTTACCTTACCTTCGAGGCGCCCGCTTCCCATCCGCCCGTCACGCATATCAAACGCCGCGGCGCGCCCATGCATGCCCACACAGCAGACGCACAAGCGCTCTCCCCACCTTCCTCTCTTGAATTCGCAGCGCCTACCGCTAGCAGCCTGCACGGACGCGGAGACCCGACTCGGAATCCGAGGACGCGTCGCCAGAACGTTCTACGCGCCTAATAGTACTCAAGCGCTGGCGCCCATGGCCATGGCCACAAACAATACCCCGCGCCCACCCCGCGCGCATCCTCCCATCCTCCCTCCCTTCCTCCCATCCTTCCTTCCTTCTTTCTTTCTTCCTTCTTTCTTCCTTCCTCCCTCCCTCCTTCCTTCTTCCTTCTACCAAAAAAATTACTTGTACCAAAAAAAAAAATCACACCAAGCCCTCCCCTCCCCCGTCCCCGAGTCCGCGTCCGCGTCGGACTCCCAGCCAGGACAACTTAAGCTTACACCGTCTGCCGACGTCGACCCCGGGTACACATACATATGTCTACCACTTCAGATCTCTGAATCCCCGCTCCCTTTTTTTCCGCGGATCCCTTCCGCGGATCCCTTTCCCTTTCCGCGTAACCCCACCCACCGGCAGCTCGACCCAACCAAGCTCAAACCCCCGTGACGGAATCAACAGCCCCGGCACTGGCACTGCGTTTTAATAGTGATAATGATAACGACCTCCCTTCGAAGTTCGCTCGACCCAAGCAAACCCCCAATGACGGAATCAACAGCAACAGCCCCGGCAGTGCGTTTTAATATTGATAACGACCTCCCTTCGAGCTTCGAGCTTCGCCCTTCGCCCTTTGAGCTTCGGTGTTCGAGCTTCGAGCTTCGCATGCACAGCACTCGCGCTTTTAGGCTTTACAGCAGCGCATCGACATCGGGTGTACTATATACAGCACACCCTTCGTCCTTCGTCCTTCTTTCGTATCGTACATACGCACATACGCGTAAATGCGAATCTCGATTTTCGAGCCCCGGGTGCTAGCCCCGGGTGAAAGTGCTCAGTGCTTAGCGCTACAGCTGCAAAAGTAGAGTAAAGTAAAGTGCTATCACCCCGCGCCCCCGGCCGGGCGGGCGTTTATTTAACACTTCCATTCCATTCCATTTCGTATGGAAGTAAGTAAGTTTGTAACGGCCTGCGACTCGGAGTGGGCGGTTATTTAATAGATGGTAGATGGTAGCCGACTGGCGCTGAACGTGCGTGCGTGCTTGGGATCTGGGATTTGCTTTGCCCGCCGCCGGGGGAGTCGGAGAACGGGATGGAGGATGGGATGAAAGCTGGGGAAAGAAGGATAGGATAGGGGGTTCAAGTTGAATTCCTTTTCCTTCTCCTTTCTTTCTTTTTTTTTATGGAGAAGAATATATATACTAATAGTGGGTGGTTGGGATCCAGACTCTCTCTCATTTCGACTCTAGGTTCAGCGACAGGTGGTATTAAGTACTTACTTTTTTTTTTGACATGTGCACAGAAATCGCGTTAAATCGAAACAATTTTTTTTTTTTCGGTCTTCTCGGTCGAACTTGCGGTCGAAATGGTATACATGTAAGTAGTACTTGTTCCGACTCTTAATTAAACAAAATTGGATGCTGGATGTATCCTCGCATGCAGATTCGAGAGTCTCGTTCGATTCAAGTAGCCGAAAATACTAATTGTGTCTCAGGCGCAGAGCATAGCTAGCTCAACGTCGCATTTGAGTATCGGAATTAAATATATGTTGAGAATATCAAATGTATAGTGCTCTAGTATCATCCACTAGTAGAATGCAAGAAACAGAGAGCAAAAAAAGGAGCGGAAAAAGGACTTAAGGTTACTGGGAACAAGTTGAACTTGAACCCCGATATAGAAATAGGGGACATTCGAATTCAATTGCAAGCTTCCCGAGCCTGGATGCTGCACGGCCGGCTCGCATTGACGGATTTCCCGGCATGCAGCACAGCACTGGAGCAGGCTTTACATCGACATCGGGTATACTATATACACTGGCAGCACGTCGAACGGAACGCCCTTCTTTCGTACATACGTATGTACATACGCGTCGCGCGCGAATCTCGATTCGGGGACCGGGGTGGGTGCAAATGTGCGGATTCGAAGTGCTATAGCTGCATTGACAAAAGTGCAAAGTGCTATCACCCCGCGCCCCGCGGGCGGGCGGGCGGGCGTTTATTTAATATAATACGAAATGGAAGTAGTTCGTTAAGGGCAGGCGGCTATTTAATAGACTCCGAGTCGGACGCTAGGCGCGAGCGACGCGACGTGTTCAGGATCGACGCCGGGGGGCTGAGGAGAGGAGGGAAAGTAGGGATAGGGATAGGGTTCAAGTTCAAGTTCAAGTGTTGAACTTTCTTTTCCTTCTTGGTTTTTATGGAGGGAGAAGAAGAGAAGAGAGAAGAAGAAGAGAGGGGTTAGATTTCAGACTGTCACTCTGGTCACTGTATCGGTGACAGGTGAGATTAGTTTTTTTTTGAGGTGTGCACACGCACACGGTGGAAATCGCGTTACATAAATCGAAACAATTTTTCTTTCGGTCTTCTCGGTCGAAATGGTACAGTACTGTTCTCTTATAAACAAGATTGGATGCTCCTACTGTACTGGGTGTATCCTCGCACGCAGATTCGAGTTGGTTCGATTCAAGTAGCCGAAAATATTGTATCTCAGGCGTAGAGTATAGTTGGATCAACCTATCTATCACCTTGAGGACGGGGTTTGATTTGAATTGAATGTATAGTTGGCTCTAGTATCTATCTACTGAGTAGAATGCAAGAAAAAGAGAGCAAGAAACGGAGTTCTGGTCGCGGGGCGTTTTTCCCCCTTCTACTGTAGACAACCTTATTATAGAAATAGGGGGTTGGAGTTCAATTGCCTATGTAGATGCTGAACATTAAACGTTGAAACCCCGGCCACCACCTCGCAACTGGTCCGATGCGATAACTTCCTCTGTCAGTTCTTTCGTTCAAGTTCGATTTATATATTATTTTGGTCTGGAACCCGCCACTGGCACCTTGATTTTTAGCAATTTGGTCAGTGGGTGAATCCCGTTCCCCACGCCGCCCTCGCCTCTCTTTGCGATTAGATGCGCTATCATATCATTGAACGATCCCCGCGTGCGCTTGAATTTATTTATCTGGCCTGGCGGTGGCACACTGGCAAGCGGGGTTGCTGCGGGCGTCGGGTGCGCTTGCTTCAAAGCGTGCTTCGAATTTACTACTGTAACTAGCATAGCCCGTAGCTGCGCCTGCGCGCGCGTGCTGAGGCGCCCCGTCCCTTCCTTCCCATGTCACCGTGCCGAGGCCCGGAAGAAGCGCGTCGACATTCAACATAAGTTACCTCAGGCTGTAGATATGTAAAAGATAAAATGGGAACCCGTCACTACGGTGGCGCACCGTCACGGTGGCGGAGAGAAGAAGAAGAAGAAGAGGTGTGGCAGGAGGAGTGACTCCGAATCGCCTCCCATGCCACGAGAGGCCCAGGAGGGAAGTTCAACATATATATACTATAGTATTAATATATGGTAATATGAGAGCCGTCACCCCGGTGGCGCGCCGTGGCGAAGTCGAAGTCGAAGTCGAAGTCAGAGAAGGAGAAGGAGAAGGAGTCAACTCCGGCAATTGAATGTTACAGGGGGGACTCGGAATGACTCCGAATCCCGCCGGCGGGCTCGGAATCAGCGCTCTCCGTATAGATGCCGCCACATGATGAGTCCTCGGCGTTGACATACTGTATTATTGACGATAATACGCCGTTACAATGACCAAGTACTTGATCATGAGAGTAAGCCTGACTGAGAGCGATTAATGTAATGCATATGGTCGCGGTAACGTCCAGCTGCCAGCGCATTATAGATTGCACGGGTTCAAGTTGTGCCAGCAGCGACTCGGGTATATTTATATATTGGTTTGTACTGTATATATAGTGTAAGACGAGAGGGGACGGGAGTGCCAGTATTGGCAAGGGACTCGGTGTGCATTCGGACTCTTCGGAGCGAGGGCCCGGGACTGTCAATGGGACGGGATGCCAGCACATTGCATATAATGCAAGGCACCCCACAATTGAACCAAGTTGAACATTCAAGCTGCGTGATAATGATTATAATTATAATGCCAATCGATGGAGCAGGAGGAGGTGCACGGATGGGGTACGCACGTACGTAGGTACCCAAGTTCGCATCGGGATTCGGGATACTGTAACAAGCGCAGGCAAAAGCATGCATACCTCCTACTGTGCATAGTACCCCACCCGAGCCCGGGACCAACGCCGCCGCCGCCGACGCCGTGCGTAGCACTTACCCGCGTCCTGTCAATGGTGCACAGTAAACTAAGCCCAAACGCCGCCTGAGTCCGAGCCCGGCGGGAACCGTTGACGAAGAACGCGACGCAAGCTGAGAAGGAAGAAAAAGGCGTATGGGTATGCGAGCCCGCCCGAGTCCGGGGTCGGATTCCCGACGACGACCGAAAAAATTGGAAAACGTAAAACGAAGTGTGCAAAAGCCAGAACACAGAAGAAGGCTCACGTTGCTCAGTGCTGAATCGCCGGTGCCCGACTACCAAATCGCTACCGGTACCTAGGAGCGGGAGCAAACATATGCAATCGCATGATACCATAACGGGCGGAGTGTCCAACGTTGATGTTGAAGTACGGAAGCGCGGGAATCTTCCGAAAGTAGCAGAGCCGACCAACGTGTCATGCGCGGGCGCGTGGTCGCGGAGCGCGATAAGTACGCGTAAGACAGGTGCAGGTGTGCGTTTTGCACGCGCACGGAGGCACCACTTAGGTGGGTGAAGGTGAATGTGCGCCCCCGTCGCTTGCCAAGGGTCGAATTTCCTGCAACCGCCAATCAGGGCAGTCTCAAAAAAAACGAAACTAAGTTGAAGTCGGAGTGTAAGTTCAACTTTGTCGTCGGAAACCCGAATGTACTAATGACTCGAGCCGTAAGGTTGTGTTTCCGGTGCCTTTCCGAGGACCGGTTCGGAATCCTCGCGGAATGGTAGTGTATGGCCATGGCCATAGTCCAATTTACAGCGGAGGGTTGGTGGAATTCCAAAGACTGCTACAGTAGCGCTGTCAGTGGTTGAACTTGCATTTTATTTTATTTTCAACTCGCGACTTGCCTCAATTGAATCATCATAGGCTCCACCGTTTCTCCGGCATTTCGTATGTCTCATAGGCCTGAATGAATAATGAATGAAGACCTGTCAGCATACATTCATCACTTCGACCACTCCTAGTAGGCAACGACCCACTGAGGCTGAACAGCGAACCCAGAATACCTCGAATAGGATCAGTACTCGGCCTAGCACTGCACCGCTGATTGCGTCGTCCCCGCCGGCCCACTGTCGTGACTGGCTCCCGCTCCGGTATCTTTCAATCTGTCATTCATTATGTGGGGCAGTGCTGGCTGCCAGCGTGGGCTGACGGCACTGGGAAGGAAGGAAGCACCCAGAACTGTGAAGTATCGGATCCATGGTTGCCACCCCACCCCCCCCTTCATTATGCGAGGCTGTCCGCTGATTGCAGAGGATGGTGCCCAGTAGATATCGCTATCATCAGCAGGACGAGGGTGCACACGGGCGATGATTTCCCGCCTCTGCAGCTGATCGACGAATCGCCTAGCCCTGATTTTCCGGGGGTCATTGTGCGGATTGAAATTCGAGATGGTAGTTTGGGCACGAGGCGGGGGGCGCCCGCAAATCGCAGATGGTGGGAAATCGTACGGTCCGGTACGGGATTTCCCGACCTCATGTTGTTCTTTTTCGCGCGCCACAACGTTGTCGTCGGTGAGTGTCTGTTTTGTGGTGAATGTTCTGGGAAGAAACGCCGAAGTGATAAGTATAAGGTCTGTCAATGATCTGGGTTTATGCCGTCTCAGCTTGAATCCGTTTCGCGTCCAACTTTGCGACAGCTAACTCCTTGTTCTGTTCAATCTACGATCAGGCACTGGCAGTGGAACCCACCTCCAACATTCGGCAGCCTCGGAAGCTCGGAAGCCCTCCAATGGAATCGGAGGAACTTGGGAAGGGAAGCTCTCATTGACACCGCCCGTGTGGCGATACTTACGCACGTCGATCGCGACGTCGCTGAGAACCCGGAGCCGCTCTTCCCGTGCCAACAAGCTTCTGAATCAACGTCCAATCCGGTGGGTGCGATGCTGAGTTGGCACGGGATAGCTGTGAGCTCTCCTTACCACTGCAATTTGAAGTTGGATTCCAAATTCCGTTCCGACAATGCTGAAAAATCCAATCGTCCAGCATCATCCGGCGTCCTGCCCGAGTGCCGTATACACCGCTCACTCCGAGTTCCCCGCTGCTTGCTCAGCCACGTATGAGGTATGAACTCGTGGCGGCCCAACCCGCAGCGCTCCCGTTGAATACACTCGGCAACACCCTGCGGCCCAGGCGCCCCGTGGAAGATAAACGAAATCCCGACTCCCGACGCCGTCGGTCTTTCTCAACACCCGAATTTCCAACTTTCCAGCGCTTCCTCCCCGCCGGGGAGTGCGCCCGGGAAGAACCCCACCTCTCGTCACCCCTCCCTCTCCAGAGTCCAGCTCACTACTTATTGGCGAAACTATGTATGTACCAGGTATGTAAGTACTAACCCATTATGTGTTTCAAGCAGCGTCATATGGATCCACTTTACCTCCATGGCGCCTATTTCCTCGGCAAGGAATCACATACGCGTCCCTGAGGGCTGCGTGGTCATCGTGCGTGCACGCGCAGGCCCGCGGAATAATACACCGACAAGCGACAAAGCAACGCGAGGTAGTGGTCAGGGCCGCAAGGCCCGCCGGATGGGGTAGGAGGGACTACGGAGAGGTCGGATACTGCGGGAAATCGGCAGATGGTGAGATAAATGAATATGAGATGTCTCAGCATTTTCAGTTGTGTGGTACATAGGTAAAGATAGGCTGGGATACAGTAGGTACTGTAAAAAAAATGCTAGGTGCGTAAAATGCTAGGTGCGTGTGAACCGTGTAAAAGTATTGGCGGACGGAAGTGAATTGCCGGAAGTTTGCGCCGAACGCCTACAGCGCTTCAGCGAACCAACTTTCTCCACAGAGAACTGTTCCAAACCCTTGCAGGCATGTAAACCAATCCACGGCCCTACAGAATTTCAGAAATAAGAATTCAACCAAACCATATCTCAACCGCATCAATCCATCAAGGTTCAACCCCTCTCTCGAATTCCTCAACTTCGAATTTCTCTGTAAGGCTAGCCTCACGGATATAAGCGCGCCGATCCCGCTCGAAGAACTAGAACCATCAATCCAGCATCAATCACCCATATCAAGGCTGCATCCGCTCGAAAAGTAAATCCTTTGATCTGACCAATCGACGATTCGTGGATCCTGATGTCGAAGACTCAGAGCCTTCTGCAGATCCTCGAGATTCCTCCACGCTCGTAGCTTAGACGTGGTCAAACTAATATTATTCTCTCGACTGGAAATTTCAATATTTGTCCGTGAATGTCCGAATCAATGGTGCCGTTGAAATGATCCTGGTGGAAATGTAGGCCTCGAGACATTTTCGCTAGCATTCTCTTGGCGCTCCGAGACAGTACAGATCAGCCGTTTCGAAAAATGTCATGTACAACCGGAGTCCAGGAAGCGAGCCTTTGAGTTTGAATTAGCTCTAGGATTAGCCCGGTACCGGTGTTACTGTAGGCGGCATGAAATAATGGCCCTTCTATGAAACGAAACGCCCGACAGATAACGGAAAGCAATCGCAATTTGCACGGATGAACGGTTCAACCGACTCCTGATTAGATTAGATAGCTGGAGGATTGATTGCGATCTTTCCCAATCGCATGTTTGTTGTAATTTCGGACTATGAACCGGTGACACCGAAATTTGCGAACCTGTTTCCCAGCGAGGTACTGAGCTCATATTGCAACCAAGGTTGGTTCCGATCGTGCCCTGTAATTACAAACTTGTATTTATCCGCTTGAAAAATGGCCCGACGGCACCGGCCGCGGGATTCGGCGGAAATTCAGGTTCGGACTCTGAAGAAGCGGTTACAGTGGCAACGGAGAACGAGTTGTCAACAACGGTCGACCTACCGAGTACCCCGAAGGTCCACGATAAACAATAAATGATAAAATACCTGCAGGAGTTCAGAGAGTCGAAGACTAAGAGCGTTTGAAACACGATCAACGGACTTGGTTGTATCAAGCGATAGATTAGATTGGATCCCCGCTGTTTATGTAGATGGCCGGTTGCGCATCAAGCGGGCAAGCACAGGGAACACGCGGACGTTGGATACTATGTACTATTCAGGGGCAGAGATACGAGCGTGACCAACAAGCGACGAAGTTCCATAATTGCTGAAACTGAGATGAAATTTTGAAAAATGGGGGACGGATGAAATATTCTTTGGGTGGCCTGCTGAGATACCCTTTTATCGCGGCTAGATGAATGAGCCACAATTATGTGTCTTTAAAACCGGTCAAACAAGGCCGATGGATGTGTACTTTTCTTGCAGCTCAGCAGAGACCGTGATCAAAGGCGGCCGGTTGCGAAGCCGCTTCAGAGGAGCACATGTTGAGAAAGTACAAATAAAAAGAAGCAATTTGAATACGAACACTGACGGCGCCAGGTACGCGTTTCGCGAGACGTTGACCATTTCGAATCGCAGCTAACTCTTCGCGCACGTGGGGTGCCAGGTGAGTAGGTATGTTTTCAAATGCAGGACCGAAGCCGGAATTTTGAAAGAATATATCGTCCCTTCTGTTAGTGTTGGCACCGGTACCGATATGTACGCCTTCGCTAGATAGACTATTTCCAGATAAATAAGGCCCAGGTCTCGTTGGCCAAACTCTAGCAGACCTCGACGGCGGTTCTGGTTCAGATATTTTTTTTCATTGAGTGGTTTCCATATTCGGAAGTAGATCAATGCGTTCTACCACCTATTAGACTGCGAGACCACTCGTCGATGAAGTGGTTTGTAGTCGATCGATTAATGCCCAGGTGGAGTTCATTTCCGCAGTCCTGACAGTGAATAGACAGGGTATGGATCCATCCTTGGCAGCCCGCTAGTGAGCTACTTCCAGCGCAGGTGAAACCCAAACAGCTTTTGTGCCAAGGGCTGCGTCGGAGGTCAGTCCATGATCCTCGTGATTTTCACAAGAATGTATTCGGTCAGGCTGAGTCCGATTGAGTTGGACATATGCCGCAAGCGCTGGAATGAAGTCGCGAGTCAGTTGGCGCCCGTCCAGTTGCACGTGGGAAAGCCAACCGGGGATGCGCGCCAATATTGCGCCAATGTAGCGAAAGTCCGACGGGAAGACGTTTCAGTCGCAATGCGCTACACGTCAGTGATTCAACCGTGTCGCAGCGAGGGAGAGAAGTGGCGTTACTTGGCCTGTCCACCAAACTGGAAACGTGTAAGTATTCAGTCAAATCCAGACCGCGTCGAGCTTTTTGAATATCATCCTGATACTGCTATCCGGCCCGGATTTCAATTAACGCGCCTATGCGCGGACAGCGACAGCGCTTGCAGAAAATGCGGGGTCGACAGCGTGGACCGCTTCCGTAATAAATAGGCGCACCTGCTAAGATAAGGTGTGGCGCGAGTTGACGGCTGGCGACGGCGTGTGGTGACGGCGCTGTCAGCGGGTATCAGCCCCCGATTCCGAGTAGCAAGCTCAAACTGCTGGGCACGTCATTGATGTGTGAGGTAGGTTTTCTGAGGAAATAGCCAACAAAATAAAGGAGAGGGAAGCTATAGGTACATAAGCACCTTCGCCGTTTCTTGAAAATTGGTGTAAAGCCAACGAGAATAGTCACGCGGGAAGTCTGTGCCGACAAAAAGTATTCAAGCCGCCGCCTGCCCAATGGAGGAGGATCCTGGGCCACGCGGATCACAACTCTTAATCAGGTACCTCCATTCGGGTAAAGGCCACCCATCCAGAACTCCATCCAGCCATCCACGGCAGCCAACGGCAAGCATCCATCAATTCAGATCGGCAAAGTTTGAATCCGTGAATAGAAAGTCTGCGGTCCAGTGTAGTGTGCATAGAGCAACCGGCCTGGGAGAGGGGAACTCGCTATAGAACCACAATGTTGGCGATGAGACAACGGCAATCTGATACAAAGAGAATTAAAGTCATCAAGGAACCGGGCAGGGGAAATTTAGAAGCACTTCTGAAGCACCTCGCTTCTGGATATGTCTTCGACGCCGGAGGATCCCGAGTCCGTAGGGGCCGAATACGCCATGTTCGGAGGAGTATATATCGTAGAGGTTCTCGTCAGGCCGCGGACATGTTCCAAGTCGATCTCTTCAATGGAATGTCAAGGATCGGCACAGCCTCTTGTCAGTATCGAGGTCGAGACACTTCCGCGAATTAAAAAGACATGTCCAATAGCACATAGGACGGAGCATGAATGCGACGAAGTAACCTGATTGGACCATGTTAGCCAACACAGATCGTTTTGTAAACGCACCAATAGCAATTCCTCCCATCAAACAAACGGCGGACATAGTCGAGTAAACGGCGGATCGTCCAGTTCTCACAGGACTTAAAAACCCCGAAGATTAGCCACTTTAGAGCCAAAGTCCAAACTTGGACTGCGTGCGAGTGATGTTTTGTTTCAGAATAATCCTGATGCGCATCTTGAGATGCCCCAAATAGGAAATTACGCCAAGATATCTGCAGGGCTGCAACACTGAGATACCAGGAAGAACCACAAGGTGGAAGATCGTACCTCATTGAATTGGGAACGTGCTACGGATTGTCCGTTTCTCGAACGTAAAGGATATACTTCCGTGTTGCACTCACTCGTTCAACTTCATTCCTCACACTGTATCGAAACGGGCATGCAATCGGATCCAGTCTGTTCGTCTGTTATGAAAGGTAATATGGCCCGCGCTAACGTACCGATGGAACGGCGCTTGACACGGGAGACCATTGGGAAAATAATTCCGAATTCTTGCAAAACCAGCCCAATGAACCCAGAATTATTGAGGCAACCAGTAGATCCATCCAGTGAGGCGCGAGGTAGAGTCCGGATTCAGACATCATGTTTGTAGCTAGCCACTAGTGAACCGTCGAGTGTGGTTCATTGTTCAATCATCATCAATGACTTCAGGTGGTCGTTGTTTGCGGCAGAAGCAGTAATAAGTAGAGCCGACAGTTGGCAGTAGTCACTGTACAGGTAGAGGCAAGGTAGATCAATGCTGTGTTTGGCGAAGGACAGGATTGCAAACAACACAACTTGAACACGTGTCGTCGATCACTCTCACTCGTGTCCACTTCGTTCGGTCGTTGAAACTGGATTCATGTCATTTGAGCATGCTCCTGTGTCGAAAGGTTTGGACGGTACCTCTCCCTCCACAAACCTGACCTCGAATCAGGTCTCATGGTCGGCATTGGGCTGACTTCAATCCTCGTCAGTGTTTTCGATGTGAAACACTACTTCCACCTCCAGGTAAGTCCATCCGTGTGGCGAACCCGTGCTCACGACGTGTGTATTCAATTAAAATTTTATGACCAGCTTGTACCCCATATATCCCGCCATTACCAAGTAATGTTTCATTTTGGTTCCGCTGAGCGACTCTGACTTGCGACTGGAACTCTCCTCGTGCAGTATTGGCGACTAGGAGTACACCACTTTGCATTCTCCAACTCTAGGTGCGTAGAACTTTGATTCTGTTCGAAATATCTAAACGTCTTTCGCATCCGCCAGTGAACTTTTCATCGCGGAGATATTACTCTATAACATCGCAGTTCAGATAGAACGTCAATTTGGTACCCTCAAGTTTGCAGTAAGAGCTACTACAAATCTTTAGTAAACCGAGCTCACTCAGCCTGTCAGTCGTTCGCTGTAATTTCCACGCTACTTGCTACTCTTTTGGAATTTATATCCCTGATTTTGTTCCACCGCGCCGGCCTCAATTTCATTCCGTCCGGACCATCTTCCCTAATATTCAGCATCATCTACCAGTACTCCAGGGTCGTCCCATCTGCATACAGTTTTCGTATATTTGGGCTTCCTCTCACGAACAAAAGTTTCACATATGTCTTCGCACTCCAGGTACGTTTGACGCCTTTTCTGGAGAAATAATCCCAGACGCATCGGCGTTTACAAAGCTCGCGATCGGCCATCTCCCAGGGTCGGCGGCTTCAGCGTTTATCGGCGTTCTCGCTGGTCAGATATACCGCTCTGACCTGGCGAACCTCAAAGGATACCGGATTCCACCCCGGTTCGCCTCCTTCGCTTCTCGGTACTTGCTACCGCTAGCCGGGTCGCTACGGCCTGCGCGCCGCTCCAACCGCGCGCTCCCAGACGAGTCCGCGGGCGCAGAGGATGCGCGCCCCCAGAATGATGAAGTCATCACGACCGCCAGGCCCCCTCCGTCAACGGCTGCATCCCGTGCTGCCCGCACCGACCGCAATCAACCTGAGCAGCGAGGTGGAGTCGGGGGTTCGGTCATGCGGGAGTGGGTGGACGGCTTCACTGGCCGGTCTCAGTCAGGCGGACCCAGGATTCCTACAGAGGCGGAGATAACGCAGTTGACGACCATGTTTCCCGATCTTCAACGAGAAGTGCTGGTTGGTACGCTGCAACGGAGGTCCGCACATCCTATCATTCATTTTTCCCCTCGCGCTACTCACGTCATTTTTATTCTAGCCCAAATATCGAGAGCGCAGTGGAGACGCTGCTCAGTTCTCAGACCATGGGAGCGTCATAGATTCGTAGCAGTCGAAGCTCACTTCTATTATTGAGGAACGATGACTGTGGGTTACAGAAGAAGCGGCCGAAATCCATGCATCACATCTCCTGCTCCTCCTCGAAGTCTTCCCCATCTTCGTCTTCTCCAGTGAACGTTGCGAGCGGTACCGCATACAAGCGGATCACCGGCTGTAAGATGCACACATTCAATATTGATGAATGGGCGGAGGTATATGGGTCGTGAGACGAACCTTATTGGGATCCTTTACCAGGACATATTTTCCTTCCGGCATCTTCATGCAGAGATCGGTGACGGTCCGAATGATACCCCACCCGTTCGCGAGTGAGACGTTTAGCTGGGCGGCGAATTCAGTGGGTCGCATCGACGCCGTGCTTAAGATAACATGACGGGTGTTGTCCCTGGGATTCGCGCGCGAAATGTAACTAGGAGTAAATGTGAGTACTGGTGATGCTGAGGGAAGGTGGGCGCCGGAAGGACATCCCGCGGAAGCAGATAAGGAAGAACATCAGACGTACCCAATCTTCATCAAATCGGCACCAGCCAACACACTTTGCACTGTCCATTTAGCCAGTTTGCAGCTGTTGTTCTTCATCTCCGTGGCAACGACTGCACCGCGCTGAGAATCCAGCTTGGACCGCCAGTCGGGTGCGCCACCGGCACCTTGAGACCTGGGATCGAATTCATTGAGAGCGCGAATCGTGACCAGTCCCTGGCCGTCACGCGGGCTGCCTTGGCCCGGAGTGTAGGCATCTACCTCAGTTCGGACGCATATCTTGATGTCCTCGTCCTCCGTGATTCCGAGGTCGAATACACGATAGCGGTAGCCACAAGACGCCAGCGGATCCGTCTCATCAGGCCCGTAGAAGGGGTTGGCATGCGCAAAGTCCACCGGCGGCGGAGGAGGGTTTTCGACGACGGATTGGAAGCCAAAGTTTTGGTTGATGTAGGTCGCTTCGAGCGAAAGTGACGTCGCCGAGTTGATAGAAGGAACCTCTGGCACCGCCGCCTTTTCGGTAGGGTTATTGGGGTTCGGCGGCGCGGGATCCTGCGGCGGGTCTGCCGCATTCTCGTTGACGGTAACGGTATCGAACGGACCGCCATCACGTTTGTCGAAGAAGAGGTTGTTGCCCTCGCGCAAGATGACAATGTCCCACGGGTAAACGGAGCGCGGTGCACACATAAGGACGCTGAGGATGACATCTGTGGCGTATACTGTGGCAGTATTTTTGGTGGCGAGCTGCGCGGCGTTGATATTGACGGAAAAACATGGATAGAATAACGAAACTTGCCTCCTGGATGACAGGGTCGTCCGACGTCGTGGTATTGTACCTGATACGGTCCACAAGTTGCAACGGGCGCTCAGTCTTGGTCGTTATACGATCATATGACTTGTCGTATGCGAAGAGTCGCCCGTACGAATCGCTGCCGAAAAAAATTGAATGGGCCGGTAATAAGCCTAGAGATAGGACTCACAGGTCGACAGGTTCATCAACCTCCAGCCTCAATTTGGCCAGACGATGGAACTCGATCTCTTCCAGCATAGACCACTGTGGAGAAATGACCACAGACGACTCGCGAGTGCGATTGTTCTGCAAAATATATAATTAAGAGCGATCCTTCCCAACATCCAAACTCGAGGGCAAACCTTTTCCCAATCCCTCCAGCCTCTGCGGCCGCCTCGTTGATTATTTCCTCGACCTGCGCCAAATCCACCACGTCCACCGCGTTGGGCTCCTCCTCTGTTATTGTTGTACGAGGTCCCGCCGCGGGAGCCTCCTCTGCCACCCCGGGCAAACCCTCCACCTCTGCGAGGCGGTGCTGTTTTATTATCGACCAGCGAGAAGGACGACTCGTCTTCCACGTGGAAGTACGCGAAGGCGCTGGCACTCCCGCTACCGAACGCCTGGCCGCCATCGCGTCTCCTGCCCCCAGGCCCGCCACCGCGCGCATTTTGAGTTTGTGGGAGGCCCACCGCCGACTGGCGATTGTCAGTGGATGAGTCGTTCCAGTCCGCAAAGCGTCCAAGTTTATCGGATTTTGAGTAGGGTGCATAAGGGATGTCCTTGAACTTGAATTGCTCGGGGAGATTCGAGGTCGATGGGCCCCAACCGCCGTCCGGGTTATCGTTGATGGGAGGGAGAGAAAACGAGGCCATGATGGACGACCACAGAAAAAAAGCAGAGACACCCACGTGACAGCTAGCTTTTGCATTCGTGCCGCCATGAAGTGAGCATACACTCGCGCGTACACCGTTTCTTTGCTGACTATCTCTAGTGTGGTCAAGGAAATTAACAAAATCAACCAGCGCGAGCTCGAACTCGGTGTCAGTGGTGCATCCTGGCACGACGAATACAAAGATTCGGCCTATATTTTCGTAGGCGGTCTTCCTTTCGATCTGACAGAAGGCGATGTTATAACCATATTCTCACAGTGAGAGCCCCCATCTATGAACCCCCGTCTCTGCCCTTACGAATAATCTTTACTTATCGCAGATATGGAGAAGTCATGGATCTAAATATGCCTCGCGACAAAGAAACCGGCAAACGACGGGGGTTCGCGTTCCTCATGTATGAAGACCAACGGTCGACTGTATTGGCCGTTGATAACCTGAACGGCGCCGTTGTCTTGGAGAAAACCTTGCGCGTCGACCATGTCAAGGACTATAAACAGCCAAAAACCAAGGGAGAAGACGGCGAGTGGGTGGAGCCCGACGAACAGAGTCTCAATGCGAAACCCCAACTAATAATGGGTATGCCCTTGGTACTATAATTTCGTCCACATCACATTGACTCCCGCGACAGATGATGAAGACGCTGGGTCCGATTCTTCTGCATCCTCGGCCGGTTCCATCGATCCAGAAGACCCCATGCGCGAATATCTAATAGCCCAGCGGAAAGAAGCCAAAGCGCTCAAGAAAGCAAAAAAATCCAAGTCGAAAGAGAAGCACAAGGATGAAACGCCGGAGGAACGGCGAGCGAGGAAGGCGCGCAAGGCAGAGAAAAAGGCACGCAAGGCTAAGAAGCCCAAGGCGTCCGAAGGGATGCGCGGTGTAGAGGAACTGCTAAACACGCTCGGCTCGCGTCCGCGCCGCCCAAGGTCCACATCACCTCCTCAGTTGAGACGCCATCGCTCCCGCAGCAATTCCCCACGTCCCCGGCCCGGCTACTCCAGGCCTCGGTCGCGCTCGCCAGGATACAGCGTCGACCGATCCACGGGCAGTCGGGGAAGTGGGAGAAGGGAGAGATCGCGGGAGCCTTCTAGACGAGACTGAGGCAATCTGACCATTCATAGGCATCCTTCCATTATGCTTGAAACGCTGGGCAATAGTGCGACCTTCGCAATTCACTCCATATCAATGTGGCTTTGTATGCTCTGAGCAGGATCTCTCCGCCGTGGTACAATGTTACGATTGTAAACATCTCCACCGATGTCAGAAGCAAATACATCCACTTCCCACTTCCACCCCGAGTGAGAAAATGGCAGTCTGAAACACTGATGCACTGAGGAGTGCTAGCATTGGAACCCGGGCCCCCGTTATGATGGACCTGTACATATGTCAAGAAGTTGCTCGACAGGGAACCTCCCTTCTTCAGCTGAGCTGGCCATAGACAGCCTTTCCAAATGTTTTTCTACGTACCAGGGACAGCTCCGGGGCGATTCAAAGCGCTACGGATCACATTTACCAGTGAGAACCACAGGAACCACAAAGTGCCGAACATCAACGGAACCAAGGTGTGCCACGGCATCGAGACATCATCAAGGACAGATAATAGCCAGCTTCCAGGGCAGAGACCCCGAGCGGTCCCACCTCGATGAGACAGCGAACCATTCTCGAAATATCCAGCTTAGTTCGGCCATAAAGCGTCGGCCGTCGAAATCGGGACCTTGCTTATAGGCGAGGCCCAGGTGCCTGGGTAACTCAACGCCGTTATTGAACGGAAAGGCTCACCGGTTTCGAGGGTAAGTGACACTGGCCCCACGTTCGGCATAATTATCTCTCCCTCGAATACATACATAACCCCGTAGCTTGAACTGAATTCAAAAAACCAATTTTTAAAATAGAACAGGATTGCGCGCACAGAGACGTACATGGTGGCACAGGCCTCGGCAGCATACTGTGAGTCAATGAGCCAGTGAGCGCTGCGTCTTGAATACCGTGGAATATCCATGACGTTTCCCCGTTGGGAGATGCGAGCCGCATGTATATTGGGAAGCACGGGTGATAAAAACATTCCTTCCGTCTATGTTAGTTCCTAGGACCTAAGCTCCGAGGCCGAAAGAGACAAGTAGAAACCCGTGATTTTCCATTCAGTTCCAACAGCGTCAAAATAGACACAGACCAGGGGAGAGAATGCTATTGAACCGCTGGCGGCGGGATGACGTACCGAGTTCCAGACGCTTTCAAGGGTGCCATCCAGTAGCTTGGTAGAAATCGCAGACGAGCGCTATTCACAGTACTCGGAATCCAGAAGGGTGTCAAGAAGAACGACACTCAGACTGGTCGCCGACCTGTATGGATAACTCAGCGTTAAACTGCGTCACAAGCGCTGGCGGAATTCCGCTGTCATGTTGACGCCCAGCCCCTCTTCCATGTTGACGAAAAGAAATGACAGGACAGTCTCCGAGCAATGCTTCGAATCACTTCAAAGTTCAAGTCCATTGGGAAGCCGCAGCCAAAAGGGGATTTAATTGACGTGCGAAGGAGTTCCGGGGCAAAGCGTTGCGGTCAAACTCCAAGGTCGGAAGCCGTGGCCGCCACTATGATGCCAGATAAAGGCACGTTCGATTTAATTTTTTCAAGAATGTTGCACATAGGTGAGGCGGGGCGCTAAGCAACTATTAGGCCCTGTTCGGGATCCCCAGGTAGGCCTCCAGGAGTACCTGTTAGGTAGCTAGTCACAAACCATCACATCAACGGACCCCGGTGCGACAGTCCGATCATTCAAGCCGAAAAGTTCCGACCCATGTCAGTGGACGTCGACCCGACGACGACCTCGACGTCCAGCGCGTCGGGGAGCGCATATCTCAGTCATTAGGCATGTTTTCAAGGTGAGACTCCTTTCATATGAGCAGTATCTTCAATGTTAGTGTATGTATCCATCAGTTTCATATGTTCCCTGCTTGAAGAATAGGTGCGGGGACACGTCGGGGGTGGCGGGCAATGTGGCGGGATAAGCGGACAGCGCATGGACGACACCGACACGTAGCAATTTGATAGAGCCGCTCTAGACCAGTCTAGACCGAGTGACAACGAGAGTGACATTGGTAGATGTGATCTGTCCATATTTGGGGGTACAGGTGCATCCTGGAGGCCTACCTGGGGATCCCGAACAGGGCCTTAGTGGCAGCGGCGTCGATAATTCCTGTGTAGCCAGCTAGTTGCCTTCCTAACCGTTCACGGCTGGGGGTCGATCCCGTTGGGAGGCTTGGGTTGCAATGGGCACCTGGATACTGAGAGCTATGCCGCTTCCGCCGCTTCGCGTAGCGTTCAGAAACCCTCGGATTCGCGGTTTCACGTCCATACGAGACTTCTCGACCCGTCGCGCCAATGAGCACTTAGATACTTATCTTGAATGGTTTCAGTGGAAAATGCTCCCGTTGCAAGGATCTATGCCGGCTCACCCAAAGTGGCGCGACAATTCGGGCCCGACGTGGAGATTCGGGACAGGTGAGTCGGGTACCATGCGAGCAAGACGGTGAAAGGGCCTACTTACTGGCTGAGAAGGTTGGTGAAACGGCTAGGAGAGATGCAGGAATAATACCATGGTTCACTGTCGAGTAAAGTCGCGGTTGCGTCGGATACTAGTCATTGACTCAATGCCGCTGCTCGCGTCGAGAAGCAGTGCCGAGGCGACCGGCTACGGCAAGTACCCCAGACCCCGCGGCCATCATGCTATACGTCCAGTTACGCGGTGTGCGATGCGGCGATGCCATTATTCTTTAAGAAAAATAAATTTCGTACGTACCGGGTTCACTAACCGAGTACCAATGGTGGAACAATTTGAGTACCGGTCAATGGTTGCCGTGATGAGACGATGCAGGAAGTATTGGCGGAACGAGGTTACAGGGCTTCACGACATGATGTTTACCACTTGCGAAATAATCGTTTTGTGAGGCTGGTGTTGAACGTTGACCGAGATGGGTGATTTTGTCATTCTGAGATCCAGCTGCGAAATGCCATCGTCAAGCCATCGTTGACTATGTATAACTTGAAGACGGATGAGAGTTACAAAGAAGACCGTACGCGGTCACATGCACATCTACGAAACTTTTCAGATGACGTCATGTAATATTGGACGCGTAGAACTTGGAGGTGTAAACGTTTGGCTGAGCCATTAATTAAGAGCTCTATCTATGTGCGACCTTGCTTGCTTTTCAATCTCCCAGACCCCTCTGCCAGCGGCCTATTGGAATTCGACACGTGTTCCCATGATGCCAGAAGTAAAAACTGATTCGACTATTGTTCTGTTCCACCACCACCGATATGGCTGAAGCTGCACCCAGGACCTTCACCCTCGCGTCTCGCGCATCCCAGCTGGCCCAGATTCAAACCAACTCCGTCGTTGCTACTCTCGAATCCCTCTTCCCTTCGTCCGCTGAATTATCCTCTCCCCGGTTCGCAACCGCCTTCATGAGCAGCGATGGCGATAGGAACAAATCAGACGCCTTATACCTACTCGGTGGCAAATCTTTATGGACAAAAGATCTCGAAGTAGCGCTGAAGGAAGGCAGAGTCGACATGCTCGTCCATTGTCTTAAGGACGTGCCCACGACATTGCCTGAGGGTTGTGTCATTGGCGCTGTTCTCGAAAGAGAAGATCCGGTCGATAGCCTGGTGGTCAAGGCGGGGAAGGAGTGGAAGAGTCTTGAGGAGCTGCCAGCCGGCAGTGTGGTAGGAACTGGTAGTGTGCGTCGGGTTGCTCAGTTACGGCGGAGGTTCCCAGAGTTGAAATTCAAGGATCTGGTGTGTTCTTTCATCTCGAATGTCATTTCCGATTTAAACCCTCCACTAGCGAGGCAACTTGTGTGCCTCTTCTTTTTCAATATTGCATGGTCTGACTAGTCTTCAGGGACACTCGGGTGGCGAAGCTGGATGCCCGGGACGGACCCTACGCAGCGATCATCCTAGCAAGGGCGGGGATGGTTCGCGTAGGAATGGGTGACCGCCTCACCGCCGATCTCCGACCTCCAGCCTTTCACTACGCAGTCTCCCAGGGCGCCTTGGCGATCGAGATCCGAAGCGACGACGCTGGCGCTATGGAGCTGTGCAAACGGTTGACGCACAGGAAAACGGAGTGGTCGTGCTTGGCGGAACGGGCGTTACTTCGCGTGCTGGAGGGTGGCTGCAGCGTTCCGGTTGGAGTGACCACGCAGCTGGATTTCGATGCGGACGGCGAAGCAGGGGAGCTATGCATCACAGGCTGCGTGACTTCGCTCGATGGACAAATCCATGTTGAGCACACTCTCAAGGAGAGAATAGGGAGCGTCGAAGAGGCGGAAATGGTAGGCGCTCGACTTGCTAACATCCTTGTGCAAATGGGTGCCAGGGAAATTTTAGATGATATTATTAAGGATAAGGAGCAGAGGGCAGAGGTGGCTGGAGCGATTGAAGGAGCACGTATTTAGAAATGCTGAGCGCTATACCAAAAGATGTATCTTGCTGGGTCATTGCGAAAGTGTAGCAGACACATTCAGACATGACGCAACAAGACTACATTCTGCATCCCCACGAGCGCCTGGCGTCCCTGGAGTGTATGGGATGACAAGTGACTCTAAGGCGGAGAGGCACGACATGAAGAAAAGATGTCAACACCGCCACCTTTTATACTATCGTCTGTTTGGCTAGACCAAGCATGTCAAACAGCTCACAAACAACGCGTCATTTCACAACTCTCCTTCAACTCCCTCGATCGAGTCTGGTTTAGACTTTGTGGCCTCGGAACATAGTACTGATACGCGCGAAGACTTCAATCGATATATTGCCTATCGTTTAGGCCGCACTCGCACGAACCGGAAATGCTCCGAAGTTCGTTCGCATTACGCACGCCGCTAGATGCCTTCAAGACTCGATTGTCAAATAAGAGTATTGCGCCCTTCGTTATTTTTTTTCTTTCTTGGTGATCCATACTTCATAGCATCCTACCTGCCTGTCGCGTCATTCCATACCGCAAAAACACCAATTGACCTTCATTTTACTTCGCACATTCCGTCCGACAACAAAAGTTCCGGCGCGATTGTTATCCTGCATGGTCTATTGTACGCAACCCTGCCTCCTCCTTAGATTTTTTTTTTTACCACAGCCATCCAGTGGGTCGTCGCGAAATTGGGGCGCGCATTCTCGCACCTTCGCGCGGAAACTCAAACGACCTGTTTATGCCTTGGTAGATCAGTTGTGTTCCTAGAGTGGGCTTTGCCTCAGAGTGCTTTCTCTTCAGGACCTACGGAATCACGGTGCTTCAAAGCATGTCAAACCGATGACATACAAAGCCATGGCTGCGGATGTCGTGCATTTCATACAGAAACATTCGCTTTCTGACGTCTCTCTCATCGGCCATTCCATGTTCGTACCCCTGATTATTATCGGAGAATTATCCTGAACCCTGTGCAGGGGTGGCAAAGTTGCTATGACGGTCGCTCTTTCTTCACTCCCTGCATCGACACTGTCTAAACTCATAGTCGTCGACATCGCCCCTGCCAGAGGCGAGCTTTCGGATGAATTCAAAAGCTACATATCAGCCATGAAGAAGATAGAGGCCGCCAAAGTGTCAAACAGGAAAGAAGCAAATCAAATTCTGCAAGAATACGAAAAGGTGAGCCAGTCCACTCCCACATTCCAAACAATTAGGCAGTCAACGTGGATGACTGCATAGAACCCAGACGTCCGCGCCTTTCTACTAACTAACCTAATTCAACATCCCAACGGATCTCATTTCCGTATCCCCGTCGACCTAATTGGTGATTCCATTGGCGAGTTGGGATCTTTCCCATTTAATCCAGAGGAAACACAATGGAAGGGGGAAACACTGTTCATCAAAGGGTCTAAAAGCAAGTATGTCTTGGTACGCCTCCATCTCGTCATCTCTCTCTCACGATTTTTACCACAGATACATCAACCGGCACAATATTCCTCTTGCTGAACAGTTCTTTCCGGCGATGAGCGTCGAGGAGCTGGAGACTAATCACTGGGGTAAGCGTATCTGGTTTGATATGCGTTAGCTGACTGTGCGTTTTTCTCTCAGTTCATTCCGAAAAGTAAGCTGTTGTCATTTCTGACCACCAGACAACACTAACAACCTCACAGACCACATGAATTTTCGACGCTCGTGGAAGACTTCATTCAGCCGCTTGCTTAACGTGGACCTGATCGTCCGACGCCATCTTAGAATGTCCCGTCTTCCAGCAACCGTAGAGGCATTTTTTAGATCCTCTGGCCCAGGGTACCAAAATCTAGAGCCACTAACGGTCAAACCTTCGGCCTTTGCACACATTCCCAAATCTCGGATTGATGATGATATGTCAAATGTCGTCTTCCTTGTTGGCCAGCCTGGTCGAAGTCGCCGAAGAAAGATCTGCGTGTTAAACGTCTGCACCGCCACCATGTTGAACTGTGTGCGTGTACCTGCATGTACACATGTAGGCGCATCTCCGCCAATCAATGTTCTCGAGGAAGAGATCGCAGAGTTCGTTGGTACAAAGATCTTGCAGCAAGATCTCGATTGTGATCGAGACTCGAGAACAACCAGACTGAGATCGATGTCGGCAACTTGATGACGGTCAGTGCAAAAAGATGGGGCAAACTTTTTTCGGCACATGGCGACTTGAAAGCGTGGCTGAATGAGAGGTTTTCGAGCCCCGGTAGGCCTCGGCTGAGTATCTGGATTCTACGAGCAGCACGGGTTTCTTCCCGAATTATTTTGACATAATCCAGCACTTCGTCACTGGCGAGCGAAGCAGCGTTTAGACGTAGAATCTTTTGACGCGCGATCATCATCTCCGTTGCCGACCGAGAAGGGGTTCGTCACCGTTCATTTGTGGGTTGGGTCGGGCATCAAACCAAAAGGGATGGTTGAATTTCGAATCCAGATTCCGGCTACTCGATTCGAAAACCGTACGCGAATCTTTCGACTCGGTCCCGCGACCGCGATCTGGGATCTGAGTGGTAATTCTCAGAAATTACTCTCGTTGGAATAAACCATGCTCCTCCTCCGGCTTCGAAATTAGTGGATTAGTACTTGAATGTTCTTGAGCGCTTTCTCCCCAGGAAGTAGGATATACAGATTGGCATGTAGTGGAAGATTGAGCTGGCTAATTTTGTGTGTTACGAGTCCTAAAAATTTATTTTTAGACTCGTTCTTGTCAGCGGTTTGCCCGCAAATTTTTTTCGCCATTTCAGCCCTCGGCCTATACCGTATATGACCTGCTGTACAAACGGGTACAGCTCTGCTGTGATTTTGTGTCCAGCGGGCTGGACAGTGGCGGTGCACAGCGTAGTCAAATCCCACTGGACCAAATCCCTTCAGCACCAGTTCGTTGTCAAATCCCACCGCCCCGTCCCTTCGGGCTCCACCGTTGGATCCCACCACCGCCCCTCGTTCGATCCTTCTCGTTGTCGGATCCCACCACCCCCCCTCTTTTGCTCCTCGTAGTCAGATCCACCGACTCTTGCTCCGCACTGTCAAATCCCACCACCGCAGCTGTATCAGTGTGAAATATGTCACCAGCCTGTTATCGTTGTCAAATCCTACTGCCGCCGCCGCTTTCTTGCTCATCGTGGGCAGATCCCACCGCCACCCTTCTCTCGCTTGTCGTGGTCAAATACCACCACCGTTGCTTCTTCCACGCGCGCTGTCAAATCCCCCTACGGCGGTCCTCTCGCTCGCCGTTGTCAAATCCCACCACCGCTGTCTTCTTCTACTCGCGTCATCAGATCCCACGGCGGCCTTTCCCTTCTTGCTCGCCGTTGTCAAATCCCGCCACCACCGCTTCTTCCACTAGCGTTGTCGGATCCCACGGCGGCCGTCCCGCTCGCCGTTGTCAAATCCCACCGCTGCCGTATCTTTCACGCATGTTGTCAGATCCAACAACCGCCATTCATAATCTCACTCGCTGCCGTCAAATCCCACAACCGCCGCCTCTTTCGGGCGTGTTCGGGCGCGTTGTCAGATCCCACAGCGGCCGTCCTATCACTCATCGTCGTCAAGTCATCCTACATACAACAATCCAAAACAACCGCCTTTGTCTGGATTAGGGAATTTTGAACAGACAGTTAATCTGAAGGTTCGGGGTGGAAAATCACGTAGATGATTGTGCTCGGAATCTAAATTTACTGCTCTGATCTTTCACTGGCGTAAAATCAGGCTGAACTCGATCGTCAACACTTTTCTAAGTAAGGACTCAATTCACAATGACGGTGTGTTATGGAACAGGAGGACCACTCAGAGCTCAGAGGATTTTGTTGATACATATTACGACAACAACTTTTACTCAAAAATGAGGAGTGATAACCCTTCCACTGAAGTTTATAGATGATTTCCTGTGTAATATAATTTTGGTCGTCTTTCTCTCTACCTCAACCTCACTCTTGATTTTATAGAAACTAATATGTTGATAAATACCTCATATGTTTCAAAAAGGCAGCCTGGCCTGTAATTTGATATATCATGGGACGGTCAGGAAGATCTTGGTCGCAAAACACTGTACTTTTTTCTCGAGTACTTTGATCTCAATTCTTCTGGCGAATCTTGGTAAAAACACACTCCCAAAGTAATAACCATGGTGGTGGGTAGGCTGGAGGGGATTTAATGTAAGAGAGGCACAGTGGTGTCTAAAAGCGACCAACCAGATGTTTGGTATACATATAAAATGAGGTATAACTATGTCTTATTCCCAGACTTGGATCTGTAAAAACTATTCACCACCCAACATACAAAACCCACTAAATCCTTCATTTTATAACACCTCTGGTACCAAGGACCGGCTTGTACGTTTGAGCCGGGCCACTGGGAAAAATACGGGTGAAAGGAAAACTAGAAAAAGAAACAAAAAGACACTGCTCGGAATCGCACCCTCACAATACGAGGGGTAAACTAAATAATTAATGCCTGCTACCTCTAGACCATACAGGCTATAATTTACATGGAAAAAAATCAGAGTAGATATTTGACAATGGGCAATTTCGGCACGGGGAGAGCATGTAAGACCCGCTGTGGTCAAATCCAACCACTGTGTGCAAAGAAGTGCGGCATGGTCAGATCCTACCACCACATGCGGGAAAGAGCCCCGCGGTCAAATCCAACCACCGCATATGAATGAGACCTGCATAGTCAAATCCAACCACCGCGCACAAAAGAAACCGGCCATGGTCAGATCCAACCACCGTGCGCAAGAAAGGACCTGCCGTGGTCAGATCCGACGGCCGCCCATGATAGGACTCGCCGTGGTCATATCCAACCACTGCACGCAAGAAAGGGCTGGTGTAGTTGGATCCAACCACCGCACTCAAAAGAACCCCGCCGTGGTCAGATCCAACCACCTCGCGCGAGAAAGGGCTGGTGTGGTCAGATCCAACCACCGCCCGTAAATACGACTCACTGTGGTTAGATCCAGCCACTGCACGTAAAAAAAGGCCCACTGTAGTCGGATCCAACCACCGCACTCAAAAGAAAACCGCTGTGGTCAAATCCAACCACCTCGCGCGAGAAAGGGCTGGTGTAGTCAGATCCAACCACCGCCGTAAATATGACTCGCGGTGGTCAGATCCAACCACCATGCACAAGTCAGAGCCAGTGTAGTCAGATCCAACTGCCACGCACAAGATAAACCCGCCGTGGTCAAATCCAACCACCTCGCGCAAGAAAGGGCTGGTGTGGTCAGATCCAACCACCGCCCGTAGATACGACTCACCATGGTCAGATCCAACCACTGCGCGCAAGAAAGGGCCCACTGTAGTCGGATCCAACTGCCGCGCTCAAAAGAAACCCGCCGTGGTCAAATCCAACCACCTCACGCGAGAAAGGGCTGGTGTAGTCAGATCCAACCACCGCCGTAAATACGACTCGCGGTGGTCAGATCCAACCACCATGCACAAGTCAGAGCCAGTGTAGTCAGATCCAATTGCCACACACAAGATAAACCGCCGTGATCAAATCCAACCACCTCACGCAAGAGAGCCATTTGCATAGAGTAACAGCAGGTTGTGGGATCGGACAACGGTGTTACGCCCCTGTGGGGGGATCTGACTGTTGAACAAGCATTTTGTGTAGGGGAGAGTACAGCCACCGTCCAGCCCGCTGGACGTCTTTTAGGGTCAGGGCTGTACCTGTTTGGACAGCCTGTCATCACCCTGTTATCTGCAGCCCTCTGAGCTTGAAGTTGTCGTTATTTGTTTGTTAATTGATGCACGTGACGATGACATTCTTCGAAACTTTGCCATCATTTCAGCCTGATCTCTTTGAAGTTGCACGTGCACCTAGCAAAGCTTGCTTCGAGGACCCCTGATTGTCCGTAGGTAGGTCAGATCTCAAATTGACCCAAAAAAAAAAATGTCCGGACTTTGGGTTGTGCCCAGTTTGAAATTTTTGTCCGGATTTTGCGTCTGATCGCCACGTTCGTGGTCAGCGCCTCCGACCGCGTGGCGCCGCGCGGGTTTGGGGTGCGCACGAGTTGCCGTCGGCGAGCTTCGACTCGTCGCTGGGACTCGAGCCCATCGTTCCGGTCTACGCTGCCCCTTGGAGCAACCCACTCCCTGTCACCACCGTGATTCTACCAAAGGAAGCACGCGCTGGAGGCGCTGGATCACGCTCTTCGGGATGAGCGCCGGCGCGGCTCTACTTGGTTCACAGACGGCTCACTCCTTGATGGACGAGCGGGTGGTGCGGCGGTGAGGTTGGAGGATGGCGTGGAAATGGAACGGATAACGGTACCGTTGGGAGACGGGCAGGTGTGCGACGGGGAGATGGAGGGGCTGGTGCGAGGAACATCAAAAGCGCTGCACGACCACTGCACCTGCATCCTATGCGTTGCAGACTCGCAAGCGGCGCTTCGCGGTATTCTATCCACCAAACCACGGTCGGGCCAGCATCGTGCCATCCAGTATGACAAACTGGTACGAGCCGCCCTTCACTCCTACCCGCACCTTACGATCCTCAATCTGTGGACCCCGGCTCATATCGGTACCGCCGGGAATGAACTTGCGGACGAGGCGGCGAAAGACGCGACGGCCCAGGACCCGGACCCTCGCAATTTTGTCTCCCTCACTTCCGTCCGTCGCCATATCCACCTCCAAATCCTAGCATCCTGGCGAACGCGCTGGGAGACCTCCAGAACTGGTGGTGCCCTTCGTGCAATCGACCGAACCCCACCCTCACTAATCCCCATACCACTTTACTTGTCTCCATCCCTGTCTCGCAAAACTTCCTCCACCATCTCACAGCTACGCACGGGCTTCTCCCCTCTCAATGCCTACCGTTTCAAGTCGGGTTTCACCGACTCGCCGTCTTGCGACGCGTGCGGAGCGCCGTACGAAACACGGTCACACTACCTTTTGGAGTGTCCCGTTTGGGAACCGCTGCGGCAGCCTCTCCACGACGCGTCAGCGACGGCGGGGTTCTTTGGCCCACTCCACGTCTCCCCCCTCCTTACCCAGCCAAAGCTGCTCAAGCCTATCGGCAAGTTTGTGGAAGCCACCGGCCGTTTCTTGTGACGGTCTTTTACCCTCATTTTATTTTTTCGGTTATCTCGGTTCCTCTCCTTTTTCCTCACTTACAATACTCATGAATAATTACGAGTCCTAAAATGGTAATTTTAGACTCGTCTTTATAAGCATTTTTGCGCCAGGCTGAAGTGAAATCGTCGATGACGTAGATGATTCGTGTTGGATACATTACTCGTTTAGGTAATTTTTCTCGATTTTTATTACCTTATATAGAAGGTCTTCATTGTTTAGTCATTTCCGATGTGTCTGTCCTCCAACTTTATTTATTCTGACAATAAATTACTGATTTTTCTCCTTTTTAACTTAAACCTTTCAGCCTGCTTCAATCCTGAAATATGAATATGAGACCGGTTTATGCGCACCACCATAGCCCGGCGACGTTCAATGCACTTCGGAGGGTCCTCCACCAAGGTCCGCCGAAGTCGGCGAGGTCGGCATTTGTGATGTGATGTCGGATACCGCCGTAACTCAGCTGGTTGACGATACCGGGCGTGTGCGTTTGGAGGCATGCTCGGAGACCCGTACGAGCTGGGTTGGGCCCACCTGCCGCAAAAAGCCATACCGTCACAACCGTATACGGCCGTATACGGCGCTTGACGGCTTTGATCGGCGATCAATACATGATCGAGCCGGAAAGAGCGCTCTGTCCCGTAAGTAAGCCGATGTATCATGTACCTGCATCAGCCGAGAGCTCACCCTGGGCTCTCATTACCTCTCATCAGGGCGTATACGATGGCCAGGTCATCCTCGACTGGGGTCCGTTGAGCTGCTGACAAGCTTTGATGATAGGAAAAGTGGCCACAACGTGTCTTCTGGCAGTGTTCGTCCTTAAGCCCTTAAATCGGGTTCTTAGGGCTCTTAAGGCCTTAATAAGGGCTAAGGCCTCAAATTTAGGGGTATTTCAATTCAAGCCCTTGAGATTATTTTCTCATGCATTTCGGCACAGTTCAAAACAGCTCGCGGTTGCCTGCTTTTCGGGATCTGTTGAACTCGGTCTGTAGACTTGTTTTAGCAAGCTACTTGGTACATTTTGAGGCATGTGGCCATATGGCCCTCTGCCAATCCAAGTCGGGCAATTCCCTGGCAGGCGGTTTTCTCTCCTTGTCCACTTGTTACGAACTTGGAAGAGCACACTTTCTGAGTACCATAACTGAAAAGGTGGCCGATGAGTTGAACTTGACTATATGGTTGAAAGACAAGCGATAATTTAAGCCCTCTTTAAGGGCTTAAGCTTAAGGCCTGGCCAAAAAAAATTTAAGGCCTTAGCCCTTTGGGCGAACACTGTCTTCTGGCAAACTGGAGTTGTATAAATGTTGAACTCCCTCAGAAATGTGTTCAACTCACTTTATAATGAATTATTTGCTTCAAATTCCTCACCCTCTCGATGGAGCACGGCCGTATAACCATATATGGCCATCACGGTAATACAGCACTGTACCGTACCGCATACGTCCCACAGGTGTTGGTGTATGGTACGGGTGTCATGCCGTAAAGCGTTGTCGGTGTACGGCCGTATGCCGTATACGGTACGGCGTCCAGCCCTAGGAAAGAGATCAAACCCAGCTACTATACTCGGGCCTTCAAAGTACGTGGCTTCGGTCCCTCCTTGCGGCGGGCAGGTTTAATTTTCCATTTATCTCCTAATAGTATCCCATTGAGGGCACTCGAATCTCATGGATAGAGTCATTTTTTTTTAAAAAAAGAGCTCAAGGGCTACCAAGTTGGTTCGAGTGTAGCCGAAGTAATTGTTCCTGAGGTTTAACAAATTAACAATGAGGTTCCAGGTCTATGTACGTTTCACAATTCAAGACCTCGATCGTCCCGGCAATTCCCGTCTTCCTCCGTCGGCTTGAATATTTGTCGTCCCAGCATGTCCCGGGTCCATATTCCAAAGTTCCTTCCTGACAGTTGGGTCCACCATCGTCTTATTTCAAGTAGGTAACTAGGCTCAATGTGAGCTGGTTGACGCGCGAGCGTCGACCGAGCGAACTTTGAGCCGCATATAATGGCACTTATTCCTTACCCAGTCCAATCCGGAGGCATCATCTCTCTTAGGTACCAGGGATGCCCAGAGGGCTTTAGAATCAAGGTTTATGTATCACAATTGCAAAACCTGATCATGGCAGCAACGCTCGGGTCCAGGCCCTTCCTGCACCAATATCCTTAACCCTGGTCATGGTGGCAACTTCCGGGTCCATGCGATCGATGGACAATAATAAATTATAGCGGAAACCGAGGCTCAATGTGCGCTGGTTGACGCGTGAGCGTCGACCGAGCGAACTTTGAGCCGTAAAGATCTGGGAACAGATTATATTTTTGAATCAGCATGTGAACTCGGTCTCTGCTCCTGCTAGAGGCCCAGAGGGCCTTAGGAATTACCAGCTGTCGTAGCTATTTGATCATGTCGCACCAATCACATGGCAGCAGGTGTTAAAATAAACAGACTCGTTCTGCCATGCGCAGCAATGGCCTAAAGCCCAAGTTCTCTTACTCAACCATCCAACTTAGAACACGGACACCCACCTCGCGCACCCTCACACATCCTGTGCGATCCCTTCACACCCATACTTTACCAGACATGCACTACTTAGTATATTTCCCTTACTTCATCTATAAATTAGCCACACAACCACCACAAGTACCCTTTACGAACACGATACGTACTGCTACCATAGCCTTAAATGGCCGCTTGTAGTAACCCATTTGAATAATCATCATCATCATCATCATTGCCACGTTGGACAATTTTTGTCCGGACTTTGCCTCTGACCTCAAAATCACCCCGAAAAATCGGCGGAGCCTCAAAAAAATGCGAAAAATGCCAATACATATTACTAGACATATTTTCATATTTTTTCCCTTGTGCAATCCATTCGGTAGGGTCCCAGCCTCCTAAATCATTGTTGTCGCCAATGTGGATGGTCCTTACCCGCTTCTTGAATTTGGTGTTTGCGGGGTGGCTCAGACATATTAAGGAAAATATATATTTAGCGTTCGTAGCTTTTACGTCCCACTTTGAGCTCCGAGGGCAGATCATTTTACAAAAACCTGTTAGCGTGAGGTGTAGGTAGCTAAAAAGAAAAATAATTGACTTCCAAAGGGACCGAACAAGAGAGTGCAGGGACATTTACGGCCGCAGCAAAGGAAGTGAACAACCACTAGTACACTAAATACACATTGAAGAATAGAAGCAAGGATATACCCTGTCCGGACTCTGATCTGACCTCCGCTCACCTCACTCCAGCGTCCGGACGTTCGATCAGAGGTCTTCCCAGCCATCACTCGATTTGTCCGGACTTGACACTGACCTATACCTTTCAGATCCAAAATTTTGTCCGGACTCCAGATCAGACCTACCTATGGATAATCAGGGGTCCTTTGCTTCGACTTTCATTTCAAGTATATATTCAACCATTTTTTTCGCCCAAGTGGTCGTCGATAACGCGCTCTCTCGTCTCGGGACTCTACCAAATGGTTGCCACTTCCGTCAATAAGACTGCTGGTGCAGAATCCAAGATGAACGGATGAGCGGGAATGCTCATGCTCAGAATGAACCAACTGTTCAAGGTGTTGCTGGTTCTGTGAGTTCCGCATTGATTGACATTTTTGGTGTGCTGGTTGGCTCTCCAGAAACTCACAAATATCTGCGCACAAGTTCTTTCGGCCTTTGGGCCACGGATTGCTGCATAGAATATGCATATTGTGATTATCAACTGGAAGGGTTCAATCCCTTGAAACCAGGAGATCTCGTCGTTGCAATAGGGTGTTTCATAATTAGATTTGGGAGCCTCAACTCGTGCCCCAACTTCGACCCCAACTTGCCATCAAGTTGAGGCACGAAAACGTCGGTGTTGCATAGAAGAAGCCAAGGACGACATTTTGTAATCACAGGAAAGATATCGACCTCCTAACCACGTCTTGCGTGCTTCGTACGCCCACACGTCGCTCGACGGCTGCCCTTTTTCGGCAGCAGATTCGCGTCCCCTCCATGACCACGAAGAGGTAATTGAAACTGCCTACCGGTACCAGCACCCGAAACTGAAACCCTTGGCGGAGCGCACGCGTGCCTGTGAACCCATCTCTGCCTCTGGCTCTGCTCCTTCACTGCCAGTGCTGTGGAAGGCATCGACCACAAGAACTTGGGTTTGATGACGATGGGGAGGCTGCCCTGTCATCCCCCGCTATTCCCATCATGTAGAATTTGCTCAGAAGGGGAGTTTGCAAGCAAGAGGTAATTGCGAGGCAAACCAGTGAGGTATCGACGACAAGTACTCGAGCTTTTATATGTAGGCGAATATCAAATAGATAAGGAATTTGAAATGGGAGTGAGTCAGATGAACCTGAATATGAAATAGAATATTGCGGAGGCATAGCAATGGATAAGGAACCACATGGTCAGATAATGAGCTATGTGGAAAGATAGCAAACTGCATGGCCAAGCTTGTATCTCCAACACATCATGCTCACTGTTCCTGGTACCGACTTAGGTACCAGGTCTACGTCTCACAATTGCAAACCCCGATCGTAGCGGTAACTTCCGGGTCTCGGCTTTTGATGGGCTCTTGAACCAAAAACTCCAACCCCGATCGTAGCGGTAACTCCCGGTTCTAGGCCTATATGGGCCTTTGCTACAGCCCACTATGTAGTTTAGCTTATTCATTTGTTCGAGGACAGACTTGAAAGAACAACAAGTTGGATGGTGAGCATATTCATCGAAAAGATCATTATTTATGTATGCAAAATTCCTTCCTCAAATTCTGGAATGTGTGGAAATCTCAAGTCTTTGCCGAAGTCTTTGGCTGTCTGAGGGCTCAATCTACTTGCATCAGGTTGTTTGGCTCTTCAAGCCACTGGGTTCTGGCTAGAGAGTAGCACGAATATATATTCGCGAATATGAATATTCACCGAAATCTAAAAATTGATATTCGCATTCGTACGAATATTGATGGCGAATATTCGTTGCTTAGTCAGCGATATTCGCGAATATTCGTGAATATGAATATTCAGTGAGTATATTGAGAATTCGGGGGTTTAGTAGCCACCAATGAGTTGCTGAGGACACTTTTATGCTATCTTGTGAGTTTAAACATTGTCAAAGACTCATACAAGCCCTTGTCTTGCATGTTCAACCATTTGATGGACCATCACACTTGCTGTGTTCAACCTGTCACGCAGTTGCCAAAGCAAAGATGTCTCTAAAGTGGTTGGTTTGCATATGAATTACAAATCTAGTTGGTGTAAATGAAGTGTGTTATGATTCCAGAGAGGAGATGTGTTAAACAGACCCAAATTTACCATGCTTGATTGAAATTTTAGCTGTGTATTACAGCCACAAATATTCGCGAATATCAACTTTCCTGAAAACTGATATTCGCATTCGCGCGAATAGCACAGCCACAGTGATTCACGAATACGAATATTCGCAATTCGCGAATGGACAGGCACGAATATTCGTGATATTCGCTACTCGTGCTACACTCTAGTTCTGGCAGAGGTACTTGGGCTTTAGGCCATTGCATGCGCATGGCATTACGAGTCCTTGTGCCGCTCCGCGGCTTCACCGTTATTGGTGGTGGGCACCGACCGCATCATGATGGGCTGATGGGAAGACCGGTAACTAAACTTAACCGGTAGATTCGTGGTCCTTACCTCTCCTCCCTTCTCTGATGCAATTCACGCTTCCAGCAACCACAGAATGTGTTACAATAGCTAGTATGTACCATATACTAATGAATCATAATCAAAATGTGGCCGCATCACACCCTCAAACTCCAAAATCCTTGTCGTTGCTGTGGTAGTGCTCCCATATCCACCATCTGTGGTCTGAATAGCACACATTCTACTCGGAAGAGGCTGAAAGAAGTCTTACGTTGTCTGGGGACACTTTAACAAGAGCGTGCTGCTTTGCCGCGAGCCTCGAGATGTGTGTTTCCCAGATTTCCCGTTCTTTGGCCCCCTGAGCATTTTATAGCCTGGAATTCAGCATTAAACTAGGTCCATACCTTTTCAGTTGTAGTTGTTGAGGAATCATACCAGTCCCGGGCTGTCGGCAACCTTGCGCGACGCAAAAAGCGGGAGCCGATAGCAGTGATGTGTGACGACGCATGCCATCACATAGCCAATTAAGGAATTTGGCGGGTAAATGATAGATGTACCACCACATCACATTGGGGCACCATCACGCGTCAGTACATTGACCCGGACGTGTTTTTGGGTCCAAACTCCACTAATATAGAGCCCTTTTGCGGATTTTTGTCGGCTAACCGTTGATACGCGCCAATTGTACACCTTGATAAATATAAATTTGAAAAAAGGGCTCTATATGTTGATAGATAATGTTCATGGGGGTCTTTTCTGGCCTTCTACAGATCTCACTCTCTCAAGGATCTCGCCCCAAGGTACAAACCATGTTTTCGAGGTCGGCTCGGATCAGCAGCTCCCATCAGATGCCATCACTGATGCGGTCGGTGCCCACCACCACCGGCGTTATATCTTTTACCATATACAACCAAGGCATAAATAACAGCTCTCACATGACACCATCTGCACTGGTGCAACACGAAAGGAGCCCACTGGTAGAGAGTCTGAGTTGATCTAATGCACGTACCCACGGTCGTTATGCCGTCATTGAACACACCGTCCCCGTTGGATCAACATATGTATCTACAAGTAAAATGATCGTTCCCTCCGTATAAAATTCCTCGTAAGGTGAGACGAATCATTGTACCCTTACAGTTGAATTGTAGCATCAGATCAAATTAGTCATTCAGAGGCAGCAGTGAACCCTCGTAATTTTAGCTGCCTTAGCTGTAGATATACACAGATCAAGGATATTCTGAGGCACAAAGGTTCGAGGGGAATTTTTCTACTCCGAAAGTTCAGATGAATCCTTGGGTGAAAGTGAAGGTAAATATGGGGAGATGTATATTTATTCTGTCTGTGACGCCTATCTAACACCCCATAGGCCATAATTCGTAGTGGGTAGCAGTTTTCATTAAAGTCCTGGCCTGCAAAACTTGGCCGGAAATTTAGTAAGGGATGCCTTGAAAATCGGTGGGAGGGTACAGTCACCATTATTTGGGTGACACATAATCATATACATTCAATTGAGAAATACACGAGTGAATTGGAGTGTTCGTCAGATCGGCATTGAACCGTGAGAAGTAAGCTGATCTCAGCACATCGGCTGACCTGGGCAAATGACGACTACGGTGTACATAGTGCAACCACATACCACGTCCCTCGGTTGTGGATTGCTGTTTCTGAAGTGCATAATTTCCAACCTAAAAAGCTTTTACAGCTGTCTTTAGAATCTTTGTCTTATGAAGGGGATTTTTGGTCTTTGAAACCACATCTTCAAGTGGATTAGTCTTGGGGTTGAAATCTTTGTCTTTGGCAAGTATCTTTTCACTGACAGCCATTGTTCTCTCGAAAGAATTTCAACAACTGAACTGAAGTACAAAATATTCAGGAATTGTTCAATGAAGCATGTTTGCGAACAGGGACTCGGAGGGAGTTTGCTAAAACCAAGACAAATCCAGTGGCGGCCTCTCAACATGGGCTAATGAGCTACCTGCTGAGCCACCAGTGAGATCAGGTAATGTTATCTCGATTACCTCCGACAACTCGGCCCTCACTGTTCATTTAGAAGCCCAAACACCGATGGTCCCGACGCAGTCAGAGACTACCTTCATGCTACCTACTTACCTGCCACTCCCAGCGGCTTCAACGCCCCGACTCAACTTGGAGCACCTTGCTTGCAACTCAATTCCGGGAATTTGGTCGGATCCCAATTTCGACCTTGCTACGCTAATGGACACATCGGATTTCGAGGTTCCATCCATGTTTCCTTTGAGCGACGTCGACTTCTCCACTTTCGACCATAATGCCTTCTTCGGCTTATTTTCGGACTTCAAGCCCGGGCCTTCGTTGGCACCCGCAAACGACCCCCTCCACGACCTCATGAACCTCTGCAATCCGTCTTTTCTCCCCAGCGACTTCGGTAACTTTCACAACTTCCCGGATAATTCCCCCCTTCACACTGTCCGCGGGGCCCTCTGTCGACGAACTGCCTCTTCTCCCGCCACCTCCGCCCGAGTCAACACCTTCCCCTGTTATCGAAAATTTATCAGAGCCAGCTCTGCGAAAATCACGACGCCCTCGACAGGAAGTTGACGAGGCGAATATTGTTACATCCACGCGTTGCAGAGCTCCAACTGAACGTATGCAGATCGCAGAAGAAGCGATCTCAACCCCCCCGAAGAAGAGGCGTAATTCTGGAAGGTATATCTCATTGACTTCGCCCTGATCTACTGCCTCAATATCGTTCTTAGTGATGAATCGGCGGTATTTGAGCTGGAGGGTACCGCCGTCCCTTTTTGGCGCCCGGCATCATCTTATCAAATCTTATCTGCTTACGCGTTGACCGCCGCCCGTACATATACATCCCGATAGATGCAAATTATTATCCTATTCATTAGGTTGAGAAATCTGATCCTTTGTATTCTCTATCGTGTTTCGTGGCGGGACGTTGAAAGGAGGGGTGAGAATCGGGCCCATGGCGAAGCAACCGGCACGGCTTCGGCCCTGTGGTGCAAATGTGCCGTGTTTGCACTCAAGCACGGCACATTCTCAGCAAATGTGCCGGGCTTGCGCAAATGTACCGTGCACTTGGCGGAATAGACCGTGCTTGGCATCTTCATGCCGGATGTGTTTTGTTTATCCCAGCACAGATGTGCTTTTCTTCCCTTTGAGTTCTGGTTTATATGTGTCAGTGGGATTGAAGCTTATTATTGGGCTGGTAAACACATCCAGTCCAACGTTAATTTCGGTTTCAACGCCGCCATCACGATCGCAGCACTCGCTTAAAAGCGTGGTGCTCCCGGTTCTGAGTAAGCGAAACGTTCGGTGTCCATCATGATCCGAGCCATGCGACTTCGGGTAAAAGGTGATGGACGGGATTGCTCCATCCGCGAATCCGTGATTGTCCACCACCTGCCCCGGGCCGTCCCTGTCAGCAGCGGCGCCGAGCTGGCATCCGAGTGCGATGTGCGGAATTCAACCTCGGGCCTGCTTCTAACCGGTGACGCCCGACTTCGAGTTCACCGTGGATGGCACTTTTAGTGCGTACTTGTCCTTCTCAAGGGCTAATATAGCAGTAAAATAAAGCTGTCTCTTTCGCGCGTAGTTGGCAAAATAGATGACTTATAAGGAGTGACTAACACAATCCAGACACGGCAAAAATCACGAAGTGCCCTCGGCTAAGGCAATTGACAGAGAAAAGATGACATGTTCCAGAGGTCAAAGCGTAAAAAACAACTAGTAAGTGAGACATATAAGGCAATTTGATGTATTTGTAAGCTACCAGTAAAGGAAATCGGACTCCCACAAGTCAATCACGTCATAGCCCAAAAACCTCAAATCTCGGTGTAGAATGGATGACAAATAACGATTCCTAAATAAATTTAGGACTCGTAACCAGGACATGCCCGGAGGGCCTTAAGAATAGTAGTACTCTGTACAATGCCCATCGGCAGGCGTGTGTATCCCGCTCTGTGTGGCGATCCTGAGGAGCGACTACGATGAGGTCGACACAAAGTTACATCCAATTTGTGGGCTCTCTCTTTTTTTCCTTCCTCGTGCTTCCTGATCCTGACCCTCGTCCTCAGGCTTCTGGCTTCTCTCCTTACCCCCTCTACTCCGCCTTTCTCTCCCTACACGTGCCCTTTTAAACAGAAACACGGTGAACATGCAGCTGACTCGACTCACCTCTCCAGATGGAAAAACATGACAAGACGCCTGGTTCGCCCCGGGCCCAGCGCGCTCGCGGACGCCTCGCTGCGTGTTGGCACGCCAGCTGCATGGGTGTTGCTGTTCTCAGCATACAAATCTCAATAATTGCTGAACCCTACCACACACTGCACCTTGTGCCCTTCGCGGCGGTGAGCACGCTCACACCCTGTGGGCGGCGCGGTGCTGGCAAGAAATGCAGCGGGTCACAGCGGTGGTGGGGAGGGTGTGTGACTTGATTTTCTACTTGTTGTTTTTGCCCTTTGTGCCAGGTCATCTAACCAGGTTCTTGACGCAATCAATAATCGGGGTCGCCGACGAACGGCGCGGGACTTTATATATCCAAACCACCTGAGGACATGTACCGATTTCTTCAGGACATAATTTACTTATTACTTAGATTCGGTGCCTCGGATTGATATGTGATACTAGATATTGGCGGAGATCAATGCGGAACTTGAATTAGCTCGGAAGACCGGACTCGTACTGCCATGCGACAGCACTGGCCCTCAGACCAAGTTGCAGTTGGCGGTAACCGAGCGAATCTTGTGCCTTCCGAAAGTATTACAAGTTGAATGATTACGCCCACAGAGGCCGCGACACAGTTCGTCTGTCGCGTCGACCTGTCAAAACTGCTCTGGCAGTTTATATCTGCATTAATCCCTCCAGCGTGGTGAATGGCTCCGTATACTTTGACTGTAGTCGTCGTTCAAGTTGAAGAAACAAACAAAATGGACCAAACGGCACAGCCTTTTTGGGATTATTCTACTGAGAAACCCGGTTTTCAATGGAAACCCCTCTAAAAAATGGTGTGTTATTTGGAAACCCATATTCTGAGGGTTTCTCCCACCGGCGGTGGTCCGAAAATTTGGCCCGCAGACCAACCATCACTGATGTGATCAATGGACACCTAAAGAGGACCAATGTTCAATCTAGGTGCCACCCGTGGCTGTGGCCACGGTTTGACATGGCACGGGTGCCATGCCCGTTCCGTTGGCCATTTTGCCACCTTGCTCGCGGCGGCATAGCTACGGCACGGGTTTCCAATCCAACGGCCCGTTGAAACACGGCCATCCCGGCCGTGCAACAGGTTGGTATTGTGTGCCACAATAAGGCCTAATTTTGCCTGCAGCGTGGTTCAAATATTTGGTAACTTGTTCGACATGCACACCTTTTCATGTTTGAGTACTTACTGATAAGAACAGCAAATTGCGGTTCGTGCCGGCAATTGCCGGCTGTGATGACGGAGTTTGATCTCAGTTAGAACCACATCCTTTTGTAGCGGTGAGTAATTTACTGGCCCGATCTCTTATTTCCAAGCATACTGAGGAATTGGAGAAGCTCCCATATTATTATTAGGTCGTTTGGCAAGGTTCTTATGTCTTGTGGCTCTCAACATCTTGGTGAAAGCTTCATTATATTCAAATATCAGTTTATAACATATGACAATCCTCATTGCACACTTTATTATAGAGGCCTTCAGATATCAAGAACAGCTCATGAAAATATGTGAACAATATAATTGTCTCTGTAGACCAACAGACTCTTAATGCTCTTCGCCTCTGGAGTTTGTGGGGAAATCGACGGCAGTTGACATTTGATTTGGATCAATTGATCCAGTGGCTTGATGTGCCGCCGGAGGGGTTTTCAATTAGACCTTTTGGTGGGGTCTCTCGGCTAGTGGGGTTTCCATTGAAAGCCGGGTTTCGGAGAAGGTTGGAAGGACAGGAATGATCGCGGATGATGGCGGACAAGACGGATGATGGCGGACAATCCCTTGGAGTGTTTTCCATGAACCGCATCTCTTGCAGTGGATGTCTTCCAGGGATTTTACTCAAGCATAAATACTGCGACGGAACCACTTAATGATATACCCTGGACTTCTTTACATGATGGAAAGCTGTTCAAGGCTTTCCTTTTCAGGCTTTTCGGTTCACAACATTATACTTATGAGCACACCATGTGGAGGCAAATGAAGAAGGCAAATACGTGGAGGGAATAGACTGTACCGTATAATTAGGGGAGCTCAAAGTTGAGAGCTACGAATTTCGTAGCTGACGATTTGGCGGAGATACGAGCCCAACTACGACGTATATCTCAACTTTGAGCTCCCCTACTCATGGAAACTATATTCAAATATTCAACAACAATCCTATAGTTACTCCCTTGGAACCACGACAACGAATTATCGCGATTCATCAGCAAACCCTGGATTTGACCATAGTTGGCCATAGTTGGCTGTAGTTGCCATAGTTGCCATAGGACTCTGTAGTTCCAGTCAAAGCTACATAGTTGTACATAGTTTTGTGGCCAAGCTGCATAGTTGTACATAGTTTTGCCACCAAGCTACATAGTTTCACATAGTTTTTTTGAAGTTTCAGGTAGTTTTTCAATTCCTGTAGGCACCTGAGCCACAAGGCATTTCAGATACACAATTAGATTTCAAAAAGCCACAGTACTTCATTGAGATAGAGCAAAGAAGAGCTCTTTGTTAACTATTTACATAACCAAGATTCTTCACAAAAATATACATAGTCCAGCTCATCTGTCTCTATGGTATTCAGAATAGCTCTATGAATTTATTTTGTGTTTTACAGCTGAATAAAGCAAAGGCTTTAGAGGGAAATTGCTACATGACTTTGTGGAGCTTTGTGAGTTTTGGTACCTATCTATATGATGATGTTACCGAAGTTGTATCAGGGAGCAGACAGTTGTTTTTGGGAGGGAGGTGACCCCTTATATCGAACAGCCTACTGTGTGCTTTAATGGTTGTGTGGCTCAGTGGTTATGTATGCTGCACTATTGCATTGTGCTCCGATGGTCGCCGGTTCGACTCAGGCAGAAGCCACTTTATTTGCAAGCTTATCTAGTAGTTGTATGTACCTGCACCATAGATGTCCTTCGTAGGTTAAAAATCAGGATAATGGTAATTAACATTGTCAGTCAATAAAATGGAAGAGGTCACAGTTTATTTGCTAATCATATTTTGTTAAAAGCTTCGCAAACCACCAAACTACACAGAACTATGTAGTACTGCTGAAAACTATGGAGAACTATGTAGCACTCCTACCAAACTATGGAGAACTATGTAGAGGGTACCCTTCCTATGGTAAATACAGGAGCTATGGCAACTACAGGAACTATATAGACCTAGGTAGCACACCCAGGGTTTGCTGATGTTCTCCTGGGTCAGCCCGAGGACGAAGGGTAGAACAACGTGGTGGTTGACGCGTTTCAGGTGCGTCGTGCCCGGGTGCCTGCCGCGCGTGTGACTCTGTCGACCGGCGAGGCCATTTTACTATTTTGGCATCGGGAGTCTCGTTTGGGGGCAGACAATCGGTATAAAATGTTGGAGCAGTCGCATTGAATTCATTCTGATTGCTTTCGGAATGTCCCACTGGCAGCGTCCAGGCAACCTTGTGAATAGTCGCAAGCGGCAAAAATTGATTATTTAATTACCTACTCACGAACAAGAGCATTCGTGTCCACAACTCCCGTGCAGTGTATGTCCTTGACCGGATTCACTGAATGGTGTACAGCCGGCAGGATGACTTGAAGGGAATCTGCTGGAGGCAGTTCACTGGAGGTAACTACATGAAGCAAAGAGACTGAAAAGGATCAACTGGAGGAGCCTTATACGGCCAAGCTGCTGAAGAGGATGTAGTTAAGCATATTCCACGAAAGAGAAGTCCTGGAGGGACGAATGATTATATTATGTCTGAAGGAATACTGTTGGAGGAATGTGAGTGAACACGAAGTGGTGAACAGACAATCATGAAGCACATCCTCAACTGAGGGCACCTAGTTCAGTACATTCAAGAGCCAGAAAGCGATATATTGAGTAAAAATAAGAGGGTACATCTTGGAGGCCTGAAGAGAAAACACTGAAGACAAGGCCATTGAGAGCCCATGGTGGAGCGGTTTGTCCCGCGGAGTCCGGCGGACAAGTTTGTCCGCCATCATTCCTATCCTTCCGACATTTTGGGGTTTCTCATTAGAATCATCCGCCTTTTTGATCCCATCATCATCAACCTACTTTTTCGAGTCTGCCAAAATGGCCAAAGGCTCGCAGTTGTCCCAACTCAAGTCGGCTCTGTCGCAGGCTGGGGTTACTGGCCAGCAACAAAATGGCAAGAAGCGCAAGCGCACTGGATCGCAGGAAAAAGACAAGGAAAAACGCGCAGCCAAGCTCGACGAGATCCACAAGAAGCTAAATCCCTTCGACGTCAAGGTCACCAAACTCAAGCACGAAGTCGGGGGTCGGAAACTCAAGGGCGTAACCGGAAAGCCGTCGCAGAGCAAGCAGGCTGGGATCGAGCAGGTTCGTTGCGGGAACTTAAACTAATTATTTTCTTGTCTGATGTCATTTCCAGCGGAAGAAGACGTTGCTCGTTGAGTACGAGGAGAAGGGCCGGGCTGGTGGTATTGTTGACCGACGATTTGGTGAAAATGACCCCACCATGAGCGTTGAGGCCCGAATGCTAGAGCGGTTCACTAAGGAACGGCAACGGACTTCCAGAGGAGCGGCTTTCAATCTCGACGACGAGGATGAGCTCACACATTACGGCCAAAGTCTTTCCAAACTCGACGATTTCGATAATGTCGGGCTTCGTCTGGAAGACGAAGAAGAGAGTGGTGGGACGACTCCATCCTTTCCATGATGTCGACTCATTTATTTTGTTTAGGCCAGATGAACGGCGACGTTGTTGGGAAAACTCATTTCGGAGGTTTCTCTGATGATGATGATGAAGATGAGGATAACGGAGAGGTGCATTTTATTCTCGTTCTATGCTACATTGTTGATTTCTATCGTAGCCCGAACGCAAAAAATCCAAAGCCGAAGTCATGGCCGAAGTTATGGCGAAAAGCAAGGAACATCGGGTTCGTCTTTTCAAGACTTGGGGCCGGAGAGATAGTTTAACTCGCCCCCTCAGTTACGGCGCCAAATGGAACGGGAAGAGGAGGACAACGTTCGGCACGAGCTCGATCAGGAGTTTGATTCCCTCCGAGACTTGATTTACGCTCCGGACCCGTCAGCATCTGGAAGCAACTCTATCCCGCTAGGATCAGCCCCCAAACCGATCGAACTAGAGCCGCAAGATCTCGATTATGACCAACGCGTCCGAGAACTCGCGTTTGAGGCCCGGGCCAAACCCAAGGATCGGACGAAGACGGAGGAGGAGGTCGCGCTGGCAGAAAAAGAGGCTCTTGAGAAGGCAGAACGGCGGCGGCGGAAACGTATGTTGGGGTTAGATGAGAGCGACAGCGAGGCGGAGGACGGCCGGTCGCGCAAGAAGCGGAAACGCGGTGGGGACGACCTCGAGGATGATTTTGACCACGAGGAGAGTTGGGAGGGCATCGGGGCCGGTTTGGGGGATCAGCCTCCTGCTGTCACAGCTGAAGGTGAAATCGATGACTCTTCAGCGAGTGAAGGGGATGACGAGGATGGGGGCGAGGAAGGCGAGGACAACGACGACGACGAATCGGACAGTGGTCAGGACGAGGAAGAGTCGGAGGTGGAAGGCGAACACGAGAGTCTCATTGCTTCGGCTAAACCCTCCAAACGGAAATCCAAGGCACCAGATAAGGAACTACCCTTCACATTTCCTTGCCCATCTACCCATGAAGAGCTCCTCGAGATCCTGGACGACGTTGACGACAAGGACGTGCCTACGGTCATCCAACGTATTCGTGCGCTGTACCATACCAGTCTAGCGCCAGATAACAAGCACAAGCTACAGGTGGGTTCCGCTGCACTTTGATCTCGCACAATTCAATCTTACCCCGTCTCAGGTTTTGACTTCGGTGCTGATAGATCACATGCTGTATGTATCGTCCCCGCCGGAGCCTCACTTCAATCTTGTGTCGTCCCTCCTTACCCACCTGTTCGCCCTGACACGGGCGTATCCAATCCAAGCCGCCGAGAGCTTCGTCGAGAAGCTTTCCCTGATGCACAAGAACCTCAAGCGAGGGCTTTCGCGGGGCGCCCTGGATCCGCAATCCAAGACTTGGCCCGGGCTTTCAGAGCTCTCCCTCCTCCGCATCATCGGTGCTACTTGGCCCACCAGCGACATGAATCACGCGGTCATCTCCCCGACGCGTGTCCTGATGGGCGCGTACCTGGGGCTGGGGCGTGTGCGATCGCTCGCCGATATCTCCAGCGGCCTTTTCCTGTGCACGCTGTTCTTGCAGTTCGAGGAGCTGTCGAAGCGATTCGTCCCGGAGGCCGTCAATTTTGCGATCAATAGTGTTCTGCACCTCGCGCCCCATGGGTACAAAGATGTCGCTGCGCTGCCCGGGGCGTTCCCTGCCCCCGACTTCCGGTCGGAACTGTGTCACGGACTGGCTCTGGAGTCTAAGAATGCGTCATTGAAGGGGGCCGTTCCCAAGGCAGATCTCGTAGCGCTTTTGACTGCGGAGGAGCCGACTGAAGAGGGCAAGGCACAGCTTTTAGGGCTCGCGATAGACCTCGTTGGCCGGTTCGCGGACATGTACAAGGCTCTAGAAGGTTTCGTCGAGCTGTATGACCCGCTTTTGGAGATTTTGCTGCATGTCCGCGGTCAGATTGGCACGGGAAGTCTTCAGGTGTGTTATGAAGCAGGCGTATACTCGAGACGATCTGAAAATACGTTTTAGGCGCGTTTGACATCGGTGACAGACGCAATCCGGCGGCTGCTCAAGTTTGCGCGCGAGGCGCGGCAGCCGTTACTTCTGCAGGCGCACAAGCCCATCCCCATTCCGACCTATATCCCGAAGTTTGAGTCCTCCAAGTCCTCGTACTTGCGCCGCCAAGATCCCGACCACGAGCGGAACGAAGCGGCCAAGTTGCGGAGCCAGTACAAGCAGGAGAGGAAGGGCGCAATTCGGGAACTCAGGAAGGATTCACGGTTCCTGGCGGGTGTCGAGCAGAAGAAGCAGGCGGAGAAGGATAGGGTGTACAACGACAGTCTTAAGAAGGTGTACGGGTCTATCCAGACTGAGAGGGCAGAGGAGAAGGCGATGGAGAGGGAGAAGAGTAGGGAAAAGAAACGGTCTGGACGCAAGTAGGCATGGTATATGGCTTTAGGATATACTGCCATCAGCCAGTTTAACTACATGAGTCCTCTCATATTACAGGAGCCTGAGCGCTTGAGCGATGGGTGAGTCGGTGTACAGTGGCGTTTGGGACGCGTCGCGTTAACATCACGTGCCACGCGTCTTCCCCTCAGTTCGACAGTCGCCCTTTCCGCGCACTTTGAGGGATCATCCATGGTTTTTAGACATGGTGATCCCCCTCCCACCTCGGTTCCCATCCCCGCCTTCGATGCTGAGGGCAACGCGTCTCCGCTGGGATTTCTCCATTACATGGACAATCTTTTGGCAACCAGCCTCGATAGAGAAAAGAAGGAAGTCTGGGTCAACGTCGTTAGTGGACTATCCGAGCAGTTCATCGCCAGATTTCCTTCGGCCAACGAGGTCAAATGGCAGCCAGGCATAACCGAAAAAGTCCGGCTAGCCGCAGCAAGTCTCGAGGTCATCCGACGCGTCTCAAGTGAGGCCGAGGTCATCTTTTATGAAGGAGACCTAGCGCAGCGGACATTTGCCCGGCTGCTCAATTTCTGCCATGTTATGGAGATGTGGTTAGATATTGAGGTGGAGCAGGTGGAGGGGCTGTTGACCCCTCGCGAGTTGGCAGAGGATGCATTTCAAACTACGATCATCTTTTTGCGCAACCTTGGTGGTGCCGTGGCGCACATCGCAGAATCGAAAATACCTCTGTGGAAGACGTTGCGTGTGTGCCTCGCAGAATGCCTGGATGTCGTTGAAGGCAAGTCCAACAACTCCAGCTACGCTATCCACACTGACACGCAATTAGATCTCACGCTAAGATCCTCCACGTTGGTGTTCCCTGTGGCTATCACCCTCTTCACCAAAACCCCGGTGCAAGACGCAACAGTCGAAGAACAGTCGACTCCGGAGCTCGAAGACAGCTCGTTCACGCTTACCCTTGGATCCGTCGGCTACCTTCCATCTTTTCTCAGCACCACACTTGCCATCCTCGTACACTCCGTTTCTCCGTCGCTCCTCTCCCAATGGTTCCTCACGGACTCGATTCGGCGAATCGCGGAAGCTGTTGGCAAAACCTTCGCATATTGTTTGTCCCCCTCCTGCGTTGTTTCTCCAGATAAACGCGCTACTGCGCTTCTCAAGTTGACGACCTTTCCTCCGCTGCTCGCCCCCGAGTTTTCCGCCTATATTCCCGACCTGATATTCCGACTCTTACGGCACCGCCTTACAGAAGGTCCTACTGCCGGGTGGGAGATCATAGATGGCGATATGCGCCGAGCATTCGAATCCCAGTCGTTCACTCCGCCTACCAAGGCCGACTTGATGGAAATACTCACCATTTCCAGCACTGAAGCTTGGGGAGAAGGTGGCAGCGATCTGAGGGTATGTCTTGCGCATACTGTACTGCGCAGTTTCTGATGTACTTCAGAGTCTCGTTGTTTGCTACCTGCGCAACTGCCTACCGCACCTCCAAATCGGCGTTCTACAATTGATGAGGCAGCTCTTGGCCAGAATCGATCTCGACAATGGATACGCTGCACTCCTGCACGAAGTAGACAACAGGCTGGGGAAGGAAACGGACAAGTTGGACCTCGAGCGCGACCCCGCAGCGGAATGGCGTGAACAGATACGAGAATCTGTACAGGACCTTATATTCCCCATCACCATCTCTTGGATGGACGACGGCGAGACTATGAGCGAAGAAGACTATGCCCAGCGCGCGCTCGACGATGTTAAAGCGCGATTTGAGAGGTCGGCCTCCCTCATCTCCCCTTGTGCGCAAAATTGAATCCAATACCCGTAGACAGCTTGTTGATAGCGATGCACCAAGTCGCATCAGTCTTGCTGACCAGCTAGCCAAATTCCCTTGCGCTGTTTCTGGCTGTAAAGAGCCGGATCTCCCTCGCCACTCCAAGAGGCTGAGGCTCTCCACGATTCCCGCTGGGCTTTCTGTTGTGGCACGTTTCCTGGATGGTCTAGAAAAAGAAGTATCTGCGGGGGTGAGAAGGCGGGCGTACACTGTTCTCGGTAACATGATAAGGCACCACACCATTACGCCGGGGCGCGATGGACTGGAGCATGCGGCAAACACCATTCTTCGAGGTGTCGTCGATCTTGATCGAAGTGTGCGCCTCGGCGCTGGGTAAGTACATGCCACCTACTCGGAGGCGTGTCTTCTGATGTCAAGTATTAGATCTGCCTTAGCTGCGCTCATAGAACTATATGCGGATGAGGGCCCCGCCGCCTGGAAGAACACGCATCCGTTGTTCACACAACTCAACGGGGTTCTCGATGGGAACAAAATTCCAGTGAAAGAAACAACGTTGATCACCGTCGGCTTGATCGGAAAGTAAGCCTTTTCCAATGTCTGGCTTTCTTGCCCATCTAATTGAGGCGTAAGAACGAAGAACGTCGAAATTTTGGGACAAGTTCTCTGCTTTCTTGTTCCGCAATTAGGGAGTTCCAATCCAGTTCTTCGGGGCGTCGCATGCATGCAGGTACGCTGTCCCGCTCATACATCAAACGATCACTCCACTTCAATTCTCAGATTGTCACTGTGGCGGAGCGCCACAACAAGTCAGTCATGGCCTTCATGCTTCCGTATTTCGACCAGATCGCCCCTTTCCTTGTATTGCGAATGTGTACCCAACCGGAGCTTCTGGTTGAGGCCTGCCGGTTAATGTATGTTCTTCCCGAGGACTTCATTTCTACCACCCTTGCTCGCACCCTCCCTCACATCTTTGCCGCCTGCGAAGTCAGAGTAATCGAAGCCATCGGGAAAGCGTTGAATGCGAAGCCCTCGACACTTCTTCTGAACCATTCCGCCGACATATTGGCGCATCTTTTCCTGCTGCGGGGACCAGGCCAGACGAACCAGGCATTGTCGTGCCTACTCAATGTCCTCATGGACTCCGCAAACCAGAAAGGAATTGATACCCACAGCGTTGTCAAGAGCTCCATAGTACAACTGCTTGCTCAATTGGTGATCGTCATGGGCGACGAGGATCCAGATATAGCGGACTCTGTAAGCTTCAAACGCTGGTCGGTTCGCAGAATTTCTGACAGAAATTCCAGGCTATACCTGCTCTCCAAAAAGTGGAGCGAGCGATGGTGCCGGAAGGGGCAGCAGCATCCCCGGCGTCAGACCTTGCCGCGTTTCTAAAAACTTATATGCTCGGGGTCGTTTCACACGTCAACGAAATGCTTCGGGACGGGAGAGGCAAGATATCTGTTGTCATGAAACGGAAGATTTTGAGAAGTTTGGGACCTATGGTCAAGCTGATTGGACCTTCTATCAGTACTGTGGCCCCTCAGGTTCGACTAAGCCATTTTTTGACCGTTCTTCCCCCTGATTCGTGCACAGATCATGGCCACCTTTCAAACAATGATCGGGATTCCCGAACTCTCAGAGGTCACCCTCCAAAGCTGGCATATATTTTTGTCGACACCTACACCTCAAGACATCGGACCCCACGTCGGACCGACTAGCGCGGCATTCGTGTCTTCATGGTCGACCTTCTCGGCTGCCGGTCGCGAGCTGGCCCGAAAATCCCTGGAATATATCATTGTCGACATCGGCCCCAAACTGGGAAGTTACCTAGATGAAGTCATAGACTTGACTCCAGTTCCGGAGCTAGATGCAGCGAGGAACCGTCTAAAAGACCTCAGAGCCACGTGGTCGCCTAAGGAGGAGTTGCAGAAGATCCTAGATCGAGCTTGGAGCGACAACCTTACCGTGGCCGTGCAAACACTAGCGGAACTGAAAAACCTTATGCTGAAAAAGCGGAAGGATTTCGTCAACGGATTGGCATCAGGAGACATATTCGATCCACTTGTTGGTCAAATCTTAGCAGCACTATTCGCTGCGGCGTGCCGCGAGGGCGATGGAACTGATACACTACGGCTTCTCGCTTTCGAATGTATAGGTGCTCTGGGAGCGTTGGATCCAGATCGATTCGAAATCAGTACCAATGGATCCACCATGATTATGCTCTCCAATTTTACCAACGAAGATGATTCCATGGCGTTTGCGTTACATCTTATCCAGGATCTTCTGGTCGGTGCTTTTCGTTCCACGAGCGACATCCGCTACCAGAGTCAGCTGGCCTTCTGCATACAAGAACTTTTCAAATTCTGTAAGTTTACGCCCGCTCTGGTCGCGACTGGAAACAACAGTGCTGTTCCTATCAAAGTTCGGAACCGATGGAACAGTCTCCACAAGCACGTCGTAGAAACTGCTGCACCTCTCCTCGAGGGACGTTTCGCAGTACCATCATACACGGCGCCTCAAAATCTGACCCATCCGATATATCCCTGCCATTCCACCTATCGCGAATGGATCCAATGGTGGAGTGTCCATTTGATCACCAGAGCGTCTGGCCCGACGGCACAAATAATCTTCGGTGTCTTCCGTCAAGCAGTGCGCAACAAGGATGTCGTTGTTGCTCATCATTTACTTCCTCACCTCGTCCTCAATATCCTTATCTCTGGGGACGAAAATGACGCCGAAAATATACGGAAGGAGCTTCTTGTTGTTCTCGAAGACCAGGTTGACCCAGACAGTCGCTCGAGTGAAGACAAGAAATTACTCAGCGCACAGGTAGGTCTCCGATCCATATTTATCTTGATATTGACTCATAACTCCTTAGGTCGTGTTCACTCTTCTGGACCATCTGAACAAATGGCTTCGGATAGTCCGCCAGGAAAATAGCACCAGGAAGCACGATAACAAGCGATCTCGGAGCACCAACACCAACCAGGTTCAGGAGCAGATCCTTCGGGTCGACTCGATACTGTCCAGCATCAATCAAAACCTCATGGCCAAGGCGGCTTTGAAATGCAAATCATACGCTAGATCTTTGATGAATTTCGAGCGGCAGATTGTCACTCTGCAACTACAGTCTCCTCATAATAAGGACCTGCCCGAGTATTACGAACGTCTGCACGAGATATATTCTCATATCGACCAACCTGATGGAATGGAGGGTGTCTCGACATTGATTCTTTCCCCTTCTCTTGAACACCAGATCCGGCAGCATGAAAGTACTGGTCGATGGACATCTGCACAGAGTTGCTGGGAGGTTCGTCTGCAACAGTCTCCTGACAACCTTGATTTCCACCTTGGTCTTCTACGTTGCCTTCGTAACTTGGGGCACTACGGTTCGTCTTCGCGCTTTATCTTATGGCCGCGATAGTTACTTTTTCCAGACACATTGAGGACTCACGTCCGTGGCGTTCTTACGCGCAATCCTGAATGGCAGTCAGCGCTGGCCGGGTTTCAAGTTGAAAGTGCGTGGATGGTCGGAGCTTGGGAGGACGTCCAGGAGCTGGTTCACCGAACAAAGGCCCAGACCTCGTCCATAGTGATAGCTAGGGTCTTGCTTGCCATGCGCTCGCGAGACCCCGCTGCCATTACTGCATCCTTGTCCATTGCCAGAACTGTATTGGGCACTCCGATTACCGCCGCTGGAGCTCAGGGTTATCGACGATCATATGAAGCCGTCTTGGACCTCCATCTTACTCACGAGCTAGAACTCATATATAATGCACTGGCGTCCCTTCCCACTGGGTCTCAGCATCTCTCGCAGCTGCGACAGCGGACAATAACACAACTAAACACTTCACTTATGGCCCGACTCGACGCCACGCTACCAACCTTCCGGACTCGGGAACCCGTTCTTAGTATGCGGAGGACTGCATTTGCTCTGATGTATGATCACCTCTCCGCGGCTCCATTCCTAGCTAATCTCCTTTTCAGATCTTCCCCACGCCAAACCTTCGCCAGAGAAATCGGACGCTCCTGGCTCGCAAGCGCCAAGATCGCTCGCAAGGCAGGGCAATGGCAGACGGCGTACAGCGCGATGCTGCAAGCCCAACAAAGCAAAACCCGGTTTGCGTTCATGGAAAGTGCAAAACTAGTGAAAGCCACGGGCGAACCATTGCGTGCACTTCAAGAGTTTGAAAACTCGATGCGCCTTCTTGGGCTTATTGAGCACAGGGACGTCGTGGATCTGACGGAGGACGATAACGAGACGAAGAGGATGAAGGCCAAGGTTAGCAGGCTGTGCTCCGTTTCAATCACGCTAGTCTGACATGTTGCTTCGAGGCTCAAGTCTTGCGTGCACGATGGATGAACGAATCGGAGAGGTTTGATAGTAAACCTATCCTTGAAACTTTCATCAACGCTACGGAATTGCAACCAGAGTGATTGACTTTAGCCTCTGTCAACCGGCCCGTGCACTGACATTTATCAGTTGGGAGAGTTGCCATTTCCATCTAGGTCAGTTCCACGATGAATGCTTCAAGAATTTGCCAAATGCCGACAAACTCACTCGGTAACCCATTCCTCTTGTTTTTTTACCTCTATATCAATGTTTCGAGCAGCGGAGTCAAGATGAATGCCTCCACTGTCAAGTCGTACTCGAGAGCCATTAGACATGGCTCCAAGTATATCTACCAGACGGTCCCAAGATTGCTCACGATATGGCTTGACTTGGGCGAAGATCGAAAGATGGCCGCCCTCGACACATACAGAAAGCTAAACGACAGCATTGCGAAGACAATTAAGGAAGCGCCGGTGTACAAAGTGACCATTTCCGTACTCGAAATTTGCACATTCTGACGATTTTTCAAAGTGGTTCACTGCGTTTCCCCAGATTGTTTCTCGAGTGGGCCATGAAAACGATGAGGTTTATAAAAACCTGTCGCGATTGATCATCCGTGTCCTGGAGGAGTACCCGAAGCAGGCGCTATGGCTATTTACGGCTGTAGCGAAATCCACCAAACCCAATCGAGAGCAGCGGGGGAGAAAGATCCTCGACAAGCTTACAGTGAGTTCTTTGTCCACCCGTACACCATCTCTTCGCTCACTTCCGAAGAACAACCCCGGCGGGGCCCCCACGGAAGTCTCCAAGTTGGTGTCCGAATGTACCTCGATGACGAATCAGTTGCTGCATCTGTGTGATTTCTTCGTCAAGGACGAGGTGCGGACGCTGAGCATGACGAAGCACTTCCCGAACCTCTCCAAGCTCGGGCGATCTGATTTGATCATCCCTTTGCAAGAATCGCTTACGGCGAGCCTCCCGCCGACGTCGTCGCTCGAGTCCCATCATCAGCCCTTCCCGCTTAACGCGCCGACCTTCGCAGGTGCGCAACCACCCACTCTGCATCACGCTGATTGATCGATGTATGATATAGCATTTGCTGACGAGATCGAGGTGATGCGTTCGTTGGCGAAGCCGCGCAAGATCACCATTAAGGGAAGCGACGGGCAGGTATACATGTTCCTTGGCAAGCCCAAGGACGACTTGCGCAAGGACGCCCGCCTGATGGACTTTAACGCCATCATCAACAAGTTGCTAAAGGCGAACTCAGAATCGCGGCGGCGGCAACTGCGTGAGTTTCTTTAACTATTTATCTAGTAATACTGACGAATGTGCAGATATCCGAACGTACGGGGTGGTGACACTGAACGAGGAGTGCGGGTTCATCCAGTGGGTACCCAATACGGTCCCACTGCGACCCGTGCTCATCAAGGGATACGACTCGCGGCGCATCAAGAGCTGGGTACGTCCACCTCCCTGCTTCCGGACTAGTGCCACTGATCGACGGCACGTTCGAAATGTAGAGCACCGAAATGAACCAAGTCTTTGCGCAAATCAAGGACGCGTCGGACCAGGCTGCGGCAAAGATGTTCCGCGCAAACATTCTTGAGATGTGCGTCTTGGTCTCCATTGCTAGCCATGTCCTGAATAGACATACAACGCAGGTTCCCACCGGTGTTTCACGAATGGTTCGTCGAGACGTTCCCGGAGCCGTCCGCGTGGCTCGCGAGCCGACTGGCGTACGGGCGCACAGCGGCGGTGATGTCGATGGTGGGGTTCATCTTGGGGTGCGTCTCGAGGAGGGTGTGTGTGGACGGATGGATGCTAACGGTATCGCAGGCTTGGCGACCGCCACTGCGAGAACATCCTGCTCGATGTCAACACAGGCGACGTCGTGCACGTCGATTTTAATTGTCTCTTTGAGAAGGTACGTGGCGTCCTTGTGGAAGCATTCCTCATTCGTTGATGTGTGGTAGGGCAAGACATTGGAGACGCCTGAGCGCGTACCGTTCCGACTGACGCAGAACATGACCGACGGACTGGGCGTGACGGGCGTGGAGGGTGTATTCCGGATCGCGTGCGAGGTGACGATGCAGCTGCTGCGCGACAACAAGGACTCGCTCATGAGCGTGCTCGATGCGTTCATCCACGACCCGCTCGTCGAGTGGGAGGACGAGAAGAAGAAGCTCGTACGCCGCCCCATTACGTCCCCCCACTTTATTGATGCTCATTCTTGCGGTCCCAGGAACGCGACCCACAGCGACGGAACGCCGTGAAAGCGTCTGTTGACCTGCGCATGCTGGGCAAGAACGCGCTGAGCCCTATCGAGCGTAAGCTCAAAGGCCTGTACGCGGCGGCGTCGCCCAAGGAGCGCTATGCGCGCGGGGTGGGCGAGAAGGAGATCTCGACGGGGAACCTGGTGCAAATGCTCATCCAGGAGGCGACAGATCATTCTAATTTGGTTCGTTCTTTTGCTTTTTTGTTATCGCGCTGGTGCTGATACAGACTTGGTTGGGCAGGCTAAGATGTATCCGGGATGGGCGGCGTGGCATTGATTTCTTCCCTCTTTACACATTTGTATCACCACCGCACTTATCATTACTTTGGTTTTCCCTGTGGCGCCGCTGCGCCACTGTAGCCTGCTCGAAAGCACCGTGTCTGGGTGTCTTCGGCAGACCAGGAACTGTCAGCACCTCTCGGTCACGTTAGGGAGGGATTTGGCATGTCGTTAGCAATGCAACCGTATCAGCAGGAAACGGGACAAAGACGATGGAGGCGCCGTAAAAGCAATTGATTACCTGTTCTGGCGATGACGCCCCATTTGTTTTCACTAAAACTTAGCAGGGGAATCCAGCCTGTCTATGAAGGTGGTCCTTCATAGATGGACCGGGCCAGCGAAATTGGTCGCGACAGAGGTCGAGCTCAGTGTGCGTCCCATTCGAAAACGATGAGATTTCGGTTTGCGCATTCTACATTTATTAGACGAGAGAGAATTATGCATCCTTCGGTGCAGGCTTGCCCTTGGGTAGCAGCAAGAGTCAGTCAAGGCAGTCGGAATCTGGCGTAGCACGCACGTAGCCAGTAACAAGGCACCCAATGCCGTATAGGGTCGACATCGCCCCGATACTGAAGAGCACACCGTACGTGGCTGCCCACCGCATCAGCAAGCCGAAATGCGTGCGATATGATGCTTACCGAGCGTCGCTTTCGCGCCTGCGGGACGGAGGTAGATGGGTCTTGGGTCAGCCTGCAACACGGTTAACCGTCTCGACGAGCAACTGGAACGAATGGGATTGAACCTGGTATTGCTTTTGCAGCGCAAGGACCCTGTTTTCTCCTAGAGACCAGTGTGAGTGAGTTTGCGATTATGGGAGGGAGCTGGCGTACTGTTGTAGATGAAGTCGAGGAGAGCCATCGCGGTCGACGGGAAGGCGAGTTGTCGGAACAATCTGATTCAACGAAACCCTAACCCGACTCGGACAATCTAGTTTGGTCCAGACTCTCGACATTCCTCCCGCGTTCATGGTAGCTATCGTATTATTAACCCTTCCTCAGACCTATTCGGTCGAACCAGATGGGTGGCAGCGAGAACCAAGATCTTCGAACACGCCTACATGAGCTGGAAACTGCGATCCAAGCACCAGGCGGTGTTGGATACATTCCAAAAAGAAAGAGATTCAGTTCAATCCAAACTCGACTGCACTGTCTATCCCAATCCTCTCGCTACCCCTCGAGCTCACAACCGAGATTGCATCGACCAGCACGATGGCCGTCGTTCTTATGTCGAGGATCCTTACTCTCCTATGCATCTTCTCGGTATCTGCAGCGCCTGGCGGAAATTTATTTTAGGCACCCCAGAACTTTGGGCGACGTCGTTGAATTTCGGAATCAACTTCAATCCGGCACTGGTATGCTCACCACCACCATCAGTGGTGGCACGCCATTCAAAGGCCTGGATTAGCCCTGCTGGGCAAAGGTCTCTCCATGGCCTTTCACGCAGAGATAGTGAGATGGTTTGGATACAGTCTTTCCACCTTTATACAATGCCTCGCTCCCCGGTTACAAAGTCTCCTTGTGAACACTTAATCATCGCGGCTTGCTTGGTTCGATGCATTATGCCTCAGTCTGGATATGGGCGACTATCCAAACATTCTTCTTCTCGCCTTCCAGTTCTACACACCCTCCGAGTTTCAGGGAGACTAAACTGTCACCTTGAAGATTTCGTTCCATTTCTATCCCGCCACTCAACCCAATTGCGGGTATTGTCGCTTGCGCGAATTTCCTACACGATGAAGGCGATCCCCCAAGAATCCCTGCGGTATTTCCATCAACTCATAAACTTGGAGCTCAGTGGCATCGGAATGGCCTACATATATGAGATCATTCAACAACTTGAAGACTCCGGGAACCATTTTCTGCCTCGAATTCAGCACATATCATTCCCTTTATGTCTTTTCCGAGAATTCCCTGAGCTATCTGCCCACATACTCTTGCCCGTAGTCTGTCCTGCCGTCCGAATGCTGGCCACAACGTCGCGCAGATCCGCGATTTGAAATTCGCCGCAACCGATGCCAAAATGATGAATGAAGCCAGAGAGACACCCCTTTCGTTGGCCCCGCTTGCTCCGATACCCGAGCGGGGAATGGACTTTCATGTTGGCACCTTCGGTACCAATTACATCTGGTCTCTTGGTACATAGGCGCAGTATAAATGATTGTCCTCGCCGTTGCAAAGGCCGCGAATTATTTATCAAAATAAAACGTCCTTGCTATGTAAATTGCCCGAGCTGTATTGGATATATTTAAGGCCAGCATCCCCTGCTCCGACTCGCGTGTTACCCGAGAATGAATGTTGCAAGAACTTCGGAACTAAGTAACGGCTCCAAAAGTCAAACCATCCTTTGTCCTCACCAGTCCTGAAAAATGCGTACGTGCGCACTCTAGCCTGCCTCTATCCAGCCAATTATATTACGGTGAGATTGTAGAATTTGTATATCGCATCGCGGCGTACATTACATATCAACTTGAAGATGAATTGAAAATTAAGGTGCAGTGAGCTGAGGATGGAATTGTACATCGGTTCTGAATGCGGGCAGACTTTGCAAGTATCAACATTGGATCGCTCGGGTTCAATTACAACATGATCATCTACCAAAATGTCGTTACGATCCTAATAATTACAGACAAGAGCGCAAAGTACCTCTCAACGGATAAAATCGTATTCTTCGACTTTCGCAAAATTTTTGGTGGGAGAACCAACGTAGATATCCATCCCTGCAGTTGCCATCCGCGCAAAGTGGCCGCTGACCGTGGCGCGAATCCCTTCCAGTATTTTTGTTGGCCTATCAACCCAACGGAACTGGAAATCTCGCAGTTTATCGGATCTAGAATATAAAAAGCTGACTAGATCAGGGTAATTTATGGTGGTTTCCGTGCAGTCGATTAAACGAAGGGATCGGATGTTGGGAAAGGGGGAGAGGGTTTTCGACGGGCTCCCATGATACCCTGGCTGGAAAATGGTGTCCATAACATTTGTGGAAGGAGATTCTATTGTAAGCTTTTCGAGGGTTCCGCCGACACGGGATGCGCAGTCGAGCCAGTCTGGCTCGATGTCGCCTTCCCAGAAGTCTCCTGGGATGGTCATGGTAAGCAGAGGTGGCGATGAACGTATCAGAAACTCTGGCAGTAACTCTTCGCAGCCTTCGCACCGGGAGACATCCAAAGTTCGTAAGGCCGGGAGGGTAAGGTATCGAAGAAGGTCGTCCCAGTTGGTCTCACTTTCGTTCACGGTAAGGGATTCCAACCGTGAATGAGTGATCATTGGCAAACCATAAGGTCCGAAATCGCAAAGGCACAAAACCTCGGAGAGGTTAGGTGCTAATGTGAATAGGTCCAGGTTATCTATCTCGCCATCGAATTTGGTGAGCTGCAACCAAGGGAGTGCGAAGCTGCTACTCGTGCGAGTGGTCCATTGATTGCACACCAAACGGAGATCCTGGAATTTGGACGCATTATGGAAGATGTGGGCAGGACTGGGTTCGACGGGGGGCGGATGGATATCGAGATGCCCGAGCATCGCGCTCTGGAGGAGAGGAAATTCCGTTGAATCTAGTCCCAGTTGGCGAATATCGCGGTCACTAATGCCAAGCTCGAGATACCGTACTCTCTGAGAGTAGCGGTGGATGATGTCGCGCATCTGACCCTGCGTAAAAGACTTGAAGTTCCAAGGTGTCCTATTGTCGTCGTCGCCTGCGATGAATATGATTGACAGGGGAAGTTGTGCTGCACGGTCCAGCCAGCGTTCAATGAATCCCTCAATTGAACGAGGCTCAGAGGCGATGCGCGCAGGTATTTTGTCGAATTCGATCTTCAGTGTCGACCAGAGGCTCGGGGTCGCGAGTACAATGTCTCTCCATCTTCGACAAACACCCATAAGGGTCACGGGCGCGGTTGGTCCGAATATTGCTCCGAGTTGTTGCGAATAGTACTCGTGCGGATACTCGGAGGTGGGATCGAAGGTGGGAAGACACTGGCCAAAAATCTCGGCTGTGATTTCGACGGGCAATGTCAAGACCGGAAAGGTAGCGGTGGCGAGTAATTCACGGTCCACCGCGATCCGGTTTTGCTTGAGGTCATCCAGGCGTTGTGTCTGATCAAGAATTTGTGCATCGAGCTCCAGAAGACGCATGCGGAGGCCTGCGGTAGTCATATTTTCACGATTTTTGGTTGACGCTGAAGTTCAAGGTTCCACGCTGGTGAGTAAGGATAATATTGAGCCGAAAGAAAATTATTCACATCTGAATCAATGAAGAACACCCTTGCAAATACCGTTCAGGTCTTCAAGACGAAAGTAGACCGGGAGATCGGCCCGATATTTCCGGCTTTGGCCGCTTCTGCTGGCACCAACCTGGAACGGCTGGTCGTGGATTGGTCGCTGGTGAACTGGAACCGCGGCCGACTTTGGCCCTCCTCCTCTTGACTTGGTCTTGGCTCCTCCGACTCGGGGCACAGTGTCAAGGTGCTATCTGAGTACGGAACGCGGCTTCAAAAGTAAAATCATCCGCTGCCCTCACCAGACACACTCATGTACTTTCGCTCTCTTCCCTCGATCCAGCCGCCAGGACTCGCGTGCACAATAAATAATCCATGATATAGGAAACCAGGAATCAAGAATCTCATACAGTTCACAATCAAGCAAAATGAAAATAAACGCCAAGCACCACGAGCCAGTAGTACAAATACAGCCATTTCAAGTGGCGTTATAATCGATACGATGTAGCTGGAGATTTGATTGAGGATACTGCGAATACGAATGAAGGGAAATATATGGACTTACCCGGATCACGGGAAGCTAATGCTATCCCGGCGGAGCGCTGCTTGATTGGGGTAGCGTATGGGGTGAATTGGGGTATCCTACGGTGACGGTCGTGTGAGCATGGTTGAATCGAGAGTGGGAATAGAACGCACAGGAGAGACGAGCCAAAAAGAAAAGAAAAAATAGCCCGAACGGGTAGCGTATAGGTAGTGGTAGGAGAGAGTTGAGGATGATAATACACTGGCAGAGAGTGCCCTACGCGCGATGTCAGAAAAAAAGGAAAGCTGAGATAGGTGGTGAACGACTCACCGACCGAAACCCAAATGAAAAGAAAAAAGAAATACAAATACACGGGGCGATGAGAGAGGAAAGAGAGATGATAACGAGAGTGAGATCCTGCGCGGGCCTTGAGAAAAACTGGAAAGGTGAGATGGGAAAAACGACTCACCGAAACCGAGTACATGTATATCCGAATAAATAGAAGGAGACGAGAGAAGAGGAGCCTAGCCGATACAATAACACGATTCCCTGCACGAGCCGTAAGAACAGCGGAAGATGAGAGATGCATAAAACGACTCACCGAAATTCAAGCAAATATTTCTCAACATATCTAAACGCTCTCAGACAAAGCATCCTGCGGCGGAACGATGGGAATAGCACGACCACCGGGCGTCCAGAAGCTCGGAGGAGATCCCCGAAGAGCAAATGGCTTGGTCTTGGTCACTGGAGCGCAACCAGGAGTGGGAGGAGCTACGGGCCGGGTCTTGGGTACGAACGCGGGCGCATCGGCCTTGAGCGTGGTGGGAGGAGGCGGCCGCGGCGCGGTGAGGCGAGTTGCGCAGCCACCTCGCGTCCAAGCGAACGAGAGTGGTGCGGTGGGAACCCAGTCTTGCTTGGGGCTGGATGGGGCGGTGGCAGCGGCTTGCGCAGGAGAGGCTTGCGCAGGAGAAACAGCCGACTCGCGGGGGACGAAGGCGGGGATCGCCGGGTTCAGGGCAGTCGGAGGAGCGCAGGACTCCGCTGTAGAAAGGGAGCTAGCAGCCGAGACCGATGTATCGACGGCGGGGGTGAGACTGAGACTGCCAGCTAATTGGAGGGAAGTAGTCGAAGCGCGGAGGCGGGGGCTTTCAAGAACTGAGTACGACAGGACGGGGGCGGACTTGCACGGAACCAGCGGGTTATGATTGAGCAGCGTCTTGACTGGGGGCTCGCTCTCGTCGACGAGGGTAATGTCCGCTTCCTCGTCGAGCTCCAGTGTCGGACGATTTCTGCCACGGTACATGTCCCTGACCTGTGTGAATCCGAATGACAAGACCCCTTCAAGACCGGAGATCACATCCCACGCAATGAAGGACGACGCGATGCAGACGCAGATGGCGAGGAACGGGACGCCGAGCACGAATTCCTTGAGCTTGATCGTGTCCCTGTAAGTACCGGGAACTTTGACCTGGTCATCCACTGCATGCTCCGGGTCTTCTCCGAAAATAAGAACCGCGAAAGCCGACGGGGAAGACGTCGCCGCCTTGTTAATGAGCTCCAGGTGGAAAATCACGACCAATAAGACCGCGACGGGCATGAGGGAGGCGTCGGAGGCATGGCGGGGACATCCTTGAGTGACCAGAACAGGGTCGGGCTCAGACGGAGTGGCCCAAGCAGGCTCGGCGGCGGTACGGCAGGTGAAAAGGATACCGAGGGTGGATCTGCCTTTCTTTACTAGGCGAACGATGTAATGCATGTAGGGAAGGAGGATGACGAGGTCCAGGACGACTACATTCACAAACACCATGGCGAAGAGGGCGGAGGAGACGGCGGAACTAGGGAGCACGGCCAACCCAGTCTTGAAGGGCATTAGGCCTAATGCGATGGTCGACAAGACGCCGACGACGAATCCGAAAACGAAGGGGAGAAGGGAGGGCATCTTGAAGGTGGAGCGAGGGTGTGCTTGAAGAGGAAGACTTCGGCAGATGGTGGGGAGAACCAAGAGCGAATACAGACAAATCTGTCAGCCTCCCGGCTTTTGAAGAGCCCCAGGTGGCTGACAACCATGCGAGCGGATCGTTGACGCGACTGATCACGTTTAATGTGTTCTCGTTCATCGTCGACACTCAAAGCTGGCTTTGACCTCGAGAAAAGAGTCAAAAGGCTCCAACGGGATGAATTATTTTACGAGTCCTAAAAGTTTTAGGACTCGTCTTGTGATCCCGTTGTCCGACAAATTTTTGCGTGATTTCAGCAGTACAAGCTTGAAGTTGTCGTTATTTGTTGTGGGCTTTGATGCACGTGCCTCCTCGTCACTGCACTGCCTTGACTGGTGGCGATTTACCTCGCTTTCTCCCTCCTTCTCCCTGCAAAACAAGAACTCCGCTTAACTTCAAAGAGTAAGCTCACTGCGACTCCCTTCATGGGCCTGATCTTTACATCCAGAATACAGAAATGCGTGTGACAATTCATACAGAAATAGAGCCTCCCGGTAATTTTTTTTTTTTTGCGTGTGGCTTGTTCTATACTCATCTACTCTCAACAGAGAGGCGTCCCTGTCTTCCCCTACCTCTTGATGGGCCTATACTTGTCGAAGCTGTCCCCTTGGTTTCATCTCCTGACTGGCCTACCCTGACGCGCTCTTGGCCTGCATCTGTCGTTCCTCGGGCTATCCCGACAAGATCTCGCAACGCACCTACGGTCAGAGAGTCAGCACTGGGTCGCTTCCTTCCGGCTTGGCTTCAGTCTACGGCAATGGCGAACGGAACATCAGGTTATTCAATTTGCCGACCTGGCCTTGCGTGGATGGCAGCAGTACGTCTTTCGGGCACATGTGCTCCCCCATTGATGACTTATCATCTGTATTTCATGAGGCCTTCGCTTCGCTCTTCTTCCTCGGCTTCCTTTCGTTCGTCGATCTGGGTTTGTCGTTCATATACTCCTATTATCTCGTCTAATGATTTGCAGCAACCATGCTGCCGCGTCCACCTCGGGAGAGCTCCTGCATATTCACGTGCCATGAGTTTTCAAGTGCGTGACAGGTCTTTCATCCAAATAACTCTGCTGATAGTGTAGTTGACCGGGTAGATCCAGATGTAAAATCTGGATTTTGTCTGGCATGGCGGGGTCCAGACACATCATTGACTGGTCCCTGCCCACGATGGGCTTTACGCGTTGAAGCCTGTTGGTACATGGGGTTGATGCGCACCCACGCAATAATTGCAAAGCGCATCTATAATCCGTGTCTGACGGATGCTCGACGGGGCTTCGTCAATGCTGTGGCACGGGGGTTGATGCGCGCCTCCTTAGCACTTGATGCAAAGCGTGTCTATGACTTGTGCTTGTTGATTACTCGACGGGGTGTCACGGCACGGGGGCTGATGCGCGCCTCCTTAGCACTTGATGCGAAGCGTGCCTATCTAATATGCCCACAGGGCGGCTGTATAGCCTATTCAATTGAAATTGCGATGCGCGCCCTTGGCCGTTTTCATGTTTTATGCTTGATGGCCTGTATGGCGCTTTTATATACCTTTCTTGGTTCCGTGTTCTTGTCGACAGTTCGTAAGGCTACTGGACGGCCTGCATTCAGACTGGCACATTCAAGTATTGCTGACTTGGTTGGCGGTGGCCGCCGGAGAAGAATTGATGGTCCACTGGTTGCTGATCTGGTGCACAGTACCAATGGCTTATTGCACATTGCTTCAGCTCACTTCCATTTTGAATACCAGTGTGTTGTGCATGAAGTGGATGCTGCATTGACGAAACACCCTAATTTTATTGCTGTGGATATGCCGCTCAAGGAACTAGTGAAATATCTGACCCGTGCCGAGTTGACTACAGTAGCTCAGGTACACGGAGTCCGCATGATGTCCCGACTCAATGCTGAACAAGCTAGACAGTTGATGTTCAATCATGAATGTGACGCATGTCCTCGCATAGTATCTCTATTAAGCCTCAACCGGGACAAGGAGCTTCGTGTGAACCAAAATGCTGTTGCATACCGGAACAAGAAAAGAAAAGTGGTTGTATCTCAGGCATTCAGGAACAAACGTATACTGAACATTCGGAACGAGGCCAGAAAATATAGATATATTAAGAAGGTTTGTGAGCACAGACTCACAGGAGCTTCGTTCCCTCCCAAACCTACGTCCGAGGTTAACATGCACAGAATATTAACTAACACAGGATCTGCATTCCTGCCTGAACGGTTCGTGGAGGCTGGATGTGCAGTATGCGGGCGATTAACCGAGATGTTCAATTTAACCCAGCTGTCTGACTTCACTGGCTCCCTCGATAGACTTACAAACACGGGAGCAACTAGAAAAGAACGCAAGTCTGTGTCAGACCCAATTGAAGATTTGCCTGGCATAGTACTTGCCGACGGATGTGAACACATTTGTGTCGAATGTGAAGAGGTCCTTCTGAAGGGGAAAGTTCCGCACAATGCCTTGTCGAATTACAACTGGTTGGGTGTCGTACCGCCAGAATTACAAGATTTGAGGTATGCTGAACAGGTCATGATTGCACGAGTGAGGCACAATAGGTGTGTTATCAGAGTAAATTCCGGTCGGGTCCGCATGCATGCCAACGCTATTATGTTTGCACAACCATCCTTGAAGGTCTATCTGAAACTTCCGCCCAGCAGAGAGGAAATGAACGAGATCTTGGCTTTTGTTTTCACTGGGTCCGCTGCTCCAACTCAGGAAGATTTCGAACGTACACCAATGCTAGTTAGACGTGAAAGGGTGGCTGCCGCTTTGGAATGGTTGAAGCTAAACCATGAAGGTTATGCAGACTTGGAAATTTCTCAGGAAAATTTAGCGTCATATGCTCTTCGGGATGTGCCTGTGGTCGTCGACTATAAACATACAAAAGAGACCGAAGATCATTCCATACCTGTAGAGGCACGGAGCGTTTTTGACAACAACGATGAGCACGGCACCAGCACGGGGGAATGTACATTTGCGGTTCATGGGTTGACGGGTGCCGAATATTCGACAGCGTCAATGTCAACCATAATTGCTGTTGCACTTGAGCATTTGACCAATAAGGGTAATATGCTCGGCATAGGCAGAAGCGACGTACCCGAGTCTATGTACAACAATGTTGCTGCGTATCCCGGGATGTTTCCTTGGTTGTTTCCGTACGGAAAAGGCGGGATTGGCCATGATGCCCACAAATCTAAAATGTCAGACAAAGTTCACAAGCGGAATTTGCTGCTTTACCATGACAAGCGCTTTCAAACCGATATGTATTTCCCAATGGTAGCATTCAACCAGGAGCAATTGAAAGGATCTGTTGTGGGGAGCAACATTATCGTTAAACGTTCCAAATTTGGAGACATATCTCGTCGGCTTCTTGCCACGGATCCAGAAGTAGCAGCGAACATAGCGGACAGGATGGCAGATGGACAGCATGTCAAACCTGAGACTGACGCCGAGAAACAGTGTTTTGCATTGCTCCACGACCTTGATGGTATAGGCGCGCACGTAATGGGGTCTGCAACTTCCAAAAAGCACCAGAGGAATGAAATATGGTCAACCACGGCTTTTAAGGGTGCACCTTCTTGGTTTGTAACCATGGCATGGAACGATGCTGCCCATCCTTTGGCTCTGTATTATGCTGGAACCGACACTGTATATCGCCCGGAGCTTTTGAAGTCTGATAAGCGGAATTTGTTGATGTCGAACAACCCGGTCGCCGCTGCCCGTTTTTTCCACTATATGGTTGAGGTTTTCATCAAAGATGTGTTGTGCTGGGAATCTGAGCTACCTGGTTTGTATGGTCACACTGACGCATACTATGCTACAGTTGAACAACAGGGCCGCCTGACGCTGCATTTGCACTTGCTCCTATGGATTAAAAATTCTTTGAGCCCGCAGGAAATCAGATCTAGGCTTACCGGCGGCGATTCCGTCTTCGAGCGAAAGCTGATAGATTATCTGGAATCTGCTCATCAGGGTGAATTGACTCATGGTACAATTCCTGAAGTACGGCAGAGGATCAGACATAATCCCAAAGCTACACCCGAAGAGATAGATGAACAATGCACGGATACCTATAAAGTCCCGACTCTGACGATGCCTTCTATCCCCCCGCCAATGTGCGATGTGGATCATCCAACTAGCAGTGCTTTGGAGTGCGGTAAATGTCGAGACCTGGCCACTTGGATGTTGCGGTACGAACATGAGGTTGATGACTTGATAGTACGTTCTAATGTACACACATGTCGTGAGTCAGTCCAAGAACAAGCAGAGATAGATGAAAAGAAAGACTGGAGACACTTGAAACGAAAACAGAAGAAGCCAAAACGCACCTACCATGAAAGGCGCGGCTGTCTGACAAAAACCGGAATATGCAAGTCGCGATTTCCTCGAGACCTGTATGAGAAGACTGCAGTTGAAGAGGATGGCCATATAAATATCAAGAAGCTTGAAGCGATGCTGAATACATTCACCAAGGTAGTCACTTATTTCTCCAGGTCGAATACAGATGTAACGAGTCTACTCTCTGGGACATCTGTAAAAGCGGTCGTTTCTTATGTTTCTGACTATGTGTCCAAATTGGGCCTCAAGACCTACCAGGCTTTTGCCTCTGTGTTCGATGTCTTCAAGCGCAATGAGGAAGCAGTAAATAACGGGGCAGAAGGGGTAGAAACTGCGCGCACCCTCATGCGCCAGATGATAAACTCCATGTCAACTAAAATGGAAATCGGAAGCCCGATGGCGTCAATGTATATGTTGGGCAACCCAGACCATTATAAAAGTCATACCTACGTCAATTTTGCGTGGAGACCGTATGTGTCCTATGTTAAAAATTTCTGGTTAGTCAAGTCGGGCTTTGCAGAGGAACCTGACGAAGAAGATAGGTTGACAGTGCGAAATCAAAATGGGGCATTCGTCGCAACCTCAGCTGTCGATGATTATGTCTTTAGACCTGTTGCATATGAAGGAGTGACCTTGTATGAGTGGATCCAGACTTGTGAAAAAAAGGCTCGAACCCGACAAGAAATCCTAGAGTACGAAGAACAAGTTCAACTTCACAATGAATTGAATGGCATAGAAGCCTTCCCTAGCAAAAAAACCTGTGAAGATGAGGAAGATTATGAGTACGAGTATGCTTCTGATGAAGAGGATGAGATGGACGACTTCATTGACAAAGATATTGACTCGGACAATGATGCTACTGAATCACCCGACTCAGACGGAGAGAGCACCTGGAATTCAGACGATGATGACGAAACGATCGTTGAGAAGGAGGACAGAAAGAGGAAGGCCTACCGTATCATCAGACATTCGTTTCTGCCCGGCCATGGACTTGAAAGGACACATTCCGTTCACTGCGACTTTCGGAAGTTAACGACGTCAATCCCAAATTTTATTGGAGGTGCAATGCCAAGGGGTGACAAAGGGGATCGAGAGTACTATTGCATGACAATGCTGACTATATTTCGTGCTTGGAGGTCACCTACAGATCTCAAAGACGATCTTTCCACCTGGGACCAGACCTTTTTGGAACATAATTTCACGGACAGACAGCGTGAACTTATCAGCAACTTCAATATCCGGTATGAATGTAACGACGCACGAGATGACCACTATGCGATTATGCGAAAGAAGATGGCCGAGAAAGGCGAGAAACCAGAGAGCAGTTTGTTGGGAACCAGAGATGAATTTGCGAACGATGTCGATGATGTGCTGTATGGAGAAGAGGATATGCCAGCCCACCAGGATGGCGTCTGTGGACGAAAAACAAACAAATTGATGAAAAACCGAGATGCTATGCGAGGCGTGTTGCAAGCTTGTAAGTGGCTCAATAAACCAAGAGACGGTGTGCTAGAAACGGACACGGTCCGTCTATTTCCGGCTTACAAAGCTCGCCGCACGTGGATCGAGATCGTGAAGGCACAACGTCAACAGTTGATAACAAACAAGCTGGCGGATATGCCCACACCCGAGTTATCGCGTCGCAATGCCAGTAGTGAGGACAAGGTCGAGATACTGCCTCATGACCATTTTATGCCGAAGAATCATATTACTAAGGAGGAAAACGACACATTAATTAACGAGATCTGCAACTTACCGGGCGCTGTTTTGAATAAAGAGCAAGAGCGGGCTTTCAGAATCGTAGCTGAACATGCATCTTTACCAGCCGAAAATAAGCGCCCCTTAAAAATGTATCTCGGAGGTATGGGGGGTTCAGGAAAATCTGCTGTATTTCACGCGATAATTGAGTTCTTTAAAAGAAGAAAGGAAGAGTATAGATATATTGTTCTTGGACCTACCGGATCCTCAGCTGCCCTTCTAAATGGCTCAACCTATCATTCTGTCTTCAAAATTCCCAGAGAAACAAAGAGCAAAAATCAAGACGATGTGGATGGGATGTCAAATGACACTGCGTCGCATCAGGAAAATGTTTTCGAGCTGGCAGTGCTGGCACCAGCATTACCAGCTCTGCCAGCTCGCCAGAATCGCAGCTGGCGACATAAAAAGGTACCTGGCGCCAGGACGAATTCTGGTGCCAGAACATCTCTTCTGTCTGCAGAATGTTATACCGTCAAATTGTCCTTCAGGTCGTCGCAGCATAGTATGGAACATATAAATTGCACAGACATATGGTACATGCTTTATGTAGCTACCCGTACGCTTCCCGCTACCCGACATCGTGATCTGTGGACACCGCATCTCATCGGTCCACCATCCTACCAATCCGCCTACAATCTGTTGCCGCTCGGGGAGGGGGAAAGAGGGAGGCAAGAATGAGACCGGACCTAGAAGCATACGTGTAAGCGGTCCGTTCGAAGAGAAATAATGTACCGCACCTTTGCGTACCAATCCAGCCAGATTGGCGGCGACGCAACCAAATGCCTACACCGCTACGTCCTTTTGGGATGCAATCGTCTGGAATGAAGGAAGGATTAGACTAGTATGTGAGCAAGGTGCGCCAGATCAGTCGAGAAGTCTAAGCCACACCCAGCGAGAGCCACCCAGAGATGCCGAGAAGTGCTTGAAGCTTTGAAGGATACATAGAAGCTTGAAGAGGTTTGACAAAGACTTGAGGACACTTGAAGAGGGTAAAAGGGGACATTGAGACTGGGTTGGGGAGACGAGGGTGAGACGACATGGGGGGAGAAAGGAAGAGACGTGGCATGATTTGCCATCAAATCACGCCATGTTGAGACACGTGTGCGGCGGAGTTTGAATGACTCAGTGAGTTTCAAGGAGCTCGAACTTCAGGATGGTCTTTAGGTTCGATCTTCAAGCATCCGAACGCTTTCCGGCAAGTTTATTGCATGTATCCATGGATCCGAGCCACTCTGAAGTGTTGGGAAGAAATCTGTGAAATCTTGAAACTGGCGGTGATTCTGGCGCGAGCTGGCAGATATGCCCCAGCTCAGCCAGTTCAGCCAGCCGTGCCAGGGGTAGCCAGCATTGGCCAGCTGAAAAACATTTTCCTGATGCGATGGCCGCAGTAAATGAGCGAATACAAGGAGTTGAATACCTATTGCTCGACGAAATTTCAATGGTATCGTGTACTGATTTGCAGTCATTAGCCAGCCAAGCAGCCAAAGCTAGGAACATACATGATATTGAAATTGGGGGTCTTAGCATGATTACGGCTGGAGACTTTGCGCAACTACCACCCATGACAGGGCATTCATTGTACAATGGACTTGTGGCACTGGATGCAGGCAATGTTAGCACCACAAGGGCGCAGAATGCGGTTCTTGGTCGCATTCTGTGGCACCAGTTCAACACTGTTGTCTTGCTAAGGCAGAATATGCGACAAAGGGAGCAGACTCCTCTAGATGCTAAGCTCAGGACTGCGCTGGAAAATATGCGTTACGGTGCTTGTACAGAAGAAGACGTTGAATTTCTGCGCACCAGAATAGCCAGTGACAGGCCAGAAAATCCCCATCTTGATTCAAATGAGTACCGTAATGTCTCAATAATTACTTCTTGGAACATACACAAAGATTGTATGAACGAACTTGGCGCTGAAAGATTTGCCCAGGATAATGGACAAGAACTCTCTGAGTTTTTTAGTGTAGACAAGTTGAGCGCACGCGCGATCGATAGATCCAAGTGGAGCAACTGCGAGCAGGCCCATTTCAAACAATTAGGTCCAAACCTGCAGAAGGAACTGTGGAACGCACCTCCCACACTGACGACGGAACTAGTCCCAGGATGTCTCCGTCTTTGCGTAGGAATGCCCGTAATGATCAAGTCGAATGAGGCGACCGAGCTTTGCATGACCAAAGGGCAAGAGGCTACGGTAATTGGATGGGACGCAGCACTTGGGCCGTCAGGCCAACAGATTCTGGATACACTATTTGTTAAGCTGGTGAAGCCGCCGAGAGATATACATATCCCGGGCCTACCGGTAAATGTGGTTCCACTTGCGAGGAGTTCTGTTCATGTGACGGCCCTCCTACATGACGACTCACTATTATCGTTGAATCGAGAACAGGTCATGGTCTTGCCGAACTTTGGGATGACGGCTCATGCATCCCAAGGCAAATCGCGTGACCCAAATGTGTGCCACTTGAATAACCTGACAGACCATCGGGCATATTATGTCGCTTTGTCCAGAGGCCACAAGGCCGCCACAACTGTCATTGTTCAAGGATTTGATGCTTCAAAGATCACAAGCGGCATGTCCGGGTATCTGCGCCAAGAGTTCAGAGAATTGGAGATACTGGATGAGATAACAAGACTTAGGTTTGAAGAACGCCTGCCGAGAAATGTCACAGGAATATACAGAGGCCAACTTATTGCTTCGTATCGAAAGTGGAAAGGAAGTGCATACGTGGAGCCTGCTCATTTTCACGCGAGTTTGAAATGGAAGTCCAGCTCAGACGACACTACCAACACCAGATACGGCGCGTGGAAACCGACAATTAAACCTTCCGGGAAATCAAAGAGAAAGGCAGAGGATGAAATTGCAAACGAACCGGCAAAGAAGAGGACTGCGACTCAAGTCAATGTACAGGGAGCGAGCACCTTTTGTAGATCAAGTGCGAATCAATTCGGCACCAGTCCTGTAGGGCTTATATGGGATAGTCGAAACTATAGTTGCGGGTACGACTCCCTGTTCACGCCCTTGGCAGCATTAGTAATGGATAACCCGAACCACTGGACCACAAGACTCACTGCATACAGTGGGCTGTTGGGGCTGTGGTGTATGAAGCTTGTTGAACTTCCGAACACACCAGAGACTGCACGAGACGCAGTCAGAGCATTACTCAATTTCATGAGTCCTGATGACTTTCCGTGGGGTCCTAGAGGGATACGGCTCGACGCTCTGTTCATGGCTTTAACTAGTCGCCGCAGCTATGGTTCAGCCATCAGTACTTGTGAATCCTGTGGGTACAGGTTACCAGGAACTACCAGTACATTTGGCGAGTACACAGATGTGTCTTGGTCGAGACATCTTGCGGCTATGTATCCGGAAGGACCGCAGGTATCGCAGTGGTTGCAGTTCCATTTCAATAGACACGCTGGTCATTGCCCTGAATGCAGTCGAAACGGAACGAGCGGCAAGTTGAGGAGAGTCACAACGGTTACTGACGTACCAGATGTGCTTATTCTGTCTGTCGGTATTGACAACTTGCAGATCGAGGACCAACTGAATTTTAGTCGAGCATCAGGCAAAGAGAAACTCCAGTTAAGAGGACTTATATATCACTCAACAGTCTCCCAGAGCACGGGGCATTTCACAAGCCTCCTCGTCGACAAAGAGCGGAATTTATGGTACCACGACGGAATCACAACACGCCGAAGTTGCGTGAGCCGAGGGAAGATGCTCGACGCTGAGAAACAACCATGGCTAAATAACTTGAATCAGTCAGAGAAACTGTGTGCAGCCATATATGCGAAACTTGACTGAAACAAATCCACTGTCGAATATAATAAGAGGGAGGGAGGGCGGCACCATCGAATGCAGCTGATTTGCAGATACATACAACAAGTGGGAGGGAGGGAGGCAATTGAATTCAACTGTGTGCTATGACAAAGGGCGTATATCGAATCCGAACGGGCCAAGAGTAGCTTACGAGTCAGACGTCAAGCCAATCTGAAATAGGAATGCGCGTGTTAGAGCTCACTTTTCACATCGCGGCAGAACTAGCCTGGAGAGTAACTTACCATTTCCCTAGCGAATCCAAGACTGAAATTATAAGCCTCAACCCGACATTTGAAGAAATGTCGGGTCGAATGACATCATAATGTTGCACCTCCTTTGAAACCGAAGCATGAACACAGCGAACCAGCATTGAAAAGTTGAAAAGCTTGTAGGGTGGACAAGGAGACAACTGTGGATAGTGGAGGAAGCCCTAGTTCGTGGCGAATATAGTGGAGGAAAAGAAACGCTGGCTATCAACGTTGTAACTCATGCCAAACAGAGCGGACTTTCTTTCGGCATCGTTCGGGTCTGATCTTGTTTGAAGGTCCGAAGGAAAAGGACTCGTATTGCCATGCGAAGCATTGGCCTAAAGAGCACGTAACTTGAAGGACAACATCGGGGCGAAAAATTTCAATGTTTTGCGACTCGCTCCAGAGGAGATTTCAGAGACACGTCGGGCAGGAGAAAGGAGGGCAGGCAAGGGCAAGGGTATGCTTTTGGCTGTTGTTGTGCGGAAGGGCAAGGAGGTTGGAAATGATTCCAAAAGCGGACTCGGCTCCTTGACTTGGACTCCGATGCCGATGTATACGGCTGGCCTTCTCAAGAAACTGGGCAAGACCGCCATCGTATCATCCACCATCGCATACGTTTGCTTGAAGCTACGAGAACACTACCCAAACACCGACATTCGTGGGCTCGTGGATTTGGCCGTCACTTCCTTCCTTTACCTTGGCATCGTATTTGGGTTAGCGCTCACTCTGGTCATGCTGCTCGCGGCCGCGTTGGGTGGTGGCGCATCCATGCTTGAAGGAGGGAGCACTGCACTAGATGCGGACCATCCACGACAGCCCAACGATGAGGAATCTCTCGTTCCTAAGAGTGCGTTCAAGAATGGATTGGGCAACAAGGAACAACTGGTGGGCTTCTGCGCTCTCGCTCTCGCGATGCTCGCAGCTGGTTCACAATTGCGGCCGAGAAACAGTGGCATTTTTCTCGGGGCGTGTCGAGTCTTGATGGAAGTCGCGGGATATTTCGGAATAGCGGTTATCTGCCCACCTCTCCTTCTATCCGTCCCCCTCATCGTTATCTGGATCATCGCCAAGCGACTTACTGTTGAGCCATGCAAGAGTTCATGGTACCGCGTCACTTCAATTTGCACACGGTCAATCATGGGTGCTTTCCTTTATTTGCTGGCGATAGAGGGAATCACCCTCCACCGGCCTTTGGCTTTGCCCCTAGAAGCAGTTCCTCCACTCTTGCTCTGGCAGTCCACCATTCTGTCGTACATGTGCAAATGGCTCGGAGCGGGTGCATACGCAGCTGCCGTGATGTGGCTCCTCACCGACAAGATTGCGAAATATTTTCTCGATCGTGCATTGACAAGGCTTTCGCTTAGGGAGAAGCCTGCCCCCGCAAGGCCCCATCATCACGGCCTTGTCAACCTTACCCAATTCTTCTTCTTCCCGATCACAATGGTATGCAATTGCTACCTGTACAACACTGAGGGGATCCTTCCCGCTGCAACCACCATTGCGTCGATCACCGTTGGCATCTTCGCGGTTGTCCTCGTCGATGCCCTCTTATACTGGACATATTTTTTCTGGACAGGTCGACGCCAGCCACAAGTTTCAAACGGCGCGCGAATGTCCCCTACAGATTGCATGGCTCTAGCCCTTTTCGGATTCGCTGTACGCGATCCTAAAACCGGGAAAACGACGTGGGATCTGGTGCGGGAGAAAGGACCTGAAGAAACCGTTGCTCTCAGGCTGGAGTTCACGACGGATAATGATACTGTAAATCATTCCGGACCCGAAGACCACTAGTGCTACGCATTCCTAAGGTTCTGGTTACCGTACCGTTATCCGTCTCAAAAAGGAAACTATTGTGCCTTTTTTGTTCTGTGACATCACGGAAGCTAATCCAAAAACAATAAAAGCTCCCAATATAAAAGGTGTGGGCGCTGCATCATGGAATGTGGCGCACTGCTTGCTGTTTCCCTGCGAGACCTCTTCCAATCCAGTGAGTCCCATGTACGCTATAGAGTGCGACCCGTCCGAACTCAAGGCGCACCAAGAACTAGCATGGCCTCGACCCGAAACAAGCCTTCGTCTTTCGATTCGCCTCGTCCACGCAAGAAGCACGTTCACGCGGACTGTGGCGAGCCGGTCAAGGGACACCACCGTGTCAATGGAACGCTCGTCTGCCGCGCTGCAGTGACAGATCCTGGGGCGCGGGCAGCGCCGTTGAAGACAGGTGGCCTGGCGGAACTAGCATCCCAGCTCCAGGTTCACCCCTTCGCTCTGGAAGATCTCGAGCTCGCGATGGAGCACTCCCTTCAACTCCTCAGAGATACGAAAGCGCGAGGTCTCGGCTCTCGCGGGATGCCCGGAACGCTGCACGAAACTTCGAGCCTTCCTGAGCGCCGTGGCGCAAGCACGGATTTGTGCTGGACGGAGGTTGCAGTCACTGCGTTGGATACCTTCCGAGACCTGTGGAAACACACCATGACCGTCGTCGTGCTCCTGCTTTGTTTTGGGTTCTATCTCACGCGTAACGACTCTCCACCCAAACCGAGTTTGACCTGCGTTTCTGCTTGAATGGACATTCTTATCGCGGACCAGCCCTTGTGTCATTACACGTCCCGGAGTTCCAAGAAACATGATTGTTTGCCGACCGGTAATATACGTACAGGTTAAAAGCTCAATAAATTTTGTTCTGGAGGTCCGATATGGACACTGGCCCCAGCGGCTGCCAGCTCCTTCAACGGGAGCAGGGTCGCATCATCCAGATAAGGAGTAAGGTTGTCTCTCGGCCAAGTGATTTTGCAAGATTGAAGGGCGGCGACTCCTTCATGTTGTGTCCACCTCGAACGTAGAAACTGCGCCAGCTTCGGGTAAGTGGAGAGCGAGAATTTGCATTCTGTAAAGGTGATATTTTGAAGGTGTGGGAGGAAGGCTTTGCCGTCCGTTACCAGCAATTGAAGAAGCAAGTATGCGAAGAGGTCTTCCACGCTTTGTAATTCGAGGTCCGCAATGGTTGTCAGGCACCGAAGGGACCGCGGCCTAAACGATGTTGAAAGATATCCACCAAGCGAAAAGCTTCGCAAAGGAGGCGAGGAGCGAGATATGAAGGATTGGAACGAATTTCCGTTGTCCAGGTCATGGATTACTCCGGTGATTCGGAGCGTGTGAAGAGAGGGTAGGGTGATATATTGAAAGATGGCCGCTGTACAGACCTCGATGCGCGAACCCTTGAGGGAGAGGAACAGTAAAGACGGATGTGACAATACACCCCCATCGTAGGGTGCATGCGTTTGCCGAGCAGCGAATGTGCAGTGCGTAAGAAGCGGCGATAAATGCAGCACCGCCAAACAAGCGGAGAGGGATAGCATTCCACCGTGAAACACGGTTAGATGCTGCCAAGAGATAGCAATAAATGGGGGCACCACCCCTTCCATGAGAGTTATCCTGCGAAGCATAGGCATTTCTTTAAAAACGCCAGCCCTTATCATGACTTGGTCGTGAAAATGGAAACGACGGGGGCCAATGGTGAGTTCCTGGAGTAAAGGAAAGGAACCAGATTCATCCACTGCACTGAAGTCCTCCTCTTCCATACGAAGATCCAGTCTGCGCCACCGGGAGGCATAGTAATGAATGATTTCGTTGACGCAATTGTCTTCAACAAATGTCTCTGCTACCCATCCACATAGGATCAAGGTAAGAGGTAGGTTTCCTGCTCTGTCAAACCAGCTCCTGATGATGGACTGGGAGCGAGTATCCGGGTTTGGCATCCTAACCCGGAGGCGATCGACGTCGAGGTAAAGGGTCGTCCAAAGATCGGGGACAGATAATGCTATGGTTTTCCATGCTTTGCAGACCGCGAAAAAGAGAAGAGGAGCGTGGCTTTTCCGTGGTCGCTCAGGCTCGTCAGGAAGACAGTGGATGAAAATTTCCGAGGTGATTTCGGGTGGGAGGGTCAAGACGGGGTAAGTGAGCGATTGCAACTCGAGGTGAACAGCTCGTCTGTTTGTTTCCAACTGTTCCAAAATGGATTGGTGCTCGAGTATCTTCGCATCTAGTGCAGCAATATGCGCACGAAGGATTGCGCCGGCTCCCATTCGAAGGATGGCTGGTCGCGGTGACTGAAAAGGGCAATATATCATGTGACCGTTAGCGCAAGTTAGCACGCTCTATCGGACTCCCTGATTTGATACCTTGCAACCGAAATCTGGCACGTTGGGCCCTTGTTCCACGGCAATATTGAACTCGTTGGGACATAATATTGGGCTCCCTTCGACAGCACCAATTTCTAGTGGAAATTCTGGACCAGAAACTGCGTCGTTAGCACTTGGTCGGAAGGACGATTCAGCATGATTCGCTCTCGCTGTTTGGCAGTTCTCTGGACCTTGCTCCACACCCTCAAGTCTACTAATGCAGCTCCGACCGACAGTACGCTTCTGTTCTGATTGACACGACAACACCTAATCGTCTGCGACAGTCCCCTCTGCTGCTTCATTCTACGTGCCCTCTCTGCCAGATATACATCAGGACCCGGAGCACCCACTCACAATTTTTGCTGGACATCTCCCATCCGACCCCAATGCCTCAAAGCTCGACTCCAAGGCGGTCTCCGCGCACCTGTACTTTGTAATGATCAAAAACCGCCGCGTCGCGGATAAAAAGCGCCTTATGTTTTGGTTCAATGTGCGCCGCGACAACTTTCCGTTGCATTTGAAATAATAAAATTGCATCCCAGGGAGGGCCCGGATGCTCGTCCTTCGACGGTCTGATGATGGAGGTCGGCCCATGGCGGATGGACGGCAAAGGGGGGTTCCAGACTGCGGAGGGGGGCTGGGAGGAGTATACTACGATGGTCTACGGTGCGTCTGCCTGAAAGTTTCTCTCGAATGCACCGACTTATATTCTGCAGTTGACCAGCCCGCCGGCACGGGCTTCTCGTACACCAGCACGGATCGATACGTCCACACTCTCGACGAGGCAAGTACCCGCAGCAGCTGCCACCTCACGTATGGCTGACGCTTTATTCAGGCTTCGTCTCAATTCATAGAATTCACGCGTAATTTCTACAAAGTGTTTCCAGAGTACCAACACATGGATGTATGTCCCCTCTTCTTCCCTCTCCACGCTTACGCTAACGGTTCTAGACATATCTTGGCGGAGAAAGTTATGCGGGACAATGGATACCCTACTTCGGTGCGTGCCCCATATCTCGCGGGCTTGATAGATATTGAAAAACACACCAGCCAATTCCATCCTTAATTTGGACTCCCTTGGCATGCCCCTACGTGGGATTGCTATCGGGAACGGCTGGATCGATGCGCGGCGACAATATCCTTCGTATCTCGACTTTGCTGTCAAAGTGGGCATCCTGGAGGAAAATTCAGAGGTACCGCAACTCTTCACCGTATATCCATACCATTCAACCAAATATAGCACTGGAAAAGTGCAAAAGAGCGCACAGACGAGTGTGTTGCCCAACTATCACAGATAACTTCTCCGGAGCCTATCACGGCGCCGAAATGCGAAGGCTTGTTGCTCGACGTTACCGCTGTGCGACAGAAAGTGTGCGTGCACACCCGGTTCGCAGGCTCATTTTGGCTTATACTTCCCAGTGTCGACGGCAAGTCGATGTGTATAAATATCTACGATGTGCGCTATGACGACCTCGCACCGGCCTGCGGCATGAACTGGCCGCCGGACATTAAGCCTGTAACGACCTATCTTGATGTGCGTCTGCCGTTGGCACCATCCCCGTTTTCTAACACTTCATAGCGCACTGATGTCGTACGGGCACTTCATGCGGAGAAACACCCGGGGTCGTGGGTGGAGTGCCGTGGGCGCATCCACCAGGAATTCCACGAACGACTATCGAACTCGTCGATCACCGTGCTGCCAAAGGTCCTCGAGCGCATCCCGGTGCTTATATTCGCCGGCGACCAGGACCTTATCTGCAACTACGTCGGGTTGGAAGCGATGATCCAGGCGTTGGAGTGGAACGGTGCCCAGGGGCTTGGGGTGCGCGGTGGCCTTTCTTCCCGTACCGTAGCTAACACCGAGCTTTGCGCACAGACGGTACAGACGCAGTCGTGGAGCGTCGCAGGCTCCCCAGCCGGGACTTGGGTGTCCTCGCGTAATTTGACCTACACTAAGGCACGAACCCGTCTCCCCCACGCCTGCTTCCAGTCTGACTGCGATCCTTGCCCACCCAGATATTCAACGCCTCGCACATGGCGCCGTTCGACCTCCCGCATGTGACGCACGACATGATACTCCGTTTTATGGGCGTGGATTTCTCTGCGCTCGTGGGCGGCTCCGCAAAGATTCCGAGCAGCCTGGGGACCACGACCAAGCCGCAGTTCCTCGAGGATGTCCCGACATCGACGGCGACTACCGTCCCTGACAGCAAGAGCCCGCAACAGTCCAAGGCCATGTGGGAGGGTGCGTCTCCCTCCTCCACCCATCTTTACTCGCACGCTAACTGCACTGTTCTTGCTCGCAGCGTACTACAACGCAGGCTCCGCCGCGCTTGTGCTGGCCGTCATCTTCGGTGCGATCGGGCTGTTTGTGTGGTGCCGCATGCGCAGGCGGCGCGCCAGCCCACGGTTGCCCGTAGACCAGCGCGAAGAGAGCATCCCACTTAATGCGCGCGTAGATGAGGAGGGGGAGGAGGAGCCGTTCCGGCAGCGGAAAGGCAAGGGCAAGGAGCGCGCGGTGGAGCCGCTGGCGCCGCCGATATTCGATGTGGGGGAGAGCGACGACGAGGAGGGTTATAAGGATGAGTTGAAGCGCTGATTAGAGTATTGACCATGTTATCTCTTTGGTTATTTAAGCGTGTTTTGGCTATTCCCTCCCCGCACTTTGAAGTTCCGACCAGTCGAGCCTGCCTTCGGTTGATGCTAAGCGTTGGTGTCCATTATCTGAGTCTACCAGCTTCCCATTAAGAGTCAGACCGTCAAGATATCATCGAAATGGCCACGCAACGCTGTGCAAGGTTGTGTGCTTGAACAAAGGTTTCTTGAGGTCTTGAGTTTCAGGGATAGCGCAGTCGCGAGCCACAACGATGCTTCGGGACAAAATAAGATTAGCAGCAGTGACATTACGAAAGTACAAGCAAGACACAGCACGGTGAGTATGCTACATAGACGGACAGACAAAACTCTACGCAATAACCATGCCATAGTGTAGATTTGCCTTTGCGGCCGATATAATAATTATGTCCTGGAAATGTTATTTCCGTTCCGAACTACTTCTTTCCCTTGCCCTTGCGCTGCTTCGCCTTGCTGGGCGATGCCGGTGCTGCCGCGGGAACGGGGGCGACCGGCGCCGCCGCGGGTGGGGGGACGGCCGTGGGGGGCGGAGCCACCTTAGGCTTCGGGCCCCACCCGTGGAAGAGATTAATCGCGAACGACGCGATGCTGCCCGAGACGAGGAGCATGATCCAGCGCGGGACGCGGATCGTGATGAGGTAGAGCTTGGTCATCCAGCGCGCAAAGTACTCGAGGATGAATTCCCTGAGATGCCGCGGTCAGTCAGTTGGATGACTTCTTTTAGGGCAAGGAAAGAGAGAGCTGACCGGCTGCCGCCTGGGGCGAAGGCGCTGGACCAGGGCGGGGTGACGGTCCAGCCCTCGACCTGGATGAACTCACGCAGGGCGCCGTTGGCGATGCGCAGCTGGTTCGGGCGGTAGAAACGCAGGGTCTGGCCGCGGTCCTTGAGGATGACGATCGCGGGGGCGCTGTGGTTGTGCGTCAGTCGGCGCGTGAAAGATTGGTTATACACAAACCACGCACACCCAAAGGCTCCATTTCGTGGTCACGTAGGTAACATTGAGGTAGTCGATGCGGGCGAAGCGGACGTTCGGCAGGTCACCGGCGATGAGAGTCTCGTTGTAAGTCGAGTCGAATATCGAGTCAACGAATTTTGAGATGCCTTCCTGTCGGTTGCTGCTTGCCGATCTACATGCAGGTACTGTGAGGCGGGGGAAAAGCATGATAACGACGCCGGACATACACCACAATGACCCAGACACGGTCCCGCTCCTCTTCTTCGGTCATTTTCTCGTTTACGACCATGTCGAAATAGTTTTCATCCGTGATAAGAGGAATGCGGTCGTCCCAAGGAGAGACCGCAGCGGCCTCGAGCCTTTCCGTGATATTGATACCAACCTTGTCGAACAAGCCCTTTATGGGCTCCGAGGTGAGGATTTTGTTCACATCGAGGAGGCTGGAGAACGAGAAGGGTTCGGCAGGTTTGGATTTTCGGGCTAAAGGAATGCTGCCCGCTGCACTTGGTACTGCAGACTCCGCGGTGACGGCCTGTCCTGGCCTCCATCCATCCGAGAAGTACTGGGCGTTTGCTGTTGCGGCCAAGACAAGCACAGAGAAGAACTTCATCCTGGTCGAACGAAAGCCAGGCACAAGCGACGATAACAGTACCCGGCTATGAGCACGGCTATCAATCCATCGGCTAAATCCGACGCTCTCACCGACACGCAATAAACTCTACAACAAATCCGGAAAATTATACGACGATTTAATGACAAAGGTTACTTTACAGTGCCAACGAGCCGAGCGGGAATTGTCGACGGAGACCACCAGTCGGTCGGATAAGATGCAATTTGTTGGATGATCCACCTCAATGGTGGGCTCCGATTTGCCTTTGCCTTCGGGCCAATAACACGACAGCGTCCAACCCAGGATATACACAGGCTTGTGGTCTGTGAGGCGAAAATGGAATACACCGGGGTCTTCCGGCGTCCCATCAGGCTGTTGCACAGGAGAACGCGGTTTCACGAGTTTGCTTCTCGGAGACGGCGGCGGTGGAGGGGCCGGCAGCACATCCCCAGAACTCTGGGTGTCAAAGGTGATGTCCTCCCGTGGTGTCGTGATGTTGAGCAACTGACGGAGCGTCGAAGAACCGTTGGTAACGGGAGACTGCCACTCAAGCTCGAATGCTCTGTAGGCACCTGGCTCGAAGGAGACAAGATTGTAAGCCTTCAGCTCGGTGACCTTCTTAGCCGCGCCCGTCTTGCCGCAGTCCCACCGGTAGAAATATAGCCCATTGACAAGAGTCGGGGGATGGGAGACGATGCCTTTGTCCATTCGCGTGACGATGCGGATGAAATCATATCGTCGGATAAGGGCGTCCGCCTTGTCCTTGGATTTGGCGAGATCCCGCTGGAGAGTATCTACACTCTTGGCTCTCTTATCGTCATTGGATACTTGCACAATGGATCTCCGTTGGTCCTCGAAGCGTTTGAGGACAGCGCGGATGGTGCGACAATCGAAGTAAAACTCCTGGAGAGCGGGGTGCAGAAGACAAGCCTGGAGATGTGTATACATGACCCGCATTAGAGAGGCCCTCTTGAACATATCCTTGTGGACGTCTACGCGCGGGCTTAGTTTGCAAGATTTCACAGAGCTACAGCCAGGTCGTCATCAGTATCCAGCCGATACAGCTTGTGCAGTACAGACCTGTAATGGTATAGTTGGGCAACACGAGGAACACCCGGTGCGTTCTTCAATACTGTCGTAAGTGCCTTGGGTGCATCCTGGACAGCGACGGAGAACACATTGCTGGGATCGGCCGAGCATCCTTCCGTATCGACAATGACACTGAGAAGGGAGAAACTCGTCGTCTCAGAGGATATGTCCCCGATCTTGATGGCCCCCTTGAAATATTTATCGACCAGGGCGGCAGCTTCTTTCTCATGACTATCAGTAACAGTCTCTTCATTCATCCTTCCATTTAATTGGTCAGTCCTTAATTGCGGAAAAGATGTACATAGACAAACGCACTTGCACACGACGATCATCCGACAACTGTACGCCCGCTGACATCCTGCGATATAATAATCTCCAAATGCATTTCTGAACTCCTTGTCCGAAAGCTTCTCCAGGCCCTCCTTGAGTTGTACGTCTTCCTGGATATAATCGGGCGTGAAGTCGGCTTCGACTTTGTACTGGATCAAAATCGTCGAGGTGGAAGTGTGCTTCGAAAGGACCGATGCGATCTTAGCGTTGGCACCGACGGGCACCACATTCACCGTTGCCCCAACCTCCATCTCAAGTGCATCCCGCAGGTCCTTGACACTGCTCCATTGCAAGCGCTCGACGGATGTACGGCTTTTCCCTGGTTTAGTAGATTCCACCGGCTTGAATTTGCGCAGCGCGCTGCGGGCCATGAATTCGCCCGTGAGAGCGTCGACGCCAAACCCCAGCCTGAAAGTCTCCGACCAAGGAATCCTGATATGCGGTTCCAGGGTCGTGTGCGGTGTCTTTATAAGGGATGAACTGTTAGTTACCGCCGAGATAGCGTGAGGCGACGAACCTTCGCTGGGCGAACAGAAGCGGTATCAGCGGCGGCAAGGACTTTAGGCTTCTCTGGCGCATGCAAGCTGCTCGTTCTCCGATGCTGGTTCTGCGCAGGAGGACGCAGCGTGTCATGCGGAGGATCGGGCTGGTCAGATTTCGCCTTGCCGACTTGCGGGGGTGCCAACACCTTGGTGTCCGCCTTTGGCGACGGCGAAGGTGATTTCTTCCCGTCGCCTTTGCCCTTCGGAGACGACGGTGGTGTTTTCGCCTTGTCCGACAAAGGTGACTTGCCCGCGGCTAGAGGCTCTGTGAGGAATTTCACTTTTACACGCACGGCGTCGGGGTCCTGCAGTGGGAGTCAGAACCAGGACACGGGCGGGGGAACTGTAATGCTACGCACATACCTTGGTGTTCCCCTTGTCATCCTTCGCACCGAAAACAACCCGGTCACCGTCTTTAAGTGGATGTGGTTTGTCCTTGCTCAAAGCACCTTTCTTGGATTGCACCCATGTCCCCTCCGAAGAGCCCAAATCCGTTATTGAAACCTGGGTCGGCCACCGATAAGTGGGATCTTCCAACGATCCGGCGATAAAAGATGCAGACCTTGGAATCCTTGAACGTTAATCGAGCATGCTTTAGGCTTAGTGCCTTGGTGTCGTTCCCGAATAACTTGCGGCCAATCTCGACGGTATCCGACCCTTTCGGCTTGTAAACGGTGACTTTGTTGGGTTTCAGGTTGGTATCCTCATAGATGAACTCGACACCTGATGCACTGAATTCAGTACCGTCTCTGACAGACAAAATACGAATCCATCACCTTCCACAGGCACGGAAATCGTTACTTTCGTATCATCAGCCTTTGGGCCCATGAATATTGCATGAATCGGAGGAAAGAGCCTGTCGCTATGGACTCCGAAACGTTGTTGCTCTGCTCGAACAGCTCAGGTCGCCCAACCAAGTCAAAGGTAGCAATGGGGATGCGGGAGATGTCAGGGAAGAATCGGCGCCAATTATATAGCATGGAGAAAGGTTTGGACGTGTCCCAGAAAAGGCAAACCCCGACCGAACTTGACGAAAACCGCAACAAGCGGCCTCGGACCTTCTGTCTATCCTCCGTCTACTCTCTCTGTCGTCAGTCTTGAAGCTTGAGAAGGAAAATAATTGACTTCGGGGCAACTAGATTCCCCGGATTTGCTGAACTCTGCTCTTGTCATATTTCACTCAATGACTCGGCCTCGATTTGAGCCTGCCCCCTGCTCCGTTCCTCTAGAAGTGCCAGCCCTATCTTCGTCTTGGCTACCTTTGATATCGGCTCCTGCCGATTTCCCCGTCGAAATCGTATGTTTCCCTTCCACCGTTCACTGACTTATTTTCATTTATCCCTGAATCCAGTTTCTAGTTCGAAATTGCCACTTCGCAGTTAATACACCATCCAGAGTACAACTCGACGCTCATTCTGAGATCGGAAACCCTCGCCGAGTCCACTTCCGATTTCTTGCCGCTTGTCCCTGTATTAGACGGCGCTATAGCAATCCGCAATGTTCACCGACGCCTGCTTCCTAGAAGACCAGGACGTGATGGGTCATTAGAACAACACTGCACTCTCTACGGCTCCAATGATGTCGCAGACACACTGCTTTTGACTCCAGTTGTTGCCAATGGCAGCGAGCTGCCCTACTACCATCCTGCAGTGTCCCACCTGGCGTTTCGCTACGTTCCGACCACCCCTCCTTCCATCCGCATCGAGGTCGTCCTCTTGTCCCCAGAAGATACTCCAACAGACCCCGGGTCCCGATTATATCGTACATGCCTATCGCTTCTCGACGCGCTGCATCGGTATGGATGGGGTGCCCTGACGAATTACAAGAAGCGCGTGCAGCACGACTGCGTTGTCCCTCGCGAGGCCTACCAAGACCTTTACCTCGTCATGCGGGAGCGCTTCGGGAGCCTCGTGGATACATGGGTCGAGTCAACGGATCCGCTGAAACATGTCTTCGAGGTGAGGACGAACCTCTACAACCGCTCGAGCCATGATCTAACGAATTCGCCAGGACATCGGTATCGCCACCTTCCTCATCCTTCTCTGGAAAGACATGTACCCGCCTCCAGTCACCTCAGACGTTCCCGCAGACGAACCGTGGCGTGGCTGGGGCCGTCCGATAGGCGGGTTCCTCGACTTTGGGTGCGCCGCTTCCATTACTTGTTACTGCGCCTCGCTGACGAACGGCTCAGATGCGGCAATGGCCTGCTCACGCACATCCTCCTCTCGTGCGGATACACCGGGCGTGGCATTGATCTCCGCGCACGCACGTCATGGCAAACTTACCCGCCGGCCACCAGCGCACACCTCCACGTCGACGCCTTCGACCCGCGCGTGGTGCTCGCCCCCGGTGCCGCAGCGAGCGTATACACCACGCCGGGGCAGTTCCTCATCGCGAACCACGCGGACGAGCTGACGCCCTGGGCGCCGCTGCTCGCGACGCGCGCAAGCGCGAGCGGGTTCCTAAACATCCCGTGCTGCGCGTGGACGTTCGACGCGCGCTTCGAGCGTGGGAAGGCGGGCGCGGCGGCCCTATTTGCGGGCGGGGATGCTGGCGCGGACACGGCCCCGGAGCTGGCGGCGACACTGAACCTCGGCGCGGATAATGGGAACACATCGGGGTACGCGCAGTACCGCATCTGGCTTGCGCGGCTCACGCGGCACTGTGGGTGGGCGGTCGAGTGCGAGGTGCTGCGGATCCCGAGCACGCGGAACTGGGCTATTGTGGGTATGTAACTGCTGCACGCGCTTCCCGTTTAGCGTGCACTCATCTTACCCTTGGCAGGTCGACGACGGATGGGGGGCGAAGAAGAGGCGCAGGCCAACATCGATGCCATTTTTCAGAGCGTCAGTGACAGGGGGATCTTCAAGACGCGCATACCAGAAGGGAAAGGAGGAAAGGATCATTGATTGGTCCTACCTCTCGTACACAACCGCTCTCGACTCGAAAAGGCAACTGTTCTATCCACTAGAAACATATTTGTTCACCAGCGGAGCGTAACAACATGGCTATGTGCACATAATAGATAGTCACAGTAAATTAATGAGTCCCTGAGCCCAAGAACATGAGAACAGAAAAAATATCCTTCTGCTAACGAGTGTTTCATGGCAGTTGGGCGGCCTTCAGGCCGTCGAAGGTCGGGCATAGGTTGTCCCATTCCGCTGAGGATGAAATGTGATAAACCCGTGATCAAACATGGTGGATTGAGATGCTTACTCGGAATGGCTTCTTTAGCGATCGTCTTCGTGTCTTCGGCGAAGACAACTGCCAACCCGCTGGTATGCCGAATTAGTTCTAGTACGACGCTGCTGCTGGGGTAAATTGCTTACATATCCAGATGGATGTCAATGTGGCTATTCAGGGAATCAGAGGGGGGGAGGGGGTATTATACTCGGAATAAGACATACCAATGAAGGAACCAGGGCCCAGCGTTGTCGGTGACAAATCTGGATCCGCTTAGCCGCGGCTACGGACATCAGTGGACTGCTCACCTGAAGGTGGTGTTGTCCCCAGGGAAACCTAGACGTTAATTGAGTCTGCTGTTCCCGACCAGACCACTGAGTATACCGTACCTGTGTTCACGACGTCACGGACAATCGGGTTGTGGAAGTTAGTAGCGTTTGAGCCAGCACTTCGGACGACGAAAAAGTTGTGCTGATCGGGGAAGGAAGGTAAATAGCGGAGAAGGTCTCCATGGATAAACGACGCACGCCGTGCAAATGGAAAGGATGCGGCCCAGCGATGTCATTGCCTCCCGGGATGCTGACTTCGATGACTTTGTTGGGCGGGAGGGCGTAGTAACTTCCGGCGGGAATGAGGTCCTGGGCTTGCTGCGTGCCGCTTAGGATTTGCAGCAGGGCTGGTGCCGTGGGGGGGACGAAAGACTGCGACATCGTGAGCATTGGGTCATAGCACTTGATAGCAAACCTACGACGCCATTGAGGGAGTAGCGCAGGCTCGTTAAGTTCAGTGCAATGACGAGGTTGATCAAAACGTCTGCTCCTCCAATCTCCGGTTTACCGGGTACAGCGACTGGCGTCAAAGGGTGGAGGGCGGTCTCCAGGAGGGGCTTTTTGCTGGTTGTGTTCTTCGTGGTGGGTTCGCAGTCGTCGGCACCCCAGTATCGAAGAATTGCAGAGTTGACGCCACCCGTAAAATTCGCAGTCCCAAAATTGGGCACGCTCCTCACCCAATAGTTGTCGATCCTCTTGTTGGCATTTAACACAAATGAGTAACGTTGGGCAGCGCTAATCGACCACGCGTTAGTTGAAATTGTCCGAATGCCTTGGGGAATGACATACAAAATTTGGATGGAGTCGACAACCAGAGGCTTAGTGTTAACGCCATCAGTTTCGATGATCGTCATGTCGTGACCGTCGATGCTGTGGATCCGTGAATAACATTCCGAGTCTACCAATCGGAAAGACACATACCTGAAAATAAAATTGGGCTCGCAGGACATCGAAATCAATCTGAACCGATAACGCAAGCCCCACTTGACGTTGATAACCGCCAGGTCAACCGCGGGCTGATGCCACTCCGTCAGTCAAATATTTCGGAAGGAGAATACAACCCACCCCGCCAGCAAAACGACCTTTCCCGTTGATAAGATTTGTATTGAACAAGTACGGAATGCTCGCGCCGAGCGCTGGGATATGGTACCTAAACAGAGAATCAGTGTGGAGGAAGGCAGGATACATCAGGAAACATACCAATCCGCTAGGGTTATGATCGTAGACGCTATGAACGCCGTAAGCGGGGGAAATCCAGGACAAGTTTCTCTGTACCATCATCGACATCCTATGATATCCAGTTTAGATGAGATCAAATCCGAAAATTGGCCAACGTACATAGAGATGCTGAAGGGTGCGAATCAACGAGCGTGTCTCTGGAAGAAGAGGGAACTTACCTTTTGCGGGTCATCCGGGTCGTATACTATAATTAAAAATGTTGAGAGATAAATGTGCAGAATCGGGCGAGACGCACTGATCAAAGGGCCGCGAAGTCCGTCGCAGTATTGAGTCGCTGGAATGATCATCAGTCGGGCGATGATGACGATGGGGAACCACACACATAGATGCGAATGATACCTGCAATCATTATAAGTCCGGCGTTAATGGAGATTAGGAAACACATACCAGTATGTCCCAGTCTGTGGGTAGAAGAGGAGGCATTATTTCGAGATTCTGGATCGGAGACAATTCCGACACATACCTGACTGCAACTGTGTTCACCAAAGTTGAAATTGGGATCAAAGTTGGGGTACGTACTCGGTCGGTGTAAAATCGTATAGAAATGAATTGTTGGCAGCAATGGGGCATTCTAAGCAAGGATTAGGAAGATCCTACGTCGCCAGGGGATCTAACGAACGGGTGATGAACGAAGTCCTGATAAGAATGTGAGGACAGACAAGAGGAACCATATGAGAAAAATATACCCATCTGCCCAACTCGTGCTTTGTTGAAATACACCGTGCCAGTGCTGCGTGAAATTAGGTTGGGTCAGACCTGAAACAAGCATAGTCCTCACGATTGAAGTACTCCGGACCATGGTGTTATCCGTGAGCGAATCCTCCACATTGATCAAAAGGCGTTGTCCCTTGGTAGAGAGGATCGGTGTACCAGGAAAAGTTCCTCCGGCCAACACGGCTCTAAATAAGAACGAGATGATCTTACGGTTATCTACGTCTCAAGTCAGAATACGCACGATCGAGAGAATCCATCCGGTGAAATATGTTTGTTGGCAATTTGAAGAGTCGTAACATCCCCGGGACCAGAGGCGTAGCTTCCCGAGAGTAAAGAAAGAGCCAGAAATCCTGCGAAATTCATGTGGCGCAAAAAGAAAAGGACGGTAAGCGAGGAAAGAGAGTGAATCTGAACACCCGAGCCGTCTTATAAGTTACGTCCCACGCGATGCGCGTCAATCACGGAACCACGTTCAGCACCGTCAACTTGAAACTCTGGTAACTGGTTTCTCTGAGATGGAAGGAGACATGATGATGCCAGATCTCCGAAGTACGAGATGTCAACGAAGCGGGCCGAGACAGTCTACGGATGCCGCAGGAAGATTTGAACTCTGCAAGATGAATTCTGAGGCAGCAAGGCCAGAGTTCAACCGGAGGAAAGAGAATCCAATCTCAGGGCAGGTACTAGCAGAAGAACGTCGACGAGACCAAGATGATGTGCATGTGAACGCGCCGACATGGGATCGGATGTCTAGACTCGGACAAGACTGAGACTCGGATCAACCGCTTTTTGCCGAGGCACTTCTGCGCCCGAGCAGACCGGCGTGCTCTTGTCTTCCCTGCTCTTCCGTCATCCAGTACTGTCCAAGCAATGGTACTTACCGTTGCTCTTTAGTAAGTGGGTCTCTGTTCCGTGGCGTCTTGCTCAACTTAGCTTCCTGCCACTGAAAATTTTGGGACCTCGAGTTTATTCACAAGATTCATGACTTCAATTGAACCAACTCGGATATCCGGGATAAGTATAATGAGGACTGGCAGCGGCTCATGAATTTATGTCAAGTTCGTTCGACCCCTTTCGAGTTTCGACCCATTGTTTCAACGTTGCCGACGCTGGGTACGTCGCTATCCGAATGTGCTGTCCTGTCAATCAAACCCAGACCCAAGCTGGACTCAACCAGCCTGATTGAACAAAGAGACAAATATCTCACAGACGAAGTTTCACTTTGAACTCTTATGGCCTGCAGCCTTTTTCCCAGTTCGACACGAATACTGGCAGTACTTAAGGCAATTGCTTCCGAGTTGTTGTCTTTGAGGACAGGCAGCGACTTCTTGTACATGATTGACATTGACTTGGTCGGCAGGTCTACATAGAAGCAGAAGGAGAATCTAGGTCAACCGAGGAGATCGCTGGAGATCGCTAGGAAAACTTGCCGTTATCAGGAACATCGCTTGGAGTTCACTCGCTTAAACCTGAACCTTTATCTCATCTCAGATCGCGATTTTCTCAAGGAGCACCACATCGCTTCGTGGGCCTACTTGCAAAGCTCGCCGAATCGTAGCCCCACCCAGGAATCCGCATCTTCTGAAGACGATCAGACGGTGCCAGTGGTGTGAATTTACCAATCTGACGTTTCCTTCACAAGTACGTTTCCAGAGAGACCATGGCAAGGTAGGTAGGTATATTCCGGCGCGGTCCCGTTAAGAAACAGTCGGTGCTCGTTACAACGTGGTAGATATGATCGAACTCAGACATCCCCTCTTTATCGATTTCTTTACATTGCCCGAGCCCTTGAGGACGGAACGAAGACCATTTCGCACAACTTTATCCGGCACCTTTATTCGGCAAACCCACAACATGGGTACGAGGTCCTCACCTGTTGTAGCGTCTGTTTGCTTATGGTACTTACCGTGAAGAATTTTTCCGCATCAACTACTGGTGGTGAACTCGCCAGGACATTGGTATCGCCACTTTTCTCATTTAGGAAAGACACCTACCAGCCTTCGACCATCTCAGACGTCCCCGCGCCAATGTTCGGGCCGTCCCACAGGTGGCTTCCTCGGCTTTGGGTGCGCCGCTCACTTTTTTTCTGCGCGCAGACGAACCATTTAGATGCGGCAACGGCCTGCTCATGCACATCCTCCTCTAGTGGGGATGATTCAGCCGCGGCATCGATCTGCTCTCACTAACACACGTCGTGGCAGACGTACCCGCTGGGCACCCGCGCGCCGACGCGTTTTGAGCATGTACTATACAGTGTACACGCGGCCAGGCAGTTGGTCGCTAACCACGCGCACGGCTGACGCTGCAGACGCAGCTCGACATTAAATCTGTTGGGATTGACACAGGCCAGGACCCAAAATCGGACAAAAATTGTCGGGATTCCCAGTCTTTGGTTTCGCCCAGTTGATTTTCAAAAAATTCCCAGCTGCGGCACGTTGTTGTCTGGATATTACTGACCGATTTCGGACAAAATTATCCCGTCCATATTTTCTGCCACACGCGAAAAATTCCCAAAATTTGTCGGGACTGGGACCAGGCATTCAAGCTTAAGTTTGCTGGGAATCGGGATAATCCGGGGTCCTACTGAACCCCCGCGCGGACAACGGGAACACGTGGGGATCTGGGTCGCGACAGGAGTAGCAAACAAAAAAATATTCCCGCTGTGTATAGTGGGTTTTCGGGAGAGTCAAAAGTACGCGTTTCACACGTTTCCGTATATGGTGCGAGAAACCTATATTTGGAAGTTTGCTCCGTGGTCGGCAAGAGTGTACATCATCCCTTGATCGATCTGATTCTCCATTCCGCTCCCTTTCCTTCCGACTTCGCTACTTGGCACAAACTTGGCATCCCAGCTTGACCAAGGACCCCTGAATATGGGTTCAAATGCCTGATGCCAATCCCGACAAATTTTAGGACATTTTCGCGTTTGGCCTGTGTCAAATCCCGACAATTTTGCCCAAAATCCGGCGGAGGCCGGTGTCGAGTCCCGACAACCTTCGGTTGGGGACCACTTCGTCGCCTGAAGCGCCTTGTTACGGTATATAAATTGAGATTTTACTCGAAATTTCGTCTTGTTTGCACCGCAGGTCGAAGATTTCGCTCAAAAAGACCACTTGAGGCGAAAATTCCGGTGATTTCGGTGATTCCCGACAATTTTCGGCTAATTTTGGCGCCTAGGCCTGTGCCAATCCCGACAAATTTTGAAAAAAATTTGGATCTAAATTGGGGCTGGGCGGGATCAGGCCTTAAGGGGGATATTCGGGGTCCTCTTGACCACTGGGACATAATGCTTTATTCACTATCGCATGCAACCCTTCTGAGCCCTCGTCTTGCTTCAACCCTCTGTCTCTGTTGGCTTGCTGTTGCTATGCCCCATTCTGCATTGCTCTACATACACTCTCTCGACTTGTGAGGCTCATACCTGAGCTTTCTCTTCAATGTTCGGCTGCATTTATTGTTAAACTCGAAGTGACAGCACTATTGCAACAAAGTTTCTCGTCCTTTTATCCACGAAGGATCGCATCGCGCCTCGAGAAGCGATAGCCACAATAATTTGATTCACGTTCAAAGGCTCTCCGATCCCCTCTGAAAAATTTCTGTTACAAGCAGATCGGACTTGGGCGCAGGTTGGGGACTGCTGTGAAGTGCATCAATTCCGAACCATGGAGCCTGACAGAGCTATGTGCGGCGCTTGAAGGCCCCATGGCTGGTCGACGCTACGCGTTGACCGAGCGAGCTGGGGGGGCCGAAAACCTGGCCTATGTCGAGCAAAATTGTGTCGTCGGTCCGATTGACATGCAGAAGGGTTAGTTCACTGTACAGGTTCTTACTTCCCAGGCTGGGCTTTGTTTGGTTCGTCCTCCCGTACACAACAACCGCTACCAACTCAAAAAGGTAATTGTTCTATCAAAAACATTTTTTTTCCAGCAAAGCGTAACCATGGGCACAGAGAGTAAATAGTCGCAGTAAATTAACGAATGGGCTCATGCCAAAGAATAAGAGAACATAATAAATATTCTTTTGCTGACGAGCGTTTCACAGTTGGCTGGCTGTGAGCCCGTCGTAGGTCGGGCATAGGGTCTGCCAATCGGCTGATGACGATGCACGTTTTAACTGCCGAATGAATATGGTGGCTGAGATGCACTTACATGGGACATATTCCTGGGAGATAGTCTCCGTGTCTTCTGCGAAGACGACTGCCAATCCGCTGGTATGCCGATTTAGTTCTGGCACGACGCTGCTTAAGAGTACTGATGGGGCTTACATATCCAGGTGGACGTCAATGTGGCTATCCATGGAGGTATCAGAGGGGGTATTATACTCGGAAAAAGACATACCAATGGAGGAACCAGGGCCCAGCGTTGTCGGTGACGAATCTAGATTCGCTTAGCAACAGCTCCGGGCATTAGTAGACTACCCACCTGAAGGTGGTGTTGTCGCCAGGGAAACCTAAATTCATTTGAGTCTGCTGTTCCCCGACCAGACCACGGAGCGTACCTGTGTTTACGACATCACGAACAATCGGGTTTTGGAAGTTATAGGTTTCAGAGCCGGCGCTTCGGATGACGAAAAAGTTGTGCTGGGAAGGGTAAACATCGAGAAGGGTCTCCTTGAATAGATGACGCACGCCATGCAAATGGAACGGGTGAGGCCCAGCGGGGTCCGTGCCTCCCGGGATGCTGACTTCGATGACTTTATTGGGCGGCAGGGCAAAGTAGCTTCCGGTGGGAATGAGGTCCTGGGCTTGCTGCGCACCGCTTAGGATTTGCAGCAGGGTTGGTGCCGTGGGAGGGAAGAAAGACTGATATCGTGAGCGCTGCGGCTAATACTTCAAAGAGAGCAAACCTACTACGCCATTGAGCGAGTAGCGCAGGTCCGTGAAGTTCAGTGCAATGACGAGGTTGATCAAAACGTCTGCTCCTCCGACCTCGGGAGTCCCAGGCACGGCGACTGGCGTCAGAGGGTGGAGGGCAGTCTCCAGTAGAGGCTGGGTGCTGGTCGTGTTCTCCGTCTCGGGATCAGAGTCTGGGGCGCCAACGTATCGGAGAATGGCGGAGTTAACACCTCCGGTGAAGTCCGCGGTTCCGAAATTGGGAACACTCCTGACCCAGTAGTTGTCGATCGTGTTGTTGGCATTCAATACAAACGAGTAACGTTGACTGGCACTGTTCAACAGCGATGAGTTGAATCTCTCCGAGGTCGTCAGGCAATATCATACTAGATTTGGATAGAGTCGACCACCAGAGGCTCAGTGTTAACGCCATCGGCTTCGATGACCGTCATATTGTGGCCGTCGATGCTGTGGATCCGTGAATGACATATTTTAATCCTGAAACTGCGAAACGGACGTACCTGAAAATAAAATTGGGCTCGCAGGACATCGAAATCAATCTGAACCGATAGCGTAAGCCCTGTTGGACGTTGATAACCGCCAGGTCAACCGCGGGCTGATGCCACTCCGTTAGTCAAATATTTCGGAGCGAAAATACATCCCACCCCGCCGGCAAAACGACCCTTCCCGTTGATGAGATTTGTAGTAAATAAGTACGGAATTGGCACATTGACTGCTGGGGTATGGTACCTGAACAGATAAATCAGTGTGGAGGAAAGCAGGATGGATCAGGAAACATACCAATCCGCTAGGGATATGATCGTAGACGCTATGGACGACGTAAGCCGGTGAAATCGAGGATAAGTTGCTCTGTACCATCATCAACATCCTATGGCATCCTGTTTAGATGAGATCAAGTCTGAGAAAATGGCCGACGCACATAGAGATACTGAAGCGAGCAAATCAACGAGCGAGTCTCTGGAAGAAGAGGGAGCCTACCTTTTGCGGATCGTCCGGGTCATATACTATGGGAAAAAAACTTGAGAGATACAAGGTGAGGAATCCCGTGAGACGCACTGATCATAGGTCCGCGAAGCCCGTCGCAGTATTGGGTCGCTGTAATAATTATCGGTACGATGGTAATGGTGATTAGGTAACACGCACATAGATGCGAATGGTACCTGCAATAATCATAAGTCCGACGGTAACGGAGATTAGGAAACACATACCAAAATGTTCCAGCCTGTAGGTAGAAGAGGCATTGTTTCGAGAATCTGGATCGGAGACGATTCCTACACATACCTGGCTGTAATTGTTGTTTACAAAGTTGAAATCGAGATCAAAGTCAAGGTACGTACTCGGTCGGTGTAAAGTCGTATAGAAACGAGTGGTTCGCAGCAATGGGGCATTCTAAACAAGGGTTAAAAAGATCTGAGATCCCAAGGGGATCGAACGAACGGGTAATGAACGAAGTCCTGATAAGAATGTGAGGACAGAAGAGGAATTGTACGAGAAAATATACCCATCTGCCCAACTCGTGCTTTGTTGGAATATACCGTGCCAGTGCTGCGTGAAATTAGGTTGGGTCAGACTTGAAACAAGCCCAGTCCTCACGATTGAAGTGCTCCGGAGCATGGTGTCATCCGTTAGCGAATCCTCCACATTGATCAAAAGCTGCTGTCCCTTCGTGGCGAGAATCGGTGTGCCAGGAAAAGTTCCTCCGGCCAACACGGCTCTACATAAAATTCAGAGAGGTCATCCCTGTCAAAAGTGAAGTGCGAACGATCGAGAAAATCCGTCGAGTGAGACGTTCTTGTTGACGATCTGAAGAGTTGTAACGTCCCCGGGGCCAAAGGCGTAGCATCCCGAGAGCAAAGAAAGAGCCACAAAGCCCGCGAAATTCATGTGGCGCAAAAGGAAAAGAACGGCTTAGACGAAAAGAAAGAGATTCAGTGAAAGACCGAGTCTCCAGAGGACCGTCTTAAGTATACGACATACATTCAGTCTGCCGCTGTCAATCAAGCACAACATGCGCAGGTCAACTTGAAACTCTGGTCGCTCGAAGCAGATATGATGTCCCAAAATATTTCCAAGGGTGGTAAGCGAGTCGAGACGGTCTAAGAACGGATTCTGATCTGCCAAGATGTATGAGAAGCCTTGATTAGACCGTGATTCTGTATGCACTCCGAGGCACCAAGCAGGCAGCCAAGCTAAGCTCTAGAGGAAAGAGAACCCGAATCCAATCTCAGACCCATCGCTAGCGGAGTAGTAACGACGAAAAAGGACGAGACTAAAGAGTAAGCGCGCTCAAAAAGGTGGTTCGGATCAACCGGTCCTTGCGCCCCATCACCCTCCCATCATGTCACTTGTCTTCTATTTTTGTAGGTTCAGAAACTCGGCGAGTCCGACTGTCCCCCAGCTTAGCTCTCTGCCGCCTGGATAGTTTCCGACTTCGAGTTCAATCCCAAAGTGAAGCATTCAGTTTCAGTGACGCCTTTACCAACTCAAGAAGACGAACTCATAAATTTATGGGTCGAGTTCGCTTAGCCCACTGTTTCAACGTTACCGGCGCTAGGTACGTCTTTATTCTAATGTGCTGTCCCAGCTGTTGCTGTCAAATATCAAACCCAATCCCACCGAGACCACCGCAGCCAGACCTGACCAGTCTAAACAACTTATTTTAGAGATGCTGCACTGGAAATCTTTTGACTTGGAGCCTCGCAGTTACTGGGAGTACTTTGGGCAATTACTTCCGAGTTCTTATCCCCTGACTTATCCAGGTCAAGCCGCACTACAACCGCAGAACAAGCATCAACTCCTTGTGCCTGATTCAGTGATTGGCGTTGACTTGCCCTGAGTCGTCGGCAGCTTCGGCAGGTCTACGCAGAAGGAGAACTTAGGCTGAACACTAGCTATAGGAAAAGTTTATGTCAGAAGGAACAATTCGCTCGGAGGTCGCTACCGAACCTGTATCCGAGGAGCGAGACGACATTTCGTTCACCTCCCGGGCCTTGTTCCCAGTCCGCCGGCTTTTAGCCACACCTAGGGATCCGCATTTTTCGCAATCGATCCCCATCAGATGGTGAGCTTCAATTCCAATCCTCACAAGTCCCGTGAAACAATGGCAATTAAATTACAACGCATCGAACACCCTCTTTCTGGACTCCTTACATTCGCCCAAGCCCTTGAAGACGGAACGGGGAAACACGAAGGCCCGATTTAGCCCAACTTTCTCTTGTAGCTTGTTCAGTTCTCCCCGGCAAACTGGGATTTCCGACGTCAGTCGTGTAGAACGGGCGCATGTCCGGGACATTCTTGAAGTCGTGTCCCTTCAATTGACGGTCCTTGTCGAGTACCTCCATGACCGCTGACATTTCCTGATCGTTGCGGCGGAGAACCGAAAACGGGGTGCACGACGGCGTCACAGAACTGTAGGAATGGCCGGCCGAGAGGGGGCGGGGCCCGCTGTGCAAGTAGTCGTCGGGAAAATGGCTGGGGCGAAGGATTGATGAATTGTCTATCTCGGACAGAATCAGCCATGGCGAAGAATTAAGCAAGTAGACGTCCGTACAGTCCGCCTGGGGAGGGTTCGTAGCGTGGTGAGTGTCCACAGTCAGGTAATCTGGATGGAATGTCAACAGATGCTTAGAACACCGAGCTGAGTTGCACGTACAGTCCCGCCAGCCGGCAGTTTCATTCTCGCCGGGTGCTTCTAGCCTTAAATTGTCTTGAAGGACGGATATGTCAGCCACTGGCACAACGCCCGACGGGCGGTGCGAAATATACTCACAGTCTCTCCAAGGGCTTATCGACTGTGGGTCAAGAAGGGCCGAGGGATGAGCTGAAACCAGGCGTTTGAGGCCCCGAAATCGGAGATCTGATGCTCATTCCCAATCAGCCAAATGATAATTCACAGAGACAGCAAGGAACATACATTCGTGGGATTGCTTGCAGGTGGATGAGCCACCGAGAATACTGAGATAAATGGACATTTGCTGCGATGGTGAAAAACAGCAGATGGATAGTGGGAGTTGAAAGACAAGATGGTCGGGATTCAGTGAAGCGGCTGACAGGATTTAAAAGTTGAGGTGGCTGACCCAGAATGACCCCTATTTCCTTTAGTCTTGCCTCTCAAAATATAATAATCAAGCACCACCACTGGACAGTGTTCTTCGTCGGAAGGCACTCGTCAAGTTTGCATTCATTTAATTATTGATAATGGAGTACATGTACAATCCGGAGATTTCCGATATCTTCGACACTCCTTGTCAGTGTTTCGCGTGAAATTTCCTCTGAATATCTCCAGCAGCTCAGGTGGTTGGCATTCCACATTGATTCCGCGGAAGCGCGTTCATCGAAGACGCGTAGGATCTCGTGATCGCGCACGATCGTCGGCCATTGCCGGATGATGGATGACCAATCGCTTTTCTTCCCAATTTTTTTTTACTGTTTTTCTCTTGTGGACGACCATGTCCCGCCTTCTCATCCAGAACCTCCCTGTCTATGTGACACCCGCTCGCCTACGCGAGCACTTCGAACAGAAAGGTGGTCCAGGCGGTACCATAACAGATTCCAAGGTCGCCCTCAAGCCCGATGGGACCTCCCGCCGTTTTGGATTTATTGGATACAAGACTGAGAAACAAGCCTTGACGGCCAAGGAATGGTTTCATAGGACCTTCATCGACTCCACTAAAATCAAGGTCGATGTGATCGAGGTGAGCATCTTTGTTTTCAAGTCGTGAAGTATTTAATGAAAGCGGTAAGTAGGGTGCAAAGGATGCTCCCGCTCCCCGTCCCAATAAACGTCCCCGGCTGGGGCCATCACCCACCGAAGCTCCGATACCACTATCTAAAGTTCCTCCACCTCCCTCGAAGGCGTCGGGCGATTCGCAACTGGATGAATACCTCAAAGTCATGCAACCGCGGGGTAACAAGGGTCGAACGTGGGCCAACGAAGCTGCCCCAGCGGTCCCATTAGAACTGCCTACAGACCCTACGGATGCCGATGAGATGGACCAGGACGGTGAACCGCTGCGCGAGGAAGGTCTTTCAGATCTGGATTGGATGAAACGGCGAATGTCAAAGAATGTCGATGTTGCGGAGAAGGCCTTTGAGCAGTCGGATGACGAGGATACCGACCCACCACCCGTACGTTTTCCCCCCGTTGTCATTCATTCGTTGATAACTGACTACTTACAGCCGTCGGTGCCGCCTCCCGCGACGACCGCATCCGCAGAGCCCCCGAAGGACCCGACGAAGGAGACCATCCTCCAGACATCTCGATTGTTCGTCCGGAATCTAGCATTCTCGTGCACGGATGCAGATTTGCATGAGTTCTTCTCGCCGTTTGGCGAAATATCCCAGGTACGGTGACTCGTCCTTTACTTCTGGCCCAGCAGGCATCCCCAACGATGACAAAATAAATAGGGACATCAGACCTTCGGGAATGTTGATCCTCTGGAATCCGATAGTAGAAATATATTCTGAACTTTCACTTCTCATCATTTGGAGTCTGCGAATCCATAACTGACTTTTTTTTTCAGGTGAATTCAGCCTTCCATTCCTCTCTCGTCAAGATGACAACACACATAGGGACATCAGACCTTCGGGAATGTTGATCCTCTGGAATCCGATAGTAGAAACATATTCTGAACTTTTTCTTTTCTTTTACCTCGCGTCTCGCTGCTGAAAGAGTCTGGTCTGACCTCACCTCTTTTTAGGTGAATTTCCCCTCCTCCCTCAGACGAGATGCAAAAAACACATAGGGACATCAGACCTTCCGGAATGTTGATCCTCAGGGAAACCGATAGTAGAAATAATATTCTGATTCTTTTATCTTCTACATGTTTTCAATATCCGATAAACCGTACTAATTACAAGTTTCTATTGCAGGTGCACATACCGCTCGACCCTGTTTCCAAGCAATCGAAAGGCGTCGCTTATGTGACTTTTGCACAAGCAGCCAACGCATTGGCGGCATACGAGAGTCTCGACCGGAAGTCCTTTCAGGGGCGGCTCATCCACATCCTTGCCGCTGTAGACCGCAGAACCAAGTTCGAGGTCGAAGAAGGGGAAGGCCGGAAGAAGACGGTGAAGGGCGAAAAGAATGCACAGCGCAAAGCCGTCGCTGGGAAGGAGTTCAACTGGAGCATGTTGTACATGAATGCACGTCCGCCCTTCTATATCTGCAACGGCATCGGCCTTACCCTCTTCTCTCCGTTAGAGCGACGCAGTGGCGTCATCCATTGCGGACCGCATGCGAATATCCAAGTCTGAGATCCTCAACCCCGAGGGGTCGGACAACGCCGCTGTCAAGCTCGCTCTCGCCGAAACGCACATCATCCAAGAGACGAAGACCTACCTGCAGTCGCAGGGCGTTCTTCTGGACGCTTTCTCCAGCCGCACGCGTTCGGACACGATCATATTGGTGAAGAACATCCCGTACGGTACCACGGCAGAGCAGATCCGCGAGCTGTTCGAACCCCACGGCGCGTTGACGCGCGTGCTCGTCCCGCCTGCAGGGACGATGGCCGTCGTCGAGTTCGCCCGCGCGGATGAAGCGAGCGCTGGCTTTCGCGCAGTTGCGTACCGGCGGCTGGGCAACTCTGTCGTCTACCTGGAGAAGGGCCCGATGGGGATGTTTGGCGAGGGGCCCGTGGGGCGGACAGACGATCGTGTAGGGCCGTTCGGAACGCATGTCGTCAAGATCGTGGAGCAGGCGGTCGGCGAGGACGGGGACGAGGAGGAGCCGACGCTGGGCGCAGGGACGACGCTCTTCGTGAAGAATCTGTCGTTCGCGACGTCGACAGAGCGGCTGACGCAGGTGTTTGGGAACTTGCCTTCGTTCTCGTTTGCGCGGGTGCAGATGAAGCCCGACCCGAAGCGCCCGGACGCCCGGCTGAGCATGGGCTATGGCTTTGTTGGATTCAAGGACGTGGAGGGAGCGAAGAAGGCGATCAAGAGTATGCAGGGCTTCGTTTTGGACGGCCACGCCCTGCACGTCAAGTTCGCCGGGAGGGGCACGGAAGAGGTGGAGACCAAGGGCAAGGGTGGAGCGTCTGCGAAGAGCAGGACCACCAAGATGATTGTGAAGAATCTACCGTTCGAGGCTACCAAGAAGGATGTGCGGGAACTGTTCAGGTACGAGCGTTCTATTCCATTGCTGTTCGTTGCTCACGTGCATTGTAGCTCCCATGGGCACCTCAAGTCTGTGCGCCTCCCGAAGAAATTCGACTCGCGCACGCGTGGATTTGCCTTCTTGGACTTTGTATCCCGGCACGAGGCAGAGAACGCTTACGCTGCGCTCCGGCACACTCATTTACTCGGGCGGCATCTGGTGTTGGAGTGGGCAGAGGAGGCGGAGCAGGATTTGGATGTGTTGCGTAAGAAGGCTGGCGTTGGGTTCGGGGCTGGGGCAGAGATGCCTGGGAGGAAGCGCAAGCTGGATCTCGGGAACAAGGGCGAGGAAGATCCGGAGGGTTTGGAGTAGACATCATGCATTCCACAATTTTCGAGCTCCTGCATACCAGGTATATTCTTCACCTTGAATCGTGGGTCTACACTTCGGAGCCATTCAGAACTGGATCGACCTAAATTAGCTGAGAGGAGATACTACAGAACTAGATGTACATAGTACCCAGTTCAGGCCAATATGAATGTCCATGCCCTCCATCAAGTCCATCCATGGAGAGGACTTGACTATGGCCGAATTGGGACATCTCAACGCTTTGTTCCGTTTTCGTTGGTCCCAGAAACTCGTCGAAGTCTCCAATGTTACCAAGTAAAGTCAAAGTAAAGTTATCTCCTTGTCTGGTCATTGCGTTTAGTACATCGACGAGCTCGACCGACTCGAGTCGATCGACGACAGAGTGGCTGACCGCCGCTTGGGCGTCGAAACAACTGCAATCAGCCTCTTTGTTCTATTATTCCCAACGCAACACTACTCTCAATCGTTGACATGCGCAACACCGTCATCATCACTCTCGTCCTCTCTGTAGCAAGTGCGTCCGTTGTCCCCGCCAATCTCGCTCCCAAGAACACTGTTGCCTCGAGAATAGGCCCTGATATGGAGACTCGTCAGCATAAAGGTCGTAAACCCGGAGAGCATGAACATCACCCAGTGGTGACGGACGGGACAAATATCGCAGATTCACGCTCGCCGGAACACCCTCCACCATCTCCCGCAAACCGACTCGCCCCGCGCAAGGCTGCGGTGAACAATCACGAAACCGTGGCAGCCAAGTCTGCCAGGTCGCGGGTCCAGCGAAGCACGGAGCTTGTCTACAATCCCATAGACTCGTCCTATTCACAGATCAGCACTGCACCGTGGTGGGCGAGGGGCGAGGAAGGGTTGCGGTGGACTAGGGACGAAAAGACTGGAGTATTGCGACCTGAGGCGCAGTCTGCAGCTACCCGATTGGAAGCACTCAATGGCGGCATGTTTTGATCGAAGTATATTGCGATTGTATCTCCGATTGTCGTGACCTTGGTATAATGAGCTTGAGATGTGCGCCTCAATCATCCAAAACGTCTCCGATGAGGTCCCTTCAAGTTCTATCAATGGGTCCACGGTTCTTTCTGGATATCCAAGGCGCCGCATGGTTCGTGCCTGCCATCCGACTAGACCGTGCTTGTATTGGAGGACAATGTTCGGGTCCGACGTCAGCGCATAGAACTGGAAGAAACGTGGGGTGACACCGTGACACAATGAACTCGACCAGAAAAGAAACAAGATTTAGCCCTGATAAAACCTGACCATGTTTGTACACTGAATACACCTTTGTTCATCCCCGAGATAACTGTTCGCACACGTTGGAAATAATCCTCCGAACACCTTCGGCCACTTCCGCGGTGTTCATCTTCTGTCCAATGGGTGGGCAATGTATGAATAAAACGGGCGTGTTCCGCCCCACAAGCCGAGACTCGGCCAGCGAGCAGTAATAGATGAAATCGCATAGGAATCGTCCCGGATCGTCCGACGGCGCAAGCGGCTGTCCAGTTAACTTAGTCGCGGTCTAAGAGCAAGATATAGCGCATTGAACTGACCAATGGATCCGGACCGCTGGTCAAGTCGCTCACGAGGGCATCGACATCGATCGAAGTGAAGAGCTCGTCGGGAAATTCATCCCCGTAGCGCGGACTCCCAAAGCCACGCATAGTACCCCTGCCAATGATGATTGGTGGCCCTTGACGCTCGTAGTCTGGTAGCGAATATCCCGTCTTGTGAGCCAGGCGTTCAGCACGGAGGGGTCCCGGGCCCGCCACACCGACGTGTACGATCAGTTGGAAGCCCTCCTCGGGAGGGGGGCGAGAAGTAGGGGGCGTATAGAGGGGCGGAAGAACTGGGGGCTGCGCGTGCAAGTCCGGGACAGTTGTGAGCACGGCGGAGTACACGGTCGGAATGTTGAGCGCTGTGAGATGAATCGAGTCTGGTTTCGCGCCTTTGGGGGGGTTCCCGCGGGTGGGTGCGGTGGTAATAATTGTATCATGCAGAGTTTTGACCGCTAGCCAGGAAGGATTTTCTTTGAAGGTTCCGAAAGGCTGAAGACAGTTGCAATGATATGAAGCTTCACGAGGATATAGCCTACCCCGAAGCCAGTCACCAACACGCGGTACTTCACATAACCATCCGAGTCCTGCATAGTTCAGAGTCAGGGAGCCCGGTACTGCCTGTGGGGGTAGCTAGCAAGGAAGGGCTGTCTACTATTAGTCTATCGCCTGCGCAGCATCAAATGACGGATCCCGTTAGCCGCGGCGAAGGGCCTGGACCGCCAACGATCCTGGGACGCCGTTCGTACGAAACAATCGAATAAAATGTAATCTAGCAACACATCTATGTAGTAGAGCAAATTCACAGCAGAGCTTCGTTCAAGATCTATTTCGTGGCCAGGGAAAAGATAGATATCAAGGCGCATGCACACTCGGATTCCTCGCGAGTGTAACACCGACACGGTGCGCCTGGATCGAGCTGAAGCGCTGCAATTCCTCGGGCTTCACTGAGACCTTCTGCCCAAAACCGACAGTACGTGCCGCACGTTTGATGAAGCTGACCCGGTTTGAATAGAGACTTTCGTGGACCGATGCGAGGGAATGAGTGCGGGCAATCGTGGCGTTTCCGGGAGCAGGCGCTGCAGCCTGCTGGGCAAGGCGTCGTTCACGAAGGGACTTAATTACGGTCGCCTTCATGGCAAACTTGATCCAGTCAAGGGGGATGAACCATAGAATATTCTGCGTGTACGTTGTTGAGCCTTCTGATATAACAAGAGCGCAGGATGCCTGGACACATACCCAGACCCAGACAATTCCAATCCAGCCGCCACTGATACCTTGTATCTTAGTGAAACCCCAGTTGGCGTAGGCAGCGATGATACTGGAGACGAGCTGGGCGACGCAGAAGGCGCCGAGCAATGCAGTCGAGGGGCGCTCCATGAAGAAAAAGCCGTGCGACCGCGTGACAAAAATGAGAGCTTGCGAGATAATGGCCACTTGAAGATACACAACCATGTGAAGCTGATAGTCGTTGTGCTGCACCGGGAAGGAGCCAAGTGCCACACCAAACTTGTCCTGGAAGAAACTCGTCTTGAGGATGATAATCACAAGACTGACGCTACGGTAAAAGCGTCAAAAAAAGTGACATTAGGGAGGAAAGGGCAGCGCACGTAGACATGGTGAGATACAAGCCATAGGCGACCGCAAAGCTGAAAATCTCCGCCAAATCCCAGCTATCGGGGGTATTGCTCGGTAGTACGCGATCGACACTCAGCGTCATGATCGTCCCATCGTTCAGCAGGGCGATGATTAAAATCATGAACGGAGGGAAGTCGAACTTGTACGCAAAAGCCAAGATGGAAAAGCACACCACGATCCGGATCGTCACCGCGCAGGCGTAGATGGAGTAGTTGCGCATGCGTTGAAAGATGATGCGCGAGCCTCGGATGGCGTGGACAATCGTAGATAGCCCCGGTTCCGTGAGTACGATGTCGGCTGCACCGCGGGCGGCATCGGTTGCACCCTCTACCGCGATGCCGACGTTGGCCCGGGAGAGTGCCGGGGCATCGTTTGCACCATCCCCTGTATATCAGGATCAGGGAATCGAGCATGGGAAACGGGGGCGAGCTAGCATACCGGTCATAGCGCAAAGATGTCCGAGACCTTGGAGTCGTTTAACGATTTCGTACTTGTGCTCTGGGAACACTCTACATGGACGGTCAGCAACCATCGCAAAGCTCGTCACCCACACTCACCCAGCAAATCCGTCAGCATCCATGATCATCTCATCCAGATTCGCGTATCGCGATCCCGGCGCCGGTCCCTCCTTTAGCGCAGATGCCGGATACATATGATCACCCAGTCCGAGTCTGCGCCCCGTCTCCTTTGCGATCGCCAGCTGGTCGCCTGTGACCATCTTCACCTTGACCCCGAGAGCAAGCGCGTCGTCTATCGTCTGCTTGGTGTCCTCCCTCGGCGGGTCGAAAATCGCGAGAAGCCCGATGAGCTCGAACCCATTCCCTTCCGCCATGGGGTCGTCCCCGTCTACCTCCTCATATGCAACTGCGAGTGCGCGCAGCCCCCGTTTCGCATAATCCTCCACTCCCGCCTGAAGTCGGTCCTCCAGCTCCTCCGTGCAGTTCCGAGAGCACAGCTTGATGATCCTAGCCGTCATTCCCTTCGTGACGCGCTTCAAACGCCCGGTCGCCTCTTCGCGGTACGTGATTTCTGTGCGCTTCGAGTGCGAGTCGAACGGCTTGAAGTCGAGGAGTTTGATGCCCTCGCGCGCCTTACTGGCGTCCCCGAGTGCCAGCACCACGCTCGCGTCGATCGCATCCTGGTTCTCCGTACGCGAGGCATACGCAGCAAGGAGGATCACATCGTCTGCGCTGAATTGCGGAGTGTACGTGATGATGGTCTGCCGGTCGATGGTGAGCTTGTTTGTGGTGAGGGTCCCTGTCTTGTCAGAGCACAGGATCGTCACGCCAGCCAGCTCCTCAATGGCCGTGATGCGGGTCACGATCGCCTTATGCTTCGCTAGCTGCTGCGCGCCGACCGCGAGCGTCACGCTCAGCACCGTCGGCATCGCGATCGGGATCCCGCCGATGAGGAGTACGAGGATGTTGTCCAGACCGCGTCGGTACTCGTAGCGGAAACCCGCGTACAGAACAAAGATCTCGGCGAGTACGAAGATACCGATTACAACGAGGCAGAAGGAGCCGATCTGGGCGAGGATTTTCTGTAAATGGCCTGTGGAATCGTCGTCCTGTCCAACGAGCGAGGCTGCGCGCCCGAAGAACGTGTTGGCGCCGGTGGAGAACACGACGGCTTCAGCCTCTCCCTGCTTGCATGTCGAGCCGCTGAAGGAGAGTTATTTGAGATTGCTAGTAAATATTAGAGTGAGCTCACGAAAAGCACGAGTCGCCGTGCTTCTTGGACTGCGGGAGCGACTCGCCCGTCAGTGCTGCCTGATCAATCGACAAGTTGATGGCTTCTGTGAGGCGGCAGTCTGCAGGCACGATGTCGCCAATCTTGAATGAGATAATGTCGCCAGGGACGAGCCCGGCAGACTCGATCTCGGACCAGACGCCGGAACGCTTGACCTTTGCCTTCGGTGCGAGTGAGTCCATGAGAGCCTTCACCGCGTTCCCGGCGCCGCGTTCCTCATAGAAACCGATGGCGGAGTTGATGATGAGGAGAAGGGTGATGCCAACAAAGTCCTGCCAGTCCGGAGCGCGGCCTTCACCATTAGAAAGAACAATGGCTACGAGAGCAGCGGCCTCCATGACCCAAGAGAGAGGATTCCACATGAACGAAAGGAACTGGAGACAGACATGATTAAATATTTGCGGACACGCAATGAACGCTGCAAATTACCTGCAAGAAGGGATTCTGATCCTCCTGCTCGAGCTTGTTGGGTCCAAAGAGACCCACTCGTCGCTCGACCTCTTCTGTGGCTAGCCCATTATTTTCGCATTGAAGGAGTTGGAAAACATCTTCGATATCGAGAGTCTCGAGGTCGACCTTGTCCTTGTCGTATAAATCTTCAGCCCTGAGATCGATGGTGCTCATGTCAACCTGGGCATGCGTCGCCCTTGGAATCTCATGGGCATCCGAGGACGCGAGCGCATCCTCGCGTGGCTGGCGTTCGGGAGTGTCGTCGCTGGGGATTTTTTCAGAGTTGCTCGACATGATGATCGACATGGAGAGCCTCTCCGTGGCTCTTTTTATACGGTCTGTCTTTAGGTGAGCTAAATTCGCCGTGAATCAGTCTACACAGGCTTCAACGTCAATTCCGCTTACCGGTTCGTTTTGTCGGCGAAACATGATTCTTGTCTTATAATACTCGCCGGACTGTTCTCAAATTTGGAACTGCTCAAAATATCGCCCAGGAAACCTGGTGGGTCCAATGCGGGGTATTAGCTGCTTAGCGCTCGAAGCTGAGGGTTATTAGCCACTTGTCGGCGAAATGATGTTAAATTCGGATTTCAGGCCGAAAGGTTATGCGAAACGATAATGCGATCTGTCAGACCGGGAGCCTAGAGTCCCTAGACAGAAGGAAGAGGTTTAAAGAACGTTTCAACAGCGGGTTCGCACGTACTCGCGAATGAATACCCACCCACAGTTCATTTTCAACAGAAAAGAACTTGGGTCACTTGGGCTCATGAATCACGAATACTGTTGGCCATCCCGATCTCCCAACGCGGGTTTCTCTCTGGGATCCAGCACTCGTGGAAGGCCAGGGAATCGGATTTCCGTCCGAAAGGTGGTTATGGTCTTGATATGGTCACAGTTTGTTTGGAACTTTGATGGCCGTTTTCACACCTTTTCACATACCACACTTCGAGCCTCGTGGAGATGCATTCAAACCCTCAAGGCCTCAACGGCCGTATAACGAGGCGGAAGGTCCGATAGGAATCCTGGATACCAAACAAAATTCAATCTCTCCTGTACACGACTCACCCTACGGGTACGGGGGCCTAACCAGCCCTGCTCCCAGACCTCAGTGAAGCGATTCTGATTCGACGCGCTTATCCGAGTCGTATGGAGCAAGAGACGTCTCGTTTTTGCCTTTGTCCACGAGATCAGTCGGCCGACGAGCTCATTTCATAAGATCTTATAAAGCAGAATAAGGATCTTATAAAGCATGGAGATTTCCTGCTATGAGTCTGCTAACGTCCCTAATTGCGCAGTCATTTCGGGGAGTCTCCACAGCATACAGTAGGCCATGGTTTATAAGATCTTAGGATAGGAGCCCATTCCTAACCTCTTTGTACAGTCATTTGAAGACCTACAATGGAATTCGAGCCGCGACCGCGTATTCAGCTCCAGGTTTCTAACAGCACAGCTCCTCTTGTTCGGGCGCTGCATGCCAAGCGATTCAGGATTCCGACTTATGCATGGCCCACCCTGTTCACGGCACTCGGGGGTTTCTTGTGGGGATTTGATACGGCGAGGTACACATTTTTGGATCCTTCTCCGAGTCGTGTACTGACCCTCGGAGTTCCAGTATCGGGCCAATCATTGTCATGCCCCAGTTCGAGAAACAATTTGGGTCACTTTCGGCAACTGTTCAAGGGCTCCTTGTCTCCAGCATCATCGCGACCGCCGCGTTGTCCGCTGTTGGCTCGGGCGCTTTGTCCGATCGAATCTCCCGTACCTACACAATTTCGCTTGGAGCGTTTGTATTCTCTGTTGGGTGCGCCATCGCCTGCTCCGCCAAGGCTCTACCACAACTCTTCATTGGGCGGTGCATCACTGGCTTCGGCCAGGGCCTGTATATCTCCAGCATCACGGTCTACGTCGCGGAGATATCCCCTGCGTCGAAGCGTGGGCGCGCCATGACGACTGTACAGCTCCTCAATACCATCGGTATTGCTTCAGGTAAAATATGCGCTAAAGTGATGGTCGTTCCTGATCATCATCAATTCAAGGATACTTCACCTGTTTCGGGACCGTCAAATACGCAGACAGCATTGCCTGGCGGCTACCATTGGGTCTGCAGGCGGTTGTCGCAATGGTGCTCGCTGTCGGCACACCCTTCTTTCCGCACTCTCCTCATTGGCTGTTAAGCGTCGGCCGTTCCGCAGACGCCGAGGCTGCAACCCTTACGCTGGGGCTACGACTGACTGAGATTCAGAAGGAGGATGAAGTCTCCGCTGGCGGGCCTGCAAGAGAGGTGTCCAAGCAGACTTTAAGACAACAAGCGAAGGCACTGTGGGCAAAGGATGTCCGGTTTCGGACTTTATTCGGTCTATTCCTCATGGGAATGCAGCAGGTCTGTCGTTTCCCTCTCTTTTCCTTCTTATCGTCCTTACCAAAGTGCAGGCATGTGGTATCGATGCGGTTCTTTATGTGAGCTCGCTCTACCTTTGCGTTGTCCGCTCTCATTCATTGTTCCGTTAGTACGCGCCAGTGCTCTTTCGACAAGCTGGTCTTTCATCCGCCACAGCGTCCTTCCTGGCGTCGGGGGTGTCGGGAATCGTCATGGTAGTGCTAACAGCCGGTTCTCAACTCTTCCAAGACAAATGTAGGCCACTTCGATATGCACTATCCACGTACTAACGGCACCAATATCTCCAGGGGCGCGCCGTACACAAATGATTGGCGGGGGCTCCATCATTGCCGGATGCATGCTTGTAATGGGAAGTCTTTACGCATCCGACGCGGCGCAAACGCAGGCTGGCAAGCGCACGCTCATTGCGCTCATCTACCTCTTCATAGCCGCCTTCATCTTCAGTTGGGCCCTCGTCATACGCGTCATCGCCAGCGAGATGCAGCCCAAGCGCACGCGCGCCCCTGCCACCAGCCTGGCGCAGTGCTTTGGCTGGGTGCGTCGTTTTCACTCTAGGGTACTATGTACTCATTGATGATGCCACAGGCGATCAACTGGGTCATCGCGTTCTCGACGCCGCTGTTCCTGACCCGCTCGAGCTCGGGGCCGTACTTTATGTTTGGCTCGTGCGCGCTGCTGACCGTCGTGATCTGCGCCGTGTTCCAACCTGAGACGAAAGGGCTGACCCTCGAGGCGCTGGACCGTGAGTTCGAAGATACGAAGCTGCAGACGGCGGTCAAAAGATATTTCGGCTCGAAATCTGGTCAGTCGACGAGCATAGAACTGGTGCCCACGGCAAACATGTAGTTTCAGCTGAACTGCCGACAAGTATGTGGGTTCGGCAGGGGAGTTTGACCAGGACTTCAAGATACTGGGTGATGAGAATACTCAGATGTATGTTGATTTTTTGTAACACAACCATTATTGAATCTGAGACCCGTTTGGGTAGCTTGATTCCTTCCTTTACTAGACTTGAGTCAGTCGCGTGCACTCTGATTTGCATGAAGTAATGGTCGATCTACGAATACTGCTCCGGATCCTTGGGGCATCGCAGCTCTGGTTTCCAAGGGTCTCACGGATTGAATCGGTGACCCAGGCTCCCTCCCTCTTCAAGCCTTTGCCCGCGATTTAGGTGCAATTTTGTGAATTTCTGCAACCAAGGCCCACTAGGGATAAATCGCGACACGAGCGTTACTCACTGCTCAGGCTTGTTAGGCGGGCACTCGCGAGCTCAGTTCAGTGCGGGCGAGGGCGTCGAAAGACTCGCGCGCCAGGACCGTGACCCCAGGACATGCTCCAAGAGTGGGCGATCTAGTTCTGGGATTGAACGCCAAGGTTCGGAACAATTGTGGCACGGTGTTCAGTGGAATGACTAGATAAATGGCACTCGAGCTCCACTTATTCTGTTCGCTTCTACCAGGTAGTGAATACTTACCGCTGGGGGAACGAGTTTACATGGAAATGTACACTAAACAGACACAGGAGTCGCAAAAGTCCCTGATTCAACTCCGGGCAAAACCCTTTTTCTCTCGCCCAGGAAATATTTTTCGCCGCCCTCCACGATGTTAGCTGAGATGCAAGCTCCTTCACTGTCCGCCAAAACTTTTTATAGCTGATTTCCTAAGGCGCGGGCCGTTTCGGCCCGCTTTTCAGCCACTACGCCTGCGTCCATAAAAGGAGACTTTGGTTGACGCCTCCATTCCGAAGTTCGGGGCTAATTTCCGGGCTCAAACATAGGAGAGATACGTATTAGAATCAAAAAGAGTCCCTTAATCGGCCAGAACGTTCGGTCCAATACATCCAGGAGGCTTTGTGTTTTAAAGTTGAACCAAAAATCGTCTTTCGGCGTACCAGGGCTTGGTGGGAGGGTATATTGTATTTTCCTACACTGAAGCAGTTGTATACAATGTATTGAGTCGTGAAGCTATTATTTAACGGGGCTTGAAGGTGACGCGAGTCGACTTCCGGGAAATTGAATTCTGGGTTGAATATTACACCAGATGATCCCGGCTCGCTTTGGTCACCCATATCAAATATAAGGCTTTTATATGCAATGGGAGATGCCTGCTTAGCCCGGTCGACAGGGGACTAGAATGGTTGAAATGCATCTTCCGCGTTAGCGGAGCTTGGAACACCGCTGTGTGATATCGGACACGTTCATCACATGTGTAATAATGGGATACAGGATGTTTGACGCGCTCAGTTCTTCACTTAGCGCCCTCGCGTATCCAAAAATATTACTGTGCTGCCTCAGCATAAAAGAAATCCCTCTGAAAGACTCCGCGCTGGTATTTAGTGCGGGATAAATTACCGCTCCCAGGCCGCTTCCCTCTCTTCCTCTAATAGTAATAATGAATGTGTGCTCTTCTGTACCCTCTTCGACGTGTTTCCTTTGAGTTTGCATCTCTCTTCCTCCCTCCACAAGCTTCCAGTATTTCCGCGTGTTGACTTTTTTTTTGGCACAGGAAGCGGCTCTCAACGTTGCTGATCTCTTAACATGGCGGCAGCGCGAGGTTTTCGTTTTTTCTCAATCCAATCTCGAACTTGAGCTGACGTTGTTTGTTTTATTTCTTAGCTGCCGACGGCCGCACAAGTCTCACTCACTCCAAGCTATGTAGACACCGAAGCCCGACACCGTGGGGCGAAAATTCGCACTCGACACCAACACCTCGCCGAAAAATGAATTCACTGCTGAAGACGGATTGTCTCCTGCTCTTCAAGCCTAGACGGACGAATTCCAGACGAATTCCACGGCAGCGCATTATGCGTAGTATGTGAGGACATATAGCACGAACGACGAGAATGTGTGGGCGGCGGTGGACGTACGGCAGAAGGCGCGCCGCATCTTCGGTCCGGATATTTTGCGACCACGCCTGCCTGAGGATTACATATCCGGAATCGACACGCGACGGAAACAAGGTCGTCGAGGGCAAGCGGGTGCTCCGCAAGGTCCGGCGAATAATCCAAACAGCTCAACTCGGATGCGGCGCCGGCGCGTAACTTGGCCCCTTGGCTGCGCCCGCGGCTCGGTGACATGCGCGCGCCCTGTGCGTGTGAGGAGTCAGGGGACTTGCCCTGCGACGCGCATTGCGCGGGGCCACCGCCGCGGTGGTGGACGCTATGTATTCGGGCCGCAGCCCCCGGCCCCGGCCGCTTAGCTCGTAATCACAGCCGCACCCGCGACGTTCAAGCACGGATCGCGCCGGCGGAACGAGTACGACTTCGACTGTAGGCTCGCGCGGCGGAGCGTATTTCTTATGGTACTGTACCGAATTCCGTGAGGTATCTAAGAGATGTATATTCTCTCTTGACAGACTTAATGGATGTCAGTATAGCGTCTACACGGCGGCGAGGGTACGCACCGATGCTACCGTGCAATTACATCTGCTCGTCGCGTTCACCGTCAGAGCGCGAGGCCGGAATCGGCCCGGGAGATGCGCGATTGGGAATGTTAGTAAGTTCGAAAATATGTTATTGCCTTTCATGGTTATTGATCCAACCAAAAAGCCCAGTTCTTGAGTCAGCCCCAGTTTTTGGTTACTGATTTGACTACACTTTTGGTGTTATGAAATTGAGCCGACCTTCGGCTGGTTATTGAACCAACCACATCAACCTTACTGATCCAACCCGCTTATTAGACATATGGACTGGCCCAACATTTACCTAAATTGATCCAACCCCACTTAGTTATTGATTCCGCTTCAGCCACGTTATTGAATCGACCTCACTTTCGAAGCACGAAGTTATTGATTCAACCACACTTTTCGAACACGTCACGTTATTGTAACAACCCGAGTCTGAGTGTCTCGGTTCAATGGTCATTGAAACAACCTGAGTTTTTACGCGGTTACCTTATTGAACTAACCTCACTTTTTGGAAGGTCGGGTCGGGAGTGCAATCGATGGTGGCGGTCCAGAGTATTTTTCCGGAGCTCACTGAATTAGGTTCAAGTTCCGAAACATCCTTACATCCAAAATCTTCATTGCCTAGGGATAGGCGCCAGTCATACAGGATTTCAGGAGTCATTGACTCTTCATTTTTTTGAACTAGATGGAAATTCATGGTCCCAGCATCATCGCGAGAACGGAATATCGCGCGTTTCGGAGTTCGGTTGAACTTGAAGTACACTGTGACATTTGCCAGAAATTTGAATGCCGAGATTGAATAATCACAGTTCGACAACGGTGCAGCGTGAGTAAAACCGATGAAGAAAGACTGAGAGAGGAGGCGACGGGGCCCGACTACCAAGAAAAGCGAGGTTGAATCAATAACTGAAGCCATCAAAAGTTGGGTTGAATCAATAACGTGACCATGCAAAAGTTCGGTTGGTTCAACAACTCTCGCATCAAGAAAAATGGGGTTCGTTCAATAAGGCCGGGTACAGAAAGTTAGGTTGTTTCCATGATCAATTTGGGCCAGATCAATAGGAAAAAAAGTAGGGTTGACTCAATAAGGAAAAAATGTAGGTCAGTTCAACAAGTGAAAAATGCGGGATCAATACGTGTAAAAAGTGGGTTGGATCAGTAACTAAGTCTTGTTACATCAATAAGTCGAAGAGTTGGTCGGGTCAATAACTTGAAAAGGCAATAACATGTTTTGCTAGTAAGTTACGAATGAAGAACACGTACCTGGGAGCTCAGCAGCCACGACTTGTTCGCAAGCGGCGGATTAAGGCAGAAACGAGGCCGTCTCGTCTCTACTCCATTGCTCAACCCTGCATCCCTCAGATAAGGGCCCCAAATCGATAGGGTTCTCGTCGTGGGAGGCTGGGAGCGATGAGATTTTGGAACGCTCCGTCGGCCTTGTGGTCTTGTTATACGGCCTGTTGAGGGTCCAGAATGCATTCCCATGGCTCGGGCAACCATTGTGAGACTCGAAGTCAAGTTCATCGGTGGTCAAAGACTCAAAAGGTGCACTGATTACAGAGGAAAGGCCATCAAAGTCAAAGTTCAGACAAACAGTCACCACGGTTCACTCTTCTCCCGCTAACTCATATCACAGGATCGGTATCTTATAAAGCATGGCCGCATACTGTGGAGATTATCATTCCCTGCTAACCTCCTTGCCTTCTTGTGCGGTCATTTGAAGACAATGGAATTCGAACCTCGCCCGTGCATTCAGCTTCAAGTCTCTACCAGTAGTACAGCTCCCCTTGTTCGGGCGCTGCAGGTCAAACGGTCTAGGATTCCGACATATGTATGGCCCACCCTGTTCACAGCACTCGGGGGTTTCTTGTGGGGGTTTGATACGGGCAGGTACATATTCTTGGATTCCTCATATTCTTGGATTCCTCTCCGAGTCGTCTACTGACCCTTCGAGTTTTAGTATCGGGCCGATCATTGTCATGCCCCAGTTCGAGAAACAATTTGGGTCACTGTCGGCAACTGTTCAAGGGCTTCTTGTCTCCAGCATTATCGCGACCGCCGCGTTATCCTCTGTTGGTTCGGGCGCATTGTCCGATCGAATCTCCCGTACCTACACAATTTCTCTTGGTGCATTTGTGTTCTCTGTTGGGTGCGCCATCGCCTGCTCCGCCAAGGCTCTACCACAGCTCTTCATTGGACGCTGTATCACCGGCTTCGGCCAGGGCCTATATATCTCCAGCATCACGGTCTACGTCGCGGAGATATCCCCTGCGTCGAAGCGTGGGCGCGCCATGACGACTGTACAGCTCCTCAACACCATCGGTGTCGCTTCAGGTAAAATAACGTACGCACTAAACAGTCGTCCCTAATCGTCCATTCAAGGATACTTCACCTGTTTCGGGACGGTCAAATACGCAGACAGCATTTCCTGGCGGCTGCCATTGGGTCTGCAGGCGGTTGTCGCGATGGTGCTCGCCATCGGCACACCCTTCTTTCCGCACTCTCCACATTGGCTGCTAAGCGTAGGCCGTCCCACAGACGCCGAGGCTGCGACCGTCACGCTGGGGCTACGACTGACTGAGATTCAAAAGGAGGATGAAGTCTCCTCTGGCGGGCCTGCAAGGGAGGCGTCCAAACAAGCTTTCAAAGAACAGGCGAAGGCACTGTGGGCAAAGGATGTCCGGTTCCGGACTTTGTTTGGTCTATTCCTCATGGGAATGCAGCAGGTCTGTCGTTTCCCTCTTTTGATTCTTATCGTCCTCACCAAGATGCAGGCATGTGGTATCGATGCGGTTCTTTATGTGAGCCCCCTTGTGTTTGCGTTGTTCGCTCTCATTTCTTTTCCCCTCTCAGTACGCGCCAGTGCTCTTCCGACAAGCCGGTCTTTCGTCCACCTCGGCGTCCTTCCTCGCGTCCGGGGTGTCTGGAGTCGTCATGGTAGTTCTAACGGCCGGTTCGCAAGTCTTCCAAGACAAATGTACGCCCCTTTGGTATTCACTATCCAGGTATTGACGGTCCTGTCGTCTCCAGGGGCACGTCGTACACAAATGATTGGCGGGGGCTCCATCATCGCTGGATGCATGCTTGTAATGGGTACCCTATACGCGTCCAACGCGGCGCAAACGCAGGCTGGCAAGCGCACGCTCATCGCGCTAATCTACCTCTTCATAGCCGCCTTCATCTCCAGCTGGGCCGTCGTCATACGCGTCATCGCGAGCGAAATCCAACCCAAGCGCACGCGCGCACCCGCCACCAGCCTCGCGCAGTGTTTTAGCTGGGTGCGGCGCATTCCTTCCGGGAGACTAGACTACGCGCTCATTGATGATCCATGTCACAGGCGGTCAACTGGGTCATCGCGTTCTCGACGCCGCTGTTCCTCGCGCGCTCGAGCTCTGGCCCGTACTTCATGTTCGGCGGGTGCGCGCTGCTGACGGTCGTGATCTGCACCGTGTTCCAGCCCGAGACCAAGGGGCTGACCCTTGAGGCGCTGGACCGTGGGTTCGAAGAGACGAAGCTGCAGACCGCGGTGAAGAGGTATTTTGGCTCGAAATCTGGTCAGTCGACGAGCATAGAGCTGGTGAACACGGCAAACATGTAGTTTCAGCTGAACTGGCGACAAGTGTGGGTTTGGGAGCTGAGTTTGACCCGGAGTCAAAGGAGATAGTGACGAGATTGGGTGAGGATGATGGGTGTTAGACGTTAGGAGTGTGCCATGTCGGTTTTATGTACAACCATTCAATTAGAGACCCTCGGGAATTTGTTAGTACTCTTTCGTTTTGTCCAAAACTCGAATGCTTTAGCCTACGTACTATTCAGCGCCTTCGGGTTTATCGGACGACGAGATGCAGAACGCGATCACGTGGAGGTCACAAATCTTAAGTTTTTCGGTTCAGGACCGCAGTACTACGTTACCGCACCGCATAGATGAATCGATGAAGATCAAGCTCCCCGTAGAATGGGGCGATGACTCACGAGACGACGCGTTTTTAAGCGCCACGGGTAGTATAAAGGCTTACTCAAGAGCGGAGCGTGTTGACCGCCCACCTATGTTAGAATCCTCGGAATCCACCCAGCTCATCGATTACGGCGGCAACTGCCACTGCGGCGCCTTTAAGTTCACATTCAAGGCGCCGCCGCTCACACAGGCGTATGCGTGCAACTGCAGCATCTGCTACAAGGTGCGGCCTCAATTCGCGCGTCGACTGGATCTAGAAGATTCAAGTGCAAATCGATGCACACCTGCAGAATGGGTATTTGTGGGGTTTCCCCAAGGACCTTGTTATCGTCAAAGGCGACGTGGATACCACATTGAAGACGTATGAGTTCGGGAAGCGCACGATGGCGCACAAGGTGCGTCGCTCGATTTGTGTCCATTGACAATCCATTCGACTACAATCGCGGTAGTTTTGTCCTACATGCGGAACGTCGGTCATGGCGCGCAAGCAGAATGCGCACGGGACGGTGTCTGTGGGGATCAATGTCAGCGGTTCAGCCCGTGGATACAAACAAGTGATAATGAAATCAACGCAGATCCGAACGCTCGCCGACGTGGATTTCGCAGCATTGCCGGTGACCACCAGTAATGGCGCCGCCACGGAGCCGCCGTATCAAGTCCCGGTGGAGGCGCTACTTACAGGTCCTGTCGCCGAAGGAACCACTGTGTACACAGGCAACTGCCATTGCGGTGCGGTCGGCTACACGTTGCTGAGTCGCGAGCCGCTCACCGCTGCGAGGGATTGCAACTGCAGCATCTGCTCTAGGGTGAGTTATGATTACTGCGTATCATCGTCCCTGGATTTACTATAACGCAAAAAAGGACGCAGCGGTGTGGATAATATTATGGGTCTGGGCACCTGCCATATAAAGAACGTGCAATTTGTACTTGTTTACTGCTCGATCACTGCCGGTTTCGAGTTTGTCCCCCTTCTTGTATTGCGAAGTTCCGCTGCCACAATGCACAAAAAATTAAGCGGCTCCATCAGGTCTCATAAAACCCACAATTGAATGTTTTCGTGGGAGGAATTTCGAAAGTAGCAAGTTTTGAACAAATGGGAGCCAGCTAGCTCCATGTACAGCTGCGTTCGAGGTCGTTTTTGCGAATCTCCGAAATCCCTCCCAGCGTTTCACGCATCAAAAGGCAATCTATCGACTACCCGAAGAGGGCATATGATTAGATTGCGGTGTGATATGATGGACGCCGCCCCGTGAGGACGCTTCTTGAGCGTGATTCGCATCACGTGCCTATTGCGTCACACGCGACGCGGCGCGTCGTCTTCTCGTTTCTGGTGCATTTCTTCTGCCTACCTCCGCTTATGGGCCGCAGACTTTCACCCAAACAGCTTGCTCATCTCTCTGAACTGTCCAGCAGTCGCTGGAAACCGAAGAACACTGCAAAAGAGAACATTATCCCCACAATTACCTCCTCTCCCCGGACAGCGACAAGAGCCCGGAGCCACCTCGAGAACCTGAAGAACACGATTCATGACCAGAGTAATCAGATAGCAGCTCTTCAGGCCTCCAGTGCACTACAAGAACAGGACAACATTGCATTACAAACCCAGCTTGACGACACTACAGCTCGGCTACATTCCGTCGAACTCGAGAATGCATCTATTCTGGAAGAGCTCTCAGTAGCCCATGAACAGCTCGACGATGCACATACTTTGATTGACGAACAAGCGCAACTACTGAAGCAGAAGAACCAACGCATAAATAGACTGATTCGCGACAAAAGCATTCTCTCGGCACGACTAGCATGTATGAAACAAGAAATTTTGCAGACCATCTTGCGAGCCGAAGCCGCCGAAAAGCTTTCCCAGTCACAAGCACTCAGGATCGAGACGCTTCTCCAAAATATCACGCGACTGGACGCCGTTATCCTATCCCATAGCCAACAACGTAAAGAACTCCAACAAACTTTGCGCGCCACCGGGATGCGAGAAAAACGCGCCAAAACTTCCCTCTCAGCTGCTAGGAAAGAGCTCAAAGCCATGAAGAGCTGGTCAGGCATGAAGAAGCGCACATTTACCACTAAATTCCGCTCCCTCGCCCTCGCATTTACTCGTTCAGGCACAGCACAAGACCGTATTGGCCCGTTACTCACCAGAGTCGGCAAGGTCTTTGGCATCGAAATCAAACGGACAATGAGTCGTAGAACCATTGGACGCATTATAACCGAAGCTGGAATCAAGGTTAGAATTCAGCTTGGACACGAACTGGCGCGCGCAAAAGGTACCGATCTTGATTTCTACCACCTCGTGTTCAATATCTTACTTTTTTGCGAAAATGCAAGCTCTTTGTCTTAGCAGTGACGGTACCAGTCATCGAAACATCAAGTACGAGGCCCGCCATATCACCTACGACGCGCCCACGTACACTACAGATCCAAACGAGCCTGCAACTACCTTCTGCACCCGTGTCGTTGACATAGATCACGCCCTAGATCATACGGCACAGAGCCAATACGAAGGGTGGGACGTCTCCAATCAGAAGATCCTCGACGCGTACATCAACAGCCCTCTCGGGCGTCGTGATGCTCTCGACGGCTATGGTTACGAGATGGACGATCTTTGGAGGAAGATGGTTGCGTACAATGCTGACCATGCGTCAGATGTGCGCGCAACTGCGCGCAAGTGTGGGGAACGCAAGCGTCGTGTGGTTGAGTCAGATATGGGATTGCGCGAGTTGGAGTCCATGAGTGATGAAGAGATGGCAGATGCTCTCTGGGAGGTCGTGGAGGAGATGTGCGACGACCCCGATGGCCTTGATCCAAGGTAATTTGTATCTCATTACTTTGTTCTCAGCTCAAAATTTGCAGCTCTCTCCCAGATGATATTCGAACCGAAGCTCTCCAGTCCCTCGCTGCCCACATTGGTTCCAAGGCCCTCGATTCCCTTCCCGAAATTCAGCAAAATATTCTCACTCGCATCGTTGTTGCTGGCTGCTGTTACCACAAGGATCATAACTGCACCAAATCTGGCGTCGTGGGCGCGAATGCAGTCTGGGAGATCCTCGGTCTGACGCCACCCGTGCTCCTCGCAAATAAAGACAACGCAGCCACAATCGCTCTCGGTGAGGACGCGGACTCCGAAGCTGTTGAACGTGCACTCAAGGCGAGCCAACGCGGCGCACATAAGCTCATCTCAATCTGCGGGAGTCTCTTCCGCCACAAAGACGACAAAAAGGGTCACCAAGATCTCCATCGGCACTTCTTCTCGAAGGTCAAGTTTGATATGACCGGAGAGCATTCAACCGTCAAATTCCCCGACACGTCCAATAACCGCTATGGCTCGCATAATGCCGGCGCCGCAGAGCTAATTTCCTATCACTCCGCCTATCTCCAGTTTTTTTCAATCATCCGAGACTCGAAGCAGACACCAGGACTCAACCACTCCGAGCAAAACGCGCTGAATGCCCTCGAGGACATGGCGACAATGACCGAGTGTGCGGTCATGACTTTATACAAGAATGCCGTGTCGGATGGTTACCTAGCGGCGACACGAAAAGCCGGTGTCAATCATATAGACCTCGGTCCCCTTCATCACCAACTTATTTCCCACATCGAAAAACTTGCCGAGAACCCAGATCTTCTTCTTGACCCCACGGCACCTTCCGCAGAGGCTACAGTCGACGGACTTCCCTTTCGTGACCAGTTTGCTGTCGATGCAGTTCATTTTATGGCATCCAAACTGCCTCACTTGGAGCAGATACTCGTCGCTTTTCTAAAGGCAACTATTCCGGCATGGCGGCGGTTCTCCAAGGAGTTCGAGCCTGGTGGGATCATAGATTCACTCACGCCTGCCGAAAAATTGCTGATGTTCATCCCCCCAACCAACGACGCCAATGAGGGACTTCTAGGTGGCTGGCGCGTATATTCCCGGGCCCGTTCATCCGGCACGATTGCGCACTTCAGCGCCCAGGCCGCCTATCATCGCAACAATACGGAAGCATTTTCGGATGCAAAACTTGACACGGAAGAGGACGCGTTGTACATTATGCGTCTTGCTCGGGTGGAGGATGCCAGCGGTGCTATGCGTAAGTTCCGTGAGGAACTGATGGAGTTCAAACAGCGCGCCGCTGAAGCCTCACGCAAAAAGCAGCAGGACAAGATCGACGAAGCGGCGGCCCGGATCGCGGAGTTGCAGGCCATCCTGGTCATCACAGATTGTGAAGAGCTCGCGAATCTCAAACGGGACGGCCTTCGTGAACAGCTTGATGTGCGAAGAGAACTTTGGAAGGAGGAAGGGATTTCGAAGAAGAAACTAAAAGACATGAAGACGAAACCGCAGATGCTTCGGGCTATCATTGAATCTGATGAACGGCGGTATGTCCGCAGGCTTGACTGTTGGTTGTGCTCTTCGTTAACTAGAACTTTGACAGCGGAGCTTCCCAGTAATACTTATCATTGGAATTAGATACCCCACAGACTCTTATATACCTTTTCTACTGATGTAAACGGCTGAAATCAAACCAGTGGTAGACTCGATCAACCTGTGATCGCAATGGCAAAATATCTCAACGCCGTGAACTCATATCGGTCTGAAAATTGAGATCTAGCAACATGATACTATAGACATAATCTGACGAATTTACGGAATTTTTGCGAGGGTTATAGGCCCTGTTATGGGTTGTACAACAACAAGGCAAAAGACACCAATAGACGGGCTTCAAAAATAATTCGGACAGGGAAAAAAAAAATCCTGGATAGCCCGGGATGATAGGCTGGCATGTTTTTTACACTTCTGCCTCTTAAGTTTTGCTCAGTTCGCCTCAGTGGAGTGGGGCCAGATCAAAAGATCAAAAAACCACTCGATTTGGCTCTGGTGTTATGTCCCGAGGAGTTTTTGAATAGGTTTCTATTCAAAAACTCAGGAGGTATAGCTGCCACAGTCCACTTCACTGAAATGCTAAGTTGGGAGAGTGGTTTATGTCTGCTCCATTACTTAACCTTGTTTTTGGTCTGTCTTGGGTTCGAGTCCGGGCCGTGTTAGCCTTTTTGCCACGAGACACTCTCACTTCGACCATCCAAATTCTGGACACGACTCCTCAAGAAATTGATGACATGTAAGCACTGTATACATGGGGAACTCAAGTGCATCACATTAAACTATTGTGGGACTATGTACTGCTTCATGGAGATGCGGACAAAGGCGCGTCGTCCCCAATCAAACGATGCGCTGAAAAACTTGGAGATCAGACAATAAACAATGTCGGGGTTGAAGAAACTGCTGAAGGTAACAGACACAAACTTCATATTCATCGCACGCCAGAGAGAACATGTACTTGTACGAGTGCAGCAGGTGCCTGAAGCCGGATGGTGGAGTCTGCAGACTCGTATCATTTCTAGTGCAGCGACGCCGGCTTGGTGATGCCAGATATTCCAATCTATGGCCGACACTTGTATGCCAGAGGTAAGTACGGTATATTGATAAAGAGGCTTGGTTTACCTTGGAGTCGCGTGGAAGTTTGAAAGTTGCATTGGGCTGGGGAGAGGTGGTGAGATGTCAAGCTAGTAGTGTGCGACATTGGACAGGCGAGGACCCTCCTCCTCCATCGCCTGCTGATGCTCGAGCTTCTTCTTCCGGCTCTTGCGCGCAGCGAGCATGTTCTGGCGCCACTGATACTTGATCTTCTCTGCCTCGCTCGCCGTCAGCGACAGCACACCCAGCTCCTCGAGTCGTGGTCGCCCTCGGCGCTGAACACGATGCCGTGCAGGCGCCTCTTGATGATAGCGCTGGGGACAGCCTTGCGGCTCGTCGCGCTGGGGGTGACGTACATGCGTTTTTGCGTCGGAGCGTCGAGGGGGATGAGCGCCTCAGGGCGGAGGATTTTGCGGGTGCCGGTGACGTTCAAGCACTGGCGAGGGGCGAGGGCGGGACAATAGGTAGCAGCGGGCGCATCGATCGAGTGTAGAGCGGGGGTGGACGGCCTGAAGGTCCACATCTTTGAGTCCGAGAGGGTGCTGCTACCATCCTCAAGCTGCTTGCTGGCGAAGATGAGGTGCTCGTCTGGGGGTTCCCTCCTTGTCTTCGATCATCGCCTTGACATTATTGATCGTGTCGGACGACTCGACCTCAAGCGTGATGGTCTTGCCCGTCAAGGTCTTGACGAAGATCTACATGCCGCCGCAGAGATGAAGGTGCATGGTGGACTCCTTCCAGACGTTGTAGTCCGTGAGGGTGCGCCCGTCCTCGAGCTGCTAGCCGGCTAAGATGAGGCACTGCTGGTCCGGAGGCCCGGGGATACCCTCCGCATTCAAGTTGTCGATGTGTTGGACTCCACCTCAAGCGTGATGGTCTTGCCGTCCTGAGGATACAGCCGTGCAGAGAAAGGACTAGAGAACGATGAACAAGCTAAACTGACTTCACAATTATAAACTCACCGGGTGGAGGGTAAAATCCCTCTGGATATTGTAGCCAGAGAGGGTGCGGCTGTCCTCGAGCCGCTTGCCAGTAAAGATGGATCCTGGCATTGCACGGCCTCCAATGTTGGGCTCCTCAGATCACTCAGGCTCCCTCACCCCGATCTTCTTCAGTGTCGGCGTGCGGCAATCCAAGATTTAAGTACAGAGGTGAGCCGTTGCCGACACTGCTGCTGAACGTCGACAGAGGATTTAGCACAGCCACAAAGACGTCGACCAAGTGCCGTGGGCCAGCCTTGCTGAATGTCGAAGTCCGAGAGAGTGCGCCGTTGAGTGAGCGCGTAAACGAACATATGTGCTGGCAGAGAGGGAAGGTGGCTGTGCACCATAACTATGCCCAAATCGGGAACTTAGGACACTGCACCAGAGTCCTCGATTGGCTCTGGTGTTATGTCCCGAGGAGTTTTTGAATAGGTTTCTATTCAAAAACTCAGGAGGTATAGCTGCCACAGTCCACTTCACTGAAATGCTAAGTTGGGAGAGTGGTTTATGTCTGCTCCATTACTTAACCTTGTTTTTGGTCTGTCTTGGGTTCGAGTCCGGGCCGTGTTAGCCTTTTTGCCACGAGACACTCTCACTTCGACCATCCAAATTCTGGACACGACTCCTCAAGAAATTGATGACATGTAAGCACTGTATACATGGGGAACTCAAGTGCATCACATTAAACTATTGTGGGACTATGTACTGCTTCATGGAGATGCGGACAAAGGCGCGTCGTCCCCAATCAAACGATGCGCTGAAAAACTTGGAGATCAGACAATAAACAATGTCGGGGTTGAAGAAACTGCTGAAGGTAACAGACACAAACTTCATATTCATCGCACGCCAGAGAGAACATGTACTTGTACGAGTGCAGCAGGTGCCTGAAGCCGGATGGTGGAGTCTGCAGACTCGTATCATTTCTAGTGCAGCGACGCCGGCTTGGTGATGCCAGATATTCCAATCTATGGCCGACACTTGTATGCCAGAGGTAAGTACGGTATATTGATAAAGAGGCTTGGTTTACCTTGGAGTCGCGTGGAAGTTTGAAAGTTGCATTGGGCTGGGGAGAGGTGGTGAGATGTCAAGCTAGTAGTGTGCGACATTGGACAGGCGAGGACCCTCCTCCTCCATCGCCTGCTGATGCTCGAGCTTCTTCTTCCGGCTCTTGCGCGCAGCGAGCATGTTCTGGCGCCACTGATACTTGATCTTCTCTGCCTCGCTCGCCGTCAGCGACAGCACACCCAGCTCCTCGAGTCGTGGTCGCCCTCGGCGCTGAACACGATGCCGTGCAGGCGCCTCTTGATGATAGCGCTGGGGACAGCCTTGCGGCTCGTCGCGCTGGGGGTGACGTACATGCGTTTTTGCGTCGGAGCGTCGAGGGGGATGAGCGCCTCAGGGCGGAGGATTTTGCGGGTGCCGGTGACGTTCAAGCACTGGCGAGGGGCGAGGGCGGGACAATAGGTAGCAGCGGGCGCATCGATCGAGTGTAGAGCGGGGGTGGACGGCCTGAAGGTCCACATCTTTGAGTCCGAGAGGGTGCTGCTACCATCCTCAAGCTGCTTGCTGGCGAAGATGAGGTGCTCGTCTGGGGGTTCCCTCCTTGTCTTCGATCATCGCCTTGACATTATTGATCGTGTCGGACGACTCGACCTCAAGCGTGATGGTCTTGCCCGTCAAGGTCTTGACGAAGATCTACATGCCGCCGCAGAGATGAAGGTGCATGGTGGACTCCTTCCAGACGTTGTAGTCCGTGAGGGTGCGCCCGTCCTCGAGCTGCTAGCCGGCTAAGATGAGGCACTGCTGGTCCGGAGGCCCGGGGATACCCTCCGCATTCAAGTTGTCGATGTGTTGGACTCCACCTCAAGCGTGATGGTCTTGCCGTCCTGAGGATACAGCCGTGCAGAGAAAGGACTAGAGAACGATGAACAAGCTAAACTGACTTCACAATTATAAACTCACCGGGTGGAGGGTAAAATCCCTCTGGATATTGTAGCCAGAGAGGGTGCGGCTGTCCTCGAGCCGCTTGCCAGTAAAGATGGATCCTGGCATTGCACGGCCTCCAATGTTGGGCTCCTCAGATCACTCAGGCTCCCTCACCCCGATCTTCTTCAGTGTCGGCGTGCGGCAATCCAAGATTTAAGTACAGAGGTGAGCCGTTGCCGACACTGCTGCTGAACGTCGACAGAGGATTTAGCACAGCCACAAAGACGTCGACCAAGTGCCGTGGGCCAGCCTTGCTGAATGTCGAAGTCCGAGAGAGTGCGCCGTTGAGTGAGCGCGTAAACGAACATATGTGCTGGCAGAGAGGGAAGGTGGCTGTGCACCATAACTATGCCCAAATCGGGAACTTAGGACACTGCACCAGAGTCCTCGATTGGCTCTGGTGTTATGTCCCGAGGAGTTTTTGAATAGGTTTCTATTCAAAAACTCAGGAGGTATAGCTGCCACAGTCCACTTCACTGAAATGCTAAGTTGGGAGAGTGGTTTATGTCTGCTCCATTACTTAACCTTGTTTTTGGTCTGTCTTGGGTTCGAGTCCGGGCCGTGTTAGCCTTTTTGCCACGAGACACTCTCACTTCGACCATCCAAATTCTGGACACGACTCCTCAAGAAATTGATGACATGTAAGCACTGTATACATGGGGAACTCAAGTGCATCACATTAAACTATTGTGGGACTATGTACTGCTTCATGGAGATGCGGACAAAGGCGCGTCGTCCCCAATCAAACGATGCGCTGAAAAACTTGGAGATCAGACAATAAACAATGTCGGGGTTGAAGAAACTGCTGAAGGTAACAGACACAAACTTCATATTCATCGCACGCCAGAGAGAACATGTACTTGTACGAGTGCAGCAGGTGCCTGAAGCCGGATGGTGGAGTCTGCAGACTCGTATCATTTCTAGTGCAGCGACGCCGGCTTGGTGATGCCAGATATTCCAATCTATGGCCGACACTTGTATGCCAGAGGTAAGTACGGTATATTGATAAAGAGGCTTGGTTTACCTTGGAGTCGCGTGGAAGTTTGAAAGTTGCATTGGGCTGGGGAGAGGTGGTGAGATGTCAAGCTAGTAGTGTGCGACATTGGACAGGCGAGGACCCTCCTCCTCCATCGCCTGCTGATGCTCGAGCTTCTTCTTCCGGCTCTTGCGCGCAGCGAGCATGTTCTGGCGCCACTGATACTTGATCTTCTCTGCCTCGCTCGCCGTCAGCGACAGCACACCCAGCTCCTCGAGTCGTGGTCGCCCTCGGCGCTGAACACGATGCCGTGCAGGCGCCTCTTGATGATAGCGCTGGGGACAGCCTTGCGGCTCGTCGCGCTGGGGGTGACGTACATGCGTTTTTGCGTCGGAGCGTCGAGGGGGATGAGCGCCTCAGGGCGGAGGATTTTGCGGGTGCCGGTGACGTTCAAGCACTGGCGAGGGGCGAGGGCGGGACAATAGGTAGCAGCGGGCGCATCGATCGAGTGTAGAGCGGGGGTGGACGGCCTGAAGGTCCACATCTTTGAGTCCGAGAGGGTGCTGCTACCATCCTCAAGCTGCTTGCTGGCGAAGATGAGGTGCTCGTCTGGGGGTTCCCTCCTTGTCTTCGATCATCGCCTTGACATTATTGATCGTGTCGGACGACTCGACCTCAAGCGTGATGGTCTTGCCCGTCAAGGTCTTGACGAAGATCTACATGCCGCCGCAGAGATGAAGGTGCATGGTGGACTCCTTCCAGACGTTGTAGTCCGTGAGGGTGCGCCCGTCCTCGAGCTGCTAGCCGGCTAAGATGAGGCACTGCTGGTCCGGAGGCCCGGGGATACCCTCCGCATTCAAGTTGTCGATGTGTTGGACTCCACCTCAAGCGTGATGGTCTTGCCGTCCTGAGGATACAGCCGTGCAGAGAAAGGACTAGAGAACGATGAACAAGCTAAACTGACTTCACAATTATAAACTCACCGGGTGGAGGGTAAAATCCCTCTGGATATTGTAGCCAGAGAGGGTGCGGCTGTCCTCGAGCCGCTTGCCAGTAAAGATGGATCCTGGCATTGCACGGCCTCCAATGTTGGGCTCCTCAGATCACTCAGGCTCCCTCACCCCGATCTTCTTCAGTGTCGGCGTGCGGCAATCCAAGATTTAAGTACAGAGGTGAGCCGTTGCCGACACTGCTGCTGAACGTCGACAGAGGATTTAGCACAGCCACAAAGACGTCGACCAAGTGCCGTGGGCCAGCCTTGCTGAATGTCGAAGTCCGAGAGAGTGCGCCGTTGAGTGAGCGCGTAAACGAACATATGTGCTGGCAGAGAGGGAAGGTGGCTGTGCACCATAACTATGCCCAAATCGGGAACTTAGGACACTGCACCAGAGTCCTCGATTTTAGCTGCAATCGAGCAGTAAACAAGTACAAACTGCACGTTCTTTATATGGCAGGTGCCCAGACCCATGGATATACCCCGACACACCTATGGTGTCATTCAATGGCCTCGACAACTTAGTGGAGTACACGTTCGCGAGACAAAGAACGTATCACGGGTTCTGCGGTGTCTGCGGTGTCGCTATTCGCGAGCGGTTTGTTGGGGACGATCGCGACCGCAGGACGGCGCTCAACGTTCGGACGATGAATAGGGTGAACTTGGCTACCCTCGAGATCACCACGAACGATGGAAAAGCAAAATTTCCACTGTATGAGGTCTAGAGTACCGAATATGTTGGAGGAGAAACACAAATCGCCGGCGTTATTTACAAGGCGATACAATCAACCCCGACAACTTCATCTTCTTTCGATGTTGCTTAGAGGCTCAGAAGCAATTTTATGGCAGTGATTCACCTCGATTCAAGCTTTTCAAGTTTTTGAATTGACGAGCCTGGAGAAGACATACCGCCTCTCCCTCCGCCAAAATCAGCCAGGAACACGGTCCCGGCGTCAAGAGTATTCCCGCCACCGGAGACTGGCGCAGGTGGTGCGCGGAGGGGCTAGGGACCACGCCACCAAGTTCTATGGCGAGCTAGAGCGAGTCACATGCCGAAAATCGAGCGCATCCTAAACCTGACAATAGCATACATGTCGCAATCGATATAGTAAGTTACAAGAGCGTGAAGTTTCTAGTATACAGTGAGGTGTCGCCTCCCAAAGGATACATGCCATATCTAGATGGAGAAAAGTAAAAAGTAAGAATCAGATGAGGGAGACGCGGGTGCGGACGAGCCCGCCGCGCCAGTTGCGCGAGCCCGCGGAGCGGAGGTGCGCCCACTCGGCCTGCATGCGCGAGAAGGCGTCTTGGATGTGCTCTGGGCGGAGCGCGGTGCGCGCCTCGGGCGGGGGGAGGAAGAGCGTGTTGACGGGGAGCGCGGCCGCCTCGTCCGTCGGCGAGTCCTCCCGCCGCCGTTTCTCGGGGCTCCCACTCACTACGCCGAGGAGCGCCTTGCGCTTGCCAAGGGAAGGGGACGCGTACTCCTCGTGCAGGTGCGAGTCCTCGAGGGACTTTTTCACGGTGAGGCCCGCGAGCGTGAGAGAGCGGACCATCTCGAAGGCGAGGAAACCGACGATGTCGACCGTGTCGTCCCCCGCCTTGAGGTCAATGTGCGCGGGGAGGTTGAGGAACTCGCGAAAGCGTTTCGCTGCGCGGGTATTAGCTGGCTGGTCGGGGTTAAAGGGATGCAAACCTGCCTTTGCGATAGGTGAAGGACGCTTGTCTGCAGTCGGAGTAGTGTTGGTATTCCTCGCGGGTCATCTCACGAGTGGCATCGTCTGCTTCCTATAAAACTTGTTAGTACATATGTCGGACAGTGAACTTCCCTTATACCTTGAGCCGTAATATCGACGCCTCGTGCGCCTCAATGTCATCTTCGTCCTCCTCATCGTCCGACTGGTGCCCGCTCTGCTTCAGCACCTCGGAATAAATCGTCGTGATCTCCCAGGGCAGCTTGATGGTGATCTTCTGCGCCTTTGTGGTGAGCTTCTCGTCGCCGCCGTCTTCCAGTGTCTCGACTTCCACGCCCCCACCGCCATCGCCGCCCGAGTCTTTCGCATGCTTGCGCACATCTTTCCACGAGAGGTACGTGCGCAGGCGGTTCACCTTGCCGCGATCGTGCCGGATGAGGAATATGAGGTCCTCGGCGGACAGGTAGCGGGCGCCGCGACGTGTGGCGAGCGCACGCGCCTGTACAATCTATTTGAAGGATGATGATTAAAGACAAAAGGTGCACAGAAAATTCCATACCAGCTCAATGATTTGGCCCCGAACGATGTCCTCGACGAGATTCACTGTCTCCGAGTTGGGGTCCTGCACCTCCCCGAACACGAACATCTACCAAGCCTTAGCCCCCGTCCAAACCGTTGATAAATGCCCGGACCATCTGCGATATTTCTTGGGTGTACTTATAGTCTCGAATGACATTTCCGGAGTCGAAGAGGGTCCCTTTCCGTGCAGCCATCCCGAATTCATACAGAACCAGTCAGAAGAGCACGAGTTGAAGCAAGTTTAAAATATAGGACTTCGGAACGACAGGTTGATGGCTGCATCGCCTTCTGAAACAAGCAAGTGTCAATTCGGGCTTGAACATTTCTCGTCTCCCAGCATCTTTCCCTCCCCGAATCTTATACAGTTTTGCTTCGCAAGTTGTGATTTTTGGTGGATAACATATCCCACTCATTGTACAGATATTGAGCGCAATCTTCCGTTACTCGCCGCCCAACTTGAAACACCCGGCCCCCAGAGCGGCGTAACACCAACGATGACCCCACATACGCTGCCAGTGCCATGCAAAAAGCTTTGTCGAACCAGGTCCCACGACCTTCTGACTCGGAATCCCGCTCTCTCTGGCGACGATTAAAGCTGGGGACTTCGTATCAACTCTTGAGTTTTATTGTTCGATTGGATTCAACAGTGATCTTTGCTCCGGTTCCGCGGCCGACTCCGTTGTGTTACCAGTGCCGCGAATACTATCTTCAACTCACCCGAAAATCTATCTCTGATCCCATGTGCAACAGCCGCCTCTCGAACCCTTGAACGCCCTGGAACTAAATTCTTTGTGGCCTCATCGAGCTCTACCTCTATCATGACGAAGCACTTGGTACTGCCTCTCATCCCTCTCAACCAAGCGGATAGTTACATGATCCAAAAAAACGAAGGGTCACCTATTACCTTAGCTCAGGAGAAGGAAACTGCATGTTGGCCAGACATGGCGTGTTTGTAAGGTTGTCGGCCCCAACGCTACCCATGATAAGTATAGGCACGCACCCTACATAAATGCCATTGGTTGAATTGCCTCGAGTAAGACATGGATTTAAGATTTATACCTGTGAAATGTTGGACGAGACTTTTCAAACTGTGAATAACTGCCAGGAACGTTGGTCCACGCAATGAAAGAAAGATCGAGTAACGCACAGGTTTTTCTCTCAATTTATAGCGCCGTTTCAACAAAGCCCTCGCCTCAGTTTTCCAGTCCCGTTCAATTATATTCCAGACTCGTTCTTCCACCGCAACCGTGCGCATGCGGGGCAGGATATATCTATACACGGTGAATATTTACGGCAAGACGGTCTAAGGAAGTGAAAAAGAGCGACCTTTCGTTGATGGGATTTGCAATAGCGTCCTTAATCACCTGCAAAAAGCCGGACTTGTTGCCTTTGAAGACGTTGTACACGTAGGGTGGACCGAGTTCCTTGGCACTCCTCTTGTCGCGGTTCGTCGGATCGTTTCGATCCCACTTGAGGATCGGATTCAAAAAAGGCACCCCGAGACGCAGTGCATCGTAGGGATCTGTGTAAATTAGGCTTGTTCAAAATTGACATCTTCCAATACGAAGGCAGTACTGACGTATAAAGGCTGCCGACCCCAACTAGTATTATCGCTGTGTGTGAAAAAAATCTCGTGGCATCTGCCCGACGTTCGCTACACTCTTGAGGAAGTCAGGAATATTTGCGCCTTCGGCACCCGCAATCAACTCCGCCCCAGTGGTCTTCGCCGCATCATCAAAGAAATCGGGTTTCCACGCTTGGCGAGGTTGTTTGAAGTAGTCCACATAATATACACCTGTGGGGGGTACATCGGATTCCACGACGACTGGGGTTTGGATAGACTCCGATGCACTTACTCTCGGAGACGAATTAAAACGTCAACCTTACGGCTTAGTATCGTCCCCGCCCTGATTTAAGTGTAAGTTGTAGTTTCGATGAATATTATTTGCTCACTGTTCAATGTGAACAGCGAGTGAAAGGCTTCAAAGGAACTGAAAATGTCGCCCCGTATCGCCTTATCGTTCCGATTTGGTCGTACTCGAGAGTCAACAGGCTGACGCCGGTCTCCATGATGTGGATCCGGTGTGTTTCATCCATAAGCAGCTCCCAGGGCATTTAAACTGACCCTGCGTTTTCTCCTTGTACGTGAACCACGTCTTTCCTGAGATGTCGCACCTCTCCGCCAGGTATTTCAAACAGCATGTCTAGCACGGACATGTATTTCGACCCGTTTTACGAGGTGGGCATCTGTTCTGCCCAGGCATCAATCGTGAACAGTGAGCGACATGGGTGTTGGCATCTCCGAGGCCTGGTATACAGGTTCATTCATCATCAGCAGGAGATAGAAGTGAACACGTACGCGAAATGGGAGCTCAGTGACACGGTGTCGGTGCTGGTGGAAACGAAAGGGAAGTCGGCTTGACTATATGATTCGACTGCCACAGACTCACCCACAGATTGCGTACTCGTTCTGAAAAACGGGTGGACAGAGAAGATTCGCTGCTTGCAGTAGACGTAGAGATGAAGGTGGAGCCATTCTTCGTGCGACGCTAATGAAGTGTCAACTTGTCGTCTGGGACGAGTCCGAACAGCTCGGGGACACCGTTGCCAGGATCTTGGGCGGATTTGCGGATTTCCACTGCGCAGACAACGGTAGGCTCGACCGTCCGTTCTTGATCGAAATCAGCTCCGTGGAAAAGTTTACTCAAGCCGACGTACGAGAGCTATTACTCTGGACTGCGTGAACGGACAGTAAGTGGGCACGGAGAATAAGATTAAAAGAGATAGTGGTTCAGACTCCAGGCTCGTCCCCCGATTGCGCTTGTGCCGCGAGCTTGCCAATCGCACGTTTCAAAAATAAAAGAAGGTTAACTTGTATCTTGTATCGAGTTCCGCGTTGTAAACTTGTAACGGGTGACGGTTTCAACGTCTGTCTAGACTCGGAGAGACTAACGGATGTCAGATACTAAGGTTGCCCGCTGGTCCATGGGTAATCAAGAGTGGAGCAGTTGTTCCGGTTTCCAGACTTAAACGGAGGTTCCAAGAAAGAGCTGGTGCTTGTGGGACCCTTAAGCCTTGAATTGACGAGGGTAGATGGAGAGCAGAGTCGGCGGGCCGGGTATGCCGCCATCACCGTGACGCATGGAGTCTCTTTCTCTAGCTATCTCTTTGCTTTTTCTTCTTTTGCGCGTCAGTTAGAACCCCTGGTGGCATACAGAGCCATGTATTTGTAGGCCTCAAGCGAAGTTCGATCCTGAGTGCTGACCGACGGGTTCGACGACTGTCGACAGCCTGAGACTGGAAGTTTGGCAATTTCAAGGGCAACGGTTGAGTGTCAGAGTCGACAAGCCCTCCGTAGTCTCATCGACCAACCATTAAAAACACATATTTCAGCTGAAGGCCAGTCAAAACCTCGAAGGTGACAAGCTATTTACAACTAATCAAACTTTAATCGAAGATGCCACTGCAGCGACAGGCACGCACCAAAGGTTCCGGTTTGTGCGCGTCAGCATCCAATATCGCTCTCTCTCAACGTTGACAGGTTAAAACGGCTTGCCCTCACTAAAATATCAAGGCAAGTGCTATATGTGCGCTTTGACGTACATCGGTCGAACATGTGTCTGTCCCGAACCATTCCGGTCCCATTTTTTTCCCGTGTCATTCCCGTCAGTATTTGCGATGTAATCGATTTTTTTACTCTTGACTAGTCCACAGCGCGATTTTGGCTACGAGTGTCCGACTTTCGCCAGACACGATGGTCATCGAACCACGAAGCCTATCGACCCAATTAATCTCGTTGGTCTGGGCTCCTACTCGGAGATCCTGCCCGCCCAGCCGATGGTGCGACGCTGTCAGCCAATTAGACGGATGTATCGGACGTGGACCCAGCGCAGCTGACAAGACATGGGTAAAAAAGAAAAAGTCGTGGAGCCAACGGAAACAGAGGTTCCAAGCAAAAGAAGACCTAAAAGTGTCGGGCGGTATGGAGATGAAGGGGAAGCGCTCGAAAACCGCTGTCCCAAAAGAAAAGCTGTGGTCCGATTTGGGCATCGAAGTAACCTCGCTTCCTGCGCCGCACTTCGTCCGCGGCACCAGCGGCTTCCCTGCCTGCCTGCCTGACTGACTGACCGCGCCGCTGATAATGAATGGTAACATGAGGCGCGCCCGTGTCCTGATTTTCTTCGCCCCCCGCTTCCTGCCTCTTCCCATCCTAGCGCCCGTCTCGCGATGCTCTCTCCGACGGACGATCCCCCTCTAGCTGCCCATTTTATCGGCGTCGTTCTCGCGACGATGTACGCGTTCAGCTCTTTTGCTCGTCATCCTTTTTTCACAATCGATACAGCTTCTACGGAATTACCCTGGCTCAGGTAGCATCTTGGTGACTGGTCTAGCTTACCCGTTGATGGATCCCGGTGCAGGCATTCGTGTACTACCGCACATACATATCCGATCCACGACACATGAAGTTTATTGTTCGTCGCGGCGCGTCTTTTCTATCGGTCTTTCTCCTTACTTATTTTGGGCCCGCCGTTCTTCGAAAGGTTGCTTTCCTCTTGTACTTTTCTCTTTGATCTGCTGCCATCTCTGGCTAAATCCACTCAGACTCCTCGACACGTCTCAAGTGTTTCTGGCCTTTACTTCCATCTACGACTACACCATCCGCTGGCGGGGAGATGAAACTGCGCTGCAGTACGTTTCCAGGTAAATTCTATCTTCCCCTATGTCTCGAGGAAGCTAACTTCGGTATTTACAAGACCTTTCATTGTTAGCACGACTTTTTTTCTCAGATTTATGTGTACGAAGCTTACTTTCCCGCCACCAGATTTCCATGGCTCTCACAGTGGGTGTTCCGTCCCGATCATTCAAATGTCTGATTGACCTTGATCCAGTCTTCGGTCGCATTTACGGTTCAAATGTGCGTCATTTATCTGAAATCTGTCAAATGCTCATTATTTCCTTTGGCAGGATTTACGCCTATCGCGTTTGGCGCCGTTCGTATTTTCTCTCCATTTATGATCGTGAAAATAATCCAGTCAAGTGAGCGCCGGCAACGCGAACCTTACGACCTCCATCGTATGTTGCTATTCTCGGTTTATTTGTTTTTACTGACACACCGCCAGCTGGCACTCGCTTTCGTGGCGCTGGGTACGCCTTCTTGATGATCTACCAGAAACCGAAGCTTACCTTTCGTGCCTGAAAAAAAAAGGAAGCTCATCAGGTGCGTTTCATTCCGCAAGTCTTCCGCAGTGGACTAATTTTTCTCAAGCAATGATCGCCAAAACGTATGTCTTTCCCTAAGCCTTCCGCCTACTTCTTCGTTTACATTCTTTCGAGAATACGCAACCCGCGGTGGGACAAGACGCGCGTCAACGATGTGAGCCCCGTCCGGTTCCGCGCTACATCCACACTCAATTTGACGCCACCGGCGCCGCAGCTCCCCGCCGCCCTCATACTAGCGTCCACGGTGACGTGTGATCTGCTCATCGCGAGCGCACAGGTATGGCTCTTCCACCGCCACCGCCTGAAGCGCAGGAAGCTCTTCCCGTTCATGCGGCGCCGCAGTACCGTGAACGCGAGCGTCAGTGCCCGCGCCAGCGCCAGCGTGAGTGGACCGCCATCACCTGGTACGGATGAGACGGTGGAGCCGCCAACGCCGCGAGGGTCCTCGCGTCGGGGAAGTCTACTCGCTGGAATCGCAGGCCTCGCGGGATCGTGGCGGGTGGGCTCCGGGTCCCGCCCGCCGTCCACTGTCACCGCGGAGGTGGTTAAACACGAGAACGCGCCCGCGGATGGATGCGAGTACGGAGGAGATTACGACGGGTGCCGGTGCGACACGCTTGGATCTTACTGCGTCGTGGAACAATTCTCATCTCTGGAGCAGATTGGGGGCCCTGCTTACGACCTTGACGCTCCTGGTGGTCAACGTTGGGCTTTTAACGAGGTGCGCATTATTTCCCTTTTTCGTCTTCGACATTGCCTGACAGCCGGCACAGTCTCGATGCGACCATGTTTCTCGTTCTAGTCCGTTCCGCCTTTCTTTCTTCCCATAATAGCACAATTAATCACGCCAATTTCCTAGTTCTTGGCTTGCCCCGGAAACGGGATCTTCCTCGTTCCTTACATCCTGCTCAGCAACTGTACGTCCGGCGTTCATTTTGATTTTTAATTTCCACCCCGTGCCTAATGCCGGGCGATTCTCGAATCATTCTCAAATTCTATTTTTCGCAGGCTACGTGAACTCGTTCCTGAGCATGTACGTCACCACCGTCGATCGCTCCTTCGTTTCCGCTAATCTCCGTCGCGACGACAGACTGAACTCACGACGCATCCTCCGCGACCTCGTCGAAAACCCGGAGCACTTCCCCGTCACGTTCGACTTTGCGCTCGACATCGACACCGGGTGAGCCTCTGGCCGCGGGCGGCGGGGTCTTCATTCGCTTTGCTCTGGATTTGTATCGATACCGCCATTCGTCGTTGTATATTCAATCCTCTGTACGATGGATTTGAGGCGCGAGGTGAAGTCAGGGATGTATTCTTATGATTGTAATATATGCTGTTGTAGATGGAAGCCGAGTATTTTCGTGTTTGCGGCCGCACGAGGAGCTTGCCGCCGTACCCCAGCCTGTGCGAAGTAGGGTTGAATATACAAGAAGTATAAAGGGAGACCATTTCTTTCTGTCGGAATCCGTTCGACTCACTGAGCACTTCCATCATTTCACACGTAGAGTTACGCTCTGTGTAATGCGTCCCATCCAATCTTTCTCTACAAAAACTCCGGCATGTTATTCTCACCGGATGCCGGCAGACCTCCTCGCGCTCTATCTCGGAGTTGACTGCAATCAATGGCGAAGATCTCCTGCCCATTGCACTCGGAGAGTGCATCTTCTTCTGTGAAGCGAAGAGTATTATTATTCAGAAGACGGCGGGGTCACCTACAACCTCTACTTGGAGCAGTGGTGTTTGAAACACGTCGGCCAGACCTCGCTCAGTGGTCGTATTGCTGTCTGACCCGACGCTACCACATAATGAATATAGGAACGCCGTCCAGGCGCTCTTATCCCTCCAACAATGCGGCTCGCGGGCACCCGAGCACCCGTTTCCGCGAGTAGTCTTTCATGTGTCGACGATGTGGTTTTCATGCCAGGCTTAGAATGCCCACAGTACATACCCATACTTGAACACCCAGGAGCTGTACTTATTTGTCGCCCAGCAGGAGGGGCTTGCCAACGGCGACGATGGTGCGACTATCGAGGACCAAGAAGAAACCGTGGAAGATGCCCGGGCAGACGCTTCATCGACGCATATGACAAAAACTCCGGCGCCACTGTCGTCTCGGCGCAAGTTCCAGGGCCCATGGGACGGCCTTTCGGTACCACCCTCATCGTAACTCGAGGGGTGGTCCACCACATCCTCCCGCAGGATTCCAGGCTTTTGATAGTGGTTTGAACGACTTGGAAGACAGCCAGAACTCTCCGGCCAGATTCATGGTTAGCTTTTATACCGGTTTGCTTGCTCACCCCGGCGCTGGTTTGATCGGCAATTTCCACTGGTTTATGGATTGAGTTGCCTAATGATCCCGGGTGAGTGTTTTTGAAACCGAGGCTTTTGTTGACATCGACGTATTTTTATCGAGTGCTGGGAATCCATGTCGTTCAACCTGCTCCTGTTTTCGACTGTTTCCTGGAGTGCCAGTGCGTGACGATTCACCACATATTCCCTGACTGCAAGGACCACCCAAATAAACGATATCCTTGCTTTCGACTTAAATTTCTGTAGGGCATCATCGCAATCAACCACAAAGCTAGGTTGAACCGTGAGAACTATTTCTGAGGACATCACCTGACGGTTGAAACCAGTCAGAAGCGTAAGTATTGTAGAATCATTTATCCGAAATTTGCATTGAAATCGCTGAGGTCAAATTTTCACTCCATGAAGGATGATCTACTTTGGTTTACACAGTCAGGTAATGTGTTTTACTGGTGGACAACAGGCTGAGGCTGCCAGGACCGTCACAAGCGTGCACGGCCACGCCACGGCGTTCATAATGCACACTCGCATCTCACTGTGAAGGAAGGACAAAGATGTTTTCCTTCAGTAGAAATCTGATTATATGCGTGTAATGTATTACGCTGCCGCCGGAACAGCACTAATTCTTCTGTTCGTCAATTCGACGATTAATACTTCCAAGCAGAACCTTGATCATCCCTTCTGCCGTGACTGTGTTCAATTTAGAGTATGGGGTCGTGTCAACTATGTCCTGTTTGATGTCAGATGCACGTTTAACCTGGATCAGTAAGAGAGAGACGTACACGGATATCGCCCGCCTTAGCAAGATCATCATCGAGGTCTTTCAGAGCTCGAGTGGCTGCCCGGTCGTTTCCCACCTGAAAAAACTGGATACCGATCTGTAAATATCTCGTCAGGTCTTCTTCAAGAAAAGCGCGCGAATAAATACTTGTATCATGCACAGATTTTGCATCGCCTTCAGCCGCTGAGCAGCGTCAATGATTGCATATTTGGGGTCGTCGCCTACGTCAAAAAATACTGAAAAATCACCGTGTCTGTTCAAAGGGCGATCACATACTGGCTTGCCCATCCGTGATCACAATGAAATTAACTCGCTTGATTACTTCGTTTGTGTCCTTGTCCCTCGGTGTGCCGTCTGGGTTGATTTGTGCCTTTTCAAGCTCTTTAATCCGCGGCTTCAAAAGCTGGTCAAGTCGTTCTCCAGTCGGAGTCGCACCCTTAGGGTGTACTTCTGTGAACAGAGATGTGACTTCTGAGGAGGACTGAAAAACGGTAAAATTAATGTCTCGTTGACGGTACAGACAAACCTTTATATTGAGCCCCTTTTTGTCGCTGTTCAAAAAGGATATATCGATCCATCCGTGTCGTACTGTTGCGCTGTGTCTACCAACACCGCAAGTGCCTGCCCGGCCTACAGACAAATTCTATTAGACTCAAAAGGTCTCGGATTTCAATTTGACTTTACCTCAGTCCAACGAGTCTTGCCTTTCATCGATCCAGGAAAGATCATAGATCCCGAGTCGTCGACCAGAATGACGGTATCGTACTTTTTGAGCAGTTCCAATGCGTTCTCATTATGTTCATTTGATGCGTTCTTGGGGTTTTTGTTTCTCGTGGGTATCTTGGGCGTGACCCCTTGAGAAGTTAAGTAAGTATTGGATGACTGACAAAAGATCACGGATAACACACAGTGCAAAAGTTTGGACTTGGTAGATGCGGCTGCCACCGGCGGAAGCATTTCGTACGGTGGGGGTGGAGTACCTCCTGACCTGCTGCCAATGCCCATAAGATCTTCTGACTGAGAGGCCAGGTGTTTGTTGAGGGGATGTTTTTCCATGTCGAGTGAAGGGGGGGTTGACACACCTAAAAAAGAAAAATATCAGTCGAGTTGAAAGGTGCGCGGATTGTTAGAGGGAATTTTGCTATTGGTCCGGCATTTTCCGGACCAATAGCAAAATTCCCTCTAACAATCCTTTGCACAATCAACAGGGTGGAAAGATTGTCGTTTTAGGTGTGTGAAGACAAGGCAGAGCACGAACAAGGCCGTATTTATGGTATCCAGAGAGGCTGTGTTGCCTTATTGTGTGCACCCATAAAACACGCGGCTGTGTACGGTACGCGGGAAGTACTCGGTTCGATTTTGACTGATCGGCGAGATCACGAGTTCAAATCCTGCCACGTACACTTCTTTTACAATAAGTTGAGTTGTATTTCAGCATAAGATGGACAGAACTATGTGAGATAAGACAGAATAGTACTAATACAGCAATATAAGATTAAGTGAACATTGAATTAAACACTGACTGTGCTACCCAGAATGAAGTAATCAAGTACGACAACAAGGGGAGACTTTTTCTTGAAGCCTTTTGGCCTAGGATGCTTGGGAGTTGTAATCTTCCAACGCCAACCAGGAGGGAAGGCCTGACATGACAGTAAGAATAAAGAAGGGACGACAGCATTGTGGGTGCAAGTGTGTACAGTTGTTTGGTTTGACAGGAACGGATCACGAAACAACTGTACCCACACACGCCCACAACATTGCTCGACCATGCCAGAGAAAGTGGAAGGCGGCAGGTTCTTCCAACGATATGTCCAACGCTATCTGGGGTCCAAATTTGTGAAGGACAATCCTGGATGCACCAGGGTGCAGGGTTTCTATGCAGACAGAATGAGACACAAGACATGCTTTCCAGAGAAAAGGCTCTCCAGGACTTCTGTGGCTCAGAAAGCCCCCCCAGCCTGCTAAACAACACTCACAAGGCTTGGGCTCATACTATCTGTACTCTGGCTCTCGCTATTCCAGACACCCATGGGCTCTTGATACCAGGAGTACAAAACTTGACACAATGAGTCGGCATTATGGCTCACAATTTACAAGGTTTGGCAGCAGCTCCCCATCGATATTAGGAGCCAGATCTCGCCCAACCACACCAACTGGAGCCTTTTCTGTCAGTGTATATCACACCTGGACCACACGACTCAGATTGTTCCAGCCCTGTGTAATCATTTATCCTTTCTTAATTCTCTGTCTCCCAACTCATCTTGCAATCCTTACAGTGCCCACTCCCTGGTACCAGCTACAGGACTCTAACCCTGCATCGATTTTGCCTTACAAAATTGGAGCATCCCCCTCGAAATCCGGACTTGTTGTTAAACTAACACGAGAAATGCCTAGTATTTATCGTGTTAACACAGATCGCAAAGCTATCGCTGCACTGGATCCTGATGCGGCTGATGCTGTCACTGAAGATGAGCCCAGTGATCTCGACTCGGATGAATAAACCGAAGAACCCAATCACAAGCCCAGTTCGCGATCATTCACTTCATTTACAATCTTCTCAATTTTCTCTTGTAGACGACAATAAATCAGACAATAAATCACGGTTCTTGTGGCCGCAGCATCCTTCTCAGGTTGCTAGCGCGTTGTCCAACCACAATGTCACACCTCAAGATGCGTTCATCTCAGCAGACTTGGAGCTTCAAGCGGTGCACTATCATCCTCGCAGGCTCATCTTGGACTTGAAGAGCGCTGTCCTTGAGGTTAACTTTCATGTTCATGGAAATAAATAATTAACCACAACTGATATGATTCCAGCTGGAGCCATTACTCCACGCTGCTCCCCAGATATTCACTCTGGCTCAGTGGGAGGGTGTGTCCCGAGTTCCTCGTGAAGTAAGTGACCCATTCTGGCCTTCCAGTCAAATGACCAATTTTTTCGCAGGAACGAGGATATAAAGTTGCTTTCGCCATCAAAATGATCACTCACATTCTTGCCCTCCTTTCGCATGACAATCTGTGGAATGTAGGTGTCTAGTAGTTTTTCTGGTTGTGCTTGCTTACAAAATATAAAATCACCAGTTGTTCTGGAGGTCTTCAACTGAATTTACCCGACTGCAAAAACAGCGTGTGCCAGGTCAGTCTTCCCCCTCATTTCTGTTCAAAAGAGCTAATCAAAATCTTCAGATTCCGTCCTGGGATTTCATGCTTGGTGTCAATTTCATGTCGAGTATTTCAAAAAAAACCCACCCAAACGCCGAACTCAACTTACTATTTATCAATGGTTGATCAAACCCGGACCTCATCCTTTCCAAGGTTCGGGTCGATACTGCACAGCAGAGGTTCTTGCCCTCGCAGGGATACCAGCATGGACGTCAGCTTTTGATGTTTTGACTCGGCCTGAACTCTACAGTGTATTGATTGAAGCGGATGCACAGTTTCACAGTGAACGATTGTGGATTGTCGAGTGTGTATCTCTCACTGTTCAAAAGATCAAACTTTCTAACCAAACACAGTAATCTCATAGATAGAATGCTGGAGGGCAACACCTCAGACGATTTCAGCCTAGGGGCTTCCGTGCAAGATCAGAAAGAGTATGTGTCGAGTTGTCTAAATATTTCAACCAAGTGTACTCACTATATTTAATCCAGGTATAGTACTCATCTGCGTGTGCACGGTAAAAAAGAATGGCATGTGAGTCCTCGACTGGCAGAACTGGTCAGGGATTACAATGTATGCCTCTCCTACTCAATATGTTCCAACCCTTGTTGACTAAGTCCGAGGATATTGCAATTCGCACCAAAGTGGAGGCTCAAGATAGCGCCAATCGGTCAAACATATTCATCCCTAAAGCAGATATCGCTTCTGCTACCCATCCCTTTGACCTTAGCAACATTGCTCCAACTTTGCTTTGCTTCGGACATCTCGGAGAGCTGATTGTTGGCAAAAAGCGCTGGACAGCTTTATTGAAAGACGAAATACCTGACGATCTCATGACCTGTAACGTTCACTTTCTATCTGCTGGGCAGAAGAAACTTCGAAAGGCGTTACATAACTACGTTCGGCGTCTCCCTTGTGATCTTTCTCCCTTCCAACGTCTATCCTTGACACCAATTCCATGCTTGTCTCTGGAAGAACTGAATCTACTCTCATTGCAATTTGGGAACACGAATCCAGTGGCTCAGTACTTCCGAGACTACCAGAATGAAGTCCTTCATAATCTCACAGGTCAGTGCATTTAATTTTTTCGAATCTAAACTCAACACAAATTCAACATGAATGTAGGTGCTAAACGTCCACCCACCATGACCCCAAAACTCCCATTTCGCCTTGATCTTCAGTCTCTTTCATTGCTTCCAGACCCTCGACGTCCTTGCAGGTTACCAACCAATCTGCTTCACATAAAAAATCAGAAGCGTGGTAAGATCTGGACAGTACTGGAGGCACCGTGGATGGAACAGCAGAAACGGTCAGTCACTTCGATCCCTCTTGTTTCATGAGTAACAACATCCTTGCTGTAGAGTGGAAGTTGGTCCCAATGGAAAGTCCAAGAAAATGCAAGTCAATACCGGATTGCAACTGTGGCCAAAGGTAGAAGACAGTTGGAAATTTCTGATCTCCTATATCAAAACCAAGACTCTTGGTTGGACTGTTGGACCCTGTGATTTCTGTGGCCATGGTCATGTCATAGGAACAGGTGTTAGAGGACGGTAAAGCTTCAGATTTAAATTATTATTGTACCGGACTGACTTCTTACTCTAGATTCAAAGGTCTATGTTTCTGGCACCAGGATATGTCTGATGAGCAGATGCTGCTCATGCAGAAAAACTGGACATCGCGCAGCCAGTATCCAGAAGGAACACGAAAACTAGATCAAGCCTCTCTGGGTGTGGAGAAAAGATGGAAATTAAGCAGGGCCAAGACAATTCGCGACACAGTGCCAAACATATCCAAACCGGACTTGGGTATAGAACTGAGAAAAAAACGAGCGAGTGAGAGGCAGCAGTTGACAGAGCAGGGCATTGATCTGGCAGCTGCTGCGTTGGAAAGTGCGCAAAGATTCCAAAGTGGCTCTAAAACGCGGGGGAAATTGTATTCAACTATTGTACCTTCATCTAGGAAGTATAAAAAGTGATCTCCTGGAGTCAATAACTCTCAGAACACTTGATCTTGTCCCAAAACACATTTTTTGCTGATAATTCTGTGAAATAATATGGGTTGGATACTTTGACAACTTACATGGAGTACATGAACTTCACATCCTACTCAGGTTTTAGAGCATTTTTCCGATTTTTTAAATGGGACCCCCCATGTTTGCTGCACCTCGGTTGGAATATTTCTGTGTATGTGACACATGTGACAGTTACGACCTCCTTTTGTCCTCTTCCAACGACTTCAATTTTGATTCATACTTTGTATTCAAAAGGCCCTCCGGGCATCCCTGGTACCTCTCACCGGCCCAGGATTGCTAAGGTAAGTTGAATGGGTTCAATTTGGGTTCAATTCCTTCGAAAAAAAATTTCGGAGGCGAAGGAGGCCTCGAATGAGGCCATCAACGCCTCCCTCGACAGCCTCCGGTCTGCAGGATATTACAAGGCATGGTAGAAAGTGAGACAGAGGTATGGAAATGTAGGAGGAGGCTCGGAGGAATGGACCACTGAATGATGAATCAAAAGACAATGTTAGTCTCTTATAAACAGACGCTACAAAAATTACTCGTACCTCGTGTGTTGTAGTCTGTCAGATCCCTGATCGGCGTGATTGGAAGTCGACCTTATTATGTAAGCTCAGATTTCTCGGCTCTCTTTCACACATTTAGGATGAATGTGAGGGATTTATTTTGTCAGATTATCACTCAATGAATCAGAATGGAAAATTTTCTCACTCAAGTTTTTTGCGGAAGACCACAAGCGAAGAGGTCAAATTTGATGGACCGTTGACCGGCCCTTTCATTCCGCGAGGATTATGGACCCGAAAGAAAAATTTGAGGAGACAGATCTATTGAAAATGAAAATCAAACTCATTTGGCCTCCTATATTTTTGAATGCATGCCTCTGGAAGCGCCACAGAGCCCGAACCAACATTCAAACTCCGCACTTTACGTAATAAGGTCGACTTCCAATGATCGGGCGCAGTTAAACTACAGACTAAGACAATGTCGACGTTCGGGAGTTACCGCTACGCAGAAAGGCCGGCCAAGGCCTAGAAACAGAACACCTAAGAACGGGGATTGGAGGGAACTTCACCAGAACTTTGCTCATTTTCTGGGATGCTTGACTTTGCGTGGTTTCGGGAACCGCCGACTTTGCGCGGTTTTTGAATTCACCGACTTTGCGCGGTACGGACTTTGCACGGAATTGGATTTGCCTGATTGCGCGATTGCGTGTTTGGTCCAATTCGCGCAATTCAAGTACGTTGTTAATTTATGTGCGGGATTTCACTCAAAAGGGCTTATTTAGTGCGGAAATATGATTTCAGGATGTGTGATGTGCGCGGGATTAAATGTGCATTTGGACACTCATAGGGACTCCCCGAGAGTCTGTTTGTTCAATGTTTGGCCGATCTGATCAACACTCAAAACTGGCCTGCATTTCCAACCATGAATTTTTTTCTTCTTCTTCCAGCACATTTTTCGATGCTCATAGGCATGTGATAAGCATGCCTGAATATCTCTGGGTGGATTTAACAGGGGGTTCCAGATTGGGACTCCCCGACAGTCTGTTTGTTTCATTGTTTCAACCGTTCTCATGAATGTACGAACATGGCTAGCATCTCCAGCGAGACTTTTCTCCTAAACACTAAGGGGAGTAAGACATATTTCCAAAGGAGCTCAACTCATTCTGAATGCCTGGAGCAAAGGTATACAGTAGCAATTGCTGAGCTAATAAATCTCCTTGTTGGTTAAGTAAGCCACGTCTTCAAACTCGGTAAGTGCGACGCTATAATCCACGCAAGTCAGCTTTATCGTGTCAAGTCCAAGATGAAATCACTTACCACATGACCACATTTCTGGTGTTGTCCTCATCAGGGGCCCCCAAGTTCTTGTACATCGAGCTGGATGTAGATAGGGCTGTCCACCGTCCCAGCAACGGGTATGGCTGTTAAATTGGCGGCCGTCTTTTCGGCATTTTGGGCACGAGACGATGAGGTGCTGCGAGGCATTAGATTAAGTTCTGATAAGGGGGTGTGCAACTCCCCGGTGCTGTTACTGTGCGCAGCATCAATGATGCCAGTGCTGGGCACTTGGAAGCCATTCACTGTGCCTGAAGGAAGTTAGATGAATTTAAATGTAAGGCGCATAATGCTCGGACCTGCAACACCTGATGACTGGGCAGACAACTCGGGGCCGGCGGGAGTTGAGTGGCGAGTAACATGAGAGGTTGATTCAGGAGCAGAGGGGCGGTTCCTCGACATCTGGAACAGTTTCCACTGAGGCAGAATGGCACGATGATGCAGCGGTGGATCTGCCTTATTAAGCGAAAAACCAGTTAGGACAAGAGACTGAAAAAAGAAGCCTACCTAACTTGCATGGTAGAAGAATGAGGGAGGATGGTATTGGAGGGGGATTGGAGGTGGGGATGATCAAAAGACAATGTGTTGCTTAGGAGTGAATTATTGGAAATAACGACCAGGGCCCAGAACCGGGAGGTACCGCCATGATCGGGGGTTGGAGCTTTCTCACAAGGCCCATATAGGTCTAGAACCGGAAGTTACCTGTGGAAAGCGGACCCAGGGCCTAGAACCGGGAGTTACCGCTACGATCGGGGTTGGAGTTTTTGGTTCACAAGAGCCCATCAAAAGCCGAGACCCGGAAGTTACCGCTACGATCGGGGTTTGCAATTGTGAGACGTAGACCTGGTACCTAAGTCGGTACCAGGAAATCTTTCCAACTCCAATTCCATGACTAGGTAGGAGGCTACCTTGATCCTAGATTTCAGACTTTCATATGGTGTTAATTACATTGCGGGAATTGAGCCATTGGTTCATGTTAAATGTTTCGTTAAATGTTTCACTGGGCATGGTTTCAGTCGACGCCTCCTTGATCTCGCTCCACAGGATCTGCAGTTCTAGACTGTTCTGGGCCGGCTTAACTCTGTACTTGCCTGTGATAGCCACACTGATTTTTTGTCGCTCTCTTTCCTTCCACCATGACCGAAAATCCAGAAAACATCGTCATCCTCAACAAGGAGCCTTGTGGAACTCTGAATGACGACGGCTGCCTCCAGATCTTTCCCTACTTTGACGGTCCCTCTGGATCTCTCTGCATGAAGTGCAAGAAACTCCAGAACGCTGAAACGGAAGAGCAGCGCACCCGCATCAGAGAAGTTAGTATTGTTCTTGCTCTTGTTTTCTTCTTGTATGTACTAAAAATACCAGTCTCTTCAGTCATGTGAGGGCTGTGGCCTCTGCAGCTCTCAACTCGCAGAGCCATTCTGTGGTCGCTGCAAGCGTCGTGGTATGTTTGATCACTATTCACACTGTCCAAATATAATTAGTATTTTATTCACAGACCGTGAAGCTAAAGGATTACCTGATCCTCATGCTGATGCTGCCGCTGCACGTCTCAACATTATTCATAGGAGGATAGGTAATCCCAACCCCCCTAGTGGTACTGCCCGGGGGCCTCTCCAGCTTATGACGAACAACCTGGTTGGTCCGACGACTTCCGCTGCAGAGCTGGAGGCGATTAGAACCGCTAAAGCTGGCGGACATTTCACTGTCCATGTTTTCTATACAACTAAAGGTGTTGTCAACAAGAACATCGGTAACCACTCCTTCAATCTACCGATGGATATGCACTTAGACGGTCAGTGTGCCTTTTCTTTTGTGGATTGTCCCTTAAACTTCTTCTCAGAGGTCCTCAGCAGAGCGGTCGCTCATGCCGATCTTGAGTGGACCCAAGACAGTTCCCATCCGCTCAGCCTCAAAGTGTAAGCTTCAGATTCGATAAATGTGGTCCTAATTTGTTCCTGACTCTTGATAGCGAGGATTGCAGTCTTCGCTTCAAGGGCAATATGTCCATCGAGCCGGACACCCTTTCTGGCACCCTCCGCGACCTTTACAACTATTATATCGGCCGGCCCGACAAGATTCACGTCACTGCTAACAACAGACTCGGACTTGCCAAAGGAACTTATCTGGCGTTCGAATGCAGCATCAACGTTCAGCGCGTGAGTTCCTTCCAATGTTTGTTCACAATCTATGATGGCTAATGAGTGTTGAGTATGACCGACGAGTTCTCGAGCTCAAAGCCCGCTACGCCGCCGAGGACGACAGTGGGTCTTTGCTCTCAAGTAAACGTCGCTCGAACGATTCCTCCTCCTCTGGCGAGCCCACAAAACGGCGTCGTGGAACTGGAAGTAAGTTCTTTAGGTTTTGAAATTGAGACATTTGGCTGATTGCGTTCCAGCCCTGAGTTCCAATGTGCGCTTTGCAAACAACCTTGGAGCCTTGGGATATGGCGCACCTCCTCTTGCACCTGCCAAGTGTGTCGAGGTCACCTTCAAACACTTTGTGGCTACTGTTACTGAAGAAGAAGCTGACATGAGCGAGATTTCCACCGAGCAGGAGGGAAGAATTGAGGTCAACCCCTTGATCCTCTCAATCTCCGACCGCGGTAAATCGAAGAATGTGTATAAGGTGAGCTCTCTAAAATTCAAGTCGTCTACATTTCTGACCGTCCTTCCAAGTTCTACATCAAGGACAAGATTTTTGCTGCCAAGAGGTTTTTCGACACTGGCAATAAGCCCAATGCCGATGGTACAGTAGTTGTATCGAAGCGCGATAATGACGTGGGGCTTGCCCGTGACCTCTATCGCCTTGTTCGCATGCAAATGTTCCGCAGTAAATACATGGAAAGAGCGGCCACTGTGAACTTTGGTGAGATCTCGAGTCAGTCTGCTTCTATACTAGTGCAATTATTATAATGCTCTCTGATTTGTTGTCCAGACTTCCAGGTGTCTTCTGGGTTCTTGATAACCATTCAATCTGCTCTCCCCATGCTTGGTACGTCCAATGGTCTGACTATTCTGTGATTCCTGTGGCCAACTTGTTCTTAGATACTGGGGCTTCGACAACAGATGCAGCGCTCGTCGACAACAGCACCTATCTTATGGAACCCTTCCGGTCGTCCAGTGTGGTGAGGAAATTCAGCGGAACTCTAGGCGTTACCGCAGATCACGATAAACTGGCCATGACTATAATGTCTTTCTCCCACTTTGTTATGGAATACACTGCTTGCACCATGGCCATAGCCGACCTTCAAGGTAAATTACCCGCTCCACCGCTCAGCGCACAGCCTTCTCACTAAATCTTGACAGGTTCTCTTCACACCGAACCAGGTGAAGCACGCGCCATGTATTTGTTTGACCCCATGACCCACACATTGACCCAGTGAGTTTCGTCCTTCTATCGTCTAATGAAGGTCAAATGATTGAGACATTTTCTTTAGAGACAGTGGGGTCGGTGACTTTGGATCCGCGGGCATCCAGGACGCTATTGAAAATCATGACTGCAATATTTTCTGCAAAGGTCTAAATTTGATACCAAAGACCGTCCTAGAGGAAACATTTGCCCGCCAGAAGGCAGACCATGGAAACGCTGTCGCTACCTGATTTTATCTGACCTTATACGTATAGACGACGACGTTATTTGACCCTTACGACTTTTTATGATTACGACTTTTGATGACTACTCTTAAGATCTTACGACTCTCACGATTACCACAACCACAACGTAGCAAACCTTCATGATTAGTACGATTACGATTAGCAAAATGCTTCATTATGGTCTCCTGAATTCAGCTTCTTGTTTGGCTGGATTATGCCAAGACACTTTGATTCTCAATCATTCTCAATCAATCGATCGTCTTTCTGTTCTTTACAGTGACCTCCTCAATGCCAAATCCTACAGGGAGGAACGGAACCGCCGCGCAAGAGCGTAATATTACCCACTGCCTCTATGAATTCCCACAGCTTACTCCTAAAACAGGTCCTCCTGACGATGTGCTTAGAGCTGCCTTCGAACAATATGCGAAGGAGAATGGTGGCTCCGGCCTGAAATCTGAAGATCAAATAAGTCGCCTGTTCCTGGACCACAAGTACAAAATTGGGTAACTACTTTGGTGGAATAGTTTTGTGCTCGATGATGCTCAATGACTCTGGTTAGGAGAAATAAGCTATTCACGCTTCGGAAGGATCTGGGCATTGATAGTGTTCGTAAGAGTAAGAAGGCCCGGAGTGAGGTCGAAACGTCGCAGCTCGTCGTCGATGCCAAAGAAGATGACCCTGCTGGTGGATGGGGTGTAGACCAGACTAAGGGCCGTCTTGCCAATAAGGGGATCCTCGTCGCGAGGTAAGTCATGCTTTTGACTATAATCATTGCAGTCTACGACTAGTGTTTTAGAGATGACCTTCGTGAGATCCTTCATGATCATTTTCCCGATGAATTCGACGCCCGGGTAGCTGGTCGCAAACGGGCTGAACAGCACCGTAATCCTTTGGAAGCCTTTGGTCCTTGGCACCAGGAGCATTCTGACGGTCACGAGAAGCTAGCCCAGCAAGGACTACGCATGGGCGACGGTATTCATCTCCCTATATATGCTTCCAAGGATCAGTGGTCAGCCTTTCTGCACTCGCTTATTCTACTGCCCAACGTCCGGAATTCCAATGCTATTGTCCATTATTATCTGGATTTGGTCGAAGACCGTGGATGTGAGCAGCCTTGAATGACCCAGATAAGACTGCTGAACCGTTTCTCTTTAGACAAAATTTCAATCCAACTTGTCACCGACCAGGGCTCAGAAGTTAATGAAATGCACAAGGTGCATGAGCGGCTCAGGTTAGTTCATGGGGTAGTTCGACTCATTTGACATTCCTGATCATATCTCTCAGGAGGGAGGCGGCACCTCTCTATCAACCGCCAGAGTTCCCTTTCGGCGTTAAGCAGTCAAGCACCAAAAACACTCCAATCGAGAGCTTTTGGCGGTGGCTTCGTGATGGCGATGGGCATTCAGTCAAGCTTATCTTGCAGAACGGGAGTGCATCCGGCATCTTCTTGCCTAACGATGCGATTCACAGGTGCGTTTCAATTTCACCCTTATTTAACTCTGGTACTGAGACGATACTATATATATTTTTCAGGGCCGTCTTCTATTGGCTATGGGTACCTATAATCCAGGACGGTCTTGACACCTACCGCACCTACTGGAACAACCACAAGATCCGCAAGTCCGCAAAGAAGATTAACCCGAGCGGATCGTGCCCCATCAACATGTTCACCAACCCGGCTTCCGTCAATGTCGCTGCTAAGCAATGCTACATCAACGTTAACCCGAAGACTGTCGCAGAGCTTCGCATAGCATATGGTGGAGAGGAGGCGCGGAGCAAGGCGTACCGGTGGGTGTCGGAGGAGTTCAAGTTCAATGCCGATACGATATACTATAACCTTGGTGCACCGGAGCGTAGTCTCTCGAATGGGTGGAACGTTTTCAAGTTGATGGTTGCGAAGATTGAGGAGCTGAGGGCAACAGGTGCTGATGTTGGACTTGAGATGTAGATACTTACGCTGAATGGATCCTATTTTTTGTTGCTACTTGACGCAATGGATGTCGGTTTACCATTGTGAATGAATGAAAGTGACAAAAGAAATGGCCACCGGAAGAATCGAACTCATGATCTCGCCGATCAGTCAAAATCGAACCGAGTACTTCTCGCGCACCGTAGGCTGTGGCACGAAGTGGCTCGAAGGTCCTGGCACAGAATGTTTCTATCCCATGTGATAAGAGGCGATATTGCTCCATGCTCATGAAAAGTCAAAAACGAACAACAAATCGTTGTAAGAATAACATCTTGTCTGATAAAATCCAGAGAACAAGGGTCGAAGCTTGGACCCCTATAGACAGTTGCCACACATCTTGATCGTGACCCAAGCGCAGATATCTTGCACAGCCACGTGTTCAAACCCAACCATTGTTAAATTCCATGACTTGCAGCGATCGCAAAGCTGACTCGTCATTGTGATGGCTCACTAAAGGCTCCGATATGAGGAACGTCGAAAACGAGACAAGTTCTGGGAGAATAACATTAACCAAATGTGATCAAGTGACATTAACCATACCCATTCCCTCTGTTTGGTGCGTGGTCCTCCGCAAGTGACTGTGGTGTGATTCCGAGTCAAGTAGGTAAAGCTCTCCCGTCAAGAGAGATTCCAAATCTAGATTACGACAAGACATAGTAATTAATATGTTACGTCGCTAGTTTATTCTGTACGAGGGCCTTGGTTCCAAACCGACCCTCTAGGGCTATGAAAACCTGTTTAGAAACCGCTGCTTTCGTGAACTGCTCTGAGAAATTGCACTGCTCATCCGCTTGTGCCCCGGGTCTGCTCTCGTCACCTCCGGAGGTGTGTCGGCAGGCTGGCAAGAGCAGTAGCAGTTAATTACTGGCCCGACTCCGACACGTTTGATGCGTACCTCCTCATAATATCGTAAATCTGTCGTCAAGTCCACAGAGCCTGGACGACCATGGAAGATTTTGATGTCGTCCGCGCTCACGCCTCTCTTCACATCATCTTTCTTCCCGGTTAAGTGTTTATCTGCAGTCTTCTATCATTATAGAGCGCAGATCACTGAGAATATGAGAACATACTGTGGCCGGTGCTGAATCGTGGCACGAATGGATCATACCAGTGTCCATTGGGAGGGGTGCGCAAGGTGGAAGGAGAATCCGGAGGTGGAATAAAAGATTCGGATTTGGGATCTGGGTTGAACGGGTCGGCTTCCATATTGAGGCAAAGGTTGGTAGGCGACGGTTGTGGGTAGACGATGGATCAGTCGCCAAGGCGCGTATTTAACAAGGCTGCGGTATACAAGTGTGGCCACACCAAGTAACGGCGCGTGGTTTACAGCAGGCACGACGTTATATAATCCGTTTATTTTATTAGACTCCAATCTGATCGTAAATGATATGAACGAGCTTGAGGCGGGCTTGCATCGTAGTCGATATTCACTGAGTAGTTTAATTACCAGGTCCGCAGATGTGACCCACTGGGATGTACTGTCGAAATTTCATGAGTTGAATTCCATTTACTTGCATTTGATTATCACTCTGCCCAGTGCGTGATGAATGCCGTTACATGCAAGCCGCGTGCCTGGGTCGCCAAAGACGCATGTCGAGGGAGAAATAACCGTAGACTGCATACGATCAAGCACGAGGAGGAACAATTGTGCGTGACAACCCAGGACTCGACGTCAGATCACCGCGCCGAGAATATTTGCGCGCTACAAGCATGAAACTGCACCTTCGGATGTGTTGAATAAATGATGAAAGGCATGTCCAGAATTTGATACTTATTTACTGTAAGCTTGTGATTCAACTCCAAGTCTCCGAATTGGTGCGCGGTAAGTCTGTAGTCTCTTATAAACAGACATTACAACAAAGCTTACTCGTATCGTATGTTGTAGTGAGTCTGTGGGCTGCGCCGTGTCTGGGTCACACCAAACTGCAACTTGAAGCTAGACGCAGGCGCACGAGTGCGAGCGAGATGTGTAGAGGACTGTTTCTGGACTGATCACCGGAGAAGTTGCAACATCTCCAGTCGCAGACGCGGCGCCATGATGGTAAGGGCCGAAAGAGAACAGATCTAACGGACGTAAACGGCAGCGAGTGATCCGGATTAGAACCGGGACGGCATTTGCCGACGCGCGCTTTCTAAGAGCTTTCATGTTCTTGCAAGTTCATTCTGGTCTGGTCCTCCGGAGAAACTCGGTGCCCTCAACACTATCGTCTTATATCGTGTGGGATAAGCGCACAAGAAAACAAAAGAACTCCTCATGAAAGACGGTCCGATTGCGGCTCTAGTGCTCATGCTCATGACTCGACCTGGCTTTAGTCTCTCGACGGATGCTTCAAAATTGCTGCTTTTCCCTCGAATCTACGCACGAAGCTTCTCTGAGGCAATAAATCAAGGATGCCTGGCGGTTCCTGGCCCTTACCTCAAGTACCGTGAAAAGGTTGGCGCGAAAGACGCACGATGGGACACGATGCAAAACTGACCTGGTGTTCTTCCGCTCGTCCTCTTTGCTCCAGGAACGAGAGAGTTAAGGATAATCGATTTCGACCTCCAGGAGTTCAACACTTCCTCGAACAATAGTCACTGTGGCTTTCGTACGATGTAATAAATCTATCGGCCACTATGGTGCTCATAGCTTCACACATCGGTGGAGAATTTGCGGCCGTGCATGGAGTCACACTCGAAACATCGCTGCAGGTTGAGGTACCTGTATCAATTCATTCTCGTTTCAAATCGAAATGGTCCACACTCTTAAGGTATATACGTCCCTAACCGCGACACTCACTGCACAGGGCCTCCCGAAGGGTCCCGTCGCTCGACCTGGTCTCGGCCATTCTCCGGGACCTCACATGATACAACGGATCGAACGCCCTCTACCGCTCCAACCTCACTGCGATGTCTGTGTGTCTTTTGGTTTCCACCTCTGATTTATTCATTGGAGTGTTGTTGTCATCCAGCAGTCACCACGCGAAATCTCACTACCTCCGCGAGGCTCACCGCCACGTCCGTTCCAAATTTATCTACATCCAAGACCTTGTAAAGTACGGTACCTCTCACACCGAGTACCTGGTAAATCTCACATCCTGGAATTCCGTGCGTCTTTTTATTCCTTTCCCGGCTCCTCTCAGAAACGTTGTTGACTAACATTGAACCACGCCGATCTCGGCAGACATGCTGAGGAAATATATCTAGAAGTTGTCGAGAAGTGTCCAGAATTATGAAGCATTGGATCCGGTCGGGTAACAGGTTTACGCCTGCACAGACCTCCACTGGCGACTGGCACTAGGCAACATTGTTCCGCTCCCGTACACTGCAGTGTACGTCCTTTAAGCAACCGCCTGTTTTTAAAAACAAAAATCAATGAATGTTCAATGAATAATTTGATTTTTTTTCATCTATTATGTGTTTCAGCTGGGGCAATCTCGGCTTGGCTTGAACTTGGCCACCCGGAACTTGACTGCGCAACAACTGCGCAAAGAATCATTCGGATCACAGGGTAGCAGGCTCGGTGCCGTATTTCCACGTGGTCTGTTTTTTCCGACCTCGTTTCCTCCTTCCTCCCTCTCCCGCAAAAGCTCATTCTTTGCAGCAAGGACCGTAGGCTACAATGAGATTCGCTTTCGCACCTCTTCTCGCTCTCGGCTCATTCCTCGGCGTCGCGGTCGCTCAAACGGCCCTGTTCATCAACACCCCGACTTTGTACGTCTTGTTTACGTGGCTGCTGCCCGCGACGCTTCTGACGATCTTTTAGGCCCCGCCAGGTACGGCGAAGGTCCTGATGTCTGTTTTTCTGTAAACTTAAGATTTTCAAGTCTTCTGTGAGACGACTTTGATTTCATTCGGCGGAGGAACTCGTGTGTCTTTTTTTCTTGTCTTTTTTTTTTTTTGGTTCACTAATCGAATCTGTAGCCGGATACATTGTCGTACGTGCTCCCCTGTGTTTCCGATCCTTGCATGTCCTGAGCTCCATCTTCTAGACGTACGGGTCTTGTTTTAATCCAGCACGATGCAAGTCGGCTCACGGATTTTTGCAGTGTCATCAGGACTGCCGACGAGTCTCAAGTTATCGTCTTTGGGGTGCCCACACCCCTCACCAACAACTCCATTAGCTGGCTGGTCACCGAGCCTGCTGGTTCGTAACCAGTATTTCCCCCCTCTTATCAAGGTCCACTGATGGGCCTGTCTAGGCACCAGCCTCGAGTTTTTGATTAGGGATTCGACTGGTACCGGCCAGAACACTGCGCCTTTCACCGTCTCCGGCGGGGGTACGCGACGTTTTATTTGTCTGCACACGCCGTTCTGACACCACATAGGCCCTGCCAGCTGCGGCCCCTCTTCCTCCACTGGCTCCAGCTCCGCAACCAGCTCTGCTCCATCTGGCTCGTCCAAGACTGGTTCCACGACCGCCTCGACGACGGTGACAACGTCCACCACCGCCACCACCAGCGTCCCAGTGACTACTCCCGCGACCACGCCCAGCGCCACGTCCCCGAAACCGTAAGCACGTCCCGATGTTTTCAGTCGACATGGAAGCTGATTTTACGCCCTTAGTTCCAGCACCTCGCCCGGATCCACATCTGGTTCGGCTTCGGGCTCCGCCCCCTCCGCGTCGCACACGAGCGGCGCGGCTTCCCGTGCCGGCCCCGCTGTCGGTGTCGCCGTCGCTGCCGCTCTCGGCGCCGCCTTCCTTGCCTAAGGACTTCGGACTACCCCTCTTGACTCTCGTACTTAGTACCCCCGACCTACCGGCTCACAACACGAGAGCCTTTTTTTCGCCTCTCACGAACATCTACGTACCCATATCTCAAGATTTGACTTCGTGGTTTTGGTTATATCAATAATAGTGACTATCCTGTTCTTTTCTGTAGTCTACGCGCGCGTTTGATTTGTTGTTACACTTGTGATGGATACCCTTTTCTCCTGGAGCGTGCATTTACTTGTACTTTGGGGGCCATGAAATGCAGAGTTCTGTGTTTTATTCTTGGCGGAGTTGAGGCTGCTTTTGTTATCGGTCAAAGCGAGAAATTCCTTACGATGTCATCCTCGGTGCTTCTTATATGCTTCTACTTATAGTTTATTTGGCAGGGTTCGGATTACATACGCCGAGGAAAACATTAATGCAGAAACTAGTATGTGATAGGTACGAGTCGTTCAGGCATCTCATCAAAGCCTCTGGAAACCCCGCTTTTGAGTCCATACTTGTCCGCTCAAGCTCCAGGAGGGCACCAGCTCTATTTCCGTCGATTAACCGGATTTGGAGCCAAAATACCGTCTCTTCAAATGCCCGATCGAGCGCCTCGAGGCTTAGCCCCTTGGTCTCGGACTGGAACGCGATGCTGAAGCCAGTGATACAGCGTCCAATGAAGATCTGGCTTGACGGAGCAGGCGATGGCGCACCCAACGGAAAATACAAACGCTCCAAGGGAAATCGTGTAGGTGCGGAGATTCGATCGGACAAGGCGCCTGGACCAACAGAGGATAACGCTGCGGTCGCTATAATGCTGGAGATAAGAAGCCTTTGAACAGTGGCCGAGATTGGTCCAAATTGTTTCTCGAATTGGGGCATGCCAACACTAGTCAGTAGATGACTCTGAGAGGAATCAAACCCCCAAAAGAAACCCCTGAGTGCTGAGGGTGGGCTATACATATGTCGGAATCGACGACTCAGAGAAGAACCTAAAAATATGTACCTGTCCGTGTCAGCTGTGAACAGGGTGGGCCATACATATGTCGGAACCCTAGACCGCAGCGCTCGGACAACGGTGGTAGAAACTCGGAGTTGGCTGTTCCCGCGCGGCTCGAATTGGATGTGGGACTGTGTTGTCTTCATAAGTCTTGTTTTCAGAAGGTAAGGAGGTTCGTAGAGAATCTCAACGCTAGCCATGCTTTTTAGGATTTGAGATAAGTCAAGGGGCGGCTTAATAAAATGACGCGCAGTGGCGCCTTTGATGCGCGTGGTCCGCTGCGCACTTGCCGCCATCAAATTCCCGAAATTGGAGTTCATGTGGAGGCGGAAATTAACAGGCGCCGTTTATTTCCACTGCGACAAGTGTCAGTGTGAAGGGGAGATTGTGGCCTCTTCCGTGTCGTATGTTTCTTTCTGTTTTCTTCGCACCAGTTTGGCACCAGCAATGACAGCATTCATTAGAGTATTGAAGGGCACCGAGATATGGTCACTGGTGGCCACGCATTAGCTTGTTGAAGCGCAGGTCGAGACTCGGGTATGGAAAGTCCTACTTCAAGTTCGAGGTATTCATGACACCTCGGAAGAAGAAGAAGGGAAAGCGTCGCAAGCACGGATTGTCAGCCGCCACCTTGTTCGTTTCCAGTTTTGCTTTGAGTCTGGGCTTGAAATCATATGCACGCAAGCGGGGAGACCAAGCTGGAAGGACAATCTCTTGAAAGGTGAGGAGAGTTATGTCGTCGAGGCCGCCGCGTTGGCATTCAACGTTCAACCGCTGTCGGCGCCAGCATTGAGCCAAAAGGTCAAGCAGGCATTGGCCCCTGAATGAGACCGCGCAAAGAAAAAATGGGAAGTGGGCCTTTTCGTAACATGAAGACGCCAAAGGTGTGAAGAGTCTCATCACAGCTCTCGAGAGTGCTAGGGATCACTCGGCGCCAGATCACCGCCTAGAAACAGAGCATTATACGAAGAGGCCACAGGTACAGAGTTAAGGTTGCGGCAAAATCCACGACCAGTGCGTCCGGATCTGGCACGGAACGAACGTGCATTGCATTGTCAGTATCGCACAGTCCGAGTCGCCTTTGAGAGGAGGGAAATGAATTGAAGCCATGCGGATACGATTGCGTTGTGGCTTGCAACGTGGAAGAGAGGAGGGACGGGACGTGAGTATTTGAGTATGTATCCGTGTATCCGTGGAGGAGATATCGACGTGCTCACTGAATTCACTTTGTGCTGCCATGCGTCTGGGCCGCTAAGCGAAAGATAGAAGATTGCGTGCATATTGTATTCGGTGTTTGGGGATTTAGGCGCCGATATTGATATCGCCAACGATTCGCGTTTTAGGTTGATGGATCGCATCCTGAGAAATAAATGCGCGATTTTTAGCGAGATGGAGCGTCGGAGACAAGATTTTAAGTGGGCCAAGTACTAGATAGGCTCGCCCACTGGATCGAGACGCTACTCCAACCCATCGACGGGTCCGATACTTGACGCTGTGGTCCCAGTAGCGCTGGCGGCAAAGAGAATTTCGAAGACAAAGTATTTTCCCAGAGACGAGGAAGTCCACAGCGCGCGAGGAGAAGTCGACAACGCATGCGAAAAATGGGGGAAGTACTGATAATCCGGCATTTTGCGTTGGCCAGTTCGCCGTTGCCCTTAAGTCCGTCTCCCATGCCCGCCAAGGCTACGGATTTTCGATTTTCGACCGCGGATAGCGTGTTGGCGGGAAAGGACCTAGGAAGCAGTTCCATTGAAGAGTACCACTTCTTGCGAATGCCTCCGCGACTTCGCGACTCGGAAAGCGCGGGACGCCAAGAGGCCTAGCTAGGGTAAGTACAGAGCACATGAGAAATTTAGAGAACCCCAGTTCACGTTGCCCAGCGCTGTTTCTGATACCACCCTCTGTTCTCGGGCGAAACGATGGGAGTCGAAGACTCAGGGTCGTAAAAGTGGGGGATTCCAATATCTTGGATTTCCGAACTCCGAGGCCAGAAACAACTGGGGACATGGATTGATTTTTGTGCTGTGTTTTGGAGTTAGCGGTAGATGGCCAGACGTTACATGGAGGATTTCTCAAGCCGAAGAAAATGAGGACTCGCGAGTTGTTCGATATCGTTCAAGTTGTCGATGAAGGCAGGGCAAAGCCACTGGCTGGCACGTGCCACAAAGTTTTCCTTGTTCTCAGCCGCCACCTTGTTCCTTGCTGGGCTTTGCTTCAATCTTCAGTCTGGGGCTTGAAATCTACCACCAGGACCTAGAATGCCTCCTACGCTGCGCTCCTCGCCCGCTGCTACACGAACCACCCGAAGTTCCACCAAGTCCCCAGCTCCTTCCCCAGAAAAACCATCGACTCCTGGAAAGCCGCGATACTGCACCTCTTGCAAGCGCCCACGAAAGGGCCATCCTCGGGAAGGCTGTCCATATGCAGAGGAAGTGACTCAGAATGAGACCTTGTCCGAATCGCGGACGAGAAGTGTCGCCGACGCGTTGGACGCGCTGGACCTCACGGCGGTGGACGTGGACGACGAGCAACTTGAAGGCGCGGAAAAGAAGCCGATGAAGACGTTCATACGGATGCCCGGCACGCTGCTCACCCCCACCAGCAGCTTCATGTACTCTCAATCGTCGCAGGCATCATGCAAAGATGAATCGCCACCAGCACGCGATGCCTCCTTCGCGTCTTCCGTTCCATATCTCGGGCTATCCCAGCTAACGGACACCGGTGACGGCCACGCCACCGGGAACGCCATTCTGCCCCCCGCCGGCCCCCGCCCACTCGCTCGTACTTTGACGAGCGAGGAGCGCACTGCGTTCACCGCGTCCCTCACCCATCTCGCCAAAGCCGCGGTCTACGTCCTCCCCACGCCGGACGTCCCGGCCATCTGCGCGGCCGCAGCCTCGCACGGCCTCGCCACCCGCACGCTCCCGCTCGACCACGCAGACACGCTCCTCGTCGTAGGGCACACCGCCGCCGCCGTCAAGGTGCTGCTATACCAAGTCGAGGCCAAGATGCACGCGCTCGTGCCGCCGCCCGCTGGCCGGACGCGGACGCTGAGCACGGCGGCAAAGGCGGTGGTGGTGGGCGCGGTGGGCGCCGCTGCTGCGTGGAGTGCACTCGCGTTCAGCTGATGATCAGACGCTGGTTCCTTTTTTTCTTTGTATCGCTCTCTATCGCTGTGTTATCATCCGTCCACAATCCTTGTAAATCCTTAATCAGTGGCAATGTTCTTCGAATCCAGTTCCCTCTCAGAGCAGTTGGATTCCAGGTCAGTGTCTGGTGAATCCGAGCTTTTCGATGTGGCTTATCGATAAGATAAACCCTAACCCTAAAAAAATCCGGTTCATGATGCTTCGGCCTTCAAGTTACCACCGGGTAAGTATGTACCTTAGGCCTGTGTCAGGTCCTGGGCCTGGCAGTTTCTTATCCTGATTCATGCCCTCTTTCCTTGCATCTCCCACCCAACGACCTCCGCCCCCACTAGTCTGTAACCCTTACCGCCGCCGAGACTCCCACCTCGTACGCGTGAGAGCCTGAGGGTCACGGTGTTCGCCGTCCTCCTGTGCAAGTTGAAGTTCCGTGGATGTGGAACGTAGGCTCAGCATCTTGTCGCAGATGTCGGATATCTTATTTACGGCGGCGACGTGTCAAGGTTGTGCGCCGGCTTCAATATTCCCGCTCAAACCTTCACAGCGCTCACTTCCTGCCCGAAAACAAAGCGCTTGGCTTCAACTTGGCTAGTCGACGTAAACCTCGGCTGTGTGAATATTGCCTCCGGCATTAATATTCATCCGGGAATCTATTACTATCTATCGACGGGGAACTACATAATGGAAACCTTGATGTTGCATCGCTAGCTGGCCACGATTTATTTGACCCCTCTCTAGAATGCATCTGGATAAGATTCAGGATAATAATATTGCTCATCTAGGTCCCCTTTCGGAACGTGCCGAGTTGTAGCGACAGTACAGTCCGGCCTATAGAATACTTTGGAGGCTGTGTGGTCGTCTAGCACTCGCACTCAACATTCCCGACTTCTAAGTTACCTCGGACCCGTCCCCTGACCCTGCCGCCCTGAGGCTAGTCTCCACTGCGGCTCTGCTTTAATCAACTCGAACACCGGACGCTGGGTTTCAGCGCCGGAACTCCAGGAACAATCAAGCAATGGGGATTTTTTTTCGTCCGGACGCATATCCTTTTTTCAGGTGCTTGCAAGTTTCTTGGGATGATATCCATGTCGGGAAAACGTAACAAAATTATTGACGCCTTACTTGCAACGGCAAGGAAAGGCTATCACAAGGTTTTCTCGATACAAAAGTTCCTTTCAAAACCTTGGAAGGGCCTTGGAAGCCCTTGAAATGCGCCTCTTCAGTTGCAAGGCTACTGGAAGTCTGGAACGGAACTTCCCAGCCAAATAGACTTTTTCGGACATCACTGATCCCGGCTCCGTGCCGTGTGAGTTAAGGACGCCACCTTCTGTCATTCTATGTCGGGATTACATACCACCTCCTCCACCTCCACCTCTTCCTCAAGCTGTGTCTGTTATTAATATCTTCTATCTAACTTCTATCCGGAGTACATCAAAGCAAGCACGAATGTTGCTCGCGCTGTCCTCGCTTGTGTGTACCTGCTCGCTAAAGGAGCTTATCTTCCCATGTGCGCCCAGTGTGCACCCAGTGTGCGGTGAGCCTCGGGTACGAATTCGGTCTGGAACTGGTTACATGTTCTTCAGCTTCATTGATGCTTGCCAACGCTATCAAACACCTTGATCGTTTCAAGGCGTTTTTTATCACACAGTTGAATAGGCTCCAGTCAACTTTCTCTTGCTCGCAAGATAGCGGGCGATCTGCTATGCAATACAGTACAGTACGTTTCAGATACCGATCTACACAATCTGGGTTCTGTTATCCTCCGGCTCGGCGCTCTTTAATCTGCCGCATGTGGTTTCCAAACGCCGTCTAACGCCGTTCCGCCTTTTCTAAACTTCTAAAAAGCTCAGTGATGGCGTCGATCTCTTAAATACTGGAACGGCCAAAGAACGACCGTGCTTTTGTTCCACCCTTACTTTCGCTGGCGGTAGTGCACTATGTCTGAAGAAGTGAGTGCACACGTTTCTCTGCTGCTCTCGTGTTCCAACCGATTTAACAGGCCGTCAACGTTGTTACTTTCCCCGATGCAGCGACGCCTCAGTCGAACTCCTCCGCCACCTCTACACATTCGGGCGAAGCCGAGAAGGAAAAGGCTGCAGTCGTAGACATCGTCAAATTCGACCCCGCTGCCTTGGAACTTCCTGCGAAGCTGGGACGGTCAAGTTTTACGCGGTGGCTGCATCGTGCGGAATATTCATGACGTTACATTGCTACTATTTAACCCTTCCTCTCAGATATTGCCTTTTCGTACTACCGCAAGACATTCACATTCATTTTCATAGCCAACTTGATCGCTTTCATTGTTTTTCTTGTCAAGAAAGATGGTCATCCGCTTGCGCCGAACGTCGGGAGTGCTGCCTCGGTCAATCTCATGGTTGCGCTGCTCTTCCGGCAGGAGAACTTCGTCAATCTCGCCTACGAGATCGCTATTTCCTGCCCCCATAGTGCCCCACTGTGGCTCCGCCGTCGCCTAGCCAAAGTGTTCCACTACGGAGGTGCGCACAGCGGTGCAGGTGTTGCGGCTGTGGTCTGGTACATCATGTATACCGCCGTCTTGACCCGCGACTACATCGACGGCCCGAATAAATGGGCCCTAGCCAATCTCACGACGTCCTACATCCTTGTCACCATGTTCTGCTTTATCCTCGCCGCCGCACACCCCACGCTACGGCGACGCTACCACGATTACTTCGAGGCCGTGCACCGCTATTCCGGCTGGGTCGCCCTTGCGACGTTCTGGATGCACTCCATCTTTGCCGCGAACCAGTACCGTGTGTTCGAGGCGGGTCCGCCGACCATTGGGCGCTACCTCATCAGCACCCCGAATTTCTGGACGCTTTGCATATCCACGAGCTGCACGATCCTCTCGTGGGGGCGTCTGCGCCGGCACGACGTCTACCCCGAGGTCCTTTCCAGCCACGCCATCCGCCTGCACTTCAAGTACCGCGACATGGCCCCATTCTACGGACTGAAGATCTCAACCAAGCCGCTGTTGGAGTGGCACGCGTTCGCCACGGTTCCCGACGACGACGGCAGTGGCCCGAAGGGGTTCTCGCTCGTCGTGTCGAATGCCGGCGACTGGACTCGGGAGTGCATCGCGAACCCGCCCAAGAAACTGTGGATCCGCGGGTACCCGATGCACGGCCTGCTGTACACCTCGAAGCTGTTCAAGAAAATTGTCGTCGTCGCGACGGGCTCCGGCATCGGCCCGTGCCTCTCGTTGTTCTACGCCGACGTCACCCCGCGGCGCATATTCTGGTCCACGCCAAGCCCGCAGGTCACATATGGCGAGAAAGTCGTTCAGGCGGTTAAAAAGGCGGACCCGGATGCCTGGATCTGGGGTATGTTTCTTATTCTCCTTTCGGAGTCGTTAAAATTGAACATTGAATGCATTCAATAGATACTCGCACTGACGGGCGTCCCGATATGGTTGCCATCACATACAAGCTCGTTGTTGAATCGCAGGCTGAGGCGGTGTTCATCATTTCTAACCCCAAACTCACAAGGCGGGTGGTTTTCGGCATGGAGAGTCGAGGTATCGCTGCCTATGGCGCTATTTTCGACTCTTAGTTGGCGGTAGCACAGGAGTGCGCTCCATATATGTACATCATACCCTAGATGCAATGTCGCCGTTTGTAGCCAAAAGCTCCAACATTTCTCACTCGTAAACTTATGTGTTGTAGCCGATTTGTACTGAACAAGGAATTCGCTGTGTAGAGAGACCTCCATATGCCAGTCCGCCTTCCATACAGCTACCGCCTTCAGATCTCCCGTTTCAGGTGACGGAGCTTTGATTCACTGTTCTTTACTCGTCAGTATTCACTACAGCCGACCTAATTGTCCTCCGAACCTATTTCAGCCCCTCAGCCCCTCAGCCGAGGTTTCCTCACTGAGTAATTGTCCAGAATTGTCCACTAGTAGCCGCACAGACATACCGGGGGGCAGAAAAATTGACGTTTACCTTTTTTCTTGTCAATTTTGCGACTAGTACTAGCGCTCCCAAATCACTCGCATCAGCGAGGAAAACATTCCACACAATTTCCGAATCGTCCCTAAGACCCGTGACATTTCCGAGAAGAAAGATATCACTCCTGCCCAGGTCTGTATCGCATATAATTCCGCTCCTCCGTTCTTCGCGCCTTCCCCTCAAAGTATTGGTGCGTAGGAGCGCTAACGTACGCTAAAGGGCTATCCCTGCGGAAATGATGAGCTTCCCGACGAAGACTGTCATCTGACCACTGCCATTGCCGAGAAAGGCGAGGCGGCAGATATATGGGTGGACTGGAGGAGTCAGTATCGTTGAAGGTCCCAGATTCGTTTTCCGTAATTCGCGCACCTCATGCGGTATAGGGATGAACTGCCTGGTGCTCGTTGATTCGCTGGAACCACTAAATGAGAGACGTTGAACCAGAAAAGGATTTTGAACCGTGGGAATTCGGCGAATGTCGGACATTTCGTCGGACTGACTTGGTAATTTTGAGATGAAAAATGGGTTTACAATACACGTTGGAATCGCTATAGTCATTGTGATTGAGATTGATGACCACTGGGTAAATGCCAGTGTTTCACGCACCAACTGGCTGGCCTAAAAGTCCCGTGGTACAAACAGTCCAACTGCGGCTGTCGAAGCCTGTCGTGCAACGTGTTTTAGTCAAAAACGTGAAGCTCGAAGAGGAACTTGGAGAAACCAAGGACTTGAATGAGAGCAGAAATAAGACGCGGAAATCGGCTGGTGTGCCGGTCGTAAGATCTTCAATTTATATTGAGTTACATATCGGCGCCTAAGAAGATCTAGAGCCTGATTAAAAAATACAGACGGCCAAGACTCAAATGAGTCTGCGAAGGCGGTGAGATTCTACGCGGAGCGGCGCCATTGACTGACCGCATCTTACCGGAAGGGATTCCAAGAACTTGCAACTTCCACGGTAACTCGGACGAGTATTGAGACGGTTGAATTGACATTCAACACGATGGCGGGGAGACACGTTGTTAGATAACGCTCCGGGATCAGCGCATTCAGGACATTCATCGCTGCCACATCATCGCGGCCGTACTTCAAGTCACCAGACGGAGTTCCGTGGATCATAAGTAACCTAGTGCTGGCCAAATGTGAATACGATACGGCAAATCAGTGGCGTATCGTATTATTCATTCGCCGTATCATATTCATATTCATACGCCATATCATATTCGTAGCATTGATATATAACCGTCATGCCATTTTAATTAGGTTGAATATGATTATATGAATCTATTTTGAATCTCCAAAAATATTCACAGTCTTCCCTCCACAGAAAAACACATCTGAAATGGGGTCAAAGTAGCTAGGTAGGAATCGGGGCCGTATAGTATTCGTATTTCGGTGAATTGATTCAAAATATGTTTCCTGTAGCACATTCTCGGCCAGCACTCAAGTAACCTGGAAACGAGATCCAGATTCCACTCAGCGGGAGCGGCCGTGAAATTCTCCCTACCTACCTACCACTGCATTCAGGCAGGCGCCTATATAACCCTTCATTCGCCGACTTTTAGTGATATTGCCTGGTGCAAACCGCTAAAGTGCATAATGCGCCCTGCATGGATTTCAGAGTTGATACTAATGCCCATTCGTCCACAGCTACATTACTCGAGCTGGTCCTCGTGCAACCCAACCTTTTCCGCCTTTCTAAATTGACAGTATGCGTACCAGAACCCCGATCGTCATCCTCACAGGCTGGCTCTTCGCCATATCCGCCGTTGTCGCAGCCCCCGTGGAGGTAAGTAGCGCGCATATAATAATAATATGGGTCATCCTTTACTCACGTTCGTTCCGGACAGGATCAATCCAGTTCCACATTGAACGTGGTATGTCTTCTACCCGTCAGTACTACATGTGTGCCAACCTAACCGCTCATCCACTGGCAGACATCCACGCCTATTTCGACGTCGTCTTCGGTGGCGCCGGTGAGTATTGGCCTTCCGTGATCTTGTTTGTCTGTTCAATCTTTCGTGTTTGTCAGTCGACCGTCAATGCGTCCTCGTCATCTGCGGTCTGAGTGCATACAGTTGATCCTGCCGGTGCCGAAATGTCGTGTATTAGTAGTTCTCAAGTTCGATATCATACACGTTTGAACGCCTGGTCGTTGAACTATTAGTCCGAGTCTGATACAGAACGACCGGGACAGACGGGCACCGTCCACCCCTCACTCGGCGCCTCAGAAGGGCCTCAGAGGATATCTGTCAAGCGACACAGACGAGCACCAAAGCTTCGACGACGTAACCCTCCTTGTAACAGACGTTGAACGTCGCGGCATGCCGACTCGGACATGCGGCAGACGGATCACTCCGACGGCGCGCCGCAGAGACCCCTGTGAGTTTCCCTTTCGATCATGTTCTCACCTCCTGCCCCTTACTACTCCTCTTCATAGTTCAACACATAATAATGTATACTATCATGCCGCCTTCGTGCATTCAATATATGTATCTTCGTTCGTTCGAGAGGATTTACCTTGCTAATGAATCCGATTGAGTCACGTTTCAACTGGTGTTGAGTAAAATTGGTCCCTAGGCATGTCACTTGCTGTAAGGCCCTGCAGGGGCCATGTAAGGCATATTTCACAGTGCGAATTTAGCAAAAAATTGCCGCGCGTAGTGCGGAGAAATTTACGTTGTTTACATGTGTAAAAAACATCTGCACAGTGTAAAGTCTGTAAAAATTTTGTTGTTACTTCACAAGAAATTAGGGATGACAATCTGTCTGCCGTCCGTATCGTGCTATATGGAGATCTGTGTTCATTGGCGGGCATGAGCTTCCCACAATTCGGCGGCATAACCCGGGAGGCTTCAAAAACTTCCCTGTCGGTGCATTTGGGACTGATTTAGGAGGGTATTTTTCACAATCTTTACAGGGTGGCTCTGAGGAGCCTTTGTAAAATATGTATTTTACTCTGTAATTTACATGTCTATGCCAGCATCAGAATCAACGAAACATTACGCCGTTTGTTATTTCCAACTTGCCCTGGGACTCGGAAAGATCCGCTGACCAAGACCAACTCGGATCTAGTGTCTGAACTCGGTTATGCGGATAAACGGACAAGGATAAGCAAGAATATTGTAGCCCAGCGAAAGTGAATTATATGGAAGCCAGGGAGGTGCGAAGAATATTGTTCGGCACGGCAGATACGCGTCCTCGGCACTATCAAAGAAGGCGATTACAGAGCGGTAATGACAACCTTTATCTGACACAGTATATAAGGATCCTGCGGGTCCTGCTTTACACACAGAATTCCAATGGTCGTCCGTGTAACACACCTAGGAGGCACAGCTTCGAATGTCACTGTCGGGAAGGTTTCAGTGAGTAGGTTCTTCCACAATGCAATATGTTTTACTGAGAAATTTGCCCTGTAGCATGGACTCATGATGATGTGGTACGCACAATTGACTCCTTGCGGATTGAGGGAAACTAAGAGCACCTTCGCAGTATCCCCGTAGGTGGAAAGTCGGACGAGGACTGCTTCGCCTCCATCAAAGCCGGCGTAGATGCTCTACCCGCAGGAGCCAAGATGTTTTTAAACAATGGTGCATATTTCTTCGTCGCACTCTCCTCACACAATCTCACTTCAGCGCAGGCGAATTTTATTCGTCAAACTGGAGCACGGAGAACCTCGAGCTTCTTTCGCGCTTCTATGCCAAGTACCCGGAATACGTCGAAAAGACTTTTCTCTCTGTCAAAGGCGGCGTACTTCCCGGCGGTATACCTGACGGATCGTACGCCTCTCGATGTTTTGGGATACATCGCAAACTAACTGCCAGTGAGATAGGCTGGAAAATCTGCGTAAAAGCGTGGCCACTATCACGAAGGCTCTCGGTCCCCACAAGAAAATGGACCTCTATCAACCGGCCCGAGTTGATCCCAAAATACCTATCGAGAAAATAATGGAAAACCTTGTTGTTCTCTTAAGAGAAGGGTATTTTTCACACATCGGGCTCTCGGAGTGCCTTGCTACGACGTTGCGGAGGGCTCATGCGGTATGTATGCATTATTTTGTAGGGACGCGGATCGTTAATTTCTGGCGTGTAGGTGCATCCAGTCACTGCTGTTGAGATCGAAGTGAGTATTTGGTCCTACGCAACGGAGCAGAAGGACGTCATCTCGACGGCGGCGGAACTCGGAGTCTCTGTTCTCGCTTACTCGTCAGCATATTCTCTTCCCGAACTACTTGCCCTCTAAAGTCTGTTGCATTGCAGGCCCCTCGGCCAAGGCTTCCTCACTGGAGCAATCACCAGCCGTACAGACATACCTGGTACGCAAGAAACCGTCGCATACCTTTTTTATTCTTTCTGATCGCTGCATCTCAGAGGGCGACTGGCGCGCCCATCTTAGCCGCTTCAGCGACGAAAACATGCCGCATAATCTGCAGATCGTTGCCAAGATCCGGGAAATCGCCGAGAAGAAAGGGGTCACCCCCGCCCAGCTCTGTATCGCGTGGGTTGCGGCGCTGGGCCCACACGTTATTCCGCTCCCTGGCTCCTCGTACGTCCATGTTCCCATTTGTCTCGGAACTACGTATACCTACCTAAAGTCCCGACGTTAGGAGCGCCAAACGGACACGGGAAAACAGCGCTGCCGGAGATATTGAGATTTCTGACAAAGAGCTGGCAGAGATCACTGAAATCGCAGAGAAGGGCGACTTTAGAGGCAGCAGATATATGGGCGGGCCGGAGATGCAGTATCTTTGGGGATGATGCTGGATTTTGATTATTTGTGGTTCCCGGAGCTCACGGAGTATCTTGTATGTCTAAATCTTTGGACGTGTGCAATAGGTGAAACAACTAAACGAGTGTCTACTTTTGGCCGCGAAAGGATTTGAACCGTGGGAATTCGGCGAATGTCGGATATCGCATCGGACTCTCATCCGATGGCAACCTCTTAAGTTCCTACGCCCCTCGCAAGGCCAATACCCTGTTTTCCGAATCCTGGCTTGCCTGCGAGTGCTCTGGCTCAACTGGCACTTATTCTTGAACCCTCAAAGGACCACTGGTACCGTTTCAACCGATGCCTTATGGGGATCCCATGCTCCTGCTTGTGGAGTCCTCGTTCAAGACTGAGGCTTAATCAACGAACTAGCACTTCCATTTCGGGTGACGCGGGAATCCGATACCAGGTTTATTCCTCGGCTAGGTCGTCTAGCGTCGTTGAACTCAAAAGAACAATCACCGCGGTACCCCGCCGTACTTTTTAACATCGATCGATATTCTGGAGGCCAAGATTTTCAATTGGTCGATGTCATACATACTATAATTCCACCATGCCGGGAAGGAATCGTCAAGACACGACCTTTCTGGTAGTATCAGAAATAAACCCTAAACACGATTCATGATGCATGAAACGGCGAAGCGTGCCACGACCAAATGGTGCGTAGGCGTTCCTTGTGGCCAATTAACACGACCGAACTCAACTGCACCTACATAGGTACTGTAGGCTCCGCTCGGCAGAAAAGTACAAAGAAGCAGTTCATTCTGCGACATTGTTGAGACTCCACCCCGAGACCCTCTCTCATAACACTGATTCAACTGTCTCGCATCCTTTTACTGTAACACTCGTAAGCATTCAACTTGCCCTTCACTCGTCATTTTTTTGCCTTCAGAACGAATCCAACATGTTGTTCCCATCTTGTCCGAGGGATGGATAGGAGGCACACTGGAGAACAGTGCTTTCACTTCGCTATACAATGGCAACCCCGGCTGCGATGGGCCCTCGGATTTAATTGCGACTGCAACTCTCATTTTCACCCCCAAGGTCAACGACATTCACCCGATCGACGGTGACCCCAGTTTGATCACGGCCTTGCAAGATTTCAGAGCGCAGCAGAATTATCGACTTGGACTCGTTGTGACCCTTTATAACAGTCTTATTGGTCAAGACGACGCTGGTGTAATTGGCGATTTTCGTTGGGCCCCCGATTGAATTCTATCTGCCCAAGAAAGTCTTTTGGGGACGGGCACATCGTTCATAAACGCAGCTTTTCCTGAACCAGCAGCTCAGAACCACGGGATTAGAGTCAACAATCTTGTAGTCATTCAGTCTCTATAAATGTGTCCAGGGAATACAATCGTGCCCCAGACCTCAAGTTCAACGTCATCCATGCCCGAACATTGGACTATTAGTCTCAACCCGGTACAGATAGATACACATATAAAAACGCATGAGCGCTAGAGTTGCGGCGGGGACTTGACCTTCCTTAAATCGGCCGCCACTTTAAGACTCAGACTCGGGAGTCTGAGTCGAAACCCATTTCGGAATCATTGGAGCCAGTGTTGGAAGACCGGCCGTCGAGTCTGTGAATACTTTAGTTGCGTAATCGCACCGTGTTCGCCTCGATATCCATCCCAGACGCGCTAACGTTGGCGACCGTCACGCGTGACTTGACGCGTTGTTTGATTTACCGAGTCTCGCCAAACAGAGCTCAGGTTCCTCCCATCAACCTCCCATCAATCTTAGCTGGTTTTCCGGGTTGTTTCCCGGCTAGAACAGAGGTGAAATTAATCTAGGACATCAATTAAATGCTACCCTCGAGCAGCTCGAGCCTCTCAGCTTACTCACACTCTCAACGTCCGACATCTGCTTTATCTCAACGACCACCGTCCAGTGCCTCTCAGCGTCCTCCATCCAGTCTATCGTCTCGTCCTTTATCCAGCGCGAGCACACGTCCGATTTCCCGCATTTCCCAGCGGCCGCATTCACGCCATGCCCGCTCAAGGCTCTTGCCGTTTTGTCAAACCCTTGTCACCCAAGTCACCGGCCTGGCCGCGGTAGATGACGACGGGACGTTTCAAACTGCGCTCGAATATGCGGTCAAGAGATTAGAGAGCACCACGATGACCAAGGCTGCCACAGGCGTAGATATGGGGGTTATCGATCGTCAGGTTCACGGGTGAGCTCGCATGCGTACATCGGGCATTGTTCAGCTGACAGATTGCAGCCATTCTCAGAAGGCACGAATAAACTCGCGGGACGCGCTCGCAGACGCGCTGCAGACGGCTTATCAGCGACTCAAGCATCAAGCAAAGCAAGAGAAGGATTTGGACCAAGAAATCAAAGTATGCAGGCAGCAATATCCAAGTATTTAGATACTAACGCCCTTTTATCTAGATGTCTCGTCTTCCGGACCATCTGCAGTTCCTTGTACGTGGCATTCGCTTGTATTGCTCACCATGCTAATCGACGCCGCAGATGGCGCTTTCGTCGACGGCGACACCGGCTACACTCGCCTACGCAGACAGCTACCTCGAGGGCATCAGAAATCCTCCTGCTCCTCCCCCAGGGCTGACCTGGGCCGACATCTTCGGCGACGACGACCCGCTCGAAGTAGAGACCAGCGGAAGCAGCAGCGGTGCCTCCCTCTCCCCTCTCGACTCCGACGACCTGGAGCTCGACGACGAAGACGACTCGTTCTCGTCCCTCGATCCTGACGACGATCCCGTGCCACAGGCCCTGCCGCCGCGCACCGCCGAGCCGAGCCGTCCGCCGCACACGTACGCGCACCGGAAGGAGTTTGAGGAAGTGCAGGCGCGGCAATACTGGCGCGACGACTACGTTTGGCGGGGCGATGCCAAGGGAAAGGCGCGGGCGTTTGATCTTGGGGATGCGTCCACGCTCGGGCCTGCCCTTCGACACGTTCTGGCGCAGGAGCGCGGGAGCCTCGGTGCCGTGGAAATGCAACGCGAGGTGGGGGATTCGTCACATTCTCGACTTTCCTTATGCTCGATCACAGAGGTACATCGATGAGCAGGATGCTGTGAGGGAGATATTGATGGCGCTGCAAGGCCGCAAGAACATCATGTTAGCGTTGACAGATAGCTCTTATCAGGTAGGGAAACTGCGTCACTTTGCTATTTTGTTGACTAACTATTGTGAAGGAAAACCATTCCACGCCTAAACTGATACATCTCTCGCTAACGTCGCAGTCGTCTCTCCTCTCGACACTCGCACAGACTGCGACAACCGCGCAACAACTGCGTAGTTTTGTAGCCTTCGTCTTCACCTCTTCCGCGTCTGCACAGCGGATGCAGTCCCGCGCGGCGCAAAGCCGGACGCCCCGGATGACACGCACTCTAGAGGCGTTCGCGGACGCAGTCGACGCCGAGCTGCGTCTCCTCGACAAATGGTGTGCGGCGCGGGAAGAGGCCATCTGCCGTGTGCGCGCGGGCGGTGCGCCGGATGGCACGCAGCTCGTCGTGAGCCTCCTAAACACGCAGAAAGCGCTCCAAGACGCGTTCGAAGACGGGCTAGGAGTCCTCCTCGCTGCCGTAAATACCATCGCGACGTGCGAGCATCGGCGATACGCACTCCGCCCCCGCCCGCCCGCGGCGCTCAGTGCGCTTCTGCTGGACACGCTATTGGATGCGGTCCAGGTTCACCGCGAGCAAGGGGGCGGGCGCGTCGCCGCGGACATGCTCATGCGCGTCTTCGTTGTGTGCGCGGAGCCAGTGTGGGGCATGGTCGGAAGGTGGCTGAAGGTCGGGATGGGCTTGGGCGCGGGGATGGGCGGGGGGCAGGGCGAGGACCTCGACGACGAGTTCTTCATCGAGGGAAGCGGCCTCGCAGTTGGGCTTACCGGCCTCGGCCTCGGTGTCGGGCTCCTGGATCCCGAGTTCTGGGCAGAGGGGTACGTTTTGCGGGACGGGGTCGTGCAGGACGACGAGCAGGACGGGGATGACATCAACCGCAATGGTCGGGCGATCCCCTCGTTTTTGGAGCACGTCGCCGTGCCTGTGCTGCAATCCGGGAAGGCGGTGGGTTTGCTCCGGGCGCTTGGTGTCCCACCTGCCGTCGACGGGCCCACGTCCTTGATCCATTGGCGCTCCTTTGGCGCGCTCCTGGCCTCCGGTGCGTCTCCTGACGATTCATATACCACCCAGCAACTGTCCTCGGTCTCCGTCGACACCCTGTCCCGGCTCGTGTACGAAAAACTGGCTCCGCATTGCGAAGCGACCGGCGCGCTCCTCGGCCGTACGCTGGTCGAAGAGTGCGAGCTGCTGCGCCATCTTTCTGCCGTGGAGGATCTCTTTCTCATGCGCCGCGGCGATGCGATGAGCAACTTTACCGATGTGCTATTTGCCAAGGTATGAATCGTGGTCCTGCGCAACGTGAGGAAGTAACCCTGACGGTGTTTCAGATGGATAGCCAACAGGCGTGGGGCGACTTCCACTTTTTGAATACCGCCTTCCGCGACGTCGTCGAGGCGGGCTCGAGTACCGGTGCCCAAGAATGGGTCCAGCCCTCCCTCGTCCGGCTATCGTATCGCGGGGCCAAGGATGGAGGCAGAGGTGTGAGCCGAACCGTCAAGGCCATCAACGGACTCCTCGTGGAATACGCTGTGCCGTTCCCGATCGCGTACATCTTCTCGCCACGCATCCTGCAGGTGTACGGAGAGGTGTTTGTGTTCTTGCTGCAAATCCGGCGGGCGAAGAGCATGCTGGAGCGGATCCTTGTGCGCGGCGGGGTGGGCAGACGTGGGAGCCTCGGGAACGAGTTGAAGTCGTTTTATGCTATCAGGAGCCGCCTCAGCTGGTTTATCAAGTGAGTTCGTCAAGATTTCGTGTAAGCCTACCCTGATGCGCCGACAGCACGATCTTGAATTTCCTGACGACGCATGTACGCAGACACGACCTTGGAAGCGTTTGAGATATTGACCTGGGCATGTAGGTTATTCACACCCAAGTTCTCCAGTTCCACGATACCTTCAAGAAGGCCAAATCGCTGGACGAGATGATTCAGGTCCATAATGAGCAGTAAGTCAAATCCACAACGATCATTGCTGCCTCTCATGCTCCCCAGCATCGAAAAGATCCGGGGCCGGTGTCTTCTACAAGCCAATGTGCGTTTCCGTTTCTCTTCTTCCTTTCTGAGTGTATCTTGACGTCAATAAAAGACTTCGGCGCTTCACCGAGCAGTTATGTCTGTCCTCGATATGTCACTGCACTTTTGTGAAACGTTTGTCACGTTCGCGGGGAACACGACCGTCACCCACGACGTCTCTCGCCAATCGATCATCTCCAAGCGCCATCGGAGTCGCCGGCAGCGATCGCAGCGCAAGAATGTGGTCAGCCTCTCACATGTACAGCTAGATTCGGACGAAAGCTCCGAGGACGACGGAGACGATGAGGTTGACTTGGAAGGGCATGGAGACGACGAGGGCCTTGGGATTGGCGATCCGTCCTTCTCAATGGCCGCGTCGTCCATGTCCTCCATCGAGGATGGATACAGTCGCATCGACAAAATGTCGTCCGAGCTGGACGGACTGGTGCGGTTTGTTCGGAGAGGCGTCGAAAGTCTTGCCGGAGGGACGGGTGACGCGGCGGCTTCATTCAGCGTGCTTTCTTTCGCCTTGGAGGATTGGGACTTCTGAGGCTTGCATGGTATGTTAGTCAAATCACAGAGTTCGGCTTCAGAAATCTCCACAGCCACAAATCACCGCCACTCATTTCAGAAGGAACATGAATACTGTACACAAGGGGTGGCTAAGTCAAGACTTCCGGCATCAACTACCCAAAACCTCCCATCAAGACCCCGTAAACCAGTGAGACCACCACCACCACACGGTCCGCTGATCCGATTCCCAAATGTGGAAGTCTCGTCCGTGAGTTTTCTCTGGCATTTGGCATTGCACCGAGGCATAGCATAGAGTTAGACTAAGGCTTTTAATCGACATTACTGTGTGTTTGGGCACCTCGACTATTTTTAACTGAGGAGGAAACTCTATATTTCAGTGTGTACATGGCAGAAAATCAGGATAACACCTCCAAAGCAAGATCTTACCAGTCTTCTACCTCGATAAAATTTGAGGATCATAAAATCTTCAATTGGTACAGGTTAACAGAGCTTACTGTGTCGTTCCAGGTCAGTCAGAGTCACTGAAGGCTCATTTTACATGTTGTTGACATCTGTTGTCGATCTCACCTTATTGGGTCACAATTTCTTCAGCCACCAAGTTTGACCCATGGCGTTGAGATTTCTCATTTAAATCTGTGTAGGTGGTCGAGATAAAGTACCGGCACGTCCTCCGTAGGTTCTCTAAGGCAAAGAAGGTGCACCAGCAAGCTTTCCAAAAGGGTAGACGATGTGAGGACCCCGGAATCGCATCACGTGCGGTTGGGGGGTCCATATCCGGTATTCAGCTTTCCGTGACCCCTTGACTGCAGTGTTGCGGTGACCCCGGGTCATGACCCCTGGTCAAAGGACAAGGGTCGGCTCCCTTCGAGTTGACCTGACCTGACCCAGGGTTACCCCGGGGTCAGGTCATCGGAGCGAAATTTAATTTGCATATTGTATACTGCTAATTATCATTGTCTATGATATTTTCGTCGGGCCTACGGTGCCCTGGGCCATCCTCCGCCTTGATGTTGTTTAAATCCAATGTTCCATCCACCTGGTAGGACCCGCCCCATGTCGAAACAGTGTTGATAAAAGTCAGTCGTCCACTCCAGATTTTTTTCTTCTTGGCACTCGCTGGCGGCATCAAGGCGGCATTGACTTGAGTCGCGACTCGGGATGACACTTTGATGGATGGATGGAACACGTGTTATTAGCTAATCGGGCGCTTGACCCGCCTTGACCTCCCGAGCCCGAGTTGACTGACCTGACCTGACCACTTGACCCAGGGGTCGGGTCAACGACCTGACCTGACCTTCGCAACACTGCTTGACTGTACATATCAAGTCTTGAAAGGCCTTAGTTGAAGCTCGACCAACTGCATATAGACCTTAAGTGATTCAATATGGCTACAGTGATCAAGAGGAGGACCCATGATAATGGTCGGGAAGGCCTGATGTGCGAATCCTGACATATAAGGCCCAAAATTTCGCGAAAAAAAAATCGAAAACGCTCCTTTCGCGAAAAGAACGATTTTGGCTTCCTCAGAAAGCGTGGGAATAATAAAAATGTCCTGACATTTTGCCTAAATCAAAATCAGGCCTTCCCGACCATTATCATGGGTCCTTCAAGAGGCCGCCGGATCCCAACCAAATCCGACGGAAAGTTATTCCCAGGCCTAGCGGCGTTTTCCATACACGGAAATTTCCAATGCCTTTTACCCAGCCATCAGATATCTTGCCGCGGCCCGCGATCTCCCTGATTCTCATGTACTCGGAAGTGTTGCGCTTAGTCGATGTCAATGACACTGGGAGCTTGTCGTAAGTACATATAATGCAGCTCCTTTCCATGTCCGCCCGTCGAAAGCACAATGGTCGTCCGCGTAACACACCTGGGAGGTACCGCGTCGAATGTTATTGTCGGACGAGTTTCTGTGAGTACCTTCATTTCATGCAGAGGCACTTGAATGTCAAATTAAGAGCGCAAATTTGCTTGTAGCATGGATTGATGATGTTCTGGTCCGTACCCTTCAAGTCCAGTTACACTGGTCGGCAGGCTGAACACCAATTCCCACTTGCAGTATGCCCGTAGGCGGGAAGTCCGACGAGGACTGCTTCGAGTCGATCAAAGCCGGTGTAGACAATCTGCCCGCTGGGACCAAGATGTTTTTAAACAGCGGTACGCACTGTCCGGTCAGCGCCCAACCGCAAAGTGTCTCAAAAAAATCTCTTTGCCGCAGGAGAATTCTACTCCTCCAACTGGAGCACGGAGAACCTCGAGCTTCTTTCGCGTTTCTACGCCAAGTATCCCGAGTACGCAGACAAGACCTTCCTTTCCGTCAAAGGGGGGGTAGTTCCCGGGCGCCGCGAACCCGACTGCTCGTGAGTCCTGAAACATCGACTGGTATACTAGCAACGCAAACTCACTACAATACGTAGGATGGAAAATCTGCGCCGAAGCGTGGTCAACATCACAAAGGCGCTCGGGCCGCATAAGAAAATGGACCTGTACGAGCCAGCACGCATCGACCCCAAAGTACCCGTCGAACAGATGATGCAAAGCCTCGTTGTTCTCCTGAAGGAAGGGTATTTCGCCCACATCGGCCTCTCAGAGTGCCTTGCCGCGACGCTGCGCAGGGCGCATGCAGTATGTTGTTTCATGTAATTTTTTTTGTCCTCAATTTCCCGTTCGCAGGTGCATCCCGTCACCGCAGTCGAGATCGAGGTGAGCGTGTGGTCGTACGAGAAGGAGCAGAAGGACGTCATCGCGACGGCTGAGGAGCTCGGTGTCTCTGTCCTCGCTTACTCGTCAGTATATCCAATTGCAAAGAGTTCAACCACTTACCACTTGATCGCAGTCCCCTTGGACGCGGCTTCCTTACTGGAGCCATCTCGAGCCGTGCAGACATTCCTCGTAAGTGGATTTTGTGCCTTTCTTTTCTCTGTAAAATAAATTCCACCAGAGGGAGACTGGCGCGCCCATCTCACGCGCTGGAGCGAAGACAACATGCCGCACAATCTGAAGATCGTCCACAAACTCTTATCTATCGCCGAGAAGAAAGGCGTCACCCCCGCCCAGCTCTGTATTGCGTGGGTCGCGGCCCTCGGCCCGCATGTCATTCCCCTTCCCGGATCGTCGTGAGTCTACCGCTCCTCTCCTCTCTCCATCGCAACCAAACGTAAGTTTGACTTACACGTTCTGTGTTGGCAATAGGAAAGCCACACGCACGCTCGAGAACTGCGCCGGCGGGGACATCGAGCTTTCTGCTGAAGAGGTGGCGGAGATAACTGCTATCGCTGAAACGGCAGACGTCAAAGGCGACAGATATGCTGGAGGGCCAGAGGGGCAGTATCTTTGGGGATGATATGACTAGGTGTCTGGAATTGCGAAGAGCGTGTACTCCCTCTTGGTTCACAAGTGTTATGTATCTGTGGAGGTGAAATGATCAACTTGAACTTGGAACGAAAGGGAGGGACATCTTGCCCCGATGCTTTACGATTGATTTAACATATATATTTATGAAGAGGCATGGAAGAAGGATCGGACCCGCGGTTCAACCTTGAGCTACGATTATTGTTGAACGTTCGACAGTCTTCGCGACACAGCATTAGTACATCTCAAGGTTTCGCAAGGTCGACGTCGCTTTGCCGCCTCTGATCTCCAGCTACAAAGGTGCAGTGCCACGCTGAACTTGGTGTCAGACATTGGGCCCATGGGCTCGGAAGCAAGCTGATGTCAAGTATTATATGGTTAACTGGACCTTCAGACCGATGGATGTTTCATCCTGGGGAAAAATAAATCAGGATTTTTTCTTTTGGCGAATGTACAGACATGTATCAAGATCTCAAGTCGAGTGTGCAGGATGCGGAACTATTGTGCATCTAGATCAAATTCTTGCGCCTAGGTCCGACATAAATATCCATCCCTTGGTCGACGAGCCTTCGCAGTTCCGCGATCGTGAAATCATCGAGTCGCAAGCTCGGTTTGTTGTCGGGCCACAGCAGCCGAAACGTCCGAAGCTGCAAGTTGGCTTCGTCGTGAGGAGATGAACATCTGGAGGTAAGTGCCTGGAGCAGAGACGAATCGACATTGGTGGCGCAATTCTCGAAAGCGAGCGATTGCAGATGGAGAAGGAAACCACTGTCCTGGGCGCGGTCCAACTTGGAGAAGAAGCCCGATGAAAGCTCCTTGCTCGGGTTGTAGACCATGACATCTGTCAGGCCCGGCAAGGATGAAAACCATTCCACCTTGAGATCCAAATCGCAACCCATCTCGACGTAAAATCTCCGCAGCGAAGCAGAACAGGACGCGAGGAGAGAGATATAGTCGCCATCGCTCACACTCTTGAAGTGGAGATTTTCTAGGGCAGGTAGGCAAAGTAATCGCAGGATATCGGTCGAACTCTCGTACTAGAAACGGAGGGTTTGGAGGCGCTCGTGGGTTATGCGGGATGCCCCCTTGCTCGAAGACTGCACCTGTGCGATCACTCCCTCGCAACCAGACAGTAACGATTTCGACTGAGGTGGTGACATGAAAAAAGTCGCCCGCGGTCATGCCGCTACAAGTGAATTACGAAAGGTGAAATTCGGATGGTGATGCACTTCCCCTCAAGGTAAGTTGCTTCAACCGAGCTGCATCGACGAAAATTGTGGGGCGAAGAACGGGACCGGGACCGCCCCCATAAAAAGGCAGGGAGATCTCGAGTTCCTCGAAAAGCGAGAACGGCCCCGCACCCTCCATTTTGATGAAGTGGTCTTTCGTAAGTCGAAACGTAACACTCTGTAGTCGGGAAGCATGTCGACGAACCAGAGCTTCGACTATGTCTGATCCGTCCTGGAAATCGTTAAGGCTGAAGGAGAGTGGAGAGCAGCCAGCACGGCTGAACCAGTCATCAACTACTGCCTTCATTTCTGTTTGAATGGGGGGTCTCCGGACGTAGAGATGGAGATGAGACCATAAACGAGGAGTCGAGATGGCGATGGACCTCCAGGTCGCGCAGACCTGTAAAAGGAGAAGAGGAGCTTCAAGGGTGTCGAATGAATAAGTGGATATCGGTCCCCGGAGAGGAAGGCATTGGTAGAAGATTTCGGACGTGATTTCAGATGGAAGGGTCAAGACCGGATAAACGACACGATCTAGTTCCTGCTGGACGGGCTTTCGGATATCCTCAAGCTCTTGAATGCGCAGCCTGTGCTCGAAAATGGCAGAATCCAGTTCGGCTAGCCGCGCGCGCAGGGCCGTATGGACTGTTGGTCGCAGACCGCAGAATGGCAAGATCCAGTGGCGGTGCCTCTATTTGTCGAACAAATACATAGAAATACAGAAAGAGAGAAGAGAGAAAGAGAAAAAAATCGTCCGCCGATCCGCATGCGCTCTCTCATCCCCAGCACCTTCTTCTCTCACCCCCTCCCCCTCCGCCATATTCGTCCACCAAAACAAAACAGGTAAGGAAACCATTATCGATTGACACCAGCAAGAGAGTGCGTCCACGTCCGATCTTGCTGGCTCGATGGCGATGGCGATGGCGGTGGCTGGCGTGTCGGCGGTCCAGGCGTCCCCTTTCCGGCGGCACGGCAGCGTCGAGCTCGAATCGTCCCATCTATTTCCTAATTGGTACTGGTGGCGGCGAGGAGGGCGGGCGGCGGAGAAGGAAAGGAAAGAGGTGGGTGAGGGTAGAGCGGGCACAGGGTAGGGCGTATTATACAGACGGAGAAAAAGGCTCCGCCAACGCGGACGCCTTGCACAGTCGGACGGATAGACGCGAGAGGAGCGGAAGCTGGGAGGCGCGGGGAGCCTGGGGCGGGGGCTTGGCGCCGGTGCGAGCCGCGAGGGCCGAGAGGGGAGGGGGGCGACAGACACCTAGCAGATGGTAGCACGTTAATGGAATGAAGAGAAGACGATGGAGAGATGTTGACGAACCATGAGTAATGGCAAAGGAGATATATTTCTCCTCAAACAGTGGTTCCGCCGGCGCGCCCTGCGCAAACTCCTCGTACGAGGGGAGCTCTTCCCAGTCGCACTCTTCGTCGACGAACACGGCATCGATCGTCTCCTCGAGAGACCCGCTGTCGCTGACTAAAGTAATTTCATTGTCGACGACCTCGATGGTCGCGTGACAGGGCTCATCGACGACAACACGCCCCAGTTGCTTCCTCGATGTCGCCGCGGAAGAGAGGTGAAGGAGGAGGGAGATGTGGGAGGGACGGGATGGAGCAGGAGGCTTGAGCGCGGGAACGTAGACCTTCTCCTCTACATTTGTCGACTTACACTCCCCCTCGACGACCAACGTATTCTCCGAGTCGTCCTCGGCAACCTCCTCGATCGCTTGACAAGTGCTGTCCTGGAATCTTGCAGCCGCCAGAGCCCACAAGTGAGACAACCCAGTACGGTGTTGAGGCACTTGAAGCCCAATACCGGAATATGAGAAGCACCCTATACGCGAGACTTTGACGCGTTCACCAAACCCACTTGCCGGGGTAATGGACACCTCGTTGATGGCATAGCGGGCCCCTTCGACGACAATGCGCACCGGTGACTGGTGCAAAGTGGCGGCGGCGGAGACGTGGCGGAGGAGGGGGAAGTAGAAGGGGTGGGATCGGCCGTAAGGCTTGAAGTTGATTGCGTCAATCTTGGTCTTGACGACTGCCTTCGACCCGAGCACGAGGATCCTAGTTCCCACCGAGTCGTCCTCGACGACCTCCTCTATGAACGCGTGACAGACGTCGTCCGCAGATCTTGAGGCCGTCGCGGTAGCCAGAGCAAGCAACAACCCCAGAACGAACTGCCAAGCCTGTGCATGAGGACCGGGAAGGCCGAGGCAAGGACGAGAATGGCACGTCGATGCGCGGGAGACTGAGGTGATGACGAGCACCGGCGCTGTCAGGTACTCGATCCGGGGGACCAAGGGGCATGAGATTGTCCGCAGAATGATCCTCAAGGGCCGTGGAATTGTTGGTCCCAGGAGTAGCCGGCGAGGGTTGAACTGGTTGCTGCGAGGTGTTGCGATACCATGGCGGGCCGCAATGCGAAGGCAAGGTACTTGAGTGTTGTTACGCCACTCAAAGACCGCGCGGCTGACCACGAGAAGAAGAATCTTGCCGTTATTCTTGCGGATGGGCGTTGTTGCGGCCTGAAGGAGATGCCGGATTATAAGGATTACTAGAAGGTCGTGGACGACGAGAACGCCGAGGACGACGACGACGAGGGACTGAACCGAGATTCCAGAGACGACGGTGAGGACCTCGACGGTGTGGACCGGGGCAGACAAACTCGCGCACAAGGCGTTGAGGAACTGGCCGCAGATAAAGGAAAAGAAAAGGGCGAGGCAGAAGGTCGTGGAAGGCATTTTTGCTTGGGGGTAGTGGTGGTGGTCACTGAGAGAGAAGCGAAACGGGGTGGTCGGGCTTTATACTCCACAGTGGCTGACTGGTGGCTGGCAATTGTGGTTGTTTAGCTGGCGATACTATTGGTTATTTGACTGGTTGTTCTGAACAACTTGAAGGTCAGCCACCAGTCCAATTGAGAAGCAATGGAGAGTGCAAGAATAGACAGCCCGATTCTGGACAGAAAGAGGAAGGATCCAAATGCGTAGCCCATGTTGCTCAGCGCGGTCCTTTAAAGAAGTAACTTGAAGGTCTATCGAGCGAGGTACGAGCTACGATAAAGCGTCTGTCAAGAGACTTTGAAGGAGATCTATTTACCCATGTTATTTCTGCAGTCTATTAGCTTCTCTCTCTCGACGTCGCGCGCCAATCGAGGGGTCGGAAACGAAGATATCTCGACCGCGGAGAGGTGAAAGCCTCCTACTGGAAAATGCGGAGCAATTTCTACGGAATTATACATTTTTCTTTTACTTTTCTCGCTAGTTAACGAATCGAGTCCCCAAGCCTTCTCCAAGTCCGCAGGAAAAACGCGCTGGCAACTCTCGCAGAACATTACTTACAACAACATTCATCATTGGCGCATCCACGTCGGCTAATTAGATATGTACATCATGCCTAGAGCAGATTGTTTTTTTACGTTCGTAAGTTCATAGCAAAGCAGAGCAATGAAGAGAAGGAGTCCGTGCATGTGTGTAATTACGTTCTGGAGTGTGCTAAGATGAGGGAGAGTGAGCAAATCAAAAAAAGAAACAGTCCGTCCTGCCCGAATCCACGTATGCGTCCAATCCATTACAGGGAACACGAAGGACGAAGGGAGGAGGGTGAGCCTATATAGGAGAGCCTCTATGAGGTCGCGCTTGACGCGCGCGCGTCGCCAGACCCCTCGCCCCGGAACGACCCGTGCGTCGGCGTCGACGCAGTCGACAGCTGCTGCGACCGCGCCGGCGACGCCTGCGGTTTCCGAATCACGACAAAAGAGCGCCCCGCCGGAACGTCCGCCGTCGCCGCCGACGCCTCCGCCACGTCCGCCTGTGGAGGGTACGACGACGGCGGGGGCGGCGCCGTCCCCTCGCTGATCGGCCGATGGCGCCGGAGGTGATACCACGGCTTCTTCCGCCGCTGCCCAGCGTCCGACGCCCCGTCGTCGTCGTCGTCGTCGTGCTGCTGCAAAATCTTCCCGCGCGAAGGCGGCCGCGAAGCCAGCATCGGCGCATCCTCAATAATCGCCGTCTGCGACTTGGTGCGCGTATGCGGCAGCATCGCCCCGCGCGGGACCGCCGGATCCGCCTGCACCGTCTCGGGACTCTGCCGCCGCACGACGCTCGACACCGGCGGCGCCTCGTCCTCCGCGCGCGCCGCGTCCATCGCCGGCCACTCGAGCGTCGGCGTCGACTCGCCCGCCGCATTCGCAATCGCCGCATACGGCGCGTCGATGTGCGCCCGCCCCCCGCCTACGCGCGAGAACCCCGACGACGGCTGCGCCGGCGGCGGCGGCGACGCCGGCTCGGGCACCACGGGGTTATACCCCGGCCGCGGAAACGGCTGCCACGCGCCCATAATATACCCGCTCTCGTCGTCGCTCTCCTCGCGGTACGGCCGGAGCGCGTGCTCGGGCCGCAGCACAGATGGCGGCTGCTGCGAGTGGATCGAGCCCTTCTTCGAGTCCGTGCCGAGCCCCATGGCAGGCGGCGGGAGGTACGTCGACGAGGCGTCCGATTCGCGCGCAGGGTTCGGGTTCGGTGGCGCGTATCCCCGGGCGCGCGTGCGCTGGCGGTGTCGGGGCGTGCGCCGTTTGCGCGTCCCGCAGCACCCGAGCAGCCCACACGCGCCAAGGAGCCCGCTGTCGACTGTGTGGTTGCTGCGGTCGAAGCCAACGCGCCCGACGATGCGCACGGCGGCCTCGATAATCTTGATGAGCAGCATCAGCACCAGCGCGAGGTACACCAACGCAAGGATGACGAGGATTCCGTACGCGACCCATGCGCCGGATCCGTCGCCGATGGATATCTACGAGTTTAAATGAGCTCCTTATACCCAACTAACAAAGTGAGGTGAGGTGAAAGAAAAACGCACCGCGGGGGTGAGAATGACGAGGAGCACGGCAACGACAATGCGGGCGACACAAAACAGGAAGCTAATGAGGCCCATACTCGCGCCGCTGCCCCACGGCAGCCAGATGCTCGTCACCAACGCCGCCACCACCTCCACCACAAGAATCACCACCGCCTGCGCCGTCCCGCTCCTCTGCCCCACGCCAATTACCACACCGAACGCGAGATTCGTCGCGAACAACAGGCACGCGAACAGCTGGCTCCCATGGCGGTAGTGGTTATACAGCGGCCCCAGCGCAAGCAGCGTGCGCGTCTCGTCATACAGCTTGTTCGTCGTCGTCAGCCAGACGCGCACCACGAGCATCGCGGGCAGGAGCACCGACAGCAACGTGAACGACAGCCCCGCGAGCGCGCGCGCCCGCATGGACGACACGGACGACGGCCGCGTCATCTCGTACGCGGCGAAGATCGTCAAAGGGAGGTGGAACAGCACGAGGATGCGCACGAGGTTCCCGTGCAGGACGCTCCCATGGAACGAGCTGATCTCCGTGCGGATGCGGTACCAGGGCTTGCGGAACGCGCCGCCGCCACCGGAGAGCGTTAGACGCGACGCCGGGCGGAACATCGCAGCCTTGCTGTCGTCGGGGTTGGCGGCCGTCTCGAGCTCCTTGGGGCCGGGGCTGCGCGCTCGCCGGGCTGCTGGGCTGGTGCCGGCGCCAGCGATGACGCTGCCAATGAGGTCGATGAACCAGACCACGGAGGAGAGGACGATGGTGGCAGCCACGATGCCTAGGAAGAGGATGATACATATCATGAAGAGATCCTGTGGACGGACACCAAGCGTGTACGCGAACATGGACATGCCCGAAGTCGCGTTGGAGGGAAGCGTGAACAGCAGGTTGGGGACATTCGGGTTTATGTACAGCGGCGACGTCGGGTCCGCTAGTTGGTCGCTAAAGTCTGACGGCGGGTCGTAAGGCAGCGTGGATAGCGGGTTCCAGTGCAAGTCATTTTTGAGGGTGATGTCTGTCGCAGCAAATAATCAACAAAATATAAAATCTCAAAGAAATGATACACACTGTAACTCAAACTGGCCCAGGCTGTCTGCACCAATAGAGGATCTAGCGGAATGTGAGACGCTGATAAATTGGGACGGATGAGGAGCAGACGCACAGACGAACGGCGGCCACTGGACAGCGACCATGGCGAGGGCGGCGCACCACTGCGTGTGGAACAGCACGTCCCGCAGACACGGCGTGCTGAAACGCATGAGGGCCGGGGAGGTCGCGAACCGCTCGCCGCTGATCGCACTCGCGAGGATGAACCCCGCGCTTTGAGCGCGCGCCCATAAGGAGCGCCCCGGACGGGTTATACCCCGGCCCCACGCCGAGACTATGCGGGCGAGACCGACGACGAGCCAGTAGAGGATCGCAAGCGCGACGGTGGCCCAGAAGATGGCGCGGGCGACGCCGTACGGGTTGTCGGGGGTGGGGTCGAGCGGGGTGGTGTTGACGGTCAAACACAGCAGTTCCTGGCTGAACGGATCGACTGCGCGGAGACGGGTGTTGAGGGTCGTGAGAGGGCGGTTGGTGCCCCAGGGGATGGCGGAGGAGAGGGCAAACGGGCCTGCTGCGAGCGGGCAGTAGTTGGATTCGTTGCCCAACGGTGTTAGCGGCGAGGGTGGCCGCAGGGAATTGCACAGATATGAGCTATTTGTCCACACGTTGAGCGTTAGGACAGATGTCGTCGTGAAGAGCGTCGCTGAAAAATTGAATAGTCAGTAACGAATGAGGCACATAATTGCAGCAGAATTATCGCCGCCTCTCCTGCGTGGAACACATGGGAGCCCGTGCAAGTTGGGAAGAGTGGCCATAAAGGGCTCCGGCGTGCCACGGCCATAGTCTCCCAGAGGAGAAACTACGGGGCTCTATCGACCGACCGCATATGACCCAAACGCATAAAACACACAAGTCCACGCGGAGTTGATAGGTCCCAGAAGACTCGGGCGCCATGAACGCCAGCAGACACAGATCGTGTGGCTAGTCCGCGAAGCGACGTAGATCCCCAAGCTACTCCGGCTCGATCCACCGAGCAGGCCTCCTCACAACGCCAGCGGCGACCCAGGCACAAAAAGCGACCCCCCGCGGGCTTAACTCACCGAGGTTTGTGCTAGAGTCTGTGAACCCAAAAACTTCCTGCGCGCTGTTCCCGATGACGGTGAGGTTCAAGTACGTGCCGAGCACGCTGCTGGCGAGGACCTGCCCGTAGACCTGGTCCACGGAGAGCTTTGTAGAGGCGTTTCCCGTGAAACAGTCGTCAAAGGGGAGTGCCGCGGGGTCCGCGAGCGCGGGGAGGGCGAGGAGGAGGGCGATTAGGGTGGAGCTCATTGGCGCGGGGAGGCGACCAAAGAGGCTGCTCATCGTCGGTGGCGACGAGCAACACGAGAGAGGGGGAGTAAAGGATTTAGATGTCACGCGATTCAATTCCGATGACGCTTCGGGTAACTCTCTCTCCACAAAAAAAACATATCGCGTTTTCATTTTCAATTCAAAGGGTACGTAGTAATAATTCGTGCATACCTGTATCCAGGAGAGATTACTACGACAAATTTCTAATGTGACAATTTTTCGCTGCCACGAGGCAAATGCATGTTTCCTTCAGAGAACTTCAGTCTAAGAAGCCATCGCACAATACGACCCCCATCGACTGTGAATCCGGAGAGGACCGGCGACAAGAACCCAACGATCCGTCGGCACTCCGACGCCGTGTGAGATAGCCGTCGAGAATGATATAGGATGTTCATCTCACGGGCCCTGACGCGGCGACTTGCAACCCGAGTCCCATTGGCGATGCTGAACATCATATATAAAGTCAGGGTGTTGCGTGCAGAAGTTCAAGAAGAACAGGCGAGACAGACTAGCAGCAGTCCACACAGTGATGGGACAGGGAAGGAGACTGCCTGAGACAGTGAGATCGGACGCCCAGTGGTTGGCATGATGGGTCCGGGAGCCTGAAGGATTCAGATGGTGAGTCAATGCTTCCAGGCTAAGTAGCACGAGTCTCAGTGCGTGTCCACTGCGGACGTTCTTCGCTCCGTGGACCGTAGTGTTATGCATCCCATAAGGTTTCCGTCGTTAGTAAGTATCAGGGATTTACGAGATTGAGCAGCCGTGAGTACTGAAGTTTGGGTCGAGTTCCCGGGCCTTGGCTCTCGAGTCCCAGTGCAGTTTGAAAAGAGACAGGGACTCTAAGATTCCTCGGCTTCGAATTGGATGAGAAAGGCTTGAACCGAGAGAAAGAGACAACCGCGACGGCCCCAAACTTCCGAGGTAAAATCGAGTGATGCGTATGTACTTATAGCGGAAAGGATCGACAACCAAAGGAGCCTCCAAGACCTGAGTTTAGGGATACCGACCATCTTTAAATTTCATTTAGTGGGACTCGGAGGAACCCGCTCGGCCACAGTGATGTGAGTCGAAGCTCCATTCAGCCCAGTGTTTGAACTTTGAGTGAGCGCCACGGCAGGTCGCCGATGTCGTGTCGAGTTCGTGTCGATAGTGAGCTTGCACTGAAGTCTGAGAGAAAAGTTGAATACGAAGACCGACTGTTCCTACTGGGGGATACTATCTGGGCCGCAGAGAAGGACATAAATATCGCATTGTGGTTGGTGAGGCACCCGCATTTGGCTTTCAAAGACGACAAGGTTGCGAGAGGAGAGCTGGGTTGGGTTGGAGGAAGCCGCAACTTTCTGCTGAGTCATCCTGCTTGGTTCTGTTTGACTGCGGCGCCGCCGCTGAGGGGTGCGATAGCCTGGCGATAGTACTGCGATGCAACGCGCCTAGTCGACTTGAATCGCTTGGGGAACCACACCCTAACCATGGCAATGCTGAGCAGTCTTTCCTGGTTCTCCGATTTTATGTCAAGATTGAACTGACTCGGAGGACCCACGTACCAAAGTTTCTGCCAGTGGCGCCGAGATTCCTCACTTGTTGCTTTAGGTCCACGAACCGGACTTCCTCACCTATTTTTCTCTCGCGGGGATTTCTACCCGCGTGGTTGTGGAAACGTTTGTGCTGACGGCGTCGCAAAGACTCGGATCCGAGTCACTATCGGCGACATGACTCTGAATCTTGTCTACTCGATGAAAACCGACGGATCATTATTGGCCTTGCTCCGGCGGACCACTCCACCTCGTTCCACTCCAGTACTTTGGCTGGTAGTGGAAACGCATACCTTCACGCGGCGTCGCAAAGACTCGGATCCGCGACATGACTCTAATTTTTGTATATATGCACTCTACCTTCATCTGGTTACCTACGACAAATGGCCGACCAAATAATTCAGACCAGCGCCCACCGTCTTTTTCCCGATGAAGCGTCTCCTGCGGGTGCTCACATCGTTCCGCTATCGATTTTGGACGCCACGGTGGGCAGCTTTGCGCCCGCCGAAGCTTTCTGGGTTTATGATGCTCCTACGGACCAACGCGCTCATGCACAGCTGAGGGTGTCGCTCATCAAGACTCTAAACGCGTATCCACAATTCGCTGGCCAGTTGCAGTATACGCAATACAATCCTACCGGTGACCATACCTCGCGATCCCGTCGCCTCCAAGTGACCTACGGCGTCCCCGCGGATCCCGGAGTCGAATTCGTCGTGGCGGATTGCAGTGCGGAAGTCGCTGCGTTGTTCCCCTCGGTGGAGCAACGGAAATCCGGCCTCGGGGCATTCGATGTCTCGTCGCTCGGCGCGCTGTTGCTCTTGCCTGAAGGCCCGGATCTCGCGTCCCACAGCAGCGGAGACTTTACCGGCCTGCCGTCCTTGATCGTGCAGGTGACGCGCTTCAAGTGCGGCGGCACTGTCGTCGCGCTCCGGGCATCGCACCCGCTTGCCGACGCCCAAACGCTCACGACCTTCGTAAGTGACTGGGCCGCCGTCAACCGCGCCCTCCTCGCCAACTCTCCGCTTCCCGTCCTGGTTCCCATATTCTCGCCAGCCACACTCGACCAAGCTGCATCGGGCGACATCGACGCGGCCGCACCGGATCCCGAGCTCCTCAAAATCGCGGATGAGCTCCCGATCCACCGGTACGACTGGTGGGCGTCCGCGGACGGGGGGCCCGACGGCTGGGACGCGACGAGCATCCCCGCGCACTTCGCGTCCCTCCACAACACCATCGAGTTCGGGCCCCCGATCCCCTGGCACGAGTGGGAACTGCAGGCGCCCATCAGCAACGTCCTGTTGTACTTCAGCCCGACCGAGCTCGCGCGCATCTGGGCCGCGGCGGCCTCCCCCGCATCCCCAGCGGACCGCGACGCCAGCAGCACCATAACCAACGTCAGCCGCCTCGACACGCTGCAGGCGCACGTCTGGGCGCTCCTCATGCGCGCGCACCCCGAGGTCGGCGGCGCCGATAACTTCCACATGCACCTCAGCCTCGGGCTGCGCGAGCGCATCGCGCCGCCGCTCCCCCCGCGCACGCTCGGCTCCCCCCTCGTCCTCGCGCGCGCGAGCGCCCCGCGCGACACGCCCCTCCCGGCGCTCGCGCGCCTGCTCCGCGGGACCATGGCTGCGTTCACGCCCGTGCGCGTCGGCGCTCTACTGCACTCCCTTGCGTTCGACCTCGATTCGCGGCGGATGTGGGGCGGGTTTGTGGGGGGGCGGCAGACGATCGCTACGGCGTGGGTGAGGCTTGGGGTGTACGAGGTCGATTTTGGGTTTGGGGGAGAGGGGCAGGCGGGGAGGAGGCCGCGGTTCGTGCATCAGGTGGTGCCCGCGATGGAGGGCGTTATGCAGGTTATGGAGGCGGGGCCGCGGTCGGACGGGGAGGGAGGGGGTCCGTGGTATAGGGACGGCGCGAGCGTGTCGTTGATGATTGCGACGACGGTGTATCACAGGATGCTGGAGGACCCGTTATTGAGGAAGTATCGCGACCCATCCCCTCCCTAGCAAACTCGTACTAAATTGGCACTAGTAGATATTGATTTGGCAGATTCTTATAGAGTACCTTTCAATGTAGTTTTTTTCGCTCAAAATGGATCCACTACATGTCCGGAATCCCGTTTGGGTACCTACAATCCTCACCGCAAAGTGGGGATTTAAAGTCGGCCAACAACGTGGTTAGGGTTTCCTTATATAGTTTATCGCGGTGTAGAGCATCTTGCTTTTCTCCCCTCTGCTTCCGCTCGTCGACGCGTCAGCTTTCGAGGTCTATGAAACGCCGCACGTTTCCCTGAGGAATATATAATTGCTTGCTTGCCTCTCTTATCGCTACACCACCATGAGGCTCACCACGGGGTTTTTTTTCGGGGCGTTCTCGTTCGCCAGCGCGTCCCAGTGGCCCGTTCGCCTCAGTGACTCGAAGACGATATCCCCGCCCTCGCGACCGCTGGTGTGGGGCGACATTAACATCATATCCACGACCGATACGCATGGCTGGTTCGACGTCTCGCTGGGGATTTTTATGGATGAATGAAAGTTGACGCGCGTGCATACAGGCTCCTTGGGCACGAGAAACAGTCCGCTCCGGAACCAAATTACAGGTTCGTGTTCCAATAGTTTGTGCCAATTTACGAGTTGAATGATTCGCCCAGCGGCACCTGGGGCGACTACGCTGCATTCGTGCGCCACATGAAGGAGCTCGCGGTGGTCAGTTATATTGAAGACGCGCGCGTCGGAGACGACTTTCTGACGCGAAATTTGTAGGAGAAGGACGTGGATCTGCTTTTGGTGGATTCGGGCGACTTGCACGACGGTATGCGTTTATGTTTGTGCACACCGTGCAATATCGGTGTAACGGCCAACCACAGGCACGGGCTTGACGGATGGCTTCCCCCCGGGTGGCGTCGATGCTCGCGATGTGCGTCGGCGTTCAGGTGCTCGACCATTTCTTTCCCGTCTAATGAGAGTCCCAGTCGAACGAGTTCTTCAAGCAAATACCCTACGACGTCCTGGCCATCGGAAAGTGCGTGCTAGATCGCTTCGCTTTCGCAGTGCTCATCATGTATCTTCAACTAGCCATGAACTCTATACTTACGCCAATACACTGGACATGTGCGTTCCCCGTCCGCCCTTTCAGCACCCTTCTGATTCCAGATAGGTACACGAACTTCGCCCCGCACTTCGAGGGCCGCTATCTCTCTTCCAACGTCAACATCACCGTTCTCGACGCGAACAACCGCAGCGTCAGCGTCCCCGTTGGCAGTGCGTCCACGCCCATCCCCCGCCGCCCACCGTATCCCTGACGTCCCGCAGGCCGTTTCCGCAAGTTCCACACCCGAAAGTACGTACCCGTACGCCTGCTTCGCGGCCCCTGACTCGACCGTGCCCCGCAGAGGCCGCCTCGTCGCCGCCTTCGGCGTCCTCTTCGACTTTGCGGGCAGCGCCGCAAACACGACGGTGCAGCGCGTCGAGGACATGCTGCGCGAACCCTGGGTGCGGCGCGCTTCCTCCTCCCCCCTCCCCGTGCAGGATGTTGATTACAGCGGCGGCAGTTCATCGACGCGATCGCGGAAGCGCCGGATGTGTTCCTCCTTGTCGGGTACGTCCGTCGCGCCCCCGGATTCTCGTGCACTCAGCACGCCTGACGACGCCTAGACACATGTCCGTCGCGCAGGGTGATGATCGATGTGCGCTTCCGTGCTTCCTCTCTTGGTTGGCGAGGGCTGATGCGCCGGGACAGGGCCCCTTGTGTTCGAGGCGATTCGGCAGGTGCACCACTCCACGCCGATCCTCATCTTCGGTGGTATGTAGTCTCCCCGTGGTGCGGAGACCCGCTGATCGTGTTATGTAGGACATTCGCATGTGCGAGACTGCTGTCGGTCCCTTTCCTCTTGCCCCAGATAGCCTCTTTGCTCATCCCCGCTGTCTGTTCCAGTGCAGCTCGACGGGCGCTCCATGTCGCTCGCGAGTGGGAGGTACATGGAGACGCTGGGTTAGTGAATGCCTATACAGCGTCGATGATGCATTCTCACTGCTCTTCACTTCTAGGTTGGATGAGTGAGTACATGCGCAGAAAACAGGCGTTCATGCTCTTCGCTAATCCTCGTAACAGGCGTGGACCTGGACTCGGAGGGCAGCACCGAGAACCTCAACTTCAGCCGCCGGTACCTCGATGCCAATCGCGTCACGTATCAGGTTCATACTCTCATCCGTTGTATGTTTATTCAGCGCTGACGTTGTGCAGTACCACACGAACCGTACGAACCTCACCTTCGACACGGCAGAGGGGCTGAACATCACGCGGGGCCTGCGGGAGCTCGAGGCCCGGTTCGGGCTGACCCTTGAATACGGGATTGCGCCGCAGGACTACACTATGACGCGGTATACATCTTTTCGTCTCGAGCTATGGATATGACTGAACGTAATGAGTACTCAGGGCGCCCTATCCTTCCAACGGCTCGATCCTGACGATGATCGTCGAGGAGGTGCGCACCCCACACCAACCCCACTGATTGACTTACTCGAACTCACCCGTCGGTCGTTTGCAGGCCATACCCACGGTCCTCGCCATGAACACGTCACGCGCAGGCGTCCCGTCGCTCGTGATCATAAGCTCCGGCTCGCAGCGCTTCGACATCTTCAAGGGCCCGTTCACGAAGAACGATGAGCTCACGGCGTCGCCGTTCGTCAACGAGTTCATCTATATTCCGGACGTGCCGTTCGCGGCTGCGACGGCGGTGCTTCCCGCGCTGAATCGCGCGGGTGCGGAGCGCCTTTGGCCCGAGAGGGAGGGGGGAGAGGGGGAAGGGGAAGGGGAATCGCGCCAGATGCGCATGTGGCGGCAGGAGCGCGCTGTGGAGCGGGGGTATGTGGATTGGCTGGAGGACATGCACCGCCGCTATTATGCACAGCAGCAGCTTGAGCCTTTAGCGGGTGCGCAGGGCGAGTTGACGTTGGGCTATGTCACGACGGACGTGCGTCCTTCCCTGCTTCTTCCCTAGCTGGCATTAACTCCGCTGTGCAGGCCTGCCCCGGCGCGGGCGACGACGTCCCGCACGTCCCGCTCCCGGTCCACCGCGTCCCGGACTTCATCGCGTCGCGCCCGCCGGTGGGCGCCGATAAGGTGGACCTCATCTTCGTCGACTTCATCGAGGCGCAGCTCATCCGCACGCTCAATGAGGTGCAGAGCGCCCGGGTGTACTCGCTCGCGGACGCGCACGTGTATAGCCCCGTGCTGACGAATGAGCTGCTTGGGATTTATGCGCAGGCGGCGTGGAACTAGTGGCGACAGTGCGCTTACTTTGATCCTCTAATATTAGTTTATGTATGTGTGTTCTCACCGGACTTATGCTAATAGAACTAGATGCTAGGTTTAACTGACAGGATTATCCCGTGGAGTCTGACTAGAGAGGCTATATACAACGAAACGACAGGACGTCGGACTTTGGTCTGATACTAGTCTAAGTATTATAGATGGTAGGATGGCTCCGATCAGCAACTTGAATTGTCCCGAAATGGAGTCAACAGTTTGCAAGGAGGTCCGAGGGTTACGTCCCTGCCGAAACTCTAGTTTTCGTCTGTCGCTTGACAGATCTCCTCTGCGGCCTTTCTGAGTGAAGGGTGAACGGTACCCGTCTGTCCCGGTCCCGGTCGTTCCAGCTGTATGAGACTCGAACTAATAGTTCAACGACCAGGTTGTCAGGCGTGGATGAGATGGAACTTGAGAACTGATACACGTCTTTATTCACTATACGACATTCCAGGACCGCCATAGTGACTGTCAGTTCAACCGTATCATCACTCGTCCATGGTACCATCCCGCCAGGTTAGGGAATTTCAAGTTACGATCTTAGAACCCCCTCCGGTTCGATCATCATCAACTCGATGCGGACAGTCAATGGTACGGAATCCCCCATAACGGCAAAGTGGTCCAGGGGCATACTGCTTGCAGCAAGATTTGCCGCTCATAGGAGGACTGGTAACAAACTGGTAACGAGTCCAAGCGCAGCTCTGTGGCACCTCACCGCCGCCTGGCAAGCTCATTTGTTTTGACCGTCATCTGTGTTATTAAATCTGGCTCTAGGTCTTCTTGGGCGCCGAGCAACCTGCATTGAAGGTGTTATGACCGGCACACGAGCCGATTCCGCGTCTTATCTCTGCTCTCATTCAAGTCCTGAGTTCCTCTTCAAACCTCAAGTTTTGACCAAAACATGACAGCGAGTTGGGTTGTTCGTACCACGCGACCTTTTGAGCTAGTTGGTGTGTGAGACACTGGCACTTGCCTAGTGGTCATCGAGCTCAATAACAATTATTTGCGATTGCAGTAAAATCATTAAAATTACGAAGTCCGACGAAATGTCCGACATTCGCCGAATTCCCACGGTTCGAATGTTGGGGCATGTTGAGTTTTCCTCAAATGTTTCCTCTCACCCACTGTCTTAGATCTATCGAAAGCAATTAATAGATACGAATCAGGCAACCAATTCCGTCTTCGACGGGATTTACCAAGTTATCAAGAACGGATGCTTGGAAGAGATAGATATCTTAGAATGAAAGCTATTGCAAAGGAAATTGAACGCGAACACCGAGAACGCGAGGAAAATACTGTACAGTAGTTTACAACTTGAAACCAAGTCTTTTGAATTATTTTCTTCCAAAATGAGTTTCCCGAGCCTTGCACCGCCATAGCGAGGGGATTTGCATGTATATTAGTACGCACTGAGATGCAAGAATATGCCGGAGATGTCCGATATGAAGAGAAGAGGTTCAAATTGGCCAGGTAACGTGGGAAGAACTGGAGAAAATACCGGACTCCGGCGTATGGGCACATCGATTAATCACGGCTCCTGGGGAAGAGGTAGAGGTACGAGTAATTTTTGTTGTAGCATCTGTTTATAAGAGACTAGGGAAGAGGCAAGTGGGTTATGAAATTAAACCGACAGCACACCGATTGTTCGAGATGTTGGATACTCAGTACTTCCATATGGGATGAAGGGAAGTGAAATAAAAGTAGATTGAACCAGACAAAGTGGAGAGGATAGGACGGCAAAGGCACCAGTTAACGCTCCGAGTCCGATGCGATATCCGACATTCACCGAATTCCCACGGTTCAAATCCTTTTGCAGCCTAAGTTCACGGGGCACAATACCTCTCGTTTAATTATTTCACCTATTGCACGGGTCCAAAATTGCAGACATACAAGATACCGCATGAGCTCCGGGATCCACGAATAATCGAAATCCAGCATCATCCCCAAAGATACTGCATCTCCGGTCCGCCCGAATATCTTCCGCCGCTAACGTCGCCCTTCTCAGCGATTGCAGTGATCTCTGCCACCTCTTTGTCGGAAAGCTCTATGTCGCCGGCGGCGCTGTTTTCCAGTGTCTGTTTGGCACTCCTAGCGTCGGCACTTAAGGTAGGTAGTAGTTCTAAGACAAATAGGAATGGACGTACGAGGCACCGGGGAGCGGAATAACCTGCGGGCCCAATGCCGCAACCCACGCAATACAGAGCTGGGCGGGAGTGACCCCTTTCTTCTCGGCGATATCTCTAACCCTAGAAACGATCTGCAAATTATGCGATATGTTTTCGTCACTCCAGCGACTGAGATGGGAGCGCCAGTCGCCCTCTGAGATGCATTGATCAGAAAGAAGAAAGGGCATGCGACCGTTTCATGCTCACCAGGTATGTCGGCCCGGCTGGTAATTGCTCCAGTGAGGAAGCCTTGGCCGAGGGGCCTGCAACGCAACAGAGTTTAGAGGGGAAGTAGTTCAGCAATAGAATATGCTGACGAGTAAGCGAGAACAGAGACTCCAAGTTCCGCCGCCGTCGAGATGACGTCCTTCTGCTCCGTTTCGTAGGACCAGATACTCACTTCGATCTCAACAGCAGTGACTGGATGCACCTGGAAACCGGAAATTTAGCCCCCGTGTCACTACAAATAGGGCATGCATACCGCATGAGCCCTCCGCAACGTCGTAGCAAGGCACTCCGAAAGCCCGATGTGTGTAAAATATCCTTCCTTTAAGAGAACAACAAGGTTTTCCATTATCTTTTCGATAGGTATCTTGGGGTCAACTCGGGCCGGTTGATAGAGGTCCATTTTCTTGTGGGGACCGAGAGCCTTTGTGATGGTGGCCACGCTTTTACGCAGATTTTCAAGCCTACATATCGTGGTGAGTTGTATACCAGTCGATGTTTCGCAGGACTTACGAGCAGTCGGGTTCGCGGCGCTCGATTACTATCCCCCCTTTGACAGAGAGAAAAGTCCTTTCGGCGTATTCCGGGTACTTGGCATAGAAGCGCGAAAGAAGCTCAAGGTTCTCCGTGCTCCAGTTTGAAGAATAAAATTCACCTGCACCAAGTTGAGATTATATGTGAGGACAGTGCGACGAAGAAATATGCACCGCTGTTCAAAAACATCTTGGCTCCTGCGGGCAGAGCATCTACGCCAGCTTTGATGGCGGCGAAACAGTCCTCGTCCGACTTTCCACCTACGGGGATACTGCAAGGGTGCTTTGAGTTTCCCTTAATCCGTAAAAGTCAATTATGCATACCACATCCTCATGAGCCCATGCTACAAGACAAATTTCTCAATAACACCGTCTAGATTGTGAAAGCGACCTACTCACTGAAATCCTCCCGACAGTGACATTCGAAGCTGTGCCTCCTAAGTGTGTTACACGGACAACCATTGGGATTCTGGGTTTAAAGCAGGACTTGTAGGATCCTTATATACTGCGCGGCAGATGAAGGTTGTCATTGCCACCCTGTAATCTCCTTCCTTGATAGTGCCGAGGACGCGTATCTGCCGTGCCGAACAATTCTTCGTACCTTCTTGCCTTCCACATAATTTACTTTTCCTCAGGCTGGGCTACACTATTCTTATCCTTGTCCGTTTATCCGAGTGCTACCGCGTTCAGACGTATCCGAGTTGGACTTGGTCAGCGGACCACCATATCAAGCCTTTCCGAGTCAATGGCGGCTGTAAGCGCGCTGTAGTGTAAATAATAAAAGTCAAAAGGCATTATATTTCTTTGACTCCAGTGCTGGCTAAAATAGGTCGACGTAATATGCATGTCTATATTGGTGTAAAATACATACTTTACAATGGCCCCTCAGAAGTACCCGGTAAAATTTTGTAAAAAAATATCCTCCCCAATGGACTGACAGGGAAGTCATCGAAGTCTCCCTGGCGATGCCGCCGAATTCCGTGCACGCCAATGAACATAGATTTTCATCTAGCATGGTACGGATCGCCGACAATTGTCATCTCTGGTTTCTTGTGAAGTGTCAGCGGGTTTCTACATGCTTTACTACAGATGTTTTTTACACATGTAAAAAACGTAAAGCTCTCCGCGCTGCGCGCCTATAGCTGTAATAGTGTGCCATAATTATTTAGCGCACTGGCGGTTGTTTATTGGCCCACCCTGTCTATTCTTATCAAAAAAACTCACCGGCGACACCCGGTTCACTGCGACCTCCGTGATCGTGCAGGAAAATACACACCCGTCGAAATCAAGTACACACCACCGTAATTACCTCAAGTAATAATCAACACCTGTTCAGTAAAATACAAAAAGCTACGGTGGCCTTACTTCTTCCCCGTACTCGCCAGTCGCGATAATTCCGACGATGATACCTCCAGGTCCCGGCAATCAAGCCGTCGGCGGGGTTTGTAATTATCATTGCCGCTCTGATCGGCGAACCCCTATCTCTCTGACCAATAACACATGGAGGTGCGGCCCATTGAGTCATGATATGCATGACATGCATGACTCCTTCCTTAGAACTGTACTGGGGCTGTGCTCTTTTATTGAACAATGCTCGACGTATAAATCTGTGCAAAAGTATCCTGTGAATATTTTTCTGTGTCGATGGAAGATGTTTATTTTCTTACCACCGGCAGTACATTTCTCAACCTAAAACTAAAACTGGAATGACCATGGCACAGTATTACCCCATATGCGTGGCCATTTTTCACTAAATTTACACGGTGAAATATGCCTTACATGAGCCCTTACAGTAAACGCCCAGGGACGAGTTTTACTCAGCACTAGTCAACTCAATTGGATTCAATGGCAAGGTGAATCATCTCGAACGACCGAAGGTACGACCTGTCGGATGAAAACACAGCGATAGTACAAAAAAGAACCAGCGTCCTAAATCTGGTGAAACAGTTGCAGAGCCCGTGATGTTGACGGCGAGCTCAATCAGTACGTTTCCTGCCATGAAGAATGGCCGGACGCCGAAACATGGCGGCAAAGGCGGTAGTGTTGGGCGCGCTGGGCTCCGCTGCTGCGTGGATTCCCCTCGCGTTCAGCTGATGATCATCACAAGTCCGAGGGACGTTTCTTGGTAGGCCTGTCCGTTACGACACATCTACTTGAGGCTCCACTGAGTTTGAAAGAAGCTCAATTGATCAACATGTCACGGTCCGTTTTCGAGTTAGGTACAAGGCCAGATCTACGTTGAAAAAATGTGTCTGTGGGTTTTATGTCTTCAATCTTCACGGACGGGAGGTTCGCTTGGAGTTGTGGATTCTTCGATTGTGAGTTTGGGTCCATCTTTTACTGGGCTGGACGCGGTGCCATCGGATGAGAACGCTCCGAGTCCGATGCGATGTCCCACATTCGCCGAATTCCCACGGTTCAATCTTTTTGCGGCCAAACCAAAGTTCAAAGGCGCACAATGCCTCTTGTTTAGTTGTTTCAGAAATATTACGGGTCCAAAAATTCATCTAAACAGTATACGGCGTGAGCTACGGGAACCACAAATAATTAGGATTCCAACGTCATCCCCAAAGATACTGCATCTCAGGTCCGCCCCCATATCTACTGCCTCTAAAGTCGCCTTTCTCAGCGATTGCAGTGATCTCTGCCAACTCTTTGTCGCCGGCGGCGCTGTTTTCCAGTGTCCGTTTGGCGCCCCTATCAGCATCGGCACTTCAGGTAGGCAGTTCTGAGACAAATGGGAATATGGACGTACGAGGCACCGGGGAGCGGAATAACCTGTGGACCCAGAGCCGCAACCCACGCGATACAGAGCTGGGCTGGAGTGACACCTTTCTTCTCGGCGAGATCCCGGACCTTGGAAACGATCTGCAAATTATGCGGCATGTTTTCTTCACTGAAGGGACTAAGATGGGAGCGCCAGTCGCCCTCTGGGATGCATTGATCAGAAAGAAGAAAAGGTACGCGATCATTTATTGCTTACCAGGTATGTCGGCCCGGCTGGTAATTGCTACAGTGAGGAAGCCTTGGCCGAGGGGCCTGCAACGCAACAGAGTTTAGAGGGGAAGTAGTTCGGCAATAGAATATGCTGACGAGTAAGCGAGAACAGAGACTCCGAGTTCCGCCGCCGTCGAGATGACGTCCTTCTGCTCCGTTGCGTAGGACCAAATACTCACTTCGATCTCAACAGCAGTGACTGGATGCACCTACACGCCAAAAGTTAAGGACCCGCGTCACTACAAAATAATGCATACATACCGCATGAGCTCTCCGCAACGTGGTAGTAAGGCACTCCGAAAGCCCGATATGTGCAAAATAACCTTCCTTCAGGAGAACAACAAGGTTTTCCATTATTTTCTCGATAGACATCTTGGGGTCAACTCGGGCCGGTTGGTAGAGGTCCATTTTCTTGTGGGGACCGAGAGCCTTTGTGATAATGGCCACGCTTTTACGCAGATTTTCCAGCCTATCTCACTGGCAGTTAGTTTGTGATGTATCCCAAAACATTGAGAGACGTACGATCCGTCAGGTATACCTCCGGGGAGTACACCGCCTTTGACAGAGAGAAAAGTCTTGTCAGCGTATTCCGGGTACTTGGCGTAGAAGCGCGAAAGCAGCTCGAGGTTTCCGTGCTCCAGTTTGAAGAATAAAAATCGCCTGCACTAAGTTGAGATTGTGTGAGGACAGTGCGACGAAGAATGTGCACCATTGTTCAAAAACATCTTGGCTCCTGCGGGAAGAGCATCTACGCCGGCTTTGATGGAGGCGGAACAGTCCTCGTCCGACTTTCCGCCGACGGGCATACTGTAAAGGTGTTCTGAGTTTCCCTCAATCCACAAAAGTCAATTGTGCGTACCACATCATCATGAGCCCATGCTACAGGACACATTTCTCAGTAACACCTTCTGCATTGTGAAAGAACCTACTCACCGAAACCTTCCCGATAGTGATATTCGATGCTGTACCTCCTAAGTGTGTTACACGGACAACCATTGGGATTCTGGGTTTAAAGCAGGACTTGCAGGATCCTTATATACTGCGCGGCAGATGAAGGTTGTCATTGCCACTCTGTAATCTCCTTCCTTGATAGGGCCGAGGATGCGTATCTGCCGTCCTGAACAATAGTCTTCGCACCTCCTTGACTTCCTTAACACCATAATCTACTTGTCCGTTTTCCCGAGTAACCCAGTGCAGACATATTCGAGTTGGGCTGTAATTGGAACAAGAGCGCGCCGGGGCGCTTCGTGCTCCGGCACTTCATGGAATTTGGAATTTGTCGTTTTAAGTTTGTCGAAGCTGCTAAATTGGTCGTGGATGTTGCCGTGTTCTGTTCCACAACCCGCAGCGCTAGACTCCGGTGGTCCCTTGCCGAAGTTTAGAGGCTTCAGACAATGCGATTTTATATAGAGGAGAAGAGAAAGGGGAAAATTCAAAGGCGGCGGCTGTGACAAGGCGTACCCAATGCTTCGTTGACACTCAATCGCATTCAATGGCAAGGTGAATACCGGTGAATCGTCTCAAACGAACGAAGGTACGTTGAACGCACGCAGGCGGCATGATAGTGTACATCATTATTTCTTGTGTTTTACGCAGAACTATGAAGACAAGTAAGGGACATAAGGTAAGAACATGATCGAAAGGGATTCACGCCAAATGGGCTTTGACGTCACGCTGATAACCCACAGGGGCTTGCAGCTGGGTCGCACCCTCCTGTACAACCGTCTGCGGCGCGCCGTCAGAGACGCCCATGACGAGCCGCGGCCCGAGAGCCTCAAAGTCGAGCCGCGCGCCGATCTTGAACGCGTCCGACTTCCACACCCGCTGGTACACGAAGGCGTCTGCGGACGGGGGCCCGCCAGAGGGCACGGGCGCGACGAGCGACTTGAGCCACACGCGCAGGCGGTGCGAGGCGCCCGTGGGCATGGACCGCAGGGGGACGGTGTAGATAAGGAACGTCAGCTTGCGCGGGTCGCCGTCGACGGTCAGCCGCAGGTCGTCGATCAGCGTCGCCCCGACGCCGCCCGCCTCGTACTCCATGGTGTATTTGTACAGCCGCTCGCCGAGGTGGTGCCACCTAGGGTGAGCGAGACGATCAGAAGGTTGGACAGGACAGCGCATAAGGCGACACGAACCGAACGATGAACTTGACCCGCGCGCGCCCGACGACGGCATCGTATACCTGCGAGTCCAAGGAGAGGTTCCGCAGCCGCGCGAACGACGCGTCCGCGATGACGTTAAAGTCCAGATCCTTCCCCAGCCACAGCTCGTCCTCGCCAAAGACCCGATGGTCTACCCCGCTGACGCGCAGCCACACCCGCATCGAGAACAGGCATTCCGCCGGAATGACATTTTTCTTGCCCGGGAACAGACTGCGTGCGCATCAGTGCTGCGGGTTAACAGTGTAATGCTCGCTTACAAGACGGCAAAGTCTAGCGTTCGCGGGTCGACAGATAATCGGAGGGAGACGGGCTCGCCTATCGGCCGCTCGACGTTGTCCACCTTCAGCGAAAGGCGAAAGGTGTACTTTCCGGGCGTTGGTCTGCCGTTGGACGGCTCGACACTGCGCGATCGGTTAGATCGCATCGACGCACAACGGGGTCCGCTCACGAGATGAGGAATTTTAGAGGCGCCGCAGCGGCGACCATGCTATACGTGTAGACATAACGCTCCGGTCGTGCCCTGAGCGGCAGCGGGCGTGAAACACTGCTCGAAGGCGAAGTCGCCGTTCGTCGTAGTTGTGAGTGCGAGGCGAATGATCGAGGGGCCCGCGCTTCGTCGAAGGGTGCGCCCCAGTGGACGCTACTTCCGCTGCTCCCGCTATCGCCACTGCTGGCGGTGCTAGCGGTGGTGGCGGTATTGCTGGCATCCCGGCGTCAGCTGCTTGATCTGATTGGGGAACAGCAAGACAGACTCACCTACGACTGACTGCGACATTATAATCCGGGCACACCTCGTCATCCTCGTCAAAGTACATCTCGGCAGCAGCACGATCTGGGGTATAGCACAGACTTTCGTAGCTCTTAAGCCATGCCCGTCAAGGGTTCACGGATCGCGCAGGCAGTGCGATGTCAAGAATAGTAGCCCATACGATCGTGATGTGCGGGCGTCTATGGATAGCCCTGCTCGTAGGCTTTGATCACCGGAACGGGGACTAGTCGATCCCGCTTCCCAGGCTTGAGCTCGCGGACGAGGACGCGGGTCTCCTTGTCTAGGGGGCTGACCTCGACGCGCCACACGGCACGAGCCGCGCGCTGCGGGGCGACTACCGCGTACATGTCTGCCTCCTCCTGGCAGAAGTCCCGCAACGCGGTGAGGACGCGGAACGCCCAGTGGATGTTCTCCTCCGGATCCCACGGCGCCCCCGCCGCGCTCCCTGCTGCCTCGGGGAGGTGGCGCGTCGCGAGCTGGCGCGAAAACCGTAGGAAGCCGGTCTCGTCGATAAGCCCTAGGTACAGCGAGCGGATGCCCATCAGGTGCGCACGGATGTACCATTCCTTCCATGTCTTTGGTCGGATTCTGCGATGCAGCGGTTAGTAGATGTACAACCGAAGAAAAGGGGCGACTCGCAAGTACTTCCCGGACCGCAAAGGGCGGGTGACGAACTGCATGTAACAGCCTGGGTTTCTACTGTACTTGACTGGGAAAGAGAATGAGTTGCTGCGCGGAAGGGGAGACTGAAACATACACTTTACGCAGTCAATGCTGCCAGACATGAGCAGATTCAAGCCCCCAAGCGGGCGGGCCACAACGGAATGCAGCGTGTGCCTGACACGACCTCTGGGTTCAGTCCACCCCGGTGTATACATTTCGGTACATGCTCGGAAAAATCCCATTTTCCTGGTCCACTTCGTCAACGCGGTCTACCGCGTATCTAATGGACAGAACGAACCTGTGGATACCGTCATAGTCGAGTTTCACCCTATATTCGCGTCAGCGTCGCGTAAAATAAACAGATCGTGCCACGTACGGCTCGGGCTCCTCTGCCTCTTCCAGGAAAAGCACACCGTGTACAATCGACGCGTTGAAAGATGCTTTGTGCGGGAACATCAGCCTAGGACCTAGTCAGCTATCATTGCGTCGCGAACGCCGAAAACAACGCACTTTTTGATCACCTCTCGCCCTGCGACCACGTCAGCCTCGAGCAAGCCGCGAATCCCCGCCGGGGTGCGTAAACACGCCGTGAGCATGTCCTGCAGGCGGGACTTTGGGGTATAATATGGATTCCAGAGCGCACCCAGCTGCGCGACATTCGTGTGTCGTTCGGGCTCCACGAAACGGCGCATTGCGGACGTGAGGGTGAGGGAGATGTCCGTTTTGCGTGCGGTTTCAACGACTGAGTAGCGCATGAGCTGGCTTACGGGGCCGAGGGATGCTTTTCGCGGAATGTCGGGCTCCAGAGATGTTAATAACTGGATGGACCCATTTACTTTTTTGCGGTTTTTTGCGGCTAGAGAGCGTAGATGCAAATCGAGCGGACGCATCAACGGTGCCATCCGCTGACTTCTGTGCCCGTTCGATTTCAATTCTGGATTTTCGGAATTTTCTTGGGAGCCTCGTGAAAGTTCATGGAAAAAAGGTGTGACTACGGTAACGGTGTCACTCTTTCTTCTTCAAACCTTCACTTGCTTATCCTGGGATCGACTGAGTCTAATCTGTGCTTTCAATCTCTGCAAGGGCTTCTCCTTCAACAACTCGGACGGCTCCCGACGTCCTTTGAGGATGGAAAATCTCGGATTGGTCACATAGAATTTGAATCGCAAAACCTTATCGACGGGACTTATAAGCTGAGATCCTTCATCGGATTAGTATGTGGCCAGGACCCAGGACGCTTGTAGAGGCCAAGTCTAACGCTTCACGCGTCAATGTCTACTAGGCCGCGTAAGAGGATTCTCCGCGCCTTCTTGGCCGCTACTAATAGCATGAACCCAAAAACCTCGCCGAAGAACCTGTCGACAAATCTCAAGCCCTGCCCCTTGATGCTGAAGACTCGAGTAATAAATATTGGTAGAGGCACTACCCTTGATTAAGTACAATCAACGCCGGCATTCTGTCTCAGTGTCTAATTCCGCGGATCGGACGTTGCAAGCATTCCCGCAATATCCATCGTCTGGCCGACGAGCAGATTCGGTCATGGATACATCAAGTGTTTCCACTTCGGAATACTCGAGGAATAAACTATCAGCACCCACTCCTCGATTCTATCTCAGTATCTGCGTCTCGTCCCCCCGGAATCAGATACAAATCTTCATAATCATCTCTCACGACACCGCTCTATGTTCGCATACTGTCAACAGTAACTTTTTAGGCGCTGATCATTACTGCTCACTCGCCGCTCTTCCACATCACGGCTGTCCTGTACATTTCCGGGCAGTGTAGCATTACAGTATATAGCAGAATGGCCGATCCAAATCATAATTGCTTTGTTATCCCTCCCAACTAGAATCTTCAATACATTAGGCTGTGCATCAAGTTGGCAAGTCAACAATTGGGCCCTAACCTGTAACCTCGACACGAAATCCTGCAGCCTCCTCCATGGACCACATCGAGCAGGACCGTGACCTGCCCTTGGACGGCGACGATCTTCCGACCTATGACGATCTCGCTGCGCAGCAGGGCCCGAATTCGAGGCGGGTCTTACTCCAAATGCTACCGCCGATACGGACTAATTTCCGTACCACGTAGGTTCGGACGCTGGCGCGGATGGATAGAAAAGAGGTGAGCGAAGCCGTTCTGTGCGTATGGCACGCTGCTTCAATGAGCGACAGGGCGGCGGAGCGATATATGACCATAACACCGGAAGAGCGCGCACGACGGAGAGAACGCGGATGGGGGAACGAGGAGATGGTGAGCCCTTTCGGTTTGCTTTCTCCTGGATAGAATATAGTCAATCCAGTGGTGCTCTCCTCGGTTTGAAGGCCAGGCATTTGGCGGTTTAATTCTTGCAGCCAAGCCGGACACCCCAAGCCAAGCTTTTCGCGCTGGTCTCGAGGCTATTCGAAGAGACTCTGCTCTCTATGCTCTGGCAGAATTAAAAAATGTCTTGCTTGACCCACTTGAGCTCGGCCAAAATACCCCGTCTTCATACTGCGCCTTGTTCTGTCCCGGGATCGATCTATCTCGTCGCTAACATTTTTGGTCAGGATGCTATGGACCCAGAGCCCCCGACACCGACTACGCCAGGTCTTTCTATCCAAACCAATGGTCTCCGTTTGTCTACAATGTCTGAACCCCCTCCCGACTCCTCTGAACTCCCTCCCGACTCCCCGCCACTGCCCCCCTTACCCGCCGTCAGCACACTTCTCCGACCGACACACCTCAAAATGAACCACTTTGGGTCCCGCTTCCTCCCCCACTCCACTGTCCCAATACGTTGTCTCCTGCCGCTGGTTGCGGACCATATGCTGCTCGTTGGCCATGACGAAGGGCTTTCCGTGCTCGACATGTTCCCGCAGGAGTGGAATGACGCTGGCGGCATCGACCTCAAGGGCCCCGAGGACGCCAAGATGCGACCCATTTGGGAGGGAGAAAGGTGCTGCGTCGTATTCTGCTTCTCCGCTTTCTTTCTCATGTGTTTCTCCAGCGTGTACCAAATGTCGATCCTAGAGTCCGACAACAAGAGCGGCATCGTGTTAATGCTCGTGGGTCCCGAACCCGAATCGCCTGCAGTGAAGGACTCCGAGAGCCAGCGGGCTATCCGCATGTATAACCTCGGCTCCCTCGTCAGCCTCGCTAAGTGGGCCATCGCTCACAAGGTAGGCTTATATCCACCACTGCAATCCACCGCAATTCATTTTATATGAAGGGAGAAAACCCGCTGAGCCTAGGCAGCTTCTCCACGCACCAGACGACACCGAAGAAGCACCGACCAACGAGTAGCCTCGCGCGCGGGCTCAAGTCGCTCATCCCACCGGCGGGAAGCCAGTCCGAGCAGGCGCCGCAGGGGTATCAGACGTTACTCACGCCCGTTTCATCCATCGTTAGTGCGCGGGTCTCGCCGGCGCGCGCCAACTCGGACGAGTCGAGCTGGGAGATAGTCGATGAACTGCCGCTCCGCTGGGCGCGCGACTTTGTGCCCCTCGCAGCCGCGGGCTCGCGCCTGCTCAACGCATCGATCGTGAGCTTTGCGCTGTGGAATCGGAACGAGGGCGAGCGGCACGGTAGCCGCGGGCAGTTCCTTGCGGTCGCGACCAAGAACAATATCCTCCTGTACGAGACGCCGCCGAATGAGCGCGCGTTCCGCTTCGTCAAGGCGTGTAGTTTCCCGCTTCATGGTCACAGACGTGAACTAATGACACCTCCAGGAGTTTTACACGCCGCTACCGGTGAGGAGCATTAGTTTCTTTCAGCAAACTGTACATGAGCTCGCGCGGAGCCCGACGGATGTGGACAATCACAGCCGCCATCGACGCTCCGGGAGCCACACCACAGGACTGCGCAGCGTCGGCACGCGCTCTTCGTCAACCATCGCCGCGCCCAGGACGACCAACTACGGCACGCAGCTCAGCATCTTCGCCATCTTCGAGAAGAAGGCGGGCTGGATCCGCATTGCGGACTCTGCTGCCGGCGAGATGGAGCTCTCCGACGACGGGGGCGCGGCGGGCGCCTCGCATTCGCATTCGCATTCGCATTCACATTCTCACCACACGCGCACGCCGTCTGCGAGCCCCGCGAGCGCGCGCCGTCGGCATGTGTCGGGGACGGGCGGCACGGACGGCGGCCCGCGCTGGCTGCCGCCCGTGCGTGCGGAGCTGCTCACGCACAGCGTGTACGTGCTGACGCGCGGGGCCACGACGCATGTTCTGCCGTGCCCACTGCCCTCGACCCAGCAGCCGACCGCGCCGCTTGCGGTCATGGTGTGGCGCGCGGCGCCCGCGCACGTCGCGGCCCGGGTGGGCGGCGTCCCCGGGGTGCTGCAGCTGACGGCCCTAGGTGCGGGGAGCGTTGAGGTCGCGGAGGTGCCGCTTAGCGCCCTCAATGTCGGAGTGGGGACGGGGTTGGGGAATGGGAAGGGGAAAGGAAAAGCGCGCGCGGAGGACATTGGTGTGGTTCGTGCGGAGGAGGACGCGGGCGGGGAGACAGGCTTCCTGTGCACCGGCGGCCATTGGGACCTTGCGCTCGGTAGCAACGGCTACCCGGTGCGTGCCGGGCTGCAGCGCACATACTCGACTGCGAGCGACGTTTCCGGTGTCTCGATGGACAGCGAGGCGTCGCAGGACGTGGTGGAGCGGCTGCGGCGCGAGCAGGGCATATATGGGTGGTGCCGGAAAGGCGTGGCGGACTGGCGGGTATTTTGGCTAGGCGGCTCTTTCGTGGACGAGGACGACGAGGATGGGGATGGATTGAGTCGGTAGCCGGACACATTTATCATTACTGTATCATGGCACATTGTATTTTAGTGTTACACCAGCACTCGCAGATACACAATCAAATATTTTGGGTACATCCCCTGCCATTTACTTGCTCGTGAAGGATTCGGGTTAAACGTTAAACAGCCGTCTGTTGAGACCCACAACCAAACCACGACTCCACCAATGATTATTCTTGGCAGCACTGCCAGAGTAGGACGCCTCGCTTCTCAAAGTCTCACTTATAATCAAAGCCTACAGAGCACTTGAGTGGATTTTTGGTTTTGGATTTGGTGTCTCAACAGATTCGACTTGAACCTCATAACAACATCCGGGATCCCACACAACCGACCAGTGTTCAATTCCCTGGGAGCTTGAAATTGCTGCCAGCGCCACGGTATATAATGCAGGTTAATTTCCATGTTCGCCCCCTCAAATCACACAACACATCCAGGAGGCAACGCGTCGGAAGAGTTTTTGTGAGTACTATGTTGTCACTGAGAGCGTAACTTTAGTACCTACAGTCTGGCCGCATGGATTAATGTTGGTGAGGTGAGTACCCTTCATATTGACAGCCTGGCGTTGAACACATAAAGCACTTGTAGGCAAAGCCTCTCCGCCCCAACAAGAAAATGGACCTTTATGAGCGCGAGTTGACCCAAAAGTCCCCGTCGAACAAATAATGTAAATTGTTTTCTTGGACGAAGGGAATTTTACGCGCATCAGTCTCTCGGAATGCCGTGAGCGCTACCACGCTGCCCAGGGCCCATACGGTATATTGTTTGATTTGATATTTTTTCAATGGTCCTCAATTTCCGGGTCGCAGGTGTATTCTATCACCGCAGTTGAGATCGAAGTGAGCGTGTAGTCATACGAGAAGGAGCAGAAGGAGATCACCACGACAAGGGCCGAGCTTGGTGTCTCTGTCCCGGCTTACTCGTCAGTGTATACTCAGATTAACTTCTGATGAATCACTTGCTGCTCAGTGAAACTCTGCTGCAGGACCCTTGGTTGAGGCTTCCTGCTTGAATTATTCTCCAGCCGCGCAGACATCCCTGGCGCATCATCATCTGTTGTTTAACCTGCTTTGTACTAACCGACCCACGCTCCCGCCCCACTCGCTGGAGCGAAGACAACATGCCATAGAATTTTCAAATCGTTTCCAAGCTCTTGTCTATTGCGCTAAGAGGAAAGGCGTCACTCCGGCCTGGCTCTTCATCGCGTGGGTCGCACCACTGGGTCGCACGTAATTCCTCTTCCCAGATCGTTGTGAGATTCGTCTCCTCAGGTTCTGTTCGCCTCTGCACGCACCTTCGATAATCGACATCTAGCTGAAAAGGTGGCGCAGATGTCTGCTATCGCTGGACGGGAGACGTCCGAGGCAACAGAGGGACAATACCTTTGACTCTTTGAGGCTCTCTGGAAAGGGACAATATATTACTGCAGAGATCTAATTGCTTAGTCGATCTCGATTAACAGGTTGCATGTATCATCGCAAAGGAAATGGTCAACTTGAACCAAAAGGGATATTTTGGACCCAATGCTCCACTATCGATTTAACCAGCTTGGGCTGATCTCGGGCGACCTGTTTGTTTTCAGTACTCGATCGGATGAGAACAAGAGAATATTTCACGCACAAAATGGCCTGCTTGCTGAACCAAAATGAATGTCATCTTTCCCGCGCCTTCTCCGACCACGCGTACCGTCGCATCGTCGGCCGTGGGCCACGCGACATCCGGATTGCGAAGGAATTGATCTTGGAACGGCGATTGGATGAGTTTCAACTGGGGAGATGTGAGTCGAGGATCTCGAACAGCATCATAAAAAGACGAACAAAAGAAAGGACTCCGGGCCACGCGCAATTCGCATCTTGCGCTCCAACATAATCTGCTCAATGTTGGACATTAACGAGACGAAGAGTTTACGATCGACTGACGCAAGAGTCGGATTCCGGCCGCAAGAAGAGGCTCGTACAGCAAGTACGCTGGTTGGATTCTGCGGGAAGACATATCAAATGCGAAAGCAAAGACGTGTCTAAAACGGAATCTACATGTCTCCGTATTTCTGAAATTCGGCACTGACTTCCTCGCTAAGTGCAGTGTAGTTGACGTGCTCCGGAATTCCCAGCGTATCCCTAACGTCAGCGCGTTGAAAGAAGCTACCTGTCCATTCAAAAGAAGGTGGCAGGCATCCGTAGGGCTCTTTAGAGTAGCACTGCGAGCACTGGGATAAGCGGTCGTCGATAGGAAATTTCTGGAAAGCTTGCCTTCTTGCGAACATCCTCAGTGACGGTGCCGTGTCTGTCCCCTGTCTCGAGTCGGTGGCATACCTCTTGGGCTACCATGCGCCTTTCAGAGCTCCATTCCGGGGCTTGTTGAGCATACCGGATTGCATCAAGGCAGGTCGGGAGAACCTCGAACAGCTCAGCGCATGTCGACGCATTGTACATGTCCGCGACGTTGTAGCATCGCATTTGCAGCAGCCAGGTGAAATGGGATGTCGCATCCTGTCGTCGAGGAGGAGGATGCAAGTCAAGTCAAGGAATGGATTTTCTGTTTCGGTCACTCACCGATATCGGATTGCTGACCATCATTGACTCCAGGTTGATGTGAACGGCGACAGGCTGTCCCTTTCCCGCAGCAAGAGCGATATTCTGCTCATGAATCACTGTTGCAATGTGCGGGACATACATCCCGCCGTACGACCCTCCCGAAAGGATGAATTGGTTACTGGATAATCATTATTTGAATCGTTCTTCTGTGGGGAGAATATAACGCTCACTTGACAAGGTGCGGGAACAGACGATAAAACTTTTGAAGAAAGTCATATACGTCGATGGCGGCGCTGCGACTATTGTTGACTAGAGTTCCATATGAAAACCCAACCCCAACAGGCTACGCGTAAGGAGGTAAGGACAGCGAGAATAAAGTCCATAGATAGCATACGTGATCAAGCGCTATCAGATTGAAATGTTCTATCGAAGGCGAAATTAGTAACTTACTGCTTAAATAAAATGGACAGTGCGCACCCGTCCAGCGATTGGGATTCGGAGTCGTTCCATTTTCCACTATCAAGCATGGGCCTTGTGCCGACATCGGGTTCAACAGGCCACTCGTCCCAGGGCCGCCGCCAATGGTCAGTCTGAGGTGGGTTCAATCATCTGACAAAAAAAGAACAAATCGTGATATATACATTACCGGAGCGGTCTCAGCGTCATGTTCTGCTTCAAAGTGCCTAAATGTAACCCGGTGAGAGGATGAAAACTATACAATCGCTTGACTTACCAGAAGAAGAGACGCTTCGGTTTATCCTCGCTGTCGCCATTTAAACCGATATAACCTGAATGGGACACAGCAGGACCCTCCGCCGCCGGGCAGATGTTTTTTGGGCTGGAGATGTTCGCATAAAATGTGCCGGCCGTCGACTGCATAGTCCTCCAGTTCCGGATTGAATAAGCGACCCAGGCCAGCGCAAGAGCGCAACCGACAAGCCACCGGGTTCGAGTCCAGGTCAAGCGGCGCGCAGCCCTACTCCTCGAAGGATCGGAACTTGAATATTCAGCATGCTGCTGAGGAAGGAGCGGGGTCCGAATCGCCTTCAAGTTGATGGACGACATCTTGTCGGACGCGAAGACAGCCCCAAATTGTTCAGAGTGCTTTACTTATGTAGCTGAGTTACTGAGGCTGAGGCTGGCAGGCTGAGTAAAGCTGAACTGCGCTGCCTGCGGCCCTGGCCGCACCATGTGTTCCGACTTGGAGTCGATGATGGGAGCTGATAACTGATATTACGTAACAAAGTCGTCCAAACAATGTAAGTACAAGTGACTAAACCAGGATATCCTAAACCAGTTGAAGTTCAAACTATAGTAGACTATAGTCTCGATTGATTCTTTGCGCAATTCTATCCAACAACCTCCCTGTTGTGGGGTTGTTCGAAAACATGTTCTATTTCTAGAAACATAAAGCGGGTAAGGCCGACAAGCGGCATGGCCGTCCTGGACTCCTGGCACTCTCAAGTTTATACGGCTCCTTTGCGGCTCCTGCTCCGTCTAGACCCATCCTTGGAGCGTCCCTCCTTCCTGTATATTTGGCACCGACTACACCCGACACTGGTTTTCGCACTACTACTTAGTCTCTTCCCCTTGTCTTATTCCTACATAAATTATGTACTCAGTACCTCACTCGTGACAAAATACCTGTCTCGACTTGACGTTCATTCGAAGTACTTAAAGCTGGCGAGCATCCAAGTCACACTGTCGCTAAAAAGAAGAAATCGCATTCGATTATGTCCTTAAATGTCCTTGTGCAATGTCCTTGTGTAGTGTCAAACAGGATCCTATCAAGCGAAGGTAAGTCTACTTCCCTCACGCCCAAAGCCATACATGCCAACCTTCGGAGACCTCAAACTGAGAGGCCGCAAGCCGATTTAGCAACCTGCTCAGATGTGACGGTGACCCTGCCATCAAACACGGCCTGGTTGTTCGTGAGGGCGTTCATGGCTTTCAACGCGATATTGAACGTCCCCGGGGCGGCGTGGTCAATCGCGAGTATGTTGATGCTCTTCGCGATGCCGCTGGAGTTGGTGTAGGTCAGCTGCCAGCATGTCCCACAATTCGCCGAGTTGTAGCCTGCGACCGCGCCGACGCCGCCGATGAAGGGGAAGTCAGGAAGCGAGTTGAACGTGGTGAAGCCGAGGGTCTCGAGGCCGTTGGGACCGTCGGAGCAGGCCTACATACGTTCAAAGAATTAGTCTGAGTGAAAATGTAACTCGTTGTGTATAAGATACGCACGACGATGTCGAGCGAGTTGGAGCCTACGTCGTAGGTTTGGTCGTATGAAACGGTATCAGCGAGAGCGGCCAGAGGTCCGAGAGCGACGAAGAGCAGGGAGGCAAGACCGGTCAACTTCATATTTCAAGTTGGTTGGGTTGGGAGCTTGGGTCACGACTCCTTTTATACGGTCCTCGCAGCACCAGAAGAATGCCGGAAACATTTCGACCGTTCGAGAAACGGCGTTGCATGACCGATGGAGCCACAGCGAAGCGCCGAGAGGTCAGATGGGCGGCGAGCCAAGGCCGTGGAACAAGGGTAGGGCGCAGGATGAGGATATGAAATCTAAAAAAAAATCTGAACGGACGTTTGAGGTTGGGACCAGTCATGTTTCCTGGAACCTATCTGGGTCATCATACCTTCGGGACCGATTCCTCTGCTTCAATGTAGGAAAACCCAGTGAGGACGGCGACAGTGACTGGTGCCAAAAACCGAGGTACCCAATGTCAAGATCCGGGTCACGGTGAGGGTGGAAGCCAAGTCGAAGCAGCCGAAGCTGTCAAACCGGGCCGCTACCAATTTTTAGTCGAACCACTGAATATCCCTTACATAGCTGAGTTTGTGTGGGGTTTTTGAATCGAACACGATTTCAAACAACCCTCGACTCGGGAGTACGAGGGCCAAGTTTGACATCGATTTGTTGTTATTGCTTCACTTGGAGTTGCTAGATGCTACGAGTACACGCGACATTCGATCACACAGTTACTTTGGCTGCGAGGAAATCGGTCCACTCTTTCTCACCCCACGAGCTGGAAATCTCGTTCGCGATGAGACCGTCCCACAGCACCGTGGGCGACACATGGATTCCATTCTGGCGCGAGAATTTGACTGGGAGTCCTGCGTGATTTGCGTGATTAATGGGAGAAGAGGGAGAAGTCAAAACATACTGGTGTACTTGAGATCGTCGGTGACCGCAACGCCGCCATTGGGGCTGGTGCCCTTCAGCACGAGAAGGTCCGCGAAGCTCCCGGCAGCGTTCGCAGGGAGGACCTCGCCTGCGAGGGCCGCGAGGTTGCCACGGACTTGCAGCGGGGTGAGGTTGGAGGTCGGGCCGTCGAAATATTCGCCCTGGCGTTTGAAGAGGGCGAGGGAGAAGAACCAGAAGGACTCGGGGGAGACGCGGGCAACTGCGAGACCGGCCTTGATGGGACTGGTTTAAATCACAGAGACACGAAAACATGAAAACTACATACTTCATGCACATAGGTCGAGCTAGCGTGCCAGGGCTGAACTTGAGGCCTGAAGATCGCCTTGACTTTGCCGTGATACTTCCCACTGGGGCCAAGCAAGGGAACGAGGACGCTGTCTATCGCGAGCGCGAGTTTAGCACTGGTTTGGGATCTCAGCTATCGATCTTCCTCCACGATAATGGCATACCTGAAAGGACAAACATAGTCCACTATGGATTGTCAGCGCTCTTCGCGGTCTCATCTGGATTCGCTCACAGAAAATATCGAGAGTGTGAGGAGCATCGGGGGTTCCAGCGATGATCAAGGCACGGAGACTGGGTTGGAGAGCCATGGAAGTGCAAGTCAGAATTGGCGATATCCTATATATTAAGAGACAACGAACACTGCCACACAAAAGTCACCTGATAAAGTCACATGAAAAATCACGGGACTCGGAATCCACCCGTGCACGGCGAACCCCGGGACTCGGAATCCGCCGTGTGTTGGCGAGCTCGGAATCCACCGGGGTTTGGGGCGGAGCCCCAACAAGCTGTGGACCCGCCGAAGGTACGGACCGAGCGCAGCGAGCGTCCGTGCCGAAGGCAGGGTCCTAAAGCTTGTCGATGTGATGGTGCAAGACAGCCGAAAAGCACGGAATTATCATGTGACAAACAATCACGTGGTCGTTCTCGTCTACCTACCACCGTCACGGTCATCGCATCTCCTGTCGCGTTTGGGGCGAGAAACGAGCAAGGGGATCTGTCAAGAGGGACAACCTACGCTTCTAGAGCCTTCGCTTCCACTCACCTCATCTTCCCCGGCTGCAGAAGGTTGTCTGGTCCGGAATTTATCTCAAGATGCCTATGGACTTTTCCACCTTCTTAACCCAAATCAATGACGCTTTGAACGCTGAAAATGGCCCCAATCTGGCATATCTTCTACGGCCTACAAGCCCCCATGGGAAGGATCTCGTCAAAGGTTTCCGTTCGCCCACCGTGAGCTTCGCTGCACGCTTCCCAGTTCTGGAACCTGATTTATCCTAGGCTGACTCCCTCGCACACTTCAAGGGAAGCATAATAAGTCCCTGGGATGAAATAGCCATCCAGTATGTTCTAATATGCACCCATATCGCGCGCCTTCGCCCAGGAGAAGCCTTCAAGGAACAGTCGCAGCTCGTTTCGTACGTCTTACATGTCTGTAGCGGTCTGTATGTGACGCCTTGTTGTAATAGCCTATTCTTCCGATTTTTTATTGAGAACAGGGGATGGACCCTCCCTGCACTTTTCTCTATATTGCGCGACTTGCGGGATCTGGCACACGATGTATCTGGATTACTTCCATGAACACGCCAGATCCTGATGCGTTTCTCAAAGGCCGACTGGCACGCAAGAGTACACAGCGAGAAGAGTGAATGCATGGTTGAGGCAGCGAGGATTGTCGCCAAGGCCTTTTCGAACTGTATGACCGATAGGTGCGACTTTTTTCGCTTCTTATCGCATTGCTGAACGAATCGGATAGGACGTCACCCCCGGACGAATCAAGAAAATGGGGTGTCTACTACGTCGTCGGTCTCGCGATGAAATGCTATTTCAAAGTGCGCGGTTCCTCTTTGCTAGCCAAATACTCAAAATTTGGCAGGTCAAACGGATATCCTTGACGAAAAATATCATCAAAGTGCTGGATAATAACGCCGACATTCCTGCACTCGAGCTTTACCCCCGATCCCACCAGGTCACCTTTCAATACTACCTTGGAATGCTCAGCTTTTTGAACGAAGAATATGTCAAGGTAGCTGCACTGTATGCTTACGCTCGCCTCGTCTAACGGGAAACAAGGCGGAACAACAGTTAACCCTCGCATTTTACCACTGTCATATCGGCGCGCATGAAAACCAAACGTGGGCCTATCTACTTCAAGTAGACTTGTCTGACTGCGCATATACAGACGCATCCTCGCGTACCTCATTCCGCTCCGAATCCTCCGCGGCCACCTCCCTTCGGACGAACTGATGCACCGCTTCCCCATCCTGGCGGACATCTTCATGCCCTTCGTCGCCGCCATCCGCGTGGGCGACATCGCCGCGTTCGACCGCGCGCTGGAGGTGCGCGAGGCGCGCCTCATCGAGCTTAACCTCCTCCTCACGCTCGAAAAGGCGCGCGAACTCTGTCTTCGCGGCCTCTTCCGCCGCGTGTCCGTCTCATCCCCTTCCTTTCTCTTCGTCCGTTCACCCATCGCTCACCCTATTCCACTTTAGGTGGGTCGCATCGGCCAAGGGCACGCGCATCCCGCTCGCGATGTTCCACTGCGCGCTCCGGATATCCGGGATCAAGGTCGAGCTCGAGGAGGCCGAGTGCCTTGTCGCGAACATGGTGTACAAGGGTTTCATGCGCGGGTACATCAGCCATGAGAAGCAGATGGTCGTGCTCGCGTCAGCGAACGCGTTCCCCCGGTTGGCGGATCGACAGGCACCCTTTGCGTTGATGTAGCTCTCTGAACGTATTTCAGTCGGCGTGTTCCGCTGGTTCACTTGTCATGTGCGTTTAGAACCTGGCTTGTCCTTTTCAAGGTTCTTTTTAGCGGAATAAATATGTACGAGCTCACGCAGAGGTAGTGCGAAGAAATATCATGTTGAGCCCGGTGAGTCCCCCTCAATAGTCACCCGCCCAATCAAGTCAAGCCCATTGAACCCTTTTAACTACCGTCGTCAAGATACAGACTCTGACTTCAAACCTACTACGTCCCAAGTGAGAAGATAAGGCTCGGACCTTTGTTTCTCTTGCCTCAGTGCTGTATTCATTCCGAATTGGAAGGACCTCTCAATCGATGATGAAGATCACCTGCCCGTTTACATAGCATATACAAGCCCCGCCGCAGAGAAGCCTTGAGGAACCATACTTCTCAGCTGAACTCCTACAACTTACAGCTGGATGAGCCTTGCAATTGATGCCGTCAATTCTCGTCCTGAATTCAACCTTCGCGATCATGAACCAGTCTAAAACGTGTCTACCTGCATATTCTTAGTGCATCGCTGACTTTCGAACCCTTGAATACTGGCCTCGTATACTTTGCTTTGAACACGATACAACTGGTCGGCATCCTCGTCTCTCTGACCAAGGGAGCCATCATTAGTTTTCACCGTTCACACTAGTAGCTCGTCGTCCGATCGACTTGAACCAACGTTGATAATGACGAAGTGCTGCCATGCACAACATAGAGTAGGCGGCTATGGCCAGTAATCGACGTTAAACCCGGGGTATTTGTGATGCGCGCCTTTGTGCCAGCTTTACGAACACACTGTACCGCACCTCTTGGAACACTCCTGCGTGTAGGAGAGGGTCTTGCCAGATAGGCAGGCAAAAAGCGAACCACGACCACACCCACAAGTACCCCACGGCTTTCCACCGCAAGCTCGGGCTAATTCCGAGCCGCCTTGCCAGCGCTTGCACGCATTCCTCCAACGTGATCGCCACCGCCTGGAGGAGGAAGAAGCGGAGGGCGCCGCCGCCCCAGTGGCGCAGGGCCATGTAGTCTGGGAGGTAGTGCATTATGCCAGAAATCAGGAAGGCGACGTAGAGTTGGGTGTACGCGGAGGCTGCCGAGCCGGGCTTCAAGTGGAGAAGCCTGTGGGCGACGAATTTTCCATGGGCGGAGAGAAACTAGCAAGATATATATATGTCTGTGGATTGATACGGATACGAAAGCCCGCTCACCCGGCGCATGGTCTGATGCCAGGTGCGACCCCAGAAGTTGCGCACACTCCACGCAAGCGCGATGGACCCCATGTACGGCGGCCAGTCTTCTGGATCCGAAGCGCCGACGCCAACGGAGACTGCGGCGTTCAGACAGTGACCCCAGATAGCAACCGCAGCCATCGGAACGCTCCACGCCCAGACCGCCTGGTAGCGCCACACCCACCCGTCCGCGCCGAGTCCGCGCCCGCCGGCGTACATGGCGGTATTATTATAGCGCATGTTCACAAAGTTCGTAGCCTCGAACAAGAAGGCCGCGACCAAGGCCTGGGTCAGCTGCCCGCGGACGAAAGCGGCGCGCGGGGTCGATGGGGACGGGTGCGGCGGGTTGGCGAAGCGGGGTTCATGTGCCCAGCCGAGCCCACGGGTGCTGGAGAATAGCTGAACGGCCCACGAAATCCTGCGTGACAGCGGGGCATTTTCGATCGGCGCGTCTGTGCTCTGAGGCGGCTTCACCATCTGTAGCTCGCGCTGGACGTCGGTGAGGAGGATAAAGTCCGATGCGCGGAAGAGGTACGGGAACCACGCGGATGCGATGCAGTAATCTAACGTCGGGTATCCTGTGCTGAGAGACATAAGATAGACCGACATCAGAAGAAGGGGGAGGAAGAGGAGTCGGCGGTAGGGCGAGGGCTTGACGACGAGAGCCAGGATACTGAAAAATACAAAGAGGTAGCCCAGTTTTGTTATGCGCGACAGAGCCAAGCGGTCTATGGTGAGGGTAGACATGACAGGATTGAAGAGCCTGAAGATTCAAACAGATCCCAGAAACCTCGAGCTCCGATCTCTGCTATCAACGTCAACGTGGCCAACGGCCCTAAAGTAGTGAACACGTCGACGGTGCGATTTAGTTGTCCTAAACCCAAAGAAAGGGAAGAAATAATCGACGAGGGCAAATGCGCTCAGTGCTGCACTCGCCAGTGGAGTTCGAGTTCAAGAGTCGGCCCGTGTGACTGGCACGTAACGTATTGATGGCGCATCAACCCGCCTCCCGCGCAGGTAAAAAGATCTACCGTAGTACAAACATGTAGTGAGATGCTAGACAAGTTCTTCCTTCTGTTTCGTTGATTTTAATTGGACATTGCGAGTGCGCATCGTCCGAGTCCTGGCTTTCTGATTACCAGCACTTCCAACCAGTGGGACTTGCAAGAATACTTGACACTGCTCTCAATCGCATTTAATACGGGATAGTTATTGCTGCAAACATATAGCCATGCAGTTTTATTGAAATAGACTGGGTCTTCAAGTTGAAAAGAGGTTGGCCGCAGATTCAGGTTTGTTCAACCATACGGCTGAATCGCGGCTGGAGAGAAGCAGCTGGAATCCACCTGGCACGATACCAGGAACCGGATGTCGCCCGCCAAGTAAAAATATCAGGTGGTGGGAACGTGCAGGCACTCTAGCGGTGGGTACAGCTTTGCATTCCAAACTACTTACAAAAACACTAACACGGCGGTAGAGACCGCCGTGCCCGCCAGGACAAGATACCCCGTCTGATACACGCCCCTGATGCTCATGACTGGGTTCGCATCAGCGGCGGGCACGCGCACAAGGAGGGGAACCACGCACATTTGCCCATATCCCACGAGAGGTGGCGAATGCCGTTCAGCGAGTGGAACGCAAAGGGCGCGGCGAGGAGGGCCTTGCCTGCGTATTTGACCGCATCGGGGAGGCCCGCAACAAACTCGATAACGTGCGCGCTGTCGAAGACGCCTGGCGCGAAGACGTAGGCGATCGAGAAGCTGTACAGGACTGGGGGATATCGTGAGGTGAGATGTGGCCGCAGAGAAACGAGAGATAGAGACACACGCGTGCTGAGGGCTGCGCCCGTTATGCGGTTCGCGATGGACGCGATCCAGGTTAGCTGGGGCTGGTATATGGTCATATGCGGACTCGATGGGCGCAGGAGCCGCTGCTTGTTCAGGATATCGACGGACGCGGAGGGGGGTAAGGATTCCGTTTGAACGGCCCTTCCAAAGGGGTATGTCAGCGTTTTCTCCCAGTTTTGGCCCTGGGAACTGAAGAGAGCTCACCGTTTTGCGAGAGTGGTGCGGATGAGAGATTGGTTACGAGCTGACGGGAAGAGGTCGGTAACTGTGCATGCAACGCGCAGGAGGAGACCGCTAACCAAGGCTCGAGGAGAACAGCGTTTTGCGCAGCGGCGAGCCTAGGCCCAGGGCGCGAGTCGACAACATGACGGGGAGAAAGGAAAGCGTTCCGGTCCACGTGATTCTCATTTCTTGCTCCCGTCCACCACAACAAATAGCGAGCCCGAAGCGGCTGCCACTGGACACCGTGACCCTCAGAGTAGGACGTTCCCTCATCCTCGCAATTCACAGAAAAAACGTGTATTAATTCCGAATCACCCCTACAGCCCGAAGAAAGAAGACTGGAATCGAACGAATAAACAAGCGCATAAAAAGTACAGTATGGAGGGGTTTAAATATGATATCGATGATAACCGACAATGACCATGAGTCCCTAGCGCCCGCCTGATTATAACGTGGTAGCGATGCGTGAGTTGGTATAGATGATAATGATATATGCTTTACTGAATACGTTCAAGTCAGAGTCGACTCGGCACGGGTAAGATAGACAGAAGAGACTCACGATGATTAAGCAAGCGTATACAGTGGGATGGTTGTGGTGTGTGCTCGTAGGCTCACGCGACGACGCACGAGCCACTCGAGCCCGAAGACTTGTCCTCGTCGACCGGCGGCAGCTCCGGGAGGTCCTCGACCTCGGCGACGAAGTACGAGATGATCGATGCGAAGGCGTCCATTAATTCAGAATATGCGCGGGTACGGGTGTGGGTGAGGAGGACGAAGGTGAAAGTGAGGGTAGCGCGGCGAAGTTCTGCAAAGGCAAGTGAACTGAGTGAAATTACGCCCCCAGGTCCTGCACTTTTATACCCCCACCCTAATTGTCCTCCGACTACAATTACTTGTACACCGTGCGTACCTAGCAGTCTAGTCTGCGCAGGACAACACAATAAGCGGATCCCACCGTGAGTGACATTTGCCTCGGACACAATAAGGACTTGGTCTGATGGCCGCCCTTTCGGGACGACCCCATACATACAGACAAAAGACGCGCCATTGTGGGTCCCCGTGCGGGTTTATGCACCCACCCTCAATGATGCTGATGCAGATGGCAGTGGGCCCTTGACTTAGCGGTTCTCTCTCGGAGCTTCTAATTCTTCGCCTTGCAAAAAGACAAGAAAAAAAACTGGATAGTACTTGGTACCGCTCCAAGTTCAAGCTCTCCGGCTTCAAGCATCCCAGACAGATAGCCTGGGCTTTCCACTTTCCCGCGTGTCAATGAAGAACTTGAATCCTGTCGTTATTATTCCTCGTTATGGACAAGTCGGATTTGGCGGCGTGTAGAAACGCTGGCTCTGGATTTCCGCATACCACTAATACGAATCGGACAAAAACAATAAGAGCTTGAGACCAGGAATTCCTCAGCGCACCACCGCAAGGAATTAACCGGCCTATTACTCACTAGCGCCTGCGCTATCCTGTCCGCTATAGGGAGCGCGTGCCGCGCGATAACCGTTTGTGCAGATTCTGCCCGGGGGCCTGTGGAGGACGAAGTGCACGCTTTTTTTGACTTTGCCGCTTCTGTGCGCCTCATCGAGCTCCGATCTCATTTCCTGGGTGATCTTGCTGAGCGCGATCCTCAGTATGGAGCCCTATCAAACTATGATTTTATGATCAAGCTCTTAGCGTTGAGGAAGGCGATACAGTTTCACGCAATGTACACCTTCAACGTCTTCAACATCTTCAACGAAACTTCTCGGTTCTTCTCCGTGATTTTTAGGTAGAGTCGCCGGTCTTCTCTTCTCTTTCGTGAAATGTTCATTTGCTACCTAGCTACCATGGACTATCACAGTGACTGGGACGAAGATGAATCTTCTTTATTATAATATGAGGGGGGTATAACTATGATGGGCCAGACCCTCCGGCATCCTCAGGACCATACCCGAAAACCCGGTATGATCTCGATGCCGAGCCGGGGCGAGAACGTCGAGAAGGGCCCATTCGTGCCGGGGCACCGGGCAGGACTCGTGCCGGGGCACCGGGCAGGACTCGTGCCGGGCCAGGCATGACTCGGAAACTACGACAGCGAGCCGAGAAGGGCCTTTTCGTGCCGATGTACTGGGCAGGACTCGTGCCGGAGCCTCAGCCACGGCATCTGACCCGGCCCGGCCCTCGGGAGCTTGGCAGGGTGGAGAACTCGAGCTAGAGAACATGTACCATCCGAAACTGAGGGCAAAACCTCCACAGGACAGAATTCGGCATGCTGATGATAATGAAGGACCCAAGTTGTATATTGTGAAGTACTAAATAAATATATCTTGCTACTTCCTCATCAATCTATTGACGGTCTTACACAGTATCTGAACCGGCCCGACCGTCAAAAACACGGGTGCTTACCCCGGCCGAGACTCACACTGAGACCTCCACGGGAGCTCAGCAGGACTCAGCACACTAGGTAGAACTCGGAAGCACCCTGACCCACGGGAACTTAGCAGGACTCGAAAACGGGGCGAGAATGGGGGAGCTTGCGCCGGGACTTAGCCCGAGACCTCCGACACGGGGGCTCGACAGAACTCAGCAATGGTAGAACTCGGAAGCACGACGGGAAGTGTATATCATGAAGTGCTACATAAATTTGTCTTGCTACTTCCCCGTCAATTTTTTGACGGGCTTCCACTAGTCTATCTATATAATAAAATGGGGGAGATAACGAACATCAAAGAATGTTCGAAAATCTCACGCCCACGGCATCTGACCGGGACTCATGCCGAGCCTAAGTCGAGAACGCGCCGAGCCGAGAAGAGCCTCGGCAGTTGAAGCATGCCGCGGCGGGGCTGAGCCGGGCCCAAAGAAGCTGCAAACTTACTGAGCCGTATACTGTGCAATGCTGATGCTTGAAGTTGCCGAGCTCAAGCGAAAATGGTGGGGAGTAATTGTGAGGGTCGGGACCAGAGACAAGGTCAATGTCAAGCAAGGTTGAAACTTGAGAGCCGCCGGGTAAAAAGGGCCCAGGCAGTGGGATCATGCCGTAACCAAGCTGGAGGTTGTCTCGCAGATGCCGAGGAGAGTTGGAAGCTTCAGAGGGAGGCAGCACAAATTTTATGGCAAGTCCTTAGTACAAAATAGGGTGTGATAGCTCTATGATTTTTTCTCAATGCGGCAGGCTCAGGGCTCAAAGAGGAGTTGGAAAGGGGGAAAGGGTCCAGGGTGAATAAAGGGGGGAAAAGTGGTCTGAGAGAATGGGATGACTGAAAACCAACTCAATATATTTCTTTCTCAACTCACCAACGCCCGTGAATTTATTCACGGGGTTGAGCTAGTGTAGCGTATAATTAGAGACGTGGTGTATAGTACCTGCTTGTTCCTTATAGGAACTTCTGCAGTAATATTATCTCTTCCTCAAACCGTCTTGAGTAAGTAAAGCCAACAAATCTAGAACTGAATTCGCACGATGCGGCTGAAATAAAGAATACGATATTCTCTTGCCGTCTGTGCCTTAGAAATAGGGGGTAAAAACGGGCAGGGAGGGCCGATTCACGCCTAATTTTGAACCTCGATCCAGTTGTCGATTCTCAGAATCGGTCAGAATCGGTCCGGAGGAACTCAAAAATCGGCGATTCTCGAGCGCCGATTCTGACCGTACTGCCAGAATCGAAAGCATAAGTTCGCCGGTCAGAGCTCGTTCGATTCTGGCCGACTCTAGCTCTGACACAGTGTTGAGTCCCTTGTTATAACTCAGATCCAGATCTCGCTTCTGTTTCTCGAATTCCTGAGCTAATCGGCACTTCTTCGGTTCCCTTTACGTGGCAAGCACAGGACTCCGGAACACCATTCGCTGAGCGCGCAAGGTAGTGCAATGCAAAAGACGAACACTTATTCCTCACAAGCCTTACTAGTGGTCACTCATATGTTTTGTTAATTCAAGAGATTCGCAAGAAGTTCTAAACTGACATGCCAATAAATAAAAATAAAATACCCATAAAAATTGAGAGATGATTCGCAACGATTCGAACCACCCTGTTGTGCCGACAAGCGGGCGGCGGGCGGCGGGCGGCGGGCCAAAACATAAGCCGTCGACCTGGGCCGCCGACGTGCAAACCAACCACGATCAACTAACCCCTATCTCCTGATTGATGGAAGACATACGAGTTGTGCCATTGTGCGACTTGACAAGAAATAGCGAGCTAATTAATACGGACTACATGACAATAGTAGTGTCTTTGCACACGGGGACATGTATGGCGTTCACTTTGCACATTTATTCCCGCACCACATTTTTTCGATGCGCACCACATTTTCTTGATGTGCACCACACTTTTAGCTGTCTTCCGAGCGCACAACATTTTCTGGTTGCCTAATTGGGCATTTCGGCCGATGCCGGGCGATCAGATCAATGCACGTGCAGATGTTTCCACGCGTTCAGGCGCGTCGCCACGTATACATAGCCAAACAGTAAACTAATTGGGCGCGTCGAAACTCGACCTCCCGCCAACTGGTATAGCTGATTTCTCTGCACATAAGAGGTTCCATCCAAAGGCTGTAAGTATTACTGCTGATTTGCTATGCTACTGGTGGGTGTAGTAGGGTCTTAATCCAGTTTATAAGCAGGTGTTTATAAACACATTTTAAATGGGTCGGACGATGTGCCCGGTTTTTTCTTTTCGGAGCTTGCCAGGCACCAGGCAAAGTATTATTCCCCCCTTGACCCCAGTTTCCGAGACTTGTAAGATGCAAACCAAATCAGTTCAGACACTTGAACTACCCACGATGAAATTGACATTTGATAACCAAATTGTTAGCGGGTAGTAAGTGTTCCTCGCAGGGAAAGATACCATCGGGAGCCTCTCAGACTAATTGCAGTGAATAAGGAACATGTATAAAGCTGTGGGTACTAGGCCGCCATGGGCTCAGGAGGCCGAAATTCTTTTTTTAAAAAAACTCATGTTTTGAGTATGCTAGCTTTGTGCTAGCCGGCCAGTTAATAAACCGGTTTGTAGGACACCCTGTTTACAAATAGTGTTTTAAATTCCTACGAATAACTTACATACAACCCGGTGTACGGCGAGCGCGGCAGAACAGATGTGCTGTGTGTCTCTGTGTGTACCGGAACGCGTGGAAACATCTGCACGTGCGTTGATCTAATCGCCCGGCATCGGCCGAAATGCCCAATTAGGCAACCAGAAAATGTTGTGCGCTCGGAAGACAGCTAAAAGTGTGGTGCACATCAAGAAAATGTAGTGCGCATCGAAAAAATGTGGTGCGGGAATAAATGTGCAAAGTGAACGTCATAGACATGTTTTTTTTTGAGCGCGCTGGCGGCAAAGTAATTGTCGCACACCTGACATTGTTCCACCAATCCCACCCACGAAGATACCCTTACCATTAGCCAAGTCTCTCAGGTAGCGGATATCCCTCTTGGCCCAAGAAGACTCGGCCGTGGCTTATTTGGTGCCGACGGGCCGTAGCACCTGAGTGCGAGATGGACCGGGTGCCGAAATACTGGAAGCGGGACCCGGTGCGGCGAGCCGATCGGCGGCTTCGGCAGCTTGTAGATATTTCAGCCTCGGAAGGAGATAATAAAACACTGCCCTAACGACATAGAGTTTTTCTTCGGGACGTGAACCAAAAGCGGCCCACTAAGTTGCTGAGTCCCAGTCGGGTACCGGGACTTGTGTTCCCCCCCGTAGCCTTCAAAATGCGGACAGATCTCCACGGCATCGGACGCATGAAGGAGATGACCCATCCCGCCGCTCTCTGAGGTACGGCCGCGAATAAGGACAAATAACTTGCTCAGACTACTCGCTTCCTCCGGATCGCCGTGGTATCGCCGAACCGAGTTATAACAATGGACTACAAACTCGCTCTGACAATACTCGGGTTCAAAAACAACCGTCCCTGACCGGTCATGACCGCTTTGACTTCCCCAAGTATCCCTCCACTTTCTCCGGAGGGCCGTTTTATGGGGGTAACACGCGTGTATGAGTACTTCCAATAGAAAAATACGAAAGGATGCGGGGAGAGGAAGTAAATGCTAGTGCCAAAAGTCAGTGATCCGACATGTTCTGCCAGCATCGCAGTTCATCCCGAACTTCCGAGAAAATTCTAGAGGCCCCCTGTACTGTATGGGACCTTTTATTCTGCCTCAGGTTTTTTCCCTTGACGAAATACGGAGAACTTGTGTGGAACACATGCGCTCCCATCGGGGATCAAATATTGATCTGCCGCATGTGGCATGCGTCTGCGTTACGCTGCCCTGGCACCTCAAGACTCTGGCTCGATTCTGACCCTGTGTACTGTACACAAATACTGTTCGGGAGCCAAGAGCTCAGAGCTCGGTCCCCAGGGCCAAGACTGGGCTCCCAGCGGAACTGTACATGGCGTGGATCTACGACTTCAGTACTAATTCTCGATAAGAGTCCAGGTCCGACTCCAGGCCCATTGTATCCCACTGTAAATCATACGATTCGGACTGTGGCCCTACAAATCGACTCCGGGAACACTTTCTGCGCTGCTTTTCGAGCCCGCCTTCTCGCCTAGAATCTTGGCACCAGCTCACACGCCGCTCTGCCCACGCGTCCACGAATAACCACACTCCTGGGGTGTATCTTGACGCGCATACCACGATGTTACCTCGAAACTTCGCTTGACCGCATTGCATCGTCACCGATAGTGTGCACCGTGCCGCACGGACACGTCTGTTACGAGTGCGCCGCGTCCGCGTGCCCCTGCCGAAACCCGCTCAATTGACAATGGATGATTCTCCGGGTACCCGTCATCCGACAGAAGACACGAAAAGTTTTCACCACGATCCACTGCCTACCTGAAATAGCATCCTACCTGAAATAGCCTTTTGCCTACTAATAAACGATTCGGTGGGGCTGGCGTCCAGTCTGATGGTAGCCAAGGTATGTATATTCTCCAGATGTTCCTCTCGATTCGCATCGTCTGACTTCGTTCTGTAATGTGTCTCGTGTATTAATGCCCGGTCTTCCTTCCTCCGAGAGTTACGGGCTTCAATTAGGGAAGGCGTGGGGAAGAGCACGCTGCACGGCCAAAGATCGACGCTCACCCGTCGGAATTTGTACGCCAGCGTACACCTTTATCTCGAGGGATTGATCCCCCACACTCTGTTTGATCTTCTCCCATCGGGTCGCCGTCTGTCGCTGTCCTGATGTTCCGTAAAGTGATCCTCGGCGACTGATTTTCTTATTTCTTCCCCTCAAATGCTCAGCAATGCCCTGTGGGTCCACATACTAGGCTAGCCCGTGCGCCCCCTGCGCCCCCGTTCCGTTGTCATTGCCGCGATCCGCTTCGACCGTAAATTAAATCGCACATCGGACTCGTGTGAGAAGACACGGATCTGCCTTCTGTATCGACGTCGGCATCTAGACCAAGACCATGGCCCAGGCCGGACGTAACCTTTCGGTCAAATCTTTGGTCGAAATAGGCCTGGTTCATCCTGCGAACCTGCTGGGGGAATGTTATAAAGACCCCCGCGATTGGCACTATCTGCATCGACTTATCGTCTCTCCACCCTCACCGCATACCTCGCTCTCACTGTGCCATCCCTCATCCCAAAAACCATCATCATGTGCACTACCTCCGCTCTCCCGCACCCAACTACTCAGCGCTGCGTAAAGCCCAGCCACAGCGACACCCCCGTCACCGCTCCAACTTACCGAGATGGCCCCCAGTGCTGCCACTGCGGCTGGCGCGGAAACCACTCCTCCTCGTGTCCATTTTATAACCCTACAACATGCGCATCTCGCCGGTTAGTACTTGAATCCGTTATCGTCTTGATTGCGTTGCTAACATCTTCCGCTATTAGCCATCCGCTGTGACAACGTTTCCGTACCACTTGTTTTGTCCTCATCATTCCTCACATGTGCGTTGTCCCCCGATGATTCTCGCCTCTCATATCTGACTTGCAACGCTCTTCAGACCCTCGCACTGAATGCTTTCGCTCTCCCATATGTTTTGTGTAGAATCACTTGTACAGTTATATCTTCATGGGTTGGGCCCGAGACGGCTGGATCTTGGCGGGCCAGTGTACTGTAGGACGAGTAGACGAAGAAAAGTAGATGTACTGTACCACTACTTGCCTGAATCAGCATTATTTGCGTCATCCGAAGATCGCCTAAGGCTCCCGCGAAGCTTCAAAGCTTCAGACTTCAGTGTACCAAAATAAATTGAGCTCTTGATCCGATCTGGATTGAGAAATCCGTTCCCTCCGAATGCGGATTCGAGAGGATCCCACTAATAGGTGTGCCAAAGCGCACCCTGAGCGCAGGCGAATCTTGGAGTAGTGGAGGAATTTCGAAGGCCTTCACCGAATTCTATCAAGAAACGTCGCGTCCGGATGGGCAAAAGTGAACGAGGCAAGGCGGCTACATTAGCAAAAGGTGGAGCGAGAAGGAAGTTTGTTCTAAAAACAACCGCTGGTATTTCATAAAAGAACAGTGCAGTTACTAGAATATTGGAAATGAGGAGCAATGCGACCGCACAGGCAGACAGGTTGAATTTTCATATATATGAAATGGTGAATAGATATTACAACATTTGAGTTACATACCCTTTCTGTGCTCCTATGCAGGTCTCCGTATGTATTACTTTCATTTCTAGATCATACGCGGTGTCAGAATGGCTCCAGAACAACGAACAGGACGTCTTACGGAGTGCGAGATGTTAGAGTGGAAGCCACATCGTTGGAGATTAGACTACCTTGACCGTCGATTAACATTTGGACATCCAACATGCACCAGAGCCCACTAGAGCGCCCCCAGATCGCGCCACGCACCACGGACCTCACTTTCATCCGAGTCATCCAGGCCCCAGATTTGCTTACATCTACTCCGATGGCGTATTTTGCGCTCGGTGTTCCGCATGTCGCCGAAGTTGCCAGGAAACCAGGTTTCGGTGAGTGTTTGTTACCTTGTGGCAAAGACGACGACGTCGCCAGCAAGCCGCCGTCCTCGAACTTGATCCCCGTCTCTGTGGACTCCGCAATTTGACTACTGCTATTTACCTCGATCTTGCCGTCGATGATTATTCAACTAGCGCCGACATCTGGATGCGCACCCTGGGCCTTTCAGTGGAACGTGCCGGCAGAAACAGCGGACGCACCAACGTACTATGGCTCCCAGGCCAGGAGTGCAAACCCTGTATGAATTGTTTCCATGTTCGTCTCGAAGCTGCATCATCCAACGGTCCCCTATGTTCAAGTGCAGTTCGTTTCATTAAACAATATAACCACGCTGGCAGCGATTGAACCCACTTTCTTCCTCTGCCATAGCGGCCGTTTGATGCTGATTGAGCCCTATTATGTTCATTAGATGCGGGAAGGAAGCGGCCGTTCTCTCACTACCCCTGTTGCATCAGACGCTCCAGGCTCACCTGGGTGATCACGTAGGTTCAACTCTGCTACTACATGGTTACGTCCGAGGTCAACGTGTGAGAACCGGCGGTCTTTCGAGCGGCATGGAATTCTCACTAATTCCGTGATTATAATAATCCGCACCTAAATCGCGCGTTACACCGTCGAAATTTGAGTCACAACCAGAGACGGGCTTTAGACAGAGTTACCGACCGGAGACACCAGCGCCAATCCCCGTGGCTTTCTTTCCGGCTTGATCGTTGGCTTGCTTGTGTTGAGTCAAGTGCAGCATCTGTTTTTGAAGCGGCCCTACAGGAGATGAAGTCCAGCCTCAGTCGAGAATCGCCACACCATTTTGTGGATATGCTGGAATCTGCGTGCACCAAGCCCCAGTGGCAAAAAATGTGGCGCTTCGTTTGGAACATCCGCTGCTTGCCAGCGCCGTCGACTACGACGTTCCAAGGGCTCGATGAATTCTTGCGCACGCTGGTTACAGTGGAGGAAGTCCACACGTCAAGATACAGAGCTTCGGCATACCCCTCGAGCCAATTGGCGAGCTACGAGTGGTCGGCGACAATGTTTGCAACCAAGATTGCGCCGCCTTCACGGCCGGCGTACAGGTTGGTCAGGTCGAGGGAAAATTGGGTGGTTTGTCACTTGGAGGAGATGGATTCAAGATCCGGGCCGCGTACGACATGTACGGTAGCTAGTCGTACCACACGGGGTCATGGAGACACCGAGCTTCATATCGAGTGCGCCAAAATTGTCCCCGATCCGCGGATCAAGGTGAGCATGTCGAGATACTTCAGGCGCGCAGCAATTTCGGGCGTCCATGGTCAACGCGAACGACAAGGACGATGTCCTCATCTTGGAAGGAGAGCGTTTGATGCCAGTCGTGCGCCCATTTAATTTCGATGGGACGCGGGATTCCGTAGGCCCCCAATTTTCTCAATGAAACCTTTGAAGTCTTCGAGACTCGTGTACATTGACATGCGGTTGCGCTTTCCACTCAGAAGCATGGGGAACGAGGAGCACGAGTCCCGAGACCTGCGGCTCGAAGTCGGACATGACACTGAGCCAGGAGATGTCAAGGTACGGGCGCAGGAGGGCAGTGAGTTCCTCTCCGACGCAAAAGTTTGTCAAGTGAGCGGAAGCGAGGCGAACTACCAGGAACTTGTGGATGGTGGATGGCGGTGGTGCGGAAGCCCCGAGACTCTAGTGGGACTCTTCATTATGATCCCCGCCACATGGCTGGATCCGATGTAAGAAAAAAATCATCCAGACAGCAGCGACATGTTCCCGCCCAGTTGTTGCGTTGCCTAGCCTGTCGAGCGTTGGCAGTGAGGATCTTCATGGTATGGGAACAAAATGCAAGTCTTTCTGGGTCAGATATTATAGTGAAAGTCTTGATACTCCACTTCCTGGCAACGTTAGCGAGACCTACCCGGGGTCCTACAGGATCATAGAAGTGATAAGCCAGTGGATAGTCAGACAACTTAGCTCCGGTCGGAGCTCGTCCATATGGCCATCCCCCCTCAACTAGTGATGTTCTGGCTTTGGCTTTGGCTTTTTGGCTTTGGCTTGGCCTCGGAAAATCTCAAGCCAGGCCAGGGCCAAACCTTTGGCTTTGGCCTGGCTTTGGCTTGGCTTGGCCTGAGCCATGGCTTTTGTTAGGGAAAACAGCTTGAATTTGGCTTTGGCCCGGATAAATCCCAGGCCAGGCCAAAGCCAACCCCAGCCAAAGCCAGAACAAGCCAAAGCCAAGCCAAAAAGCCATGGCTTTTTGGCCTGAGGCCAAAGCCAGAACATCACTACCCTCAACGCTGTATCCGAACATCGGAAACCTTCCGCATCCTATTTCCATGGAGAGAAACGATGGATGCATAGATAGATCCTCTTTTAACACCCTGAAGCGTCTAGGGAACATCATGGTCTGAGCAAAGCCAGCTGTTTGGAAATCAATTTCGCGGAACTCTCCGACTCGGAAATCGCCGACCGGATTTTGCCTTGACTCCCTTCAACACGGAATCAGCATCTTCTGAACCCGACCGTCCTGTTTTCTCTTTGGGGACCAACTGTGATCCCACATGCTTGATCCAAATGAGTCTTCGAGTCTGTGACGATTCTTCCAGACTTCTACAAAGGCCTACTCGTCCGCGGCCGCCTTGAACCTTCACTGTGACACTGCAACCCATCTGCAACCTCATCAGGATATGCAGTTTCGTTTGTTTTTCTGACCTCCTATTGTTGATCATGGGATGAAGGACCGCACATGATCCGTGACTCCTGTCTTTCTTCCTACCATGAAGTTGATGAACAGTGCTGACTTCTTCAGAGCCTGGAAGCACTCGCTGTCAGACGACTTTCAGCAGGGGGGTGAGCCCGCTGCTTCCTATCCACAGTGGGTCTCTGAGCTCAAAAGAGTCGAGATCAATGGGGATGGAGGAGTGGTAGCGCTTAGCCCAAACAATGCTCTTGTGGCGATTGTCGCTGGGCGCGAGATTCGCGTGTACGATATGGCCTCCTCCCGGCTTCTTCACACGCTTCGTGGGCATACAAGTCACATAGGAAAGCTCGAATTCCACCCCGGCGGACGCAAACTCGCGTCGCACTCCTCACCAACGCGTCTGTCCACGGAGCGACTCGTTAGAGTGTGGGACCTCGAGGCCACCGATCAGCCAGATGCATCTCACGAAGCCGCCAGAATAGCAGTGTCTGCCGCAACGCCCATTCTCCTCCAACACTGGTCCGCGGAAGACCTGGAATCCGTGAATCTCCGCAAAGAGATGGCCGAAATCATCTTCAAAGCTCAAATGGCAGTAGATGTGCGCAAAGGCCATGCTCTTGTCGGGCAGTTGCCTCCTTTCGAATCGCGCGCCTTCAGCCGGGATGGCTCCTCCATCGTCTACCTTCCGGACATCACAAATGTCGCCGTGGTGGATGTGAACACAATCACTGAGCGTTTCCGTCTTTCTGGCCACACCGACGCGATCATGTGGGCGGAAACGAGCCCCGACGATAAGGTTATTGCCACATCGTCTTGGGACAAAACCGTGCGCATTTGGAGCATGGAATCCGGCGAAACGATCCACATCCTCGAAGGCGCCACAAACCAGAGCTGGTCTGGGGCATTCTCCACTGACGGCCAACTCGTCGCCGCCGGTGCAGGAGACAAGATGGTTCGCATTTGGCGTGTTGATACGGGGGAACTTCTCCACACTTTGGGCGGCTTTTGGGGCTGGGTGCGCAGCTTGTCGTTCTCACCTGACAGTTTGCATCTAGCTGCGGGTGCCGATCAAGGTACCCTGAAGATTTTCAACACCAAGTCCGGGGAACACGAACAAACCTGGCAAATCGATGTCAACAGCATGGATGGTGGCTTTTTGGAGATTCGTGGCGTTCAATACACACTGCGTGGTGACCTCTTCACCTCGACCGAGGGACGTATTTTTGGATACAGAGCCTCGCAGAACTCGAAGTGGGAATTCTTCGAGTCTGAATCACTGGCCAGAGGCGTCTCAACTTCTATGGATGGCTCCAAGTTGATTGCTAGACTCGGTTCTGGTATAGGAATTTGGGAGATCGAGTTCAAGTAGCCTTTCAGTTCGATGGGAGGTCGGAAGAATCGTAACTACATACTTCCAATTCGCATTCTTGGAAAATTCGTCCATACTCAGAACAGTGTACAGGAAAATAAGAAGAGGACTGAATACTGCGGCGGTCGCATTATTTCGAACCCCCGCGCGAAAACAATCAATCATATTTCAACATCTGAAAACTGTCGGTATGGATAATTGGCCGCGACACACTCAAAGTGAAATAAACCTTTTCCAAGGTCCGTGATGAATGACTCAAATCAAGATTATACATTGATGTTACAATCTTGCGTACTGTTCCATTGTTCCAAAGGCATTACTCTGATCCAGTGGTTCACAGAAGACACCGATTACTTGTTCCGGTTACTCCAAATTCAATGGTCTTTCGGCAAAAATCAGGGAAGTGAGTGGATTACCGCGAGTTCCGCGGAGGGAAATTAAAGCTGAAGATGCTTTAGGGTGCCATTCAGTGTGATACAGTATCAGGTTAACTAACCGGCGTGCCATGGGCGTTGACGATGTCCGGGCTTGAAGGTCATGGCAACAAGCTTCGTCGCTGGCGGCTGGGACCTTCTCCGATCGATTCAGTAGCCATCGTCGAGGTGGAAGACAATATTTCGACATCCCGCCGCTTTGGTTCAACTTACATAGTTGAACTAGTTGAACTTGCTTGTTTCAATGTTTGGACCTCGTTGTTACGATTTATCAGCAATCAGCCCATCATCGGTGGATGCCGACTCGGAACACCTCAAATTGCGACCGCAGGCAGCGCAGTTCCGGTCTGCTCAGCTACATAAAGCGCTCTGAGCAAATCGAGGCTGTCTTCGCGTTCGACAAGATGTCGTCAATCGACTTGAAGGCGATTCAGACCCCTCCGACCGTGACTCGGAGTCTCCTTCTTCAGCAGCATGCTGAATATTCACGTTCCGAACCTTCAACGAGGGCGCGCCGCTTGACTTGGACTCGAACCCGGTGGCTTGTCTGTTGCGCCCTTGCGCTAGCCTGGGTCGTTTATTCAATCCGGAACTGGAGGACTATGCAGTCGACGGCCGGCACATTTTATGCGAACATCTCTAGCCCCAAAAACATCTGCCCGGCTTCGGAGGGTCCTGCTGTATCCCATTCAGGTTATATCGGTTTGAATGGCGACAGCGAGGATAAACCGAAGCGTCTCTTCTTCTGGCACGTCAAGCGATTGTGTGGTTTCATCCTCTCACCGGGTTACGTTTAGGCACTTTGAAGCAGAACACGATGCTGAGACCGCTCCGGTAATGTATGTATCACGATTTTTTTTTGGCCAGCTGTTTGAACCCACCTCAGATTGACCATTGGTGGCGGCCCCGGGACGAGTGGCCTGCTGAACCCGATGTCGGCACAAGGCCCGTGCTTAGTAGTGGAAAATGGAACGACTCCGAATCCCAATCGCTGGACGGGTACGCAACGTCCTTTTTGTGAAGTAATACTAATTTCGCCTCCGATAGAACATTTCAATCTGATAGCGCTTGATCACGTATGCTATCTATGGACTTTATTCTCGCTGTCCTTACCTCTTTACGCGTAGCCTGTTGGGGTTGGGTTTTCATATGGAACCCTAGTCAACAATAGTCGCAGCGCCGCCATCGACGTATATGACTTTCTTCAAAAGTTTTATCGTCTGTTCCCGCACCTTGTCAAGTGAGCGTTATATTCTCCCCACAGAAGAACGATTCAAATAATGATTATCCAGTAACCAATTCATCCTTTCGGGAGGGTCGTACGGCGGGATGTATGTCCCGCACATTGCAACAGTGATTCATGAGCAGAATATCGCTCTTGCTGCGGGAAAGGGACAGCCTGGCGCCGTTCACATCAACCTGGAGTCAATGATGGTCAGCAATCCGATATCGGTGAGTTGCCGAAAAATAAAATCCCTTCATTTCCTTGACTTTTATCTTCCTCACCTACTAACAGGATGCGACATCTCATCTCACCTGGCTGCTACAGATGCGCTGCTACAACGTCGCGGACATGTACAATGCGTCGACGTGCGCTGAGCTGTTCGAGATTCTCCCGACCTGCCTCGATGCCATCCGTTTCGCTCAACAAGCTCCGGAATGGAATTCAGAAAGGCGCGTGGCTGCCCTGGAAGTATGCGACAAGATACAGAGCGGTGACACACACGGCACCGTCGTTGAGGATGTTCGTAGGAAGGCAAGCTTAAGAGCCATTCGTATCCACGACCGGCACTCATCCCAGTGCTCGCAGTGCTACTCTAAAGATCCCCTTGGATGCCTGGCGCCTTCATTTGGATGGGTAGGGAGTTTCTTCCAGCGCTCTGACATTAGGGATGCGCTGGGGATTCCGGAGCACGTCAACTACACTGTACTCGGCGACCATGTCAATGTCGAGTTTCGGAAGTATGGAGACAGGTAAGCTCCGTTCAGACCTGTCCTTGCTTTCGCAACTGATATGTCTTCCCACAGAATTCAACCAGCGTACTTGCTGTACGAGCCTCTTCTCGCGGCCGGGATCCGACTCTTGCGTCAGTCGATCGTAAACTCTTCGTCTCGTTAAATGTCCAACGTTGAATAGATTATGTTGGAGCGCAAGATGCGAATTGCGCGTGGCCCGGAGTCCTTTCATTCGTTCGTTTTTTTATGATTTTGTTAGAGGTCCTCGACTCACATTTCCCCAGCTGAAACTCATCCAATCGCCGTTCCAAGATGAATTCCTTCGCACTCCGGATGTCGCGTGGCCCACGGCCGACGATGCGACGGTACGCGTGGTTGGAGAAGGCGCGGGAAAGATGACATACATTTTGGTTCAGCAAGCAGGCCATTTTGTGCGTGAAATATCATCTTGTTCTCTTCCGATCGAGTACTAAAAACACACAGGTCGCCCGGGATCAGCCCAAGCTGGTTAAGTCCATAGTGGAGCATTGGGTCAAAAATGTCCCTTTCGGTTCAAGTTGATCCTTTGCCACGATACATGCAACCTGTCAATCGAGATCGCCTCCGCAATACCATAGACATCGTCATCTGTCAACCCCAGAGGTAATACTATCCCTCTGGCCCTCCGGCATATCTGTCGCCTCGGACGTCTGCTGTCTCAGTAATGACAGGTATCTACGCCATCTCTTCAGGACGAGGGCGTTGAGGAACGCTTGCAGTGGAACGTGCTGGATGTGAAGAGGGCGAACTTCATATCAGGGATACTATGTATTCCTCCCAGACGCATCCATTTCAGCCGCGGGAATTCTGGGTCGATTGTTTGCCGTTGAAGACTTACATCTCTATTTGGCTTTTGAAGGACCACAAAACTCAAGGATTGAACCATCGTTCCTGCAACGGATAGTAGCTATCATTCAGGTCTGCCAGCTAGCTGCAAACAGTCAAGTCTAAGCATCAAGACAGAAATTCTGAGAAGAAAAAATTGAAAGCCGTTCGTATTCTGTCCTTGAGTTTCGAAGCCCGACGAGGCGGAAGTTGAACCAGGCTGATTGCAAGTCGACTGGGCCACATCAAAACCGCAGTTATCTGAGCCTCTTTCTTCTTTGCTTCCGAGACGAGATCTGTAAATCAGGACACAATTATCAATTTGGAGATTGAACAATGTACACCTTTCCATCCCTTGCGCCCCATTCCACGGCTTCAAATTCCCGAGAATTGGACTAGGACCCAAACGGGACAAATACCGGACGTTTTTTGTGTATAAGACAAGACGAGTACAGCCGAAGAACAGAGTAGTTATGATAACGTTGAGAAGGCAAGCATATGGGAATTACCGCGAGGTGCGCAGAGCAAGATATACCCCACCTGAAACTGTATATTCATCGATAAAAGAGGTTCATAACAAATTAACTGACCATGGTCGTTGACGATCTTGTACTTGTTTTGAATTCGCCGAATCATTTCGGCAGCATCGGGTAAATCTTGTTCGTCCTACCGATGTTGTCAGCATTTTCGATACGAGAGATGGGTCCTTCTCACATCGCTGATGACAGCGGTCCAGTCATCGTCGTGTACAATCACAACTTCAGCGTTGGGGACCTAAAGAAAATGAACATGTGATGGTGCATCGCACAGAAAAGATCCATACTCGGCCAAGCAAATACTCGCTGATTACTGTCGACGGATGGAAGAACTAGGGTCACGGTCAGTACAATGACCAGGAGAGCGAAAGTTTCTGACCTGTTTCGGAAACGTGGCAAAATAGGCATTTGCGAACCAAAACGGTCGTGTCCATAGCAGGGACACAACGGTCTTGGGCAACCAGGCAAACAACCGCGCTATCCATGATGTCCTTGGGTCATGATGCTTGAATATACGTCGACGATGTTCCGTGGCGGTCGACCATGCTCGGTGCCCTAGGCTGATCTTGAAACCGCGTAGAAACAAGCAGTGACTGTTTTCTCCCAGCTGCTGACTGGTAGGGGTGGAGACAGATGCAGGGCTATGACACCAGTAAAATGGATAGCTTTGGTTAGGATCATCTCTTGGGACAAGATGCATGCATGTGTTGCCGTACTCCAGTTGGCGGAATGTTGCAGTTCCCCATGCATCAGTCTTCTCGGTTGCCGTTATGAAATACAGCGAACCATTCAATAGAAGGCGACCTCGTTTGGTAATTGCGCAATGATACCAGTCCTCTGCCTGAGAAATGGCGTACCGTCGCAAGGCTCTGAGGTCCCGCCATTCTTCAACCATCGATCCATGAGGAAGGGCACATATGGCCCCTCGAGAAGATGTTGAGCGAAAGGATAAAGCGTTAGAAAAAATGCTAAATCTTTTCAGCGAAATAATCAAGGAAAATCAAGTTCCATACGGGAGCGACGATCTCATTTTTGCGAAGCCAGTGGTGACATGGCTGTTGGGCGGATAATTTTGCTGAATTATTTCCTCATGGGCCAAACAGTTCAGAGGGGTGAAATTTCTAGGAACATTGTTCTCTCCGCCGTTTATTGGGTCGTCGGCAGGCAGGAAGATGTTGAAAAGGAAGTCGAATATGCCAACGTCCTCAAATATGGAGCCTATATCACCGATACATATCCCTTTTCGCAGATGCTCTTCAGGGAGGGTAAGGCTGAGGAGGGGCTCGGCGAGGGGGAAGCCACGGCGTCGTGTCAACATCAGATGGACATACCACGCCTGATCTGAGAGTGCAGGACCGGGTGGTAATGGATCCAGTAAGGGCTAGAATTTTTGAGTGAGAACACGCCAGTGGCTCCAAGATTTACTCAACTCGTGGCTCTTTCAAGGCCTCGCTCCAACCTGATCGTGCGGAGTAAAACCGGGTTCGAGTGCACTTGAGCATCATTAGGACGAACCTGACTTGACCTGTAGATCATGGAAGCAGCCTTCGTCACTGGTAGATACGTTGGGACCTTCCCGGCTCGATTCGACTGCAGTAGCCATTGACAATTGTCGAGGTACGCAAAAACACGGACACGTGTAGAACGCGTGTTGCAAGCGTGCGGCACGTGAGAGCAAGGAACTCGAAATCGGTTCCGGGTTCGCGATAAAAGTCGCTGCGGGTACTATCGTGCGGAGGTGTTTTTCAAAACTACGGGAAATGTAGCGCAACAGCTGAGACGCATTTCATAACTCACTTTTTAAAAAGGTCACCCGAATCTGCGTACCGTATAAGTGGCAGTGCGTACACCCCCGCCAAGTAGGAAAACCACGGAAGACAAACTTTTGGTACGATAATACGTTTAGTTCATTTTTCGCGCCGCGCAAGTTGTGTTGCATATGCATAGGTCATTTGTATACTGCACTTTTCCGTTCAATTCGACAATCACGCGTCACACTGGCCCAGCAATAACTTAACGGATTTCTTTGAGGTTTTGAATGTGCTGGAAAAGGACCTTCAGAGCTCAGATTACGAGGTCATTTCGACTTCATTTCGACTTCATTTCGTTTCTATTTCATGTCCTCGAGCGCCCAACATGAAATTCTCTGATCTTGATGTCGAAATAAGCGAAATGAGATGTCGGCAACTTCGGCTTGGCTTCTGCACATCAACGGAGATCGCACTTTGCGCGGCGCGCGTACTATATGTTCATCCTCCGCTGATCCTGAACCCGAGTACATGGAGCTCTTGCCTCGGGGATCCCGGATGAGATTAAATGAAAACTAAATGAAGTTGAAATGACGGGTAAAAGTCAGAAAAGATAGACACTGGATTTTCGGGCAGAGTTCGGGCCGAGGGCTCGATGGCGTCATCAATCCCGATTTAAGGCGGAGCTCTCGGGACATTCGGCGTCGGTAATGCTCTCCCTTGTTCGAGACCTCGAGAATAGATGGAATCACGGAGAATCATATACAGTGCTCTGTCCTGCAAGTGAAGGACATATTTTCGAAGAGGAACCAGCTGAGGAGGTTACATGGGTTAGACTGCCGTGCGGCAGGTCGGCCCGAACTCTGCTCAGAAATTCAAAAGTGTCTATTGTTTCTGAATTAGCTGGAAGTCGAAATGAGCTCGAAAACTGAACTTTGAAGGTCCCCAAAATCAGCGCATTCAAAACCCCAAAGAAATCCGATACAGTAAGCCGAGAAGAAAATATTGCCCGCGTGATTGTCGAATTGAAAGAAAAATACAGTATACACAAATGAACTATGTAACACAACTTGCGCAGCGCGGAAAGAAAATCAAACGTATTATCGTGCCAAAAGTTTGTCTTCCGTGGTTTTCCTACTCGGCGGTGGGGTACGGTACGCAGATTCGGGTGACCTTTTAAAAAGTGAATTATGAAATGCGTCTCAGCTGTTGGTGTACCTTTCCCGTAGTTTGTCTTGAAAAACACCTCCGCACGGTTTTCGTTCTAATCTTCTCTCGAAACGGTCCTCCCCAGATGTTGAGAATGCGATTCCAAATCCAACTTCGGGGATTTGCGTTGTAAGATAGCTGCGCCTGAAAGTGAGATTAGATTGCACATGAACCCTGCCTTTGAATTCTTGACTTGCCACGTAATAAGACTGGTTCATAGGTGCCAAGTATGCGATTTAACAATTCCGAGGCAACGGGAAATGACTGGTCATGCTAGAATAGCAACATTAAGACATGAGTGAAAGAGAATCAAGAATGTAAGTAACAAACAGGATCCAAAACTGAAATCCATATTTCATCATGGGCTATCACAACGTCGGCATCAGGCATCTACGTCGGGCTATATTCAGCCAACGGGGTAAAAAGTAGAGCCAGTGATTTTACGGTATTAATCAGATATTGGTGGATTGTGTCAGATGGATGAAAAGGCTAATCCAATGTTGTATGCCGGTGGTTCGACGACCATCTGGAATTGGTGACTCACTGACAGATTCACTGCTCGTCCTTGTACCTTCCGATCATCAAAGTCAAAACGGGGGCAAAATTTAAGGGCGGTTCGAGAACCACTTACCAAGTGATGTCCAGACGTTGAACAGCGTCGGGTTGTCGTCGAATGATCAGCTGTCCCCGAAGCGGGCAGCGATGGTTCAAGGGGATGGGTATGATCCTGGTTGATTCTTGCTACGGGAGATGTGTTGAAAGCTGAAGTCTGCGATCCGGAGCCCGAATCACGACGGAAATACGATACCTCCGGCCCACGAGTTGTGAAGTTTGAGGTTGGGAAAGGAATCCAGTTGGTGCCCGATGTCTGACTCTTTCCCGAACTTGAAGCATCATCGATAGATCTGAGCTTGACAGAGCTGGGTGGACCGAACCAGTCCATGAACCGACGACCAAGGGAGATCTTGTAACCCCGATGAACACAGCTTGATTCACAGCATCGAGGAAGTGATCATCAGGCGCGCGCGCTTTCCCGTGGCCGAAGCCTAGGCGGGACCAATAGTACATTCCCGGACCACCAATGGAGCCTTGCAAAGGACGAAGCACAGAATGCTGCCCATCTGCCGCTGGTATATCGTCAAGAGCAAATAAACCCCAGGAGTCGGTCTTGGTGGTTCCCGTGACGAGATAAAGGGAGCCATTTTCGAGATTCATGCGAGCGGAACTCCGGTACCATTCTAGCGCCTGTGAAATGGCATACTCCTGCAAGTCTGATATATCGGGGAGGCCGCGTTTGATTGCGCCACTTGGTAAAACGCAGATGGCGCCCGGACAAGGGTTGATAAGAAAGTCGTACACTGTCGAAGATATCCTTGGGAAGATGGCGTCAGTTAAAATGGCTTGTACCACACACACATGACTTACACTGGTGCAGGAGAACCGTCCATTCTGATATTGCCTTGTCGAACACAAGTGTTTGGAGGGAGGTAGGATTGAATGGCATTTCCAGACCAAGGGTACGGGGAAAATCCTTGGGGGGCTCGATTGTTGATCGGGTCGTGAGTGGGGAGCAATACATTGAAAACGAAGTCGAAGATGCCGTCCTGCGTTATCATTCCGACATCCCCAATCGATGTTCCAAGCCTGCGATATTGTAGCGGGACATGGGGATCTAGATTGGGGCCTGGACACCACATCGGATACCCAAGACCTTGTGGGAGCATGAGGCGCACGTATAGTTCCACATCCGAACATTCCAAAGGGAAAGATTTTCTGCGATGCTCGGGGGACGGCGGCGGAGACTTCAGTAACAGTTCGCAGATACATATCAGCCATCCTCGAGATACTAGGCAGTCAACACATACGAGAGGACTCGGAAGGTGCACCGTATCCGCGGGCCTAGTTTGGCTGTAAGCTCGAGCTTGAGGGCCTTCAGTTGTTCGCAACTGACATCTTTTTAAGTGATATCGATGTCGGTAGCAGCAAGCTCACAACGAACCGATTCGTCAGAGCCTGTCTGTACCGGCGTCGGTACCTTTGGTGAAACGAGTAATATGAACAACGGTTGCCAGCGAGATGTTTATGGAGGGGAACCCACCGGGTTACGTCCGTCGTGATTGTGGCGCCGATTTTGCATCTAGAATTTATGACAGCCTTCAAGTTAGTATATGAACTTAAGCAGAGCGATGTACCCACACGTCGAGAAAGGGGGACTAGGGTTGAGAGGACTTCTCAATATGGATATTGACTCGACTTGAACTCACCTCCGGACCGGGCGTGGCCTGAGTACGAAATGTCTGGTCAAGTCTAATTCTGCATGGAATTGGAACTATACAAACTGTTTCTGAAGGAGTCCGATGGTCGAGGGTCTGAAGAGAATGTGACGGGTATTCAGTTCAAGCGAAAGGGAGACTAAGATAAAAGGGATCCCTCAGACTCTGGAACAGGATTCTGATGTTCATCTGTATCTAATGTGGGTCTCTACGAACAGTCGGCGAGGTCAGAGACGAAGAGCCCGACAGAGAGTAATTATCTGAGCTTCGAACGGCGATGGAAGTGATGATCCTGGCGCCGCCTGGATATTATAAGTGATGTAGTTTATGTTTTGGGCGTTGTTGAAATTGCTATGGCTGATGGCGAAATCCGATGGCCCTGGTAGAACCCTAGAAGTCGAGTGCTTTAATTTCACGGTGATTGACTTGTAAAAAGACCCACTCACTGAGGGGCGGGAGGACCTGAGGGTACGAGAAGTGTGCCGGGTGGATTGACCAGCGCAAGCTCGAGCCCAAAAGGATCAGCAGACCTGGAAATTCGGCGAGTTCCATACAATTGCATTCGGGTGAACAGGCTGGAATGCGCACTGCCCCTCCGATGTGGTACTTCTCCTGACGAGGGCATCAGATTGACTATCGCGGAGAATCGAAGAGTGCGACTCTTCAATGAAGTATCCCAGTTGATCAGAGTCGTCCATGGAGAGAACTGCGTGCGAGCGGAGGAGGCAGAGGTAGTTTCGAAGACAGGAGCTTGACCCCAATTCAAACGCTCGACAACGTGTTTTACGCACGCACGGCTACATGAGCTCGAGGCCAATGCATGTTATTCCAGCTCCGACACGAAGCTAATCAGTCCCGGCATAAGAATAGCCTAAACGAAAGGTTTGGCAAAAGCCCTCTTTCGGATGTGACCGCTGACCACGATACCCAGATTCCGCGGCGTTGGTTTCTTTGGAGGGAGAACAGCAGATTCAGACAGATTTCACTGTTGACCAGCCAACGCCAGATAAGGATGTGAGCGACAAAGGGCAACGATAAGCGGGCTCAGGCACAATCAGATTCTTACTGACCCTCCGGTGTTCGTTTCGAGATCAAGACCAAACGGCTAGGTGAAGAGGTATGCGGGAGTTCAACGAGAGAGTAGTATCTTTGGACCGCCGCGCGGCCTTAGTGTGAGCATGCAGTGGTTGGCAGAAACTACAACTTCAAATTTTGTGCTATTGGAGACGATGAGATGATCTAGATCGATGTGAGGGTGACAGGCCTGACCACAATGCATAATGCCCATATGCGCATTGCGGGGACTCGGATTTCATGATGGGAGTCGAACAAGGAAAGCTTCGGAACATCCCTTGCCCGAACTGATCCGAACATCGTTCAACTGCAACAGTTAACGTCTGAATTTGAATGCTTAAAGGATTCACCTACTGCTCGAACTCTACTGAATAGCAGGCCGAAGCTTTGTACAGTGAATAAACAGCCACTGAATTCTGTTTGCAGGTGATGGGTCCAGGGGCGGTAGAATTTCTTTCAGCTGCCGGTGCTGCGTTATTAAACGTCCGGATGAGCGAGGCCTCGATCTCATATATTTGTGAAGAGGGCAAGGAAGGATCGGACCCGTGGTTCAACCTTGAGCTACGATTATTGTTGAACGTTCAACAGTCTTCGCGACACAGCATTAGTACATCTTGAGGCTTCGCAAGGTCGACGTCGCTTTGCCGCCTCAGATCTCCAGCTACAAAAGCGCACAGTGCCACACTGAGCTTGGTGTCAGACATTGGGCCCATGGGCTCGGACGCAAGCTAATGTCAAGTATTATAAGGTTCGGCAATTGGGGTACTAAACTGGACCTTCAGACCGATGGATGTTTCATCCTGGGGGAAAATAGATCAGAATTTTTCTTTTGGCGAATGTACAGACATGTATCAAGATCTCAAGTCGAGTGTGCAGGATGTGATGTTAGCATGCGGAACTATTGTGGATCTAGATCAAATTCTTGCGCCTAGGTCCGACATAAATATCCATCCCTTGGTCGACGAGCCTTCGCAGTTCCGCGATCGTGAAATCATCGAGTCGCAAGCTCGGTTTGTTGTCGGGCCACAGCAGCCGAAACGTCCGAAGCCGCAAGTTGATTTCGTCGTGAGGAGAGGAACATCTGGAAGCAAGTGCCTGTACCATAGACGAATCGACATCGGTAGCGCAATTCTCGAAAGCGAGTGATTGTAGATGCAGAAGGAAACCGTTGTCCTTGGCGCGGTCCAACCTAGAGAAGAAGGCCGATGAAAACTCCTTGCTCGGGTTGTAGACCATGACATCTGTCAGGCACGGCAAGGATGAAAACCATTCTACCCCCACATCGCAACTGGTCTCGATGTAAAATTTCCGCAGTGAAGCAGAACAGGCCGCTAGGAAAGGGAGATGGTCACCATCGCTCCCCGTATCTACATACGTGAAGTGGAGATTTTCCAGGGCAGGTAGGCAAAGTAATCGCAGGACCTCGGTTGAACTCTCGCTGAAACGGAGGGTCTGGAGGCGCTCGTGGGTTACCACCTGGGTCCGAATCGTTACTGTCTCGTTGTGAGGAGTGACCGCACAGGTACAATCTTCGAGCAAGGGGGCATCCCGCATGAGATCAAAGAATTCGTCCGTGGTCAAGGCGAAACAAGTGAACTTCGAAAGATGGAGGTACGAAAGATGGAAGCCGGATGGTGATGCACTTCCCGTCAAGGTAAGTTGTTTCAACCGAGGGGCATCGCAGAAAATTGTGGATCGAAGGGCGGGCCCTGTGCGGGCCTTACGATAAGGCAGAGAGATCCGAAGTTTCTCGAGAAGCGAGAACGGCCCCGTACCCTCCAATTTGATGAAGTGGTGTTTCGTAAGTCGAAGCGCTACACTCTGGAGTCGGGAAGCATGTCGACGAACGAGAGCTCCGACTGTGTCTGGCCCGAATCCGTCCTCAGCATCGTCAAGGCTGAAGGAGAGTGGAGAGGAGCCAGCGCGGCTGAACCATTCATCAACTACTGCCTCTATTCCTTTTCGAATGGGGGGTTTCCGGATATAGAGATGGAGATGAGCCCATAAACGAGGAGTCGAGATGGCGATGGACCTCCAGGTCGCACAGACCTGTAAAAGGAGAAGAGGAGCTTCATGCGTGTCAAATGAATAAGTAGAGTTCCATTCCCGGAGAGGAAGGCATTGGCAGAAAATGTCGGACGTGATTTCAGGTGGAAGGGTCAAGACCGGATAAACGACACGATCTAGTTCCAGCTGGATGGGCTTTCGGATACCCTCAAGCTCGTGGATGCGCAGCCTATGCTCGGAAATGGCAGAATCCAGCTCTGCTAGCCGCGCACGCAGGTTCGCGTTGCAATTGATTAACATGATCGCAGAACGGAAAAGAGGGAGTGGCAGTGAGCCTCTATTTGTACAGAAAATATACACAAAAATAAGTGTCCACACAAAAGAAAAAAATATGAATCTCGAGTACCCGCCCTGAGTCCGCTTGTTTCGCCATGCTCTTATCCTCAGCACCTCCTTCTCTCACCCACTCCCTCTCCCCCGCTCGCCATACTCGTCCACCAAAACAAAGACAGAGGAAAGCTATCATCGATTGACACCAGCAAGAGAGTGCGTCCACGTCCGATCTTGCTGGTCCGATGGCGATGGCGATGGCGGTGGCTGGCGTGTCGGCGGTCCAGGCGTCCCCTTTCCGGCGGCACGTCAGCGTCGAGCTCGAATCGTCCCATCTAATTCCTGTGTGGTGGTGGTAGTGGAGGGCGGCGGAGGAGAGGAGAAGGAAAGGGAAGAAAAGGGTGAACGTAGAGCGGACACAGGGTGGGGAGGATTATGCCGACAAAGAAAAAGGCTCCGCCAACGCGGACATCTTGCACACCCGGATAGATAGACGCGCGAGGAGCGGAAGCCGGGAGGCGCGGGAAGCCTGGGGCGGGGGCTTGGCGCCGGTGCGAGCCGCGAGGGCCGAGAGGGGAGGGGGGCACAGACACCTATCAGATGGTAGCACGTTAATGGAATTAAGAGAAAACGGTGGAGAGATATTGACGAACCACGAATAAACGCAAAAGACATATATTTCTCCTCAAACAGTGGTTCCGTCGGCGCGCCCTGCGCAAACTCCTCGTACGAGGGGAGCTCTTCCCAGTCGCACTCTTCTTCGACGAACACGGCATCGATCGTCTCCTCCTCGAGAGACCCGCTGTCGCTGAGTAAAGTAATTTCATTGTCGACGACCTCCTCGATGGTCGCGTGACAGGGCTCATCGACGACAACACGCCCCAGTTGCTTCCTCAATGTCGCCGCGGAAGAGAGGTGACGAAGGAAGGGGATGTAGGAGGGTCGGGAGTGGGCGGGGAGAGAAATATGCTTGAACGCGGGAAGGTCGACCTTCTCGACATTTGTCGACTTACATCCCCCCTCGGCGACCAATGTAGTCTCCGAGTCGTCCGAGTCGACAATCTCTTCAACCTCTTCTCCCAATCTTGGCGCCGACAGAGCCCGGAAAAGAGAAACCCAAGGACCTTTGGGAACTTGGAACCCGATCTTGGGATATGAGAAGCACCCTACGCGAGAGACTTTGACGCGTTCACCAAACCCACTTGCCGGGGTAATGGACACCTCGTTGATGGCATAGCGGGCCCCTTCGACGACAATGCACACCGGTGACTTGCGCAAAGTGGCGGCGGCGGAGACGTGGCGGAGGAGTGGGAAGTAGAAGGGGTGGGATCGGCCGCAAGGCTTGCAGTGCACAGCGTCAATCTTGGCCTTGACGACTGCCTTCGACCTGAGCACGAGGATCCCAGTTCTCTCCGAGTCGTCCTCGATGACTTCCTCTATGAACGCGTGACAGACGTCGGCCGCAGATCTTGAGGCTGTCGCGGTAGCCAGAGCAAGCAACAACCCCAGAACGAACTGCCAAGCCTGTGCATGACGACCGGGAAGGCCAAGGCGAGGACGAGAATGGCACGTTGGTGCGCGGGAGACTGAGCTGATGACGAGCACCGGCACCGTCAGGTACTCGATCCGGGGGACCAAAGGGCATGAGATTGTCCATATACGCCGAGACAGAATGATCCTCAAGGGCCGGGGAATTGTTGGTCCCAGGAGTAGCCGATGAGGGTTGGACTGGTTGATGCGAGGCGCTGCTGGACCACGGCAGGCCGCAATGAGAAGGCGGGGCACGTCGAGCCAATCGGATATGATGTCACCACTGGCCAAGAGGAAGGCCTTGACGACATTCTTGCGGATAGGGGGCGTTGGTACCTGGAGGAGGTGCCGGAGGAGAAAGACGACGAGGATGTCGTGGACGACAAGAACGACTACGACGACGACGACGAGGGACTGAACCGAATTTCCAGAGGCGACGGTGAGGACTTCGACGGTGTTGACCGGGGCAGACAAGCTCGCGCACAAGGCGTTGAAGAACTGGCCGCAGATGAAGGAAAAGAAAAGAGCAAGGAGGAAGTTAACGGAAGGCATTTTTGCTTGGGGGTAGTGGTGGTGGTCACTGAGAGAGAAGCGAAACGGGGTGGTCGGGCTTTATACTCCACAGTGGCTGACTGGGTGGCTGGCAATTGTGGTTAGCTGGCGATACTATTGGTTGTTGGCCTGGTCAGCCACCAGAAGTAACGGAGAGTGTAAGAATAGACAGCCCGATTCTGGACAGAGAGGAAGGATCCAAATGCGTAGCCCATGCTGCTCAGCGCGATTCAGACCTAGAAACACTGAGAAGTTATGAAGACCCAATGTACGGCAGATCCATCCGGCGGATCCGGCGGATCCGGCGTACGAACCCGTGAAGGAGATGCCTGTTGTCGCTCACGACACCCGGACGACGTGAACGTGTCTCGTTCCCCTTCACGGTAGTCTATCTCTGTCCTTCACGTACCGATGGGACTGAACATCCTTTCACGAGGATGGCCGGAGCATTCATCTCCTTAACGATCCTCCCCAACTTCAAGATGTTTCGCAACGTGAAGCATGAGTCGTGAGATACGTGAACGATCCTCCCTGCCGTTCAAGATAGATCACTACCTTCAGGTTGGTTGTCCATAAACGTGAACGATCTTGGGCAAACTGAAGAAGCGGCTCTTACCTTCAAGACCAGCCTTGTCCTTAACGTCCACCACATTCGTTCAGGTCCATCCACGTCGCACTCAACTCAAAATAATTGACCACTATGTCCGTCGATGTTCTGACAATGATTAGTTTATTTCCTAAGTGCCATCGCACATCATTCAGGTCGTCGTCTTCCCTTAAACAGCCGCCGTGTATCGATATATAACTTCAACTTGAAATGTGACGAATTCTTCTTCTGCATCTTTGCCGCGATGGACCTCGAAATTATCCCTGAGGCGTACGATTACAATTTACCTGAATCACTTGGAACCATGCCCGTTCTGTTTTTGAGGATACAATTGCTCAATCCACTTTATGACAATACCTTTCATGTCGCAGAATAAATCAAACACTGCTTTACAAGGCTTTGGTTCCAAAAGGTCGGCCCTTGTTTTCTTATCTACTCGTCATTTTTCTTACACATAAATCTCAGTGCCTCAGCAAATACTTCAGTTTGGACACCAGCCTGGCATTCACATATGCACGAATCGAGGATATACAACGTCGTCCTACTCCAACTTCAAACCGCCCGTCGATCTCTGTCGATCCGCCAAGAAATGCGATGGTAATCTAATTAGTGCGTACTGATGAAATGTCAACATAATGCAGTTTTGAACGTTTGAGTCAACAGAAGAGATGCCGCATACCGCGTTAAAGAGCCATACAAATGGTGGCAGAGCCCACCCAAATGAAGCTTCCTCCGTCTCCCACTGTGATGAAAAGGTGCTCTGAATTCACGCGTCCGTCTGCTTCTGAACGCAGCTGATGGCCGAGAATCACTGACGAGGACTCGGAGCTGATGTCAGTATGCCGGGTATTAGCATTGGTCCAGACGAGTAGAGCTTATTAATGGTGAAAGGTGCTGTCTACCCGCGCGGAACAGTCGGCGGAGTCGGGGTGTGCACATCGTCGGGCAGGGTGTCTGGACGTACAATGTGTGCTCAGCGGAATCAGTGTGAAGGACAATAACATCAAGGGTGTTAGAGAATCAACACTCCCGGTGGCAGCGACTCACCTGCGAAGTGGATTGCGCGGGCATCAAACTTGGTGCTGAGGATGTCGATGGCTTTCAGCGCGACGGGGGTGTGCTGTCGTGCGGCCGGTTAAGTAGCGTCTTCAGGGGGTGAGTAGGTATGCTCGCACTTGCCCACACCTCTCGATGGAGGTCTGGGCGGGCGCGCACACGTCGCAAAGAAACCGACACCATCGAAAGACGGTCAACAACTTACATACATGTATATCCCTACTTCAACGATACCCTCTTTTGTCCTGACTTGCGTGAGGAGCCGTGCTCATACTCACATATCGATGGAAGTTTGTGCCAAAGGCTCGAGGAGGCGCTCATGACCAAGAGGGTGCGACGAGGCATGGCAAGGGAGACGACCTGTGTGACTGTGGGTCCAGATCAACGAGTCGTGAAGGAAAGATTGAAGTTTCCGTGAAAGGGCCGAAGTGTCCTGAAGGTGAGTGATCCGTGAAGGATACCTGAACGTGTAGGGACTGGTCGCGAAGGTGTCCAGAACCATGACTTAGGGTATAATGGCTCGTGAACGTGCTGCAGACACCTGAGTGGTGCTTGCTCTCGTGAACGAGGTGTGTAGTCGTGAATGAAGGGCACGGTCCTTAAGAGTCGGGCTCTTCTTGAAGGTGTATCCCGATCGTGAACGACTCGTCCGTCTACCGTGAAGGATCTCTGGGTACATGAACGGCTGCCATAATCCTTCACGACTTGAAAAGAGGTTCAGGCTTTCACCGGTCGTGAACGAGAAAACTGTAATCGTTAAGGCATGGGCGGCTCGTGAAGGACTTCATCCGCCGGATCTGGCGGATCCGGCGGATCCGGCGGATGAATCCTCCATAGATTCATTGTTCTCGAGAAGTTGGAAACCAAGTGAAGATTTATTTAGTATTTACCCATGTTATTTCTACAGTTTATTAGCTTCTCTCCGACCAACCGTCGATGCGACCCACTCTGCCCACGCGCGCCGATTGGGAGTCTGAAACGAAGAGATATGTAGACCGGAGAGAGGTAAAGGCCTCTTACTGGAAAAATGGTGTGCGTCCCCCACCCAACGAAATCATCCTGCAATATATAATGTTTTATTTCGCTAGCGAATGTCCCCCGGCCTCCTCCGTGCGCGGCGCCAATTCCGCACCAAAAACGCGCTAGTGGGAGTTGTTTTACTCACGTTCGTTGGGGGCGTGTTCGCGTACTCGATGGCGGCCGTGAAGCAAGATACATTCGATGACCTCGACGATGAGGTGAAGGAGCGCGCGATTATGGACGCGAAACGCGCGGCGTTGAGCGTCGAGGACGAGAAGCGCGCGATGCAGGCCGCCTCAGCCTTTGCCAAAACTCCGACGTTGAAGGGGCCGACACTGAGCGACAGGGCGCGAAGTTATACTCAACCTTCACCAGAGGCGGCCATATCGGACACGGCGCAGAGTCAAGGGGGCGTGCTCGCGTCGTTGAAGAAATTGGTCTGGGGCGCACCGCCTGGTGACACTGACAGGCCGGAAAGCGGGGAGGACCGGTCAAAACCACAGTGAGAATAAAATGTTTTAATGGATGGGTTTACCGCGCCTTTAGTGCTGGGCAGTGAGATCTGAGACATTTCCGACGTCGCGCCCCAGAAGGGCTCGAGGCCACTCCCACACCGAGAAAAATAAAAGATCGATTTGTTTCCGCACTCCGTCCCAACAGCTATCCTCGTCACCCCAATCCCCAAATCCCCGCCTTCCGCACTCCCTCCACAAGCGCCTCCACGTTCCCGAGCATCGTCCCTAACAACCGCTTCTTATCCTCTGTCGTCCTCCTTGCCTCCCGCTCCCTTCCCTTCCCTTCCATGTCCGCTTGCTGCTCCCCACGGCCCCCATCCATCCCCGCGTCGCAACTCTCCGCTTCCTCCTCCTCCTCATCAGACACCAGTTTCGACCGCGTCCGTGCAACGCCCCGGGCGCGTCCGAGCGGCACCCCGTTCTCCCCCACCACGCTCGCCCTCTTCGGACTCAACGGCACAAAGTCTAGCTCGCGGCGGAGCATCAGCAGCGCGCGCGGCAGCGGCTCCCCCTTCGTCTGCAAAGTGGGTTTTGGGCGAGGCTGTGGCGTCCCCGGCAAAACTTGCGCTTGCTTCCTGGGCGACGTCGAGCCCGCGTTCGAGGACGTGGAAGAGAACGAGGATGCTGAACTCGTAGAGCTGCCGGAAGTGGAACGCGAGGATGAGGATGCCGAGGACGCTGAGGAGGTCGAGGTCGAGGTCGAGGCGAAGGAAGAAGATGTAAGCGAGAACGTCGACGAGCCATAGCGAGAGACTGGGCGCGCGGGCGTGCCGTTACCGCTAAGAAAATATTTTTTCGCGGGCTGCATGGGCGTCGAGGGTGCGGTGGGGGTGGGTGTCGAGGGGGCTGTAGCGATGAGGGGCGTCGACGGCGTGGTCTCGTCGAGGAGGTAGAAGTACAGGAATTCGAGGCATTTCATGCTGCGTAAGACTGAGCGTCGTGCGGGTAGAAATGGGAAAAGGGAAAGAAGCGCACCGCACTTCGCGCGGAGTGCCCGCGCGCTTGAGGATCTTGACGACGGCATGCACCCCGTTGCAGGCTTCGAAGACGCGCAGGGCGGGGGACGCGTCCACGAGGATGCAGAGCAGCGTGTCGAGGATGGCGGACGCGAGAGGGGGCGGCGCGCCGGCTGTGGGCTTCACTGGCGAGGCAGAGATATCCGCAGCAGAGGCAAAGGGCGCCGAGGAGAGGTGGCGCGAGGAGAGGAAGAGGTCGAGGAGGACCTACGGCGAGTTAGTATAAGTATAAGTACTGACCGCCGCAACTCACCTCGAGCGCGTATTTGCGGCCCAGATATGTTTTGGTGGAGGGATGGATGAGACAGACGCCCTGGATTATGGAGAGGCCGAGTGCGAGCTGGGAAGATAGGGTGGTGATTTCGGGCGAGGCGTCGGCTATTTTGCGTCAGTTCGCTCTCAAATGATTGTAGGGATACGACTCACGCTCAGCTATCCCTTTATTCGTCAAATTCTCCAATGTGGCGGTCGCGGACGCTACCCAGCCGAGGATTCTGGATGGTACTGCTCTTAGTCAGTGCGAGCATTTTCAGATAGCAATGTTCCGGCGCTGGCCTGGATGGCAGCTGGCTCGGCCAGCATCTGGCGCCGAAATAATGAGCGAGAACAGAAGCCAGAAGCGATCTTGGGCTTTGGCCTGAACTGCCGCGTCCTTTGGACGATGTTGGCTGGGGCCCGACAAAATTTATACCAGGTGTAGAGCCAACCTGGAATCGGGGTCGCCCCTGATACCGGTGTCAAACTCGAGTCCCAAAAACTGGCTTCCAAACCCAGAACAATCCCATCGCACACGCCGACTCACCATTACATTCAAACGTATACTGCAACGCAATAAAATGGTCCAGCACATCCGTAGAGCTTTTCCTAACACAAGCAGTCGCCAGAGTCTTCTCCAGGCTCCTCAGGGCTTGGGTTTTAGCTCCGCTGGCGGTCCGTGGTGATGAGAGCTAGAGTAGGAATTCGGATTAGTTTTTCGGACTTGAAAGCGGGATGATGGAGGAGTACATCATCTAAGGCGTCTTCGAGCGTAGTGCGCAGTCTTTGGAGGCTGGAATCCATAGCGAGCGTGGTGCCAGAGTCGTGGCGAGAATTTGGTTGGAGTTGTCGGGTATTCTTGTTTGGCTGTGTGTGCACCTCGTGTCAATCGCACCACGTGATCGCGGCAAGACTTCGTGTCGGACAGTAAGTCCGAGCCGTCTCCGACGACTAATAGTACGATCAGTCCTACCAAGGGCAACACGCAATGCTAAGTATCTTAATTCATCTCCTCAGTAAAATCTTACAGACCGTCCATGACACGGTGAGATTATATTCAAAGTTTCGCCCCAACCCAACCCTCCTCCCGGACGTCATTCACCAGCGTCCCAATCCCGGCGCCTACCCACACGCTCATTTCATCCCCATGCTTCAGATATAGAGGCGGCTTCTTGACGAAGCCCACCCCCTTAGGCGTGCCCGTAAGGATGACTGTGCCCGGCAGAAGCGTCGTACCCTGCGAGAGGAACGCAATCGTTTGCCGGACGGTGAAGATTTGATTTCTGCATGATCTTCAGCATTACATGGGGAGGCAGACGGTGTGGACACACGAGGTGTTCCCGTCCTGGAGGACGTTCCCGTTGACGGTGCACTTGAGGGGGATCACCTGCGGGTCGGGGATCGAGGAGGCCGAGACGAGGCAGGGCCCCAGCGGATTGGTGTTATCTGCGCGCCGTGTCATTGGCAACGAGATACGGGAGACACGGGGGCGGACGCACCGAATCCCTTCGAGAACGCCCATTGCGGAACGGTGTTCTGGTGTTTCCGGAACGATACATCGTTCGCGCCGGTATACGCTAACACGTAGTCGAGCGCGTCCGCTTCAGGGACGTCCTTCGCGGGCTTGCCGATGACGATGACGAGCTCGACCTCGTAGTCCGGTAGGTGCTCCTCTGCCGGCTGCGCGACCTTGGGTATGAGCACCGTCGCGCCCGGCCCGATTAGCGCGGTTGGTGGTTTGACGAAGAGAACGGGGACGCTGTGCGGGCACGGTCAGCTTTTGAGATACGCACACTCGCAACTCGAGGGTAACTTACGGCGGGGCAGGGAGTTTTGCTTCTGCCTTAAGGAGAGAAGTATGGATTAATCATTAAATCTTGGGGACATGGAGATAAGGCAAACGCACCGCGTAGTCCGCGTAGTTCAGCCCCAGGCCGCGCACGTACCCTACCTCCTCCCTCGAGAGCGGACTCAGGAGCTGCTTCACGGTCAGCACCGTCGTCGTCAAGTGCGCCTTCGGGTCGAGTGCAGATCCCACAATCTCATGCGCCTTGACGGGGTCGCCGCGATGTGCAGCGAGGCCGACTGCGTGCCCGGGTGAGGAGGCTATCCATCATAAAGATCTAAACGGAAACGGACCATCGAGTGAGCCGTCAACGGGCTGGCCGATATGCACCTGGGACGTCTCCGCGGCGACGAAGCGAATGAGACGCGTCCATTGCTGGGCGAAAAATCCGAAGATAAGTTTGAGCGGCGGGGCAGGATTCAGTACACTTGCCGTGCTTATGGGTGCCATGGAGAGCGAGAGCAGTGAGCATGCTGAGCGTGGGGTCGCGTTGGTATATCTTTGGGCCTATCCATCATCCGCGGACGTCCGATCCGAAGGATAAGGAAGAGGCGCCCCGTCGGTATTCATCGTACATAGATTGTGGAGTTTTGAGTCTGAGATATTTGACGGTTGATACGGTCGCCAGAGCCAGAGCCAAAGAAGTACGAGCGTGCGAGCAGGCGGGTCCCGGATTTTCTTGTTTCTCGACTTGAAACTGCACAACGAAGCGATCTGAGCCGCACGGGAGACATGGACGGAGAGTATACCGGCTCAAGACGAGACTCAAGAACCAATGGGTAGAGGAACAAGGTTCGGAGCCTAGGCGCGGCAAGCCGGCCCTAAAGTGTCCATCAGGAAACCGAGCCAACACTTTTCTAGTGCTGCATAGTATCCTAGTAGTACTTAGTAGTAGCTACATCCCCGGTTTCCCTGACGTCGCGTTGTTAGGTTTCTTTTCGCGTTAATCAACCAAAATTATCTTGCAAGCGGTAATGGATACATCTACAGGGTGTGTATGATAAAATTATGATTACTGGCAACAACAGTCAAACGGCTTCGTCCGCAGGCTTAATGTCAGGGGTGGGTGAGTGTGACGATGGGCCGGAGTCTCCTTTGGTCGTGTCGAGGTCTGGTGGATAATATTAGGACGGGTGTATTTTTATTGAAAGAGAAGCGCACCAGTCGCATATAGGGGCAGGCATTCGCCGTCCACGGCCATGTTTGCAAGGCCCGGGTGGGTACTCTTTCGAAAACTGAATACTTCATGACACAAGCTCCCCAGGTACTTGGCGTCGACGACACGGTCCGCCCTATCAATCTTGTGCAGCCTCTGGTTCCACGCCTGGATCCAGAGGGCTGGGAAGATTACCCCGAAGATGAGTAGCATATGGACGACCGGCGAATGGGAGAGTGAGGATTCATTTGGGTCCTTTGGAGGTCGCGCTGTAAGACACGAGGTTTAATATGTCGAGAGCATAGAATGAGAAGGACTGACAGAGGAAGCCGACGGGAAGGACGAGGCAGAAAGCGAGGGGCTCGATGAGGCGGCAGCGTGGGGACAACTTATAAACGACAGTCATGGTCGCAAGGGTGGCAGCAATGCATTGAAGGCCAATGAAGGTGAAGAGAAGAACGATGCCAGATACAAATCCATCTTGCGGTACTGGGAGTACCGCCGAGAGATAGGAGGGAACAAAGAGGAGAACCCATGAAACCAGTTTAAGCAGGCGGAGCGCGAGTGGGTGGATGTCGAAGATGGGAGCGTCCTCGGAGCCGGAGTCGAGGATGCGGTTGCAGTCGGCCATCTGGCTTTTAACAGTATGGTGAAAAGCAGGAGGAGCCGGACGATTTGAGTCAGGGTTTTTCTTCTCTATTTGTCCGAGTGAGTTTCTGTATCCATAGCACACGATACAGATGCTGATCAGAGCTCTCGGAATCCCGCGATGCCCTCAGTCCGACAGCTTCAAGTATGTTCAAGGTCTGGCAGCGTTTGCGATGAAAATCTTATTGTCTACTAGGACGGCGGCGAGGTCTGGGGCGAGGAGATCCTTGATATCTGGAGCAGGTGTACATAGATAAGGGGTCATAGACCAGTCCAAGCCGAGATGCTCGATGGAAGTTTGAGGTCAAGAACTTGAAGAATCGCAAGAATCAGTTTAGAATCAAAATTGATTGCAATTGGTTTTGTTTACTCACGGCTTGACCTCGAGCTCGTCTCCCATGTCGCTCATGTCGCTCGAACATATGTCTATCACCTGGAATGCAAGCTCTTAGCGCCCCTTGGTGAGCCTCTCTGGAACATCACTCCATCGAACTGTTGGGCTATTTCTAGGATCGAACAAGATTTACCAAGATCTTTGGCTCACACTGCCCAGCGCCTAATCCGAGGAGATTCACCTCCCGGTGGATCAGAAGGACCCTATATATTCGACAGAGATCTACAGGAAACGGCGTCGCTTCTGATGTCTTATTCTCTAGAACCAGGTGGCCGTTTCCGGCTGATAAAATCCTTCAGGCAAAAATCGCGAATCCCTCCAAAGAACCTTTCTCGAAGTCAACGGAACCGCTGCCATCTGTCAGTCGGAGTAACTCAAATATCATACTATGAGTACAAAGTGCTAGCCGACCTTCGTTGGACCCAGATCTACATGCATGATGCCGGGACCATACTGCCTGTATTGGCCTACTTCCGAACAAATTACGGATATCTGTGGGCGGCTTCCTTGCAGCTTGCCTAGTTCTCGTTCAAATCTGTTTCTTGGCGCTGCTGCGGCCACTGGTTTGTCTATCAAGTGCATCAATCAAGGCAAGAATTCAGGATAACGTATACCAGCCCAGTCGATCTGAAGTTTGAAAGCCATACAACGGCCGGTCAAGTGGGGGCGTACCATTTTAAGGTTACATTTTCCCATTTATGTCCGACCCAATTCCCGTCCAAATTCTTCACCATTCCAAATTGTCCTCAGCCATGGTACATGCATCTTTACCCTTATTACAATTGCATTTAACTCTCCGAGTGAATTTGTTTCGTGCTAAACCCAATCTGCCACCCTTAATTTCGGTTTCTGTATCGTCCAAAGTGGTGATTGCGGAAAAATCAGAAATAGGGTTACCTAAGCCTAACCGCACATTTCTTGATCTTTTCGAGATTCGTTATCCCTCGCCTGTACCCCTTATACCCCGGACTATTCTATATCCATAGACGCAGGCTATCACAGCCCACGACCCAAGGAGGGTTATCAAGATTCGATGAATCGTAACCGACGGCCGTCTGTCCCAGCAGGACATGTGGGCACTTCATCGGTGGCGAGCTCGACAACCCGCGTAACGAAGAGCTCAGAATCGCCAGGACTCAGCGGTGGTTCGCACACGACATTACCTCCAAATGCATCGCCGACGCCGCAGCAGAAAATTGTGCAGGTCTTGGTGGCGAGGTTAAAATCAAAGGTGAGTTTCCGTTTTATAATGGTTGGATCGCGTGTATGCGGGACCAGGCTATGGTTGCATCGATATACGCGGTATCTGGGCACAGTGCGGGATTTTTGCACGGATAGGGCCACCCGAGCATGGAGGACGCACCAAGTCCTCGCCGATATCTTTCTCTATGTGGGAAACTCTTTCTGCATCGATACCAGACGCAGCTGGCAGTCAAATGGTTGCGCGAATGCGGCCGCGCGACTTTTCTGAATGCGGGAAACGCTGCCTGTATCTATGTATTGGGACCTGCAGAAAATGTCGCGCATAGGGAATGTCGTGTTGGAGGACTAATGAGCCTCGAGAAGCCTAACCGACGTCTCTCCGACATCTCTTTTTATAACTATCATGAATCGCCTTTTGTCATTCTAACGATTTGCAGCTTCCATACAATTCAGGCTTAACTTTGGATGAACTCGAGGCAGATACTGCGACCCAACAGGCCGTTGAAGCACTCGTAACGCTGTCCCACGATTCCATGGACATTATAGCATGGGCCCTGAGCGAGCTCTTAGAGCGGTTGGCTATCGTGCGTCGCTTTCTTTCGCCTCGGATGTCATCTTATATTTTTATAGCCCGAGAAGGATAAGCCACAGCCCGCCCCTGCCGTCTTGTCCGTCGAGGTGGTCCAGTCCCAGCTTTTCGTGATGAAAGTCTTGACCATTGCTCTGGCCTCCCGATGGCATCACGGCCAGCGGCCAAAGTCTCGCGCAAGCACTGACTCGCCCTTGCCTCGCCGCACCCGGCAGTCTTCCGACCAACAATCCTTCTCGTCTTTCCAGTCCGAGGTGCCGCCCCTCGACGACAACTGTGCGAAATATATCCTCAGCGTTATGGTCCTCTACCTGCGCCAGACCCACACCGCCGAGACCCCGCTCATGATCATCGACCGGACGACTGACATCGCCTTCACCGACTTCGAAAGCGCCTTGGCTGACATGCCCTTCGATGAAATCATGAACTGGAGGCCGGGCGACGAGTCACACGGTAAGGGCGCACGAAGCTCCTCCCGTTCGTCCCCACCGACCAGCATGGTATACGAACCTACCGTCCGCTCCGCGATCAAGTCCCCCCACGCGCTCAACACCCATCTCGCCAAGTACACCGGCCGCGTCATCTTTCACCTCTCCGCGTCCAACTGGCCAGTCGTGTTCCTCCGTCTACGCACCAAACTTCATTACCTCGCGAGCGACGATCTCAACCGCACACGGCAGACACCGGACCTTGTAGACCTGCAACTGCTGTCGCATAGTGCGCTCACTCGCGAGCGGCTGATTGTCGTCCTCCAGGGTACGTCTGTCTGTGCCTTCCATTTCGTCGCCGCGTTCTGACGCCTCGCAGAGCTCTCTGCGTTGCTACTGAATATCAAGGAGGAGCACACGGCAATCGTGCCTGTTCTGCGCGTGGCGGTGTGGAACTGGATTGATCACTACCCCGACGAGTTCAATGAAGCCATTCGGGTGCGGGGCGGCTTAGAGGGTGCCCCAGAGCGCATGTTCGACCTGCTGTACCAGATGTCGACCACAACGGAGTCGCAAAAGACCTCCTGGCCCGCCCTAGGGATTCTCAACGCCATCTCATCCGACAGATTGTCTCCGGATCTGCTGCAGCACACTTCGAGCCGTGCAAAGGCGGCTAGACCGGTATGTTGCCTTGCTTGTGCCTCATCTTATGCGTGTCTTGAGTGCACCTTCTTTAGGACGTGAAATTCGGCGAAGATGTGATTCGGCATTCGCAGATCCAGTCCCGGCTCACGGAGACTGCGCTTGTATGCGCGGTCGATCTGTGCCGGGTGGCGTCCCGCGTGCAGCCCGAGGGTGACGTGCCTGTGCGCCTCCTTGCGTATGACATGGCTCCGGAGATCAAGGTGCTCCTTTTCATCCTCGTCCCCACTGGCCTACTGACTCCTGATGTCTGTACTCCAGAGCGCACTGCGGCATCCGGTCGCCGCCGGCCAGAAAACGTTCTGGGACCTTGATGAAATCGACGTGCCGCTCTACGCACAGGCGTTGACTATGATATTCCGCTTCTTACCAGAGGAGGATTCATTGCAGTTGTTTGAGGAATGTCTGCTGCCGGAGCGATCGGAAGCTGTCAAGCTTTGCGTCGTACGCGCGTGTCTGACTTTGGCGCAAGAGGTTAGTATCACTAGGTTCTTCCGGTCCCATCTTACACTGATTACTGTGTTCCAGGCCGCTATCATTCCCTGGCAGCGTCCCCTAGCCCCACTGATACAGCTCGTCGGCCCCCGCTTGCTGGCCATTTTCAGGGTAAGGCCAGATGCTGCGATGAATGATTGACCGTGCTTACATATCCCCGATAGGTTGGGGGCCGCCGACGGGGCGAGATGGATGCGAATGGGCGTGTGCAGCGGACGCAGGCGTATCCGAAGGGCAAGCGGCGTGTCCCGCAGCCACTACAGGACGGGGAGGTTCTCGTCCTTGGCATCGTGTGCCTATGGCGAGTGAGTCCGCTGTTCTTCTTCGACGAGAGCGAAGACCCCGGGAAAGTTTGGATCGACTCCGCCATCCGCGTGTGGGAATCTGGGCTCGACAATTCCGTCAAGGCATCGACCCTGACGAATATGATCCTCGTGAGCGAGCCCGTCCTCCAAGCCCCGGCGGCCACGGACATCGTGACCAAGTTCATTAAATCCGCGTTGTGCGTGTCCCAGCCTGACCGTCGAGCGCGTTGCTGATTCGTCCATCCCTTTCTTCTTTCCAGGCCGATGTCTCTTTTGTGTCTCAGCTCTAACCTGATGCGCTCGCGGAACGATGTAGAAGCAACCCGGATGTGGACCTCGGCGATCCACCGGCTGCTGAAAGTTTATGCGACAAGTAACGATGTGCGTGGGCTATGGTCTCCCGCGCTACTTTCCTATTAATCGTCCATACGTCCAGGCGGAGCATGTGCATGCCATCCGGAACGATCCAGCGCGCATGCCGGCCTTTGTGCTCGTCGAGATCGCATTACTGGTTACGCTTACCTCGGAAGATAGCGCGGTGTCGCATCTCGCTGCGAAGGGCTTGCGATATCTTGCGTACCTAGAGACCTTGCCTGGTGCGCCGCCCGCGCCGGTCGTGGACGACGAGCAGCTCTCGAAGCGCCATCTCGTGTACGAGCAGCTTGGCGATCCCAGGATCGTGATTGTCGGTATGGATCTTTCCTGTTAGTACAAGCGTACGCTGCTCATCGCGCGTTTCAGGCCGAGTCGGATACCAGAAGCGGATGCGGAAGCTGATTCGGCTGCTCTCCTTCCCGTGCACGATCTACGTCGCCGTCTGGGAGGAGTGCTACTGGCGCTGGCTTTACCTTTACAACTTCATCAAGGATACAGTTGACGATGCGTCAGCCGCGCCGGACACTCGGGAGGCGATTATCCAAACGGTCAAGGTCGGTATCCTGCACCCGCCGAATATACAGAGCTGAAGAGTTTTGTAGGAGAAGCGCCACGCGTACGAGAACCTCACCTTGTTCTTGGCGGTGCTCGGCGGTGCGTGCGTGCAAGAAGTAGACCTCAAGTTCCTGGGGAGTGTCGTCCCCGTGCAGTATCTCCCCGACCAGATGCGCGAGCTCCAAAACCCCGTTCCGCTTGTGACCAAGTTCATAACGGCGATGACTGACCAGCTGGTGATTGACGACACTAGCCTGCGGGAGAATGCCCGGACGGCACTGGGAGGAGAATTGAGTCCGCGGCTGTACTCGAGACTGCTCAAGCACTTCGACGAGTGGGAGATTATTTATTTCAAGCTGAAACCGCGCTGACTCGATCATAGTACTATTCGGCAGATCAGCGGCCTCGCAGGATCGGATCTCGCAGACTCATACTCGTTGTTTGTGGACCAGGTATGTGCATCTCTACTTACAAGGCACTTTAATGTCTTTAAATCCTCGTTTTCCAGTTCAGTGCAGTGTTGAAATTGATCATCGAGAACACGCATGTCGGCGCGGAAGAGATCATGAGTATCGACATCAGCCTGACCATGCTCTCTCTCGCCTCGTTCATCGCTCGTTTCGACCCGCAGTCTGCCTCTCGCCTGCGCCTCAAGTTTTGCGCACTTTGCGATGCCGTGTGTGATCGGACGGACACCCTGACCTTGCGGAAAGACAATCCCGCTCGGCAAAAGATCCTGGACATTGTGATGGAGTGGATGCAGATGGCGCCTAATGTACGTCCCTCCCTGCGGTCCCAAATTTTTGCATTGACGTTTCGCTTCAGTCTCATGTTCAGGACTTCGGGCCGACCCAGAACGAGCTCAATATTGCATGTCTCCGCACATGCGTCAAACTCCTGGATCGGTTGCAGATCCGGCCGCAGGATGAGGCGTCCACGGGTGACGACAGCGTTCACCAGGTATCCCGACTTTTCCACAAGTACGCGGCCCTTCTCCTTCGCGGACACGATGAATGCCAATTGGACCCTGTTGTACGAGCGTCCCTTAATCCCTCGTTCAGTAATTGACCCTCAATTCTTAACAGCGTTCTGACAAAGCCTCTGACGCTCCTTCGCACAAGGTTCGCCCTTTGCCCTCTTCCAAAGACCCTACCTGACATCATTACAGAGCCGAGCTGCCCAGCGGGAAGCAGAGCTTCGCGAGTTGATCATCACTGGCCTCTCGCATCTCGTTGGATCAAATTCCGAACATGGCTTCAAGCAGTGCCTTCCTCTTGCCTACGATCCAGACAACCGGAAACGTGGCATATTTGCCAACGTATTCGCGCGGGTTATAGGGCAGGGTACGAAATTCGACGTGGAAGAACGGGTGGCAATCCCTGGGCGGCATAACCGACTATCCGAGGTAAGTACTGTCTTTTTTTCTTCCTGACTTCGCGCTGACGGCTGTGATGTAGCTCGTGAAAGGATCAGACGTGGGCGGTTTTTCATTTCCTCCTTCTACACTGTCTAACTCCGATTCCTTTCAGATGGTCCTCGTCATGGCCATATGCGAGACATGTCCTCCTGCGGAAGTGGAGATCATGATATCGGTTATGCTGAACTTGTTCGACACCCGCGGTTCGTTGATGACTCTCCTCAAGCATATGATCGACCGGGAGGTAGCACATACAGGTAAAATTAATCCCTCCATCTCAGGCGGCGCGCTTACCCTTGAATGTCACAGACAGCGAAGCCGCATTATTCCGGAGCAATTCCACGTGCACGCGGTTTTTGTCTGCGTTTGCTAAAGTGCATGGCTATGCCTATCTGCGTAGCCTCATAATGCCTCTCATCAAAAGCATGGCGTCGGTACCACCTGGACACGGCTACGAACTCGATCCTGAAAAGCCAGACGTCGGCGAAGTAAAGGCTGCTCAAAATTTGGAGAACGTCAAGTTTGTCGCTGCTTCGTTCCTAGAGATCATCACTTCCTCCATCCCGGCGCTACCTCCGTGAGTCGGTCTCCTAACCTTTGAGCACGCGAATTCATAGCCCTGCTTCTAGTATGTTCAGGGAAATCTGCGCCCATATATCGAGAGTCGTGTCAGTGTCCACATAACAAACCCTAACCCTATCTTACCGCTTATTTAGATCTCGCGTTTGGCCAGAAGCCAAGTTCTCTGCCATGGGCGCCTTTATATTCCTGCGGTACGATTCACGGTCCATTCGAACTGCTCACCTCTGATTTTCCAACAGATTTATCTCTCCTGCGATTGTAGCACCGGAGACCATCGACATCGAACTCCCTAAAGAGCTCTCGAAAGAGGAACACCTGGTCATTCGCCGAGGTCTGATGGTAATCGCCAAGATCATTCAAAACCTCGCGAACAACCTCTTCTTCGGGAAAGAGAAGCACATGGTACCTCTGAATACTTTCCTGCAAGCCAATATCGCGAGTGTCACTCGATTTTTGTCAGAGTTAAACGTAAGGTTCTGGTGATCGACCTCAGCGTCAGCTCACGTCCATTGTAGAAATACCAGGCGCCGACCTCTGAGGAGGAAACTGATGAGTGGCTAGGGACGACCTCCGACGACACCGATATAATAGTCCTTCATCGGTATTTCCACAAGCATGCCGATAAGATTGGGAAAGAGCTGTTGAGCTTAACGAAACCTTCCGACAACGATCCCTCGGTAATCTCGGGAAAGCACGCCTGGGATGAGCTTTGCGGACTGCTCGTTGAGCTTGGGACGCCTTTGGATATCCCGAAGCTCTCATCCGCATCTTCGCATGAGCACCGCGATTATACCGACCTGATGACTCGACATGCCCATCGGAGTACCGAATCTGTCAAGGAGATTTTCCTCGAGACGGACATGCCGAAGGTGAATCCTTCCAGACCGGAATTAGCGTCGTTTATTCAATTTACTTTCAGGATAAACCGGCCGTCTTCTTGTTTTGCTTGTCCAAGATCGATGTCGAGGCGTTGGACATTGAGCTTTTGATGTACCATATTTTCAAAGTGCGTATCAAATCTTTCGGATAGTCTTCATGGATATTTATGTCCGCCCTTGTCAAGACTCTTGCTTTACCGGCGTACCAGAATCGGGCGTTCGACGTGGTCTTGGATTGTACAGCCTTTACTGGGATATCCGAGCTTCCTCTTCAGTGGCTAAAGTTTTGCGCGGAATTAATCCCATACGATATTCGGACACGTTTTGGGACAACACACATCCTCAACTCCAATACGTTGACGCAGAAGTACATGAGGAGGTTATACAATTTTGCTGCAGGTACGACATTATCACTTCTTTTTTGCCCCTTGCATTTATCTCATACCTTGCCAGGGACTCCCTTCTGTTCTGTGATCAAGGCCCATTCTTCCGTCATCGAGCTCCTCACCCAAGTTCCACAATCCGCTGTCGAGAAACTCGTGTGGCCTGGTACGTATTTACTGGACATTGGGACAGGCCCCTGATCTCTTTGTTTAAGCCCAACTTGAGTCCGAGGTTGGTGAACAATTCTCCGACATATCGATGCGGTTGCAGCAGATGCGCTTCCCAATAATACTCCTTGTGGGTGAGACGCATGTCCGGATCACGTCGGTGTGTTGTTAGAACGCCCTCTCTCCCAGATCCCGTCTTAATCTCTCGTGCAGGTACGAGCACAACCGATATCCCCCGGGCTTTCCTGCAAGTCTACGGAAATCATTCCGTTGGCCGATGTTAGCGACGTGTACAACGTCTCGTCGATCGGACAGGATGCACACGAATTCATCATCCGACGCGCCCAACAAGGCACGACAGTGTACTTTTCTTCGCCATCTCGGGAGGCCATCGTGAAGGCAAGTTATCACAATAGCTTCATTCTGGTTCGGAAGATAAATTGGAAATTCCAGGCCATCCGCTCTGCCAAGGGTCGTTTAAAGGACACGCCTATTCCGCTAGCGGAGCGTTTTTCGCGGTTCTCGAATATCCCCGCTACGCTGCTACATGTTGGTATGCTGAGCGTGGATTTGAACGACGAGGAACTTCGTGCCGCGGGTTACGAGTTGTTGGGTGCTGTTTGCTCATACTTGAAATTCGACAAGAGCCCTGTAGTCGCAGCGAAATGTACGTTCAGAGTTAAAGATCCTTTCCATTCTAACTTGACCTGTAGCGGGATTCGTCCCAGGCGACGCGATGACCTTCATCCGTCGGTTAAGCGAGTCGTTGTCAGACTTCGCACCCCAGCTGACTCTCGACTTTGTCTCCGAGATCTCGGCCGCCATGACCGGTATCGACAGGACCGCGATTTCGCAGCGCATCAGCTGCGTCCAATACATGAGCCCATGGATCAAGAATATGGCGCTTTTCGTTAATCCGACGAGTCCATTGTATGAGCGTTCCGGCGCCCGGGTTCGGGACGCCATCCGCGTTCTGTGCGACATGTCGACCAGCCAGCCCGAGGTATGCTCATCCAATCTAGTAGTGCCATTCGGGAGTCTCAAGTTTTTTCACAGTTGACCTCCGCAACGCAAAGATTTGTCTGGTCCGAAATTGCGAGGCTGGATCCGCTCATCGTGGATGTCGTCCTCGACGAATTGATCCGGGCTGCAACTGACGGCGGCGTTGGCTCTTCGCGCTGCGAAACCATTGGGTTGTTGCTTGCCTCCATGACATCCATCAGCGTGCGGGGTAAGCTGATCTTCAAGCTTCGCAAAGTGAGTCTTGCCGGCTGCAATTGTTTTTCTTACGCTGACTCCTGTTGCAGTCCCTCACCAAGCAGACCGGTGGGAAGCCGCCGCGGACGTTGTACGAGTACCCGAATTGGGCGGAAATTTCGACCCTTGTACGGCTCTGCCACGTCGCGGGCTACCAGGCTCAGCGGCCGGCCCACAACCTGCTCTACGTGCCCGAGATCCTGCATCTCGTCACGCTCACCGCGGGAGTCGGGCCGTCGCTCGTGCGCAAGTCAGTGTACGGGATCGTCATCAATCTGCTTCAAGCCATGTATATCGGTCGGACGGAGGACGCGCCTGCGTCAGATCTCTTGCAGCTGCTTGCTGATTGCGAGACCGCCGAGTCGCAGAAGCTCTTCGGACTCGAGCGCGTCACGCAGAGCAGCGAGTATGTGAACTTCGACGTGATGGGCGACATTCCAAAGGTCGACACGCAGGAAAAGCTCACGGAGCTTCTGGCGCGGATCCTCGAGGTAACGGCGGGCTCAAGAGGTGCGTGATATATTTCCCTCGTTGTAGCTGTGCTCATTACTTTCTCAAAGGCTTGCTGAACGTCTGGCGCGCCCGGTGGATGGGGCTGGCGACGTCGACTGCCTTCCAATACTCCCCTGCGATTCAAATGCGGTCGTTCACGACTCTGGGGACACTGCTGACGCAGGAGGCGGACGACGACTACCTATACCAAATGCTGGTGGCGCTGCGGACGGCGCTGCAGCAGGCGAGCGAGCAGGATTCGGCGATAGTCGTGACGATGCTGCGGTCTCTCGCCAAGGTAGTGCCGGCGCTGCCGGATACGTCGCGGTACTTCGCGGCGCTGTTCTGGCTCGCGGTCGCGCTGCTCGAGTCGAGCCACGTCGTGTTCTACATCGAGGCGGGGACACTGCTTTCCGTCACGCTGGAGAGCATGCGCGCTCGGGGGATGTTCAGGCACGGGTCGGTGTCGACGGTGCTGCTCGAAGGGCGCGACACGCTCGAGAGCGTGCTGGGGCAGTTTGACTCGATCTTAAGCATCTCGTTCGACACGAACTTCTCGTTTGCCCTCGCGTCGGTGCTGTTCAAGGGCATGCGGGCGTCGATCGTGCGCGCGGAGGCTGAGAAGGTGCTGAGGACGCTGCTGGGTGTGACGATGCGGCCGTATGTGCGCGAGGAGGGGGACATTAACGGTGTGCGAGACGCGCTGGCGCCTGAGGCGCTAGGATACTTCATTGCGCTGCTGCCCGTGTCGACGACGCATGCGGCGTATCGGCGGCTGCTGAAGGAGTGCAATCTTGGTGAGGCGGCGCTGCCGGAGACGAGCGGGATCGACGACGCGACGGACGCCCCGAAGGTGCAGGTGTCGCTATTGGGGATCGATGGGGCACCGACGGCACTGCTGGCGGCGTCGTTCATTGGCGCGGTGGTGACGAGTGCGCAAGGGAACGACGCGGAGACGGAGATGCTGTATTGCCTGCTGTCGGACATTGGGACGTCGTATCCTGAGATTGTCGCCATGACGTGCGTATTTTCTTCTCTCTTCATCTTGCATTCAAACGGACTGATGCATATCGCAGGTACGACGGCCTACAAGACAAGATCAGAGACATTTTCTCCAAGGCGTCGAACCCGACGATCATCAGCGCGGTGTCGAACATCTTCCGGATCGCGCAGGAATACAGCCAGCCGCGGGCGGGGTTCACGGCGACGCTGCCACGGGGCGGGGGCTCGACGTCGACGCTGAGCACAGTGGAGGAGGCGGCGATGTTCACACCGGGGCGGAGTCACCTGGAGGCGCTGGAGGAGATTAACATGGCGGGCATTGCGAGCAATTTCGTGTTCCTCCCGCTCACGGGCGGGGCGGCAACCAAGGTGATCCAATGGATCCCCGAATTGGTGAATCTCATGGTACAGTAAAGCTAATTCCGTTAATTTTCGGTCTACTCCCCACTCATATATGTGTTTCGTTGCATCTCTTGTACCATTTACCACTCATCTCATCATCCATACGTATCAGTTTTGCTCTCACTTATTGTGGAATCCTCGCCACTTTTCGTCTATTTCCTGTACTTGCATGAATTCTTGGGGGTTTCCGCTCCGAATGTGTATAATTTACCAGGGATGAAGTTTCAGTCGCGAGTCGCCCGAATCAGGCACAAGCGACATTGCTACTTACTGATCCTAAACTTGTCTTCTTCCGCCGGCAAGGGCAAGCAACCCGATTCCGTTTCGTTGCGCTCTCGCTCTCTTGCCTTGTCTCGCCGGTACTCTTTTTCGAGCAGTGTGTGGTTATAACCCACGCGAAAATCTAGATTTCCAGGAGACAGTATCGTTGAGTAATCGACGAGTGGACCCCTGGTGAGTGTTGCTGTCTTGGAGCTCTTCAGAGGTTTAATAGGCCCATTATCTGCCCCAAGTGCTTAGCGGTGATTATAGAATCTTCGACGCAGTTGTGGGTCGGAGTTGCTTTAACTGGGTTGGACAGAATCGAATTATCGGCGAGTGGCTCAAGGGTCAAGAAGCATTGGTGCGTGCTAGTGTCCTCGAGCTCTTCAAAGGTTTAAGGGTGTTGGTGGTTATCAGAATACCCCGACGCGGAGTTGCTTCAAACTGGACTGGACTGCAACTATCCTGTATGTCTTTATGCTCTGCACTTGCTCAAACGCTCACCGAGTCCATCGAAACTTTTCAACTCAAATTTACAACAAAACGCCCCCGTCCTTCGCGCGTCGTTCCATTCCTTCAATTACGGATCTTATATACTTTCATGGATGGTGGGACAGCCTTCAAGTTGTCCCTAACTGTACGCCGCAGTACGCACTACGCAGCAGTCTCCATTGGAACGTGAAGACCACACGGCGTGCGCGCTTGTGCATCATAATTTATTGCTTCCCAAGAACCAGCACCCATGGATTTCACGCGACACCGCCCGCCGACGCCCGACTCGCCGTTGACTAATCGTGACAGTCTGTACGACGCCACGACGACCATCGACGACCTTACTCAGGCACTCGAGAATGTCTCTCGCGTACCGTCGCCGGAACCCCCGGGGCTCTTCTTTTGCTGCTGCGGGAGGGACAATTGCGAGAATGTGCAGGCGTGGCTCGGGATGAAGGCGCGGCTCGAGAGCCGGCTCACGCTGAGCGCCGGTGCGTTCAAGTTGACGGAGTTTCCACGCAATTTCGATATTCATTTCTGTGTAGAGGTGGGGCAGGCGCTGCTCCAGCGACACGAGGCGTATGTTCGGCGGCATGAGGGGCAGCACAATGGGCGAGCGGACCTCTTGTTGAGCGAGGACTCGGTGCGGGAGAGTAGTGACGCTGACCTGGCGGCTAAGCAGGACCAGCTGGACGAACTGACGAAAGAGAACAAGGCATTGGAGAAGGTGCGTCAACCACGGCTACCATCGTCTTCTCAGTCTCATGAAGGTCTCTTTTTTCTAGCGTCTAACACAAGCACTAGTGAACAACGAAGTGACCGAGGTCTCGAACAAGACCATCCTGCAGGAGCTCGCCGAAGCCAAGACCACCATATCGCGCCTCACGACGTCGCATGCGCGTTCCGTTGGGTGGGACACGCGGCTCTCTGCGGCGATGAAGGAAAAGGACGACATGCAGCAGGAGCGCGACAGCGAGTCGCAGCGCGCGCGGTTGGCGGAATCGCGCTTTGCGGCACTCAAGGAACGCACCTGTGCGTTTCCCCTTCTCCCTGTTCTGAACAAACCTTGATTTTCTCCACAGCAAAACTACAGAGTGACGTGCGCCGGCTGCAGGCCGCGCTGGAGGGGCAGCGCGAGCACCGGCTCGAGTCATCCGAGTCAATCCTCGTCGATGCGCGCGCGCGGCTCGAGGCGCTGCATCGTTCCGTCGGGGCGCCGCTTCGGGAGCAGGAGTCTGAGCTAACGGGAGTGCTCACGACGCTTGTGGATGACAACGAGACCCTGAAGCGCGATAACGCGGAGCTCCAGGCGCTGCTGGCGGACGCACGGGAGGATTGCCGCGCGCTGCAGGAGGAGGTCGAGGACCAGCGCGTCAATCCGCCGCCGCCGCGGAGTGGGGGTGCGTGCAGGGTTTCTTTCTTTCTTCGTGGTGGATGTGTTTTGCTGATTGACGGATTAGCGGGAACACCGTCGCATCTGCGGCAGCATTTCCACACCGGCAGCGTTCCCTCGGCGATGCTCAGTGCGGTGCGTAGTGTTGCACTGCTCAGTTGACGGTATTCTCATTGTGCTATCAGACGTACGTGAGGCGAAGTCCGGAGCCACGGACATCTAGGCGATATGTGAGTCTTGCTTGTGTTTTCACCGTTCGTAGGCGCTCAGTCTTGTACGTGTAGGAACCGTTGACCCCCGAGACGAATCGCCGGCCACTGTCTCCCACGGATTCTTTGACCAACTCCGAGTCCAAGTGGACGTCGTTCAAGCATCCCCACGCAGTGTCGCCCTCCCGCGCGAGCTTCGATGGGGAGGACACGCAGGATGTGGACTCGCCGCTCGAGAAGCGGCAGCATAAACCGCTCTTCCTCCTCGCGCGCTCAAAGAGCGTGCAGACGGACCCGTACCCACCGACGCCTGCCCCCGCCTATCCCCCGTCCCACTCGCCCTCTTCCGCCGCCTCGGTGTACTCTGACAACCTCGCGCCGTCAAACAACAGCGGCATGAGCAACCCCCCGCCCAACGTGACCTGCGTCCTTCAGTGCGCTCATCGAGCGCACGACAGGCGCTGTTACAACGCATGCAGGCCGCCGATGCGCTTTCGCTCACGAACCGGCTCAAGCGGCAGCAGATCCGCGGCGCGGACGTCGGACATCTATCGCGCACCACGATTGCGGGGATCCTTGCAGGACGTGGGGCGGCAACTGCGCGCGGGCGCGGGCGGGGGGCCGCACGAGGACGAGCTGCGCGCGGGGCGGCGCGACGTGCGTGCGCTGCTCGGCTTGCTGCGCGAGATGTTCAGCGCGATGGGCGAGATGCGCGTGCTGCTTAACGACGTGGTGCTTGACCCTGCGTGCGCGACGCGCGTGAGTGAGGCGGCGATGGACCCGGGGAAGGCACAAGCACTGGCGCAGGCGGCAGGGCGGCGAAGCGCAAGGTGCGGGTGCGGGCGGGGGGTGGGCCTGCGGGGTGGATGGCACCGCTGTCTAAGTTGTTCGCGGGGCACACCGGCAGCAGTCGCCGCGTAACGCGGAGGTCGACCGCGTGGCAACGGCGTCTCCCCTCGCTGCGCCAGCGCCCGATGGCGCCGCGGTTCGTGCCGAAGCTGGGCCCCTGCGCTGGCGGCGTCAGGCGACGACGGTGAATGTAGAGTTTTCTGGCGCGGGTACGGGCGTGGGGCGCGCCATGACCAGCACGTTTGACGCGGCAGCCTACGCCTGCAGCTGGGGGTACTGGGAACGTGGTGGACAGGGAACGGGGCACCGCCAGTTGCGCCGGGGGTGATGGGGATCTTTGCAGGGGCACCGCGGACGCGCACGCCCGATCCTTGGGTCGTCATCCCGCACCCGAAGCTCCCGCGGCGTGTGCCGACAGCACTAATGCGCCCCGGTGGCCTGGGGCGGCAGCACCCGAACCGTATGTCGCGCAATGTGGACGCGGTGCTGGACGGCGTGGGGACACCAACGCGCCGCACGCACGATGGCGAGGACGAGGGCGACGAGGAGCCAGATTACCTCGGCCCGCTGCTTGAGCGCACGCTGCGGCGCCGCGGGCTGTCGGACTCGTCGATCCACTCGACGTTCGCGTCGCAGGCACCGGAGGAGGATGCAGGTGCGCCACCACAGAGCGCGGGGCTGATGCGAAGGGAGGCCGCGTGGCTTGAGAGCGGGTCAGTGCTGCAGGCACTGAGCCGGCGCGTGCAGAGCTTTCGAAGCGGGCTGAGCGCGCCCGAGAGGGACGCGACGTCGCTGTCGGGATCCGAGAGCGGCTCTGGGCTCGGGACGTCCCCGCCTGCGCCGTCGGCGCCCATCTCCGTCGCGGTTGGTGCGTCCAGACGCTCGTCGCGCGCGTCGCGGTACGACTCGCCGCTCAAGACGTCCGCATCGGCGAGCTTTGGCTTCCTCCCCACGCTTGCGAACCTCGTGCCGAGCGGGGATTCGGCGGAGATGGCGCGCAGCTTGCGGGACCAGGATCAGATGCTTTCACGGACGTATAGGCCTGGGCCAGGAGGGGGCGAGCGGGAGTTGTTGTGAGAGGCAGGCGGGAATACCCTTCGGCATATCGTAGCGATGGTCTTTAATGTACTGTTTATTACCTTCTGTCAGTGTATATATGTACCTAGACTACCCTTAGCGTTTGTATTTCAAGGGGGATCTTTCAAGATAATTCTTTCCCCAACCCCGACACGCCATGGGCGACTTGTTACATGTAACGCTCAATTGACTTTCTTAACTCCCAAGCTCCGATGCCTATGCATTACTCGGTAGATGTCCAGGACGGAAAACAATGCAAAAGTACCCCTGATCTCCTTCGCTCGACATGACACTCGACTCGGACTCCGAGTCGGAGTCAGACTATTCGGACCTAGCTCTTCGGGTACAAAGCACCTCACCCAAGCCCGTTATTCGGTATACTTTACCATGGGGGGATCTTCCTGCCACTCTCGGCGAGCTCAGCACTTTCCTTTTCCCAGACCTGTACCCAAACTGCTCCGAAACCGTCCAGACTGTGGATTACACCCCCAAAGCGCCTTCGCCCTATCCCCCGGAATTCTCTTACGAGGACGACGGAATATACAATGATCTATGGCGCCGCTGGAACAGACTCATTCGCGGGAGGGAGGGGCGCGTCGTCGGGCAAGCGAGCCGCGACGCCTGGGCCGCCATTGGGGCGTCGGAGGCGCGCAGCTCGTATCCAATCAGGACCGGCTGGAGCCGCTGGAGCGAGGACTGGGTCGTCCGACTGTGCTCTCAAGTCGATGCACTGGTGGCTTGTCTTATAGCTGATCTTCTCCGGCCACAATACGCAGCAATCGACCGACCGCTGCATTGCAGAATTCAGACTGCCCCCCTCGCAAGGGACGACGCCTCAAGTATATTAATCATAAATGAGAACATCCAATCTGCATTTTCGGTGGAGCACAAGTCTCCTAGCATCTTCTCGAAACATGAGGACGATATACGTTTGAGCCATTCCTTTTCACCGGGGAGGCAGACTGGGGCAAACGCAATTATTTACAAAGTCAGTGCTCAACAGTTCTTCCTGTCTCCCGCCAACTCTTCACAAATAGATTATGTTGCGGATGGCAAGCTTGGAAATTGAAGAAGGCCTGGACGCATCGCAAGTCAATACAAAATATGGGCTAATCTTCACGGGGCACGAGTATGTGGTCGTTGAGCGTGGTTCGTGGCGTCCTCCTTCCCTAGTTGTTATTTAATTTCCCTGGATAGCGGAAGGACTAAGCGATGAAGGATCTGTTCGAGGTGTGGCGCTCTCAAAGCCGCGCATCGTTTGTGGACCGAATGCCGATACTCCCTTCCTCGCCATCCTGCTTGCCATGCGCTTCCCGATCGTCACCGCTGAGGACCCCCTCACTTTTCTCAAGCCCCGCGACCCCGGGTGTCTGTGGCCGCCATTGCTAGAATCAGTTTTAGCGGGACGCACCAAGAGACAGAGTCAAGAAGAGGAGATGATTCGGACCTACATGTCACCCGGCATTGTCCCGCTCTCTCACCCGTACATGGTACGTTGCCAACAGGAGTCAATGGATCACCTTTTAAGCTGGATCCCCTGCGTAGTGGCTCGACTACTCCTTGCCTGGCCGCTCGGACCCTGCACGCCTTCTCTGCGGACTCGAGCCAAGCGAGCTGTCGGCCTCAGATGCAAGCAAGTCGGGCAAGGGTTCCCGCTCCAAAAAGTCAAGCGCACGTTCTTCTACAGCCCCGTCTCCTGCATTCCCGCCGTCCTCCCTCTCCCTCTCAGCGTGCCCCACTTCTCTCGATGTTCCTACCAGCTCCGGTCCCCGCGTCGGCACCATCCCCCATCTACATATCAGCGGCCGTATCAGCCTTGGCGACATTGCGCAGGTCTTCAAAGGCGCGCTGGATGGCGTCCCAGTCGTCTTCAAATCCTATCCGACCCCACAGGCCTCGGACTACCTGGCGTGCGAAGTCGCGGCGTACACCCGGCTTCGCGATGAGGCGGTCCACGTCGTCCCTCGTCTGCTGGGTGTATACCGGCTCCCTGGAGAGAGCTGGTCGGGCCTTCTGTTGGAAGATGTGGGGAGCGCGCTGGGGCACGCATTTTGGGATGATGTAGCTTTGACGGTGGGGGAAAAGTAAGTGCTGTCTTCCTTCGTTACACGAGGACTAGACTCTAACGCCGTTTTTTTTGCGCATTAGGCAGGAAATATACGAGGCGATCCGCGCTATTCACGAAGCGGGCGTACTGCACGGGGACGTTGAGCCGAGGAACATTGCCCGCGCCAGCGGCGGGGGCCCTCTCCGCGTCATCGATTTCGGATCCGCGTCCATGGGGCATGGGTGTCCTGGGCGCGGCTGCCGGGAGCTGAGAGGCCTGAGGGAAGCGTTGCGGATGGAGGGTGGGTCCATCATGTTTCTATTTTCATTTTGTTGATGTCTGGCGCAAATACAGATGTCCGCGAAGAGGACGGCGCAGCTTGAGTGGTGTCGTGCGGCGTCGTGGTGTTGGCGGGCGTTCTGAAGACAGAAATGGAGAAAGGGCGTCCGCTGGAGATGGCAAGCGCTTGTGTGTAGACTTTCATGGGCGCAGGCAGGGAGCGGGACTTTGTCTGAGATGATGCATACGACGTTTCGAGTCACAGTTCCTCTTTGTCCCAACTCTCTGTTGTTTCAGTCCTGCCAACCTATAATTTGTGTGCCGCTGCACCATTGTTACCATAGCTATTTCTTTATATTTTCATCTTTTTTCGTGAATTTGGAAGCAGAGCGTGTTGAAGAAGGGAGCAGTACAAAATACAGGAACGATGCTACCCTACAACACCGAAAACCCATCATTCAGCTCTCCGGCGTTGTTGCGATGGGCATCGAGAAATGCACGAACGGCCATTGCCCCCTCCTCGCCAGGCTGGACCAAACGGATGACGATGTTCTCCGCAAGGGTTGTTTCGCACCGAACCGCGCGTTTGTTGCTCCAAGCAGTACTTCTCAAATTGGGCGAGGGTGAGATGGTACCAGCACCGAGATTCTCTGCGGGGGGATCAAACTCGTCTGTATACAACCAGGCACCAGTGGCCGCAACCAATACCTGTCGATCCTTCAGGGACACGGGAGGGTAGTCGACGACATAATGCAGAGAGAAAACATGGAGTAGTGGGGGGTAAACACTTTGAATATCAACACTGTCGTCGAATGAATACAAGCTGCCTATTCAGCCGATGTCCGCCGTCGCGGGAACATGGTTGATGAAGTCAGCGGGAGAGACCGGGCCTCCTACACGACGGCCCTCCAGAGGTGTACGCGAGATATGGACGAGGGTACCGGTGCGGGACCAGTATATGGGAATGGTCGAGAGGGTATACCCGTCGCTTAGAGCATTTTCTACGACGTACCGCAAGGTATATCCGGTCTGCATGTTATAATTAGGGAATTTGGTAGTGAAAAGAAGATGCCAGCAGGGGGTGCGTTCAGGGGACATGGCGTATAGGTCGCCGGGGCGGAGGAGCGGGGTAGTGGGGTGCGACGCAGCTGGAAAGGGCACAACGATTATTGACGCAACACAGTGAAGAGGGGGAAAGAGGCGCACTGTCAGTCGCAGTCGATTCTGTTTCGGGAGCTGGACTGGTGGCGACTGATTCTGCTTTGGCAGTGGACGCAGTGTTCATTGAGGACATCTTGGACCACGGTTAGATATGTAAAGCTGCGGCGCATGAGAGACTTACTTTCTCTACCCTCTCGTTCGTGAAACTGTTCTGCGAAAGGTTGGCGAAAGAGTTGCGAAAGAGCAAAATCGCAGCATGTGGAGATGGAGATGTTGGGATTGCCCCTTTACGTCTGATCGCGTTGATTTCAGGAGACGATCACGTGCACATGGTTGACTTTTGGAAACTTCATTGAAGGTCTTCAACAGTTCAACTTGTCTTCGACTTCCAGACTTTGACACCGAGGGAATCGACTCAATGACGACCGTGACAATCTCCACTAAAAACAACCTATATTTGACTTCGGTCCTATGGTTGGTGGGTGCGGCGGAGTTGCCCGGAACCCACTGCCAGTGGTTCGCCCGAGGCCCCCTATCGTTCGCGCGCTCATGAATTGAACGCCTAGATGAGTACCGCTCCGGCAATTTTTTTGCGTGGCTGCCGTGCGTCGGAATCCCTTCACCACTCCATCTCGGTACACAACGACTGTACTTGAATGCCCTAGGCACAGGAACGGCCTCCTACAGTGCCATCGCAGGTCTCTTGATCGCCAGCCCCGGCGTAAACTTGTCGATATCCAGCATATCCTTCAAGAGAGACCAGTTCTCGATGAAATCCTCGAGGTCATTCTCGGGTGCATTCTCGGGTGCATTCTCGGGTGCTCCTGCAACTTTCCGCAACTACCCCTCAGATCGAAGCCTATCAATTGAAATAAGAACTGGAACCAAGGTGACTAGGCTAATGTTGCCTCCCTATTTACTTATTTGTGTTCCAGGGAGCTCCAAGCCTCTTTGTAACATCAGCAAGGGATTATAACCTCGAAAAACTGGCACTTATTATGTCGATGTAAACACCTTGGGATGCGGTGTCGGACACAGCTGGTACCAATACACAAACAACATAAACATATCACCAATCGTCACCTTCGTCAACCAATGCGTCCCACGGATCTTTGTCTCCTAATTGACCTGAAAGCACGGAAATGTCGAATTTCCCTATGCGGTCCATATTCATTGTGTTCTAATAGGAACACGGGTTACTAATTGGTGATCTACGAACTAGTTATGAATGACACTCACGTTGTGCAGATAGGCGAACATGAAGTATCTCAGAACCTCGACGTTCCTGGGAAGATTAGATTCAAGTTTAGTTTAGGTTCGCATAATACGTGGTACAAAAAACAACGGACGCACTCAATCGGGGGCGGCGCTACGAAGCGCCCGCCGTGTTCGAGCGACGCGTTGTTGAGCCACGTTATATAGCGTCGGAACACCGCTGGGGCCAAACTGAGTGGATGCATTTACGAACGAGGCTATCGATGCGATACCTTCGCCGAGCCACTCGCGCCAGTACTCCCCTTCCAATTCGGACTCCAACTTCATCTGCGCCGACGTGGGCAACCGCGCGCTGCCCGCCCACACCTTCGCGAGCCCGTATGATTGGTATCGCCCTAAAGTCCAGGGCCGCCCTGCAGAGGAATTGGTTATATAGAGGTGTGCGGCGCGAGTGATGAGAGGTGCTTATGGACCGAAGGTGTACGCCAGTGTCGGGTCTGGAATGTAATGTCCCGTCCAATGGATATTCTCCGGCTGCCTCATCGTTCTGCCATGATTTTTATATGAATATGAACTGAAACAAATGGAACGGAGGCTCACGAATTGGGAGGAAACAAGGCATGGCCTTGGAATCCCGTTGCGAGTATGATCTGTCGTTCAGCAGTTAGATGCAATTACTCGACGATAAATTTTAGAGCGACATACTTCGTCGATGCCCTGCAGAACGGAGCCATTTGTAAGATGGATTTTTCCGCTGCGGATGCCGCTGCGGTGTCCACTGAGAGGCTCCAAGAACGCGATTTCGGGCACGAATTCTGTGATGTTGGGGAATCGAGAGAGGTCGATCTGCCGCATGCCATTGCTCTCGTTGGCAGGCTGGAAAACTCAGATATAAAGGTCGTTTTTCTCAAGGGAGGGAGGAAAGCTCACCCGGGTGCTTGCAATGATGCGATGAGCGAACGAGCCGAGGTCCCGTGCGATTTCAGAGGCAGAGACAGAGGCGCCGACGATCAGCACGGTCTTTCGACATACAGTATCAGCATTGCACCGGTGAACAATTTGCGCGGTGCACCTTGCCCGCATACCGCTCCGGATGCCGGTACACCTGCGAGTGATACACGCTGTATTGCGCCCCCTCCATCGCCTTGCTCCAATCAACGAGGCCGTCGATGTCGGGGACGTGGGGCGCCGTGTACGGGCCCGTGGCGAGGACCACCGCGTCGAAGGTCTCCGTCCACCATTCGGCGCGGATCCGGTGGGACTCGTGCAGGCGCGCGAGACGGCGGAGCGTGAGCACCCAGGTGTGCGTGTCTGCGTCCTTTTCCACCTTCTCCACGCGCGTGGAGTACGCCGTTGCTGGTGGCGCGCCGGATGCGGTCGCTGGACAGCGGTCGTTCGAGTTGAGGCAGTGGTGGGAGGCGTAGGAACGGACGTGCCGTTGGACGGCGTGGTGGGAGACCACCCACGGCGTGGCGGGATCGTATTTCACGTCGGGGAGCTCCGTGCTCACCTTTGGTTAGTAGTCCGCGCACAGGTCAGGATTCCGAGTCTGTAGATGACAGCAGACATCCGCGGACTCACTTTGGGGGTGTTGATGTGGAGGCTGTCCCAGAGGGGCCGAGGTTGCCAGTGTTCCGTCCATCGGTCGTCCAGCGTCAGTCCGTCATCACCTTCGTTGTAATATCGTGTCACGGGGAGCTGGGCAGGTATCTCGGCCGTATGGCCTGCAGGCTTGTCCCTGAAACGATTTAAGTTTTTGGAGAACAGCGTATTGGCGTAGGAATCACGGATACGGTTCCCTAACAGGAGTCTCTTCGGTGTAAAGCCAGTTTCCCCCGGGATGCGGCGCACGTTCAAACAGGCGGACCGTGAAGTTGTGCTCGATGAGCTTCGCGGCAGCTTGGAGGCCAGCGGGTCCAGCCCCGACGACCGCGACACGCCGGATAGGGTGGTGGAAGGTCGTCCAGAGTTGTGCGGGCGTCTCGAATGTGTCTTGAGATTGGGTCGATACTGAAATAACGAAAGAAAGCAGAATCAGAGCTAGAGAGACCTTCAGAGACGCCATGGTCGTAAACATGTGAGGTACGAGTGTAATGGGCGAGGAACGAGCCGGTTTAAAGCGGTTTTCATTACAGCGTCTGTCACCGTCTAAGAGAGACTAACGTACAAGCATCAAGTTCGTGGCGTCAAACTAACCCATAAGAGTTTGTTGTTCCAAGCAGCACTTCTCAAATTGGGCGGAGGTATCAAACTACAATGTCATTGTGCTGTATGAGGACCCCGGATTATGCCACCAAATGCCTGATCCCAATCCCGACAAATTTGGGGAAATTTTCGCGTTACCCCTGTGTCAAATCCCGACAAATTTGCCCAAAATTGGGCGTAGGCCTGTAGCAAATCCCAACAAAAACGATGCGCCGTGGGCGGAAATTTTTCGAAATCAACCATTTGAGGTCAATCTGGGGCAAAAATTTAGAGAATCCGACAAATTTGACCGATTTTGGGGTCTAGGCCTGTGCCAATCCCGACAAATTTGGCCCAAATCAACCAATTTCCGTCCCGACAAATGGGCCTCCGTGGGAACAGGCATTTGGTGGCATAATCCGGGGTCCTGCCAAGAGGACAGCGATTCGCTAAGCGAGCCCACTATCAACAGCACGTGCCACAGGGCACCTTCCATATCGGGTCGCTCTCACACGGGAAGCCGCGACGAGTTCGCTCGGATTGTATGCGCCGTGCATGGAGCAGAAAAGTACAAAAATATTTATATGTCATCTTTATATCTTCTACTTTACACGAGAATTTTTCTGGAGGGCTGGGGCGAGTGGTAACCTTCCGAATCTTTGGCGGGTATGAGTCGATGGAGTTCGATGCGTCGTTCTCCTTGTTGGCCCTGCGGCTGGGCGAACTCGGAGGGCTCGATGCGGGCAGCTTCTGGCCGCGACTCTAAGGAGGAAAAGAGGGATTGGGTGGTGCAGTCGCCGGAATGTCAATGACACCGTCGTGGGGAATTCCGAGGGCCTGTTGCTCAGTATTAGAGCTGATCTGAATGGCGGAAAGGAAGTCGTGGGATAGAATTAGTCTCCATAGAGGGTGTCTGTCCTCGAGATGCTGCTGGAAGTACAACTTCCAGTGAATTTGGTCAGTCGGCAGCCGGACACTTGATGGGGACGTTTGTACACGGGCGCGTTTGTAGCCTTAAAACACAACATTCTGGGGGTAGTGGGAGGGACATGATTCATTCATGTGCGTAGAAGAGGTGTTATGGACAGTATTTACACCAGGTGCCGCACCCTGTGTGCAGTGGTTTGTCGGGAGCTCACGGTTGCTGCGCTGCGTGGCTTGGTTGGGAGGACTTCCTTGACTAGCAAGCGTGGTGGCTACTCCCTATCGAGCTGTAGGAGTGCCGACGAGGCCGTGGGCGCGTCGCACGTCGGGCGGGACGCGTCGCAGAGGTGGTCGATGCGGCGCTTTGTTTGTGTCGGCAACAACCCGATATGGAAGGTGCCATGTGGCACGTGCTGTTGATAGTGGGCTCGCTTAGCGAATCGCTGTCCTCTTGGGTCCTGCTGTATGAGTTACTCCGGAGTCGAGATTTGGATTTGGATTTGATCGGATTTGGAGCTGGATTGTTATGTAAATCACAGCTGAATCAGCCATCAGGCAAATGACAAACCTCTGGACACCGTTGACACGACATCGTCGCTCATCGGCGGTGACAACGAGCTCTTTCAACTGGCTTCCAACGAGCCAATTCTCACATTTAATTTACCAGGTTTCTTTACAACAATGTATTTAGGTAATTGCAACACTTTTGTTCAGCTAGTCTGCTGCAACACGGTCACTAACTTTGAGTGCGGATGAGGCGGGAAGGGGCGGGCACGGCGGGACAACGCCGAAGAGACGATGAGCTGGCACTCCGGTGGACCGGTCCTGACGTGAGTGACTGATGGAAGTCACCATCAGTCACCATCAAATCCAAATCCGATCAAATCCAAATCCAAATCTCGACTCCGGAGTAACTCTATGAGATACAACAAGGCACCATGTCCACATGTCGGTGGCCGCAACCGAGACCTGTCGACCCTTCAGGGACACTGGAGGGTAGTCGACGACATAACGCAGGAACATTCGGCCCAGAAACCATGCAGTAGTCGGAGGGTAAATACCTTGAATATCAACACTATCCTCAGAAACCGTCGATGACCGCCGTTGCGGGAACATGCTTGACGAATTCAGCGGCAGAGACCGGACCTCCTACGCGACGGCGCTCCAGAGGTGTGCGCGAGATATGAACGAGAACTCCGATGCGGGACCAGTGTATGGGAAGGTATACCCGTCGCTTAAAGCACTTTCTACGACGTGCAGCAAAGTGTATCCCGTTTGAATGTTATAGTTAGGGAATTTGTAGTGAAAAGGAGCCAGCAGGGGGTGCGTTCAGGGGGCATGACGTATAGATCGGGGCGCGGGAGCGGGGTAGTGCGCCGCGACGTCGACGCGGCTGGAAAGGTTACAACGATTATTGACGCACCGCCGTGAAGAGGGAAGAGGCGCATTGTCAGTTGCAGTCTGTGAACCGGACTGGTGGCGACTGATTCTGAATCTGTTTCGGCGGTGGGCGCGGTGTTTATTGAGGACATCTTGGAAAACCACGGTAAGGTTGGCGAAAGAGCAAAAAACACACAACTGCGAAATTTCAAGAGAAGGGCAGTGTGTGGAGGTGTTGGGATTGCCCGTTGTTAGCAAACATCGACAAGCACAGGCAGTGGCCGTAACCTAAACCATGTCCCCTCCGAAGGAGAAAAAGCCGCCATCTGATATCCCACAGGCCCTGCGACTCACAAGGCCATGAAGGAAGTTGGGACCTCGCGCCTCGAGGAATTCCGTTTTCTGATTTGGTCTGAGGCTTCGGATCGAGACTTCGGCTTGACGCCGCTCGCAGAGTTCCTCCCGGACATTATGATCAAGATAATCTTGGATAACTTTGTGCGATACAAGACTACGGGCGACCTGACGGAGGTGGTCAAGAATCTTGCGGGCATGGTGGGCCGGCATGAACAACTCCACGGCGTCATTGAAGAGCTGCAAGTGACATTCGCGCGGATGCGGGAGGAAACGACTGCTACAAAGGCCGCTGCAGCGGCTGCTTGACCACTTTAAAATCCAAACGGTGCGGTACGATGTATCTATTCATCGGCATTGCTTATATCGCCGTCAGCTCCATCCTCTGCCTCGTCTTTTCCTTCCATCCCTGCAAGTTCCTTGTCGGCCTCCGGTCACGGTCCCAGCATCATATCCCGGCCATCCATTACAAGCTGACCGTCCACCACTGCCATGGCCCGTGTCGCGTACAAGTAATTCTCGGAATCTCCGTATTCGTCGCAGGAAGGCAGCATAGTGGCGAGGAGTTTTCAACGCTTTATACGTCAACTATACGTGCTGCTCTTTGTTGAAAAGATGATGAACGGGTTGGATGAAAAAGCTGACCTGAACTTTACGCCTCAGGCTATCACCAGTTGGCGAACGCGACCTAGTTTTCCTCTTTCTAAGTTCTTCTCCCTCGCCCGCAGGTGGCGTATCGACTCCCCGAGAGACGAGCGCAAGCGCCGATGAAACCGAAACCGGCTCCGCCCTCCCCCACACGCATTCCTGCTGTTGCCACACCACCTCGTTTTTCATCCGTTCCGGAACGTATACCAGCCCACGCGGCGCTCCCTTCATACCATACACACCCTTCATCGTCTTCAAACTAATCGGCTCCTTGATCTTCCAAACACTCCAGATGCGATACGCGTAGTCGTACCGCGCCCACTCTCCGTCGCGCTGCGTGTTGAACTCCGCGTTTCCGAGGCCGTCTTCTGCGAGTGGGGGGTCGGATTCACTTAAGCGCGTTTGGGCTGGGTCGATTTCGCAGATGTATGCGATGTGCGAGAGGGGCGCGGTTAGGTAGAACCAAATTCGCTGAACGGATGATGAGATGCGGTACCGACGAAATTCGTGGTTTTTTTCGTGGCGGACTATGTTCTGCATGTAGTTGTCTGTCATGGGGAGAATTGCGTCGAGATGGGTAGAGGATGACATGTGAAAACAAAAAGAATGCTGCAGTGCAGAGACCAGGAGCGAGTACGTATGGATTTTGTTGTGGGTCCAGGAACGATTTGCCTCGAGCCGGGCCGGAATCCCTTGTCTCATTGCCGAGTATAATGTCAGAACGATTCCCTCTGACGAAGAAGTTGCGCGCTGAAAATGGTTCGGGACAACGATAATTGAAAGAGGACTGTGGAGGAGTAGAAAAGCGCACTCTCAATTAGGCGTTAGAGGCATCGTTGGGGACATGGCGGTTAGCGATCAAGAGCCCAATGATGGCGCATCAGCCGCATCAACCGCCCGTTCCATAGAGGCCACACACAGTGACGGTGGCATAGCTCCTTTCAACTTGCGTGGTCCTTTTTTTCGTGTTAACCTTCTGCGTGTCCCGACGAGGAAGTAGGAAGAGAGCGGAGAGCAGACAGAGATGAGAGTTTGGGAACCAACATGCATTGGGGTCCGGAAGTTCTCGAGTCGACCCGGGGAAGGGGTCAGACTCAAGCCAACTACAGAGGACAAGATGTAGACTAATAGAATGAAAATGAGATAGAATGGAATTGTAATAGGGACGGAGGGTGGGAGACTAAAATTCGTATGCGACGAACAAGTTCTATGTAAACTGCGAGCGCAGTGTGAGAAGCGGTGAGCGGGAAAAAATATGAAAACGTACCTGCGAGCGCAGTGTGAGAAGCGGTGTCTCAAACTGACGCGCGCAGGCAGCTATATGTACGTGACCGAGACAAAGAGACTGACAGGATGAAAGAGCGCGAGGCAGATGACGGAGCTTGTTTGTTAACCATGGGCAAGCCACACACACCCACACTTGCCCAATCCATTAACCTTCTGCGTGTCCCGACGAGGAAGTAGGAAGAGAGCGGAGAGCAGACAGAGATGAGAGTTTGGGAACCAACATGCATTGGGGTCCGGAAGTTCTCGAGTCGACCCGGGGAAGGGGTCAGACTCAAGCCAATGGGAGGAAGTTCCGAAGAGACGGAGGCTCGAAAGGGACGGAGTGAGGATGAGCCATATGAAGAAGGTAGGATAGGTGGAGGATTCTGGTGGGGGAGTTTTCGATGTAGAGTTTGTAGGCGTCGCTGCGCCAGCGGCCGAGGAGCTGGATCTCGTAGTCAGAGTAACCGGCAGCGGCAGCTTCGGAGGCAGCGCCTCGACGAAAGCTGTGACCGGCGTACGCGGATGGATTCAGGCCGGCAGCTCCAAGCGCAGTGCGTAGGCCTTTGAGAAAGGCGTTGTAGTGCAGTGGCTTCCCATCAAGTCCCTCGAATAACGGGGCATTTCCGGCGCGGGGAAGCTCAGTGAACAGCCGTTTGACCGCGGCAACAGGACATGATGGGCGTCCAGGAGCGGCTGCGATTGTGAGGGATACACCTTTGCGGAACGGGTCGGTTTTGGATCCGGGCAAGGTGAGGATGATGTGGGTGCAATTCTCGAATGAAGGGAGGAATTGGATAGACTCGCGGGTGAGGTTGAGACTGGGATCATCTTTTTTACCAGAAGTAAACTCGCCGGAACGAAGGAGCCCTGCGTACGCGAGGCAGCATGCGGCGTAGATGACTGTGTGACCGGGGATGATCCCGGGTTGGAGTTGCGCGAGGATGGCAAGGAGGATGGAGAGGGTGATGGGCTGTACCGGTTTCCGATCCTTTTCCCCATGGTAACGCTTGATCCCGCGGATGAGACGCTGGACCACTGGGGACTCGGTGACAGTGAACAGGAGATCAGCATCGACGTGGAGGGAACGAACGGCGGAGAGGTAATTCTTAATGGTTTTCGGCTGAACCCGGCCAGCGAGGCTGGCCATCCAGGACATGACGGCTGGTTGAGTCGCGGGGAGTACAGAGCCGTCGGCGTTGTATAAACTGTGGAGTTTGACGTGGTTAATGAACGATTTTTGCCCGGTTGAGTAGGTGCGTCGTGTGCCGCTCGCGAGACCGTGCCAAAGGTAAAATGAGACGGTTTTGGACCATTGCGTAAACTGTTCATACCACCAATCCGGAGGTGCTTGCAAGACGGCTTTTTTTCGAGGTAAGAAGCGAGTTCAAACATGCGTGAAAAAGAGAAGCGGGAAGCAGCATCAGCGATCGAGTTTTCTTTAGAAGATAACCAGACAGATGAAAATGAAAAATTGAGTCGGCATGCAAGGGCGACAAATTTTTGGAGCAAGTCCATGGTCGGGCCAGACCGAATGGAAAGGCTACGAATGCCATCAAAGACGGCTTCGTTGTCCACATGGAAGACGACGTGTGCGCCGGCGAACTGATCGCCCCAGCAGAGGATCGCGTGAATGACGGCTAACATTTCCTTAACTTGGATATGATGATGGCGGTAGCGACGCGGGCATCGTACAGAGAACCAGTGAGTACCGAAATGCCCCCCCAGGCCTTTGGTACCACTGGCATCTGTGTAGATGTGGAGTGTGCGGCGTTCGGGTGAATAGAACCGGAGTCCGTTCCACTCGAGTGCAAATTGGGACCACCAGCTGATGTCGCAGTTGGCGGCTTTGGAAATTCGACGACGTGAGAATTTGCTGGTGAATTCTTTCGAGAAGTCATAGAGACTGCGAAGGAAGGCGCGCGCAAGCGGAACTACTTGCGATGCAAATAGTAGGAAGCCGATGAGTTCCTGGAGCTCGTGAAGCGTGCAATGCGCGCGTTGATTTGTAGACCATGAAAGAAGGAGTTCCTTCAGGTACGAGAGTTTTTCCGCCGGGAGTCTGACTTCCATGGCAACAGTGTCCAGCTCGAGCCCGAGGAATTCGAGCTGAGTGGTTGGGCCGTCAATTTTCAGCGGCTGAAAACTGAGGCCGAGCTGTGTTCCCAATGCGAGAGCCCATTCAAGCGCATGCTGAACTTTGTCGAGTGGAACATCCGGAGCAAATATTTTTAAGAAGTCATCCAGGTAATGACGGAGACGAGCAGGAAGATGGCGCTGGAGGATCCAGTGAAGGGCCTCCGAGAACAGATTGAAGATGTAGGGTGCCGAGCGGCAGCCAAATCCCAGAACGACGTCGTAATAAAACATTTCGCCCCATGTAAACCCGAGGAGGTGCCAATCCGCGCGGCGGACGGGGATGTGTCGGAACGCAGACTCGAGATCGAGTTTGATCATCAAGGACCCAGTGCCGGACGCGGTGAGGTCGGCAATGGCTTGATCGACCATGTCGTAGCGGATGGATGCTTCCGCGTCAGGAATCCCATCGTTGACGGACGTGCCGTGTGGCCACGACAAGTGATGGATGCGGCGAACCTTGGAGGATCGCTTACGAGTCACAGCGCCCAGGGGCGAGCAACGGAAGTTGTCGAACGGAGGTTCAACAAACGGACCGGCAGTCCGCCCGTTGGCGACTTGCGCGGCGATGTCTGCGGACAGAGCGGCGGTGGTTGCGTGTGACTCGAAGGCAGACTTCAAGTTGGTGCAGGTTTGCGATGTAGACTTATCACCCGTGAATCCCAAGTTTGCACCGTGTCGAATAATGTGTATTATTGTAGATACAAATGTTTTATCGGGATAGTCGCGTAGGTAGTAGGCCCAGGCAGCTTCGTTCAGAGTCGAAGATATGGTGGGGAGAGTATCAGGGGCGAGCGGGGCCTCGTTGATACGGGGGTCCGAATTTGGACGTCTAGGTGGGGGTGCACGAGCCGGAAATAAATCCGAGTGCGGGAGGAGCGGGGAGAAAACCGGTGCGAAGGAGCCAGTGACGGGGGCGTCCGAGTCTAGGCAAGGACGAGATAGCGCGGGGGACGCATGATGGGGACTACTCGTCCTGCCAAGAACCTAGACGGCCGCACCTGGGTGCTCATGGGCGCCGTGGGCTTTGCCGCACGTCGAGCACATGTGAAGACGGCCGTAGGGACACGGTGTCTTCTCGCACTTGCCTACGTTGTAGTTTCGGCAAGAAACATCGCCCTGTGTCCGCTTGGGAGAAGTGGATGGTGGTTTCGATGACGAAGCCGCCTTCCGATGGGGGTAGACATTTGTGCTTAGGAGCGTGATGTCCGAGGTCCCCCAAGCGAGATAATGCCCGGTAAGCATCTCGTTGCGCCTCCGATTGAAAAAGAGCATGTGGTACTCCAGTACGGCGGCCCACTCGAATTCCGTGGCCAAGGTTTCAAGATGAGTGAGGTACCAGAGGAAGTATGATGCGACTCCGCGACCGGATGAGGTGGGGATGTGCTCGAGAAGAATCGCAAAGTAGGTGTGCAGGGGAAACACGATGGAATTGAGATTCTTGTAAGCCTTGTGCTTCGAGTCATTGAGCTGCAGACCCGCGCCCGTAAGGACAAAGGACGACTCGGAGTCCTTGAGCCGAGGATCCAATTTGTAGATGTCCGAGGCCTTAAGCTCGTGTGTGATAACGGAAGTGATGCATGCCGACTCGATATCGGGGAACAAAGACCGAAGGGATGGAGGAGGTAACGCACCTGCGGCGGGAGCGACGGTGATCGGGGCTACGAATGTATTCGGTGCAGGCCCAGAATTGACCTGGGCGGCGGTACCGGAGGGAGCAGCGGGGACAGATCCCCCGGTGCCAGAGGCAATGTACTGCTGGATTGCCGCCGTAGCGGCGTCGGCAGCGGATGGAGTGCTACTGATGGTCGTAGTGAGCAACGTGACTTGTCCGATGAGTGTGGCGAGCATTTGCTCGAGCGTCGGCGGGGTGGCCGCTGGCCCACTGCCAGAGGCTGCATCAGGATCGGCCATGGGTGTGGTAGGCGACAACGACGGAGGGGTAGCGGGGGAGTTGGCTGGGGAGTCGGTCCCCGGTGTTATGAAGCGGCCGTTCGCGTCGCGAACGCGAGGACGACGACGAGACGTCGTAAATCCGGACAAAGAAGATTGAGATTTCGAGAAGCTGGGACCACAGAAATAGAGACTAAAATTCGTATGCGACGAACAAGTTCTATGTAAACTGCGAGCGCAGTGTGAGAAGCGGTGTCTCAAACTGACGCGCGCAGGCAGCTATATGTACGTGACCGAGACAAAGAGACTGACAGGATGAAAGAGCGCGAGGCAGATGACGGAGCTTGTTTGTTAACCATGGGCAAGCCACACACACCCACACTTGCCCAATCCATTTAGCTGGCGCTTCAAGTTGGGACGGCACGAGGGTTTCACCATCTTATCCGGCTCAACGAGCCAATCCGGCTCCTTTATCGCACCCCTTGGTTTCTGAGAAAAGCTGTCGACTATTCAACGTTAATATTCAGCTTTCAAATTTTGGCAATCTCTTCGCCGTGAATCGCCGAGCGTACTTGGTTCTCGACTCAGCTGTCATGGGAACCTTCTCCTTCTGTTTCTCTCCTTCAAGAATGGCAACTAGACGGAGAACGATGGAAGTATAGGTATGATGGCGGAGACTCCGCCGGAGTCCGGCGGAGGCCGGACATCACGTGCCGGAGTGTCGTTGGAGCGTTTCGTTCCAGGCAAATGTCGAAGGGATTTCCCGTGGATAATTACTTGGATGTTTAGTCTCCAGCTCTTTTCGCAACATGAATAGTCCAGGTTTTCCCTTCACTGGTTCCCTCCATGTATTCCATCCAAGCTTTCACTCTACTTGGCCTACTTGGAAGCATTTACTTTGTTTCTTCTCTACAATATTTATGTGTTGGGTTCCACTGGAATGGATCATTGCAGCTTTCTGGCTCAAGGAATGCCTCTGCTCAATATATTCCGCGGGTGCGAAGTGGTCACGTGAATTCAACGCGACGTGTCTGTATGTCTCTGTTTGTTACCTACGCGGCTTGGTCTCGTACCGCCACCTAAGCCTGGCAGCTTTGCCCAGCTCACCGGTTCCGCCTGCAATGTGGCCTTACCGTGCTTCTGTTGGGCCATCTCTATGGTCAGGACGTTGCTGAACTGGGTGCTGCCCCAGTTACTTTTCATTTTGTTGCCTGCAAGCACACCTGCACCATCTGGTCTCCCCAGCGTCCTGGAATCCCCAGTGCATTGTTGTCAGCATCGCTGTGTCCCAGATACTTACCCTGTGAGTGTTTTACCTTGTGTTTATCCTCTCTGACGCGCCTGTTTTGCCCGGGATTCGCCCATTGAAGGCACTGCCACACGTGCGAAGTCTCCGCATTTTCACCCCACGCTGTCTCGCCCTCTCCGCCACCACGCTTCCCTTACCTGCAGACTGTCCGAGGCATACAACAGACCACGCTCAACAGCTGCGCAGGTGGTTCACACTGCTTGCGCACGTGTCCAATGTCAACGCCAACACCGACACGAACATTAGCCCCTGCACGACGCCAACGCTAACGCCGGCACCAAGGCCAAGCCCAAGAAGAGGAACAGGGTGGGGGCCAAGGTGCCGCGGCGCCTGAGGGGCGGAATTGTGAGTCTCGTTTCGCTTGGTTTTTCGTTCCTACGACTGCTATGCTGTCCGATGGTACGATCTGATACATCCATCATCCCTCCTTACATGACTCCCTGCCTCCCTGCCTCCCTCCCCTGTTCACTGGTCCTACTTTCTTTCTTTCCTTCCTCTCTCATGACTTACGACTCGTCACTAATGCCCTAACCCACAGCTGCCTACCCCTCCCTCTCCCCTACCCTCGTCGTGCTGCTCCGCTCCACATGGGACATCGTACCACCTGACATACGCCCGCGCCTCTACGACCACGGTAGCGCGGGAGCGCGGGGGCGGGCCTGTGCGTCGACACCCAAACCCAGCCAGCGGGGGAAGGGTGGGAGTACGGGATGCGGACGCTGAGTGACACGACCTCGCTCGAGTCAGCATTCAGTCTCCATGTCCATGTTGATAACCTCGCCCACGTACACCTCCGCATCCATGTAAGCACTGCCATCTGCATCCACGTCTGCATCTGTGTATGGACCGGTATCAGGTGTGTTGACCCCTTCCTCATCAGAATCACATCGGCATTGACAGGAGGTATGTGTTGCTTCCACCCATACCTGTACCGCCCCCCGCGCCGTCTCCTTCGCCTCCCGCCGTCTCGCATCCGTGCCCCTGCACCCTCCCTCAAACGTCGACTTCAACACTTCCCTTCAAACCTTTGCTTCAAGGCCTTCCTCAAGCCTTCCCCAGCGACAAATCCCTTCAGGACTCTGCTTTGGGACTTCACTCTTTCCAGCCACTCCAAGACTTCTGTTGAGACTTCCCTGAAGACATCTCTTTAAGACTTTTTTTCCCAAAAACTTCACTTCAAGACCTCTCTCCAAGTTTTTCGCTTCAAGACCTCCCTCAAGCCTTCCCCCTCGGCCGTTAGCTTCAAGACTTTGCTCCAGGAATCATCCTAGGCCGTTCGCTTCAAGACTTTGCTTCAAGACTTTGCTTCGGGAATCATCCTCGGTTGTTCGCTTCAAGACTCTGCTTTGGGAATTTTCCTCTGTGGTCAGCTTCATGCCCTTCACGGAATTCATGTCCATTGGTATATTGCTACTTTATTACATCCAGCACTTAAGATGTTTAGTGTACAATGTACATGTATAGAGGCACAATGTTACAATGTACAAGATTGTGCTGCCTAGGCACTTCGCCCGAGTCTTGAACATGATCAGTGTGTTGACTCTTGCAAGACAGAGCCACAGAGACTCAGTGAGAGCTGTCAGAGATCAACAAATTATTTTTTTTCATTCCATTGCTAAAGGTTGGAGTTTGAGCCTTCAATTTTAAAAGCCTTCCAATGTGGCAAAGCCAGATCAGCCAACAAGCATCGCCGGATAATTGTGGCACACTGAATGGGTTGCATGGGTTGCTTCCATGGCCCGCTCACACCACCTCCCTGTTCATCCGACACCTCGAACGGGTTTCGCCAGTGCCACATCTGCATCTGCTCCATTCATGCCCTCTGCTATATAGCACGGCCTATTGCCAGGTTTGAGTGCCGTGTATCATACTGGCACCCTTTCCGGTTCTGATGCTCTGGGCGGTTCACCTCCCTTCAGCTGCCACTTCAAGGATTTTCCACTCCAAGCATTCCACTTGGGAACTTTGCTTCAAGAGTCTGCTTCAAGCATTCTGCTCCAGGACTTCGCTTCAAGACCTGCTTGAAGACTTTATTCAAATACTTTGCTTTAAGACTTCCTTTCGAGACTTGCCTCAAGACTCGGACTTGGTTCAAGTATTCTGCTCCGAGACTTCGCTTCTTGAAGACTTGCCTTTGCTTCAAGGACTTCATGTCGAGAGCACAACCCCAGCTAACCTTAGCAGCCACTGAATTACTGTAATCGTCCAGGTGCCGAAACAAAAATTGCTCGCCCTTTCACGACTCAAATAATCTCTGGCACTACCATTCATGTATACTGCCAGTTGAAGTGAACAGAATGCAGTACCGGGACAACTGCCACAGACCTGTGCTACAGCAGAATACTAAGAGTTCGGAGACCAAAACCAGATTCCAAGCTGGACAAAAGTAAAACAGGTTGAATGCGCAGAACACACCATTCAACCAAGACACAATGGCAAACTTGTCTGTTAAACGATCAAGTTCAAAGGCATATAAAAAAGGAGAGAGAAAGAGAACAATACTACATGCAACTTGAATACTTGGGCCCGGAGGGATTACATGAGGGGAATTCTTCCAGGGAATCCTTTGAGAGAATGGCTCAAAGCAAGCTCAAAGGCTTCCACTCCTGTTTCTTTGGAGGCAATCTGGTTAAACCTCCAACATGAATCCTTAGAGAGAAAGTAGGTAGAACAGGCATAAATGGAATGCATAGAGTGATTCTCTCTGGCTATTTACATACACGAGATTGCTTGAGGGAAGGGCTGGAGGCATATCACTGAAGGGATTGGTAAGCCAACTCTCCGCCGGAGTCCGGCGGAGACTCCGGCGGAGTCATCTCTCCGCCATCATACCTATACTTTCATCATTTACACTAGACGAACCACAAGCCTATGAACATTGACACGTTCAATCCTTTGGCGCGGCTGCTCTGTTCCCGAGCCCGATGCGTCAATTATTAGGGTGTTTCACACATCCCAACTTGAGCCCCAACTCGAACCCCAACTCGGAGAGCAAGTTGGGGTCCAACTCGGTGCCCCAACTTGGTGCCCCAACTTCGCTTAGTTCGGCTGCTCGGTCCATTTGCCGCACATTGGATTATGTAATTCCACTTCCCGCCGCCCTCCCGCCCGCCCGCCACCTCCCGACGGCCAAATACATCGCGGGAACCAATTTAAAATTTAAACTTTTGCAAAGCAATGCAAACCTGAGCCACGCCCACTTGCTGCAAACCCAAAATGACAACTTTTTCAACATCGAGGTTTCAGGTACAGTACTTGGAAATAATGTCGGACTTGGGAAATGAGAATAAACTTGGCTCATGACCCTGAAAAACCAAGAAATAGTGGAGTAAGTTGGGGATTGAAGTTGGGAGATAAGCTGCAGGTGTTTCACACATCTGTCCCAACTTGTGCCCCAACTCCGACCCCAACTCGGCGAAGTTGGGGTCAAGTTGGGGTCCGAGTTGGGGTCAAATTGGGGCTCAAGTTGGGATGTGTGAAACACCCTAATAAATCTCGATTTTCGTGTCCCAGGTATTAGAGTCGAATTTTCATTCTCCCGGCGGTTTCTAATTGGCGGACTTACCAATTTTTCTGCACCGACTGGGACCGGGCCACCGCTCCCGCTGCTCGTCGTTCATTCATTACAGTCACGGTATGCCGTGAGCATAATACTGTAGGTCTCCCGGCCGTCAACTTCATGTCCAATCTTGCTCATGCCTGTCCAAGCATGTGTTCGAAACGAAAAACCCTCTACATGGGAATTCTGATTACTGCGAGATTTTCCATTCGACTAGTGGGAGGTCCGAAGGTAAGTTTTGAAATGACTCCGCCATTTGTTGATTTTGGATTTTTGTTGGACCACATTTTATTCGTAGGTTTGGAGCCTTACAAGGCGGGTATGTACTACGCTCCAAGTCGTTGGTCCGCCCGAGGACGTCGAGCCGAGGAACCTTTTCCGCCGCGTGCGGCCTTTCGGAATCCGCGCCGTCCATGGCCAGGTAGGTAGGTAGGTAGGTAGGTAGGTAGCATTACACGGCACGGTCCAACTCATGAACACCGGTTTCCAGGAATTGTCCCGGTGTACACGCACAGGAACCTGTAAAAATATCAATTGGGCAAGGAGTTAAAAATAATTGGAAATCTCGTCTTTCTGTTGACAGCAATGCCTGGCCTTGCCTGGCGCTGATGTCGTCGACAAAGTCACTCAAGCTGGGACTGTTCAATAAATTATACGACCTGTCGTAACTCACTTACCTCCGGTAAAATTGAATAGACTACCAACACCCCTTTCAATGCCCGTATCAGGCCGATTTGACAAGACCTGGACAAGACGGCCTAGAAAGGCCGCAACAGGAGCGGGGTAGCTTGCCAGTGGTCAGAAACGTTGTCGTCTGAAACGAAGCGAGATACGGGATCGAATCACCGCCAATATTAAGAGATCTAAGTACGCCCCAATCTCTGAGACTTGGTCGCAGAAAAATAAACCGAGACTTGAACACAAACGGGGAAACACGGCAAATGATCGGGACCATTCGGGGCCTCGCCTCGTCCAGCCCCGGCCTGAACTGACCGACATCGCGCCGGAACTCAAGGCGATGACGCATTTTCTATTTTCGGGGTCTAGATTTATCGCAACACATGTCTCCACGAAGGCCCAGAAACTATATTATGCCCGCGCAGCCTTTCCCGCGCATGCAATGCACCCTCAACTATCCCTAACTCTGCTTGTGGTCGCAGCGTCCACCGCTGCGTATGCTACGTCTCCCCGAAAACGGTCAACCACAGACCCTACTCAGCTTTCGGGCAAAACCTTCGACTTTGTTATAGTAGGCGGCGGAACGGCTGGCCTCGCACTAGCTGCTCGTCTCGCAGAATGGACGAATATTACCATCGCCGTCATTGAGGCCGGCTCCGATGGTACACAGTATCAAGACCAGTTAACTATTCCTGGTGTGTCTTTTTTTCTTCTTCTTCTCCCTGGTTCTTATTTATCTTGACAGGAATGTCGTACCTTGACAGTCTAACAGGGTCCAGCTATGACTGGAATTACACCACCACTGCGCAACCAAACGCGGGAGGCGGTGATTTTACATGGCCTAGAGGGAAGGGCCTTGGCGGATCATCTGCCATAAATGGCGGCTTTTGGTGTCGAGGAAGCTCCGCCGAGTATGACGCGTGGAATACGCTGCAGAATGGCACGTCTGGCGCGGAGGACTGGGGCTGGAATACCATGCAGGCGTCGATAAATAAGGTATGCCCTTCATTTTGGAGAGAGATTATCGCGCTCATTTTCGTAGGCGGAGACATTCACACCGATGTCCGAGGCGAACGCAGCGACCTTTTCTGTAACACACGACTCTGACGCCCACGGGACGACCGGGCCCATCCAATCTAGCTACAGCTCCTATCAGTTCTCGCACCTCGCGACATGGATCCCCACCTTGGTCGCGATGGGTCTTCCGCACGTCTTGGATCCCGCGAACGGCACCAACGTCGGCGTGTCCTTTGTCCCCTCCATCATCAACCCCGCGAACGGTAGCCGCTCCGACTCAAACTTTGGATACATCGCGCCGTACGCCGGGACCAACCTGGTGATTCTCACCGGGTACCAGGTGACGAAGGTGAACTGGAACTCTACCGCGACGGGCGCGGCGGTCGCTGGGGGCGTGTCGTTCGCTGCCGACGCGTCCAGCACGGTATACACGGTCAATGCCGCCAAGGAGGTCATTCTTTCGTACGTCCTCAACTTTTTATATCTTCTCCCTTTCTCATTGGCGCACAGCGGTGGAACCATTGGATCTCCACAGATCCTCCAGGTCTCTGGTGTCGGACCCGCGTCCCTCGTAAAGGGCCTGGGAATCACCAGCGTCGTCGACCTGCCCGGCGTCGGTGCCAATCTGCAGGACCATCGTGCGTCGCGTTACATCTGTATCTCCAAACCACACACTCATTCTCTTTGTAGTTTCCAGCTCGCTGTACATGCAGGCAACGGACAACAACACATGGGCCGCGCTCAAGTCCGACCAGACGCTGTGGAACCAGCAGCTCGCAATTTGGCGCGCGAACGGCACCGGGATGTGGACGTACTGGAATGAAGCCACGGCGTATCCCAACCTCGCGAATCTCATGGGGAGCAACACGTCGACATGGACCGCCGCGCTCGACGTGGATTCGGCGCTGTCGGTATCGGTCGCTGCGTCGTCGATGGACCCGACGGTGGAAGCCGGCGTCAAGGCGCAGTACGCTATACAGTCCGAATGGGCCTCGGCATCCAACATCGGGCAGGTGGAGATAATGTGAGCAGACCGGTTATTTCCTTGTCCGCCGCGTTAACGTGCCTTGCAGCTTCAACATGTACGGCTCCGCCCCGTCGATGATCGGGATCCAGTTCTGCATCCAGCACGCCTTCTCGCGGGGGAACATCCTGATCACCTCGCCCTCTGTGTTCGACTACCCCGCGATCAACCCGAACTACCTCTCCGTCGCGTACGACGCGGAGATCATGCGCGCGGCGCTCAAGTACGTGCGGCAGGTCATCGCGACGGCGCCCATGTCGCAGATGATCGCGGCGGAGACGCTGCCCGGGACGAGCGTGAGCGCGGACGCGGATATCGACAGCTATATTGCGAAGGATGCCTCGACGGAGTACCACCCGTCTGGGACGGCCGCGATGCTGCCGATGGCGTACGGGGGCGTGGTGAACACGAGTCTGGTGGTGTACGGGACGACGAACCTGCGCGTCGTGGACGTGTCGATTATGCCGATGAGTGTTTCTGGTGCGTGCGGCGGCGGATCGGTATTTGTGAAGTGTAGAGATATTGACGTTTCGTTTTTTAGCGCACACGATGGCGACTGCGTACGGAATTGCGGAGCGCGCGGCGGATATTATCAAGGCCGCGCATGGTGGGGTGGTTGCGAGCAATGCGTCGAGCTCCGCGTCGCCCTCTTCAACAGGCTCAGGCTCAGGCTCAGGCAAGAGCAACGACACGACAACGAAGACCTCCAACCTTTCCGGGGGCGCGAAGGCCGCGATTGGAGTTGGTGCGGGCATCGCTGCCCTCGCGCTACTATCGGTTAGTCCTCCCCGAACTTTTTTATGTGCTTGCTGACATCCTTTCCTTGTAGGCCGCAATCACGTTCTTCTTCCGCCGCCGCCGCAGTGCCGCGAACGAGCGCCGCGCCATAGCGGGCGGGAAGGCCGAGAATGAGGCGTGGTACTCGGACGAAGACCCCGTGATGCACCCGCGCGCGCCATTCATGGCCGGCGCCGCCGCAGTCGCGGGCACCCACACGCCCTCGCGCTCCTCCGCGTCCGCGTCGCCGCGGCCAGCGTCCTCGATCAGCATGGACAGCTTCCCGACGCACGGGGACAACCAGCAGCGCGTCGAGTACGGCGCGCCGCACTACGCGCCGGTGCCGGTGCACTACAACGCGCCGGAGGGCGACGGGATGGGCGTGGACGAGGGGGTGTATGCGGGGGTCGGCGCGCACGGGGCGCCGCACCGGCACTCGCATGTGTACCCGCACCCGCACTCGAGCTCGCACGTGTACGAGCAGGTGGACGGCGGGGAGCAGGCGTACGACCCGTATGGCGCGCTGCACTCGGATTTGACGACGGCGGATGGGGCGCCGGCGTTGCGGCATGTGTCTGGGTCCTCTGGTGGCTCGCATGGGCACCGGCAGGGGCGGTATACGGACTCGCCGCTGCCTTGACGCGCCCTAGACACTGACTTGGAGCGACATTGACCTGGAGCTTTGCGTGCTCACGATCGAGCGACTCGGACTCGGACTAAAAGCAAAATGTATTCATTCCTTCCATCGCGTATTGTAACTGGTTCCTAAGTACCACCTCATCCAATCCTTTCACATACTTACGTCCCCTCATATTTACATACCCCTCTCTGTTTTTTTATACCGACGGACCTGTAGACCATCTGACTCCCCGCATATAATTAAAATGCTCTGACACTTCGTGCAGCTTTTTGTGTGTTCTTTCGATCTGTTCCTACCTACGGATCGCTATCGGAGGCCCGTCCGAACAAAGCCGAATCCCGCTTAGCACCCGCGATGTCCCCAATACGCGTTGCGGTCCTAACAGGTTTGTACTGTGCCTGTGCGCTCCCAAGCGTTTCTCACCCGGGATCCAGTGAGCGATACCGCTTCCGCAGACAACAGCGCGGACAAGTCTGGCCCAGCGATCCGCGACATTTTACGAGGCGACTCTCAATCCTTCTCTTGCGACGATCATCGTATCGTCTCAGACGATGTCCTTTCTATCCAAGCCGCGGTCATGGACTGGTGTTACCGCGGGGATGTCGATTGGATCATCACGACCGGCGGCACAGGCTTTGGAGTGCGCGACCAAACGCCCGAAGTGAGAAACCTTGCCTGCACTCCGAGGGGAGGATATTGAATTCTTCTCCGTGCTGTTTAATCTCAGGCCATATCCCCGCTGCTTGAGCGCGAAGCACCCGGACTGGTACACCTGATGATGTCTGTGTCTTTGCAGCACACGCCGCTTGCCGCTTTGTCTCGGCCAGTCGCGGGGACGGTCAAAAGTACGCTTGTGGTGACGCTGCCCGGCAGCGTGAAGGCCGTGAAAGAAAATATGGAGGCCCTTATTTCTGGGGGTGTCGTGAACCATGCGATTGACCTGATCAGAGGGGGAACGGGGAAGCAGGTACACTCTCGTCTGGCAGCCGAAGGCTCGCATTCGCAGGTCTCAGATATGGTACCCCACCATCATCACCACCACCATGATCATGCGGTTCCTCAGCCTCGGACGCTGTCTCACGATCCCTCTGCTGCCGGTGTGTGGAAATTAGTCCGAGTTGGCTTTGGTTTTTGAAACGAATATCATCTGGAAGCCTCGGCGCGTCATCGCGTCTCTCCTTATCCTCTCATTTCCCTGGAGAACGCTCTTGAACTTGTTCAGAAAAATATCACAGTGTTGGGAATTGAGAAGCGGCTGGTCTGTCGCAAATATATCTTCCGACTTACGATTTGACCCTCGACGTTAGGTGACACAAGATTTGAGGGGACACGTCCTCGCGGAGGATGTGCATGCTCCTCAAGATGTACCTTTCACTTCGACTACTAGTGCCGACGGATATGCACTTCGCTGTGAGCCTTAACGTGGGCGAAAATCGAACAGACTCTAATCCAGACTTTAGCGACCGATCCAGCGGGCGTCTATAAAGTCCTAACCTCCCAGAGTCACAGTATCTCCGTGCCTGTTCCCGCCGATTCCGTGTATCGCATCAATACCGGAGGTCCGCTGCCCGCTGGTACAGATACGGTGATTATGGTGGAAGACACACGCCTCGTTTCAACCTTCAAAACCGACGATGGGGTCGACGGGGAGGAGAAGGAGGTCGAGTGCCTCGTGCAAATACCCGCTGGTGAAAATGTCCGCGCTCCAGGGTCCGATGTATCCAAAAGCGACCTCGTTCTGCAGAAGGGCGATATAATTCTGAGCGAGGGTGGTGAAATTGGGACATTGGCGTTTGTTGGTAGAAAGGAGGTGGGCTCGTCATTACTAGCCAGGAAATTACTGACGATTACAAGGTTGAGGTTTACAGGCGACCAGTCGTAGCGCTGCTAAGCACTGGAAATGAACTTGTTGATCTTCAGAACCCGAGCCCTCTTTCAGGCGACGATTGGGGAGGTATCTGGGATACAAACCGGCCATCTGTGCATGCAGCACTGCAGGGCATGGGTTACGATGTCGTAGACCTGGGTATTGTTCCCGACGAGTTGAGCGCATCCACTCCTCATTTGAAGTCGACTAACTATGAATCAGCATTACCTCCCATGTGGACGCTATCCGGAAGGGACTCGATACCGCAGATATCTTGCTAACGACTGGGGGAACGTCGATGGGCCCCACTGACCTTCTCAAGCCGGTAATAGAGCGTCACTTCCAAGGCACAATCCATTTCGGTCGGGTGACTGTCAAGCCGGGCAAGCCCACCACTTTTGCGACTATTCCCTGCGCCGGCGGAGTGGCAAAGCCGGTGTTCGCATTGCCTGGTAACCCAGCTTCCGCTCTGGTGACCTTTAATGTCTTCGTTGTCCCTGCCCTCAGGAAGCTCGGCGGCTGGCCTGAAGCACGTTGCCATTTAGCGCGTGTCCCCGTCAAGGTCAGGTCCTTTTCCACACATTCCCCACCCTGTCTGAATGGCGATTATCCTAGCTGGCAAGCCCCATGACTTTGGATCCGCGGACCGAGTTCCATCGCGTTATCATACGTGCGGACGCTGAAGGCCTGCGGGCGTTCAGCACCGGTGGCCAGCGTTCGAGCAGAGTCGCGAGTCTAAGTGGGGCGAACGGGTTTGTGGTGCTTCCCATGCGAACGCCTGAAAGAAGTCGGCTGGAGGTTGGGACGAGTGTCGCTGCTGTACTCATTGGGGACATTCAGATGATGTAGCTCCGTGGCGAAAAATGACTGCGACTGAGATGGAAATCAGCTTGCCGTTAAGCAGCGGCTGGATTTGGAAATTGCTCGAAACAATGGACAAAGTGCAGGCCACAGTGGGTTCGTTTATAACATGGACGGTTCGTCGATGACTGCCTACGCGCTCTGCGTTCGTCCTCATCCCTCATCGAATACAGGTTTACTGTCGAACTCGACGATTCACTCGGCGTTCGAAAACGAGCGGTCCTCCCTCAATTGGAATCCTTGCACTTCATGAGATCCGACAATAGATTATTATAGTCCGCAGCTGGAGCATACCAGCGTCGCTGACATACTTGTCTTTCTCGAAGCCCCTTTGCTCCGGTGTCTCGAACTCGTGAAGTTCGTGGATCTCGACATGTATGGAATTGAAATGATCGATTAAAGTTTCTGTCCCATCGTTGGAGTAATTTTCGTTCAACAGGGATAACTATGCCATGCTCGGGGATCCAGCCGCCGAGTGGTTTGTTCACATGCCTAGTCTTATTCCAGGAAGAATTCAAAACTGCGTTCAAACAGAAGCTCCCCGGGAAGGACTTCCTTCCTCGTCTGAGTCGTCTCCAAAGTTAGCGACTCCTTGGAGTGCTCTTTCGCTGTCAACGCAGAGCTACTGCAGGCGTTGTCATCTCGGTCTGGCGGCGGGCGTGACGGGCCAGTACAACCAAAATCATCCGATTTAATTTGGCCAGAATCCATGTACTGGGAGCTTATCGTCGAGGGCATGCAGAGACATCGGGTCTGCGGAAGTAAAAGACCTTGCAGAGTAGGTCCCGTTTTGCGACTCAATTTTATCGTCCTGATGCTCACGTTAGTCATTTCGAAGGGGGAAAAATAGGTCGGATTTTCTGTCTTCGAACCCTAGGTCGAAAAAAGTTCTCTCTGCCGGCATTTTTGAACCAAATGTAAGTTATATATATCAGTCGAATTGAATGGTCTGTAGGATCCCTCAATTTTAATCCCAGGATTGAACGTTGAACTTTGTGAAATTCAACACAAACTTCTGGTTGAAATTTTTGAACCAATGGCACGTGTATCGCAGGCCCGGCATCCGGACCGGATTCACCGGAATCGCTGGAATACGTGTTACCCAAAACTTCATACTGACTCCAACTCTGCCCATCCACCGGACGATAGTCCTTTCCCTCTGTCATACTGTCGCTTTTCATTATAGCCAATCTCTTCGGATACGTGTACTCGGCCCGGCGAAGCGAGTAAGAAGACTGGATGGGTCCCGTGCAAGGGGCAGCCACCGGAAGAACCCGGGACACAGGGTCGTAGGGTAGGGTGGGTCTGGGACCCCTTATTTCACTTTTTGGAATTTGTTCGGAAGGCTCTGAAAATGTGTTTAGAAGGGTTGAAAAAAATCCGATTTTTTTGGAGTACGTTTGGGGGTGGAATTTGAGTTGAATGGTGAGCAATATTCATCGGGGGGCACGGAAATCCACCCAGAGCACCACAGATTCGCGCAAAAGGGCCTATATCAACCGCTGATTTTAGTGCAAAAATTCCCATTTCGGCAACTTTCCTGGAACAAATTTCCCGATTTGGGTGTGGCTGTGCTCGGCTAATAGGGTAGGATGGGTCTGAGGCCTCTTACTGCACTTTTCCGACCCTGTGTGGCAAATTTTAAGGACGGGTGCCCCTTGGTCCCGTGGCTCTTTGAGTCACCTCTCAAAATTTCTAGATACTCCTCGACTTTGATTCAAGCAGGACAACTGCCCTCGGTGCTGAATTACTCACTTTCCCGGTGATCTCGGCGGCTCCATTTCTCTGGTCGGAGCTCCGTACCTGCGTCTTTGTATTTTCTATCAGGGATTCAGACTTCAGTATCATACCGAGGATGGCCGCATCATGCGGCCATCCTCGGTGAATTTTCGGTATGTCAACGCGGGATTTGACCGTAATAAAAACCTGGGTTCTTGGTAGCTCGCCTGGCTTTCTCTTTCAAATGCGCAACTTTCCCTCCCTCTGTCTTCTTTTTGCGTTCGGCTCCTTCGTCACCCGAACCGCGAGCGCAATGAGGACCCCGGATTATACCACCAAATGCCTGATCCCAATCCCGACAAATTTGGGGAAATTTTCGCGCTACCCCTGTGTCAAATCCCGACAAATTTGCCCAAAATTGGGCGTAGGCCTGTGGCAAATCCCGACAAAAACGACGCGCCGTGGGCGGAAAATTTTCGAAATCAACCATCTGGGGTCGATCTGGGGCAAAATTTTAGGGAATCCGACAAATTTGACCGATTTTGGGGTCTAGGCCTGTGCCAATCCCGACAAATTCGGCCCAAATCAACCAACTTCCGTCCCGACAAATGGGCTTCGGTGGGAACAGGCATTTGTTGGGACTATCCGGGGTCCTGCGCAATGGTTCAAAAATCAGTGACCATTCAAAACAACGATCCCCTTATCTACTTCCATGGCCGATGGGATTTTTCTCCAGGAACCTGGTGGTAAGCTATCCTCGTGTCTCCCATACACCTGGACCAAAAGTGACCAGACCCAGGGCCGGTTCAGGATTCAAGTTGAACGTACAAAATCTCGAATCTTTGAGCCTGAATCTTGGTCCCCACACCACCGCGCCGCTCACTTCTGTTGGCGTTTCCATCGATTATGGCGGATTTATTACCGCCAACATTTCTGAAGGCTCCAACGTGATTCCTCTGCCGGAATCTTTCACGACCGGCGCTGGAAAAGGGAAGACGATGGTTGTGAGAATAAATGCCGAAGGATGGCAGGATAACCGGATGAATTTGGAAAGCATTACCCTAAACGAGGCACGTCGCCCAATTTTCTGTTCATATTCATCTTCCTGACAAGGTTATAGGGCGCTTCGTTGGTTCCTTACGTTCCCTCCAAACTTGTCTTTCAATTCATCGGGGATTCTCTATCTGCGGTAATTCATCAACACGTCTGATTATCCTTTACCTTATTCCAGGTGTCGGTGCACAGGGTCAATTTCTTCCAAAAGGAGTCGACCAAGCGTGGCCGTTTCTCGTAGGGGAAGCATTCAAGGCTGAGCATGTGGTTAACGCACAGCCTGGTGCGGCACTCTCTGTGAGGAGCAAAGCATGAGCTTCACCGACCAATTCTGAAACTGAATAGGACATCGTCTCGTACGGAAACGAGCATGGCGTGTCCTATCAATTCTTCCGGGTTCGTTATTCTTCCTGGTAATTGCGCTGTGTTCTCTGACGGATCTGAAGACTGAAGATACAGGGTATTTCTACACAACAGATCACAATTTTACGACCCCCTGGGACTTCGCGCGAGACAAACCCGCAGCGACACATGTCGTGATTCACATTGGGTCTGTCCCAACCGAGAAGGCCTCGGATTGATATTGACAATCTTCCACCAGAGCGAACGACGCCTCGCAGAATGTCACGGATGCTCAATTCGTCCAGGTAAAAGGAATTATCTAAGTCTCGCAATTTCAGCGCTAACAAACTATTGGCGCTAGGTTTACACCGACTTCATTGCCCGTCTCCGAACGATTTATCAACGTCAGCCGATATTTGTCTTCACTCCCGTCAGTCTCGTTCAGCCCAACAAACCTGAGCCGCAAAGTTGACTTTTATCAGTGGGGCTGGCCGAATCCCGATGGAACCTTTGGTGAATACTTCCAAGGCCAGTATCAGAAGATCGTCGACATACAGTACGTCTTCATCTCTTTTCCTTCCTCTCCCAGGGGCAGGTTCTCAAATTGTAACAGGCATGCAAACGGCGACGAAAACGTATTTCTAGTCAACACAACGAGCTGGGTGACTTATGCCGACGTTTTCCCAGCGTAAGTGTTTCGCATTCTTCCCGCTATCTATGTACTGCTAATAGTCCTTTATAGCAACCAGCACCCGACCGTTCCTGGGCATGAGCACATCGCGAACGAATTCCAAACTTGGCTTGAGAATTGGGGGTTAAAACCTGAGGATAGTTGGGCCACGCCGGCTTAATTATAATCTTGTAGGGGACTAGTTACCGAGAATGACCGACCATATACATACATTTTAAATTCTAAGTCGTGAATCTGAACCTTAAACTCCTGTTTCCTTTCTGCTCTGTCTGACTATCCTCCACCGCCTTCTCTTCCGCAGTCAACGCGGCATACTCCAGCTCTCTCTTTTTGTTCAAGTACCGGTAACGGTACTTTTGGACGATCCTGTGCTCATTCTGAGTGATCTGAGTGAACGACTGGAAAGCGGACTCACCAGAGAATTGTCGTGAAGCCAGCAAACGCGATATTGATCGAGTTTCCGCGTTTGAAATCTGGGCAGCGTGTTAACTCTGAGTGCAATGTAGGAAGAGCAGGTCACTCACTTGGCGCGTCGCTTGCCTGGTATATTTGCGAAGCCCCTGCACAACGCATGCCTCAGCTGATCGAACGGAGACGATGTAATGATGTACCCACAGACTCCATAGATGTTAGCGGCGAAGATTACGGCGCCGGAAGCCACGGTGCGTTTGCCTATGCTACCAGTATTCTCTGACATCCAGCCGATGTTGAGTGGATGGTTGTATGGCCAGCTTGCTACGATCAGGGCCCCGAAATATCTGGGTCAAAGTGATGAGAAATGCAGCACAGTAGCCGACTAGATCGACTCACTTGACACCTCGGGGGGCCGAGCTGGGCATCGCGCGAAGTACAATCCAACCGACAAGCTGCCAAGCCGCTGCAATGCACTTTCAGTAATCGAGAATGTAGCAGGTGAAAATGAAACGCTTACAGCCAAACGCCCCGTGGAACCCGCGCTCGTGGACTTTATCGGAATGCCGGATGACGAGGACTGAAGTTATGCATTGCAGTACATATGGAGGGGCGGTCAAAGCGTTGGACACGAAGACGTTAAATTTGAATGACTTGATGACGGTCGGAAGATCTAAAAATTGACATCAGTCAGTGTTCGATTCAACCAAAATCAGTGCGCGCACAAGTGCTCAGCGGATTCGTCGGTGTCAAAGTAACGCTTGTAAGCAACAAGTGGATCCATAGACCTGGGACACTGAATTAGCTCAATAAACGAAAAAAAAAGGATACACACCAAAGTCTGTGGCCGTATCTTTAAAATCGGCGCGCGTTACTCGTTTGCTTGCGGCACAGCTTCAGCATCTTTCGAGAGCGTTTATCGGCTCCACTTACTCGTAATTCCGCTTGGCCTCGTCATCTCTAATCACACGGGTTACGGCGATCTGAATCTGACGCGGGGTGAACCAAGGCTTCAATCCCCGCAGGCCACCTTGCGTGTTGGCGACGTTTCGAGGGAGATAAAACCTACATGGTATTAGTCCAGACACAGACGCGTTATCGATAAAAAAAATCACCAAATAATCCCAGAGACGAAGATGGTGATGGCGCCGTCCTACGAAAATTAGGAGAGCGGCTAACCTTAGTGACGAAGAACTTTACAATAAGGAAGAGCCATTTCCAGCCCTCCAATCCGCCCCTTCCGGCCAACTGTAGCAGTCCGCTGGCCATGAGTCCACTAACAGCACTGGCTATCGCCTTGATTATGTGTCAGTGGATGCGTAGGAACGATGGTAAGAGACACACCTGGATCCCCCAGAACCAAGCAAGTCGTGTCGAAAGCTCCGTGCTCTTATAAAAACTACCGAGGTAGATTAACGAAGCAGGAATGACACCTCCCTCGGTCAATGCGATGACTGGAAAGTTGTTTAACGGACGTGTAGATGCATAGAGAAGTAACTTGCAAACTCGGACAGTCAGAAAGCCCGCCGTGTTGTGGATGGCAGCATGAGCCAACGTACTTGGGGTTGCATCAGTCAAAAGGCGTTAGAATCGGATGGATAGGCTCACACAATCCCCCAGAAAAACATGAGCACCGGAATCCCTTTGTAATCGGTTTGTTTCCGTATGAGCCGGAAACGTTCAAGACGTACATCTGGCTGGTCCAACCAGTTTCGCCATCACGGCTCCCGACCTGAAATGTTCAGTAAGGTGACAAAGTCTGGGGTGGAGACAACATACAAGGCAGCTAACGAGAACACAACAGAGTATATCGCGGTGCCGGTGTTGACCGTATTAATCGTGAAGCCCAAATCCTTGGGTAAGCCGTCCGAGACAGCATTGGAAAGGTTTGTGCGATCCATATTCAGCACGAATGTCGTTACAAGGATCATAGGAAACAAGCGGGTGTCGAGGATCCGAATGACTCTCGCCTCCTCCTCTGCAGTGAAGTCCAAGTCTTTGACATAGTAGAGAGGATCCCCGGAGTGTGTCACGGCCGTCTGAGTGTCGGTCCAAGCGCTGGACTGAGCGACCTTCACATCCTCTTCGTCGACCGAGTTAGAGTGCGACATTTGAAGCGGATTCACATGTTCAGGCACCACCGCAGTAATAGATATACTACCGCGTTCACCATTCCGCTCCAGAATGGCGCAATGCCATCGAAGATAGAACGATTATGGCATCGAAGTGAGCATGCTACTTTTGATTGCAAGGCTGACGGAATCTGCCTTATGGGGCTGTTTTCTTCCAAAATCCGCGCCCGGTCGGGCAAGAGAGGGAACCGCGAGCGGCGGCCATTGACCCCGGCGGCATCAGTGCGCACGCATGTCACTCACCGGCGCCTGCACCATAACACCACATGATGAGGAACGTTGACCCATTGCAGCCTATCCCCTCGTCCGGGAGATTCAGTAATGAGGCGTAGGTCGAGTCGAGGACGTCAACGAGCGTTGACGCTGCCAGGTCACCAGAAGGACCACAACTGTCGCTGTGGGTTATATTCAAAGCTGCGGCTGGGGAGAACGTGAGAAGAGTCCAAAAAAAAACGAAGGACCATTTCTCAAGTCCCTAGCCGTGAGATAGCGGGGTTCACCTCGGGTCGGCATAGCGCGTGATGCGCGTGATGCGCGCCAAAGCTAACGGGTAGAACAAATAACACAGATAAACAATACTCCCACTGCTTCGAGTTTTTCCCCGGGAGACCACACAACAATGGATCCCTGGCTTTGGACTGCCCAGTGGCTGACAATCCTTGCTGAACGCTCGGTCGCAATTAACGTGGCTGACTAGCTAGTCCAACCGTTCAGCCATCTAGTCAGCCACTTGGCGGGGTATAAAGGTTCGCCACCCCGCTTCGCCTTTCTCTCAGTGACCATCACTACCCCCCAAGAGAATGTCTTCCAGCTTACTCTTCGCCCTCTGCTGCGTTTCCTTCCTTTCCGGCCAACTATTCAACGCCTTGTGCGCTAGCTTGGCGGCATCGGTCAACACCCGTGCCATCGAGGTCCTCAGGGCCGTCCCCGCCACCTCTGGATTCTCGTTTCAATATCTCGTCGTCGTCGTCGTCAGCGTTCTGGTCGTGCACGATGTTCTCATCGTCCTTCTCCTCCGGCACCTCCTCCAGGTACCAACGCCGGCCATCCACAAGAACATCGTCAAAACCTTTCTTCTGGTGGTCAGCCGCGAGGTCTTCGAGTGGCGCAACAGTCCTCGAGTGCCCAACCTTGGCATTGCGGCCCGCCATGGTACGGCAACACCCCGCAACCAGTTCATCCCTCACCGGCTACTCCTGGAATCATCTATTCCCCGGCTCTTGAGGCTCCTCCTTTCTGGGATTACGCGTTCGATCACATGTACTTTGGTGGCTACTTTCCCCAGGATCGAGCACCTGACGGCGCCGGCGCTCGTCAGTACAGTCCTCGCACCAACGTGGCACTCTCGTCCTCGCTTCGGCCTTCGGGGTCCTCAAGTACAGGCTTGGCAATTCGTTCTGGTGGCGTTTCTCGCTCTAGTTTCTGCGACGGCCTCAAGATCCACGGACGATGTCTGCTTTGCCTTCATCGAGGAGGTCGTCGAGGACGAGTCGGAGGGAACTGGGCTCCTCGAGTACAGGTCAAATGCAATCGTCAAGGCCAAGATTGACGCCTTCTGCTGCAAGCCTTACGGATTCCACGCCCCATGCTTCCCGTTTATCCGCCACGTCTCCGCCGCCGCCTCTTTGCGCAAGTCACCAGTACCCAGACTCTGTTATGCCGTCATGAAGGAGGTCGCGGACACGTCGGTAACGATGTTCAGCGAGCGCGCGCCGCGCACGGTCTCGCGGCGCCGAGGGTGCTGCTCATATTCCAGTATTGGGCTTCAAGTGCCTCAAAACCGGGCTGGATCGTCTCTCTTGCGGGCTCTGGCGGCGGCAAGATTCCAGGACAACACCTGTCAAACTGCGATTGAGGAGCTCGCCGAGGACGACTCGGAGACTACGTTGGTCGTCGAGGGGGAGCTCAAGTCGACAAATGTCGAGGAGAAGGTCGACGTTCTCGCGCTCAGGCCCGCCGCTCTACCCCGTCCCTCATACATCTCAGTCCTTCGCCACCTCTCTGCGGCGGCGACTCTGAGGAAGACATCGGTGACCTTCGTCGTCGAGCACAGCGTGGAAGAGCCGTGCTTCGCGACCATCGAGGAGCTTGCAGACGGCGACGACTCCACTCTACTCGTCGAGAGCGTATCTGCCGCAAGCATGCTGGAGAAGAAGACGGAGGACGTGGGCGCTGACGACGGGTGTGAGTGGGATGAGCTCCCCTCGTACGAGGAGTTTGTGCTCGGTGCGCCGGCGGAGCCACTATACAAGATGAAGAGGGAATATATGGCCTTTGATTATGGTTCGTCTATATCTCTCCATTGTTTCTATTCGTTTCGTTAACGTGCTACCAGGCGTCTGTCGCCCTCCTCCGCTCTCGGCCCTCGCGGATCGCACTGGCGTCAAGCCCCCGCCCCGGACCCACACTCGTGGCTCCAGACTCCCGCTCCTCGAGCGTCTTACTGCTCGCGTCAAGGCCTCCGCACTCGCGGAGCCCGCTTCGATTTCCGTATAATGTGCCGCCGCCCGCCGCCTCGCCTTCTCTCTTTCGTCCGTCTTCCCCTTCCCTTCTTCCTCCTTCCCTTCTCCGCCTGCCCTCCTCGCCAAAACCACCACCACACAAGAAGCAGATGGGACGATTCGAGCTCGACGCTGACGTGCCGCCGGAACGGGGACGCCTGGACCGCCGACACGTCAGCCACCGCCATCGCCATCGGACCAGCAAGATCGGACGTGGACGCACTCTCTTGCTGGAGTGAATCGATAATGGCTTCTTAACTTTAGTGGACGAGTAGGGCGAGTGGGGGAGGGGAGAGGGGCAGTGGGTGAGAGAAGGAGATGCTAGGCACGAGAGGGCATGGCGACAACAAGCGGACTCGGGACTGCAGTCGGAATTTCCTTTTTTTTTTAGATTTTTTTTTCTGTGGACATATATTTTTGTGTGTATTTTTTGTACAAATAGAGGCTCACTGCCACTCTCTCTCTCTCATTCTACGACCATGTTAACAGTCAATTGCAACGCGAACCTGCGTGCGCGGCCAGCAGAACTGGATGCCACGATTTCCGAGCACAGGCTGCGCATCCGAGAGCTCGAGGATATCCGAAAGGTTGTCCAGCAAGGACTAGATCGTGTCGTTTATCCGGTTTTGACTCTTCCACTCGAAATCACGGGGATGTGTCAACAGACTCTCAGGCTCAGACTCGTTGGCTGTAATGCGGCCAAGCCTGGTCAGTTGCGACACTGTGATGGAAAGCCGTAGCAAAAAATAGATTGACCATCACACCATCAGTGCTGCCGTGTGCCGGCAAGATTCTGTAAATTTTACAAATCCGTATTCAACAACATCTTCAATATACCTGGGGACCTAACCAGAACCAGAACCAAACCCCTAACTTAACCTTTCTAACCAAACTTAACCGAACCTAACCCCCCACGCAAAGTGGATACAGAGTTTCGTCGGATGCCGAGCTTTGACGTGTCCATCAACTTATGATGTGATGCATTGATCCTTGCAGCCGACAGTGTCGCAACTATGCTGCATCTGACGACAGTGTCGCAAGTAAGTGCCGTACAGCTGGTGAGTCTGAGTCTGACAATGTCGCACTTGGTTGGGCCCCCGAAATCACGTCCGAAATCTTCCGTCAATGCCTTCCTCCGCTCGAAGGACCACATACCTCCTCATTAGACGTCAAGCAAGCTCCCCTCCTCCTTTTGCAGGTCTGTGCGACCTGGAGATCCCTCGCAATGTCGACCCCTTGTTTGTGGGCTCGTCTCCTATATCCCCCCATTCGAAAAGGGTTAGAGGCAGTAGCTAGAGTTGAGGACTGGTTTAGCCGTGCTGGCTCCTGCCCACTCTCTTTGATCATTTTCTATTTTGAAAACGCAACTGGACCGGACGCAATCAGCGCTATTCTTCGTCGTCATGCCCCCCGACTCCAGAGACTCGAGCTTGTACTTTATCAACACCAATTCAGCAGGCTGGAGGACATGGGGCCGTTCCCACTTCTCGAAGAACTTCGGATCTCCCTGCCTTACAATAGTATTAGAGATGGTGCAGGCCCCGTTCTTCGCCCGAGAATCTTCGACCATACGCCTCGGTTGAAACATCTCATTCTCGGCGAAAATGCATCCCCATCCGAGAGCATTTGGGAATTGGAATCGGCGGCATCAAATGGCGGCGGCACAGGCGGCGGAACTTTCCGGTAATGACTGGGAGTAGGCCTCTTCGAGGCGGGTGCTGAACCTTTAGGTGGATGCACCAGTGAACTGTCTGCCTACCTCTTCCTTCTGATGGTTATTACAAGATAGTACAAGATAAATATTTGGGCTCTTAACATAGCAAAGACAGTAGGTGTGGACAGGGATATAAATATTCAACATCGTCTGAGGGGGCCCAACGAGAATGACTTGTGTCTCGGTAGTGGGTAGAACAATGAATTCCCCATCTCATGTATATGGACACACTGATCCCCCACAACTTAGATGCATGAAGCTCCGGTGGAGAGTTCCAAACAAAAGTGGAGCTAGTGCATGCCAGACACCAAGCCGGACGTTTAGACACCTGTAAGTACAGACGGAGCCCAGATAGACCACCCATCCAGGGAAGCACCATAATAAGAGGTTTCAGCAGAACCATCATATGGTCAGTTGAGGTGTCTGTCTAGAAGATACTGGTAGAGATGGGCACATCAGAGAAGGTATGCAGCAAAAAACGACATAGACATACCAGTCTGCCTACGGCAAACTGCTTGCAGCACCTCAAATACCATAGAGTGGACTAGTGACGAATCTAGTAGAATGTAGCAAGAACCAACATAAGACTAGAGTAGCAAGCCGGAGACACGGAAATATCGCCAATCACTCTCCGCGTCCGAATAACGTCCGAGTTTCGGATGTTGTCCGAAAGTCCCACGTCAACGGATACTGACCCGAACATCAAGCAGAAATGACTAATGAGCAAAATTGAACTTGAGAGAATTGCATTGCCTTCTGTGAATGAAACGGGCTAGCACGCAGGAATTCGAAGCAGAAGGAAGGTTGGAAAAGTATGTTTCCATTTTTATTGCTTATTTTCTCTTTCCCCACTTGCTTTTCAATTTTTCTTGTGATGACCAATTCTTCATGACAAACAGATCAAAAACTGATTCGCAAACTCGATGTTCTCCTGGGCAGCCAAACCTAGGACCCATAATAATACGTGGGAAGGCCTGATTTTTTTCGGGCCAAAATGTCAGGACTGTTTTCAGAAATTTTGTCAGGATTTCAACAGGCCTACGGCCTCAAAATCGGCCCAAAATGTCAGGATTTTTGCATCAGGCCTGATTTTTTTCCCCAAATAGGTCATTTTTCGAAAAATTTCCGGCCGCGGGCGCTTCATGTCAGGATTTTGATCGGCCTTCTGGACTCGGAGATGTGTTTTGTCAGGATTTTGAACAGGCCTAGCGGCCAAAATTTGCCCAAAATGTCAGGATTCACATCAGGCGTACAGACCCATTCATCAGACTTTTGACAATCTGATTGTGGGGTTGTGCAACGCCAAACAACGCCAAAAAACGCGTGACAACGCGCCAAAACGCGGCAACGGACAACGCCAACAATTTTTGATTATTTTTGCCCAACGCGGCTCGGAAATCAAGCAAACAACGCCACAATGTCTGACAACGCGACAACCTCAATATATATTTTGGGCTATTTACTGAGTACAAGGGAGGGCAGGGGATAGGGAACGCTGCCGCTTGGCTGGCACAGTGAGAAATGCGGGGTTTCTCTAGAATCCAGATTAATATACTGTGAGCATGGCAGCGAGAAATGGGGCTTACAAATTACAGCGGGCTACGCCGGCGGGCTGCTCGCGACATACGCATACTCTCTCAGGCCATCGAGGACAGCCTCCGAAGTCTCGGCCACGTCGCTCGAGGTCGGGGCATTACCAGCTGCAGTGAGGAGACTTTCCCATCGGCTGACGGTGAAACGGTCGATATTTGACATGTACGCCAAGATCGCTGTCCCTGCCGCTGCTCTGGTGAACTTGGGAACAGTGCCGCAGATGCCGTTGACCGTGTACGCAGTGAGAGCGCGTTCAACCTTCGATAATGATCAGCCAGATTTATAAATACATAAAGTAGACGTACACCTGCAGCTGCGATGCCGAAAAGACCAGCGGGTAAACCACTGAAATCATATGTACCATCGGCCTTCTGCTTGGGGAGGTGGTACTCATTGTTTTTGAGAAAGACCGACACGGTCTGGATCATCAGCGGCGACTCCAAATATCCGGTGGGCTTCTGCGGGTCGTACGGGATTTAGCGGAACGCGAGAAGCATGTACATATCAAGATTCACGTACAATATATCCTTCCGCCCTTGGGTTTGGTGGGCAGTTCTCGGGCGTGGGTTCCTTGAAGAATCCGGGGCCATCTGGACGAACCGCATACCGAGCGTACTTACGGATGACACCCGGCTGCTCCAGGAAGTGCTTCGTTCGGAAGAATGCATTGACATTTTCGAGGGCAGTTTGCCCAATCAGGGATCGACGCTCCCGAATTCGGTTGATGACCTTCAGAACATGTAGTATCAACTAGTAGACACAATAATAGGAGGAAAGACATACCCGTTTGCATATTTGGTCGCCCCAAACCAGTTTGAGCGTGTTTCCCGGATGAACCTCGTCGAGGATATCTTGGATCGCGTTGACAGCCACTTTCTCCGAAGCGGCAGTCTCACCCTTCGCCGCGAAGGTCATCGGTTCCCATGAGCGATACAGAGCATCGTACGCGGCAGGGAGAAAGCGCGAGTCCCACGTTCCACCAACAAGCGCCGGCAAGCCCTTCACGTCATCTGCGACTTCCGGGGTAAACGCGACAGACGACGACGACTCGGACTTCACACGGTTTGCGTTCTTTGGTGTCTTGCTCGGAGGGATGCTCAGCGCTGGAATCTTGAATTCAGCCTTGACCCTTGGGGCTGCGCGAGTGGCGCGAGGCTTGGGAACTGGTCGGGCCGCCGGCGGTGCCTTGGTGGGAGTATCCTCTTCCTCAGAAGTATCTTCGATGGCGACAAGCTAAAAGACGGCTCAGCATCAATAGGATGGCACGGAAGAAGGAAGCACCTCATTGACACGTAGACTTGGCTTAGTGTTGGCTCTGCTGAACTCCGGACGAGTCGAATTTGCGTCTTCGTCATCCAAACCCCCGATTTCAGGCTTCTCCGGGGAGACGACATTGTCTTGAGCTTTTTCGGAGGCTTCGAGGTAAGCCTTGGACAGTCCGGCCTTCTTGGACACAGCGGCAGCATCACTGAGAGTTGGGAGATAGAGAGCATCAATTTTACGTGTCCACGTCAAGCGGCGTTAACTCGCTCACCGATTTTGTAAACTCCCCTTTGGCGCCACGGCTTTCTTCTTCTTCTTCTTCTCATCCCCCAGAGTCTTCGCCAGTGCCTCTATCTCAGCCCTTGTCTCGCCTTTCTTCGCTTTTTGAGGTCTCTTGCTCGGTACAGCCTTGCTCTTTGCCTGTCGATCTCATCAATACTATGCGGGCCACCATACGTGTCGACGTACCTTTTTAATAGGCTCTTCGAACTCGCCTTGAGAAAGGTAGGCATCTTCGTCCTCGATGCGCTGGAAGTCTGAGTCACTGAATGATAAGACAGTGTCGTCGTCCACGTCCATCGACTCTGGGAGGTCATTGACAGACAGGATGGCGTCGCGTTCCTCCTGAGCGGCAGCCTCATCTGTTTCTGCATCCAGAGCGGCGATTTGAGCAACAGCGTCAGCACGTTTGCGCTCGCGTGCCTCTGCAGCCGCCAAGGCATCGGCGATTAACTTGTCCTTCCCTGCCTGGACTTCCTCGTGAGAGCGATTCGTCCTTTTCTTTTCTGGTGCGACCCGGGCTGGATTAACACCCTTGTTAGGCCGCGAAGATGGCTCTCGAGGCTCCAGTGCAGGTTTTTCCGTGGTCGTCCGTGCCTTTTTGGCGGGTGTGCCCTCGTCATAATCCGAGTCGACAGGAGCATTGCGCTTCGGTTTCGCCTTTGACCCGCCGCGACCACGCCCACGACCACGACCACGAGCGGGAGCGGACATGATATACGAGAGAGGGTGAAGGATTTTTTTCCAAGCTGACGTAGCGACCAAAGTAAGCACGTGTATCATCTCCAACCATTTTTCTTACAAGTCCGTCTGTCACAGTCGATCATGCCTCACGGCGTCTCCTACACATGTCCTACCTGTCTCAACACCTTCACTTCGAAGAATGGCCTCGCACACCATCAGAACTCCGAGCACCACCAATTTACACCTGCTGAGGAGGGCGAAGACGAGAACAGCTTCGAGCGCCGCTATCATCTCCTCGCGAATGGTATGAGCCTGATCCCTTGCTTGTTCGGCTTCTCATCTCTCACTAGCTCTCCCTTGCGACGAGAACGGGGACTACTTGCCGCCACATGCCGCACCGCCGCCGCGGCCTCCACCGCCGCAAGATGGCCAAGATCCTGCCGCCTGGGACCCCTTTGACTCACGTTGGGCATTCGACTTCGCTCAATTCCAATTCGTCGAACTCCAGGCCTCCGAGCGGAATATCAACACTGCTCTCGACATTTGGGCGGCATCCCTTTGCGAATCGGATCGGCTCGCACCATTCAAGAATGCAAAAGACCTTTATGCTACGATCGACCGTATACAACACGGCGACGCACCTTGGAAGACCTACACAATTCGCTATACCGGCCCTCTACCACCTGGAACTCCGCCGCGGTGGATGACTCAAGCATATGAGCTTTGCACTCGAGACGTCCGCCAGCTACTCCATCACCAACTCGGCACCGCTGACTTCAAGGACAACATCGACTATGTGCCTTACCGCCAATTCAATCACAGCAGCCATCGAATTTGGTCAAATCTAATGTCGGCCGATTGGGTGTGGAAACAGGCTGTATGTATCTGCCGCAGCCCTGGAGTAGCTTCTAACGGTTGTACAGGACATCATAACTCAAGATCCGACTACCCACGGGTGCGCCTTCGTCCCCGTCGTGGCAGGCAGCGACAAGACCACTGTTTCTGTTGCTACCGGGCACCAGGAATATCACCCGGTCTACATCTCGCCCGGTGTACTCACGGGAACCGCACGTCGCGCGCACGGGAACGGTGTTCTCCCTGCTGCCTTTCTCGCCATTCCAAAGAGTATGTTATTCCTAAGCACTACAAGTCTGTCAATTGACCAATCACAGCCAGCAAGAAGCATCGCACCAAACCGGCGTATCAAAAATTCTGTCGCCAGATGTACCATGCCAGTTTGGCACGCATCTTTCAGCCGCTCAAAGCAAATATGACGACGCCCGATATTGTACGCTGTGCCGATGGCCACTCACCCGTGGCTGTAGTCTTTAGCCTAACGTTGTGGCCCCAGCCACATTGTCATTTGTCTAAATCCAAGCACACAGCCAGGGCCTGGCTGGCCTCTTTCCCCCCCTCTTTTCCCTCTTATTTTGCCCCTCCCCTGGCCCCTGCAGGCCTGCCTGTGCCATTTTACATCACCGGCCACCTTCTACTTTCGGACACCAAACCGAAATGCCAGTATATTGACCTCCGCGAATTCCAAATCCGGACATTTGACCAAAAAACAGCCTCCAATGTCAAAAATCACATCAGTCTTGCCATTCTTGAATCTGATGCTACATTTCTTTGGTGTCAACTTCCTCTTTAGTGAAAGCAGCATTTGCACAACGACTTCATTCGACTAAACAGGCAATATTGACAAGATTACATAACTCCCCGCCCGTGAACTATGTCGTCGCAGGCGTGCCCACGGGCACGCCTGCGAACAAGACCCCCAGGGGCATCTCATCTTCGCCCTCCTCTCCGTCCCCCAGCACAATCGCTCGCACTGTACCTTCCACCGGCACGCCGAGCTCGTTGGTGAAATGCCGGGCGAGCTTGACGAACGTCGCCGCGCTTTTCTTAGCATACGCTTCCAGCCCTGCGCGCATCTCGTCCGACTCCGTCTCGCGCACCGCCGCTCGGGCGTTCCACCACTTCGCCTGCCACTCGAGGTAGCGTACAACGCGTCGTGCCTCCTCCCGAAGCAGCTCTACCTCCTCCTCCCACCTATTCTTCCGCGCTTTCGCGCGGCACCACTCCACTCGGATGGCTAAGAACAGGGGAATCAGTACGTCAAGCTGCGACCTGAATCCGTTTGGCACGTACATGCGTGCAGCTCCTTTTCGTCATCTTCGAGCGCCCCTGGTGCCGTCCATATCCAAGACAGGATGCGCTTCGAAGTCCCCGCGATATGGCGCGGCGTCCGCGCGCCCTTACCCGCGCTCAGCATGGATAACTTCTTGCGAGCGGCGGTATCGGACGCGACTTCCTCCCCGTCCAGCGTTAAATCCGAGTCTTTGAGCTCCCGGAAGTGAGGGGCGTGGTCTGGGCCGCTCAGCTTCAGCAACGCCGCGCGACCCTGGCGATATTTGTTCGCAGCCGCCGTCGCCTTGTCCCCGACGGACCCGATCAGTGTTCTCGACTTCGTCGCCTTCACTTGACCCGTCACGTTCTTGTTGCGGAATGAGATGAGGTGCCGTTTGGAATGAAGATGACTCCGCAGAGCGATGAGGGCGTCGGAACATTGGGCCTCCCGCAGACGCGCCTCCATCGCAGCAATTCCTCGCTGACAGCCGTGCTCCCGCTCTTCAGCCGACAGCTCAGACGGCATGAAGAGTTTAATTTTCTCCGCGGGAACGGGCGGCGCATCAGGATCGCGGGCGGCCTCCGCCGCCTCGCACGCCCGAGCTGCTCCCGGCGTATAAATTTCCTGGAGTCGCTGGAATTTGCGGTACTTGGAAAAGAACGCCAGCCGGCGTTCTTGTATCTTGCTTTCTTGGTCGGCGGTAACTAGTGCGTGTCCCGCAATTTCTGATTTGATTCGGCGTCTGCATATCCTTTGTTAGATAGGTCAAATGTTAAACGTAGTCACGTACTGAGCTTCTTCAAGCTGAAGTCCCGCAACGAGGAACGCGGTTGCGCTCACGCCATGAAGAGGCGAGCCACCCTTCCTGGCCGCCTCCTCCTCGTCCTTCTTGAGGGCGACCCGAATCTGCGCCTCCGTGGGACCGTCTGCCGTACCCATGAGTCATGTACAATTTTATTTGAAGCGAACTTCCTCACCGGCGCGCGCCAAGACATACGGGTTAGGCTTATCGTGGTCGGTCACAAACGCAGCGATATCCCCTTGCCATTGATCGCGTAGTTCCCTCGATACACTCTTGTTAACCTCCCGGAAGGCTCCGACCTGGCGGGCGCGCTCAGCGATAGCTACCACCAGCTTCCGACGAATAGCGTAGGCTTGGAATCATCAGCACAAATCACACTTGGCGACAGGGGGCTTACCTTGGCCGAGATTCTTCAGAAAATTGTGCGCGTCGATCTTGTCCTCCAGCGCATCGGCCCTGTTTCCGTACCCCATCTCCTTGGTGTGAAATGCTGCGGGGTTCAAGTCCGCCCACGTGCGTTCCACCCCTTCCCCATCGCTCTTCCCAACGCCAGGCAGAAAACTCAAGCTATTTTTGTTGCTGCATTCCAGCTCGTGCGACGACGCATGCCAAACCGGCAGGCCGGTCTGCAATTCGGTCTTTGTGAGGTCGAGGCGGATCGCACGGGGAAGCTTCTCCATGCGCTCGGGCAGATTTTTGCGCCACTGGCATGCGATGTCGTACAAGATCATCAGCATCATGAGCGCCAACCCCGCGACCGCGGCCATGACGATGTAATCCATGTTTGCATATCTGTGGACAAATTAGCCGGTGCTGTCGCGAGTCACGAAAAGCACTTACCGTTCTCCTTTCTGGAGATCTCCAATTCCGTTAGGACGCACGCACTCATGACGAGCGCATACGCATCCGCCCACGCCGGAGGTCCGCAGGCCCGTCGTCAGCCGCGTGTCTTTCTGCAGTAAGGCCGCGAATGCGATACAAGTACTGATCTGCAAAAAAATATAAGCTCCACGGCTCGCCCATGCAGTCACAGCACTTACATCTGTCTCCCCCACATAATTGCGGAGATGTTCCTTGTATAGAGTCGGCTCCACAAACGCGCCCCAGCCAGGCCCCAATGGAGGGTCATATCGCTCATTTGCGCGTAGTCGATTTTTTAGTTTGAAATTTGCATCCAGCGCGAGGATCAGCATAAACAAGAACCTGTATCGTGTCATGAGATACCTCGTGTGCACTGCGCGCCGCACGAAGACTCACCGATACTTTGGATCCACATCCCGCCAGTCGTCGGGCAAATTTCGGCCTTCTTGTGGGCACGCCCAACATCTAACAGTTAATTCCCCGAGCTTGGTCGCGTTCACCCCCGCTGCGTCATGTCCGCGACCAGCACGGCGCAGTCGTTGCAGAAACGCGTACTGTCGAGACATTCGTGCAAACTCTCTATACCGATCCTGATTCGTTGTCAATTTCAATCGTCTGGCAACAAAACAGGAATAGAAGACTCACCGGCGTCTGAGCTTCCTTCAAGCCCGATGGACCCAACGCTTCAGTTCGCCGCTCCAACGCCGTCATGAAGTCCCGGGCGTTGACGTTCCCGATAACCGTCATGAGGCGGAACATTTCCAGCACTCTATATGTCGCACACGTAGTCGGGTCGGTTAGGGACGCAGGGTACCATGCATTCCGCATGAGCTGGGAGAGGTTGCGCACTGCTCGACCTTGGTCGCAGCCGCAATACCGGTAAGAGATACGGTGAATGCCGTTCGTGTCGACGACCACCATGGATCGTACCGCCGGTGCCGGCGCGGTGCATGGACGCCCTTCGTGGCCCAACTGGTAAATCAGGCCAATATTGCGTAACGTCGCAGATGTCCAAAAATCGCCGGTCCATTCCTATTTCCAAGGATATCAGACACATTTCAAAGCCCACGTACAAAACGGAGCCTTACCTCGATAAAATGGAGCGGCGTCAGTTGATGGCGAGCGATGCAGCACCGCTGACATTGCAAGAACTCCCCGCAGTCGCCGCATCGAAAGTAGCGGGGGAGCGAATCCCCGCCGATGGCTTCGTGGCAGAGAGCACAATGAGGCGAGCGCCCCGCGTCCCCCAAACCCTGCCGTCGAATCGTCTCGTCCAGAAAAAATTGCTTTTCCGCACGCCACTGCGCCATAGGATCATCCTGATGCGAATAGTCAGATCGGCACCTCATACACAAGGTACGCGCTTACCGAGCTTTCGTACCGCTTACGCTTTCCCGTTCCCGATACCTTGTCCATTTCCTCCAACAGCTCTTCATCCTCCTTCAGATTGATGGCTTCGTCGTTCACCGGAACCCAATTGGCTAGGGGATCCGACAACTCTCCTGGGCGCAAGCGACGCCGCTTATGGCCGACATTGAGCAGCTCGTCAACTTTTCGCATCCCATCGTTGGAGATGTAGACTCCGCGGTCGGCGGTGAGATCTTCTTGGTGTTGCTCTGCTGTGTCGAAGCCAATGGCGCTGTCCACAATGTGCGCCCGCCGGAAGCTGACGGTGCCGCGAATGCTGGTCATGGAGTAGGCATTTGTGAGTGCGCAATTGTCGGACGGGGGGATCTGAACGCAGCAGAGGGCGACGAGACCGAGGAATGGCACAAGCATGGATGGGATGGGCGCCATATGCTGTAATTTCAGTCAGTTCCCGTTTAATCAATCATCAGCAAGAGGAATAACCGACCACTTTCTTAGCAAGTATCCGGCTGAGAAAGTGAGCAGCCCAACCGATACCGAATTTCTGGTTAACGCCATTGCGTCTTTAGAGGTGCGATCCCCGCCTGACCTGGCCAAGAATGGTCGTCAATATGAAATCGCAATCTGAGCCCTAGAAACTCGCTACTCACTTCAACAACGCACCAGTCGCAGACGGTAGGTAGACGATGCGCTCGATGTTTGCACAATTGCGGTTGATTCAGTAACTAGCAGGGCTGCAACGATTCAGCAAGCCCATAAACTCTGTGGTAGCGTACGCCGACGCTGCATGATTTCCATCCCCATCTAACGCGTGCCATCCGAGGTCCATCAACTGATCTTGACCAGAGCGGTTCGTGCATCCGCATAAGCGATAGCGGAGCGTCTGGATGCCGGCGACATCCAGGACTCGGATGAGCTGGGTGGACTGAGGGCAAGGGGAACCAGAGTGTCCCAGCTGCAACACCAAACCCACGTCGGCAAGCGAGACTTTTGACCAAATAGCGTTTACTATTTTCTGAATAACTTTGTCACGCCGAGTCAGGAAGATACTTATTGAGAGCGACGCACCTCTATAAAATGAAGAGGCTTGTTCCGGTGGGTCTCCACGCAGCAGCTTGCGCACAAGCGCTTCAGACACGCGCGGCAATTGAAATAGGCTTGATCTGCCGCGCCGAGCATGATTTGGCATTGCTGGCAGGCGCGAGCCTCGTTGCGTTCCTCCAGTGATGGATTGTGTACCTGCGCAGTCCTCTCTGAGAGACCCAGCGGCGACGCGTCTTGCGACGACGCGTCTTGCGGGGACGCGTCCATGCAGATAGATGACGATTGGGATGAAGAGCCTTCAGCTGATTGATGGTCACGTGCACGTGCTGCGCAGGAAAAAGTATGGACACAACAATTTCGGCGGCATAGGGCACTCAAAAAAACAGGGGGATGTCCAAGGTACAAGTAGATTCATGAAGTGTTTACTTATGAACGACATACAAGACGGGACGAGAAATTAGAGGCGGGCGTGTCGCGCGGGGGTCATCATTTTGACGGCACGCGGGACTTCTGGGGCGGCATCGTACCAAGCCTTCTCCGCCGTACTCGCATCCATACGTTCTACGTGTTCGCCGTCGGTGCGTCCCACACGTTCGTAGAGATTTCGGCCCCACTGGCAACTGATGTCGTACGAGCAAAAGACACTGTTTGGTGTAGGGTGAGTTTCGACGCAAACTACACAAGGGCCTAAGGTGGTTCACGCACAATGAGTTCCTACAGTTTTCAGGCGACGCTGGTGGAGTTCCAGAGGAAATAACGCGATGCTGTGTAACTGCAGAAACAACGTATAAGCAACCATGCATAACTAGTTTTAAGGTCCATGAGAAGCCCCAAAACGATACGTACCTCTCAGAAATGTATCCTTCGCCCTGCTTCAGACCATCGACGTTCTTGGAATCTATAACTACAAGAGTGGGGGGCGCTGTGGGGGGCACCGGCTGGTACAGCAGAGGCGGGTGGCTGGCAGCATTTGAGAGCCAGGACAACACAATCGGCAGTATCACATATCTTGAGGACAGCCAAATGAGTGAACACCAGAAACTGTGAGGAAAAACTCGCGCTCACTGCTCCTCAACATGTTCCGTTGCGTCCTTGAGGGAACTCGGTGCTTTGTATAAGACCACAGCCCGACCTGGGTAGATGCAATCAGCTATGTCTCGCTCGTCGCAGTGGGAAAGAACACCTACAGTCGTTGTGCGAAGCCATCGTGGTATGTTCAGGAAGACCGAGCAACATATTCCGTCGGGTTTTAGCTGTTAATCCGGTCAGCGTTTGCCACGCAATATTGTCGGGAATTCCCAAAGTGGTCACATCATGATTGCTGTAACTCTCCATGCTTTCCAAAGGATAAGCGACTTGGCGACGCCGTTCGGCATACTATTTTGAAGGGCGGATAAGCATGGTCGCGGTGACGCCCCGATGCCTAGCGTCGCACGCTGCCGTCCAATTGCTCACGGGGCCTCCTACTAATGGAGGTCTGAGCCAAGGCATTTTTTTTTCAGAACCCGACCGTTTGGCTCACCGCGCCGTCGCCAGGGGCTTGATTGAAGCGCCGTGATTTTCGCCATCTGACGCCTTCAGCCAGCACTATCTCCCAGGAGAAAACCGGATACGGAGATGGCCAGAACACGAGCCTAAAGGAGAGGGAGCTGAGTGAAGATAATCCCCTCCCCAAAGAAAAAAATCCGCACCATGGATTCCCCCTCACCAGATACCTCTTCGCCGCCTACGCCTGTTCCACGGTTCCTCCCAATCTGGGGCATCCCCCCCACCAGTCCTCCGATATGTTGGGAACACGACCTGCGATCCGTTCTGGCTCTGGAACTCGATCAAATGCGCTACCGTGAAAAGGCTGAGCCTTACTACCGCGGGGAAACCAACATGCGGCCATCGTACCTCGACCACGACCCCGACCGCGACGACGATACCGATTCGGACACCGACACCGACGTCTCGCTGGGTTCCACAGATTCAGACGAAACGATGCCAGCCTCCGACGCAGACTCCGACGGATACGTTATTGGTGACGCCCCAGTCCACGCGACGCCCATCGGCCGGTGGTCCTCAGCCTTCTTGCAAGACTTTGGGTCGTTCGGCGTGCGCACCCCCACTAACAGCCCAACCACAACCCCCTCTCGCCAGCGGCGCCCACCAGCTGAACTACCAACACACTCCTACACTCGCGCGGAGCTGGAACACTTCCAATTCGAGGTTATTCGCGACTGGAAAGGGTTCGTACAGTCATTTGGTGCAGTAATAAATGGGACTCACATTTCTGCTCAGTCCTACGCCCGTGGCCGACCGAAAGGGACGTGTAGTCGGCGTCTTGATTGACACACCCGTCCAGAAGGACGACTGGCTAGCCGTCGTTTGCGATGCCTCCGCAGAGCTGCAGCATGTGGCCGACAATGCCGATTTCGATGTACTCCCCCACCACAATACTCCCAACTCAATTCACTGGGGAATCGAGTACAGTGGAGGTGGCCCGTTTACCAGCGTAAGTGTTTATCGTGTCTCCTAAAAATTCCAGTTAGATTACTGACGCACGTACCGCAGGCGCCGCGCAACATCAGACACGAAAATCTGGATAATCTGGTCGAAATTTGCCACATGAGCCACCGGAGATCTTTCCATCACATATCAGACTGGCAAAACTGTCAGTCATCCTCTCTCCACCTCGTCGAAAAAATCTGACCTTTGTTTAGCGGTGTACTCCCACTTCGCACCTGGACTACACACGCATGTGATGGCGACCAAGAAAGCCCTGCTGGACCACCGGCTGCTGTTCCTGCGGGATACGCTCGCGGGCAGCGCTTTCGCTGCATCGGAGGCGTTCTTGGGTTCTACGGAATCTCCGCCTCGCCTTGATGACCGCGATATGTTGTACGCCTGGCGCGGATTGACCGGGCTCGGCCGTTACGACCCAGATTTTGGCGGCGAGGTGATACTTTGGGACGAGAAAAAAGTGATCAAGTTCCCCGTCGGGTCCACCTTCTTATTCCCGGCAGCTTTCATGCGCTATTCCTTCACTCGTGTTCGGCCCTGGGAAAGGCAATTTGCGTTCAGTCAGTATTCGGATGCAGGACTATTCAGATACGTAGAGAATGGCTTCATGTCGGAGGCCACGTTCGAGGCTACAGCTTGGAAGTCGGATCGCGATGCTAGGGATCGCGTTCGCGATGCGCGTATGCAGACCGCTCTGGGAATGTATAGCCACCTGACTGACTTCGCGTAATCGGGCCGGCGTAGGCCTTAGACTTAATCACACACAAATAAATCATTTCTCTCTTGCCGCCGAATGCTGCCCCACTCATGAATCTCTGTCAAGCCGAATCGCGGACTTTTCCCAGCAGATGCTCGTGTAACCTCACTTGCCTAACTGGGTCAGGACCTGCCGTCCAATCGTATAAAAACGGGGCAAGATCTTGACGACTCTTCGTTCTCGTTTTCATCCAAGAACCTTGCAATGCCTCCAGTCAGAGGCACGGGAACCGCCGATAATCCATGGCCGGTGTCGAGTTGTGCGTTTTTGACTTACATTGCTCTTCCTTACACTTATATGTACATCAGCTCCTCCTCCTCCTCCGAGTACTCAAGGCCGTGCGTCGTCTGCAACCCAGCACTCGCTCGCATCGAAGCGTCCTATGCGCAAAATCAAAATCTTCGACTCACCGCCTTCACCCGCCCTGCGCATCAACAAGGGCCCGCCGTCGACTATCCCGCGCAGCCTCGCAGGCAGTTCGCGCTCCAACGTCAGCAGCTCCGCGTCTGCAGCCGCCACGCAAACTACTAGTCTTCGGCTCCCACTTCATCTTCCGCCGCTTCCTGTCCTTCCACCCGTCCCCAACGATCGGGAATTGCACGCTCAAGCCATGGCACAGTCAACGCGAGCGCCTGCCAGGCCGCTTTGGACCGCCGCCAGCGCCAGCGCGAGACCGATAACAACCGCGTCGCGATCGCCACTGCCCAATACGAAAGCGCCCGCCGAGCTCTCGCGGCTTTGGGTACCAATGTGCCAGCGCCGCGCCCAACTGGGATTCGTGTCCGTCCGTAACCGCGCGGGTACTCCATTGGACCCTCTTGGCTGGCGCGAACCCCGGGACGAGGAGTTAACCCGCACGGATCTACTCGTCAACGGCGTGGCGCCGACACCGAGGGAGACCAACCGATCCCATCAACGTTGCGGGATCTGTCTCCACGTCAAGTCGCACCCCGTCTCGTGAGTCTCTGTTTCCTCCGCACGGTGTACATTTATTCAAAGTAAAACCTCAGGTACACATGTGGCCACAGTCACTGCTACGTGTGCATCCGCCTTTGGCTCGAGCAGCGCTGGGTGTGTCCCACCTGCGTCACCGTCATGAATATCCCCCCCCATCGCAATTACGAAGAGGAGGCCGGCATCGCACTGGACTTTCCGGATTGGGTCGACGAGAGCGTCGTCGAGTATAGTTGGGAGGGCTTGCGTTTTCCGAGACGCCAGGTGATCATCGCGCCTGACTCGGATTGATGAGGCTGCTGATCCCCCGTCGCACGGATGGTTTACTAAGTACTTGATGCTCCTAGCGTAGTGCTCATACTGCTTGATGTATCACTGTAACAATCCCATTGTCATTTGTCGCGACCAAACTCAGTTTTTGTAGCCAAAATGAATGAATAAAGCATTATGATAAGACAGCGACGGTCGAGCGACAACGGGGATCAAATAACTTCGAGCAGCGTGTGGTAGGTGGACTAAGCGGCCCCATTGGAATCTTGAGTGGCCTGCGCCGATGGGGATTGCGACTTGCTCTGGCGCACCCGTTTGCGCTTGATGTATTCCTCCCATCCATGCTTTTCCGTGAAGACCCTAGTAATAGATAGAAGTGAGAAACATAGTGAGCGGTGAAGCAGCGGCACTCACCTCATGCGCCGGCTTTGTTCCTTCTGCATCAGCAGTGCGTGGTGCCTGGGGCGTGTCAGTGTACTACATCGAACTCGCTGCAGAGACACACACTGCGCGCGGTACTTGGCTCTCGAGGCCCGGGCTTTCTCGGTCAACTCTTTTTGGACTTCGGGGGGTAGATTCTTGATGGCGGCGCGACGTCTGCGGGAGGAATGAATGGATGTAAGTGGAAAATTGAAGGAGGAGAGATAGTCGAGACGCACTTGGCCATGCGCTCCCGCGCTTGAGCTCTTGAGTACTCGAGTTCCCGTTGTTTCTCTTCCCTGTGGTGCGTCAGATCAGTCGTCGAGGTTCTCGACACCCCCGAAGGGCCGCACTCGGAGTTGGCCTCGGAAGGCCCGGGCCATAAGTCGAAAGGCTCGCGCGTAAGATGCATTCCAGACAAGAGGACGGAGACACAGATCAGGACAGGGGCTGGAAGAAGGAAAAGACGGATTAGGTAGCGACTACAAAAGGGTGATGTCGACGGGGTTTTACGTGGTCTACGTGGGCGAGTTCAGTGTCGTGACAGCCACGGCACACAGTGCCATGTATTTCGCACCGTTCCCCTTGGTACAGCCAACGACCTCAATAACCATCGTCACCGTCAAAGTTCTCGGGCTCGGGTGTGATGTGGCGGAAGAGAAACTCGAGGTCGTCGTCGGCCATCTCAAGGGCGGTCCTGGGAGCGTTATTGACGATGAATTGCTGGTAGGCTGCGACATCCTCGGGGTTGTTGTCGTCGACGCGGATCCAGAAGATGTTCTCCTGGACGAATTCGCGGAAGGCGGCGAAGGTAGTCCTTGCCGACAGGGTGACGTGGCGGTACAGAAAGTCCACCTCGTCGTCATCCAGCGAGTGAGGCGACTGGGAGATCTTCGCGACGAATCGGTGATACTCAGCCAAGTCGTCCGGTTTGTCGTCATCAGTGGTGATCCACAAGGGATAAGTGCGCACTCGCTCGCGGAAGGCTGCGAAGCTTTTTCTGTAACACCATGTAGTTTCAGAGATCTCCTTTCAAGAAGGCACAAGAAAGGCTCACGAAGCACGAAGCGTCTGGGATGAAGTCATCGTCCAGCTTGATGAAACTGAATTTTTTTCACGAAGCCGGCGCATCCGTTGGCGCGTCTTCGCGCGCTCTGACTCCAGGTTTCTACAACAGATGCGCAATAAGTGTGGGGTAAGATTTATTGAGATATGAGCAACTGACCGGGCACGGTAGCGAGCTTGCGCATCCGCGTGGTCACTCCTGGGTTGATCCCCACTGGATTCGTGGCTTGCAGTGTCCACTGGCGAGCCAAATTGCAACAGTGTCGGTCCTCGAGCTCCCGTGGGCGTTGGGGAGGCTTGAAAAGTGAACACAAAGTTTTTGAAATCCATGGAGGGCCCAAACTGTTGATGTGGGCCGTCCAAGCACGAAGAGGGTGCTGTTCCGTATTTGGATAGATCTGCGTGACGGCCAGGCTCACAGAAAAAATAGGGAAGGAAATTGGTTCCGCGGACCTCTGCATGAAATAAATGCATTTGCATCCGCGGAAATATACTGCTGGTGTTTTGGCGCGCCCTCGATGCACTGAGAGCCAAAAATACCGGGCAGACCTACGTCCAAATGAGACACAAACACATTCTTTTGGGGAATGGTACGAGTGAAAAGAAGTGGGGCCGCTAGAAACAGGTGCGTCATGCTCAGGGATGCATACCATACTGCATGTGTGGGTCAAATCGTGCCAGGCGAACGACTACGCGTAGTCGAGTTAGGCACAAACAAGGTAAATAGCATCGTCCGCTTCCTCCTTGGCTGTTGAGGGCCTGAAACTCCGGATTCAGATTCGAGCATGTGAACCATACCTCTGAATATGCTATTGTGAAGGGTAAAAATGTCCGGTTTTTTCAAGAGACATGAAATTCAAGGAGAGAGCTTGCCAAACACGGTAAGACTCACGAGGCTTTCCTTGACATTTCGGTGTTCATTCACATTCGACTTCGTTCATCTCCTAGAAAATAGGCTCGGACGTGTTCAGAATGACCTTTAGAGGCAGCGCCGTGCTAAATTGGCAACATATACTTGCTGCGAGGGCCAGAAGAACATAAAGTGCCCGTGAAAGCGAGCATTCCCAATTGGGACAGGTGTGCGTGATTCTCCGTCTCCTGCCTTTAACTGCTATATCGACCCGACGACGATCATGGCCCCGGGCGGTAAAGCGTCCAAGGCCGGCCGTGGAAGGTCAGTACCTTCCTGTGCGGTTGACGCTCTCTGACGGAATCCATTACAGCCTGCAGCAGGAGAAGAAGGCCGCAAAGCGGCGTGAGGCTGCACTGCCTCTATTACGCACGGTGCGGTGTCTATTATACTTCACAAAGATGGGCATACTGAGAGCTCATAGCGATTGTTCTTCAGGCACCCCGAGGCGCGAGAGAAGAGCCGACTGCGCATGGCGGCAAAACGGTGAGCAGCGCGCGTATCTCATTTGCGTCAAGACCGTGCTCAACTCGCTCGGTTGGTTCGGCGCATGGCCAGATTATCTCAGAAAGCTTACAGGCGCAAGTGGGATCCTCCTAAGACAGAAAAAAGGTGCGCGAGAGCATTTATTTATTATTGACGATGGATCCACGCCTACGTCCCAGGACTGACCCTAGGGCCGCGACTCGCCACCAAGATGCACAGCCGTCCGCCCCCGTAACGCTTGAGGAGGAAGAGGCTGTCGCGCACGCCGCGCTACGCACTTTGTCCCGGAAGCGCCACACTTCGTATGTGATAGCTGCATGTCGGCTGGATTTCTTAAACTGACGGAAAACCTTGTCCTCTAGTGAAACCGAAACTGAAGGAGGGCAACGAGAGCCCATGACTCTGACCGAGATCGACGGTTACGCATCGGCTGCAGACTCGGAGCCCTCTCTCTGCGACGAGGAGGTGGAGACACGGCAAAGAATTCAGCGCCAGATCAGAAGTCTTGCCGCCAACAACGCGGGACAGTTCTTCGGAAGAAGGCTCGACTATTTCGGTTTGCGAACTTGCCCTCGTGCGGCGCAGGATAGTCGAGCTCAAGGAGCAGCGTCGTGCCCGGCTCGCGTGCGTTGCTGCAGAGAAGGAAGAGCAAGAGCTGAAAGAACGGCGGCAGCAGGAGCTGCGCTGGCTGGTTAATTCGGGGTGAGTCTATCCTTTACTCCACTTCCCTTCCCACCGGACCTTAAAATGAGACTGACATCTGCGGCAGGCCTTCCGCGGAGGACTTATACATGGTGCGAGGGTCACTGGGCGTGCGTGCCTGGTTGCGAGAGCTTGCAGAGGCAGACACTTAAGTGTCTCTCACTTACTATTAAATCAGTTTATTTAGATTGAATGTAGTCGAATACGATTACTATTAACTTAGTTTACTTAAATTGAAGGTTGTCGAATACGATGCATTTCAATGGTGTGTACATAAAGAGAACTATGCAGAGTATGCGGGGGTCAACGAACGAATTCGGTCTCCAGCTACAGCAGCCGCCCAACGACGCTGGGCCTCGGACTCAGAGTCGGCGGAATCATGCACGGCACCGCGAATGGAAAGGGTGTTGAGCGCGCACTCTAGGCTAGGAACCATCAGCAGGGAGTTGCAGCGAAAGAAAATGAAATCACTCACTAGGAACGGTAAATGCCAGGCATAATTCCAGCGTATACGATGTACCATCGACCGTCCACGCAACCGGCATCGCCATGCAGGGGATTGTGTAAACTGACCGGCGGTAGGACGGGAACCGGAAGTGAGGGGATGGGCCTTGTAACAGTACCCGTCGGGACAGGGCGTTCACCTGTCCAGCCACGGGTTAGGGCATACCGAAAAGCAGCTGCGGCTTCCTGCGCTGTCGGATAGCCCTGGTAAAGGGCCCCCGATACACCCGCTACCTGGGCACCCGCACCACCGGGACCTGACCTGTGAATGATCGAAATCAGTGATGAAAAGGGAGAAAGAGAAAGCGGATACCATCTGTTATAGGTACCGGGAGTGCGACCGTAAAAAACGGCGTAGGCGGTGGGTTTGGGGTGGGGCGCCTCGGATCCTTTGACTACGCGCTGAACGCTTCCACCAGCGACTCCCTGTGAGTAATGGGCGGCTTCCGACCTTGTAAAAGAAAGGATGAGCGGAGTTTAGCGAGTTAAGGAGGCAGCAAGTCACCAATCAGTCGTGCGGCCCGACTTGGTTGGTGAATGATAAGCATAACGGGCCAGGGGAGAGGTTGAAACGTGATTGTTCGGGCGAGGCGAAGGCGTGCGCGGAGGTGCTAGCGCCGGCGGCGGACTCTGTTGCAGGGACGCGATGTCCAGATCCGACAAGCTCGCGATGAGGGCCGTGAGCTCATCGGTGTCATAGTCGGGGGGAGAGTCAGACATGGGGGTCAAACGAAAGCCAAAGAGGAATGAGAACAAAGAGGAAAAGGCGGCGAGACCAGACAAGATCAGAAACCTGTCGGATATGTAAGGAAATTCTTGGCCAGTGTCAGGTGAACTCGGGATACCGAACGCTCGGAGTCATCAGCACATGAAGCACAAGATTCAGAGGGGCGAGCATGTGGTGTTGGTTGGCGCCGTGAGAGGAAGAGAAAAGATAGCCGTGGCGAGTTAGATACGCGACATTGACTGATTGAAATCGTGATTGATGGAGGTCTAAGAATGGGTGCACCGCTCTTGGCAGCGCTTTGATGTCCGCTGATCCGTGGGTCCAAAGTTAGATTGGTGGGCACTTGGGCATGAAAGAATCGCAACCGTGGAGAGTTCCGTGATTCACATGTGCTCACACACTCAAAGGGGAACGGCAAACAATTTATTCAAGCATGTGTAAAAAACGGGAACAGTAAAAACACGCGACGCCAGCCCGCCGAGCTCGAGCTATGGGCACGCGCCCGCGTCGCCTCAGGAGCTCGGGCGACGCGGAAATAAATCAGCAAAAAAGATTCCAGGGCGAGGAGGATCTAGGAATGAAATGAGATGCGGCAGAAAACACGAGATGAGAGGAACATACACGATTCAGTTCAAGACGGCGACGAGGCCCATGGCGAGGACGGTATTGAAAGCCTCGAGGGCCTCGCTCTGGCTGCCATACCCGGTGCGCAGCGAGTTGGAGACGCGGCTGACGGCGCCATCGGCGATGGCGGCGCTGTTGGTGAGCCCGATGTAGCGACCTTTCATGATCGCAAACCATTTCTCCGCATTGTCGGGGACGGGGGTGAGCGGGCCCGCCGGCACGACGCCGTAAAGTTGGCCCGCAACCCATGGGCCGGTCATACGAAGACCGCCGCCGCCGGCGGGACCTGGATTATAGAAAGGATATTAGCGGCAGGAAAGTCGAGTAATGAAAATGCATGCTTACCAGCAGTAACGCCGGCCGCAGGAACTTGCGCGGGGGCGGGAGCGAGAGGGGCTTGCGCAGCGGGAGGAGCTTGGGAGGCCACTGCCATGGCCGTGGCGGCTTGGCTGAGGAGCTGCCAAGCCTGACCTTGGTTGGCGGGGGCAGGCGGCGCTTGACCAGGGACGGCTGGTGAACGTCAGAATGGTCTCAGGCGGGGAGTATACGTGCTTACTGGACTGAAGATAGTCAGCGTTAGCCGCTCCAGGGGCGGGCTGCGACGCCGCATGCACTGGGACTGCAGACCATATCAGTGAGGGAAGGCGGGATGAGGAGACGGTGCCTACAAGACTGGTTGAGAAGGGCCGGCGCTCCGCCAGCATACTGGGGGTAGGCAGAGGGAGCGTTCTGAGGCATGTTGGTCATGGTAGCAAAGAGGGAGAGTAGAGATGGGGGATAGGTGAGTCGCGTTTGAGGCGTCGGTTTTTATGGCAGGATTGAAACTCCGCTATAATAGATACGGGGCCATGGGGTCGGTCGGCAGGGTAATAGATTGATTCGATGAATGGGGTTGGCCCCGGGGAGAAAGAAAACCGAGAAAGTGGATCGCCAGAAAGAAGAAATCACGCGGCCAGGAACCAGCGTCCAGTCAAATCTCAGATTGCACTTCCACAGACGAAACCACTATCCCGAGAAAGAAAAGACTCAACGCCAGCCCAGGTAAGAACGCTGGAGTAAAACGGTATGTGGTGACTGACGTTTGGCCAACAGCATGACCAGGAGAAGACAACGCGTCGCCAAAGAAAACCGCCAAAATTTGCGGCTCTGGGCGGAAGGAGCACGTGAGGATGTCCTCAATCCGCACATTGAGCCCTATGGCGACGCCATGGAACGCGGGTGGCGGTTTGAGCGGGAGTATTTCCAGAAAGTGTGCCGGGAATTTCACGCCCGAATTAACTGGCGTTTGCAAGATCACGAAGAGCCCCAGTTGCCGCTGCCACCCTTCGATCCGAACGCGACGCTGGCGGCACCAGAGAAACTGACCGAGGCGGAGGAAGCGCAACGACTAGCGAGAATTTCCGTTCTGGATGACGTGAGTGACATCAAGCGCCCCGTGACAGCGTGACTCACGCCATGACCAGCGCATTCGCCGATGGCTCAAGTACCGCGTCAAGCGTCTGCGGCGCCACACTCGAACCAGGATAGATTCTCGCAAAGACCCTTGGGCGATCCTCTTGGCAAAGTTATCTGGCGTTACTGCTCCCCCTAAAGCTCTGCAGGCTTACCAGCAAATGATGCATGAAGACTACACCACTCTCGTCGCTCCGGTGGTCCAGCAGGATTGGGCGAACCAGGCGGCGGATGGCAGCAGCGTTCCCACCGATAAGGAGCCCAACGCGCCGTTCCGGGCCAGCGTCGCGCGCAAGGTTTTCGCTGGGCTGTCCAAGTCAGAACGAGACGGCTATGCCGCGCGGGCGAAGGCCGAGGCCGTAGCGAGGCGGGACGCCTACGACGCGGCTTTGAAGGAGGCTCCGTCCAAAGCTCCAGCTGACCGCCATAAGTGAGTCCGCATTCTCCATTCTCGCTATTCTAAAATGCTGACATCACGTCTCCGAGATGTATTGAAAATCTTGGCACATTCGTTTCGCCAATTCTACAAGGGATCCACGAGCGGACAGGGCTTCATGCGGTTCTGATCCTGGGTGGACCAATTCCAAAATACGGAGGCGATTTGCGCACGATTCAGTGAGTAGGTATTTATCGCAGTGCGGAGGAGAATTGACGGTTATTACCAGTATCTCGTATGGGCGGAATCGTTCCGCTGTGGGTTCCCACTTCCCGCAGTGGGCGAAAGAGCGCTTCAACGGCGTGCTGAGCCTTATGAAAGAATATTTGGGTAGCGTCTTCAGTAAGTCATGTTTTTATACAAGGGATGCCCTGAAACTGACAGGTGTCGTGTCGCAGCGAAACAAGACATCGAGGACGCGGCCTTGCCCGTCGGTAGCGGACTTGAAGGAGCCAAATTCACGATCTCGCCCGACCCAGGCAGCGACGACGAGTCTTCGGATTCCGACGCCTCCGACTCAAATTCTGACTCGGAAGACTCGGATGACGAAGCGCCAGCGCGGAAGCGGGCCAAGAAAACCTCCACGAAGCCTGCGAAGACTTCCGTGCTGGCCCCGACCAAGAACGTCTCCAAGGCAACGCGGGCAGGAGGGAAGGTGGCAGCAAAAGGAAAAGGGAACTCCAGGAAAGACGTGGGTGGGAAGGTGACGCTGAAGAAGCGCAAGCGTGGGGCGGCGGAAGGTGACGAGGAGACGACGCGGGAAAAGGGGAATGCTGGGAACGGCGCGGGGGGAAAGTCGGCGACGAAGAAGCGCAAGCGGGGGGGCGAAGAAGATGCTGATGAGGCGACGCCGGGAAATGGGAAAGATGGAGGAGAAAAAGACGCCTCGCCCCTCAGGAAATCCCGCCGTCTGGCAGCTGGTGCTGTACCCCAGCCCCCTCTCGACACCGTGCCCACCCCAGGCGCCACTGGGCCCGTGCCCAACTCTGCGCCAGCCCCCGGCACCACTGCGCCCGCGCTCAACACCGCGGTTGGGCCCGCGCCCAACTCTGCGCCCACGCCCGACAACGCGCCCGCCCCCGGCACCACTGCGCCCGCGCCCAACTCTGCGACCGCGCCCGCCCCCGGCCCCACGGCGCCCGCGCCCAACTCTGCGCCCGCGCCCAACAGCGCACCCGCCCCCGGCACCACTGCGCCCGCGCCCAACTCGACCGCGCCCGCACCCGGCACCACTGCGCCTGCGCCCAACTCTGCGACCGAGCCCGCCCCCGGCACCACCGCGCCGGCGCCCGACACCGGCCCTGTTGGCGCGCCGACTCCCTCCGCATCTGCGGCCGCGTTCCTCGCGCACCTCCCCGTGGTGAGCCAAGCGACGACAGCCACATCGAACGGCGTCGAGGTCCCAGCGGAGTGTCCAGTGTGGCTGCGTGAAGTCGTTAGAGTGTTGTCGGCGGTGGACCTTGGATGCCATTTCCAGTCCCTTCTGACGATGCTCATGCGACTTGAGTGCAAGTTCGGCTCGGAGGGAAAACCTCGGGCTGGCTTGTCCACCGCAAATCGCCCGGCGGAAGTCCAGGCTTGGATCAGGGCCGGACGCGGAACGCGAGCGAAGGGGAAATACGACGCGGGGATCACTGATTTGGGGGATTATGAGAAGCGATGGACAGCGTGGTGGGACTCCCTTCAACCAACATGGCGGAAACGCGGGAAGGACGGGCAGTGGGTAGTTGGGGGAAGTTACGGGGATGAATGGGATACACTTTGGTTCCCTGGGCAGAACGGGTGTGTGAGTCTGGTTGCGAGCCTTTATTTCTGGGGTGCTTCGAAGCTGGCGCTCGGCGCCGCTGAGGGCGCGGTTTGGATTGGCGGAGAGCGGGCGAAGTGGGATCGCGCTGTGCAGGATGTTGTGTGGATGGTGGAAGGATTAGAAAACGCTGTCCCTGCGCCCAAAGGCCGCAAAAACAAGCGTCTCGTGTAGTATTGCGCGCTTCTTAGTATACCCGTCTTCGAACTTTGTTTCCTTCTCTCAAAAAATACATGCATTTATTTATTAAAAATATTTACAACACTTATAATGCCTGGCCTGGTTTTACCTTCAAAAGACAGACTATGCAACAGAAGTCGACGAAGCTGACGAATTCGGTAGAGTGTATTGTGATCGGGGTTCGGGACCAAAGGTCGTGGAGCGCGCGAGTGGGAATGGAGGGGGCGGGAGCGATAAATGGGGGGGAGGGGGAACGCCACAGCGCAAGTGGAAACTATGGTGGCAAGCACGGGCGGCGGGGAGCGGGAAACTCGACGATAAGGGCCCGGGACGGCGGCAAGCGGAAGGGGAGATCGAATATTACATAGAGAAGAACCGGCGGGTGGGGAAGGATTGGGCGGTACTAGGCAGTGCAACGGCGCGGGGGCAAAGGAGGTACGGGATGCGGGCAGCAAGCGCAAGCAAAGGGCAAAAATGATGGCAAATTGATGCGAGGTGGAAGTATTTGGGATGATTGGCCTATTGATGTCAATGATGCAACACTTTTGGCTGGATTCCGGGGAGGCAAATAAGGGCCAAATAAAGGGGTTTCCGGGCCCGTAAAATAGCCGAAATTTCCGCCGCAGGCGCCAGGAGAGGGCACCTTTGCACCTAGCCAGGGTGTGGCTGTCTCCGGGTCTTTAGGAAATTGGCCAGGTGGCTAGCACCACCAGTTTTTGTCTATATATTACTGCTATGGCTCGTGAGACCCGTGGACGAGGCAATAGGCAGTCGGTAGTTACCCTGCGAAGAAAAGTAAGCTTCGTCGGCTTCAAGACGCTTCGCACCGCGCTTGCGCTTGCGAGACACGGTCGAGGTGGTGATGAACTTATCTACCTGAAGAACCTCTTCAGGGTTACTCTTGGAGATGAAGTGCATGGCCTTGCGATACGAAGGGTGAGAAATGTCGAGTCCCCGCGTAATAACGTAGGGGAAGCGGATGGTTTTACCACGCACCGTGGCCTAGAAATAAAGCGTTAGCTGGATAAGTCTTATCCGGGCAAGGAACGTACCACAGCTTCACCACCTGTCTTGGGCAACTTGATGCCCGGTGGGAGCTTTGAGACGTCCACCATCCCAACCGGGGCTCCAGCATCGAACAGAACATCGTCGTCATCGTCGTCAACCTCGATAACGGGGTGGGCTTGCGCAGTCTTGATAAGTTTGTCAACGACGGTACGAGCAAAAGCGTGGACTTCAGCGAGGTCTACACACCAAGTTAGTGACTCCGTCCATGGGATCGTCTGGGCGCTCGGCGTCCGACTCGCCATCTGTGTCCGCTCGGACAGTAGCTGATGAGGAAGCGATCTTAGCCTTCTAAGACAAAGTAGATGGAAGTTAGTTAAGAATAAAGGCGAATAGAAAGAAACGTACCTTGGCGCGAGGCTTGCGAACCTTCGCACTCTTGGCTGCCACCTCCGCGAGGACAGCAGCCTCCTTGGCCTCGGCCATCGCCAGGTCTTTCTCCTGACGATCAAAAGCCGCCTTGGCCGTCTTGGACTTAACAGAAGCGTCCCGCAACTCGTTGAGCTCAGCCAAAAATTCGGCCAGCTCTTTGAGCTGCGGGTGCCACTCGCCTTTAGGATTCAACTGGGAGTATTTGTGTCGACAGTTGAACATGATGCTACGGAGATGCGCGTTGTGAACCAGGGCCTTCGTGTACTCTCGAAGTTGACACTAGAAAATAGAAAGGAATGTTAGCCAGGTAGCACTGCCCGGGTAGTGCAAAAAGTTGAACATACAACGTTCCCGATACGAAACGCGATGAACTTCAGCGTTTCGGCGGTACTAGCCATGCGGACCTTGCTAATGGCGGCCGAGGCATCCATTGCTGCGTTCCAGGTGTCCTCCGGGACTCCAGGTGGGCAAGCGGTAGCATCGGTAACGGTCGACATGAATAGTGCGGGAAATTGGAGAGCGAAAGGAAGCAAATCCGGATGAGAAGTCGTGTAAGACTTTAAGGAAAGCGAACTAAGCATTAGACGGTCTATTAGAAATCAACTGAGGACAGTTGAGATTTAAAAATGGGGGAGATGGGTCGAGTTTATTCAATTATTCAGCCTATCTCCGCCAGGATCCGTTCATCCGAGTTCTATCGTCCAATAGAAACAGCGCCGACGGGCAGTCCAGTAGGCAACGCATGCTATCCACATGAAAAACCTTACCCGGGCAAGCACAAGACGGCCAAAGAAAAAGAGACGATCCTAGATTCATCCGAATAAGGCAGATCAGCACATCAAAACGTTGATAAGAAGCCACATTCAGATGATGCCCCTAGGACGAGATGGTTGTTCCGACGGAGGAGACTCGAGCATGATAAATGGTGCAATTGTCTTATCCGGGCAAGGCAGGAACGTAACATGGGACGTTGCCTAGGCTTGTACCGTTGATTTGATGACGCCAATACACTCCCAAGGGTTCCCGAATAATCGTGAATTGATTACGACCAAAAACAGGAAGTAGCTAGGCTATGGTACACTGCCCGGCTAAGGTAAATTCGAAACAGACTCAGACTATCAAGAGCTAGTACTAGAAGCAGGGGCTGTATCAGCTACTGCAATAAGGTCAAGACCGGCTAGAACGCGGTCAGACAAGATATCCGCCACACGGCTGGGGATAGCGATTGACCGGATAACGTTCAGCAAGCGCTGAGCATGAGTCTGGGGAATATCAAGAGCGATGTGGCGAAGAGCGGACTCGGTCTTGTAAAATCCGATGAGGTTCATGGCCTGGAAGAAGCTCTCCACGAACGGATACGTGCGCTGACGGTCGCTGAGTTCGACAGCAGCCCCCCAATTGGGAGAAAGCACTACCCGGGCAAGGTCAGAAATAGAAATAGAAGCTGGAAACAGTAAACGTACGGTTCTGGGCGCGAACACCTTGGTCATAGGTGAACATGAACTTCGTCCATTCGTCGAATTTGGTGAAGGTGCAGTCCGAGCGAAGGGTGAAGTCGCATTCCTTGCAGGAAACCGACCAGTGCTCGAAGGTACAGCCATGACCGCGCGCTAGACAGGCAGCACAAGGAGTAGTGGCCTTACCCAGGTAAGGTCAGAGACAAGAAAATAGAATAGAATTGACTAGACCAACCCGGTAGCGGTGGAACATTGCGATGATTTCATTGAAATACGGTGCGGAGGTCAAAGCGGTAGCCATCGAGGCTGGGGAATCGGACATAAAGGATCAGGAATGTGCGAGGTCCTTATACGGGCAGCGCAACCCCGGGAATAATAAACTCCGAAATTCCCATAAGGCAAAAAGATAGATCTGCATAAAGTCTAAAACAGTATCTAGACAGCGACCACCTGAGCAATGCGTCTCTCGATCAAGTGTATGGCTTGTGGTCCGTAGCCATCACGATGCCATTCGAAATTGATGCGGCGGAGCTGCACTATCTGGGTAATGCGTTGCAAGGCGTCCCGGTACAGAGCGCGGGTAACGTTGAAGTAACCGCGTCGGAGGATAGTGAAGGCGCGCGGAACGTAGGATTGAAGCTCGCTGAGAGGGTATTTGTCCCGACCGAAAGGAACGGCTAGAAGAGACAGAAAAACGTTAATTGTCTTACCCGGGCAATACTACCTGGGTAACGCACCAGCTTGGTGAACCTCGGGACCACTATCATAGAATACTCTCCAGTTCCTACGATGGAGCAGGTAGCAATTGGTGTCGAGTCGTTTGTTGCAGAGCCAACAAGCTCGTCCCCAAGAGTAAATTTCACATGGTACACCGGCGAGATCACATTGGGCGCAAGCGGTCGAAGGCTACAGATAACTAGTCAGAAACCAGAGAATCGAAGGGAGTGTAATTCACGCACCTGGAGATCCTCTAGCATATACAGAGTAAACCGTTCGTGGTCATTAAGGAAGGGCATTTGAGAAGAAACCTTACCCGGATAGGGGTGAAAGTCCCATCTGTTGTTTCGAATCACCTTACCCAGGCAATGGCGCGATCGATCAGCAATAATATGGTGCACTGATTAAGTGCAGTATGTTGCTAAGGTACTAAGGATACATCTGTAGCTACTGAGAGGACAGAAGTGTACTTCAGTTAGCGGTGGACTTAACTAAAAAAATCTGCGAGGCGAACTTGCCACGGAAAGATCCGTCGGCAGGCTTGGAAGCCGAGATCCCGAGGAGTTGTCATCACAGATGGGATCCAGACCAAGGGTTAAGCACCCGGCGCTTAAAGTTGGTCCAGACTCCTGATGACTAATCCATAATAGGCCTTGGTTGAAAAAGTTCGACAAATCAGAAAAGAAATAAATAAAATTCTTAGAGTCACACCAAGAGGTCCCAGAGTCAATGAAACTGCGTTAAATCTGAATGTACAGTGCAGTAGACTACAAATGGGACCAAGAGAAACAAGCAAGAAACAGTACAGTAATAAGCGCGTTGGTAAAAGAAAAGCGTCCGCCAAGGCCAGTGAATAAAAGGGATACGAGAGGAAAAGGAATGTAAATGGTGCCCTTCACCATTTGTTACCTTTCCTTCGATGTTACTCCCCTGCGCGTGAACTTGCGCGGCCGGCGCGTCGATAATTCGGGCAGAGACGACTAGGATTCCATGGACTCTTCTTCCTCGACCGAGCCTTCAGCGTCGTCGTCGCCAACGTCGTACTGGACTAGATAGGTGTCTGAGTTAGACAGAATAAAGAACAGAAGAAATAAACTCACCAGATGGGCCAGGGCTAGCGCGATCTTTATTCTCGTGCGCTGCCCGGCTAGGGTCAAACGAAGCAATATGGTCCGGGTGGGAGCGTTCAGCGAGAATATCGAGGCCGTTGTTGAAGTTGTCGATCATACGTTCGACATGTTCAACAACGTCGGGGCCGGAGTTCTCAAAACGATCACGGAAGGCGTCGACACCAATAGTCTCGATGATCACGTCGGCTTGCTTGGCGAAGGCGAGGAACTTGTTCTCGTACTCGACAGCGGCAGCAGCGGCGGCGTGAGACGCGTTTTCGGCGCGGATATACGCGTTGTTCATGTCGTCGATCATATAGAGCAAGTCTAAATAAGAGAGATTTAGCAAACTAGAAGAAAGAGTTAAGAAGAAAGACTGACGTTGGTTGCCCATTTGAAACCAAGGGGCGGCTTGCTGACGGTTGTACTCGAGCTGCTTGTCGGTCTGAGTAAATCCGCAGCCCTTGCGATTGCTACAAGCTGTACAACGCGCGCCCCAACCACCAAATTCACAGTGGGCGTTCCCGTTAATACAGTTCGTGCAAATGTAACCGGGCTAAGAAAGGGTTAGAAAGACTTGAGAAAATGAAGGAAGACCTTACGTCGATAAGAAGACGAACGCTGGACCCGACGATCTGCTTCTTGGAAAGCGGCGGCAAGGGCTCGACGATAGCCTGAGCAGCAGGAAGGTGGTCGCGCGAAATATCTTTGGTTGGAACCCCGTTGTAAAACAACGTCTTGGTAGACGGGGGATACCAAGGTTCGCCAAAGGGTGCTTGTTTGCCGTCCTTATTCTTGGGACCGCGGTCTTCAAGGAAGCTCGTCGAGACGCGTTTGTCGTCACGAAAATCGCGGGTCGAGGGTTTAGTACGGGAAGGGCCACGTTTCGAAGGTTTAGTGTCGGCAGGTCTCTTGGAAGGACCAGGCGATGCGTTAGAACGCGCATCCACGGACTTGGTTGACTAAAATCAATTAAGTTAGATAGATTTAACCAGAGAAATAGGATGACTTACCGAAGCGTTGGAACTACGAGTTACGCGCTTCGTAGGCCGAGGTGAAGGCAACGGAGTGGTGACCTTACGCTTGCCATTGGCGTGCCAAGCTGGTGGTGGAGAAGCTGGGCGCTGGCGCGAACGAGAAGAACTGGCAGTAGATGGCCTCGAAGTGAGGACCACCTCCATCTTCCCTTGTGACGGCGCGGGGATCCTGGAAGGCTTCTTCTTCAAGGGAGGGACGCGAATGACGCCAGCGGAGGGTTTGCCAACGGGAGATTTAGCGCGCGGGGCCGGTGTCCCAACCGCCGAAGTTGAGGCAGCGCGGGCGATGGAAGTCAAACGCTGAGGCGATCGAGCGGGCGAGTCAGGCGTAGACGCCTTATCACCAGAACGATCCCCGGGAGATTTGGACTCCTCGAGAGCGGGCTTCGAGCCCGAGGCGACAGGTGAAGGAGCCCTCGACACTGGTTTTTGATGAGCAGCGAGGTTGGCCCGGGTTAAGCGCGAATGCTGAGGAGGGCCGGAGGGAGCGAATTTACGACGACGCCTGTCGAGGAGGTCGTTGTCGGTTGGCTGCATCCTGGCCAACGTAAAGAAGGGGGCAGGTCTCTTAGAAGGACCGGCGCGCGCCTTGTCTTGCGACTTAGGGGCGGCCGCCTTCGGAGGAGTAACAGCCGAAGACGAGGAAGGACCGGCGACAGCCCCCTCCCTCGCCTTCGAAGCGGGAGTCTTAGACGCAGGGGTTGAAGAAGACTGAATGACGCGCCCCTTGCCTTTCGGCTTGGGCGACGCCACAGGTGTTGATGCTTTTGGGGGCGGGCTGGCCGCAGTCTTGGACCCCGACCGAGTCGGAGTAACCGGAGGCGCCGGTGAAGGCGTCCTCAACGGCGTCACAGCGACATAGAAGTCGCTGGCCGGGGGCATAACCCAGCCGGGACCCAAGGGGTACTTCTACAAAGAAGAACCAGGGAAGTCAGAGTATGACAAGAAAAGATCGTTAGGTTTACTTACCGACCAGGACTTGACGAGTGGAGGCCGGTGAAACTTGAGCTCAGCGCTGAGATCATCGGGGATGTGGCGGCAGATTCGCCGCAAGGGATACAAAAGTTTCTTGAGGTCTTCGGGCATCTCGCGGTGGAGGAATTGATATCGTAGTCGTCCCTAGGGCGGGTCAGACTTCAGAAACCAGAAAAGAAAATAGACTTACTAAGAAAGGCATAGCAGAAGTAACGGCACCTTTGAGTTGGGCGTCGCGGGTGTCGTCCATGGCTTCGCGGTCCATAAGGAGGTCCAAGAGAGACTCGCAGAGTGGGTGCCGGAGGTGGAAGAACGGGTCAAGAGGGTATCCCTTCTTGTCCTTGGACCGCATTCCAGGAGGAGGAGACGCCATGCTGGGCGTCGAAGGCGAATCCCGAGGGAGAAAAAGAGTTGACGAAGGGGTCAACGTCGAAATTGGAGGGAGAGACGGACGAGCCAGCAGGAGAACAGGGAGTCCAATGTACGCCGTAAGACAGCGTACAGAGGAGAAGAGCGAAGAGGGCACCCACTATACGTCGATAAACAACGTAGAGTGGTGGTGGAAGACAAGAGAGGGACTTAGGAAGAATGGACGGCCAAATTGGCTTGTCCAGCTAAGCCCTAGCCCAGCAATACAAAGCACAGCCGCAGCCTTTGAATTGGCTTGCCCGGACTGCGCAAAAAGCTAGAAAAGAAGCACAATTTAGTCTTGGTTATTCCTGGAATAACATAAATTACGTCCGCGGACGCACCTTTAAAACGGAAATGTGCCTTGCCTGGCAAGGTATCCAAGAGAGCTGTCAAGACGAAGTTGGGTATCTAGAGGAAGCTTAGACACAGGGGAATACAACCGAATTGGTCCCCAAGGAGCTGGATGACTATCTGAGGATGAGTCCGAGGGAGATCAACCGTCGATCATTAGCCGACTCAATTGAGTAACGACGGGAATAGGCACAACCGCGGTCACGTGACAGGTCGCGTCCGCGTCTCAGCGATCAAAGTCAACTTAGCGCTGTCTGGCGAAACTTGTAGCCGTCAGTCTAAGTATAGTCAGAAAAATCTGTAAAAATTCAGAAAGACCTAGGGGAAGCTGCCGTGTATGAATAAGGCTTGACTGGGGACGGTCAATATTAAAGAATAGGGGAGATGATAAGCCGTGTAAACAAGTACACCTGAATTTGCGCATTTTGCATATTTCCAGGTGTCAAGCATGTGAGCTACATACCGAGAGGCTTTCGGGAGCTCCGAACGAGAAGCCTAATAGTCTAATAGCACTGGGGAATGAACCAGGAGGGCTTATGGCGGTACCTTCACAAATGGGGCCAACATATGTCTTACCCGGGTAAGGAACTAGACCACTATGGCAGAGAAACTAGGTTATATAAAGCCTAAGGCTGCTTGCTGGGACTCATACCAAGGAGATGGGAAGGAAACTATCATTATTGCACACAGGAAGAACCGAAGTCCTTCATAAAAGATTGACTAGACCAAGATTGTCTGTGTTTGACACAAAGACCTACCGCGTTTGAATCACATGATGAGTTGGGCATACCAAGAGAAGGTTGGGACGCCAAGACGGACAGTGTCCAAGAATAGCCACCGGCATTACCGGTCTAGGCAACCCGCATCACTGCAGACATCACGATAATCCTTATCCGGATAAGAACAGAACCTAAAAAGCCAGACTAAAGATAGACGGGTTGAGCTAACCTACAACTATGGGGTACCGTATTGAAGCTACGATGGCAGGCTAGACGAAGAAGACCCTCTCGAGCTCGGGACATAGAGCTACAGACGAAGAAGACCTTATCCGGGTAAGGCACCCGATGTCAAGATGGACCCTCCGACGGAGCAGATGGAAATCTCGTGCTACATCAAAGCACGCCATACTCAACCAATGAGAAACGAGTATCGCCGACGGACGACAGGAGCAGTGGGGAGTCAGCTTAGCTATAGTAGTGTAATCCGGGCAGTGTAAGCAGGTTGGATTTAGTATAAGTAGGGGCAGGAAGTGCAAAACGGGAGCGCATATCCCTTGGAGGCAGGCACCAGAGTTGGTTGTCCTTGTTAGTTCCACTAGATTTGATTAGCTCGGGCCTAGCCCACAGAAACCTAGCACCAGAATAGAATTTGGGATTGGATAAAGAACCTTAAAATATAAGCAATCGAGAACTGGGTCGAAAACCCTTTGAATAAGGCCGAAAGCCGAACATCAGTACTGAGTCGAAAGCTCTTTTAAGGCCGAAAGCCGTCAGAACCAGTTGTCTCGTTGAATCATATTGAGTCGAAAGCTCTCTTAAGGCCGAAAGCCGCCCAAACCTTGGTGTATAACCACAAACTCGTCTATCAGACACCCAAACCTGACCTTGTGTCGTAAAACTACTATTACTCTGTCCATTGTACCGCATTAGTCTTGAAATAAGACCAGAACTACCCAGACAAGCCAGGAGATCCTTACCCGGCTAAGACACCTTAGCCGTTTAGTGATCAAAGCAAGCCGTCTACCAGTACAGACTAGCTATAGGGTCAACTAATCGTTGATTCAAACCCCGAACTACCCTCACATCGGCACTCACACAAGAGGAGCGATAGGTTGTTAGTGATTTATTAGTTGTTGGTGTTGTTAGTGGATAGCTCGTTTGTCCACTCGCATTAGCGGCCAGTAGCACATTTCCCGCCTTACTTCGAGAGCCACCGTCTCACCGGGGCGCTGCGCGCGCTTGATGGTCCGTGCACAGGAGGCGCACCGCCGTCCAAAACAGGTGATTTGTTTACTCTTGTTATCATCACCCTCTCTCGCTTCCTCCTCCCACCCTCCTCGCTCCCATTCCTCCCCTGCGCGTCCTCCGCCATTCAATCTCGGCACACGGGTCCCTGTCCTTTGCATCTGCAAGGTGCCGTGCTTATGCTGTACTGGGAGCTCTCTACGCACCGCTAGCGCCCTTTACGCGCCGCCTTGCCTTGCCGGTACTTTCGCTCCGCGCTCCGCCCGTCCTTGCCGGTACTTTCGCTCCGCGCTCCGCCCGTCCTTGCGCCTGCCCGCCCTTGCGCCTCAGCTCGCCTGCCTTGCACCTGCCCGCCCCTTGCACCCGCGCTCCGCCCGCCCTTGCGCCCCAGCTTCGCCCGCCTTGCGCCTGCCCGCCCCTTGCACCCGCGCTCCGCCCGCCCTTGCGCCTGCCCGCCCCTTGCACCCGCGCTCCGCCCGCCCTTGCGCCCGCCCGCCCCTTGCACCCGCGCTCCGGCCTCGCCCGCTCTTATTTCTCTGCCCACCCCGCGCTCCACCCACCCTTGCGCCCGCGCTCCACCCGCCTTCGCGCTCCCCCTCCGAATCACGCTGTTTCATAATCCGTTTGTGAGGAGATTCGATTCGACTGGTCTAGAGGTCTCATTTTTTCATCTTCATTTTCTGAAGACATTCCTAGCATTTTTAAAAACGAAGTCCGTAGTTACCATGTCTCACACGAAAATCAATAGCATTCTTTTTGCCAAACTACTACAGCTATATAAATCATACTATTTGAAACTGGTTGAGCAGTCATTAGATGGGAAGGGAAGTCGGCACTGGTTGAGCAGTTTCCGAATGAATCCGAAAAAAAAAAGATCAAGCCTTTTTCGCGCTATAGGGAAAAGGAAAGTCAGTAAAGATTCTCCGATTCTAAAACGACGTACGTTTTGCTCCTGCTCGCCTTCTTCGGTGAGGCTTTCGGTCTACCAGGTAGGGTTAGAGTTAGTTTCGGTCTGCCAGGTAGGGTTAGAAACACGGTCCGGGAGTGAGTCGTAGAAGAAACCTGTACCTCTTTGTGACTCCTTCTCCCTCCGCAACTTCCACCGCGCCACGCTTCGAGCTAGCCCTCGCGAGCAAGGCGTTCTCGCTTGCCGCATTTCTCTTCGCCGCCTGCTGAGCTCGCGTCGGCTGCTTCGGTACCATGGCGAGGGCCTTCGCGCTCGGCTTGCGCGTATGCGGTCCTATCGCGTCGGACGAGGGAGGCGGCGGAGGAACGATGATGAGCGGTGTCTCACCATCGGGATTGAAGAGTCGGGCATTTTCCGCCCTCACCGCCGCCTTCTGAGCCGCAATCTCCGCGTCTTTGCGGCGATTGTACTCCAAGGTGTTGTTTCCCGGCATGGAAAAGACGAGCGGATTCGCCACGGACGAGGACGACGGGGCAGCCACGGCACCGACACTAGCGCTGTCATCATTTGTGACGTCGCTCATCGGCGTCGTGGTGCTCTTCTTTGGCCTGCCCACAGGCCTCTTGCCCGCCGCCTTGCCCGCCTCACCCTCGACTTCATTCAACACCTTCCTCGGCCTGCCCACGGGCTTCTTTCCCGCCGCCTTCGCCGCCTCCTTCGCTGCTGCCTCCCGCACTGGAGCAGATTTTGCTGCCACCTCTTTGGTTTTTTTCGCCAACGGGGGCTTCGTCATCGGCCGCGACCGTATGTGCACGGGTGCGGCGGTGTGCTCGTCCTCCTCAGCAATGGTAGCGAGCGGCGAGGGGGCGATGGGAACAGGTGCGACAGCAGCGCGAGCAAAGGGTGATACAGCGGGACGAGTGAAGGGCAATGGCACGGCGTGGGACGCGACGGACACGGAGGCGGTGTCAGCTAGGAGGAAGGTGGTGGCGGGACCGGGCGCGACAGCGGCGCGAGAAAAGGGCGATGGCACGGCGGTGCGAGAGGCGACGGACACGGAGGGGGTGCTACCGAAGAGGGAGGAGGTGGTGAGACCGGGCGCGACAGCGGCACCAGTAGAAGGCTGCACTACGGGGGCACGGGACACGACAGGTGCGGAGGCCGCGCTCTCGAGGAGAAGGAGAGAGGAGGTGGCGGGACCGGGCGCGACAGCGGCGCAAGCAAAGGGCCGCAGCGCGGCGGCGCGGGACACTGTGGACGTGGAGGTGGTGAGATTGTGCGCGCCTGCGGCATGGGTGAATAAGGAGAGCGCCGAGGAGGACGGCACAGCAATGCGCTTCTCGAAGCCTGTCAGCACCATGCGCGGCAGCTGCGCGACTCGACTCTGGGTGGCTCCTTCAGAGGCCGACGCTCGGAGAGGGGGCGTAAGGAGGGGTGTACTACCGCGGATGGGGCTTGAAGATACATGGTCGCGGAACTCGTCGAAAAGCCCCCGTATTCTGGATGGGGGAACTTGTGGAGTGTAGAGCTGCGAGTCGAAAGCCGAGAATGTGAAGCCCATCACGTTGGTCGTGTCGGCGAAGGAGAATGGAGTGGATGAGGATCCCAGGCGCGCCGGCGTCGTGGGGTCGATGGCCATCCCACCATTGCCTGCATACACTGGGGCAGAATCTGAGTTGTCAGCGGTGAAGTCGAATTCGTCGAAGTCGGTGGGCATGTCGTAGATAACCAAGTCATCGGGGATAGGCGAGTTGTCGTTGTTGTCCCGGTCCGCGGGCATGCTGAAGACAGGTAAGTTGTCGATGTCCAAAACTTCTGAATCTGGCGAAGGCGAGACGGCGGATGGAGCTTCCTCAGTGGGCTGAGCAGGCAACAACGAAAGGGGAGGAAGAGGGGTAATGGAGGCGGGCGCGGGTCGTGGTGGCTGCTTGCTCTTCCCCTTGTCTTTCGGCTTGCTCACGCGCTTTGGTTTTGGACGCTTCTCTGCAGGTTCGGACTCGGCCGTGCCTTCGTCCGACGCCATTCGAAAGAGACCATCGAGGCTGGGGAGGATAGCCTCGACCTTGTCCGACTCTTTCTCGGGCAAAGCTCGGGCGCGACGATCTGCGGATGCTGACCAGAAAGTTAGGATAGGCATGTATTTAACGATGCTGCGACTTACAGAAGCAGCGTTTCAAGAATGCTTGAAAGGGCCGGCTAATCCCTTCGTCGAAGGAGCCGTGTGCGGCCTCGAAGTCGTTGCCAGCAGCGGTTTGGCCAAAACAGACGCTGGAAGAAGTCAGATGACTGCCAGCGTCTAAAATAGGAAATCACGACTTACACTTTCATACTCAACGCCCCATTGAATCTCGGATTTGGGCCCCCGTACACGCTGAAGCCGTACCAGCCCGTCTGGCTGCCGATTGTCTTGTGGACTTTGGCGAACACCTCGGCCGACTCGTCAATCGCGCTGTCAATCGCGTCAATTAGTATGTTACCCCAATAAATGAAGAGAAGACGACACCTACCTCAGGTACTGCGCAGGCGTTCGCTCTTCGCCTGTGCCCTCGCGTGAGACCTTGGATTTTTCCACCACCGCCGCCTTTTCCTCCTCGACCAACTGGTCCAGCTTCGCGGACTCTTCGGGGGTAATCTCGTTGAACAGCGTATTCACCACGCGATTTCGAATGTTCATCCGCTGCTTCCGAGCTTCCTTCATACGCGCGGCACGCTCCTCCGTGCTCTCCTCCTCCAAATCCTCCACGTTCAACGATGTCTGCGCCTCCTTCACCCCGTAAAAGCCCTCTTTTTCCAGAGCCGCGTCGATCCTGGTAGTACAGGCTTTCTGGAAGAGCTCGATGGGGCGATGCACCCGGCTAGTAGATTCTTTGCTGGTAAACAATGTGGTGGCCAATGAGTCGGACGCGTTACGCTGTACCGCACCGATGTCGTTCGTCTTTTTAGAGTGATGGCGAAACCAGTTTACCAGTCGCTACCAATACAATGTGAGTCTGTCGCGTCTATCCCTCACGAAACGCGACTAACCTCCTTCCTCGCCAAAAGGGCTTGCTTCAACTGTACGCTCTGCTCCTCGGACAGACTGGGCGCGTCGCCGTCTTTGGTGAGCCCAGGGAAACCCAAATGCGGCTCCTCGGGGAACTTCAGAAACCAGGCCGCGTACATCTCCGGCCAGAACTTCCATAACTTTTTGTTGGTTTTTGCCGGCAAGTATGCAGCAATTTGCGTCTTGAGAAACTTATGCTCCTCAGGTGTGGTCCAAGACGGCGGCGCCATAGTGTGTAAGTGTGTCGAGGGGCACGCAGGTAGTGGGGAGAAACACGGTGGATCTTTCGAAAAGTGAGATTCTGACACCCAAATACTTCCCCATGCAACACTATTTTTCTTGTTTCACCAGATTTCTTCCAAGTATTGGCATATACTATCCGAAAAAGCTCTAGCAACGTATGTATCCCGCCGGCTGGTTTCTCCAACATCTGCTTCTGGGCACGATATCTACCTCTAAAAGGCAATTCAAGATCCTCAATCTGAACAAGCATGACCGTTTCTAACGCATCAGGTTCTTTGTATTCCATCAGTCAGGCGCTCCGAATTCCACGCAAGCACATGTGCTCGCCTCTTCCTGGTGATCTCGATAATCGGCCCTGCTGTTTATCAAGAGCGCCAGCGCAATCGCAAGTACATTCTACCTTTCTTCCCCCACACAATGACTGATCTCTCCCTCCTCCCTGCCCCGGCGACCGCCGCCTCCAGCCCTCAACAAGAGTTGGACGCGTTGGTCAAACGGGTTTCAGAGCTGTCGCAGATGGCATTGGACATGACCCGTCTCTGCATCGATGTGCAAAGTGCGTATATCGAGTACCGGCAATCCTTATCTCACTCCCCTCCTCGCAGCTGTTGTTCCAGGCGTCGCTTTGTCGCGACAAGCATTCGACATGGCTCGTGTTTGTCTTGATCTGCGGGGTCAGTCGTTACCACAGTGTCTCCCGCTCTATAACTAATCACCTTATCTTAGCCGCTCTTCCCGAGGCGTTCGCGAGGGCCACTGGTGCTGCCTCTGAAGAGGTCGCTCCAATCGCCGCTCCCTGTAAGTCTGACCTTACGGACTTGTATACCTCCAGCTAAAATGATCGATAGTTGATTGGGTCGAGGAGCTCGCTCCTACCCCCAACCAGATGGACTCGTACTATCCTCCTGGTGTGGGCGACGACCTGTCCTGGCACGTCGTCTGCATCGGGCGCGAGCCCGGCCTCTACGCCAGCCCGTATGCTTATTTCTCTCCCTACCAACTTGCCTACTAACACATCTACAGGGAGGAAGCCAACAAGCAGATCCTCGGCGTTCCAAACCAGTTCCGCCAGAAGAAGGATTCGCGCGTCGAGGCGCTCGCTTTCTACCGCCTCCGGTATGACAGCCAGCGCGTCCACAAGATGGTTGCAGTTCCTGTCGCTGCCACCGAGCCCGCCGCCGCTGCCACCACCTAGTCGGTACGTCTCTTCGTCTCTGTCGTCGAAGTTCCCGCACTGATCAAAATTGGTATATTTAGTATTTCTCAAATTCTGTGTGCAGGCTGAGGCCTTCGATCTGTCTTCGATTGTAGTAGCTACATTGTAGTCTGTCAATAAATTCACACTGTTTCTCTCTCTCCAGCGAATGCCCGTTAAAATTAAACTAATTCAATGTGTGAACGACTACAATTTGTGATGAACAAAGTTCCCGGAGTTACATGTACATGCTCGGTAATCTCGTGGCAAACCGGTGGTACATACTACGGCATAGTAGGTCCAACAGAACACGCAACGTTGATCTGCCGAGCTCCAATTGGCATGATTGTCTCGCGTGTGTGTGAATACTCACCGAAGATCCGCTACGGCATGGTAGGTCCAACAGAACGCGCAATGTTAATCTGCCGAGCTCCAGTTAGCAAGATTGTCGTAGGTGATGTGGGTGGATACTTGCCCAAGATAACGCCATCCCTCAAGCCACTCCCGTTGATCCTTGCTTCCCTCATCGCTTGATCCAGCTCGACCCGCCACGCCGTGATGATGATGTGCATGTCGCGATCAACCCCGCCTCCCCCGAGATATGGGCGCAGTCGCCACAGAACCGTGTCCTCTTCGGTCGGCGGAGTCAGTACACCTGAGTTAATGGCAGCAACGTGCCTCAAAGCCCGCTGCACTGAACTCAGGGATTCCACATTCCCTTGCCATCCACTAGCCGGCGATAATGGAACGCGTGCAGACGAACTATTAGATTTTTTTTAGTTAACTCGGCTTTGACATTTTAATGCAATGGATAAACGCACCTGAGAGCACTCAACTGATCAGCCATCCGCAGGATGGAGTCCACTGACGCAGCGCGAAGCGAGAGTGCAGATAAGGCGATACCCGTGGCAAGTGCAGCCAAGGCCTGGCTGGCGATATGTTCGTCGGGGGTGAGAGATGGTGCGGTGCCTCTGGCCACCTCCTCGGATGCCTCCACGGATGGAAAGCGCAGGTTGATATAGCTGCGCGCACGGGTGTCCCAAAACGACGGCTCGTACGATGGAGTCGTGGCGTTGCCTGACTCCGAAGTATTTGCCGGGTTCTTTTCAACGCTGCGAAATCCATGAGCTTTAAGTTTCTTTGGATAGGTTGGGGGACGCACCTGAGTGTCTCAGAAACCCTGCGCGACTCTTTTGAATAAGATGGCTCGTAGTCGCCGTTCTCCACCTCATTCCCGTTGCGACTAAGGCAATCGTCTACCTCGATGTCCGCCGGAGGTTCGCCGTTGCAAGATTCAACCGCCTTGAGCTTCTTGGGAGGATCGCGGCGACGTCTATTGAGTTTTATAGCCGCACTTCGAATGCCGCACCATCAGCCCCGACTCGAGCAATACACAGGCGCCACACCGTTTTTCAGCGACTTGAATGCGGCGGCGCTCTCGAATATCGGGATTCCTACAGGTAATAATGAGTTCAGTATAGTTTGAGGTCAGAGGGTTTTGTACTGCGGCGTACCTTGCATAGTGTTTGGCGGAGGCAATTCTATGATTAAAGGCCTTCTCTGGTGCGGTAAGCCTAGTGCCGTGAGAGTTGTTTGAGTGCTTTGAGCGATCAAGAGGTGTACGCACTTTGGGCGATAGCGGGAATCAGGTTTTGGTATGGTTTTGCGACGAGACTTGCGTTTGGACATGATGGACGGAGTGAAGTCACATTGGTATTACTATGTTTGGACTTCTCTCTTACCACCTGCGACAACTATCGGTCAAATTGTTTCTTCCACAAACCCCCTACCTCCTCAAATCTTATACCACCTCGCTCGGAGCTTCCGGGGGAGTCGTTTTCTTGACTATTCGGAGTCCAACGGCGCACTCACGCTTTCGCAAAGGTCTGTACAGTTTGTTCCTGATACTTGGCCCCCATTATTTCTATAGTCCCAACACTTTTTAGGATTCTTTTCTTGATTTCCCGACGATCCCTCGATGCTGTTTTTCTTGGGAATCGTTTATGCGCCTCGTTAACGCGTACGAACCCTGTGGTAGACCCAGTGAGTTATCGTCCAACTCAGCTATAAGACAGATCTCATTGACACCCAGTCTTGTTCGGACGATCTTTCGGACCAGCTACGAAATGTCTCTACTCTCAGAAAAAGGCCTGGTGCGACCGCATTCCGCCGCTATGTATATTCCTGATTTTCGGCCCCCTAGTTATACATTATTTTTACCTTCTATGTCTTCCTCAAGTAAATACAAGACATTTGTTCCTTGCGGATTTTCAAGTTCTTCTTCTGCTCGACTACACCGCGCCCGACAGTCTTCGGTCGATTGCCCGAAATAGCAGCATGATGGCTGTGCAGCCACCTTAAAGCCTCTCTCGGCACGCGGTGATGGGCTAAAATTTTCACTTTCTTCCCTCACCACCGCCTCCAGACCCACCAGGTGAGCTGCCTGTATTCTGGGCACTACTCTGCCCCCGCAGGCTTGCTGGTTTTTGTACGCGGAGTCTCACCCTTAGGCACCCGGCAACTCCAGTTGAGCTTGGGGGTGTCTTAGTCGCCCAGACTGTGCCACTCATTCATCCAAGTTGCTGACATGCTTTATCTAGGCCCCCGGCGCGTGCGCCGGCGCGTGCGCGATGAAGCGTACGCGCGAGACGCGTAGTGGCGCGGAGTTCTCTCCGTGGATGCCCTGGGACCCCGATCCGGAAGATATCGACACACGCTCTTTTGAAATTATCCGTACCAAGATCTCTATCAACTCTTTGCTTGAGAAGGCCATCGCAGAAGCCGACCAGCGTGCTTGCGACCTCGACGACGCCACCATCGAGGCCACCGACGCCACTGATCACGATGAGTGGGAGGAGGAGGCTTTGGACAGTTCTTCACGTCCATTGTCTCCTCTCTCCAGCCACAGCTCCTCCTCAACGCAATCTTCCGGATCTCCCTCTCGGTCCGTATCTCCCGTTGCCTCTGGTCACCCACGTCAGCCTCCGACCCAACCATCTTCTGTTTCCTCGAGTCACCCACGCGAGGCTCCGACCCACACATTTCCCACTGCCTCTAGTCACCCACGCCAGCCCCCGACTCACCCTCTGCCCTCCCAGTCCACGGTTTCCCCTGAAGGCGCAGAAAAGGCCCGCCAACGCATTCGGTCGGCTGAACGTCGGGCTCGTAAACGCCAGGCCCATGCGCAGACGCCGTACGAGCGTCGACAACCTACCCGGTCCCAGAAGCACCGCGAGCAGACCCCCGTGCACACCGCCTTCGATCTTGAGAGTGCGCCATGCTCTTCGGGCGGTTCCTGGCTTGGGCGACATTCCAAGGAGCAGGAGGGCCGGATGTTTCAATTGTCAGAGCTGATCGAGGAGGGATGCGAGGTCATTGAGTGGAATGGGCGGTACGTGACACATTTTAGAACCTCCACCGCGTTTTTTACTCACATCGTTACAGCGATCCGAAACTCATAGTTGATGCTGAGGGCCGCATCATCGCGATACTCCTCGGGGCACCGGAGGACCGTGACTGGGATAATGTCGTCAACGAAGCCGCGAAGGCCATGGCTCGTGCTCGGCGGCGTGCTCGTCAACATGGCTGGTATCCTTCTCCTCACCGCCGTGGCCTCTATCTTCCCCTCTCAACGGGCGTTTCTTTTGGGGGGGGTCAAAAGGTATTGTGCTCTGTCCCAACTCGAATGTGACTGACACTCGTATCGCAGCGCCCAGGCAACCTGGTTAACCGCTGCCTTTACCGACGTCTCATTCGCAGCTTGCTACGCAACAAAGCCATCCAACGCCTGGCTGGTTTTCAGTCCAGTGAGTTCACAGCTATCTTCACGGTTGATATGGCTGACTAAATGATCTAAGGTGGCCTCGCAATGTTTGCACCCAAGCTGTACCGGTATTACCGCCGCATCCTCAAGCTACTCTTCAAGCAAAGTCCCCACCTCGTGCATAACTTTCGCAATTCGATCTTCCCCGCCGCGACTTTCAACTGTGGGCCTGACGCAGTTACCTTTGACCACCTGGACTTCCTCAATCTCGCACATGGTCTTTGTGCCATCACCTGCACTGGGAAATTCGATCACACTATCGGCGGCCAAATTCACTTCCGGCAACTTCGTCTCGTCATCCAGTGCCCCAGCGGCGCATCCCTCCTTATTCCGTCCGGCTGCCTTCGCCACGGCAACACCCCCATACAGCCTGGCGAAACTCGGCACTCTATGACCCAGTACGCCGCAGGGGGACTGTTCCGATGGGTTACATACGGCTTTCGGTCCGCCAAGTCGCTGCTGGCCCAACCTGGCGGGAGGGAAGCACGCGATGCGTTTGATGGAACCCCGGGCTCCAGGTGGAGATGGGCACTGGATCTTTTTTCCAGATACGACGAGCTTGCCGCAGATCGGGCGGGAACACTGCCTGCATAGCTCCGCCTCCCTCACTATCCTTACGATACTTGCTTTTGAGTTGCTCTCTGATTGCTTTTTAGTTGTTTTTTAGTTGCTATCGTATTACTCTCTCAATGAATTCGTTCTAGCATCACATTTCAATGGGATCGCGCCGAAATATGTTCTCTGGAAACAAATCGAAGCCGAGTGTGATGTTGACAATGAGCCAACAGAGCAGGTACGTTTTAAAATGATTGAATAAATACCGCTATCGAGATTGCCCGAGTCTTCACCACAATGCCTGAAGCCAGCACTCAAACAGATGCGACCCTCATTGATACTATGGAGCGCGATTTCAAGCAAGGTATGTTTGTTTGTCTCATTTGAGACGACAGCTAAATACTTACAAAAAACCTAGAGGCGATCAATTATCTCGAGGGGCGTAACACAGGTCCTCCGAGCGCTGAGATGTTGCGGTGGTTGGGCGAAAATCTTGTCCCCGCATCCGTGCTGGCGACAAAAATGGCACCGTTGAAGGATCTGACGGGGAGGGAGAAGGCGGAGATGGATCTGAGGAGGGAGAAGACAGAGATGGATCTGACAGCGAGGGAGAAGACGGAGATGGCAGAGTTGAGGAAGACACGCGTTGCTGAGCTTCTGCGAATGCGCACGGCAACCGACAAGAGGGTCCTTTATGCGCTCAATCCATGGCTCAGACCGTAGAATTTGGAGTAGATAGTACTGAGGTGGAATCCATATATTGGCAACAGTGTACAGATTTTGCGAGAGAAGTGAGGGCCGTGTATAGAGGTTTTCATAGGCAGGTAAGTAGACAATCTTAAGCGTCGCCGTTGAAGATCGACGTGCACGAAATTTCTTCCACGCCACGTGACTGTCCACGAAATTTCCTCCGAGGTCCACGCCACATGACTTGCGCTCTTCTCAACTCAGCCTCACCATGGATCCGTCGACTAGGGTGGGTGTACGCTCTTGGACAAGCGCCAACTAACGGTCATTAGGATCTTGTCTTTCAAACCATTCGCGATCTCGAATTTGCTCCTGCCCCGAAGAAGCCCGCGCAGTGCGCGCAGTGCGCGCGCACCGAACCCATCCTACGCTGCCTCTATTGCTTCGACGCGCAGTTTCTCTGCACTCCGTGCATGGTCACTGGGCATGCTCAAAACCCTTTGCATCGAATTGAGGTTTGCCTTGTTAATTATTCCGTTCTGATAGTATTCTACTAATCACTGACAGATGTGGGCGAACACTGGATTAGAAGGTGTGACCCTCAAGACTGCTGGACTACGCATACAGCTAGGCCATCGCCTAGACGACCTCTGTCCGCAGCGTATCCCCGACAACGACTTTGTTATTATCGACACCGATGGCTTACATGAGGTCGCCATCGACTACTGTGGCTGCGAACCCCACCGCTCGCGTGGGAGCCAGCTGCGCGACGCCCGCTTTTACCCATCCGGTGATACTTTGCCCCGGACCGCCGTCGCGTTCACGATGGCCCAGCTGTTGGATAAGGGTGTCGTGCCCATCACAATGCGCGTCCGCCGCACCAGGAGGGGTTAGTATATCTCAAATATGATAGATCTTGCTGCACGCTCCGCGTAGAACATCAAAGTAGCTTGTGATACGCATGGAAACTTCCAACCGGTGTGTTTCGTGGTTTTTTTCTTCGTTTTGTTTAAGCCTGATGGGGACGGATTGAAACACATGTCTCGCTGCCTAGAAAACCCGGGCGTTTGTCGGGTGTTTGCCCGATAAACGCGTCCCACACGCTCATCGTCAATGCCCATCAAAAAACCTCTCCAAAGGGGCGTCGATGACACTGGGCCCCCCATCGTTCATACTGACGGGGAGGCTCCGGAGCGCGCATGGGCAGAGGCAAACCCTATTATGGGTAGCCAGAGACAGATGGGGCCCGGCGCCCGGCATAAGCAGGTACGAGGGGTGATTGTTTCCGTGGACTCTGCTAACAATCCACTACAGCTCGACCCGACCAAAGATACTGACGAAACCCATGCCGACTATGAGTGGCTCCCCGGTCTAGATTTGGCATATCAACAGTATCTCGACACTCTCAAAACCGCTGAGTAAGTCTCGAGTTTTTTTGGATGAATCAGTCCACTGATGCTCCTTTAAGAATTGTTGTCGCCGATGCGTCTGAAGACTCCATGTGGGTAGTAGCGCCATTCTTGCGTGCCCTTCTGAAATCACCCCAGGGACCTCGGCTACATTGAAATTGACGATGAAGACGACATCCGGGAGCCGTGGGTGATCAATATCGACAGGCCGTACAGGTATGCTGCCCTGCTGCAGTTTGCTGAGCTTGTATCTCTAACCGCGATGCAGCGCTGGCTCTGCTGAGGAGAAGCAGATGCAACTTTTGACCGACGTCTGTTGGCCTCGGACGGGAAGTGACGCAGTCGGTGCGGGGAGTCACACGGTCGGCAGTCGCTTCAAAGTCGGTGTCCCACTTGAGCCGTATCGGTGCGTGCATCGTGCCTTTTGAGCGAGCGTTTGCTAATCGTCACATCTTTAGGTTTCTGGACGAACGCACTGATCCTCAGGAGTTTACGCTCCTTGAGGGAATTCATATGCGGTACGTTTTAAATCTCTCAATGTGTGCACCCGCTAACATTCATATTAGATTAAGTTGCCCCATAGAGGAGTTTGAGAGAGTAGCACAATTCCTTGACTCAAATTAGCATCATTGTCGTATGAATAAAATGGATTCCATTCGTGTTATTGTACGAGGATGTGATCAAACTGTAAGTAGTACAAAAAACAATGAGGGAGTACTACAATTTGGAGCGCACACGGCGGGTACGGAACTCGTCCTCCTCGATGGGCTCGAGCTCGGGGATCTCATCCAATTCTTCTTGAGAATGTGTCGGTGCATCGGCGAAGTGAGATAGGGGACCCAAGCGAAAGCAGGCGTCATATGAGATGAAGAGCGCGGGGCTGAAAAAGGATCAGAACGCTGGAGCAAGACCAAATGGAGACATACTAATGAGAAAGAAAAATCCAGTCCATATTCTGCCAGCGTTCACCGGTTTGGAGGTCAGAAATTGGATTTGGTTTGCCTGGAAGAAAAAACTTGAGAGATGGATTGGATGTTGGGCATACACGTACCTTGCATGGGAGTCAGAGAGAAGATTGATTTTGCGATCATTGTTGCGATAGATGATGTGTTGCACGTGTGCAAAGTTGGTGATTTTCATCACTCTCAACCAACTGTCACGCATCTGCGCCGAGTGCGTGCTACGTGCACTCGGCGCAATCCTAGCCTTCATCTTTTCCACTCTGCTCGTTCTACTTGGATGGCCAAGCGCAAAACTGTGGCAACTCACTATGATTTCGCCTCTGACGACTCTGGCGACGAAGCACCCCTACCTACGGCATCCTCTGCGACATCTTCACAGCCAGCGCCCCGGCCACGCACACAGCTGACGCAAATGTTGCGGGAGACGACGCATGTGCGTTTCGATGGCTCTACATGCCACGCAGCCCAGTTTCTGGCCGTCCCAGGCTCGCCATCCAAAACCGGGAGCACAGGACTCCTGAAGCCGGATGAATCGGCTTTTGATCCAGGGCCGCTATTCGAGCAGGAGGGCGGCCGAGACTCGGATCCGGAGTCTGAGGAGGAGGAGGAGGATGGACCCCGCGCTCTGCGCGATTCGGTATGTGCGCCTGGATGTCGCAAGAAAGTTTAATAACCCAACGCGCAGGATGACCCACTTCGTCAGTGGGTGGAAAATAATCGCGAGGAGTTTCTGAACATCCTGCTGTTCCTGGACGGGCGGGGTGACCACCGCACGTATGCAGTCTGCGCGAGCTGCCGCATCGGAAAGGCAGAATATCGCTGCGACCGCTGCATGTCAGGGGGCGAGCTGCTCTGCCAAGATTGCGTAGTCAAGGAGCACACGAAGCTCCCTCTGCATGTCGTCCAGGTATCTCGTCTTTATCTATTCTTTTGACATTGACTAATGCGTCATTTGGTCCTCAAGTACTGGAATGGCCAACACTTCCAGGATAAGGCGCTCATGGAGCTCGGCCTTCGAATCCAGCTGGGCCACTGGGTAGGGCGCAACAACCGATGCAGCCTGCCCGAGCCAGCGCCGGGCAAGGCATTTGTTATCGTCGGCGACCACGGCGTGCATCGAGTGGCGCTCGACTTTTGTGGATGCGGAAAAGGGGGCTCGCACGCAAACCAGCTACTTCGTGCGAGGCTGTATCCCGCGACGGTAGTGCACCCACGTACAGCTGCGACATTCGATGAGCTGGACCACTTCCAGCTCATGAATTTTGAAACAAAGTGTTCGGCATACGAGTATTACCACGGCCTCGCTCGAGTCGCTGATAATACAGGTTTGAGGAAGCTGCCGGTACGTCGGATTTTAAGGAGCGGCTATTTGATGCTGACATCCTTCCAGGATAGATACCACGAGTTTCGCCGAATGACCCGCGAATGGAACAATCTGCACATGCTGAAGCGTGCCGGGAGAGGGCATGATCCAATTGGAATCGATGGGACCGCACCCGGCGAGTGCGCGCTCCTTTGCCCAGCTTGTCCGCATCCTGGGAAGAACATACCGGCCAATTGGAGGGAGGAGCCCGAGGAGAGGCAGTAAGGGTACCGTCAGAGATGATAAGCCCATTGCTAACGCATTCACAGGTTTTTGTACGCACTCTTCCTTGCGATCGACGCCAACTTCCGACTGAAGCGCAAGGATGTATCAACGGAGGAGAAGGATCCGGGACTCGGGGATGGATGGTCGTTTTACTGTGAGGTTGTGCGCTACATGGAGCACGTCGCAAAGCATTGGGACAAGCCGCAGGAGGTGCGCCCACCCACCTATACTATACATCTAATGCTCGGAACTAATGAGCTGAACCAGCGCAGCACCTGCGTCTCACATGACGCCGTGGATAAGCCAGACCGCGAAGCTCGGGGCACAGCGTCGTCAGGGATCGGCGCCGTCGATTGTGCACGCCACAATATGAAGCGTCCTTTGGCAGTGGGAGATTTACAATTCGGTGAAAGGTAGGTTCTCGATTTTGGACGCGAGCGGTGCTAATTAGAATACAGATACATAAATATGGACTACATGTTTTTCAGAAGCATTGCCGGTACCGACCTCGTCCGGTTTTTCGTCTCGTACGACATCGCGTGCCAATGGCACATCAACATCATGAATCGGATGGCCAGCTACGAGGCGGAGCTCCAGATCGTGGACGACAAGAAGTTCCTCGTGTTCCTGGTCCCGAAGTTCCATCTCCCTGCGCACATCGAGGAGTGCAATCTCAAATTCTCATTCAATCTGACGCCCGAAGTGGGGCAGACAGACGGCGAGGCGCCGGAGCGTGGATGGGCGAACGCCAACCCTCTGGCAGGCTCCACAAAGGAGATGGGCCCGGGCGCACGCCGCGATATGCTAAACGAGCACTTCAACGACTGGAACTGGAAAAAGATTGTCGCCCTTGGTAAGTCGTGTACCTGCTCCCTGGGAAGCATGCTTACCGTGGTATGAAGGGCGAACGATGTACAGGAAGACAACAGCGGCGGTGCCCGAGATGGTAGCGACGAAGGTGGCGCTGGAGGATATGGAGAACTCGTTGCGTGCGGCAGCCGATGAGGAGAAAATAGACGCGGTGGACGTGTGGACGAAAATGGCTCAGCTTTGGGAGAAGGACGCAGAGCAGCCGAACCCATTTGAGACCGTCGAGAAGGACGACCATTTGGCGAAGGTCAGGCGTGAACTGGCACAGGAGGCGGCGGCAAGGGCGGCAGACGGAGAGGAGGAGGAAGGCGATGTGTTTGAGGGGATGCATGTGACGGAGATGGTATCGGTGGGCCTGCAGCTGGAGGAGAATCAGTAAGTGGACTTTCGAAACGTTGTTGAGGCTTAATTACTGACGTGAAGAACAGAAGAACGCTGGGCTTTGACATGGCGGCAATGGGCCAGCACCCAACCGACGACCAGCAGAGGAAGATGATCGAGCGCACGAGCAAGTTACGGCGCAAGATCGAGTCCTGGATCGATCATCAGCAGGGGTTCGTCCCCCGCGTTAGCTGGCTCCGACGCAGAGAGGATGCCGCCCGAGCACGCGCCGCTCGCAGTCAGGTAGTGCCGGGCGTAAAGGTCCAAGAGATCAAGCTGTGGCTGCCATCTGTCATGATGAGGGTGCCAGGGGCTTTGCGAAAGGTCGAATCGACATGGTGCCCTCAAGACCTGCAGCAGTACGAGTACCGGCTGCGCGTTGGCCAAGCAAACGAATCGCTTCACGACATCCGACGGGGGCTGCTTGTGCGTGCCCATATGTACAAGTACAAGGACAAGAACACCTTCGGCGTCAAGCGGAATATGCGGTCAAACGACAAAATCGACGCCTTGGACGACCTCATCCGACGCGCAGCAGCTCAATACCGTGCAGCGCGCGTGGCCCTCGTGTCCCTGGGGAAAGCGTTGGAGGAGAACGCGTGGGCGGTGACGCTGAAGGAGTTGAAGGAGGAGGACCTTCGCGCAAGGCCCGTCTCCACCTTGGGCGATCCGACGAGGCAGAGGAAGACGAAGGGCGGGAAGAAGACGAAGAAGCCGAGGCAGCCCAGGAAGAAGCGGAAGAAGTTACCGATGTCTTGGATCTGGATCGTGCAGAAGAAATCGGCGCCAGGGGAGAAGCAGTCCTTGAACGAAGGTAAGATCCTGTATGATGTTCGGGAGAGGCGTGCAGCTGACGATCGTGCGGTAGCGCTTCGGATCGAATGGGCCAAGACGCGCGCAAGAGCCATGCGATGGACAGAGGAGGTGGACCTCCTCGAGGAGGAGATGCGGCGGATCTCGGAGTTCTTGACGTGGCGGTCAAACTGGTGGAGGGACTGCGTGGGTCAGCGCGGCCTCGAGGATGGTGCCCAGAGGGAGGGGGAGGCCGCGTATGCGCTGAGGCAAGCTGCCTTGCTCAGCGAGCTCCGCGACTCTTTTCTCGTGAAGTGGGGCACGCTTCCGGACCTGATCCGAAGGGGACGGGCAGGCGAGGGCTTCGAAAGGGACGAGTGGGTGGATACAGAAGACGACTCGGGGGATGAGGGCGAAGACGAAGGGAGCGAAAGCGGAGCAGGCTCTGAGGCTGACCCTGTTCCGGATTCGGCGGGTCGCCCCGTCAGAACGACGTATCTGGACATTTAAGTGTACTTTGATCATTGTTTCATGACTTGCATACTGCTAGGACATTGTAGTCTATTGGCTAATTTTTTTACATCTTTTCTGTAATTTAATTCTTTGTGTCGTGCTCATCGTGGCCGACGACGTCGAGAACACAGTCGACGTCGTGTACCGAATTGGGACGCTGAGATAATCAGAGTTTATATATAGCCACATCCGTGCTCGTCGTGGCCCACAGCGACAACGGTGGGTAGCTTGCTGGGGAAGCACATCGCTCAGGTGATGTATCAAGCAGGTAGGCCACGAGCGAATTCTATACATCACTGATCATCGACAATTGACGAAGGGTGATGTATCACTGCCCCAGGCTGTAGTGGGTCGACGACTTATCCTTTTTGCCCTGTTTGGGAACCGGTGTTGCAACGTTGCGCTTGAAGGGTGTAGGTTTCATCCCGAGCTCGATGGAGGCTCGGTAAATCAGCCTAACCCAGTCGCAGATCACCGGATACGCCCTTTGCACGACTCCCATCTGAATACCGTACCTATCAGCAGCCTTCCACGGAGATGCAGTCTTGATGACGTTGTCAATCTCCGTGTCAGTAACATCTGCCATGGGCCGTTCACTGTTGATCGGGATAGTGTTGGCGAGCGTGCGTGGGTCATCTGATGGAACAGGAACTGGTGGTTCAGATGTGTAGACGGGGGCAGGCAAAGAATCTTGCCTGTCCGCCGGAGGCGGAGATCCACCGAGAGGCTCTGCCTCCATGTGGACCCCCCCTCGCTTTCTCCGGGCGCCGTTACCATCTAGGTCTACGCGCGGGACCGGGGTCACATCTGGGGACAGAAAATCGGAGGCCGGGTCCTCTAGGGAAACTTCGAGGGTGGAGGATCCAAACCAAGCACGACCAAGACATTGCCCACGTTCAATGTGAGAAAGGGCAATTTCGCCGGAGATAGGGTCGCAGATGGACGGGAATACCGCGGATCTTCGGGCCTTTAAACGGTTGAGAGCCTTGTAGACGTCGATCCGCTCCAGCTCCTGGACGTAGAGAGCCCATGCTTCCTGTTTAGCCTGGGAGATAGCTCTGTAAAAGTCACGACGAGCTTCAAGCCATGCAACCCGAGCCGATGGAGTGAGATATTTCTGGTAGAACCTCCGGGCACGAGAGCAGCTGCTGTAGATTGTTACCGGGCGATGACAGTTTCGTTCCGATATCCTTCACCTCCTTGAGGCTGGCATGTGATCTGATTTAAATTTTTTTTCCCGACAACAACAGTGACGCTTACAGAGCGCATTGAGCCAGTGGAAAGCTTCTCAAGAAATGGACAGGTGTTATCTGCAAGGAGGTGAGTTTAAGGAATCCAGTGTAATGTCGGAATTAAATCGAACCTCATCATTGTCGAAGGATTCATTGTGCACGCCCTCTGCCACGCGTGCGGCAAAAGGCACCATAGCCCGTCCCTCGACTACCCCCCTCTCTCTCTCATTGATGCCTTCGGCGGCAGCGGGAACCGATTTCATAGGCAAATTCATAGGTAGTTGAGCAAGATTTGAGGGGAAGTATGGAATTACTACGCTCAGTTGTTTTTAAACTAGAGGAACATCCGGATTTGGGCTCGCACCCTAAATCCGTTGGGAGGAGGTGTATCATATAAAACCCGTCTTTCAAATGGGGTTAACGGCGCTTCTTTACTCCGTTTGGAAGCGGCGTGGTCGTTCCGAAAGATCCTGCAACTTCAAGGACAACCAGCGACAACCCCAGAGGTTTGGTATTCTTCAGAAAACGGGCCACACGTTAGCCGGATTCCGATGTCGCGTTGAAGAAGCGGGCTTATATATATGCCATCACGTGAGCATGTCAATGAATTATGACGCGTCCGTTCTGCGCCACGACGCGTTTGATAATCAGCGGATCAAAAATATCCTCCCCAAAGCGGTAATCCCGCATACACCACATTCGCTGTGGCAGGCGTTGGTCGCGCTCGCCGCGTTCTGTTAGACCATGCGCTTTGTAATGAAATAATCCCCACAGTGTACTCGTATTAGTTTCTTTGTCTGAATGACCTCCACGAAAGGGGTATAAGATATGACATGGGAGGCGCCCAAAATCTTGCTTGGTGTTGAGACTGCGGCATGCCTCCCCGTCGCTCTGATGATACCTCATGAGAAGCCAGCCTCATAATGTAACCGCCGCACAACGTGCAAAGTCCATCCATATGTTTCAGGTGCCTCCTTAGTTCAGCGGTTACGCCGACCTCATCAATACGTCGGGAGGTTACGGGTTCGAGTAGGCAGGCCCTAGCATACGGTTCTGGCAGGTCTGGAAGGTCCTTGATCATGGACAGGAATCGTAGATCTGCCGGAGCCTCGGCGGGGTGCACCAGAGTACCAACCCAGTACAATGACGTTGAGTTTAATTTCGAACCAGACCGCGAAATACTCACCCCATCAGGCAGTCTTTTTTTGGCTTATCTTTCTTCCATTTCATTCACACATATTAACCTGGTTGCGCAGAAGCCATATGAGCTATCTGATGGCTTTTTTGCTGTGCGCACTGAATAGCTTTTCGTCCCGGTGGCCCGGGATGCAGTTATCATGTTGAGTTCACTCAGGTGCCCTATGAACATATGCTGCTACCGTCGCCCCCCTTGGCACATCTCTCAGACACGATGATCCAATTTATATCCAAAAATTGCGGGTTTCGACTGTTTCATAAATTGAGGCGTGACGACTTGAATAAGGCCATCATAGAGCGAGATATGAGTGTCTGCTACGATCCACATCACACCTGAGTGAAAATATCGGAGGTCATCGAAAGCCATATGAGTCAAATTGCGCACCGCGCAAAAGCCATCTGATGGCTCATACGGCTTCATCGCAAACTCTCGTTCAAAAATAAAATGCTAATCGCAAAAGAAGCTTTTTGCAATCGCGAAATCGTATAAGCTCCACACCGCGCAACTAAGGGAATTCTGAGCACTGTCACTTTCTGGAGAAAGTTGCTGAACCCGGGGATTGTATTTCGGATGAAGGATTTGAATAAAGTGGGCCGCCGTCGAGTAACACCGATTCTTTGAGATATCATGTTGGATTATAGTTACGTATTGGTGGTGTCTACGGTGCCCACTGTCTTGCATTCCATCACATTTGGAATCGTAGCCTCTCTTGGTTCAAGAGTATCGTATCTGTCATTTACACTGTCATGAAGCCACCCGCTTCGCAAACTTGCTCCGCATTCTTATTTGCCTCCCATATCTCCAAAACAACCACGGTCTAGAAATGAGGGTTGGATATCGCTCGAATCACAGACATGTGGAGTGTTGCGACTTACGACGGGCAGCCGATTACAATGGCGCAGACGGCGAGAATGGTGTCGCCTTTCCCATACCCAAGCTTCTGGTACATTGCTTCAGCGAAGAGCGGGAATCCAAATCCGCACAGCGATCGAAGACACGACGCTGCAGCGAGGGCTAATAAAACACCGAATGTTATAAAGAAACTGCGTGTGGAACAAGTGCATGTTGAGGAACGCACCAGAAGCGGCGTACAGCGCGAATGCATCGACTAAATAGATCTGGATGGACTGGAAGTTGAGAATAATACCCGCGCCGACGAGCGCAACACCCTGGATGTGAAGGTACAATCAGTCACTTGAAACACCATCAATCTAGCAGAAAGCGAATTTACGATGTCTGGCACGATCCAATGGACCTTGGCTTGTACAGCCCAGCCCGTTATCAAGAGTCCCGCGGGCAGAAATATGGTGCCAGGAACCATGGAAGCTAGGTGAAGAGCATCAGCCGACGTACTAAGCATAAAGCAGGGAATACACCAACGGAGACGATATTCGGGTTGCCCCGCGCCGCCGTTCTTTTCTTTGAGATACTTGTAAATGAGATCCATTAGGCGGGCGTTTATTTGCGAAGCGCCCGTTACGCCGACACCGAGAGCGAGATAGTTGAGTCCGGAGATACCTACACTCTCACCGTATGTCCCTTGAAACATGAGAGGCATCGAGGTGAGGTAAACTGTCATGAACAGTCAATGCAGGGAGATAGACGATACGGATGGGCACACGATAGAAGACCCCGTAGATAAATGCCATGTAAATCCCCAATAACTGGACGATTGGTTCGTGGTAGAAGAGGATGAAGGGACGGGTGAGTGCGGTTTTTATGATACGCTGCCACCTGGATAAAAGATACATTCAGAAATGAAATTTCTAGACAGTCCATTCAAACTCACGTTCGATCTTCACTCGCAAACTTCGACCGAACACGTCGCACCGGACCTTTTTCTGCATCCATAGACTGTCTGATTCGATTCGCTTTTTGTTCGAGTAAAAACGGAGCATAGGCTATGAAACCATCAGTACCGAAACAGCGGGACAGAATCTGGACAAACATTCTCGAAGATATAGAATCCCCAGTATTTGAACGCCGACATCAACTATGGTCGTTGACCAAAACTGACGAAAGTTAGCCCGCCCCATGGCAAATTTATTGAGCAAACTTACCACCCATCTCCAGGTTGATTTCTGTGCGATGAAAGCGCCGCAAAGGGGACCTACCACTGGTCCTAGAAGAGGAGCCATAGAGTATATGGCGATGGCCTGGCCACGCTCCTCGGCATCCCAGATATCTCCAAGAACACCACCTCCGATCTAATCAAACATTAGATGCTTGCAAGATGAGACGTGGTACTGGCGTACCGCCAACGGTGCACTTCCTCCCAAGCCGGCCAGAAACCTAAACCCCAACAATTGGCCGGTGTTCTGCGCAAATCCGCACCCTAGATTCCAAACCAGATACCACAGGTTTGCGCCTTGAATGATGCGATTTCTTCCCTAATCCTCGAGATGAGATGTACGAATATTCGGCAATTGCAAAGGAGACTGACGAATATTTCTGACATGGGACCCAAGAACTGTTGATACCCATGTCAGCCCTCCCTGTCCAAAATATTAAATAAGAAAAAGAGTCGTACGAGCGGGCCGATGGCTAGCACGAGACTCAGTCCAATGTCATGAGGAAGCAAAATAAACGGCCTCACCGTATGCCAGAACAAAGATACTTGTAAATAATGCGATTACAACGTCATTAGTGATGCCAAAGTGCTCCGCTACTTGTGTACTTGCGGGCGCGATCATGCTCGACGACACAGGTGATATCAACGTGAATGAGGAGACCACCAGAGTAGCGGCCCATTTCTTCTTTCGACTCCAACTAGCCAAGATAAACCGATCAGCGGGAACAAAGATGGATTAGTACAAACTCACTTTTTAGGATTCAACGGATCATCTGGCCCATCCCAGTCGACGATAATGTCATCGTCGGATTTCTCATTCACGACGTCTACATTTGCGATTGTTGGCGCCGGTGATTCTTTTCGTTCTGGCTTAGACGCCATGATGGTGAAGAGAGAAGAGCGCTTTATATATGTGCCCTCGGAAGTCCTGGTAATACGGCTCATTACCGCCTCGTGTCATAGAGCTTATCCTGGGATTTGTCCGTGATCGGATTGTGGGGTTGTTGAAAAGTTAAAACCCGATAAAGCCGATGCTTCGAGTCCAAGTTTCATCAAAATTATCTATGCAGACGCAAACTGCCTGGTAGAACGGGGACGAATACTTCGTTGCATAATTCAAGGAATAATATGAATGTTGTGTATGTTAGTAAAAAAAGAATTTCAAACATGCTTCGTCCGACTCTCCGATTCAGGTTACCGGTCGTCACGAGTCTCAAAGGATCCCAAAGGATATATTCACAAGCTTATGCAGCAGTTCCAGTCTCGGATCCTCTTCCGAAATCCCAATCTGCAGATCTGGGTTCCCGATCTGGGTTCCCGATGTACTGTGCGACTCGAAGGTTATGCATATATGGTTGGCTATTGCCACTGGTGGGCTACTTCCACTGAAATTTCGATGCAGCGAGTTAAAATCGCCATCTATGTCTCACCGGTACGACAGCATACCGACGCACATGCCATCCCGCATCGCCGCAGAGTAGCAATGGGGCGCCGCACGCCGCACGGGCCGCACCTACGATGACTGCGCCTTCATGACGACTGGTTTGCACGGCCGATAGTATACGCGGAAACTCGCGGCGTCAACGGGTGAATTATTGAACAGATAATTATAAGAAATCCGGTTTCTCAAATCTTACCCAACACCCAGGTTTCTGGACAAGCCTTAGTGCTGCCGGCCTCGGCAAATGGTGATGCCGGTCGGTGCCGAATTTAGAAAGTTTCGGTTCAAGTTCAAAAGATAAAAAGAGTTCTCTCGCCACAAGAGTTGCACAAGAGATTACATAATTGAATGGCATACAGCCCCTCAGAACAGTGTGGGCAAGTGCCTGCCTCAGCACAGACCACGGGCTCACTTTCAAGAGAACTATATAGCTACATTCAATTCAATATTGTTGAATCTAGTATTGTTCACCCTGCTGGGTGACAGATTCTACATGGCAGAGTATTCCAAGGGTGGGTGGACCTTTACATAAAAACTGAGACCCAGTGCTTCCAGAAAATCTCAGTGCAAACCATGCTGCATTAAAAAAATGTAGGAAACATTGACAAATCAATGCTCCCTTTCAACTCCCAGTGCATGGCATGTTTAAAAAGCTGGGGCAACAGCCCATTTAACATATAGGAATTTTACTGACTTTTCAGCTGCCTTGGACTCTTGAAGGCTGCAACATTGGGATTTAAACTCCGACTGCCGGAGGTGTTTGCCGCGACGGCGTTCTTCTTGGAACTTCTCCTCTCTTTCCAAAAATGCAAGAGTTTCTCTGAGAAACCGATTGATCATGACCGAGCCTCGGTCATCGCGTTCTGACGGTTTTGTTCACAAGGCCGATCATACAATGGCAATCATCAACAACGCGTCAACGAGTGAATTATTGAACTTGATGATGTGACCGGTGAGAAGTATTTCAGTCAACATGTTCGTCTTCATGGCCATTCGGCTGGCAGACCTAGACTGAACTTTAAAACATCGAACAACATCTGGAAAACGGGGTCATACTTTATAGTGCTTGAGAGTACTCCATAGCACCATAGTACTCATAGCTACATCCCCTCTATGCAGCACTATGCAGCACTGCATAGTGGCCCCTGGTATGACTACGGCAGGACTATGGAAGCACTATGGAGTACTATGCAGTGCAGGCCAGCCGCATCTATTGGGCTCTTCTGCTTGCTAACCCGCGCTCAACCAGCAATAATGAGGATAAAATTGTTATATTGAATGTTAAATATGTAAACAGGACTCGTAAACGACCTTCCAGACCCTCACCCTCACCGTTCCCTGTACCAAATGACCTGGCGTCCACGTTGAGATCATTGCGCCGCAATTGACCTTTGCCTGGCATGAGAATGCGCCGGAACGAGCCCAGGATTAATCACATACCTGGACAAAACTGGACAAGTCACGACGCAACACCGGCATCCACTCGTGGAGGAAGAGAGCCATCGGCAGTCTGCGAGGGAAATTAACGGTGCGATTTAGAAACGAGGGTTTGCACGTACCGTCGCGGGGTGGTGTGTGGCGCTGCCGCCTCGGCATCAATACACTAGAAGCTAGCCTCCAGTGGATATCGATCTCAATGGAATGGTGGGTAAGCTGGATGATGAGCGCTACGTGGGACATACCAGGTGACCCCCTCACAAAGTCATCTAGTGAGCACACATGGCAATCCGGGAGCGGGCGCTGGGATCGCATGAGCACAATGCAGAAAAACAAGGAGAGAAAAAACGCACTAGCGATACACAAAATATTCGCGCATGCAAGCACAAACTATCAGTGGCAAATCGAAACTGGGACCGCAATGGGTGGGCGGGAAACTAGAAAATCCGAGGTGAAAAATGGGACGCGAAGTCATGAACGGCTCACCTCTTGAGAACAATCTCCCCTGTGCACATCCACGCCACATACACATCGCCCTCTTCGCAAGCTCCACTGTGCTCCCAGTTCCCACTCTCACGCGAGCGAGCGGGCGAGCGCCTCCTCGATACATCCGGTGTATTGAGGCCGCGCGGTCCTGCGTCGGTGGCCTTCTCCTTCAGGGTCTTGGCGCAACCTTCCTCGTCATGAACGCGCTAGCTGGCACCCCCGATAAACGGTGTTCTCGTCAGTGAAGCGCGAGATGAGAAATGAGAGCACTTAACTGCCACTCAGCGACTGAGTCGATCCGGCAAGTACAGCGGCTTGGGCGGGTGAGTTGTAGCAACGCGATTGCAGCTGAGGCCGATTTAACGAGTGGTTAAGGAAGGAAGACGAGGGACCTGCGGGATGGTGGTGGTGGGAGGGAAGAAAGAAGTGACGACGAACCAACTATTTGTGGTTGCTTGTGCACGTGCGAGCGCCGACTTTGATCGGACCTTTCTCTTTGTCCTCCACTGGCGTCAACTTGTCGCTTCGTTTCCTGCGCCCACGCTCATCCTACGGTTGCGCCAAATCCTTCTTAATCCGACGCAGCACTCGGACCTAATTTTTTTTTGCGGGGGAAATATGGAGCCAGCCTCATCCGCGCATGTCGACCTTCCAGTAGGGACCCAAAAGATAGTGCGTCACAGTGCCCTATGAGTCGGTTCTTCCGTAACTCCCGATGCAGACCCTATCATTCTTACACGACATGACCGTGCCTAGTACCGCTCAAGAGGCGGAGCAGCTCCTCCACCTTGTGCGGGTACACCAAAATACGTGTGAGCTAAACAAAAATCTGGCTCTCAAAAAGCTTCATGAAGCTTTGCTCTACGTTCAAATATTGCGGAATGAGCTCGAAACGGCTGACCACAGCCTTTCCGCTGCATCCAACGACATTGGCCAGGTTCGGGCTGCAATCAGAAGGGCCGGTATACGCGGGGTGAGGTACGGGCTACACGGCGAGAACCCCTGCGATGTCTGTCGAGAGGAACCTGAATGAAGGTGTGTATGTTGCTAATTCACTGTTTCATACGGGTATCGTCTTGACCACATTTTTAGCTCGCCTTGAATCTGATACTTACGCACGTCAATGCACTCCGAATTCTATCTGGACCACCACGCTCCGGCTCAATTTCGATGTGGTGCGACAATGCAGTAGGTGGTTACCGCGTGTCGTTTCTTATCTTGGAATTTCGTGTTTCGAAACGGCTGTCTCCGTAAAGTACATTTGAATCATTGATATTGTACATAAAATAATACAAGTTGCCTATTATCCGTACGAGGACGGGAAATGACGGAAATTACCCAAATTTGACAGCGAGTGGTTGGCGAGTGGTGCATAGTGTGTAGTACAGACCCGCATAGTGCTGCATAGTGCTGCATAGTGCCTAGTGCGCAACCACATAGTACTATCCAGTGCTATGGGACACTATGGCTGCTATGACACTATGGTTCTAATATGGCTCGGCTACGGTTTTCCAGATGAAGGCTTTGACGCGTTTTAAAAAAAACTCCGGAGTCTCCACGTGAAGTCGGTATTATCGGCCGTCGGGGACTCGGAATCCGCCGTAGGTTGGCGGAAGGGGTACTAAGGAGACTATATTATGTCTTCTCCACCATTTACGAGCGCTATACCTCCCATGTTTGACGAAATCGAACTTCCCTTTCGAGTTCCGCTTCCTCCGTCTACCTCGACTCTTTTCATCGATTCGGAAACTTCCGACACACAGTCCGTTTCTTCTCGTTCAAGAGACAGTCTCCGAAGTATGAATGAGGTGACCCTACCCCCTGCAGACGGCGGCTTCGGAGCTTGGTCCTTCGTATGTAAATCTTGTCAGATCAAGCTATCCAGCATCTCACTCGATATCAAAGCTGGCTGCCGCATTCATTGTCGATGCAATTGTTTGGGGATTTCCAGATGCATACGGGGTCTTTCTTAATTGTTATTTCCCCCTGGCGGTCTGCTCAACACTTCTGAACCACGTCCTCGTAGCCTACCTGCAAGACCCGCGTTACGCCTCGCAAAAGAGCGCTACATCTCTCCTTCCGCTCGTCGGGACCCTTTCATCTGGTATAATTTATTGTTCTGGTAATTGTTTTCCAGAGTTTCCGATCAGAAACTTTTAAAAATCTCAACAGCCCCAATTGTTAACCCAATTGCTGCGCGTTATCCACAACATCGCCGCAAGTCGATGTTCCTTGGTGCGGCTCTTTGCTCCGGCACCCTGGTCGGCGCAAGCTACGCAACTAAGGTTATTCCGACCTCCTTTTCAATCATTGATCCGACTTTGTTCATTATTGCTCCACAGATTTATGAATTGATAATCCTGCAGGGCGTGTTATATGCTCTTGGAGGGGGTAAGGGGTCTTGCTCGTTTTGAGCCGTGTCTCCTGATGCACTTAGCCCTGCTCTATTTACCCTGCATATATTACATGTCCGAATGGTTCGTCGCGCGCAGAGGTATGGCGAACGGTATTCTTTTTGCCGGTATGATCCCCTTTTATCATGTCAAGCTTTGGTTGAACTTGTGCTCAGGGACTGCAGCTGGCGGTCTACTTATTCCTCTGGTGTTACCCCTCCTGATCTCCAACTATGGTCTGTCAAAGACTCTCCGAATCTTAGGGATCGCCATGGTGGTGCTTCTCTTCCCTATTCTTCCCTTCATCAAAGGCCGCCTTCCTCAGACCCGAGTCCACATCCGAGGACCCGTGCCAAGAGGAGCTCCGGGGCCACAAAGTTGGATGAGGCAGAAGTCATTCTGGATTTTGATTACTGTCAACACTCTTCAGAGCTCAGCATATTTCGTCCCAATCCTATATTTGCCCAGTCAGCCATTCGTTGATCGTTATATGAGACGCAAAAGCCTTACCTGAGCTTAATTCAGCATTTGCACAGGATCTTCACGCCAGCTCCTCTAAATCCGCTGTCTCCGTGGCCTTACTGAACGGTGCGTATATCACTGAACAGGCTGTTGGTGGACTTTGATCGTTTCCGATCAAGCTGCGTCCCTCGTGGGTCGCCTCTCGATAGGATATCTCTCCGACACCTTCAATCCTTGGATGTTGGCATTCTTCATGCTCCTGACAACATCAATGACTAGTTTCGTCTTCTGGGGTGTCCTTTCTCACTCCTTCGCTGGCCTACTGGCATTCGGAATCGCATACGGAGCCGTCGCAGGGGGTTGGTCCAGTTTATGGACGGGTTTAGTGCGACCACTTGCCAGTACGTCCATTATTTTTATTTTGCATTTCCTCCCTTTGCAGAATCTAACTTTGAACATAGAGGACGACCTTGTCATGTCTACAACCCTTTTCGGTTACCTCCTCCTTTCGAGAGGCATCGGAACCATTGCTTCCACTCCCATTTCTGCAAAACTATATACTCAAACTCACAATGTTACAACGTCAGGTTCTGAAAGCCTCGGGTTTGATGTGGGGCATGGGCGGTTTGGGTCGATGATAATTTATGTTGGGACGTGCTTCGCGGGGGCGGCTGGCGTCGCCGCATTCGGTTGGGCAATAGACGTTTGAAAGGGCTGGAGCGCGAACTTGTGAGCCCATATGCAATTACAGTAACGTAGGGCCTTAGGAAAAGATGGCCACGGCCCACGAGCAACCTTCTGCAGCATGTCCCTATCACATTCGGCCGCGCTGTAAAGGTAGATATGCCTCCTCGCTATACATTGATATTAATATACTTTTGTGGTCCGATGAATATGGGATGAACCACTCTGTATAATTGGGAATCGAATGTGTGAGTTACTGAACTTGATGGTGTGACCAGTGATAAATATTCCGGTCGTAATTTTCTCCTGTGGAAATACATACATCAACGGACAACAGCATATCTTACGTTCGGCTGGCTTATTTCAATTCATGTCAGTACAGACAATGCCTGACGGCATTAGGATTCATCCTATGCTACCTTTGGTAGCACCGTAGGATTGATCCTACACGAGATCTGCTGAAGCAATTTATACCCTATGCTCTGGGATTTACATCTTATCCTATCCTATCTTACAGAATGTAAACTCGCTAGTTGACCCAACGTTCAAAATCCAACCGCGGTCCCGTCCCATCCGTAAGTCTGTCTCACCTTCCATCCTATCCTATCCTATTCTATCATATTTTGGGAGCTGCCACTTGGGGGAACTTTCAACTTTCAACCTGAGTTACCTGACTTAGCTGGACTCAGAGTGTGCCGGACTCCGGGGACGATATATATCATCCCCGTGGTGGCATGATCACTCGGGATCGTGTCTTGGAATTTGAAAGGTCAAAGGCGTATATATATGTATCCTCGACCCTCTTGGCGGTCAAAGCAACCCTTATTGTTCCTTGCTATTGTTGAACCGGCCGGGCCGGTTGAACTTCAACAAGTATCAAAGCGCGATCCGAGTGCGCACAATATAACCAAACACCTTTCTCATCTTGACCAGTGACCACCACCACTCGCTCACGACGTCCTCGCCACTGCTTCCAATTTCTTCCCCCTCTCCGGAGTTTGAATGTGCCTCACTCCAGCAATCCGGGGGTAGACCAAGAGGCAGCCACCGGAAGATGCCGAGACACAGCCTCGAAGGGTAGGGTGGGTCCGGGACCCCTTATTTCACTTTTTGGAATTTGTTCGGACGGCTCTGAAAACCTGTTTAGAAGGGTCGAAAAAAAATCGAGTTTTTTAGGGGTACATTTCCGCGTGGAACGGTGAAGAACGTCCATTCCGTACGACAGAAATCGACTCAAAACACGGCAGATTCGCGCAGAACAGCCTATATCAAGCCTAGATTTCAGTAGAAAATTCCCTTTTCGGTCACTTTTCATAGGAAAATTACCCGATTTGGGTGTGGCTGTGCTCGGCTAATAGGGTAGGATGGGTCTGGAGCTCTTATTGCACTTTTCCGACCCTGTGTGGCAAACTTTAAGGACGGTTGCCTCTTGGGGTAGACTTAGCGTCCTCCAGGATCAAAATCAATGCGTCGAGTTCTCCAGTGGCAAGGTGGCATCAAACACCAAAGAAAACCTGTGTATGCACCAAGGTGAGTAGGATAATTGAATTTCATTCCTCGGATTCAGAGAATTCATGGGATAGGATTAGGATGCTCTTAATCCTATCCCATCCTATCCTCGGCGCACAAAATTGCCACGCCAGATAGGATTCAATCTTATCCTATCCGGCAATGCATCGAGGTGGGAGGAAACGGCCACTGCCTTGTCTTCGCCCACAGAGACACTTGCTTTTTCGTTTTTGTGGAGATTTTCTTTCGACATGGGGGGGATAGCGAGGCGGGCAGGAGACGAGAGGTGGCCGACTGCATCTTCGGCCTCTTAAACGCCCGTAGCTTCCGTTGAGCGCGCTTCCAGACGCATCCTTGACTCGCGATTACGCCGGATCTGGACAAAAAAGTAGCACGCACGTTGATAGCTGTTTGTATCGGGTGGGATCCAGCATCTCGGGCAGGAGACGAGAGGTGGTCTACAATCTCCTAAACGTCCTTTGAGCCCGTTTCCAGATGCTTCCTCTCATCAGAACGCCCATATACTTGATCACAATTGGCTCTTAACGAAAAAAGCAACACTCACGTCGCTGATAGCTGTTTATATTGTGCGGCGGGAACCAGCATCTTGGTCAGATGAGCATTTGTCCCATAGGCTGTCAAGACAATGCTCATGCAAATGTCTTCGATGACTTCGGAGTAGGGAGAAAGCCGGAGCATCTGCGCAAACTTCAGCTTATTCCTGGCCAGTATCGATCGGAGCGAGTTTAGTCCTTTGCATGTAAGCGGAAAGATAACATGGGTCCATATTTGCGGAACACGAGAATTCCCGGAGAATTGGCGGTAAACGAACGAAGCACTCACTGCTCAGAATTAATTGCTAGAGTGTCATATTTTCTTGATGGGTCCCGGATACACTAGGAAATTCCGAGTCAATTCGGGCCTGTAAGCTGTTAGTAGTAGTGGTTCGAAATTTGAGACTCAGTGGGCAGCAACGCCTGGGAACGCGGGTTATGTACACCTAAGGAGCCGCCGGTTTCGTTACGTCGGACCTTCTTAGCTACCTTTTCGTGTATAGTAAAAGGTAGCTAAGAAGGTCCGAGTAGCTGCCGGAGCCAGAGGGTGGTACGTAAGATGTCCCCATTAAGGAAAATTGCAGGCACGCGCTCCCTGCGGCATTCACGCCGAGTCCGCGGGATTTCCCGCATCATCCTACGCAAGTGGCCACTGCCGGCCTCTTCCCGAGCAGGTGGCCACTGTCGTGCTCGCGGCTTTCAATGAAACCCATGCGGCAGAATTGCCCCTGGAGCACATTTAATCAATGCTCTTCCTTGAAATTTAGCCAGAAAGCTGGACCAGTGCCAGCGCCCAGAATACTAGAAGAGAGGCCTTCGGTCACTCGACAGTTACGATCATTGATGCGCCATTTGCGATGGCTGATCCGTTCGACCCTAAATCGAGCGCCGGAGAAGAAACTGCTTGCACCGAAGCATGTAAATCGGAAAAAAGAGCGGCCGACGGCGGCCGCTGATGGACGATCCTAGTTTGATTCTTATTCTGCTGTGATCCATACACGGAAAACCAGTCAGCCTATCAACTGAACACTGAGGAAGTACTTAGCGGCATTTCATTTCTAGGAGCAGAAGACCTCCGCTCGGCAGGAGGCCTCTGCTCGGCGGGAGATCTGACTAGCGTAGTTTGGCTCGATTCTCATCATTCATAAAAACCTATTTGCACGAAGTTAATAGCCTGGCAACTGAACATTTTGGGCAAGTAAGTACGAAGACCTTGGCTCAGCGCGCGCGGGAGGCCTCTGTTCGGCAGTTCGTCGTAACTTACTAGGTACGAGATTGACAGGATATGTCATGCGTGAGATCTGATTGATAGGGTAGACACGCCGTTAGAAGTTTGACGCCGACAACTCAGCAAGAAAGCCAAAAGCAAATACCAGAGGCTGCCAGTGATGCTTGCAGTTTTCTAAGCTATAACTAATACTTGCCCGGATAACAAAGTTCTCCACGGACTGTTGGAGTTGACGGCAGAGCCGGAAACCTTTCAGATTGGGGTGCCATCAGGTTCTGATCGAAAACTGGAGGCCTTCGATTTCCACTTTCTTGCTCAATTCTTGCTTCTGCATGCTCCAGGCAGCTGTTATTTTGCAGGTTAAAGGTACCTAGCAGTGTATATAGTCCATTGATGTGGTACAGGTGTAGTATCCACAGGAAACTCAAACCCCATAGTGCTATATTCCTAATTTCGATGTTTTCCCCTTTTTCTTCCTTCTTATCTGGCCTGAAATAATGGGTAGTGAGCCTCTGAATGTATGATATACACTTTGTGCATCACCCAGTAGTAAATCATGGCTGTCTGGATTTTTACAGGTCTGAAAATGGTGTTCCTGAAGTGAACGCAAGATTCTATAATGGAACTTGGTTGACTTCGGGGCCGTTTCATGCACCCTCTTAAAAATCCACAATGAGGTGCAATCTGCCGCTTATTTCATGACCGGGCAATCTGTGCCGTTTGTTTGGGCTCGGGGCCGAAGCTTTCCGTGAAGTATTGAGGTCACAATACATGTTTTTGTGGGGAGACGAGGTTTATTCCGCTTGTGATTGGCTGATCAAAATCGATCGATCATTCGGCCCGGCACCACCCGGTACATTTCCGGGTTACTTCGGCAGCCCTCTGTATCCCAGCGCTACAAATTTTTACTGGAAGAAAACATCTTGGCTCCAGAAATCAACTGGAGTGTTCTCCCCAGACTTCTAAAGGATCTGTTGGCGGTGTCGGAGGCCTCGGATGCATTGTGCCGTAGGCGTCGGCGGTTGCCGGCACCACTGGCAACGACGATCCAACGTGATAATTGTCAGGTTGATGAAGTTTTGACCTAGCAGAAGTCCCTGATAACCCTCAGTACGTGTCTCCTGCGCCAGGCTAATATCTGCAATGAAGGCCTCCTATAGAGGTGCTACTGTTACGGCAGGTCAGTGGTAATTAGATTTTTGATATGCCAGTCGTTTAAAATACATAGGCACTGCTGGTATCGGCATACAGAACGACCAGAGCACAGGACGGTATTGAACGGAGGCCTTCTGCTCCTTTAAATAAAATTATGCTAGCTGCTTGACTATGACAGAGAGGCTATCCAGTTTTCCGCGCATGGATTAGTAGCAGAATGAGAATCGGACCATAGTCGGGTCATCCATCAGAGGCCGCCGTCGGCCCCTCTTTTTTTTTAATCCAAAATGTGTACTTGCTTCTGTGGAAAATGCTTCTCCTGCTCTGTCGAAGCGATCAGCTATCGTAGAGGGCGCATCAATGATTTTAGCTGTCGAACCGAAGGCCTGCCGCCTCCGACCTGTTATTATTTTGGGCCCTGGAACTTGTCCAACTTTCTGGCTAAATGTGGAGGAAGAGCATGGTTGGATGTGCTCCAGAAGTAATTCAGCCACCTGGGGTTTCATTGAAAGCGGCGCGCACGACAGTGGCCACTTGCGTGGGATGATGCGGCACACCCCGTGGACTCGGCGTGAATGCCGCAGGGAACGCGTGCCTGCAATTTACCCTAATGGGAACACTTTACGTACCACCCTCTGGCTCTGGCAGCTACTCGGACCTTCTTAGCTACCTTTTACTATACATGAAAAGGTAGCTAAGAAGGTCCGACGTAACGAAACCGGCGGCTCCTTAGGTGGTTATGTATATGTAACTTGGAAGAGAATTTATTAACGACGTGACATGCTCGGGAGAAACAGAGGTTCTGGAAGAGTTCGCATACTGATGTTTTGTCCGCTCACAGACAGCTGTCCGGCCTGTTCCGTAGAAGTTAAGAGGAACTTGCTCGTATCCGAAGTCGTGGTCAGGTCAGGTCACATGGACTCGATAGAGTCACACGATCACACGCGCACGTTAACTTGAAGTCCACGCTCACAATCTCAGCTTTTTGCGACAATTGCTTCCTCTCGTCTGCGGTTTCTCATCCATGCGCCCTGAATTCAAAGAATGCCTGAGAAACAACTTCCTTACATTCAAGTGGGATCGCAGCTGCGAAATCGACGACGGATGGGAGCAGGCTATCCTGATTCCTCCGTGGCCTATATGTCGACATACCTGAGCACCAAAACGACGTTTCCTTCGTCCAAAACAGGGCTTCTATTGCACCGCCGCTTCCGGCAACGTTGTGGTGTGGTCGACAGCATCTGCCTTAGTTTGGTAGTATTAGGTTCGCATGTCGTAGGATTAGTCATATATTGGGGTTTTCTGCTTCTCCTCCCATCCCGCTGCGAGCCCCGCTGGCTCATCTCCGGCCCAGAGACACTGAGGTGCTCTCCAACGTGCGAAAATGAGTGCTTGGACCTCAAGAAGATCGCCAACGGGCGGATGTGTCGCTGGGTTGGCCGGGGGGTGTCGTCGAGCTCAAATCGAGCTCCGACACCTCACCCCAACTCGCGAGTATCCTTACAATGCTGCACATCTGGGCCGCAAAAACTCGCCTGACTGTTCAGGTTCTGCCTCAAATTTGACGACTTTGCGCCCGCCTAGCGCATCGATCAACCAATGCGATCGCTTATTCGCGCAGTGCTGCCGGATCCTGTCTCTAATAGATGCGGGAGCGCGCGCGAGATGTGCGATGAGGATGAAGGAGGCGGAATCCTTCTCAGTGTCCGACTCGATGGACACTGGCGCCCCGCGGACAAGCCAGTGCGCGGAGCTGAGCCGCGTTTTACTGGGCCGCAAACTTGAACTGGAGCCGTTATTAGCCTGGGGGGTTCATGAGGATTCGGGAAAAATGCCAAATTTCAAACGCGATATAAATTGTAATCTTGACGGGGAGGGCACCCTTGTCAGACCAATAGATACTTTTTTCTGTAAGAGCCTAGAGAAACTAAGGGAGCTATCAAGGTATCTTGGAAAGGAAATTGCCGTTCGATTTGTGGGTGTGGAACTTGAAGTTGAAGCAGAAAAGAAATGATACGCTATCACGTGACACCATCGCCAACGGTTCATTTTTGCGGACGCGTTTGATATCCCCATTCGAGCCACGGATCAGAAATATCTTGCTCAAAGCGGTAAGTAATCCGGCGAACGCGCGACATAATCGCGTTGCTGTCTCGAATCGCGCTCGCCGCATTCGGTTAGTAGCTTTCAGGTTGGAATCTAACCACCACCAAGCTATAGTGGTACCAGCTATGTCTGAATGACGACGGCTCCTCGAAAGGGGAAAGTCGTAAATTTCAGATCCAGGACCGCTCGACGTTAAACATGTGACACTGCCACATCTCACCGCCACCCCGACAGGACTATTTACAGCCTTGTAGCTACCGCTCAAGGAGAACGTCCATCCATATGCTTCCGGGTGCCTTCTTGGTGAAGCGGTTACGCCGCCGGCACTAGTATGACAAGTTCCTATAAGGAGGTCCAGGGTTCGATTCCCTGGGGAGGCAGGCTGTAGCATGCAGTTCTGGCAGATCTTGTATCGTGGACCGGAATCGTAGGGCTGCCGGAGCCTTGGCGGGGTGCACCAGAGTACCATCCCCAGTACAATGACGGTAGAGAGAGTTCGTTCCATCAGCCGACGAGAGCCTCGCCCCATTAGGCATCATTTTTAGCATTTCTTTCTTCAAATTACAGTCAGTATCAAACTAGAAAACATCATGTTTTGTCGGTCCCCATCATCCTTGAAAGTGGGGAGGGGGGGATTGGGACATCCGCCGGATGAATATTTAGGTGACAGATGGAATAAAGGCGTGGTCGTTTGATCGTTGTTCAGTATTCGATTCGGTCTTCTGCATTCTCGAAATATACAACTGTATGGATGAAAGAACCTGATAGTGATTCACCAGATCGTATGTCAAATTTACTTGAATATATTCCACAAATTCAGGATCCTAACCATTTTATTTCCAGAGGCTTGGGACATATCTATCATTTAACCTCTCATGATGCCACTCGCTTCGCAAACTTGCTCCTCATTCTTATTTGCCTTCCGAATTTCCAGAACAACCATGGGCTGAAAATGATCATGAGAGCGTTGAATATTGAATCGTAGGTACATACGACGGGCAGCCGAGTACAACAGCAAAGACTACGAGTATGGTGTCTCCTTTACCATACCCCAGCTTCGTGTACATTGTTTCAGCGAAGAGCGGAAATCCAAATCCGCACAGGGATCGAAGAAGCGAGGTTGCAGCCAGGGCAAAATCACACAATGTTACAACGGAATGATGTGGTTCAACTTCAACTCAGTGGTTGGAAGCGTACCAGATGCTGCATACAAAGTGAATGCATCGACCAAATAGATCTGGATTGCCTGGAAGTTCAGGATAATCCCGGCGCCGACCAATGCAACCTCCCTGGTCGCGACAGTTGGTTAGCTGAAAACCATTTGGCAGAGAAAATCGCACAATGTCCGGCACAATCCAATGAACTTTGGCCTGTGCGCCCCAACCCGTAATCAAAAGCCCCACGGGAAGGAATATCGTGCCCGGGACCATGGAAGCTGAGTGGACAACATGAGCCGTAAATATAGAGGGGCAGGATATACACACGGAGACGATATTCAGGCTGCCCACGCCGTTCTTGTCTTTGAGATACTTGTATACATAGTCCATTACGCGGGCATTGATTTGAGAAGCGCCCGTTACGCCAACCCCCAGAGCGAGATAATTAAGTCCGGAGATACTTACAGCCTCACCATACGTCCCTTAAAACATGAGAGGTATCGAGAAGACGAAAACTGTGGACGGTGGTCAATTGGAGGCGGATTTATGATATGATGGGTACGCACGATAAAAGAGCCCGTAGACAAAAGCCATGTAAATCCCCAATAGTTGAACGATTGGTTCATGGTAGAAGAGGATGAAAGGACGGGTGAGTGCGGTTTTTATGATACGTTGCCACCTGGAATAAAAGATACATTCAGAAATGAAATTTCCATACAGTCCATGCAAACTCACGTTCGAATCTTGATCTTCATTCGCAAACTTCGACCGAACATGTCTCACCGGATCTTTCTCTGCGTTTAGAGACTGTCTAATGTGGTTGGCTTTCTGCTCAAGTAGGAACGGGGCATATGCTGTAACGGTAGTCAATGTTGAATCAACGGAATGGAACGCAGGCAAACATTCGCGGAGATATACAACCCCTAGGATTTGGTTGCGAGCAGCAACTATGGTCGTTGCCCAGAACTGGCGAAAGTAAGCCGAAGCCTCGTTCGAATTATTGGGCATTCTTACCACCCAACTCCAAGTAGATTTTTCTGCGACGAAAGCGCCTCAATTAGGTGTAAGGTTCGTTGATTTCCTGTCACCTGAGTGCTGCTCGACATCCTTATCGTGCTCATTCATCCTGGCCGTGGTTACATCATTTGAACTTTGTTTAAACATAGCTTTGGGCACCGACGGGACATATTCTCTGGACCATCAATGCATCTGGTACTATTCACGACACGCCTTGCAGCGTCACCGAGTCAGCAAGATCCTGCGGCATGGGGTATTTGACGCAGAAGATGCAAGTGCTGACCGGCTGGGAGCTTCATCTGGACCAGCGTATAGGACGGGTTGTCCTCGAGCGTATCGCACGGGTTCAACTTCATCGGAAAAACAGTATAGTCAAACTCCACTGCGAGCGACCTGGTCCGATATACTATCTCGGCAACCTCCAGCGCCTTAAGGATCCGTTCTCGTTCCAGAACATTGTATACGAAAGAAGTGCTCTCGGAGGAGAGTTTGATTTTTTGGCCCTCTGTGACAAGGTCAGGTCGCCGTAAATGAGATTATGTGTCACCGACATGAACTCACCCTTTCGCCGGGTCCTCGTCTCTTTGCAGAGCTTGCGATGGCTCCCCGTTCTCCAGTCGTAGATTTGGCACTCGCTAGAACAATACGCGCAATCCATGCACCCGAGACAGTATCGTAAACAGTCATCCGTAAAATCTATCCGATTGCACTGGCGAAGAAAAATTAGATGGTCTGCAGTGCTTTCGGTCCAGGATAAATTCACCTGTTTATTAGCACATTTCAGATGCACTGTCTTCCCAGCTACTTCAATTCGCTCTTCCAGGACTTTCTTGAAAATTGACCAGGCTTCGATGATTGGGCCCCGGCGGTCCATGTGTTTCTCAATCCCGAGTTTTCGGATCTTCTTCAGCGCCTTCGCTGCCGCGCGCACAACCGAGAGGTGCATGAGATAAGATGGAAGGAGGGCGGCTAGGACCGCATAAGATTGGCTGTGGGCAGGGTCATGGAAGCCGGATAAGAGGGCGGTGAGGAACCCCGCCTCGAAAGCCCTGACGATACAGGATGGCCCGTCTCCCATATTGATACACTTCTGGAGGTAAGTACACCCGGAAATCACCGCTTCGTCCGAAGCCTCGTCGCGGGGAGCGCTTCTCGGGCGGACCACACAAACCAGTGCGCGAGTTACGATATGCAAGGCGTCTTGCGCTAGGAGTAATTGCTGCGCTGCATCGTGGCGGGAGATCAAAAGGAGCACGACTAGATGTGAGACAATCGCCTCCCGCGCCTTTTCCTCCGTGTCCCGAAGCAGGTAGGACAAGGCAGCGTACGTCAGCTCGTGCAAGTCTTTCTTGGTTTCCGCCATGAGCCTCTGCGTGTAGCGTGCTTTGGCTGGGTCCTCTCCCTTCGTGTCATACATGTCGCGCGCCCAGGATAATAGCGCGAAATGCAGTATTTTAGCGGGGGCCGTGCCAGGCAACGGTGCAGATCGTTCTGCTTGCAGATACCATATATTTCCGATGAACCCCAGCGCTCCGCCGGCTTCGTTAAACCAGTAGCAGAGCGAGTACCCCTGTAGCTTCAAACACGCGAACAGGAAGTGGGTAATGGACGACAAGACGATCGTTTTGGCAGGACTGGTAATCCCGCGGTTTTCTGGGGAGCTCGACGCGCAGAGGGTTTGCAGAAACTGCAGCCATCTTCGGACGTCATCCAAGCGATGGTTTGCAATCATCGCATCGAAGACCTCGCTCCAGGCGTCCCGCAAAGGCCCCGTCCGAGGGGCCACTCGCGACACGTCGCTCGGGACATGAGAGAGCGTTCCCGCAAGGTTCTGCAGAGCGATGACAGGGCCCCATATGTCTGTAACCATCAGGCACGGCGGGGTAAAGGCTTCAAGCCGCGAAACGAGGTTGTCGCGCAGTTGCTGCGGGTCGAGCTTGGTGAATTTCAGGGGGCCATATCTCTGAACAGCATCACGGTAGAGAACGAGCTCTTGCGGATCCATGCATATGTTGCAAGCAGGAGAGGAGATTGATGTGATTTGTCACGCGCGCCTCTTAGCTGAGGAGTTTTATTTAAATTCTAAACAAATTCACTAGTGCTACTACTTTACAAGACTGAGAGCGAGTATAATCTAGGTCTATGCAAATTACCAATAAATACAACTACCTGTCCGTCTTACCAAGTCAAGTCTATCGGCTAGTCCATCAGCTAGAACCCAAAACGAATGTGATCCCGAATCCCTCTAATAAAGTGTACGTATCCCTAACCGGTACAAGGTGCAGTCGGCACCGAGGCGTTTATCGCGTTCCAAGTACTGGAGATGAGTATATGAGCACCCGAGCGAGAGGAATAGATTGAAACTCACTCGGGGTACGAACAGCCAGCAACGGCACTAAAGAAGCAGCAGCACCATCGGCATCAGAACTCCGTAAAGAGGGACAAACGCACACATAAGCCAGCGCCGTATCAGCCGAGTTATTCCACCCAGTGCCCACGGCCGCGGTCGGCGCCGCGGTGAACGTCGGCGCAAACAGCGTCTTGACCTTCCCCGTGGCGGTGTAAGTCGGCAGCAGGCCGACCGTCGTACCGGCGAAGGACGGCGCGAGCGTCGTCGGCGGGAACACGTGCTGCACCGTCTGCGTCGCGTCAATCGTCCCTGGGCCAGCCTATTCATACCCCAGAAGGAAAGTTACCGCATGCAGGAATGGGCCGGAGCGTGGTGCCGCAGAAAGAAGGAAAGACGACTCACGCCGGTAGCGGACGCGGGCAGTGTCCCGTCGAAGATCTGTGACGAGCCCAAAACGGACGCGCAGTGCCCGATCGCCTCGCGGGGATCTAGATATGATATGAACGCGGTCCTTATTTTGGGAGTGGGAGCGGCCGTACCTTGAGGGATCCATCCGCGTTCCAGACCGAGCTTATAATGCCACAGCGGGCTGGAGGAGGTTCCCAGCACCGTCGAGTTGCCTATCTTCCACGTCCAGAAGAAGAAGTTTTGGAGCTGTCCGGCGAAATGTTAGATTTTCTCAGAAGATAGCGGGGAAAGATTACTAACAGCGTCCATCGTGGCTAGCGTCACTTGTTTTAGGCTCGCTATCAGTGTTGCGTTATACGACTGGAGGCGGCAAAGTCAGCACCCAGGCGCTGACGGCAGAGAGAAGAGGCGTACGGCCCAATCATCCAGCACTGCGCAATCAGGAGCGCCGGGAGTCGATCCAATGCCGTTGAGCCTGCGGGAAGACTGTGTGAGTTCCTGAGTCCTCGCAGGGAAGGGGCATAGCAGCTGACCAGAGCCCACAGTCATTAATGGCGCTGGAGAACTCGCCCCCGAGTGTCACACCAAACGCTGTCGAAGACTGATTGGTAGCGATCGCCCAGGCACTAACGCAAAGGAGATGTAGATCCTCAGCGGGCGTGGCTACAGAAGAAGACGGCACACACCAAGGCTTTACGGCCATCTGATCCGGCCTAAGAAAAAAAGGGGATTAGCATCTCCATCCTCGCACAATAGCTGTAGTGACGGACGTGCTAACGAAATCGTACGTGAACGCGAGGTACTGTGCGAGGGGTTAGATTCGATGCCTTCGTCTCTGGGAACGCGGATGCATACTGGGTGCTGGTCGAGTGCGATGCGGTCGGCGCCGGCCAGGAAGCTGGGGCAAAGATCAGTGTGAGACTGGGTGGTGACATGGCGACGTACCCTTCCCAGATCGCTGGCTACGTGAAGTAGAAAGAGTGCATCAGGTTAATTTCGAAAGGCAGAGGGTGAATATGGACCCCTTGGAACGCCTCGTGGATCGCAATGTAAGGTCCCTTGCCTGCCCCGACTCCCCTAAAAGTAGGATTAGATGAGCGGGTGAGGAATGATACAGATAGACGCACGTCGACGTCCGGATTGCTTCATAGGCGCCATAGTAGAAGCTCTGCACGCCCACTTGGCCGATGGCGCTCCAGAGGATCTCGTTGACGATCCCGATCCTGGGATACAGAGGGGTCAGACAAGCGATGAGGCATAATACATAGCTGCAACTCACACGCAGACGACATCCCGGTACTGATCTTGGCTGGCGAACTCAGTCAGGATCCGAAGATATGTCAGGGTCCGTTGCGCATTCGCGATGCCCATCACACCATTCTATATCGCGCAGGATCGTCAGTGGAACGTCGGGACCACGTTTTGAATGATGATTGACCATGCTAGAAGGTAGAATGTCAGGCCAGAAGTGCACAGCAAAGAAACGTCTACCGCACAAGTTAATGGTTCCCGCTAATGAGGAAGGGAGCATTAGATTTCGGCACCTTCATGAGCGCACCCGCACCTTTCCCAGAATGATTCTGAATGGCCCAATGTGAGTATCGATGCGGTAGCGCGAGTATTCACGCACCCATCCATTCTGACTGCCGGGCAGCGCGTGCAAGTCCATGAATATCCGGATGCCGTACTTGCGCGCCCACTGGATGCTGTAGATACGGAGTGAGTCGGCGGTCGTTCCTATCCTCGCGGTGGCTTACGCTTTGAGGAAGTACGTCCAGGACGTGCCCACGAGGAACGGCTCGTCGTCGATTGCTTCAATGACCTGCAAGCATAAGTTTGAGAGAGGCTCGTTGGACAAGGGGAATCACCGACCCAGAAGCCAATTGGGATGCGCACCCAGTTGAGGCCCGCTGCCGCGATATTGGCGAAATCCTGCTCAGTCTGGGGTGCATAGCGTCGTTAGAAGAAAGCACGACAAGAAGCGGATGCCTACAATGAAGGTCTTGTAGTGCTCCTCCATCTCGGTGGCGAGGTTAGCGCCCATCGCGATGGAGAGCGTCCACTCGTCCACGACCGGAATGCTGCTCGAGTTGACGTATTTTTCGTACAGCGCGGGCGCGATGAAGGGCTCGGTCAGCAGCCAACCTCTGTTCGGCGTGAGTGTCAAAGTTGGAGAGATTGGTGTTCGGACTCGCCCTAGATTGACACCCCGCGCAATGTCCGTGCCCCAGACCCATTCTTCCGACCCTATACGTTTACTCCATGATTGCGCCTTTCCTCCGAGTGCAAACGGGTTTTTAGGATCCTCTGCCCAATCGCCACCAAAATTGTTCGTGTATGTGAAGGTGGTGCCGTCGTCCATAGTGATCAGACTGCCTGAAGTGCCCGTAGTCGGCCCCGAACTGGTCGAGCCGCTCGAAGAGGCAGATCCAGACGTCGCAGAGGACGCGTGATTTTTCGACCCGGTGAGCGCGACAGGTATCGCGACAGCGATTATTACAACAGCCAGAAGAGCCGAAGAAATGACGATGATTCGCTTTCGGCGGGATTGTTTGAGTCTCGGGCGCGTTGTTCTAGAAGTGAGGGCAGCCGTGCTCGCGTTTCTGTTGTCGAATACAGGCCTATGGTCCGAGGAGTCGCGATACTGTTTGTTCCAACAAAAAGGAGATTAGCTTGCGTATTTTTTATCAAAAAAAAATCAAAGAGAACGATTGTACGCACCATGTCAATCAAATCGTCCTCCGCCGACGCGCTGTCGCGTTTGGCCCCGGGTATAGGCGACATTTCGTGCTCGTCCTTGAGCGAGACATTCCGGTAATGCATTTGTGCCATGGGCGGTAGAAAGAGACCGTGTGGTGGAAAACGCCAAGCGAATATCGCCGATCGCGACTTGACATGTCAACCAATCTGTCCCGAGCAAATCTCGTCTCGGACGCACATCTCCGCCCTTTAACCACCTCTATCTCCGCCTTCTTGAAATCGTAAAGGGCCCGAAACACCGATGGTATTCAATATCTTGGAAATATCAGAACTGCACGCGATTTCAGCGTGTAACTTGTACGTACCGTGAATTCACCCAGGTAATGGCTTCCGGAAGGTGAGTCCTTGTCGCCTCCGAGTCCGGTTATCTTTCGTGGAAACGATGAAAGGCGTCTCGGTGCCTGCCGCAGATGGTGATGGGATCACGTGCACGGCTTGAGCTTGAACCCTTGAACCCGACCCAGTGGCAACTCGCTGAGCACCGGATATTGGGACCAAACCTTGTCGATTCCTGAAATGCTGCGCCGGTTTCGCTTCCGTGTCTTGTAGCGACTACACGGAGCTCTTTCCCAGCCGATCAACGTCCAACCTCCCTTCGTAATCCTCGACTCTTCAAGTTGTGCATTCATGTTGCGTTCATATGCTTCTCACCCGGAAAATCGACCAAATCTTGCAGCGGTCGTCTTTCTCCTTGTTACAGATCACGAGAATGGATCAATGCGTTCAGGCTGTGAATTCTCCCCGCTCGGTTGCCGGCTAAGACATATCTACTAAGCTAAGTCTTAGCTAACCAGGTACTACTTACATTCAACGAATACTGTATAACAGCAACTACCTCAATAACACGTTACCCAGATAGCCCAAGTATGGAGTATGTCGGGAGTATCTCAAGTCTCAGTGGTCCCGGCGAGCTAATGATTTTCAAAGTTGTACCAACCGAGCTGCTGCCCTAACATGTCCACTGCCATCAGGCAAAAACTTACGGCCCAACCACACCAGCGCATGGATGCGCTGTTTGATAGGCGCACGTATACAATTGTCACGGTTGATACGACCTCGACCGAGATCGACACCGGCACGGAGACTGATACGGCCTCAGCTCTTTATACCACGCAAACCGTAAGCCCTCTGTCAAGTGCACCTGCTTGTGTTTTAACCCTTGGCTCAGGTCATCACGCACACGACTAATCCCGGTATCTACTCGAACATCGTCTCCACTGCCGATGCCCCTGCAACAACCGCAAGACGCTGGCCAAATTCATTCTAGTAGTACACTCGAAAGTAATTTGTATTTGTCGAATGACTCAGGCTAGCATTGGTCCGACCTGAATCCATGTGAACTATATAATCTCTCAATCGCTCACGTCAACGCCTTTATAGGAACGAAGGAATGATCTCAACATGGGTTGAACTACGGCCATGACCAGGCGGCCTCGAATGATCGGATCCAATGTAGGCGGCGCACGACTCTGCCGTTTACTTGCGCACCGCTATCATCTGAATCCTCTGCACAACATTTGCAGCATTATCCATACCTCCCGTGGCAGGCCGGGGCACCAAATCTCATTACTTCCTCCGAAGCTTCCCTCCAAGGTGCAACTTGAACCCGAGGTGAAAGTTCGAGTCCCGTGTAACGTCAGCACATTCCTACGATTGAATTGATAACGGGACGCGCGCTTCTCTCTAATACTGACTATTTTTGAATCACTCCCGTGCGGCCAACACGAGGTGAGCGTCGAGAATTCCGCGTTGTTTCCGTCGCTCCCACGTCCCTTCTGTCGCCCACCTCCAGTGAAAGGTCGATACCACCAAGTGTTAAACGGTGGGTGTACTTGCCCAGCTATTTCCCAGTTTCAATGATTGCAGTGATCAGGATAATACCAGCCTCCATAATGGACAGCTCGTCTTACGATGTGCCAGAACCTGGAGGTACATCTGATTAGGCACGCAGTGGAATACTCGTTGATAATCGGTATCCAGACGTTCCTCCCGCCCCAAGTCCGGATGAGAAGTACTTTTTCGATGACGGGGACTGTTTGTTCCTCGTCGGGGGCGTCTTTTTCAAGGTATGAGCGTCTACGTCGGGCGTCAATAAATGTCGATCCTTGCTGACGATCGAGTACTTTTGTAGCCCCACAAAGTATTTCTCTGCAGAGACCCCGAGTCTATGTTCCGCGTCATGTTCAGCCTCCCTCAAGGCAACGCTTCGCCCGCGACGGACCTGGAACCGATCGAATTAACTGGCGACAGCGCGGAGGAATTCCGCGCGCTCTGTTGGGCACTTTATGCGCTGTGAGTACGAGTATTTCGATATTCTGTGCGACTGACGTCTACTGCAGCCCAAGCGAAACTCAACTTCAAAATACTTTTGGCGCAGACGTTCCAAGGCTAGTTAATGTCGCCAGAATGTGCCACAAGTACACTCTGCCGGGGTTCGAGACTTGGGCATTGGATATGATACACATCCAGTGCCGAACCGTGTCGCAATATACAAAAAATTGCTCTCCGTTTATGCTTTGCAGCCTCATGGAATTGGCCGCGCTTTGCGACCACGGTGCTATACTTTCCCTTGTCGAGAATAATTGGATGGACCGAATTCGAGCCGGTTTACGCCATAACGACGCGTTGGCGGCAGGAGAGAAGCATGGGAGACGCCGGTTCCTTGCCGATGTGTACTATCACCTGAACAAGGAGATGCATCTTTCAGCTCTCTCTCCCGTCTCGGGATTCTCCCATTTGAACCTCACCCCCCAACAACTCCTCCGCCTCCTCTCAGGCCACGCGTTATTATCGAATTTCTGGCTCCATCTCTACAAGCGAGAACTTCCGAACCCCCCTCCACCCAACACTTGTTACAACCATCATTACTGCCTCTCAGACTGGGTTCGAGTCCAGTCCAAGCCAGCGGACACTTCCGACGTGGTAACGGCGTTACGCAATGCCCAGAACTCTTCGTCCTATCCATGCGTAATGCGGCGATTCGACGAGGCCGTATCCGGTTTCAACCTCGTGGATTACTTTTTTCCGCCTGAAGCTACTGGATAAGGGTTTCTCTCCTTGGTAATGTACATGTATTCAATACAAGTTGCATCTTTCTTCATAAATCCGTAGTCGGGTCGGCCATCCTTGATATTGATATATTTACCCTCGGGCTCTCTCTTGACCCGAATGATATACTGGCCCCGAGGCGGTTCCCCGTCAACTTGCACTTCGTAAACGATTGGTCTCATAACACTTTTTCCATGTAAGATCTAGTATGCACTAGCGGTTGAAAATTTAAACTCGATTTCGGTTTTGTCTCGCTATTCTGGCCAGCTGGCCAACACATGATAATGTAGTTTTGAGAGCCACGTACATGTGAGTTCGTTTTATCTTGCTTTTCACAGGTTCAACTGAAATTTCACCTTGGTTGAATTTCGGCACAACGGATTTATTCGGCATCGCTGACACTAGTTGCTGGTCGATGGTGTGGGTGTCAACCACGCCAGACAACGCAGCAAGCGAAGGTACGTACAACCGTCATCTCCCACAGTCTGAGAATCCAAGACTTTGGGGTTGCTGTCTATGAAAACTACTAATGGTTGTTTGGGCTATATGAAAGGCCTTTCTTCCCACACTATTCAGGACTTATTCCTATTTTACACTATGCATTGAAGACTATTCGTCGTACATGCCAGACATTCACTTTACGTTATTTCGACAACTGCGCGGGAAAATCGTGTATTTTGTGGCGTCTCCATTCTGTACTGGTTACATACATATGCAAGACTTATTTCAGGGGGCTCATATTATTGAATTCCTTGAATCTGCCACTGGTTTCGGATGGTCTAGCTCGAACATACACGGATTTCAACATCGGTTGAACTGTGGGAATAATCGGACCGGTGCTCCGATGGAGACGATAATGGAAGTATTTTTGCAACCGGTCCCGTACGGAGAGAACACGAGGCCTCGGTAATTCCGCATTCAAGTTGTTTCCAGATTACACTCCTTCTTTGTCCTCCTCCCAACTGCGGAACATTGCATTCTGTCCGTGAAACTTTGTCGAAGTCTTCAGTTCACGGTCGCCGCATACGATTGCTATGGAATCGAGCAGCAGCCCCTTTGAAAAGGACCCGCAAGGTCTATCTATACCGTGACAATGAACACGATCTTATACATTCTTGTACTCTAGGTCAAGCCCCTGATGAAACATATTTCTTCGCGGACGGGGACTGCATGTTCCTCACTGCAGACAGTGTTCTTTTTCAGGTACACTCTACAATCGATATGAAAGCATGTCCGTGGCCGAGTTCTAACGAATGAATATTCTAGGTGCATAAATGGGCCCTCTCTAGAGACCCGGAATCCATGTTCCGTGATATGTTTGGCATCCCGCAAGGACCACAGGCGAAGATCTTGGACCCAATCCCCCTGCCGGATAGCGCAGATGAATTCCGCGCACTTTGTTGGGTTGCATATGCCCTGTAAGAGCTAGCCGTCGTCGTTTCAGAGTACCGGGTTGATTATTTACATAGTCCGAGTGAAATCTATGCCCAGACCACACACGGTGCCGACGTTCCGAAATTAGTGGACGTTGCAAAGATGTGCCACAAATACACGCTTCCTCGTTTTGAATCATGGGCATTGAAAATGCTGGTTATCCAATGCCAGGAACCGTTCAATTATCTCCGCACCTGCACCCAGCATGTGCTCGATCAAATTATGGCCGTGAGTTACCTCTGCGGCCACACCGAGCTTCTGCGTTTGGTCGACGAGGCATGGCTTCCTCGCCTCGATTCCGGAGAACTCCAGTGGTGCGATGCTCTGTCTGCGGGCGAAAGATATGGCAGACGGCAGTTCCAAGGCGAGGTATACTACCGACTCAACAAGGATATTCATTCAAAGGCGTCCACCCTATCCCTCGAGCGCCGCTTTTCTCACCTCAATCTGGCGGACACACAACTTCTTCGCCTGCTCTCGGGACACGTATTGCTTTCGAGCTTCTGGCATCGCCTGCGCCGGGATCCTTTTCCTTTACGTACTTTTTACTGTTGTGCTCGCAGAGACCATATTTCGGAGTGTAAAACTGGTTGCTCGCTCATCAAATGGCCATCAGACACCTCGGACATTTTAATGGGCCTCAAGTCGATCATCGATTCGGCCAAGGGTCATAGCTATTCTTGCGCACAAAGCTACATGGATTCTCTCGTCGCTAAGTTCATCTCTACCGATATGGCAGACTACTTTTTAGGCCCTGAAACGCCCAGCTGTCCAAGCTCGTAGATCTCTCGGATAACCAAGTATGTATCTCATTAGATGTATCAATTACCGGATTGATCGGGGTCCCAGACGCAGTCCATTTCGAGGTCTGCCACATGCACCCCCTACTGTCGAAAAATCCGCAACGGTCTCCGTAAATATGTACTCGTACTTCAACTAAATTTCTGACATGGATGCGCGGTCACGAAATTCCCCTTCTCTCCAGCTTGTTGGGAAGTTTCGATAGAGCTTTTACCTTGGTTGTCCGGGCTCATTTTCAAAAATCTCGTTTATAAACACGCCGAAATACTGCAGCATGGAACCAGCTTTCACCCAGCTTTCGACAATATTTTTGTGCCCAGGACTTCGAGGGCCTCTCAAGCAGATTTCTAACTGGAGTCAGTGAAAAGGTCGGTACTTAGGATCCTCGAGAATTTTAGCATCGTAATAGGATCATACGATCAGTTGCAATCTGCTTTGGGGTCTGGAAATTGAGTAACATTGGTTGTGCAATTTTACGTGTAACTTATCCCCAGATCTCCTCTATAAAGGACTGTTATATTGTGTTTTCAAGCTCAGGGATATAACAACCGAGTTTATAAGACAAACCGGCATAACTAAAATAAATAAATTTCGAGAAGCGTGGCTGATGACAAGGAGATGTTTGTAGCGCCAAACTGGGTGACTTCCCGTAAGGATAAAATATGCTAGGAGAATATCTGAGGGGTGCCAGTGATGTCGGCTAGAGATATATTGACTAAATCTATTCGCTCGCGATTCCCGCAAGCCTTAAAACACATAATTTGCATTATTTGTGATACACGCGAGATACAAACAAGATCCAAACAACGCGTCGAACACTACGCTCATCCCGCTCTACCGCCAATGGATATCGACGCGTACTTCCTGCACCAGACGATCCACAGCATGGAAGAGGACGATGACGACACGGATCGACACGCGGCTGCGACCACATCAGCTGTCATTTTAGTTGGCGCAGAGGAGGCACGCAGATTGCGTGCAGAGCGTAGAAAGGAAAGCCGACTGTACCTGTGCCGACCCCAGCTCCTCCCAAACCCACGATACAACACCCCGTGGCAGGTCCTTCATGCCAGCGGCAGTGACCGGGCCTTCATTACTACAATGGGCTTTGATGTCAAGGCTTTCGACACCATAATCCAGGCTGGATTCGCCGTAACATGGGACTCAACTCCGATTCCCCGAGACGACGTAGCCACTGCCGGGAAGCCTCGTCCTGGTGCACGATCCCTGGACGCTGCTGGCGCTCTTGGGCTCGTGCTCCATTACCTCAATTCCACCATGCGTGAAATTAGCTTGCAGCAGATCTTTGCGTTGATTCCAACAACAGTTTCCCGGTACATCACCTTCGGGTTCAAGATCCTCCTTACGGTTTTGCGTCAGATGCCCGAAGCAGGGATTAGATGGCCACGTTCTGTCGAGGACTTTCAATCATACAACAATTTGATTGTCCAGCGCCATCCGCGTTTGACAGGTGCTTTTGCCAGCATCGATGGGCTTAATCTACCTGTTCAGACAGCCGAAGATGAAGAAATGGAAAATGCGACTTATAATGGATGGTTGTGCGAGCACTTCATCAGCTCCATACTTGTCTTTTCGCCCGAAGGTACTTCAATTGTAGCTTTGTTGTCGAAAGAAGCTCAACAATCTATCCAGGGACTGTGATCGCAGCCAAACTCAATGCGCCTGGAAGTTGGCATGACTCTCGCATCGCGCGGCCCATTTACGAAAAGCTTCGCACCAGAACACCCGAGGGATTTTATTTGGTGGCTGATACAGCATTTCCTCGGGGATCAACTCAGATTGAGGGAAGAATACGAGCACCTATCAAGACTGGCCAAAAAATCCACGGTACGACCTCACAGATTGAAGAAAGGCTGGCGTTCGATCGGGAGCTGCTTTCGTACCGCCAGACGGCCGAATGGGGGATGCGTGCCTTGCAGGGTTCATTCGGCAGGCTCCGACTTCCTTTGAACGTTGGCGAGCAGGACGATCGAGGGAATCTCCTGGAGATGTGTGTTCGTTTGCACAATTTACGTGCACATCTGGTCGGACACAACCAGATTCGCACAGTATACATGCCATTGTGGCGGCAGACAAAGGAGGACGAGGAGGTTTGGACCAATTTTGAGAACATGCTGTTCTCTGAACAACGGCGAGTTGATCGGGTCTCTAGATTCCACAATTTCCCGCAGTACGAATGAAACAAATTTAATTTGTAGACAGGATACAAATGTAAAGAAGTTTTGTTTCGACAGGCTACCTAATAGAATGAATGGAGCTGGACAAGCAGAAAGACTACGTCAAAAGGTCTAGGAAGCCGCATTCAGTTTTCATAGGTAATATTGTTCTGCGGGGCCGGGCTGATGACAAGAGCCATAGCAGGACCACGGCGGGGGGTTACCACAAGTTCGACAGCGTTCCCAGTAACTGTCGAGGCAGTGGGACGAGGGGGGCTAATCAATGGCTGCCTGCCAAAGAAAGTCGGCGCAATGGGACGAGATGGACCGGGGGTGGGAGTGCGACGGCTGCGAGGGCGGTGGGATGGACCGGGGGTGGGAGTGCGGCGACGGCTGATGGGACGATAGGAAGCGGTATTGTGGGAACGGGAGCGGCGGCGCTGGTGATCGAACGTGTCGTACGGGTTCTCGTTCTCGTTGTCGTCATCCTCGTAGTCATCCGTGATCCGTGGCTCTGGTGTCATGTGTGGAACAACCTCAGGCCCGATTAGGCCTGGGACTCTGGTGCAGTGTCCTAAGTTCCCGATTTGGACATAGCTATGGGGCACAGCCACACACCGTCTGCCAGCACATCGCAAGCACATCGGCTTCGCTTGCGAGCTCTACGCTCTCTCGGACTACAACATTCAGCAAGAATGTCCTTTGGCACTCGACCGATGTCTCCGTGGCTGTGCTCTACCCTCCGTCGACGTTCCACAGCATTCTTGGCGACGACGGCTTCGATGATCTTGGATCGCCGCACGTCGACACTGACAAAGGTCGGGGTGAGGGAAACTAAGTGACTTGAATTGGTAGGTGGCCGCGCAACACCAAAATCCTCTCAACCAATGATGCCTCATCTTTGCTGGCAAGCAGCTCGAGGACGGCCGTACTCTCTTGGACTACAACATCCAGAAGGAATCCACTCTTCACCTTGGTATGCTTTCCCTATCTGCTCATCCAAGCTCCATTTGCTCACGCAGTGTTAGTCCTGCGTCTCCGTGGCAGCATGCAGATCTTCGTCAAGACCCTCATGAGCAAGATCATCACACTTGAAGTCGAGTCTTCGGACACGATCGACAACGGTCGCACCCTCTCCGACTACAACATCCAGAAGGAGTCTACTCTTCACCTTGGTATGACCCCTTTATCTACCTTCCAACATCCAGACTTACGCTGTTGTAGTCCTGCGTCTCCGTTCCCGCCGCGTAGCCTACCTTGTGGGAGCGTCTCGCCACGACCTCCAGCAGTACTGGGGAGGACGAGGGCGGCGCGTGCGCCCTGCGAACCGTGTACGTCGTGCGGATGCAGACATGCTGCCACTGTGCAGAGGAGTTCGATATTGTCGCGCCGGACGGGGAGGGGGGGAGGTGCAGCCGTGTTGTTGGCATTACAGTCAGTCTTTTTTTCTGATTTACTTACTCATACGTATCCCCTCCCCTAACTAAGGATGAATCGATTTTCAAGGATACTGGGCGGCAAGTGCAAGTTGCGGGGTGAGCGAGTGAAGGATAGCCTTAGAAGTAATATCTCTCCAGAGAGAGAGTGGGCGCAGTGAAGAGGGGCGGAAGGGAGAGCAGGCCTCTTATTTGCTCCATAGCGATCGATCGGTCGGAAGCAACGCTGAATAGAAAGTAAGACGGGGGGACTCTTTATTTTTGATTTCGTGATAGGCACAGCGCTGCTCGATGCTTGCGTGGACTCCACCGGGGGCGATGGATCCGGATCCGGGGGTGTACTTCTGGGACTGCTGCAGCGCGCGCAGGTGCCGGGGTGCATTAGGACTGCGCACGCACCGCTCGCACCGCCGAGCGGGGGATATTACTCGATGCCGGGGGCGACACAAGTACTGTCATGGGTACAGGCACGGGGACAGCGACAGGGATGGGGAGCAAGAAGCGCAAGAAGGTGAGGGGCCCGACGATGAGGTGTGCGCACTGCATTGCCGCATATCGCGAGAACGACGGGGGAGATACAGATTTTAGTTTAAATGCTGTGATTGAGTTCTCCATGCACACATTGCTTACTTGTAACCAATTTTTTGAGAAGTAGTGTCCAGAATTTGAATCTCGAAGTGAAAAGAAAGCGATTACTCTGCCTCGCTCAGTGCTGGCAAAAAAGCGACACGGGCCGGACCCGAACCCAAGACGGAACAAAAATACCGTAAAGTAATAGAAGAGACGCAAACCACTCTGTCAAACGAGATTTCTGTACTTCAGGCTCCGCAGGTTATAGTCTCGTTACTCCCGAGTTTTTGAATAGAAAATTTATTCAAATACTCCTCGGGACATAACACCAGAGCCAGGCCTGGAGCTGTCAAGCCAGGCCCAATTGGGCCTGAGGCCGTCCTCGGCCGTCAAAGGCGCATGCCGCTGTCAAGCCAGGCCGAATTGGGCCTGGGGCTGTCAGAGGCGCGTGCCACGGGCTCATTCCCAGGCCCCTATTCCACCTTGTTTCTCAAGTTTTGCACTAGTCTGCCATGCTGGGGGATGTTGTATGGTCCAACTTGAGATTATAGATGAACTATTGCACCACAGGCTGAAAAAAGTTGCCCAAATAGCCCCCGGAACCACAGGAAATTCAATAAAAATAAAAGGCATTTTGCACTGACTCTGGCTCATAAGGGCATGGGTGTGGATTTAATTAGGTCCTTGAACGAGTTTGGGAGCGCCGCAGGCAGGCCAAATGAGCCAAATTTAGCAAAACAGAAGCCAAATTCGTGTGAGGACTTACAGAACACTGTGAGCACAACATAATCTGATCCACATCTTGCGTTGAGTTGGGAATTTACGAGGAATTAATTTGATTCCTTTGTCTAGCTTCAGATAAAGCATGGGAAGGGATGTCTGCAGAAATACCAGTCTAAGGAATTGTGCAAGAGAAATTTTACATGTTTAGGTACTGTGAGTGGAGTACAGGGTTAAATTCGGGAAGAAAAATGTATGTCGATGGCAAAACAAAAATGAAGACAAAATGTGGAATGCTGAGGTCCATTGAGACGTGAGAGAGCGAGAAACAAAATTTCAAAAAAAAAAGCATATAGCGACGCTGTCGGGTTCGAACGTACGCGAAGGAAAATAGATCACGCGATCTACAAATGGTAAGTAGTGCGCTTTCCAAGTAGACTACAAAAACTTATAGCACCATTCTCCCCTGGATACTCCAACCGGCCTGGGGACTTTTTGAATAATTTTTGAATAATTTTTTTTTGTTCCACATATGACACCAGAGCCTCATCCGTCGAGGGATCTGACACCCAATAAGTCATCGCGCCGCCATCGGGGTAAACTCTCTCACATCGAACTTTCCCGCGGACCCTCTGAAGATCCGGCTCGTTCCTGTGGCTGCGATGACCGAAAAGGCGAGAGCGGCGGCGAGAGCGACCCCGACTTTGATGCCTGCCCCGATCGCTGCCGCCGCCAGTCATGCCCAGCAGCTCGAGCTTCAACTCAGCTCGGTCGTGGGCACGCTCCAGCTCGTGGATACGGTTCTGCAAGATGGTGTTTTGGGTGCGAAGATTCTCCGCAACACCTTGCGCATCGCGAAGCTGCTGGGAGAGTGTAAGAATCTGGGTGTTTTCGAATGTACGCTGGGCTCGTGCATCCTCGCGAGCCTTCTGTGTGTCTGGATCGAAAGCCTGAGCAAGCCTGTTGGCAAGATCGGTGCTGGTGTGATGAGATTTGCGGCGCAGAGGTGGAGTGGGAACGCGCTGGGCGATAGCAGTGCGCACGGCAGCCGTAGGATGTTCAATGACCTCGACGTCATTGCCAGATGAGCCTGGGTCGGAGTCGTCGCCGAATTCGGAGTCACTGAGATCCCGGGTGCCAACGCGCTGGTTGATGAGATCTTCAATCTCATGAGCGCGTTTAACTTCAGGGGGGCATGTCCCACTGCCGGTGGGCTTCTTGAGCTTGAGATACTGGAAGCGAGACTACATTAGCATATACCTGAGCAAGAGAGATATGTGACGCACTCCTTTATACTTGTTCTCCAAGGAACTCAGTGAACGCTTCGACTTTCCGTTCGGGACTGCCCACTTGTTGTACGCCTGTTCTACCGACTTCCACCCTTTCTGACCGACAGGAAGAAGCTGTTCGACAATGTCGAGAAGCTTTTTGGTGCCATCCGCACCGTAGTTAGCTGGAAAGCCCCGTTAGATGAACTCGAACCTTTTCGACAGTGGAATCAGATACCTGATCCCGCAGGACGACCACGCTTTCGTGGCCCCGGCTCTCTGTCATCCTCTGAATCCGAGGAGGCATGCTTCCTCTTTTTTGCCTTGACATCAGCGCGCTCCTTGCCGTTGCGGCGACTACCGGCTACTTTTTCGGCTGGTTTGAGACCACGGGCTTGAGCGACAGAGGAAGGGTCGCGGAGGTCGAGGTCTGCACCCCCAGGAAGTGGGAGGAGAGCCGGATCGATCGGGACTTGATGCTGACCAGGAGAGGCCGCAATGGGCCGCAACGCAAACTGGTACTGGTTCTGAATCAAGTTAGTAGTGAACAAGATTAGAGCGATGTAATAAAAACATACTGGGAAAGCATGCTCAATGGGAGAGTCAGGCCCGCCGTTGCTTTTGTCGTGCTGCATGAGGAACTTAGCACGAGCAGCAGAGATATGGAAGGGCTCACATACCAAGGAATTGGATCCAGAAAACTTCGCAGATGTCTGGATCTGGTCGGGCATCTGCCCGAGAAGGCTCTGCTGCCGTTCGCATGTTTGTTAGCTGAAAAGGTCGCAGAACATCGGTTGGACGTACCGGCAGTGGTCCGTTGTGGTGCCGCCAGTTCCCATCGGTATCACGGTACAGGATGTTGCCCTCACTGTCCCGAGTGAGCTCTGGGAGCCTTGGGTGAAGAGGGGTGAATGGAGCGCGATTGGTGGGCTGATTCGACATTTTGGAAGTTAGAGCAGTGAAGATAGAACCTGAAGAGAGGGACTTACCTATCCAGATGTCTTCTACCTCTTTATATGTGGCCTGCCATCGGGATTTTTCGGTCTTGTTGCTGCCCAAGAAATTTCGTCGCGTCGAGGATGGAGCCTAAAAATGAGCCGTGGCCAGGGGAACCTGAAGCGAGGAGTTTCAGGATTGTCTTGGGTCGGGTTTACTCGGACTGAGACATCGTTGAGGGCTTGTGTGTTGCTGGACGGCGCCCAGCATCGCGCCGACCCTGTACAAAATGCACCTGAATTCAAATGATCATTTGCTGAGATGGTTCCGTCCCGAGCCGGACACAATAGAACCCTAGGAACCACATACCAACCAGGGGCCGTGAAACGGAGCTTTGCGTGTCCGCGATGGACGAGGGAGAGGGCGAAGAAAGAGAGTGGCGCGAGGTGGGCGTAATGAGCATAGCCACAACGGGATCATCCGACTTCCCAAAACGGTTTATTCACACTTTTTAAAGTCTGTTCGGGGGGGGGGTACCCCCCGAACAGATTCGCAATATACCATGATCTATTCGAGGGTCTAAGCGAGATCTGTGTCCGATGGGGTCCTGATGGTAGCTCGGCATCGCGGCGGATATTGCCCAGATATTGCCCAGGAATTTATTTATGCTTACGGGAAGTCACCCAGTCACCCACTAATAATATGTGGTTTTTATTCTATTGAAGTCTATAGCAAGTTCAGGGAATTTTCATAGATTTCTAGATAGATGGTTGAATCGGGTGGTTACGATCACCACTTTCCATTTTCGTCTAATATCACGTTCATCCACCTTCACGTCATCCACAACCCCCACCTTCACGTCGTTACACAAGCTCTCGCTTCGCGCAACGCCCTCTCTTCTTCCAGTGACTAGCCCAGTGTTGGGATTAATTCCACGTTGGTTCCATCCCTCCGAGTCCTGAACTCAGCTATCCCCCAGCAGTGCTACAAGATATCAAGTGGAGTCTTCGTCGCTGCCCAATATATTCCGAGGATGGAACTGAGCGACACGTCGTCTCAACATGCCACAGGATGTATGTATGTATATTCGATCGATGTCGTCAAGATCGTCTTATAGGACTTTCGGGCAAACCTGCCTAGTTGTCCACGACGAAACCTATTTCTTCGACAATGGTGATTGCGAATTTCTCGCTGGGAGCGTTATTTTCAGGGTATCATTCTACATGCAAAGCTTCGCGTCCTCCTGACGCACGCGAAGTTGCACAGGTTGATGCTCTGCAGAGACCCCGACTCCATGTTTCGCGGCATGTTCGATGTTCCCCAAGGCACTTTGACCGAGACAGTCTCAACGATCAAAGCCGATGACAGCGCAGAGGAGTTTCGTGCGCTCTGTTGGGCGCTGTATGCTTTGTAAGTGAGCGCCCACAAGAGCGAGTGGAGACATTATTGCATACCTAATAGGCCAACGGAAATCCAGTTGCAAAATGAGCAAGGGACCGATCTTGCGAGGCTTCTCGCAGTGGCGAGGATGTGCCACAAATACACACTTTCTTCATTCGAAAAATGGGCCCTGAACATGGTCTGGATCCATTGCCAGCCGGGCATGGACTACCTCGATACATGTTCTCAAGACATGTTGTGCGAGATATTCGAGGCCGCAGAGAAAGGGGGACGGCAAGATTTATGTGGCCTCGTCGAACAACGCTGGCTGCGCCGCCTGAAGAGCGGAAAACTCCCGCTCCGACATGCCCTCGACTTTGGAGAAATGCATCACAGACGGGCGTTTCTAGGCGATGCCTACTACCAGCAGGCCTTGGATTTGAAGTCATTGGCCTCGATCAAAGACGGGTCGGCGGCGGCAGACTTTTCTCAATCCAACCTCACGCACGAGCAGCTGCATCGTCTACTCTCTGGATACTGTTCTTTGGCACTGGCATGGGAGAGATATAGAAGGACTCCCGTTCCATCCAAGAAGAACTGCCGCTGTTGGAGACAACCACACCCATCCTCACTGGTCAATATCCTCCGTTTCGATTCCGACTCGGTGGAACCGCTGGATATATCGAAGGGGCTCAAAGCTGCAAAAGAGAGATGTGCTTCAGAGTATGGATGTATATGCGTGGGGTCAGTCCTCGACAATCTCATATCCACCTTTCCGCTGTCCATTCCCGATCACTTCCTTGGCCAGGAGGCTCGGACGACGGAATACATAGCATAGCGTTGACGCACATAGTTTTGTCGATTCTCCAATATTCATTCCGAACTTTAAAGCCGGCACAGACTGGAAGGAAAGAAGTACAATCATCGTTGCGCAATGACAACCGACACAATAATGTAGTGTATACGTACAAGAAACCCCTACTCCATCCGCCTGCGTTTGCGCTCCTGATCCTCTATAATCAGCCGTTCCGCCGCAGTCATACTCGAAGCAGGCCGCTTCTTGTCGTTGTCTGGCGCCGATGACGCCGACGACGCAGCGGCCTTGAATACATTCGGACGCTTCAATGGATTCCCCTTCAAAGGATTCGAGGGTTTCAGAGAGTTTGCCTTGAACGCAATGGCCGGGGCAGCAGCCGGAGCAGGCGTTGGCTTCGCTGAGAACGAGAGGACCACTTTGTCCGTGCCCTCATCGCGTTTGAGGCCCTCTTCCGCCAGTGGTGCGGAAGATGCCGTCGACGGTCCAGCTTGCGATGCTTCGGCGGTGGCGCGCTCGATCTGCTCGGCGATAAGGAGTCGCTCGCGCTGTTCGTCCGAAGTTGTTGCCCTGTCCTTCTTAAGTGAGGCTTCCTAGAGAAAGTGGAGCACGTCAACATGTGCAGAGTAATGTGCGAGGCTGGGACATACCGCTTTCGCGAGGGCTTTCGGGCTACTGTCGATCCACGCCAGAAACCACCCCTTCTCTGTCTCGTCTACACGCGCGATGCCCGACCGACCCAAATGCTTTACGAACTCGGTGAGCGTAACCCAACGGGTAGAGTTCATGTGCAGGTGGCTCTTGTCGGATATGTATTCCTGGTAGACTTGATTGGCTCGCACGCGCTTCGTCCCAAAGCTAAAAGCACCAAAAAATCAGCTGACGGATCGGAAGGACGCAGGGGAAGATCGACGTACCGACGAGAGAGAAGAGCAACGAATTCGGACTGGAACTGCTGAGAGAAGTTGGTGATATGCTTCCCGGCATGCTCTCCGACGACGAGCATCTGTCTCAGATGCGATTCGGACTGGGCGTGGCACTTGAAGCCGTTCTCGTCTCGACACTGCTTCTCGCAGACCTGACAGTACCACCGCAGCCGCTGAAGGCCCTTTGACTTCATCTTGTTCGCAACATACTTCGGGGTACCAACTATAACGACAGTTAAGATGAGCCCTTTGCCTCGAATTATTCGCTTACCTTCAGCGCGAGGCATCTTGACGGTGGTGGACAAGCTGAATAAGCGTGGCTGTGTGCGTTGTATGGCTGGACAAGGCTGAACCAAACAAAGGCCTCTTCCATCAACATTCATGTCGAATTCATGACTGACTCTAATGCAGTAGCAAGGCTGCTTTCCTGGTGCTCTGAGCGCGACTTCTGGATTGACCCAAGGATCCAAATAATCTCTGGCCCATGTGGGGTGGCGGTTATCTCTCAGGACGCGACCATTCCTGCGGACAGCATCCGTAAGTTGGCTCCGCCAAGAATCGTGTTTAATAAGCAAGCCCATCCAAGTCGTTCGCATTCCGCGCGAATCGGTCCTCTCTGTGAAATCCAGTCCTATATCAGAACTGATTCCATCCCTTCCGTACGGGCGTGGCGCACAACTTTCTCTGGCTCTCGCTCTTTCCGTCGAGCTGTCAGTCGATTACCTCTATATAAATGGATTCATTCTGATATCTACTTTCAGTCTCAGTGGCGTGGCCTCGCCATGGTCTCCGTATCTGGAATCTCTGCCGCGGGAGATTCCGGGCATCCCTCTCTTCTGGAACAGTGGCGCAGATTCGCAAACTGATGATCCCATGCGGTGGCTCAATGGGACTGAGGCCTGGAAGATGCTGTTCCAGTCAGAGGATAACCAAGCTAGCCTATTTGTGAATACCTACCTTGTCTTTTTATTATTGAAGGGCTCACTTCTCAACAGAGCGAGATTGAAGAATATTTTAATGAGGTCGTTCGCCCGGTCTACTCAAAATTATTGCTTGATGCGATTCCGTCGCTGCGCAATTTTTATCATGCTTACGCTTTGGTCTCTTCCCGAGCATTTCTCGTGGATTCGTACCATGGATTGTCCATAGTCCCAATTGCTGACGCGTAATTTATCTCATCCGATCTGCTTTCACAGGACTGATTTGCTCCAGATTCAACCATGCGCAAGAAAATCATGTTCATCTAGAAGTAAGGAACATAGCCAAATTATATTCCCGTACCTGACGCCTTCAGAGTGACTTTGATGTGTGTCCAGAATGTGGTGCCTTGCAACGCTGCGTTCACGACGACACAGGAGATACTCCCATTCTGCGCTCCGAGGACGCCGAGAATTTCTATGAGATGGTGTCCAATCTCGCAATTCCGCCACACTCGGAGGTTTTCAACACGTACGGTGAAACGCTCAGCAACGCAGAGCTTCTCGTCCAGTACGGATTCATCCTCGACGTCAACGAGAACGACCGCCTCATCTGGACGTTTGCGGAACTCGCGCAATTTTCGGAGAATTACCTGCCTTCATCATATAACTTATCCCAATTTCGCTCTCTACTCACCGCAGTCGAGTCACTGCCCTGGGACAACATCTCCCAGTCCGACTTAGTGCACCTCGACCACACCCACGCTTTCTGCCTGAACGGAGACGCAACGATTTCGCACGGCCTGTGGCTTTTTTTCGTGCTTCTAGTCTGCCTCAGGCACGGCCCCACTCATCAGAACCCCAATTCGGTCATTCTTCTGTTGGAAGAGATGCTGCAACGTCAATTAACGTTAGAGCTTTACATTGCGTCGGGGCTCGACGCCTCCGTGCCAGTGCCACAGTCGCCTGGCGACGACGGCCCTTCCCCATATGGCGTTATTCTCGAACTGGCGGGCCTCCTAGCAAAATTATGTCGCGCGCGGTGCGAACGGACCGGGAAACCTGGCGTGGAAATGGCAGAACTAGGTCATCTTCTCGACGTACGCAGCGCCAAACTATTTATTTATTCCAGATTTCTGAGGCGTTGTTTCCCTTTGCAGCGACTTCCAAATGATATGAACGCAAACCAGACAAGAATGGCTATATCTCTCGCCTTGACCGAGCGATCAATATTAGACAGCTGTACGTCGGCGTGGGAGGGCATAGAAGACTGTCTGCTGGTGTGATTACTCGAGTACCTGACTTTGCATACCTTAGGGCGAAAGAAATAGATCCACTGCGATGCCACATTGCAAATATAATGCGAAGATGCCATCTTGCGGCGCAATTATCGTTGCTACAGCCAATCAATGTGATCCCTGTACAATCGTCTCGGTACGGGTCTAGTTTCGCATTGCCGGAACGAAGACAAGAAAAATAAAATAGCAACCGGTTCGCACTGAAGTGATTCGGTGTCATATTCAGACCCTGCACCATCCCCGCGGCCAGACGAGAGACGCAGCGCACATGCCCTCCGTCCGCGTGAGCGTGCCACAACTAATGGCTCTGTTTTCTCCTTGGCCAGCCAATGACGCGACCAAAACACCTCAACCAACGGAAACCTGGCTTCGCAATCTTTGGTGGCGCGCTGATGAACACCCCGATGACGAAAACTGTAGTGGAGGGCGAATGCGAATGAGGGATCAAGTTAAAAGATCCGTCCCGATGGAGGGGGCGCGCGGGCGCATGACCCAGGCGCCGCGGAAGCCGCAGCCGCCCCGCGTTGGATCACGTATACGCACTGAGAACTTGCGCCTGGATGGGGACGCCGCGCGCACCGTCACAGGCCGCTGGGCATCAAATCTGGCCCGGCGTCGTCCCGGGCGTGTGTACCACTGCAATCTGCCTGACAGTGATAACTTATATTCGACAGAGCGTGTAACCCTCCGCTTGTCACGCCGAACATTCCGAAGCATGTGCATATTTTTGCATTTTCCTCGCATGCGCCACGAACAAAGTGCAAACGCGCACAAGCACAGAAGTAACGCGTCGCCAGTAATAAATTCCCGGTAAGTATCATTTCCCCGTATGTACGTACTGTAAGGCACCGCTAATTAATTTAATCAGCACGCTAATTAGCGTACCCCGGCGCACGCACGGCTGCGCACGGTGTCCCGGGCGCACCCAGGCGCACTTTCCGGCGTCCTCGATGTTCGCCGTGCATCGCACCGCCCCGCCGCACCACATCCGCCGCCCAGCCAAATGAGGATTTAATTATAGGCCGAGGGCTAGGCGCGCGGCTTTTCCGGGCCCGACGTGGCGACGCTGACGAGTCGAGGTCTCCCTACGCGATGTGATTCGCGAATCAACGGAGCAATCTCGTCGAGTGCAGATCGCATCTTGCCGCGTATAGATATGCCGCGCCGCGGGCGGGGGTAGGGCGGGGCGCCGATCTTCTTGAAAGGGAGAAGAAAAACGATGCCGGAAGCGCTATAGCTGGTAAGACAAGTTCGAGCCCGTGTCGATGGAGCCCCGAGGAACAGTTTCGTTCTCTCGTTGGCATGCGAATCTTCTGATGGACTCTCACTGGCATGCCTCGCGTCATGCTGGATTCCCAGCGGCTTAATTTCGGGAAGGAAAAGCCGAGGGCTGCAGAAGGATTTGAAGACTCGGGATAATATTGAAGCTATCGGGACGTCGGCCGAGTTGTAGTCTATGATACATTTGTCTTTACCTCTATAGAATGTACCATACATTTACATGTACTTCTATAAAAAAAAGTACTGGACTACCGCTGTAACTCTCTCACCCTCGACGAACTGACCCCTTTCAGGGCCGTAGATCTTGGGCAAGTGAAGGCAGCAACTGACCTTTCTGCATCCGTTTCTGCCCAGACCATCGGTCTCGCATCAAAGAAGGTAAACGAACACCTTGAAAGCAAACTTCGCAACTTGACAGACCGTGTCCCAAGAAGTATTCCAAGCAAGGGGTGAATTTTAGTATATGTATTAAGCGCACCGCCAATTTCAATGAACCCGTCGTGCGTACGCTGAACGAACGAAAGAACGCAATAATGAATGCGGAATCGAGAAATTTAAATCGAAGAGCACATCCGACGCTCATTCGAATTCAAAATCGTCATGGTGTAGGCCACTAATAACAGATTCCGACCCTGCCTCGTCCCCGCGGCCGGGCGAGAAACACAACACACATGCCCTCGTCCGCGTGAACCTGCCCCAACCCGCTCCGTATTTTCCCGGGCCAGCTTGAGCCAATTTAAACCAAAGACCAAAACACCCCTACCAACAGAAACCTGTCACCCGCAGGTACCATGCAGTACGCCAGCCTCAGCCTCGGGCAGTGATGTGGGCCTTTGGCTTGGCCTGATATTCCTGGTTTTGGCTTGGCTTCAGCTGGCCCCCAAAAATCTGAACCAGGCCAAAATTTACATAAAGCCAAACCAAGCCAAAGGCTGGCTTTGCCCGCAAGCCAAAAAGCCATGGCTTCTTGGCTCGGCTTTGGTTTTTCTGGGTTTTGGCTCAGGCCTGGCCTGAGATTTTGCCAGGCCAAAGCCAAGAAGCCATGGCTTTAAATTTTTGGCCAAAATCAGAATCAGAAGATCACTACCGTCATCCCCCGCCCCACCCTTGGCCCAAACCACTCCTGTACTATTTCGACCATAGGTTCATCAACGTTCGACCGAGAAGACCGAATAAATTTATGTTTCGAATTAACGCGATTTTTGCACATATCCAAAAAAAACATCGAATGTCGCCTGTCACTGAACCTACGTATACGGTCGACTGCAACTACACCATCAGAAACATCACCTCGCAAGGGCCAAACCCTCCCCCCAAAATAAAAACAGTAATTCACACCTCGCCCCCAACCCCGAGCGCGTCCATGGCCATAGCCACCTTTATATAGGTATATACGCTGTAAGTAAGTACATGGTCAATAGGTAGGTAGGTAGGTATACATGTATATCTGCGTCTCCATCTGCGTCTGCGTCTGCGTCTGCGTCTGCATCTGCTTCTTTACATGTAGTATGTAGGATATCATAGCAAACTAGCGCGAAATCTAACTACCACCATCTCGATTCGAGATAACAACCCCAAACGAATACGAATACTAGAGCGCCTTCTTGCGCCTCTGCGCATGCTGTCTGCGCGCGTAGCGCCGCGCGCTGGGGATGCCGAACTGCGTGCGTGTGTAAGTAGGCGGTTTGCAAGGGAAACGAAAACGAAAGCGCAAGAAACAGCGAGGGTGTGTGTGTCTCACTCAAGTAACTCAAAGTAAAGAAAAGGAAGGTAGAACAAAGAAAAGGAAGGAAGAACAACGCGCACCTTAACAACAGGATACACCCCCACCACCGCGAGGCCGAGCGCCCACCCCACCTTCACCGCGGTGGGGAACGGCGCGGGGAAGAGGCCTTTCGACCACTTGAGGATGACGAGCAGCTCGGTGAGGACGGTGGCGAGGAGGAGCCAGACGTGTTGGCCCATGCGGACGGCGCGTCTGGGGGGGGCGTCAGCGTTAGCGTTGGTGGGGAGGGGGGAGCAAGGGGGGAGGGGGGAGCAAGGAGGGAGGGAGGTCGAGAGGGACACCGAGAAGGAGCGGGGGCAGGAGAGGCCGAAAGGGGGCCGGTGCGGGAGGAAGGATGAAGGAAGGAAGGAAGCGGGGAAGGGACGCCGAGAAGGGGCGGGGGCAGGAGAGGCCGAGAGGGGGTGGACGAGTGGTGCGTTATGAGCCGGGACCGGCGTGGGCGTGGAGGGATCGGGTAGGGAACGAGCGAGAAGGGGGGGTTCGAGCAGTGCCTCAAGAGGACGAGTGGTCGCATCAACCGGGCCGGGGCGTAGGCTGGGGCCGATGCACACCGCCAGAACCGAACGCAAGGGAGGGACGCGCAGAACAAAAACAGAAAATCGCTCACGCACCGCGGATCGTTAACATACTGGAACAGCTCGCGCACGGCGGGGAGCGCGCAGAGGAAGATGAACGTGAGGCGGAGGATGACGATCGGGTGGTCGGGCTCCATCCAGAGGAGGCTCTGTGGGAGGGGGTTAGTGGGGGTTTTCGTGGGAGGGGGGGGGAGGGGGAGGGAGAGGGAGGGGGACGGGGGTGAGTGGCGGTTGAGGGTAAGAGAGGTGAGAAGATGAGGGGCGAGCGTCGTTCGAAGAACGGGGGGAGGGGAAGATGGGAGAGAGGTGCGCAAGACGGGGTCAATGGCGGTTGAGGAGCGGTTGGGGGGGGTGGGCGATAAGGGGGGTGTCAGCCAGCGGAAAAGTTGGCAGGGGAGATGGGGAAAGGGAGGGAAAGAGGGAGGGAGCGAAGGAAAAGGACGGAGGGGAGGGGAGGTTGGGAAGGCGGGGAGGGGGGGAAGGTGGGAAGGTGGGAAGATGAGGGGCGAGTGACGGTGAGGGGAAGTGGAAAGGGTAGGGGGGAGGGAGAGGGAGAGGGGAGGGGAGGGGAGTGCGAGGGAGGAAAAATGGAGAGGAAGGGTAAAACGGGGTGAGTGGCCGTTGAGGCGAGAGTGCCGAGCCGCTGTCCTCTGTCTCTTCCACACTCCACACCCCAACATTCAACGCACCTTCAAATAAAACGGCCCCAACTCCGCCGCCAGAAACACCGCCAGGAGGAGCACGACGCTCACGTAGTGCGCGAAGCTCGACGCCGTGCCCCATTTGAACGCGGTGAAGTCGTGCGGGCCGAGCTGGCGGAGGGCGCGCGCGGCGTTGGAGCGGAGGCGCGCGCGTTTGGAGGGGCGGGGGGGTGGGGGTGGGGATGGGGGTGGGGCTGGGGCTGCTACTGGAGCCGGAACCGAGGCGGGTGTCGGCGCGGGGGGCGCGGGGGGCGCAGAGATGGCGGTAAACGGAGAGGCGCGGTCTACGACGGGGGAGGTGGGTTGTGAGGACGAGGTAGCAGCGCCGGCCTCCACAGGCGGCAGCCCGCGCCACTCGTACGGCTTGACCTCGAGGTACTGGCACGTCTTCATGCCGAGGTAGGTCCCGATCCAGTTGCACACGAGCACGTCGAGGATCCAGTGGTCCCACCAGCACTATGCGGCGTTCGCGCGTTAGTGTCGATATACACGAGAAGCGAGAAGACAGAGAGGAAGCGCCCACCTCGTTGAAATTGGGGAGCTGGTGCTGGAGGGAGTACTCTGCGAGCTCGAACGCGATACTGAGGATCCAGCAGAACCAGTAGTCGCGCAGGATGAGCGCCTTGCCGAACCAGCCGAGCGTGTGCGCGACGCAGAAGACGTCGAGCGCGTTCTGCATGCATCGAGTAAGCTATCTGCGCACACGAAGCGAGGGGGGACCACACGCACCCACAGCGTCGCCGGTGTCAGACTACAGTCGTCCGCATACCCCTTCTCGGGGAGGGGCACGCCGAGCTTGGGGTCGAGGAGGAGCATGAAGCGGCGCGCGGAGGCGAGGTCCTGGAAGAGCAGGAACACGAGGGCGAGCTCGTAGAGGAGGTTCACGCCGAGGACGGCGCGCCAGAAGGCGGGGTGCGGGCGGATGAAGGGGCCGTCGCGGAATTGGATCATGGAGAATGCGAGGAAGGCGGCGATGGCGGCGTACGCGCCCATGCGCCGCTTGTCCGCGCCCTCTGCGAGGACGTCCTGCGTCATCGCCAGGTACGCGAGCACGATCAGCAGGACGGTTAGTGTGGTGAGTGTTACGGGTTTGTAGAAGAATCTGCCCGGCAGTTAGATTATTATTGACTATTGGGAGGGATGGACGGACTCGACGCTGGTGTCGTGTCGCTCTTGGAAGGGGGTGATGCGCGTGTAGGGCTCTGTACGGTCCGCCTGGAGTGCACATTGGTTCGAGTTGCAGTATCCAAGTAGTCCACGGTGAGTTATGCCTCAGAGAGACTGACAAGATGCACATACGTCGTACCCTGCATGCACTCGGTCAAAACTAAAATAAAAAATAGAAACGCTCAACACGCACATCGTACCGGCGTCCCGTCAATGCCCGGAATCGGCTCGGGCTCGACGACGCCCGACGACAGGACCGCGTCCGAGTCCTCCCCAGGCGACGTCGGCGACAGCTCCGTCTCTGGCGGGTCGACAAGTGCGGGCTCTGAAGTCATTTGCTTCAAGTTTGTTATTTCTGTCCGTTTTCGAAGGAGTTAGAAACGCGCCTCGCGAGATCGTCGAGGTCAATGCGCGCACGGCGTTTTCCGACGCGCTTGGAAAACAATGATGTCGGTTGTTGCGTTCTGCGCCTCCCGCCAAATACCCCTCCTCATAAACCCAAATTCAACGCCGGCGGGCCTCGGAAGAGCCTCACGGACACCGAGTACCCCAGCACCTTCTTCGATCCCCCTGACTCGGCAGACACCTCCCGAGTCCCGACGCGGCGTCCGGGGCTTTTAATTGGCTTTGGATCGACGCGTTCCGCGCCACTGCTCGCTTCCACCCATCCCATCCCATCCACGCGTCAGGCGTCAGCCGCCACGGCACGCCCGCCCGACGCCGACAATCCTCAAGCAGGCACCCTGTCAACGTCGCGTCGTCGTCGTCCTCGCGACGCGACGCGTCGCGTCATCCCGCATTATCATTCCAATCCAGCCTGCTTCTGCTTCCGCTTCTTTTGTTCGAGGAAACCCTCCATCGTCCTGGTGGCACGCAGCACGACGCGCAGCGCCCGTTCATCAAGTTCATCTCCTCCTGTCTGTACATAATGATAATCGCTCCCCGAGTCTCCCGTCTCCCGTCTCCCTCTTCCCTCTTCCTCTCAATTCATCCTTCCTCCCTTCGTCCGTCCGTCCGTCCGGTCGGCATTCGTGCGTTCGTTCCTCCCATCCTACGTTCCCTTGGCTCCCTTGGCCTTGGCTCCCCGCCACCCCACCCCGCCCCGACTTCCGACCTCCGACCTCCGGCGTCCGACTTCCAAATCCAGCTTGGATTCATTCCTCTTCGGATTCGGATTCGGCGCCGGACTTTCCTTTCCTTACGCGTCCCCCCTCCCCCTCCTTCTCCTTCTCCTTCTCCTTACGCACCCTCCCCACACAAGCGAACGAACGACCGAACGACTCGATCACGGAACACCCCACGCCCCTATCCTCTTCTAACACTCATACTTACGACGCAGGATCCGCACGCGCACCGCCTAGGCCTAGCATATGTAGCGCCCAACCCAACCTAGCCTAGCGCCCAGCACGCAATGACAAAAAGGCTCTTCCCGGGTCCCTCCTTCCTTCTTCCTCTATCCTTCCTTCATCCAAATCCGAATCCTTCATCGGAATCACCCTTCATCCTTCATGATGCATTACGCATTACCCAACCGCATCCACTTATCCACTTATCCACTTATTTACTTATTTATAAGTACCTCCACCCCTGTGTGGGCTCACGACTGCATGGCACGGCGTCTCTCTCGGCGTCAAAGTCGACATTGCGCCCTCCGTTCCGTCCCTCGTCCCGAATGACGCCAACCCCCCGTCGCATCTGATTTCATTTCATTTCATTTTCATTTTCATTTCAGAATAATTCCCATCCAAATCCAAATCCAAACCCACTCCCACCCACATGGCAGAACGCGCCCCATCAGAAATTCAAGCCCGGAATAAGCACGACCTACCCAGAATAAGCACGCCAACGACAACGACAACGACACAACGCCTTCCCTTCTTGGGCCTCCTCTCCTCCCGTCCTTGCTTGTCTTGCCTTTGTTCTCGTTCTGGCGAATGTGAACCCGCCTTCCGAATATGACTCCAACTCCAAATCCAACTCCGCCGACGCGACATCCCATACATACCGTACCGTACTGCACCGCACATAAATACACCCCGCCCCGCCACACACAAGTCGCCGTCGTAACGCGCTTTCTCCCAAGCTCACCCAAATCCTCATCCTCATCCGAATACGATTCCACCTTCCGATTTCTGTTCCAAACATGAGGAAGGTGGAATCATGTTTAGAAATCGGAACAGGAACACCAAATCTGGCTCCTAATTTCCGAATATAATCCCGAATCCCGCCTTCCGCCTTGCCTTCCTCATCCAGAGCCACAATACGAACACGAATTCCGAATTCCGCGTATGACTCCAATTCCAATTCCAATTCCAAATCCGCCGACGCGACGACATACCGTATTGCACAGCACATAGATATGTACACCCCGCCACACCACACATCTCGCTACACCGCGCGTCGCCGCCGTACCGTACCGTGTCGTACCGTACCGTAACGCAACGCTTACCCCACCCTCAGCCACATTAGCATTGGCATTGGCGTATAATTTTAAATAGCTGTACGCGTTCCCTCAATTTCGGTTTCTCCCATCTTCCGTCTTCCGTCCTCGATTTTCGATGTTCTCCTCGATTTTCGGTCCTCGATTTTTCAAATCGGGCTTTGATTTTAATTAATTTTTAGCATATGTACATCTCCCGCTCGTCGCCATAACGCGCTTACATGGACCCACATCATCTATCTATCTATCCACCCAGTACTGCATGCGCACATAAATACAGCCCGCCACCGTGACGTCGACACACACCGCCATAACGCGAGTCCGAGTCGCCGTACCGTAACGCGCTTACCCCACCCCACCCCCACCCACCGTCAGCCACATTAGCATTCGCATTGGCGCATGAAAATAGCTGTACGCTTATACACCAGGTTCCCTCCCGCTCCCTTAATTTCGGTTGCGGTTTCCGTCTTCCGTCCTCGGTTTTCGGTCTTCGATTTTCGTCTTCGGTTTCCGTCTTCCGTCTTCGCTGTTCTCCTCGATTTTCGGCGTCGATCTTCGACTTTTACTTTGATTTTGGCCATGGGGACACATTTGCATCTCTCGCAAGTCGCTGTACCGTACCGTAACGCGCTTACACCTACCCCACGGCCACCATCTGTCCAGATTGCGCCCACCCGCCCAGCCACCGGCACCGTGACGTTGGCATTGGCATTGGCATTGGTTGGCGGCGAAAATAGCTGTGTGCAATGAATGGAACAGCCATAGGCATCGATGTCGAACCGAACCCTCCCTCAATTTCGCCCTTCGATTTTCGATTGTCGGCTTCGATTTTGCGAGACGCGAGAATTTGGGCGACACGAGACGCGAGAATTTGTGCGACACGACGCGAAAGGACGCGACGCGACGCGCTTAGCGCTTAGCGCTTACCTCACGCGGTAGATCATCACCTCATCTCGTCTATCCCATGGGCTATGGATAGGATAGGATAGGATGATGATTGCTATCCACTGGATTTGGTTGGTGTCTATGTACTGTCCGCGCCTGAAATAGCTGTGCGGTGGAACAGCACGTAGGAGCCGTAGGGATAGCCATACCTCGTTTTCGGTGAGGAGGAGGAGGAGGAATCCATCCAAACCCTGAGCCCACTGACCCATCCGTACCCATGGCCATCCCATCCACCTATCCCTCCCTACCAACTTGCGCTCCGGCTATGGCACCGCTCGCACCTCTCAAACCAAAATTCAGCCCCTTTAATTAAATCAATCCCTCTGGCCCGAGTCTGGGAATGGGAATGGGAATGGGAATTCCCACCCGAGGCGCCTTCCGTCTTCTAGCCCCGGCTCGCGCGGATGATTGCGCGACGTGTTCGATGCGCGGACGGATTTGGGAACTCGGACTCGGGCGGGCGGTGCGATCCGTGCGACGGCTGGAAAGAATTCGAGAAGAAGGGAGCCTGTGACTGCCGTACGCGTACGCACAACTTGGGGACGAGGCACGCACGCCGCGTTACGGCGTCACTGTGATCAACGGGCCGGGCGCTTGGAATTGGAATCGGAATTGGGAACCCCTCCGCGAGCGCGAACGCAAAGACGCAGGAAGGAAGGCAGCAGGACCCACGCGAACCAGCTCGTCGGGCTCCCCGCCAGGATTCCATTCCACCCACCCACCCCTAATAACGCGCACTGCACTTCCATCATCACGTCGGGATGTCGACACCTGCGTCGCGCATTCGGATTTGTGGCTGCCCCGAAAAGAAATTGCACGAACGAAAGGAAAGGATAATTAACCTCTTACTTTGGGCTGGCAGAAATCAAATCAGATTCTCCGCGCTCCGGGATCAGATGATAACGCGGAGGCAAAATTAATATCTGGCGGCATCTGATCCCGGGATCAGATCCTCGCGGTGAGGTAAATTCACGGGACGCGTGGGGGGCTGCGCCTGATGGGGATCCGCGACCGGCAGGGGCTGGGCTCGGAAGGCAAAGTGATTTGTGTGCACGCCGTACCGATCCTCGCGTGACGGCGTGACCGAAGGCAGACTCTTTCCTAGCCTGGAAAGAAGGGTCCCAGGGTTGTCTACTCCCGGAAGGAGATGGGATGGCACGCAAAGGCGATCTCGATTTCGCGTACATCGAATCGAATCTGGCCTGGATCTCGACGAGTCATCATCCGCGTTCGCTTTTGGATGGATGGGATGGATGCCCGTTTACTTAAACCCCCGGATGCAGCAAGAAAGACGCCATCCATCCGTCCCTTGAAAAGGTCCCACACATGAACCAAGACCCAGCCACCAGCAACGGCTTCCCCCCGCTCCAGCTCAAGGGAGAGATTATGGACCTCGAGTTTACCATCGACACTGACCACCGGTGTGTGTCCCCCTCCTTCCATCGACGAAATACTTATGCGCATTAAAGGAAGCGCCGGCGGAATAGGACAACCCAGAGCTGTCTCAACTGCCACACCTCCAAGCGGAAGGTCGGTGCAGCTTGGTGTAGATAACAACAACAATAACAGTACATAGTGCGACCGAAAACGCCCCTGTCAGCGATGCATCCAGCTCGGTCTGGTAGGTGCATTATCATACCCACAAATTAATTCATCAACTCGTACAGACCGGACTGTGTGTCTACGAAATTGACGACCCCGCGCTCAGGTAATTAATTAACTCAATACAGCGAACGGGACTTGATAGCGCGCAGAGACGACCCCTCCGTCGACGAAAACACCCGCCTCCGGAATCGCATCGCCGAGCTCGAGAGCCTCGTCCGCGAACTGCGAGGTACCTATTTTATTTTTTATTTTTATTTTTTCAAAAAATATATATCATCCGCCCCAGGCAAACCGCATCCCCGCTGGGCAGACAGCAACTTCCGCGACGGCGACCCGAACGAAAAGTGGCACTCGCGCGCAACAAAGTGCGCGCCCCTCCCCCTCAAGCGGCGCGCCTCCCCCGACCTCTCGCCCACCTCCTCCCCCCACGCGCACCCCCACCACCCGCACCACCCGCCCGCGCTCCTCCCCCCGATCAAGACCGAGCCCCTCCCCGCGCCGCACCCGGGCCTCTACCGCTTCTCCGCGTCCCCCGGCCCCGGGCGGTACGCCCCCGAGCACGACGCCGCCGGGGAGCGCTACGGCGGCGCGGGCGGTAGTGGTGGCGGGCAAGGGGGGACGGGCTACGACGGGTACCCGCTCTCCGTCTCGGGCGGGAGCGACGACGGCGCGCCGTACGGGCACAGCCATTATTCGCCCTCCAGCGCGGGCGGCAGCGGCAGCGGCGGCGGCGGGCGCGGGGACATCGGGGGCAGCGGGGGCGGCGGGGGGGATAGACTCGGGGGCGGGGGCGGGGGCGGGGGCGACAGCTACTGCCCGTGCCGCGCGAGCCCCGCGATGGGGCACGCGTACCTCGCGCTCTCGCAGGCGCTGCAGGGCGCGCTGGGCGCCGCGCGCACGTACGCCGCGCACCCGCCCGGCACGCAGGGGCACTGCGTGCTGTATCGGCGTATCGCGGAGCTCACGAGCTTGATGCAGTGAGTCGCGTTTCGTTGCCTTCCCTTTCCTTCCCTTTCCTTTTCCTTTCCTTTTCTCGTATTGACTTACTTCCAACTTACTTCCCCCCCTTTCATTTCTCTTATTTATTCACCCCTCCGTCCCTCCCTCACTCATTCATTCATTCATCCATTCTCACACCCCGCTAACCCACCCGCAGAGGCACCGACCCCAGCGACCCCTCCGGGCCCACGTCCGTGTACGACAGCAGCACGCCCACGGACAGCGAAGTCCTCACGCCCCTCTCCGCCTCCACCGGCTCCTTCAGCGGCTCCCCCGGCGCCTTCCACCCCGCCATCCACGGCCACGGCCACCACTCCTCCTCTTCCTCCCACACCCACACCCATCCCCACCACTCGCATCCCTCCTCGTCTCACCCCTCCTCCTCTTCCTCAAATAACAACGTCAACGGGAATAATCATTCTCCGATGCATAACGGCGGCGGGGGCGGCTCCCCGAGCGCGTTCCACCCCTCCTCGCCGGGCGGCGGCGCGGGAACAGGGCACGAGTGGGGCGCGCTCGCGGGCGCGGGGTACGGCGCGTACTTCCCCATTTCGCCGGGCGAGCATGGGATTTATGGGGGGCATGTTATTAGTTAGGCTGTGTCTTGGGTTTCGGGGCGTTAACGCGAATTGGGGGAGGGGTGTTGGGTTTGGGGTTTGTGTTGGGCGAAGGAGGGGTGCGGTGCGGTGCAGTGAGGGAGAGAGAGAGCGGCGCGGTGCCTTAGACGCACTGGGGTGGCGCGCTAGAGCTGCGACGAGTGCGCGAGGGCGGGCTGGTTCCCGGGAACCGACGTTACCCGGACGCCCGCCCGCCCGTCGTCTCATCCCGAACTTGCATCCATCTCTCCATCCCCGCGTTCTGGATCCAGCCTTGTTTGCGCCTACGCCGTCGCCGTCGCCCCGCACTCGATTCAATTCAAATCATTCATTCTCGTCCCCACCCCCATCTGCCTAACCTACCTACCTACGCACGTCTCTCTTGTTTACCCGCCGCTCTCCACCTGGCTCTCGCTTTCCTCGCACTCGCTCTCGCACTCGCACTCGCACTCGCTGCTCTACACGGACCCCCGCTTCGTCTCGTCTCGTCGCCTCCCTCTCACTCCTCTCTACACCGGCACTCCTCTCCTCTCCGCACTCGCTCGCACCCGCACCCGCACTCTATCCATCTCATCCATCTCACCTCTGCACTCCATCCACTCCTCATCCACCCATCTCCCCCGCACTGCTCTCTTTGCACGCACTCAGCTATCCCTCCGCTGTACACTATCTAAACCACGGATGTACTTACTGGGGCCAATGTATCGGATTGGATATCGGACCGTAGTAGCTAGCTAATCTATCTCATCATCATCATCCTATTTTTATTCATCCGTGAGTCCACCCGGCGTGGACCAAGTCGTACTACATACAGAGAACATACCAGCTTCCTGCCTACTTACCTATGACTGGCTCCCAATGCTACCCCAGCTACCCACCTACTGCTATAAATGTATGCATGCAGTGGAATGGACTCGCACGACAATTAAATGTAAATGTAAATGTACCAATGATTCGCACAAACGTGAACGAATCTCGCAATGCAATTTGCATGATAAGGCTGAATTCCCGTCTACTTACTCTACTTAATAAATCCTCAAGGAGCTCAATTGGCGAGCGCAATCGACGGCGATCCGCGCACATGCGCAATAAATCGCGCTTCACGAGTCCCGACACGGTCGCGTCGGCCTCCCGCGCCGGTGATGACGTCCCCGACGTCGCTTGCCGCAAAGCGAACTTAGGCACCTCCAGCCAACGTACTTACAGGTACTTACATATACATATGCCGCTTGAACCGCGTCCCCGCCCGCTCGGCTCGTTGGCGAGGTTAATTGAATCACGGACCCGCGTGGGGCGCGATACGCGCGGAGGGGACCATGCTGCACTCTAACGAAAGGGAAAAAAAAATGTCTGCGACGGAGAACGGTTACGGAGGGAGCTGAACGCAATTGAATTACATACACACAACACACCGCGCGGTTCCCATCCAGTGCTACTTACACTTGAGTAGCAGAGTCGGACGGATCATGGCCCTCCTTCCTCAACCGATCCCCCATTACGGCCCCGGCACCTCGACCCGCACGCGGAACCTCCGCTCGCCGTTCCCGGGCGCCGCGAGCTCGACCCCGCCCCCACCCCCGTCCACACGCCACACGTCGCGCTCGATAAACACACCCGCGCCATCGCGCCGCACGAGCAGCACCGTCGCCAAGCGCGTCGCGTAGTAGCTCGTCCCCCCGTCCGCCCCAACCGCGATCGCGATCGGCGGCACGCAGATCGACTCGCGCAGCTCTGCGCGCGCGCGCGGCGGCGGCACGGCCGTCGTGCGCAGGAGCGCAAAGAGGCGCTCCGCGAGCGAGGTGTCCTGGCCCTCTGCATCACCCGGTGCTGAAGTGTCGGCGTCGGCCGCTGCGAGCGCCTCCGTGAAGAGGCCGCGCCCCTCCGCGACCTTGGGCCACGGGCCCCCGCCCGCGCTCTCGGCGGCGTTCGACACCCCAGCGCAAACGCGCTCCTCGGGGCGTAGTGCGCGCGCGACGACCTCCCCGCGCGCGCCGTTGTTCGTGAGGAGGCTCGCGTGCGGGAAGTGCAGGCGGCGCGGCTCATCTGGGGCCCACTGCGCGCTGAGAAGGAGGAGATTGAAGCCCGCGTATTGCGCGGCGGGCGGGTAGAGCGCGTCGAGCGGCGTGTCTGGCTCCGCGAGGAGGAATGCGGTTGCGAGCGCGCCGCGCGAGGACGGGAGTGTCTGCGGCGCCTCGGTGATGTTCGTCCTGCGCGACGCGGTCAGCGCGCGCAATTCGCTTGCAGATAGGGGTACTTACAGCAGCGCGACGCGGCCGGCTGAGGGCGCGAGCCCGAGCCAGGTGCCGCCCGCAGATACATCGCGTCCTGACAGCACACGACCATCATCGTCTTTGTGCGTGTGAGAACCGAATGAATGGAACGCCGCAGGGACGGTCGGGCGCGCGAGGTACTCGTCGCGGTTCGCGCACAGGATTCTGCGAGAGGGAATTGAGACGCGAAAGAAAGCGAGATGGATGGGTGATAAGAGATAGGCGCGCAGAAAAGGAAAGCGTGGTTGAATTATGGCAGAGCGTCGGAGGGGGTTGGATCAGAACAGGACCCACAGTGCATAGTCTGGATGTTCAAGGGTCCAGAATGCGACGCACATTGTCACAGTCACCGAAAAAATTCCAGGGAAGCGCTGAGAAGGTTCCAAAGGTCAGGACCAGCAAGGTTGGCCGGGTAGAATAATCACAGCGCGCCTTCGAGGGTTCCAAGACAGTGAGATCAAGTCTAGTTAGCCGGATGCGGGTGCAGTAATTAGCGAGGACCCCAATTCTCCTTCGCAGATTCGCGAGATTGATTCTGGGACGTTGAGTCGGGTCGCGTCCAACAATCTGTTCGGGGAACAAGAAAGATACCAAGAATGCGTGTGTCTGACGGCCGACAAAATTGAAAACAAAATTTGTCGAGTGACTCAGTCTGCATCCGAGAGATATCTGGACACACACGCACCTGCTTCGGTGTGGAACAAGAACCCTTCAGACCACCTCGAGGAGTCGCACGGTGTATTGAGGACGACACCGAGCGCGTGTTCCAAGCGAGAGAACCCCAGTGGAAGACAAGAGCGGCACGGGATACCTTGTTCCCGTTGGAGGTAAAAAACCGGCAATTCCCGCCATATCGCGGAGTTTCGGAGTTGCGGAGTGATGGCGGGGTCTGAATGACAAATTCGGCAGGGTGGCTCAATTACCAGCGCTTGAGCGACGGGATAATTAATCATCAGTGATGTCCTACGAACGTTCGATTGAAATTTTCTGGGGGTTCTCCCGATTCATCCCTCTGTTCAACATTCAACAGTGACCACCGTGATGCTGTAACCTGTCCCGGGTATTCACAAGTTGCGTTTAGTGATCGGCGTTTGTTCAAGGTTGCGATGTATACACGCACTTTGATTATGTCGTGTAAGTTCACCGAATGTGCGGTAAGTATTCGCCTTGATGATCCGAAAAGAAAGGCCAACTGGCTACCGGCCCAATTTATAGAGGCGAATATATACTATGGAATTCCACGAATGAAACGGGCCGCTTGCACAAGGCTTCGTACGAAATTCAGGGTCAGTTGTGGGTACACACTACAGAAATTGAAAGGTTTGTTTTGTGACAGTCGTAAATGATCACTGTTATTCCGGACAGCAATATCGTTTGACAAAATCCTGAAAATATTTGGACTCATGGAATGGATCCTGTGGAGCCTGAATTCCAATGCCAAGCATGGATAACCTCCATTGAAGGCATTTACGGACTACCATCACTGTTTCTGTCGGGGATCGTGGGAATCTCGGTTGAGTCACCAAGAACAGCCGAGAACTGAACTTACATCCAACTTGCATCGCGCCTCGGAATTCTCAACAGACGAGCAGATCCCTCTACGCTTGGGGCCTTTCAGATCTGCCAGGCTTCTGAAACTCTTCAACTCCAGCGGGTACTGGTCAACGGCTCACGTTCCGAGATTTCCTAAATCTCATTTCGCTGAGTCCTGCCTGTGCAAGCTCATCCCCAAATTAAATTCCTCGCTGTGTATAGCTAGCTCAGGGTATAGAAGGCGAAGTTGATTCGGGCCGTCCTTTTTTAGTCGCAACGGACATCGAATACACGTCCTTTTTCGCATCTTGGCGGCACCTCTTGTCCTTCTCAGAGTCATGCAATTCCAATGCACATAATCGACACCTGGCATTTATCCAAGACAGTGCACGACCCCGGATCGCGATTTGGGACGCCATCTGCGTCGAACCGGCCGTTCCCATCCTCATGCTTCATTCCATTCATTCATTTATGCAAAGTGATAATCGAACCACACTGGATACCGTATTCGATTCGAATCACCCGGGTATGTACACCCTTCCGCCATATCGGATGCGCTGTGCAGCTCGGCGCCTCAGCAGGCCCGAGGGCAGATCAGGACGGAATCACGGTAGGTGCATTGAATGCAGGGACTCTACCTCGCCGATCGTCTCGAGCTTGCGTTTGCGCTTGAGTGTCTCGCGCATGCAGATCAGTTGGACTCTCTCCTGGGACAAAGGATGGACTTCAAGGACGGAATCAAGCCACTGTTCCTGGACTAAATTGTTAACGGGCCACGGACGAGTCACCATCGCTGAAACCTGATAGATCCAGAAGTTGTCCTATTAAAGCATCCGCTCCTTCTGGAAAATCCCTCCACAGGCGCTCGCGGCCCGGCTTCCAGGCAGCGTGGATACGCCACACCACCAGCCAACAATTTGTCTATTCAATGACTTTTTCGGTCCTATTACCTCTCCTCCTGGTCGAGGGTAGTACCCATCCGTCCATGCGAAAATTAGAACCCGAAATCACACCGACCCTAGTCTTCAGCTTGCTTGCAAGCCCGAATCAGAATCCGAACGCCGAATATGCATCCAGAATCGACGAGAAGATTTATGTTCCATCTGTTGGTGGCTGAAGAAGTCTGTTTGTCGGTAGGACGATCTCCGTCTTCCAAACGGCTGTTCGGATCCGACGTAAGTTGCTAAAAAATGATATTCCCCCCTTCATTTCACAACAGCACTGATGCTTGTCGACACTCATATACTGGCATGCACGGTTAAAAGGTGGTTCGATTCCAAATTTTCAACCCATGCCAGCCCGAAGCTGATTGACTGATTATCCACTGGGCTGCACGCCGGCATCTCCCAGGAGCGTGCTCGACGTCCTTACCCTAATGCACTCCGAGTCAGGACGGCCCAGCTCTGCCCCTGACCCAGATTAACCATTAACGGCATACGCAAATCTTAGCCTAGTGCCGAGATTGCTGCTTGGATGCAGAGCACCCCAGAACCAACTGCCCAGCTAACCAAACTCTCGCTCTCAAGCTCGCATCGCATCTATCAAGAACGACGCATCATATATACGCATTCGATGATTACAGTTTCGTGAATTCATGCACGTACGGATTCCGTGCCGGCAGCTCACGGCGCGTTCTAGGGGACGCCAAAGTTCCAGATGGATGGATGGATGGGCGTCCGGGCGGGCGGGAGTCGTGTACGCATACCCACATCTCAGCCCCACGTCAGAGAACAGCCCGTCTTACGTGTCGGTACAAGCTTCACTAGGAACGGCGTCGCCGCGATGTGTCGGTGGTCGGGTCCCCGGGCCCCCGTCCGGTACTACTCTCGAAGCATCTGAACTCTATGACAGCTTGAGAACGCTGAAAGCAGGCAAATCGACGCACCGTCAACTGCATCCCGATCCAGAAATGGATGGGTTGGAGTGCTCCGAGGGGATCCCACCCAGGCCAGGTGATATCTGCACGCATGCTTACACCTCTGTGAGACGGGCGCGGCTTCCCAGGCCAGAGGGCGGGAGCAAGCAAGGTGCACCAGACGACTGGCGACCACGAAAAGCCTGGGGCTCGGACATGACATGCGACCCTCCTCACACGTCGGATCTCTGAATTGTTTGACGCATGAACTTGGATTGCATGCATACAAGTACGTGCAAATATCTCGGAATAGCCTGTGAGAACCGTGACGGTGCCTGTCGATTGGGCGTCATCTGCGAATCCGGCGCAATGTGGTATGGGCTGGAGGTGCGCTTCGATTTTGCGTCTCTGTCTGCCAGTTTCCGTCAAACTAGGTGCTGCCAATTAGCCATTACCGAGGAGGACGCTGAGTACTGGACTCACCTGCGCGGGGGGGAAGAAGCCGAAACGGCAGACGCAGGAGATAGGGGATCCTCGATGGACGAGAAGACGCGCGAAGCTAGGCGATCCTGGAACTAGGTAAAGCCATAATAGATAGAGGTAAACACGTCACGCTCACTGGTAGGAGGTGATCCTTCAACTCCTTCTGCGTCTCGTAACACGGTATATTAATATTCTTGCTTTAAGAGACTCACGTCATTCCAACACGCATCCCCTTCCTTGTACACGGGGCTCAACCACTAGGCTTTGTTCATAGAATTTCCGAGTCCTTCAGACAATCTTTGTTGGTCCGGAATGAACTCGCGCAGTGAATATATGTAAAGCATCAGTAATATGGTGCTCGAAGCAAGCCTGGGGATGTGCATCAGCAGCATGCATCCGATGCGAGCGCGTTTACACACAGGAGGCCCTTCAAGCTTTCATTTCCTGCGCGTCCATCTCCTCGCGCCCGAACAGCTCGCTGGGGATCGCCGTGGCTCGCACTCGCTTCGAAACCTAACCTGCCATTCAACTATACTCACCCAATCCTTACTTTTCCGAACTCTCGCAGGCCGGATTCCAGATCCGACAACGCCCCGGTCCCCGCCCCCCGGGATCCCCGCTGGATCCCGTCCGACCGCGCGACGGGCGAAATGTCTGTGTTCGCGCCCATTGGCTCCTATGTTTATTTTGCCCGACGGGGCCACGGTTCTTTCGCGATCGGCGTGGGGAGGCCAAGACACCGTCTCGTGTGGTAGCAGTTGGGTGCTCGCTTGCCTATTGCGCGTGTCGGGTAAAATATATAATGAATCTCAGATAGGAAACCTTGCCCATTTCAGTCTTTAGGTCCCCGTCTCCCTCTTCTTCAAATTGATACTAGCCCGAGTTTGTTGAGCACGAGTGATGAAGATAGAAGCCTGGGGACAATCGGAGACGCACGCAAGCTGTCGCTCTCCTACTTGCCATTTCATATTGGCTCCGCAGCTGATACCGACCTGAGAATTATCCAGTAGAAAGGAGACACGGAGTCTGTCGGATTGCGCTTAGGTTTCCATCTGGTGGTATCTTCCAGGGTGATACCTATCGCCTGGTTCTTCAACGTTGCATGATATTCGTGGTTCTCCCGCTGCCAGGATTTGTATCCGTGAGGCTTCACGGGTGGTCAGGACAGCGAGAAGACATACCCTAGCTATTTCCTCCCTGATTGCCTCCTGCCACACAGAAATAACAATTTCCCTGTAAATCGGAAATCATGTCCGTCAGCCTCGTTGAGGTGTAGAAGAACAGATAATACATACCCTGATAGACCCGGCCCCTTCCATCGGAATCTTGATCCACTCCACATCGGGACCGCGCAATAAGGGTAATAATTAAAAGACATGTTATTCTCCGAGAATACTATTATGCCTGACACATATACAGGTACTATCCGGGGACGTTAACATTTAAGAGGAAAGGATATGAAGGAGACCGTTAAGGAGTTTAATGTAGACCATAGATCGTGATGTAAGCGGGACGACAGACAGGACGCGGGAGTGAGAGATGCAGAGCGAGAAAAAAAAGGAAATGGAAAGGAAAGAAAGAAAGATCCAAGAGAAAATGTATTCTAGGCAGGCGTTGCGCCGGTCTGTGTCTCGGCTATCCGCATAACCTCCATCAGAAGTGTCTGCTGTTCGATGTTGAGAGACGTCGTGGCGGCCTGATACACCGGGGCATTTTGCATTTGGAAGGCTGCGAAGAAAAAGGTCGGGACATTTACAATGTGGACGCGTGGGAGGCTGCTTCACTCGTCAGGGCTTGCTTGAAGGACGCGTAGGGGTCCACGTTGTCGAGGGCACTGAAGTAGCCGAGTTCTTCAGTTATTTCGTCATCGTCGTCGTCCTCATCATACTCCCCGCCTTCCTCGGCCTTTTCGGATTTTTCTCGGAGACGTGCGCCCTAAACGTGGGTTCGGATCAAGGGATATATTTCCAACGAAAAACCCGTTCGGCGCACCTCACTGGCGAGCAAATCCATATACGCCGAAGTCTTCGTCCCACACGTCCTCTGAGAGGTACGTCAACTCGCATTCCTTGATGGAAATGATGAAACCTGTACCGTCGTCCTCATTCATATTCAGTATCTTCTCGTCGATGAACGCGTCGTCATCCTCATCTTCGTCCTCATCCTCGAGGGCCTTGCGTGCTGCCCCGCCTTATCAGCAAAGAGCGTCTTTGAAACCGTAGCTCTGCTCACCTTCGATAGCCCCGGGGAGGTCCTTGAAGATCTTGAGCACACCGGCGACAATGCCGGGCCACCCGTCCTTGAGCGCCTCGGGCACCGCGCTAGGCGACATCTCAAGCAGCGCGCACAGCGCAAGGATCGACAGCTTCTTGTCGTGCACGCGCGGCATCTTCGCGTGGTCGTTGATCGCCGCGAACCAAGTGTCGAAGAACACGCGCGCCATGCCCGCCTGCGTGCTCTCCATGATGTGCAGCGCCGCGGCCGGGTTGTACAGCACCGCGTTGATGAGCACCTCGAGGTTCGCGAGACGCAGGGCCGCCGTCTCCGCCTTGTCGAGCTGGCTGAGGGCCGTCACGATAATCGGCTGGAGGGCCTGCGCATGTTGTAAGCAAACGAGTAGAAAGAGGGCAAGAGGAAGAGGCATACATCGTCGACGCTGCCCGCGGAGGTTGAGCAAGATAGACTCGGCGAGCTTGCACCCGTTGACACGGTCGTTCTCGCCGAGCTGCTCGCTCGTGATCGACGTCGTATAGATGTCCAACAGCATCCGTTGGTACTCGGGGCGGGCCTTGATCACGTCGCTCCCGTACGAGACGAAGTTGTCCAGCGACGGGAGCATCTCTGCCACACCCATTGAGCACTCCCAGTGTATACTGACGGCAGAGGAGAACGCACCCTCGAGGAAGTCCACTGCGTCCGACTTGAAGAGGTTGTACGTGAGCTCGAACACGGGCCACAGGTTGGGCGAGATCGCGCGCAGCTTGAACGTCAGGACTGTCGACCAGTTCGTACATGTTGTCGAAGAGGTCTGCATGGTCGTTAGCGCCGTTGTACAGTCCAGAAAAGAGGGGCACGCACCAAGTATCTTGTGCTTGAACGTGAAGGTGATGACGGGGATGATCACCTCCTGCACCTGTGCGAGGATCTCCGGTGCGCTATCGATAGAGGAGATGATCTGAAAACAAATGGAAGGCGACGTCAGGGCACAAGGACCAGTAAAAGGAAGCACACATACACTCCCGATGGTCTTGGCGACGCCCATGGCGGCGTACGTCTTATCGTCGTCCCCACCCGCGAGCAGCGTGTCGAGGCTTGCATCCGGGTCCACCGCGTCCTCCGCGACCAAGCTCTCCTTGATCAAACGCAGGTACGAGTCGCACTACATATCACCAGTATCAGCAAGAGAATTGACGACACACGCGAAAGGAAGGCTTACCAGACGCGCAGTGAGTTGGGCCGCGACGGGGAGGAGCTCAGTCTGGAACGCTTCCACCATGACCTCCATGCTGCGGTTGAGGATGTCCAGGTCCGTCTCGTCAGACAGTTTGAGCAGGTCTGCGGCCCCATTGCGTCAATTCTCTCCTTGATCAAAATGTTTAAGGGCGACGTACCTTGGATGACCTTCCCGACCTGCGGCGACACCGCCGTCTTGACTACAAAAGAACGTCTGAGCCCCCGCGGACGAAGGGAAGAAAAAGGAGGAGGAACGCACCCTCGTCGAACGCGATAATCATCTCCGTCAGCGCGAGCGCCGCCTGCACGCGAACGGGGAACTCAGGGTCGTCCAATGCGTGTGCGACGGCGCGGAAGTGCACGTTCAAGTGCTCTGCCGAGGACCACTTCAGCCCAGTCTTCGTCACCGTGCCGAGCACCTCGCAGGCCTGCGAAGTGGGTACTTAGCCAACAGAAGAGAGAGGAGAGGATAAAATGCTACTTACGACCGCCCGCATGTACCCCTCCGAACTCGCAAACTCGGGCGTGACAAATTGCAGCATGAACTGTTCCATGTTGGGGCCGACGTCGGGATGCTTCATGGCCCACGGTCCAAGTGCGGCGGTCATGTTGAGCGCGCCGAAGCGTTGGGCGGGCGGCGCGTTGCTAGGGGAAAGTGCATCATAAGGAACACGGTATCGTATAGAGGCAGGAGCCACTTACGAGCGCAAAACACCGTTAATGAAGCCCAGGATGGACATGAACGTCGTCATGGTACGGTTACTCGCGAGCGAGAGAAGGAACGTCGTGGCGGCGGACACGGGCGTCGCGAAGCTCTCGTATTCGTCTGGGGCGGACGCAAAGCAAATCAGCGCTGCGCCAAAACAAAGAAAGGATCGACGTGTGCTTACCAACACTGATGCGCACATAATCCACGGGGTCGCCCTCCCACAGGCTCTGGCGGGTCGCATTGAACGAGAGCTGTGGGAAGACGAACGACTCTACGAGCGTCTGCGCGTGCGGCTTGAGGAGTTTCCAAGTCGATTTAGGCTTGATGCTGCGGTGGGTTAGGACAAGAATGTCAAGGCGAAGGATGACAGGAAGAATGAAGGAACGTCATAGGGAAGTATAACGCGCCGCGGCCGAAAAAAAGAGAGGAGAATGCATACAAGATTGTGAAGAGGAAAAGACAAGAACGGGAAGGAAAGGGAGAGAAAGAACTAAACTCACCACTCCGTGAAAAACGTGAAAATCTGATACTGGCACTTCTTGCTTAGCCACGCCTGCCCGGCGACGTACAGCTCGACCTACATACGCTATCAGCCTAACTCTTTCTTATTATGAGGGTAAAAAAACGCACCTGACGCAGGTAGATGGCGAGAATCTCGGGCGCAAAGACGGACACAAAGTGCGCGGCGAACCCGGCGTAGTCGGCCTGCAGTGCACCCGGCAGCTGGGAGGGGTTGCCGAACCTGTCCTCCATCATCAGTATCATCGCATACATCGCATACGACGCGCAAGTGAATGCGGGCTCACCGATGGAACAGCCTCCCGAGCACGCCGTACGCCCACTTCTTCGCGGCCCACCACTCGCTCTTCTCGCGCTCGTCCTCGTCCTCGGGCACGGCTTCCTTGGGGATCTGCAGGTTCACGACGCCAAAGAGCAGCTGGCCCCACGGCACGAGACTCTCGGCCGCCTGCTGGTGCTTCGACAAGTGCACGACGATGCTCGTCTTGTACGTCTTGAGGATGAGATGCAGCATCGTCGGGATCTCTTGCGCGGCGCTAGGCGGCGTCTGCAGCATCTGCGTCGCGATACCGACGAGCGTCGGGAAGAGCGCCTCCACGAGGCGTGGGAGGATGTCCGCCTTTTGGCGGAATCTGCAGGGATGCGTTTATTATTCGATGACAAAGATTTTTTCGGCGGGCGCACCTGAACGCGCGGACGGCTTCGAGGCTGGCGACACACCCGGCATGGACATGCCTGATGTCGCCACTTGTCAAGAGCCCCTTGATGGCGTCGATAAGGCCAGGCCAGCGATCAGGAAAGTCGTGCGCGACGAGGGTTTTGAGGGTGCTGGCGAGCTGAACGGTGATGCTGCGCGAGGGGGAGCTCGCGAGCAGGGGCAAGATGCCATTTCTGAGGGCTTCGCGGTCAGGGGACGCGACGAGGGCCTGGTCCGGGCGACGGGTGGTGGCATCGAGAGTATAGGTGTTGTGGACGCGATTTTTGACCCAGACGGAGCACGCTTGACGGGTGGCGCTGAAATGGGGCTCAGAGTTCAGCTTTTGAGACGCGTCCGACACGCACATGTCGATGTTGTCCGCGCCGATAATCTGCAAAAGCGCCGCTATCAGGCCCGTTTCATGGCCGACCTGCAGATTAATGAATAGATGAAGGTCAGTGCCACAGTGATAAGGTTTTCATGAGACAAGATTACTTTTCGGATTTGGAGCTCGGCGGCTTTGCGCGCGTTGGGGTCTGGGCTGAGTGTCGAGGCAAAGAGATTTGAGAGGGTTTGGAGATCCATCGTCTACAGGAAACGCGACTGAAATGCTGAGAATGAGACGCGAAAAGGTGGAGTATCCACGAGATGCATACCTGGAGATGGACGTAGAAGACAAGGATGATGGATCACCTCCGTCAGAAGTTTTCACTTTTTTACGCCGAGGCACGTGAGCGTCGAGGAGAAACAAACAGCCTTGACTACAAACTACAAAAGACTTTGTAACCAGCCCAAAGACAATGTATCAGACGTCAAAGAAATCCTTGTTCTCCACGTCTCCTGTGCCTCTGTCCCTTGTGGAATAAGCGTTTTCCCCCCCTCATTGCCGAATGCCTCGTTTTAATTTCCGAGCAAAGCGAGGCACACCATCGCGGTTGGATGACAGCTCGAGGCACCGACTCCGAGGGGAGGGCCAGCTGGAGGTCCCGGTTGATGAAGGGACCTAAATGAGACCTCCCTGCCATCGACAGAAACCGTCGACGTCAGCTTGAATCTGATAAGCACGATATATAAAAAACCCACATTAGCTGCTATCATCAACTCGAGGCCTATGATAGCAACAAACAAAGCGACGTAGACTGACGGTCCTTTGTCGCACCGAGGGATCCGAACTGAGAATAGCAAGGTTATATGAACAGCGTCTTGGCGCCTCGAGGTGTGGCGAATAGATTGGTGTCAGTTTCGAAGAATCAGTCAAAGGGCCGGACGAGTCAGCGGGACTGAGAGACGGGACCAGAGCTGGGGGAGCAGTATCAGCCATTGTGCCAATGAGACACAACTGAAAGTACCGACATCTACATTCTCGTCCGGGCCACGCTTCGGGACGGCCGTGAGTGTGAGCAAAAGGCAAATCAGCACTGGCAGGCACCCGAATGTGATTTCCGCGCCAGCAAAAGTCCAAGTGGCCAGATGAGAAACTGTTTAGCAGTGCTTTGCGAAATGATCAAGAAATTTGCTGGGTCACACCTACTAGGATTCAGAGCGGTCTTCCGAACCTACACATACAGAAAGACTTTATCTCGAGGTCGGCAAGGCCAGAGCTGGATCCGGAGCCGACTTGACACTACAGAGTGTGAGTGAATCCGACGAGGTGAGTACATAAGAGCCGTTAGATGAGGGAGGGTGAGCAACTAGCCGCAAGACGAGTGAATGGCGATGTGATGCAGCCGGGAGGACATCGGCGTATCGCTCCCTCAGCAGATGATGTCCAAGGATGAAATTTGGGACTGGGCTACAGGTTACAGCGATACAGAGCTTGCCAAGTAGCTGCCGCCTTGGACCCTCAAGTTGGTAAGAGCCTCAGACTGCTGCTAGCCACAAGACGAGTGAATGGATGTGATACAGTCGGGAGAATATCGGTATGTACTATGCACTTTTGCGGTTTAAGAATCCTCGGACAGAGTATTCAGCTTGAAACATACTCAGTACCAGGGAACTTTCGGATAGGTCGAAATTGAAAATTGCGCTTTGCCAACGCGTTGCACAGCGTCGCCTCCATTAGGTGACATTGAAACACAAAGTTCGAGCACAGAAACCGTCACGTAGATGGGGATCGATGAACAACGGACGGCGTTGCATGAAGCGCGAGGAGGTTGAAGGCGAAGAGATGAAAAAGGAAACCAGCCATCACAATGATCGGAACACGGGAATATGATCCGTTGGCCGGAAATTCAACCAGTGTTGAATTTCGGTTCAACTTGTAAAAAGAAAGGTCAAGCGAACTCATGTGTGACTCGATGAGCTCGGAAGGTACACCTTATGAAAGACAGTATATTGGCTAAATAATATAGCACTCAGGCGGCTGGCCACTGGCCAGATCTTCGAGGTAAAACCAAAATCGGGTTTTCAACTGCGGCCGTGCTTTCGAATTTGGACTACATAGTGCAAACTGACTCTTACATGAAGAAATTGTCATAGTATCAATCGTTTACGAAGTGTAAGTTGACGCCATACCGGAACCGCCTCGGGGCTAGTGTTTCATTCCTGTGGGAGAAAGCCTGAGGGAAAATATATCAAGAATGGTAGACCAACTAGTACTACACATGTATCAAGAAAGGCGCATCTTGTATCGAATACGATGTACATAACCAAGGAGAGAAACCCTTATCCAGTAGCTTCAGGCTGAAAAAAGTAATCCACGAGGTTGAAACCGGATACGGCCTCGTCGAATCGTTGCTTTACGCAGAGACGGCTTGAAGAGCTCTTGGCCCTGTGTAACGCCGCCAACACGTCGGAAATGTCCGATGGCTTGGACGACTGGGATTGCCATTCGGAGACGCAGTAATAATGGTTGTAACAGGTGATGCTAGGAGGATCCGGAAAGTCTCGCTCGTAGAAACCAAGCCAGAAATTGGTTAATAGCGCGTGGCCTGAGAGGAGGCGGAGGAGTTGTTGGTGGGTGAGATTCAAATGGGAGAATCCCGAAACGGGAGATAGGGTTGAAAGACACAGCTCCTTGTTGAGATGATAGTACACATCGGCAAGGAACCGGCGTCTCCCATGCTTCTCTCCTGCCACCAACGCGTCGTTGTGGTGTAAACCCGCTCGAATCCGGTTCATCCAACTTTCCTCGACAAGAGAAAGCATCGCACTGTGGTCACACAGCACGGCCAACTCCATGAGGCTGTCAAGCATGGGCGGGGGGCAATCCGATAGATAGTCCGACCCTGCTCTGCATTGGATGTGTATCATATCCAATGCCCAGGTCTCAAACCCCGGCATAGTGTACTTGTGGCACATTCTGGCGACATTAACTAGCCTTGGCACGTCGGCGTCAGGAGTAGTTTGGAGGTGAATCTCGCTTGGGCTGCAGTACAGATCAGTCGCACAGAATACAATATCGAGATATTCGCACTCACAGCGCATAAAGTGCCCAACAGAGCGCGCGGAATTCCTCCGCACTGTCGCCAGTCAACTTGATCGGTTCCAGGTCCGTCGCGCGCGATGCGCTGCCTTGAGGGATGCTGAACATGCCGAGGAACATAGACTCGGGGTCTCTGCAGAGGAATAGTTTGTGGAGCTGCAGAAGTAGTCGACTGTCAGTATCGACTTTAGTGTTCTGATCGCGTCCGCAGAAGTTCCTACTTTGAAAAAGACGCCCTCGACAAGGAACAAGCAGTCCCCGTCCTCAAAGAAATACTTCTCAATCGGAACTGGGGCGGGGGGAGGAGTGTCTGGATCCAAATTATCAGCGAGTGTTCCAGCGCGCCTAATTAGGTGTACCTGCAGGTTCTGGCATATAGTCAGACGAGCTGTCCATTAACATTAATGCCATTATGGAGGCTAATATTATCTTGATCACTGCAATCGTTGAAACAGGGAAATGATTGGGCAAGTACACCTACCGTTCAACAGTGTCAGTACACCTGCGTATCGGCCTTTCAATGGAGGTGGGCGACAGAAGGGACGTGGGAGCGGTGGAAATAACGCGGATTCCTCGACACCTTACAGCATCTTACCTCGTGTTGGCCGGGAGTGATACAAAAATAGTCAGTATTAGAGAGAGACGCGCGTCCCGTTATCAATTCAATCGTAGGAATGTGCCGACGTTACACGGGACTCGAACGTTCACCTCGGGTCCAAGTTGCACCTTGGAGGGAAGCTTCGGAAGAAGTAATGAGATTTGGTGCCCCGGCCTGCCACGGGAGGTCCGGAGAATGCTGCAGGTGTTGTGCAGAGGATTCAGATGATAGTGGTGCGCAAGCAAACGGCAGATTCGTGCCGCCTACATTGGGTTGGATCATTCGGAGGCCGCCTGGTTATGGCCGTAGTTCAACCCTTGTTGAGATTATTTCTTCGTTCCTTTGAAGGCGTTGACGTGAGCGATTGAGAGATTATAAAGCTTACCTGGATTCAGGTCGGACCAATGCTAGTCGAGTCATTCGACAAATTTCGGCAATACATATTACTTTCGAGTATACTACTAGAATGAATTTGGCCGGCGTCTTGCGGCGTCTTGCGGTTGTTGCAGGGGCGTCGGCAGTGGAGACGATGGTCGAGTAGATGCCGGGATTGGTCGTGTACGTGGTGACCTGAGCCAAGGGTTAAAACATAAGCAGGTGCATTTGACAGAGGGCTTACGGATTGCGTGGTATAAAGAGCTGAGGCCGTATCAGTCTCCGTGCCCGTGTCGATCTCGGTCGAGGTCGTATCAACCGTGACAGTTGTATACGTGCGCCTATCAGACAGCGCAATGCGCATCCATGCGTTGGTGTGGTTGGGCTGTAGATTTTTGCCTAATGACAGTGGACATGTTCGGGCAGCACTCTGTTGGTATACCTTCAAAAATCATCAGCTCGCCGGGACCACTGAGACTTGAGATACTCCCGACATACTCCATACTTTGGCTAGTTGTGTAACGTGCCATTGAGAGTGTTGCTGTTATACAGAATGTAGTACCTGGCTAGCTAAGACTTAGCTTAGTAGATATGTCTTAGCCGGCAACCGAGCGGGGATTCACAGCCTGAACGCATTGATCCATTCTCGTGATCTGTAACAAGGAGAAAGACGACCGCTGCAAGATTTGGTCGATTTTCCGGGTGAGAAGCATATGAACGCAACATGAATGCACAAGAGTCGAGGATTAAGGGCCCGGAGGTTGGACGTGGATCGGCTGGGAAAGAGCCCCGTGTACTCGCTACAAGACACGGAAGCGAAACCGGCGCAGCATTTCAGGAATCGACAAGGTTTGGTCCCAATATCCGGTGCTCAAGCGAGTTGCCGTGACACTCAGACAGTGACAGTGGCACTGGTTGGACAGTGGTCGGGTTCAAGCTGTGCACGTGATCCCATCACCATCTGCGGCAGGCACCGAGGCGCCTTTATTTCAATTTGCCTTTCATCGTTTCCACCTGCGTGAAAGACAACCGGACTCGGAGGCGACAAGGACGCACCTTCCGGAAGCCATTACCTGCGTGAATTCACGGTACGTACAAGTTACACGCTGAAATGGCGTGCAGTTCTGATATTTCCAAGATATTGAATACCATTGGTGTTTCGGGCCCTTTACGATTTTAAGAAGGCGGAGATAGAGGTGGCTAGAGCGTATTTGCAACACCCTCAACGCAGTTTTAGGGCAAATTTGATGAGGCCTGTCAGAAATTTGATGACACCAAAATAGGATACCTTCGACTTGTAAAGTCTGGCAAAAAGGCGCAAAAAATGCTGGATAACCCGTTTTTTTTTGGATGGATGCGCCACAATGGTCTCGAAGGTACTGGCCACTTTTAGGAGAGAAAGTATACCGCGAAAACTGGTTTTCGCGGCTGGGAAGGACGGTTACGACACATCCATCAGTTCTCTATCCTAAAAATGATGGCTGATGCCAGAAATTTGGCCGTCGATTTTGGGGGGTGCAAATACGCTCTGCTAAAGGGCGGAGATGTGCGTCCGAGACGAGATTCGCTCGGGACAGATTGGTTGACATGTCAAGTCGCGATCGGCGATATTCGCTTGGCGTTTTCCACCACACGGTCTCTTTCTACCGCCCATGGCACAAATGCATTACCGGAATGTCTCGCTCAAGGACGAGCACGAGATGTCGCCCATACCCGGGGCCAAACGCGACAGCGCATCGGCGGAGGACGATTTGATTGACATGGTGCGTACAATCGTTCTCTTTGATTTTTTTTATAAAAAATACGCAAGCTAATCTCCTTTTTGTTGGAACAAACAGTATCGCGACTCCTCGGACCATAGGCCTGTATTCGACAACAGAAACGCGAGCACGGCTGCCCTCACTTCTAGAACAACGCGCCCGAGACTCAAACAATCCCGCCGGAAGAGAATCATCGTCATTTCTTCGGCTCTTCTGGCTGTTGTAATAATCGCTGTCGCGATACCTGTCGCGCTCACCGGGTCGAAAAATCACGCGTCCTCTGCGATGTCTGGATCTGGCTCTTCGAGCGGCTCGACCAGTTCGGGGCCGACTACGGGCACTTCAGGCAGTCTGATCACTATGGACGACGGCACCACCTTCACATACACGAACAATTTTGGTGGCGACTGGGCAGAGGATCCTAAAAACCCGTTTGCACTCGGAGGAAAGGCGCAATCATGGAGTAAACGTATAGGGTCGGAAGAATGGGTCTGGGGCACGGACATTGCGCGGGGTGTCAATCTAGGGCGAGTCCGAACACCAATCTCTCCAACTTTGACACTCACGCCGAACAGAGGTTGGCTGCTGACCGAGCCCTTCATCGCGCCCGCGCTGTACGAAAAATACGTCAACTCGAGCAGCATTCCGGTCGTGGACGAGTGGACGCTCTCCATCGCGATGGGCGCTAACCTCGCCACCGAGATGGAGGAGCACTACAAGACCTTCATTGTAGGCATCTGCTTCTCGTCGTGCTTTCTTCTAACGACGCTATGCACTCTAGACTGAGCAGGATTTCGCCAATATCGCCGCAGCGGGCCTCAACTGGGTGCGCATCTCGATTGGCTTCTGGGTCGGTGATTCCCCTTGTCCAACGAGCCTCTCTCAAACTTATGCATGCAGGTCATTGAAGCCATCAACGACGAGCCGTTCCTCGTGGGCACGTCGTGGACGTACTTCCTCAAAGCGTAAGCCACCGCGAGGCTAGGGACGGCCCCCGACTCACTCCGTATCTACAGCATCCAGTGGGCGCGCAAGTACGGCATCCGGATATTCATGGATTTGCACGCGCTGCCCGGCAGTCAGAATGGATGGGTGCGTGAATACTCGCGCTGCCGCATCTATACTCACATTGGGCCGTGCAGAATCATTCTGGGAAAGGTGCGGGTGCGCTCATGAAAATGGTGTCGAAATCTAATGCTCCTTTCCTAATTAGCGGGAACCATTAATTTGTGCGGTAGCGTTTCTTTGCTGTTAACTTCTGGCCTGACACTCTACCTCCTAGCATGGTCAATCATCCTTCGAAACGTGGTCTCGACGTTCCACTGACGATCCTGCGCGATATAGAATGGTGTGATGGGCATCGCGAATGCGCAACGGACCCTGACATACCTTCGGATCCTGACTGAGTTTGCCAGCCAAGATCAGTACCGGGATGTCGTCTGCGTGTGAGTTGCAGCTATTCTGCCTCATCGCTTGTCTGATTCCTGCGCATCACAGGATCGGGATCGTCAACGAGATCCTCTGGAGCGCCATCGGCCAAGTGGGCGTGCAGAGCTTCTACTATGGCGCCTATGAAGCAATCCGGACGTCGACGTGCGTCTATCTGTATCATTCCTCACCCGCTCATCTAATGCTACTTTTAGGGGAGTCGGGGCAGGCAAGGGCCCTTACATTGCGATCCACGAGGCGTTCCAAGGGGTCCGTATTCACCCTCTACCTTTCGAAATCACCTGATGCACTCTTTCTACTTCACATAGCCAGCGATCTGGGAAGGGTACGTCGCCGTGTCACCGCCCAGTCTCGCACTGATCTTTACCCCAGCTTCCTGGCCGGCGCCGACCGCATCGCACTCGACCAGCACCCAGTATGTGTCCGCGTTCCCAGAGACGAAGGCATCGAATCTAACCCCTCGCACAGTACCTCGCGTTCACGTACGATTTCGTTAGCACGTCCGTCACCACAGCTATTGTGCGAGGATGGAGATGTTAATCCCCATTTCTTAGGCCGGATCAGATGGCCGTAAAGCCTTGGTGGGTGCCGTCTTCTTCTGTAGCCACGCCCGCTGAGGATCTACATCTCCTTTGCGTTAGTGCCTGGGCGATCGCCACCAATCAGTCTTCGACAGCGTTTGGTGTGACACTCGGGGGCGAGTTCTCCAGCGCCATTAATGACTGTGGGCTCTGGTCAGCTGCTATGCCCCTTCCCTGCGAGGACTCAGGAACTCACCCAGTTTTCCCGCAGGCTCAACGGCATTGGATCGACTCCCGGCGCTCCTGATTGCGCAGTGCTGGATGATTGGGCCGTACGCCTCTTCTCTCTGCCGTCAGCGCCTGGGTGCTGAGTTTGCCGCCTCCAGTCGTATAACGCAACACTGATAGCGAGCCTAAAGCAAGTGACGCTAGCCACGATGGACGCTGTTGGTAATCTTTCCCCGCTATCTTCTGAGAAAATCTAACATTTCGCCGGACAGCTCCAAAACTTCTTCTTCTGGACGTGGAAGATAGGCAACTCGACGGTGCTGGGAACCTCCTCCAGCCCGCTGTGGCATTATAAGCTCGGTCTGGAACGCGGATGGATCCCTCAAGGTACGGCCGCTCCCACTCCCAAAATAAGGACCGCGTTCATATCATATCTAGATCCCCGCGAGGCGATCGGGCACTGCGCGTCCGTTTTGGGCTCGTCACAGATCTTCGACGGGACACTGCCCGCGTCCGCTACCGGCGTGAGTCGTCCTTCTTTCCTTCTGCGGCGCCGCGCTCGGCTCTATTCATGCATACGGTAACTTTCCATCTGGGGAATGAATAGGCTGGCCCAGGGACGATCGACGCAACGCAGACAGCGCAACACGTGTTCCCGCCGACGACGCTCGCGCCCTCCTTCGCCAGCACGACGGTCGGCCTGCTGCCGACGTACACCGCCACAGGGAAGGTCAAGACGCTGTTTGCGCCGACGTTCACCGCGGCGCCGACCGCGGCCGTGGGCACTGGGTGGAATAACTCGGCCGATACGGCGCTGGCTTATGTGTGCGTTTATCTCTCTTTACGGAGTTCCGATGCCGATGGTGCTGCTGCTTCTTTAGTCCCGTTGCAGGCTGTTCGTACCCCGAGTGAGTTTCAATCTATTCCTCCCGCTCAGGTGCTCATATACTCATCTCCAGTACTTGGAACGCGATAAACGCCTCGGTGCCGACTGCACCTTGTACCGGTTAGGGATACGTGCACTTTCTTTATTAGAGGGATTCGGGATCACATTCGTTTTGGGTTCTATAGCTGATGGACTAGCCGATAGACTTGACTTGGTAAGACGGACGGGTAGTTGTATTTATCGGTAATTTACATAGACCTAGATTAAACTCGCTCTCAATCTTGTAAAGTAGTAGCACTAGTGAATTGTTTAGAATTTAAAACTCAGCTCAGAGGCGCGCGTGACAAATCACATCAATCTCCTCTCCTGCTTCCAACATATGCATGGATCCGCAAGAGCTCGTTTTCTACCGTGATGCTGTTCAGAAATATGGCGCTCTGAAATTCACCAAGCTCGCCCCGCGGCAACTGCGCGAAAACTTCGTTTCGCGGCTTGAAGCCTTTATCCCGCCGTGCCTGATGGTTACAGAAATATGGGGCCCTGTCATCGCTCTGCAGAACCTTGCGGGAACGCTCTCTCATGTCCCGAGCGACGTATCGCGAGTGGCCCCTCGGACGGGGCCTTTGCAGGACGCCTGGAGCGAGGTCTTCGATGCGATGATTGCAAACCATCGCTTGGATGACGTCCGAAGATGGCTGCAGTTTCTGCAAACCCTCTGCGCGTCGAGCTCCTCCGCAAACCGCGGGATTACCAGTCCTGCCAAAACGATCGTCTTGTCGTCCATTACCCACTTCCTGTTCGCGTGTTTGAAGCTACAGGGGTACTCGCTCTGCTACTGGTTTAACGAAGCCGGCGGAGCGTTGGGGTTCATCGGAAATATATGGTATTTGCAAGCAGAACGATCTGCACCGTTGCCTGGCACGCCCCCCGCTAAAATACTGCATTTCGCGCTATTGTGCTGGGCGCGCGACATGTATGACACGAAGGGAGAGGACCCAGCCAAAGCACGCTACACGCAGAGGCTCATGGCGGAAACCAAGAAAGACTTGCATGAGCTGACGTACGCTGCCTTGTCCTACCTGCTTCGGGACACGGAGGAAAAGGCGCGGGAGGCGATTGTCTCACATCTAGTCATGCTCCTTTTAATCTCCCGCCTCGATGCAGCGCAGCAATTACTCCTAGCGCAAGACGCCTTGCATATCGTAACTCGCGCACTGGTTTGTGTGGTCCGCCCGAGACGCGCTTCCCGCGACGAGGCTTCGGACGAAGCGGTGATTTCCGGATGTACTTACCTCCAGAAGTGCATTAATATGGGAGACGGGCCATCCTGTATCGTCAGGGCCTTCGAGGCGGGGTTCCTCACCGCCCTCTTATCCGGCTTCCATGACCCTGCCCACAGCCAAACTTATGCAATCCTGGCCACCCTCCTTCCATCTTACCTCCTGCACCTCTCGGTTGTGCGCGCGGCAGCGAAGGCGCTGAAGAAGATCCGAAAACTCGGGATTGAGAAACACATGGACCGCCGGGGCCCTATCATGGAAGCCTGGTCAATTTTCAAGGAAGTCCTGGAAGAGCGAATAGAAGTAGCTGGGAAGACAGTGCATCTGAAATGTGCTAATAAACAGGTGAATTTATCCTGGACCGAAAGCACTGCAGACCATCTAATTTTTCTTCGCCAGTGCAATCGGATAGATTTTACGGATGACTGTTTACGATACTGTCTCTATGGCAACAGGGACTGGACAGCTTCAAATTTGGACGCCCGGGTGCCGTAAAATGATTCGCGAGGGTGATATGACCCATTTGGGTGTCGGGACCCCGGAAACACATCCTACAGACCATACTTCGAACCCGCCTCCGGCCCTCAAAAACCTGAAATCCAGTTTTGTCCCGTAAACCGGGGGTAAGTAAATGCCATGTATCTTCTCGTGCGCGCTTTACCAACTCCCCCTGAGCATACGGCGTGCCCGTGGTGCTACCTATATATAAACTAAAAAATCTCGAGTATCTTTTAATTTTAGTTCATTGAGTCTGTGGGAGACTAGCGGTCGATCACGCGTGTGTATGCGGTGGCGCATGGTGCCGCCCTGGGAGGTTATATTCAAGCCTCAAATCCCGCTAACATGTGTGTAGTTTACCCGCCAGCCGACTGAACCTAAGGTTTCCAACAAGGCTCAACCAGGAAATTAGTGCTATGGCCCCCAGACTGACACTTCGGCGGCATAATTGGATATTTGAGCTTCTGGCAACTACAGTACATGTCTGTCCCTATATGTCTCCCTGATTTTGTGACCTCAATTGTGTGGATTTCATTGTCCTCTGCATGCCTTCTTCCAAATTAACCCACACCTTTCCTTTAGAACAAAGAATGGCAAGGAAGTCAATAGAGACTACACTCCTCTGCGGTGTTCGACAACAACCATCCTTTGACTTGCCTTCGAGCTTGAACTTATCCTCCTAGCACCCATCAAATTGTACCTATGCCCAGCAACTTCGATTTGTAACTTACAGCTGCAGGACGTTCATCCAATACAGAATCCAGTGTTTTCTGTGATCTAATCACCAATTTGTGCACACTTACTGTTCTAATCCACTATTGATCCCTAGAAAAGATACATGTAACCATGCCCAGTCCGGTACCCCTCACATTTACTAATTGGGCCTGAACCGGGTACCGAGTCAAAGTCCAATATGGCAGTCTCTGAGGGGCACAGGTCAGTAACAAATTGAACATCCAGTCCAGGGATTGTCGGCAACATCCAGATCAGCGCCCGAGATGCCCGAACATCAACTGGGTATGAGGAATCTTGCCGGCAAAATCCCATTACATAGTGCAGCATAATCAAATCATGCCGCCGCTGTAAGGTAGACTAAACAAACCCCTTAACCTCGGTTTGGAATTCCACGAAAGAATAAAGACACCCTAATGCGAAATCAAACTCGAACAAGGCCCCGCGGCACGTTGTATGTCAAGAGCGCTTCATTTGAGCTGAGGTGGTGCCGGTACATCCGGTCTGCTCATCGCATTGGATGTTTTGCCCGAGTCAGACAATGCCAACGAACAGGACAACACACAAAGCTTCCTTTCTGCCAAAACGTGAACAGCGCACTCATTTGATCAGCAACACAGGTGTTAAAGAAAGGTTTATGGTCTCTGTACCAACCATATTGACACAGATTTAATTCCACAAATCTGTGTAGTTGGGGCAATACCTATAAATGTATTGCCGCTCGACTCGCAAGCAGCACCAGGATTGTTCAGGCAACCTGCTGTTACATACTCAGCACCTAATTACCTTGGACGTGGGCCTTCTATCCTCAAAAGTGTGAAAAATTTGACCCATTAAGCTGATAAGGCTGAAAGACACAACCTTGGAGACAAATGAAGACCGCAAGGCACAGGCCCATAAGAGACTGAGTTCATGCAGATAGATGAGAGCTGTATTCAAAATGTGCTGTTCTAGTACTAGTACCCAGGCTTGCTCCAGCCAGTATATAGAAATTGGCTTCTAAACCACGAGTCCTTCACACTCATCAACGATCTGGAGTGCGGGAGCATGACTTCGAGTCATCAAGAAATCTGAACCGTGGGAATTATCAACAAAACATGGTTGAAACTAAGAAAATTGTATCACATTAGGAGTTATATGCCTGGAATGTTAGAAGACAGTGTCGGACACCGGTGGATGATGTCGGATGGTGGCAGATACCATCCGCCGATGGCATCTGAGAGATGTCGGTGGATGTAAGATAAGATAACGGAGATATATTTACCCCTATCCGGATTTCCTGCCTGCGTTGTCCGAGCAACATCCAGCGCTTTCGCACATATTACACGAGAGCTTACCGCGGACACGGGATCAGCGACTTCTCGCTGCACAATTTATGGCAAATGAAATCTAAACAGGGAGGTTATGGTGGACAACTGTGGCATCCTTGTAAAAGGTAGGTGACTTCAGCCAGACAGGAAGCCCGCTAAAATGAAGCTGTATTCCTCTTGTTTCTGAGGAATAATGATGGGGCTAGTGTAAAATGTGGGATACTTTACACCAGAGAAGAGTGACAGACCGGAAATCCAGCAGATGACGTAGTTACAATCTGGCGGAAGATCCAAGAGGAGATGTCAGAAATCCAGGCAATCTGTGGAGAGCCACAACTGTAACTGTGTTGAATTCACTGAACTTCTGGAATTCTGGCAGAATCCGGTGGAGGTTGCTGGAGTTTATGACAATATATGATGGATGGTGATGGTTTAGTGGGACTTTTGACTCAAGTCTCAGGTATGCACGTACGACATAGTAAGTTTAAGTATATTTATCACACTTTCAACAACTGTAGGTAGCATGAAAAGGAACGGATTATAGGTTCACTCTGATACGTAGCGGGGATCAAGTAATCATCAAGGCAATTTCTTTTGTCAATTTTACGATCCATGGGGGCCGGCTCTGGCTTAGAAGAAAAGAGTGGTGAAAGCAGAAGAGAACTTAGCATTACCTCCAGTTAATCTGGCTAAACTCAAAGCTGTATGCCGCAGTCTGGTACATTAGATGATCAGAATAATATTAGTATCTGAAGTTTACACCTGATATGGCTACGCAGTTGAACACCACTCTGTGGACTCGAGAGGCAAATGTCACAATATTCTAGTATTCTGAGTTTCCACAAGCTAGTTATTATTTCTAATCGACGGGTAAGTTATGAAGATAGGCTAAATTTACACTGAACACTGCCCCGGGACAGCCTGACTGAATTTTACGTGTAGATAGGTTGAAAACAGTTGGTTGACTCTCATCCTATTGGGTAGTCTAAGAAAAAATCGACCTAGAGTCAACCGGCTATAGGTTTTCATTCAACATTAAAAATAAGGAGCCTCAAAGAAGTAGCTCCATACTGTAATGTGGGACACGACAATGGATTAATGTCATTCTCATCCAGACAATCAACTCAATCGAAGATTTCTACAGTGGTCAATGGGGCCCGAGAGCATGCATGTGAAGGCAAAGTAGTTTTTGGAGCCATCAGCCTTCTGGCGGCTGTATTACTTGCTGATAGAGTGAAATCTCAATTCCGGGGGTTCAGGGTAGATTATCAAAGCTAATTGCCTCCAAAGTCATTAGATCTTGAAGGCGAGTGTTCTGTTCAAAGCACAATTGAACATCATTGAGGAGAATTAACCCCGTTCTAGAGCCCAGTTCGAACAGATCGATTTCCACCTAATATATAAGTGCACAAATCTCCTCGCATAAAGCTCAAGAAAGCATGAATATATGTAGTTACAGGGTTAAATTTCTCCAGACTTCAAGCCTCCACGTTAGGAAGAAGAAATTAAATACCGGACTCAATAACCAAAAGCCCGGGATTTTGAATGGCCGCCTTGAGTGTGCATATGCGCTTGGAGGATGGGTTCAATGCACTAAAAATGTAGAAAACGAGGGTGTAGAGAGCTCAACACAGAAAGTTTAGTTGCAGCAGCAAAAAAAATGTACATTGATCCCGCGTGCTTCACCGAGTGCTGCGCAGACACCGGTCGGGTGGAAAATTTGAATAACCTGAACCAATAAATATTAGGTGCATGTGCGCGAAATGCCCGGATTTGTTGGCAGCTCGAAAAAAAAAGAGGACAATAGGCAAGGTCTGTTCGAAGAACTTCAAATAAACGGAACAAAAAAAGCAGTTCAACACGAACGGTCTCAGACAACGGAGAAAATATAAAGTCCGCTCTCTAGATCTACCAAAAATAAATAAGTTATAACTAGAAATAACAAATAAAGCAGCAACCTCGCTTCAGTGGCCCCACTGATACGACCAGTGCGTAGAAGATGCGGAGATACCCCTAATTCCCTTTTTGAAGGCCCCACACGGGTGTATCAACTGCTCTACACACTCGGGGGCTGTGGAAAATCCTTCAGAAAGAATGGGAACTGTCAAAGGAAAATAATTATCGCAAATCCACATGAACGATCAACGAGCGCCATGAATTATTGAATGGTTCACCCGAAAGAGGAATATACGGACAGATCCGAGTGATTCCGCCAGCACTCCACGACCTGTGCCGCCAGTTGTTGGGTTCCAGGAATTGTCTGGTTATTAATGTGCTGTAGGAGCATCTGAATTCCCGCTATGTATATAGTGGGTTTATGGGGGGATCTCAAAAAACAGTTTCGTTAGCGTTTCATACGAATGACGGGGTCAATTTTTTCCGTATTGGGCCTGATGCCATCGCATTATTCGTGATAGCATCGCACAATCTGTGATGCCATCGCATCATTTTTGACAGAATCATCCCTTGATGCCCTCCTGGACGTCCGCATTTCTTACTTAAGAGCTGCCCCACACCGCCGTTTCTGTTTCCTGTCACCTCGACAAACGAGACTCCATCGCCGTCCAATTGCTCCTCACAAACTCTCCTCACAAACTGTCTCACACCTGCTTCATCCTATGACTCGTATGACCATCACTAGTTGCCCACCTACCCTACCCGAACATAGCAACACATCAGATGACATGTTCAGATGCGTACAATCCATTCGGTTGGTATGGAAAGAAGCTGAGAGGCTTACCCTGCGGTAGTACCCTCCGTTAAATCTTGGCCTGGGACTTGGTAGGTGGGAGAGAGCTCGGCAGGCGCCGCTCGCTTAGCGTGCATCCCGTTTGGGATGCATCAACTATCCCATCACGGGCCCTTTCGTGCCGGTGCCTGCCGGTAGCCCATCAACTTCCCCGCCGCTACACCGCCCGCCACCATCAGTTCCACCCCGCCATCGTCCCCGCTGCCTCCCCCGCCGTTGCCGCTGTCAGCCACATCGTCCCGCCGCTGCGGGCGCGCACATCTCGGCTAACGCGCCGCCCTCCGCGCCCGCTGCCGTCAAAAGCGCCCGACATCAAAGGTGGTCGCCGCCATCAAAACCGCCCGCCCGCTGCCATCAAGTGCGCGCCAATGCTGCGCCGGTGTGTCGGGGCTCCGCGGCAGAGTATAGCCCAGAAACGCGCCTGCCGCCATCAAATGCGCCCACCTGCCATCAAATGCGCCCGCCTGCCATCAAACGCGCCCGCCGCCATCAAATTCGCTCCCGCCGCTTTGGCGCCACCACCACCGTTGACACGCCACTATGTCTGGGCACTCTATGGCCCAGTGTTACCCACAAATTATGTTTAGCACTCAATTTACCAATATAAGTCAGTCAAAACGATGATATTTGAATTCAAGTAACGACGTGGCGCGCGCGAGAGTACGTACGAAGACTACGGACTAGCTACATGTCCCCCGACGCCCCCGCCCCCGCCCCGTCATCAGCGTCAGCCTCCGGATCATCATCCTGCTCGTCCTCGCTCGTGATTGGCGCCTGCCCTGCAGCGCGCCGCATGGGTGGGCGTGGTGCGTCCTCCTCGCCATCTTCATCAGCATCGGGGTCGAGGTCCCGCTCGTCGTTGCTGGTAATGAGCTCCTTGCTGGCATGCACAGGGCGGGGACGTGGGCGAGTGGAAGTTTGACCCTGTGAGCCCGCTTCGGCGGCCTTCTGCGCATAACGCTCCGCCGCCTTCGCCTTCTGGGCCTTGGTGACAGCGCGTGTCACCTCGTCGTCGCGACGCGCAGGCTTCGCCGTCGCCTTCGATGCCGTCTTCGAAGGCCGTGCCGAGGCCTTCTTCGGAGCCTTCTTCGCAGAAGCCGCAGGCTTCTTGGCGGGGTTGCGGGGCTTGCGGGCGGCCACGGGCTTTTCGATAGGGACGTGTTCGGTGTCGCTGGGGGGTTCCTCGATGGTGGGCTGCGGCGGCAGCTTGGCGGTGACACGACGACGTTTTGCAGCTGGTCGTGCAGGCTGAGCTGACTCCGAGTCGCCGCTGCCTCCTGCCATCGCGTCACCACCGCCTTGCTCGTCGTTGTCGTTGTCGCTGTCGTTGTCCTCCGTGGGCCGGGTACGCTTGACGCCCTTGTCGCTTCGAGTTGCTCGGTGCTTGCGTTCAATACGGCCGGCCTTGACGGCCTCGAGCCATTCTGCCTTCCGCTGTTCGCGCTCCGCCGGCTCTAGCCTCTTGAAGAAGCACGTGTTGTCCTTGAGCGCATCGTACAGCTCTTGGAGGCCGGGGAGGGAGCTGCTGAGCTCGCTTGGGTTTATGATCTCAGGGAATGTCCAGCCGACTAGGACAACGCAGTAGTGCTGGACGATGTCCTCCTCGTACCAGACGTACTGCATCTGGGCATTCGCCTCACCGGTGATCTCGACTACATCCAGCTGTCAGTCGAGAAGCAGGATGGGAAGTTAGATAACGCACCTAGTTTAGCAGTCACGAAGTCCCGAATACCCGACTTCAAGTAATCCGCCTTTTGCTTCGATGTGCGGAGCAAATCTGTAAGTGTAGTCAGCATTTACAGCGAAGACTGCGTGATAGAAAGCTTACTGAGAATGTCGCAGCCTGCAACAGCGAACGCCTCGACCTTTGTGCCCACCTCCGACGTAGCCCATCTGCGGCGGGTCGCAATTGGCATGTACTGCTCGAGCTCGCGCGAAGTGAAGAACCATTGAGGCTCCATGCTGAAGTTGGCACTGTTTCTGACCACGCAGAAAAAGCCTTCAATTCCTACGCGCGTGGCCAGCCCAATCATCTGCCGTATGTCAGTCCATATGAAATCCACAAAAAAACACGACTCACCAGGAGCTTCATGTTGCGCACCGTGTTCGCGACATCCTGGATCTTTCCACGAGGCGTGTCACGCCGCAGCTTGACATCCCGGGCATTTCTCTTCTCAAAGCGCTCGATGTAGGCCTTTTTTTCTGCCTCCGTGAGGTCGTTGTACTCCTCGATGTACTCTTCATGGAGCTCCGGCGCTTGTTTCGACTCGCCACCTGTGCAATGCAAGCCAATTAGTCAAGGCAGTGAACTTGCTGGGAATGAGATACGTACGTTCACGACACTCAGCCGCTTTCTCCGACTTGAACGCGTTGTAGGGGTTAGTCTTCTCCTGGTGGTGTATCATCTTGGCGCCACCCTGGAACATCATCTCGAGGTAATACTTCGGCTTCTTCTTGTACTTGGCAGAAAGGTCTTCGGCAAGACTGACAGCGTCCGCGTACCACTGGCCGAGGATTTCGTCAACTGAATTTTGCTTGTCGAGGCGAGTCTTGTTGCGCTGCTTCCGTTCTTCAGGACCCAAGGGAGCACGTGGTTTTGGCTGTGTATTCCGAACATGGATGTGGCTAGCAGCGGCAATAGTGGTGGTGTAAGCTGTCGGCATTGTAAGAACGAGACGCGATGACTCGAGCAAGTTGGACGACAAGAGATGAGGTATGTGGGAAATCAACGCGACACGATTTCCTCACATGATCCAATTTTATTGCCGTACTACCGAATTCTCTTATCATTTCCGTTATCAATTTCTTCTCCGGCCAAACTGATATAGAGCATTGGGATGAATAAATTCACAAAAGATGGGGGGTTCCACTTTGGCCACTGTAGATTATGATACCCCCTAGATGACTGTCTAAACTGTTGCACCAATCAGTTTTCTAGAGCTCTCGGCTATGGGCCAGGGCACAGTTAAATTCACTAAAATCAAGGCTAATAATATTAACTTCCCTTATCATTTCCTTGATCAATTTCTTTGTCATTTTCGTTATCAATTCCCGATTCTACGCCAGCAAAGGACATTGAATTTTCGAGCACGTCAAAAAAGAATAGTAGTAGTAGTACGCGTTTACAGCTCCATCTTCACTACGTCCGCTCTCATTGCATCCCCAATTTCGTACACCAGCCCATCGTCCAAACCCAAGTTATCCAGCTCCACACGCCATCCAGTGACCGGGACGAACTTGATCATCATGCGGATCGTCGGGAGGTAGTCATCCAACAAACGCACTCTGTCAAGGATCGCAGATGTTGATGGGAGTGGTCCCTGGCTGATCGCTTCCCAATTGGTGATGGAGGAGATCAGGCGGCGTTGGGAGGACGGGCGGGTCGGGGTGAGCAGCTCAGCTGCAACGTTCGATGGGTGGTAGGCTGGGGGCGATCCGGCTGAGGACAATGCTGGAGGGAAAGTCAGTACATCAATAAAATCACGAAAGATCACATACCACGCGCACGCTCGGTTGCGAGCTCGTTCTGGAGCGAGTCGATCACCACCTGCAGGTCATGCTGAGACTTGACAGCGTCGACAACCTGACCACGGAGGACTTCGATCTCGGTTACGCAGTTGCCAAGTTGGGTGACCGTCGTCTCAACCTCCTGCTCGAGTTCGGAAATCCGCTCAATCGCAGACATCAGGGCTATGGCATCTGCGGAGTACTGGGGCTCCTCAGACCCATACCGCGATGACGCAGGCGAGGGAGGAGCGGGGTCAGCGGGTGCGGGTGGGGACGGGGGAGCCGGAGTAACGGGAGGGGCGTTAGGCAGCACACTACCGGCGGGACGTCCCCGAAATATGTAATGTGCTGATCGATTATCCTTTGGCGGCGGAATCAGGACGTCTGCCGAGACGTGATTCGGTGTCGGAATGAGTGGGCCCATCTGCGTAAGTCGCCAGTTGCGCAGCCGGGCATCAGATACCCAACCGACAACCGTGGCAACACCCACGGATTCGATGAACATCTGGGCGATTTGCGCAATAGGGCGGTGAGTGTCCGGGTTGCGACGCAAAAAGGCCGGCGGAAGATACACAGTGGCTCGTAGATATTCGGGTTGTGCGGGAACTCCGGGAATGGTGGTACCTTCACTGTGTAAGACCATGGTGGTCGAGCCGAACGTACGATCCCAGAGGGTGACCTGGGATGAATTTATACCGATGCCATGAAAAAAAGAAGGGACGACGCACCAGATCGAAAATCAATTTGCGTAAATCTTCTCCAAATGCCTTGCGTGCGGCATACCCAACCTCATCCTGTGGGAGCGAGTCCCTCAAGGCATCGAACTCGGGGAAGAACCCAGCGGCAGACGGGTAGTGCATGTTGTCGTCGCTTGTCCCGGACGCGAACCAAGCGAGATCTCCGGCTAAGAAGCGGTTCCGGTTGACGTTCCACGAGCCAGGGATCCCGAGGTGACGACGAAGCTCATACAAGCCGAGCGGATTGAACTTGAGGCGGTGAAGTGGGAGCGGTTTAAGAGCAGGGTGCCCATTGAACGACGGTGGCGGGGAGGGCAGTGATCTGGCGTGAGGCGCATTCCAGTTATAAGTGAAGGGAGCCGGGGGCGCGGGGGCGTGGGGCGCCCCCAATGCAGTCAACATGGTGGGTGATAAGAGAGAGAGATCCCACTTCTCTCACACTCTAAGCGCCTTGATGGTTTGTCCCAAAATGGAATCAGAGCCTTTGAAAACGATTGAAAGCCTCACCTTTATTGAACTACATTGAATCCCACCATTCAATAACTCGGAGACGATATATATACACCGAATGCATTTTTAGGGAAGAGTACATGAGGGTAGGTATTTTATTGAGCAAGTAAAGTCCCTAACAAGTCTTCTTGCAGAAGTTATTCGTTTGGGTTCAATATGTCATTGGTTGGCCTCGAAAATGGACAGATAACGTATACCCTCTCTGTAGGATGTGAAAAAAAAATGCCTCAAGGAATATCCTTGCGAATGGCAGGTCAGGAGGTACACTCAAAGAGTTGCATGTTTAGAGTTTCTTCTTCAATATCGACCGGACTACTCAACGGAATGGGCTCATAACTTGGGATACATCTAATACAACTTCAAACTCGATCCTGAGAAAGATTTGGGTGATTTGGAGGACCTCAAATTTCGACCTCAAATCCGGGTATTCGTGAAATATGAGGCATAGGGGGCAACATAGAGCTCCAAGACTTGGTCAGATTGAAGGATGAGTATAATGTTCCCCATATATGTCGTTAAATCTGGGGTTATGCTGCTCAAAACGATGAGGGTATCGAAATAGATCAAAATTTCGGTCGAGACCAACACAATATATGAGTTAAACCTTTGGTTCAAACCCACTCGCACCTTAATACTACACTCGGTGACCTACTTCAAGCGGATTTTTGACATGTACAAGCAGATATGACCCCACAGAGTCAATTGGGAGCGAATTCAGCTTGGACAGCTTACTTCCTGAGCTAGAAAATCTAGTATTGTAATCCGGGGTGCAGATTTGGCAGGGAAAATGGGTTGTTCATCATACACCGCCCTCCTGTCGTGCAATTCACGTATTTTTTTAACATAGGAAGGTTTAACATTATCCATTTAACAGTTCTGTCCCTCCAAGTCGCGTCAAATATGTCTGGTGTGCCCAAGCACGACGCGTCTTTCTTTACTTCCGGTGTTCTAAAGTACTTGCCGAGCTCGGACCGAGCTTCCTAGCCAATGGGAGGTTTCCTTGGCATAACGTCATCTTCTTGAGCACTCGTAATTGAAGTCCCGAAGAGTATTCGAAAAAATGTATTACAACGGAAAGACAGTACTACACATCCTCATTTGTACTGAGGGTCTCCATAAGCTGGATGACCAGGTCATCATCAAAATCCTCTTCCCGCGCCAGCCCGTTCACGAGATATTGGCGGCGATCTTCATCAGTAAGTGTGTCGACATCGTCGGGTTCCTCATACTCGACAGAAACGGTACGCAGGTTGAGCACCTGCTCCAGCCAGACTGGCGGAGGAACACCGTCACGTAAAGTGGGGTCTCGGCCCTCGCGCTCACCGGGGAACAGGGAGCCGGTGAAGCCTGTGAGACGAGATGTCTGCGCCAAGCGAGCGGCGATGGACGCGTTGAGGCGGGTTCGGAACATCCACTCCATTTGGAGCATGTGGGCGAGAGACGGGTTGGGAATCATGTTGGCAGCGATGGCGTGGTAGTAGTCGACGTGGTCGTCGAGCATAGAAGTGATCAAGCGTCGAATTTCGACGTTAAGGCGGACCTTCTCCTCCCCCGCGCGCTTGATACCAAAATACAAGACCATGGCCTCACGTCGCGCAGGTTGAGCCCAGGGCTGCTCACGGATGTCTTGGCGTGTCTCGCGCAGCCAATCAAACTCTGCGAGGGAGGCGCTGTTGACAACTGCGTGCCACGTGAGGCGGGGACGGGGCGGGTTCAAAGCGGCTGCGGCAGCGTTGTACCGTTCAAGGGCTTTGCGGATAGCCTCGGCTCTGGTCTTCAGGGCCTTGCCGAGTTTCTCGCGCATCTTGTAACCTAGAAAAATAATCATGGAGACCAGAGCCTCGTTTTATTCACGATCACTCACCAACGCCACTCATTCCCAATTTGGTCATCTCGAAGAGGCGCTGAACGACGAGGCGCTCGAGATCCCTGACCGCCACCTTGTAACGCCGCTCTGTCATGAGCACAAGTGCGTCGCGGTACTCCTTCGATTCCACGGTCCAGCGTTCCGGAATGTTGTGTAGTTCTTCGAAGACGCACAGTTCTTCCTGCGTGGTGAGGTACTTGGTGTACGTCGTCCGGTATTGGGTCCTCACGCGCGCGATATCGGCACGTGTGTAGAAGTTATTGATGATGTTGTCGTCGAGCCGGCGGAATTCGATCTTAGCGGCCTCGGACTCCTGGCTGGAATGAGAGTGAGAGAGGACTGAACATCAATGAGAAAACATACCTTCGTACATGAAGCTTCAAAAGAAGCTCCATATACTCTACCGTATGCGACACTTCGGGGGGTTCAGATTGAAGGCTTTTGAAGTATTCTTGCTCGTGGCGAAGGTCTGCCTCGTAGTCGCTGCCGGTGGTATGCAGACGTTGCTCAAGCACGTCCAGCTGGCCACGGTTCATCGAAATCTTCTCGAGGGCCTGACGATAATTCTGATAGATGAAATTTCCTAGGACAGCTTAGCATGGAAAGGCACGTAGGTGGGAAACCACACTTACCAGATGCGGCGTGCTTATCGATATCATGAAAGTCGAAGTGTTCATCAATCGCTTGCTGTCGGTGAAACGGGGTCGTGAGGCGGGTGACCGAGGCCAGGTGGTTGGATTTGCCGAAAGTACGTTCACATTCTTCGAAATCTTCAAGACCCACACCTTCCACATACAGCGGATGCCAACCAACTTGGCAGGCTCGGTTATGGGCATGGCCGTGAAACGCGGGGACCACTCCCCGGAGATTCATGGCAACGACTCGGGGCCCGAGAGAACTACGAAGGAGAGTCTTAAAAAAAGCGCACATGATATCATACCCTAGGCCGATGTCCTTGCCATATCGGTCGAGGAGTCGTTGAACCATGGCGAGTGGGTATTTCATCCTGAAGAAAATCAGCAAAATATTAATCACAGGAAAAGACACCACCGCTCGGCTTACAATTCTCCGCTACGGATCATGTCGCACATAACGACCACATGGCCGTGGCGACATACCGTCAAGAAAATCCCCGCAACTGCGAAGAGTGCGAACATCTTCTTACGTTGTTCTGGGCCAGCATTGCGCCATCGATCCACACATGTATTGATGCACTTGGCGAGCTCCTCGACTTCCATGGCATCGATTTCGTTGACATTCAGCCATGCAATGTCGTCGTCCGGTACTTCGGGAGGCGGATCTTCGCTATCACGAGCTGATGGATTACTGGGAGTTGTTGCATTGCTGGGTGCAGGCGTTGATGTCGACGTTGATGGGCCTGCTGCATCGGCGAGGGAGGCAGAGGCCGATGTGTGCATGTCGGAGAGAATGGGACCAGTGCCGCGGGGTCTCTGTCAAAAATATCAGCGAGATTGAGTGTAGACATCGTAGACTAGAACACGCACCTTTTGGGACTCGGCTACTTCATCCTTGAAGATGTCGACTTGTTCGGGTGTCATCCAACGATCGTGTGTTGAGATACGATCGTCGGCACGGGTATTTCCAGCCCGGAACGCGTCCCAAACGAGCTTAAGGGAATTATTACCATCCATGCTCCCAAGCCAGGAAAACTTGAGGTAGGGCTCGTTGACCATCTTGTAGAGACATGGTGGACATACATTGTCCATGTACCAAGACCCGGTTCTTCCGAGGGCGCGGCGTGTGCGGGCTTGAACGCCGCGAATGATCGCTAGGTACGCATCATACGCGATAGTCAGCTGGCCTTGTAATGATGACTTTCGTGGCCCCTAAAATAATTGATTTAAAAATTTTGGAGAAGAGCGAAATTAAATTAAATTGAACACGTACCTGATGAAGATGTGTGAGGGCCCTACTGAGTGCGTCCAGGCTGAATCGAGGGCAAACGCGATGTAGCTGTCGATATATCTCGAAAAGACGGAGCGGGAATGCAAATCCAGGTTGCTCCGGGGCACAGCCAATGTAGCCGTGCTGGATAAGAGCAACGTTCGCAGTATCTGATGGTGAAATGAAGGTAAAGGAACGAGGGCCATGCTCTGTGTGGCGTGTTAAGATGGGTTGGCGAGCTGAGAGAGAAAGAGAATTATACCATCAAAGCCGAGAACAGGCAGCGGCCACGAATGGGGGGCGCCCACAGGAGTCTCGCGCGCGCCGTCAGCCATCAGGTCGAGATACGCGTCGATTAGGGCGGGCATTTGACGCGCCCACGCATCGACAACCTTCTGTACCCGATCATCCCGTATACGGAGGTCTCCACGGCTGTAAAAAAAAATCAGAAAAGACGAGCGACTGAATATTGAAAGATTTACTAGCCGGGACGCACGCCGGCCATGACGTCGTGGAAGGTGGCGTCCTGGCCGGCGTGACTCTGCAGCATTCCCTCCTCGCCTGGTGGGAACTGGTTGAGGGCGTCCTCCTCGTCACTGCCTATGTCGTGCCAGCCATCATCAAACGAGCTTGTATCGCCGTCTGTCATGCTGCTATTGCCAAGCAAATGTTCGCGTTGAGAAAAGCTGAGAGCTGGCAATTCATACGAAACGTGAAAACGAGTCAAAAAAAAAAGGAAACATACCTGAGAGTTGGTCATTGTGAAGCCGCCGCTCCTTTGCTAGTTGGTCACCCGTGCGATTCGTCTTGACAATAACAGTATTCTTCCGTCGCGCGCCAGGAGTGAGCAGGTTACCTGTGCCGTAGGTGATTTTGGAAGCGCGCGACAGCCCAGTACGTCGCATCGAGAGCTGGAAAAATCTCGAAATGCACGATAAGCGAGGTATCTAGATTAAGCGAGTCATCTAGGCGAGTACCATCGCGATTCACAGATTAGCCGACAGTCGCTGGGGATATCATGGTATCAGACTATAATCCGATATATTGGTTGTATCTACATAGCAGGTGCCTGTAGATACATGAGAGAGTCGGGGAGATGCCCATGAGTGAGAGGAGCGACGTCAGGATCCGAAGGGCTGGAGAAGGCAAGTGCGGCGGGGTGGAGGCGGGAACAGAGTGACGAGTGATCTGACTAAGCACCCGGTGCGGTTCCGTGATGCGAGAGTTGATGTGTCCCAAACGGGACACATGGCTAAGGACAACCATGGGAATGCGGTGAGTCATGGCACGCGGTTAGTGAGATGTCGCGTGCGTGATCCGGGTGCGGGGTGATGCGCCTAATGCTGGAGCCATATAGTAAGGCGGCGGCACAGTGGACGCGCAAATTTGATGGTGGGGCGCACATTTGACGGCGGGGCGCGCATTTGATGGCGACGGCGCGTTTGATGGCGGCAAATTGGCCCAGCCACAGCTGTGCACGGCGCGCACTTGATGGCAGTGGGCGGGCGGTTTTGATGGCGGCGACCACCTTTGATGTCGGGCGCTTTTGACGGCAGCGGGCGCGGAGGGCGGCGCGTTAGCCGAGATGTGCGCGCCCGCAGCGGCGGGACGATGTGGCTGACAGCGGCAACGGCGGGGGAGGCAGCGGGGACGATGGCGGGGTGGAACTGATGGTGGCGGGCGGTGTAGCGGCGGGGAAGTTGATGGGCTACCGGCAGGCACCGGCACGAAAGGGCCCGTGATGGGATAGTTGATGCATCCCAAACGGGATGCACGCTAAGCGAGCGGCGCCTGCCGAGCTCTCTCCCACCTACCAAGTCCCAGGCCAAGATTTAACGGAGGGTACTACCGCAGGGTAAGCCTCTCAGCTTCTTTCCATACCAACCGAATGGATTGTACGCATCTGAACATGTCATCTGATGTGTTGCTATGTTCGGGTAGGGTAGGTGAGTTGCCGCTCTCAACTTGCCCCTAGCAAACTCTGACAAATGTCAATCTTCGTCGACTTGCTCGCACTGGAACAGTTTCTACAGTTGGACCGTGACACACTGTTCTTTCCCCTGAATTTGCGCCATGCTTCCTCCTCGCGATGGCTTCTTTCTGATTACTGTTGACTTCGGCCCTCTTGGTCGGCCCTCTTGGTCGGCTTTCCATTGCTCTCTACTGCGATATCTACCTGGCCGCCCAATCTGTCAATTAGGGCAAGACTGGGTGGCTTACCTGTGCCATTGTTTAACTGAAGCTGGATTCCGGGTCGATGCGACTTTCAATCCTCTCCTTTTTTGGGTCCACCTGCTTCATCCTCAGTGAGTTATTAGTTCCACTTATGTCCTCCAGTAGCCTTTTTTTCCCCTTCTTTCCTGCTTTATTGCGAATCTACAAACATTACATATCGTGATTTATAAAATTGTCACTTCACGACTTTCATCGAATCTCTCCTTCCTTGGGGCCCTGCTCATAAACCTTATGTTTCTTGCCCTCGAACTGAGTATCTTATTGTCTGCATCTGAAACGGCTCTTCTGGATGCTCACATAGCTTGTGTTTGGGCACGTCACATGCCATCGCTTTGTCCCGTATCGACCTTTTCTGGGTATCATGTGTCGTAAATTTCTTGCTGATCAGTCTTCTCGGAACCGGTCTACGAATATTTTGCATAACATGGAAAATTTGTCCAAGGGATCCCATGTCGCACTTTGCCGTTCTCATGAAATCATTGGGCTAAATAAGAACATCACTAGTGGGACTGGAGCATGTTTGTCTAATGAGAGCGTTGTGTACACATTGTGTGTTCATCTTTGCTGTCCCAATTTCAGAATGCCGGACGCGGTGAAGAGTATGACTACGAGGACCCGAATAAGTTGCTCCAGATTCAGATCCTTTCCCAGCTTTTCCCTGTTCTACATCTGAAGCTTTACGACGACTTCTCGAGCTTCATGATATCAGCTCCGTGGAATCTGACAAGAAGCGTCATCTATGTTGACTTTAAAAAGGTACCTTCACCAATTAAGATTTGGTAAACTTCCTCAGAACAAACCACACTTTAGAGAACGTCCACAACTTCAAGCTGCATGGCCGCAGGTTTTACCCGACAGTTTGAGGCAGAAACTTCTCAAGATGTTCAATTTTAAAATATCAGCTGCGGTGACATTTTCTTGCGGAAGTTGTGCTGATGCCCCGTGAAGCATCGTGACCTTCTTGACTTCGATGAATTTGAACTCGATCTCTTCAAGTGACCAGATCATTCTTGTTCTTATCCCGCAATGGACGTTGGTCTGGAAGGGCCTCGCGCCGAGGACGAATTAATATTTGAACTCTTCACAACGAGAGCACCATACTTGGTTGCACCCCCATTGCCATTTATCCACCCATGTCCCCAGGGAACAACACACACTCTAGCCTCCTCGTTGATAGTGAAAGTCTTATGAAGAATGCAGACACCAGCCGACCTGCAATTATCACTTGCAAAAAGTGTGCCAGTGTTCTCCGTGTAGATAGAGATCCTGCACGCAACCACAACTATCTTGGGCCTGTACCTCCAGAATTTCAGAGTCTCGGAGTGGCAGGATGCGAGGCCCCATGCGAGCTGGTAGTTTGGGGCCGAAAAAATGATCTGACGGTGCATGCAAATTACTTCAAATGATATAAATGTTTTCAGAACAATTTCAGGATGTGTTTTGAGTCACTAATACTCATTTCAGTAATAATAAAATCTACATTTAATTTACATACTCCGATGTTGTGGGCCTGTGGCTGCATTGACGAGCTCGGAGGAGCATGGGGGGTATATTATACTCGCTGGTCCACAGGCTGAACAACGAGAGATCTCGGTGGTGCTACATAGCGGGCTCTGCCGCGAAGCGGGCTACATCAGTTATTGTTCAAAGAGTGCAGAATTGGTGAATTCAGTGGGCAGATTAGTTGCCGGGAACTCAGCAAGGAAACGTGAAATCGGCGGGACGGCAATCGCGGTCGGCTAGCGGCCGGCAGAACACGGCGCCTCATTTTATTGATCCACTCTTGATCCGGTGTACTTTCGCGGACCGCCATTTGTACGGAATCGAAGCCGTTCCGACGGGTCTTACGAGTACGGCACGTGCTGTCCCCTAAACGAGATACCTGCGGTTGGCGGAGCACCAAAACCCGAATTCAGATTTTCGAGGGCGCAACGCGAGGCATGAAATAGGACTAGGCCATCTTAAGTTCTGAGTGAAATCATCGCAAACGGAACTTAAGTTCGGTGGGAACTCAAGTTCGGTGCATATGCAGGAAAAGCCCGCAGGGCACCCGGGGTGGGCTCCCTTTCCATACTCGAGGAGCTTAAGTGCTCTTTGAGCTTAAGATCCTTCGAACTTAACACCTTCACTGTAGCCCATAAGTGTAGTTCAATTAAAAAAGATACTGCACTTCAGTTCAACAAGACTTGAGTACTTAAGTGCGAAAGAACTCAAGTCAAAAAGGCTCAAGTCCCGATGAGGAGCTTAAGAGCTTAAGATCCTCCCAAACTTAAGCCCTTCACTGTAGCCCATAACTTTAGTTCAATTCAAATAGATACCAGACTTGAGTGCAAAAGAAATTAAGTCCCATGGAACTTAAGTCCGACAGAACTCAAGTCCAAAGAGAACTCGAGTGCGCTTTGAAGGTGGGGTGGCTGTGCAACAATGAGCAGCGCCTACGGGGCTAGGGTTTTTTTTCGAGCATGGGGGAGGAGGATGGAGAATACCAAATGAAGGGATGGGAAAGAGAAGAAGGAGATGTTGGTGGTTCAGGAATAGTGTAGAAAACAAATTGAGATGAGGACACAAAAGAACACACACCTGAGTGTGCCATTGACAAGGTGCTTGCCAAGGAAGTGCTGAGGAGCAAAACAGTTGAGAGGAGTTAGTTATAGACAAGGAAGCACACACCTGCAACCCATTCCCAAAAGAGAGTAAGGAGGGTACTCACCAGTGTCGGCGGGTGGCATGAGCCAGTGGCACAAGTTTCACGATGGCCCAGAGAAGTAGAACCACCCAGGGGACTGTCATGGCCACCTGAGTGTAGAAAATGCCATCGCAGCCAGGCTACGCGGCTAGTTGATCGCTGTGGCAGGTGGTAGTCGGAAGAGAAGAGTGGTGATTGAATAACGCGTGACAGCAAATCACGGTGGCAGAGATCACGATTCACCAAACACGCCACAACCAATCGTTTCGACTTGTCGCAAACTTCGATGTGCTCTTCGCTTGTCTGCCTGACACTTCACCCTCACATATTACGGACTATTCAGGTAGCCTTTGGAAGCTAAATCTCAGTTCTACTGACCTCTGACAGACCTCTGGCTGTCAGTGAGTCGGACTTTCTATAGTATTCTGTGGCACTGTCATGGTGGCTGCATCATGGTATGCCACAGTTGTGTTCACAAAATCAGACGCTAACTGTGCATCCCAATAGGCACATATTATAGTTCATCCTCGTGAGTGTCCCAATACTTCATACCCCTGCAAAATTAATGTCATTTCAGGGATTCATGCCACCTTGCTGAACTCAAGTTTCAGACTCCATGCGCAAACTTGACTTGAGAATTGATATCTGTGAGTCTCAAGTTCAGATATCTCAAGTTCATCTCAACCATACCACGGAACTGAAGATAGATCTTACAGAACTTGAGTTGTGCAAGAACTCGAGTCCATAGACAGAACTGAAGCAACTGTAGAACTTAAGTTTCACGGCAACTTGAGTCTTAAGTATTAAATAACTCAAGTTCTTCAAGTACTTAGGTGGCTGAAGTACTGAAGTACTATATGTATCCTTAGATCTCAAGTTCTATGTTTTCTGCTCAAGTCTTATGTTGCGGGGTCTTAAGTTGACTGATCTCAGGTCTTACAGCTGTTTGCAGAACTTAGGGCGCGGCGTGTTTTTTTTTTCTTCTGATAAGTTTTCACGAGAACAGCGATTGCGGGATCAATTCTCAACCATTTGCCCTGGAAATAAAATCATTCGATTCGCACGGAAAGGTTGGAGGGCCCTATCTCCTAGGTTTTTTTTATGGGCACCGAAGATTTCCTTTTTGGGATAAATTCCCGTGTTTTTCAGTGGTTGAGGGGAGAACACGTCCCATGAGACCTATTTTGCTCCGATTGACCTATATTTTTATTATGGTGGAGTTGAACATATTCCGGAGGGCCTCAAATACCGGTATTTTGAATGTGATCAATACTTCAAATATACAGTTCACAGATAAATTCCTTTCATGTTGCTGATCTTAAAGTGTATGGTGGATTTGAACCAGCATTCACCTTCACTATCCCGGTATTCCAGGCCCTCCGGAATATGTCCAAATACACCATAATAAAGATATAGGTCAATCGGAGCAAAATAGGTCTCATGGGACGTGTTCTCCCCTCAACCACTAAAAACACGGGAATTTATCCCAAAAAGGAAATCTTCGGTGCCCATAAAAAAAACCTAGGAGATAGGGCCCTCCGACCTTTCCGTGCGAATCGAATGATCTTATTTTCAGGGCAAATGGTTGAGAATTGATCCCGCAATCGCTGTTCTCGTGAAAACTTATCAGAAGAAAAAAAAACACGCCGCGCCCTAAGTTCTGCAAACAGCTGTAAGTTGGCGGAACTTAAGTTCCTCTACCATGACTTAAGTCCAAGATGGCATGGGGCAGGATCATTATCCCAGCTAATAGTGCTATATGATACAAAGAGATGACTTAAGATCCGCCGGAACTTAAGTCCAAAATGCGGTGATTTCACCCGGAACTTAAGAGGTGCTAATCCATTATTTGGCGAGGCACGCGGTATAGACCTTAGGATGTGTTTTCGGGGTCCCGTCACCCAAATGGGTCATATCACCATCGCCAATCAATTTACGGAACTCAAACGTCCAAAATTGAAGCTGTCCAGTCCCTGTTGCCATAGTCTCGGGTGCATGGACTGCGCGTATTGTTCCAGCGAGTGCCAAATCTACGACTGGAGAACGGGAAGCCATCGCAAGCTCTGCAAAGAGACGAGGACCCGGCGAAAGGGTGAGTTCATGTCGGTGACACATAATCTCATTTACGGCGACCTGACCTTGTCACAGAGGGCCAAAAAATCAAACTCTCCTCCGAGAGCACTTCTTTCGTATACAATGTTCTGGAACGAGAACGGATCCTTAAGGCGCTGGAGGTTGCCAAGATGGTATATCGGACCAGGTCACTCGCAGTGGAATTTGACTATACCATCAGCAAACCCTGGGTGTGCTACCTAGGTCTACATAGTTCCCATAGCTGCTGTATTTGCCATAGGAAGGGTACCCTCTATATAGGTCTCCATAGTTCTCCATAGTTTGGCAGGAGTACTACATAGTTCTGTGTAGTTTGGTGGTTTCCGAAGATTTTAAACATAAGAACGACCAAAGAAAAGTATGTCCGCTTCCCTTTCATCAAGGGAGGGTATCACGATCCTGTATGGAGGATACCAAGTTGTACTATCCGCATTTGTTAACTTGCTAAGTAAAGTCTTTTGATTTGTGAATAAAGTGCAACCTGCCTGAGTCGAACCGGCGACCACGGGCAACAGGCCATAATGCAAAAGTGCAGCATAACCATTCAGCAACACAACCATTTCAAAACTGTGTGAGCTGTTCAGTATAAGGGGTTACTCCCTCCCAACAACAACTGTCTGCTTCCTGACTCCAGTCTTCAGCTGCAAAAACACAAAATAAATTCATAGAGCTATTCTGAACACCATCCTGACAGATGAGCTAGACTATGTATATTTTTGTGAAGAATTTTGGTTCAGTAAATAGCTCAATGAAATACTGTGGCTTGTTGAAAACTAATTGCAGATCTGAACTGCCTTGAGGCTCAGGTGCCTACAGGGGCAAAAAAAAAAACTATGGGAAACTATGCAGCTTGGCCACAAAACTATGTACAACTATGTAGCTTTGACTGAAAACTACAGACCACTACAGAGTCCTATGGCAACTATGGGAACTACAGCAAACTATGGCCAACTATGGTCAACTATGGTCAAATCCAGGGTTTGCTGATGACTGTATTTCCGATGAAGCTGAACCCGTGCGATACGCTCGAGGACAACCCGTCATATACGCTGGTCCAGATGAAGCTCCCAGCCGGTCAGCACTCGCATATCCTCCGCTGTGAGGGCTGTATGCGCTCTGCGCATGCCCTCTCGTTCCACGGCTGCTCAGCTCAATGGCAACAAACACTCATTATGGATGAACACCTTATTTGGCAACTTGGTTTCCGCTTCCGGAACGACACCCCACCGGCGATGAACGACACCACACACGAAATACACGATACCTACATGGCTTCGACGACGAACGACGACGCCCCCTGTACCTCAGGAGTGCTTCAATAATTGCCTTTTATCACTACAATATCGAATGGACCCACCAATTGCTGTTTGGACCTTTGGAGCGAGCCTCGCCGGCCAACGAAGGGCTACTGTACGCCTTCACCCTGCACCTACACACCATCGCATGGGCTTCCACTCCTTAAAACAACGGCATCGAAACTACGAACCTCAGCATCGCACCTCCCAAGCTATTTCGACGACCAGCAGCGCACCAACCACGGGCGAGCCTTGCTCCCCAGCGGTCGGGCAGCTCGGTACTCAATCAGGGTTTAAAGCCGACATTCCGACACATCGCGGGACAAAAGTCCTAAATCTAGCTTTCAAGAGTCTCTCGACGGCGAACGACACAATATTTCGCGAACGAGAGAGCACCTTGGAGCGTTTTGGGCGATAAAATCCCACAGGTCTGCGCCTCAACCTTGAAGCGAGTGTTTCACCTGAACACGAGGCTGATGGGGGCAAAAGGTATAAAAGGAGGACAATTTAGCGTACTTATAGACCACCACCACCTAGCTGGTCACCGATCACATACTCGGGGGTCAGATCCCTCCCACTTGTACCCAGTGTTCTTATACCCCACAATTCGAGAATTGATCACACCCTTTCGCCACCTTCGTCTTAGGACACTACTCTCGTTCCCCTCTTGCAGCTTAAGTCACCTAAGCGCGCGCTCACATACCTCGCCCACGAAATTCGCACACCTTCCTGCATCGACCAGCAGCGGGAACAACACTTCGAGGATATCCACAACACATCGCCCACGACCGAACTATTGGAACCCCTTACACCTTGAGCAGTTCGCCACCGAAGCTCTATTGACGTCAAGTTCACCAACAAATCAACCACTTGGAAGGATTCGACGACTCGGTCACGTGACCATCGATTGTAGGAGGAAGGCGCGAAGCTTTGGAGATAGTTTGAAGAGACCAGTTCACGAACTTCGTTCGCCGGCGAGGAGGTATATTTCGCAGTTCCCCCATTTTTGCTAACACACACAGGACCCTACGGACGTGCCGCACCACCTCTGCATCGACAAACGTCCCCCTCCTCGGAATCTCACAACAAACCCCCTAGAGGCCGGACAAGTCTACTTCCTGAGCACCACCCCCAGTTCACGTCGTAGCGTCGCGGTCCTTATCACAACTGGAGCCCACCGCGAGGGGGTTTTTACCGTGGTTTTCCGAGAAAGGCAGACGCTAGCAGCAGAGCGTGCCGCCGAGGAACGATAGAGAGAAGAGAGACACCCCACCCGAGACCCACCGAAATTTATTCCTGGAGATTCCCGTTGCCCAAAATTTTGCCGTTGACCCGAAGAATTATAGTTCTACCTCCATCCCCATTTTACTCTCCACCCTTCGCATCCCAGGAGTCATCACCAGAGAAACCTTCCACTTCGTTGCCGACCAAGGACTCTTCATCACTCGAAACTTCCACTCCCATGCCTCCTTCATCGGATTTATCCCCGAATGGATCTTCGCTCACCAACGAAACACCCATCATCGCACCTTCGCCCACCAGCGAAACATCTACCATCATCCCTTCGCTCGCGGACGATATGTTACCTGCCCGCGGAACTAAAGGAGCACCGTCGTTCGACGGCGAAGCTCTTAGCTTGCACCGCTATTGGGAGGACATTGAGGAACTGGCAGAGTCCATGGAAAGGACCACTTCCACTGACAAAGTCAACCTTGCCATGCGATATGTTTCGAGGGAAACAGAAGTGCTTTGGCGGGGAATGAAGACAAACAATGTGACGACCTGGGTAGGTTTCAAAACCTGCATTGCAGCATTATACCCGGGATTGGATGGGAAGAAGACATTTACCATGAAGGATCTCGACAACGTCCTCAAGGAGCAGTCAGCCACCCACATTAAAACGAAGGACGATTTCGCCGACTACCACCGAAGGTTCAAAACGATCACTGTACATCTGATCGGATCAGGAAAGCTCACGGAGGTCGAGGAGAGGAAATGCTACCCACAAGGCATGGAGGAGCGCTTCAGGAATCGCGTTTATCGCCGGCTTCAAATCCTGCAGCCGCAGCATCCACCCGACGATGCCTACGACATTGCGGATTTTACAGCGGTGGCGAACTTTATTTTGGACGGCCCTGCTATCCCGGAGATCGGCGACGAGACTGCAGCGATCAAAAGGCAGATGATCGATCTCAATGCCGCCATGGCCAAAGTCACCTCAATACACCACCAGTTGACGGTTCAAATACAGTCATTGCACCAAGCAGTGGAAGAGCCGCTACCCCATTATTCCATCAGTCATGACCAGCCTCCTCCGAGAGGAATGTACCGGGTTTATCAGGCCACAATCATGGAAATGATGCCCCCGCCCCCGAACTTTGATGAGCCCGGTCCAGAATTTCGGAACACGTACCCACTAAGACAACGATGGCGGATCAGAGATCAGGTCCCCGGCGGAGAGATGTTCACCCCGGGACTTTGTGGATTTTGTTCGGCGCCAGGCCATTTCGTTCGTGAATGTACCCTTGCCCTTGACTACATCAGTCAGGGAAAATGCTTCCGCAACCAGGACGGAAAGATCATTCTCTCCAACGGACGGTTCATTCCTCGAATGATCCAAGGACGCAATCTAGCCGAGAGGATTGATCGGTGGCTGGCAGAGAACGCCCAGCAGTACCAACGGCCGCCTCAGCAGCAGTCTCGCCCGCCGGCGAACCAATCATTTGAACGCAAAACTCCCCCCCATGCTGTCAATTCCATGACTTTTGCCAGCTGCGCCCCCGTCCAAACGCTCGCTTTCGGAAAAATCCCCATCGAACACGCCGACAAGGAAAATGATCCGGACGTTCGGGTCATGCTCGAAAGGGGAAAGAAAAAGGCGGTGGAAGTTCCCGAAGTAGTGGTGATGAAATGTTCGCCGGCGAAATCGGGCCCCAAACCAGGGCCAGGAAGGGATTCGGCGCCTGAGGCCAGTACTTCCAAGGTTCCTGCGGCGCCTGCGCCAGCATCCACGCCCCCGAAATCGCACCTACCACCAGCGTTTAAATATCGGTCTCAAATAGAGGATCCGGCGATGGTCAAAGCGGTCATAAAGAGGTCCCTTGATGCCCAAATCACGATTTCGGGCCGAGAATTGTTGGTGATATCACCGGAAGTTCGAAAACATTATCGCGAAGGCACCATCATGAAACGAATTCCCACGGTTGAAACATTGTTGTTCGAAGTCGAGGAAGGGCAACCCGAGGAGGAGGCGATGGTGATGAACTGCTACGACAAGGGACACGCCGTCAGCACCCATCTCTTAACCGCTTCGCCCATCGACTCTCTCCGAGTTCTCGACATTCTCGTAAACGACTCCATGACGGTCACCTGCACCCTGGATCAGGGGTCCGAAATCGTCGCCATGAACCAAAATATATGGCAGGAACTCGGAGTTACGTTCTCGCCTGAGAAAACCCTCACAATGGAATCGGCCGACTCGAATCAGACGGTTACCGCTGGCGTCGTCGAAAACTTGAAGTTCTCGGTCGGCGACATCGACCTTTTGATCCAAGTCCACATAGTGGATGGAGCGCCATTCGACATCTTGATGGGGCGACCCTTCTTCCGGTTCACGGAGTGCCACACGAAGGACCGATCGGACGGCAGCCAGGAGCTTACGCTTACGTGCCCGAATACCGGCAAGCAGATCACGGTGCCGACGCGGAGGAAACCCCCTCACCCGGAGAATGTTGCCGAAACAATGCCCTTCTTCACCTCGGGAATCGACGAGACGGGTTTTGCCTAGCGGAGGATGCCATGATACCGCGCCCCGATTAAGGTCTCGGTCAACTTTTGGAAAGCACTCGGCAAAACGGAAAATGATCCCGTCATCGAACGGATCACTCGGCCTCGGACACACAAATAGACGAGAGAGAAAACGCGCACGTCAGCATACAAAAATTTGCAACTCGGGACGGATTCGGTCGGGACCGAAGACCATCCCGGAAATAAAGATTTGTCGATTTTCGACCACCACACTCCTTGACAGAAACAGCACCAGAGAAATCGACCGAGTCGCCATCAGGCAAAGAAGAAATAGACATTCCGAACCGAAGAACCTCGATACCCGGACAATTTCCCTCTATCATGTCTACCCCTCAACTGTAACCTCACTACTCGTGAATCAAACCACCTTGAACCATTCCCAAAGCCGACCCGTGATATTGAAACACTTCAGAGCCGTCTCGCCCGCGAACGGAGTTAGAAGTTCGGATTTGGAACCTTTCACACAAACGGATTGGACACCGTGCAAAGGAGGGGAAGGATTGTTTCATGAAAAATGCGAGGGCAGCTCACCAGATAGCCAAAGGAGGCCAAATTGGTCACCACGCCCGCGAACAAAAATTGGTTTCACGCAACAATTTGGAGGTATCGGATCCACAAAGGTTTACGAGAGCAGCGGAAACTGCGATTCAGCAACGGGGAAACCGATTACTGTTCATCAGGAAATATTCGGAAATTCGACTTACCACGAATGAATCCCTCGTGACGTGTCAGGACACGTGGATTTCACGTGACCGCGATAATCCGCCAAAATGGACGAGTTCGAAAATCCGAATGTTTTCTCAGCATTGTTCGCTGCTGGCGCAGATTCACGCGTTATAGGCTCAACTCGCTTCTCGATTTCGAGAATATCTATGCTACGACAAAGTAACGACGAGAAGGACAAGAAATACCGATGACAATCAAGAAAATTCGGCGCCAACAGGCGCAACAAGAAGATATTAGGGCGCCAATGGGCGCGACAGCGATATTGAACAGACGACAACGGACATAGCGCGGAAAATCGAAGCGGATTTTTATCGGGCCCTGCTCAACTCAGCCGCTACTGAGGAGTTCGGGCAGAAAATGTGATGTTCAAACGAAATTTAGGATGGTGGTAGTGGGGGCGGCGACTTGCTCAGAGGGCGCGGACCAGGGGTCGATGAAAGAGTGGAACGATGAGGGACGTGGCCAAAGACGCTGGCCGACGATGACGAAGGTGTGGGGCGCGACATCCGATCTGAAATCCCAACGCCGAAGCTCCCGAAACCAGTTTCTAGAGGTGTTGAAGGATTCACTGCTAAACCGGCGGAAAGGGGAATGAGTTTTCAAGGGAAGGAACAGTTTGAAACGAAACCAACGCACTCGAAAGGAAACCCCGTGGAACATCGTGATCACGACGACCACTGTACGAAACGGCCCCCGTCATGCTTGCCGACGAAATCCCGAGAGCGTTCCCCAACTCCGAGAACGACGACGAAGCAACGGACGACGTACCCAGGTCCGACCGAGAGAAGGGGGTGGAATGGAACAGTGCTTCAGCATTCGCTGCCGACGTAGATGCAGTTGAGTGCTCGACCACGGGCGTCGTGGGCGCATCTATCCCCATAGCGCTATTTTCACCCTGTGGGTCCCCCTCGAGATCTTCATCGCCGCTGTCTGGCCCATCCTCATCGTCCCCCACTCGACCCTCCTCTGCTCCTTCGTCCTCCGCTCCGATTCGATAAAGAGGCGTCGGGAATGTTGAATCACGAGGAGACTTTGGGTGTGCCATCTGAACGACTGCTGCTTCCAGCGACGCCACCGATGACTTCGCAAGCTCAATTGCCTGTCGAACATGATCAAAGGCAGGAACGTCCGCCGACGGAGGAACCAAGCCCGCGTTGCTAGTCGAAACAGCGCCGGCAGGGAGTCGGGACCGGAAAAGTTCGGTCGGAAAAACGGGCACGGAGGCGTTCGCTGCATTGACCGCCGAAGTAGCCGACGATGGGTCCTCAGGCGAAGTCGGGGGTTGGTCCGCAAGAAGAAGGGCAATCCCCAAAAGCCGCGAAGTCATGTTCCGACCGAGGACATCCGAATAGAGCCAAGTAAAGTGGCGGATGACCATCTCAAAGATGATTTTGTTGGTCTCCTCGATGACGCGATCTGGAAAGGAAACGAAGAATTCAGGACAGAAGATACAGCCGACAACGGGCGACGACGAACCGGTCAACGAGAAATCGTAATCTTCGAAAACAGTGCAGGTGTTGCGCGACTCCCGACAGTGGATGCAGTTCACCTGCATATCGAGGCCCTGGCGCGTACGAAGGCAAACGACCCCGTTGTCCCGCTCCTTCTCACATTGGCCACATCCCTGTGAAGAAAACGGATGTTAAAACCTTAAGTGCGGAGGAAAAGGAACAAAAGATTCGACTTACGACCCCGCGCGTCACAAACATTAGCATAGGGAGGTCCTGCAGAGGAACACGCCCCCGCTCGAGCCCCTGCGCAATGCCGAGGTAACCCGGGATATCGCTGTGGCGCCACCCATGAGTCTGGAGACGAACTTGTCCTGCTTCGCCGCGCGGCGCATCGCGCATCGGAGGATCCCAAGAAAGCGGCTCGTTGAGGTGATATGCCGAATAGAAGGCCTCATGAATATAGGGGTGGCGGGCATTGACGAAACAGGCCGGAGTCTCGATGAACTTCTTGAGCTCTTCTGCCGACAGCTTCATCTTGCCAACCTTCCCGATTCTCTTCGGTGCCACCGCCTTCGCCTTGCCTTTCCCCTTCACGACCGCCGACGGAGGCGATGAAGGATCAAGTTGGTCGACCGCCGCATCGGCTGCAGGAGGATTCTCCCCATCGTCGTCGTCCTCCTCTTCGTCGGAAGTCGGTTCGTTCTGAACATTGATTGGCGGGATCGCGTGGTCATCAAGGAAGTCAGCGGGACCAATATCGAGTTCGGGATCTACGGAAGACAGGATCAGCGCCGTCAATCAGGAAAGCGGTGAAGGCGGACTTACTGTATTGAGAATGGCGCGCACCAGGCGCGGATTTCGACGACGAAGCAACGGGCACAACTTTCGATGACGACACAACGGGCGGAGAAGGAGAACGCGACATGGGAGGAACGACCGGCATAGGCTCCTTCGCCACTTCCCAGTCCTCCAGAACGATCGCGAACTCGCTCATCGTCAAAATCTCGTCCATCACCGAAAGGAGCGCATCGTCCCGACAACTGAGGTAGCGTTCGACAACGCGTGCATTCCGAGCTTCACGGAGGAGATATTCTGCTCGGTAGTCCGCACGGCGACGGGTCCATTCAGCCTTGGCGGTGACATACACAGCACGGGCTTTCTGAACAGCAACTCGGTGCTTGTCGTGCCACTCACGGAAGAGATCGTCGTTACGCTGCTGCAACTCTTCAGCGGTGGCATTAGGAAATTCGTCCTCTTCCACCATCGGGGGATCGCCCGCACTAGGAGATCGAAACTCCGGAATGGGATCGTTCGGACGATCGAAGACGCGGTCTCCGATTGCAGGAGAAGCGGCGACATACTCGGCGATAGGAGGATACACGCGAACGAACTCCTCCAGAGTGTTGTACGCTGCACGGACCCACCGGAAGCACCCCTTGCTGGAAAGAGGCCCTCCCACCATCGTCCGTTGAACGAATTTGCCCGTCGACGTGTCCCAGAACTTGTATGACCTGAAAAATTCCTCGGATCCCCGGAGGTGGTCAGGATTTTTGCGGTAATAGGCACGGAAATATAGGGAGAGTTCGTGCGTCGAACGTCCGGAGGGCTCGATAGGGCCATGTTGACCAACTTCGACATTAAAGTCGAAAACCTCGTCGTTCGCATCCTTGATACGAAGATCGGCTGCAAGCAGAGAAACTACGAGCATTACCAAAGGAAAGGACGAAGAAAAGGGAGAGAAATGCGTACGAGGAGGTAGTGGTCGATTCAAGAAACGATCCTTCGGCGCGATCTTCTTTGGGTCGGGCGTCTTGTACAACGGCGGCGGGTTCACGGGCGTGGAGGCTGCAGACGCTCCCTTCCCAGATGACAACTTGCCAGATTTCGAAGCAGCTGACTTTGTGGGCGCCGGTTCCGACTTAACAATGGCGGCAGTCTTGACAGGATGCGACGACGACTTCATCTCGACGACCGGAATGGACTTCTTCGCCGGTGCAGCCTTCCCCTTTGGTTTCTTCGCAGGAGCGGACATTTCAGCGCGACGAGAAGAAGTAGCGGGGCTTCGCTCCCGGCCAGAACGCGAGCGCGATTGCGACGCAGAGGCACCGGGAGCAGTCTTGCGTGACTTGTTAGTGCGATGCAGGTCCTCGATGGGCTCCACGGAGCGTTCAGCACGACAGTTGGACCCAGCACGAGAACGGAGACGGCGGTCATTGCCCAAAGTGTCAGCAAAGTCCTCGTCGCCGCTAGGCTGGAATTCGCCCTCCGTGCTCGACGCAGAATTCTCCGAATCCCTGAGAAATCGTCAGTCGGAGAAGAAGAGACAACAAGATGAAAACGACACTCACTCATCCTTGCGGCGACGCTTTGCAGCCATTATGAAGTACCGCTTGCGGCAGCAAAACAGGCAGCCAGCTCAGAAAAGACGACGGGCGACGCCGCGAAAAGGAGGAGGGAGAGAGAAGGGCGGGGCGCGTCGTGGTGCAAAGAAGAGCAGGGAAGAAAAAGGGACTCACGACAAAATAACGACGCAACCGATTTGGTCCATGAATCGGAAGTGCGATGTTCTATTTTGCAGAGCCAACAGCATCGAAGCCTACCCCGAAATGGAAAGAGGAGACCGCAATCGCGACAAAACAAAGTCGTGTAACAGGGAAGGCTCCGCCAGGGAACTGACGCATCTGAAACCACGGAGAATCAAGAAAGTTTAATAGGGGGCCCGCTTACGACCCTTCATCGAAGAACATGCACAGCCACTGTGATTGCCGGATCGACCTAACCGACGAGACGGCGTTTCGAGCCGATCAGGATTCGGATGGCAATGCAAAACGGAATTTCGGACCAGTACAAAGTCGACCGCCAGCCACATCACACAAAGACACTACGAAAACACGGATTGATTATCAGTTCATGGCGTTTGGAAAAGTTGGGCGGCGAAAACTTTCGAAACCGAACACCCGGATTGATTATCAGGACAACACAACACATCGGGGTGATGGTACGCTCATCCGGAGCACCATCATCCACTCTCGAAAATCCACGGTGGATTTCACCAAGGAAATTTCAGCAGCGGCATCGGCATTGAGGAATCAGCAATCAAGCGACGTTTACAGAGAACATCAGGAAATCGCTGGCCAGCGTTTAGGAAAATATAGGACATCGAACACTAGGAACCATCGGACTTCGCAGCAGAACTTCGACCTCGGAAGACTTGACAGAGAGTATCAGGAAAATCGCTGCGCAGCGTTTACGAACATCGGACATCGAGAACTACGGAAAATCGGACATCGGAACTTCGACATCGGAGGACCTGACAGAGAGTATCAGGAAAATTGCTGGCCAGCATTTAGGAATATAGGACATCGCAACACGAGAATTAGGACCCATCGTACCCCGAGAAATACGGCAAATCGAACTACGGAGAGCGCGCAGGAAGGAAATATTTCCGAGCAAATAGGAGCGGGCCCGCAACTATTTTACGACGATGGAGGCCGGGAGGTAGTGCCCCCGGGACTTCATCCAAAATCGACAACAGAAAGCACCATCGGCAGGCGGCGACGAGGATTGATCACCTTCGCTCACCGGCATAAACCCCGATGGACGACATTGACATTGAAATTATTGACGAAATTGACGGGCACTGTCAAGTTAGCGGCAGCAGAAGGAACCTACGGCCCGAGATGCATGACATCACGTGCAAACTACGGAGCACTTGCATGCAACGAGAGTTATTCCGCCTCGGGTTTCGCCGAAGGGCGATGGCGGAGGAAACCAACACCCCGAGTTGCACACCACCACGTGCCGATTATGAAGGAATTCCGACACGACCGGAATTATTCAGCCTAGGGTTTCACCGACGACATGACTTCCACGACAAAAATAACGAAGGAGAAAATTGTTCATCACCATTATGACCACGAATAACGTCGAATTCGAGAGAAGGCCAAACCACGCATCAGTTTCCGATCAAGGAAGGGGCTTCGCCGGGCACCTTCTATGGCCCAGGAGGCGGGATTCTCACATCACTGACGGTTCAGGAATTAGGGCGAGTGCGCTCATAGAAAATCCACCGAAAACCCATGCTACACGTTTTACGACCTCTCAAATGAGAAATATTGCCCATCAGGCCAAAATATCCAACGGCAGGATATCATGTCCGCGAAACTGGACTATACATCAAACCGACACCCATCCATCATCGTCACCACGACAGCCCCCCATTTTGAGGCAGCAACACAATGAACGTTCACCAACGAAGGATTCATTCCAGCCACGAACCGATATGGAAACACACGGTCACGTGAATTTCTAGGATGTCCGCCCAATGACGCCGCGATTCCTTCGCCCACCGACTCTGCGGTGCATTATTCGACTTATGATGGCAGAAAAGGTCACGAACGAGACATTCCACACCTTCCTTCACTCGAACTCGGATATCATCTTACACTGCTGAAATATCAGACCAGTCTCCCACGAGACCAGCGAGTGACGGGAACGCAAACCGCTGGAGGACAACAAAGTTTTGGATCTACGGGTTCATGAACGATCCATTCCGCTGCTCGCCGTCCCTACCAACGCGAATGCTGCGAGGAGGAATCAATCTTACATGATCACGAGGACCATACCACGAGAAGGCTTTACACGACCACGTGACTCCATCCACGTTTCCGCCGAGAACTACCTGAGGCCACATTGCATTCCTGCACCGAAAACCTTCCACTCGCTCATTTTCCGGACCCCGTACTCTCCACTCCATGATTTCCTGAAAACTCGAGTTCCGCGACATCCTCATACTCTCGTCCGCCTCCGAACGAAGGGTATTCGCTTTACCGGCTCGGAGAGGAACATTGTTTGCTTCGTTTGCAAACCAGGAGGGAATGGCTATCCATGCAGTCCTGGATTCGGGAGGTGAAATATTCCCAAACAATGGGATGGCTACTGCTGGAGAACTCGACCCCAAAACGTGGAAACCCACTGGCGAAGATGAAGAAACTGTTCACCGCACATGTGTTACCAACTCCTATTCCCACGGTCTCATCCACCCGCGTCGACGACTGCGACATACTCCCCACAATAAAAGAAGGAGGAATAGAAGTGCGAGTTTTCCGAGGGAGCGATGGTTTCCGCTTTGTTTGTGTCATCGACCGAGGACGGTCGATATTTTTAAGTGTGGAGGAGGTTGTGAGGGCTGTATGCACTCTGCGCATGCCCTCTCGTTCCACGGCTGCTCAGCTCAATGGCAACAAACACTCATTATGGATGAACACCTTATTTGGCAACTTGGTTTCCGCTTCCGGAACGACACCCACCGGCGATGAACGACACCACACACGAAATACACGATACCTACATGGCTTCGACGACGAACGACGACGCCCCCTGTACCTCAGGAGTGCTTCAATAATTGCCTTTTATCACTACAATATCGAATGGACCCACCAATTGCTGTTTGGACCTTTGGAGCGAGCCTCGCCGGCCAACGAAGGGCTACTGTACGCCTTCACCCTGCACCTACACACCATCGCATGGGCTTCCACTCCTTAAAACAACGGCATCGAAACTATGAACCTCAGCATCGCACCTCCCAAGCTATTTCGACGACCAGCAGCGCACCAACCACGGGCGAGCCTTGCTCCCCAGCGGTCGGGCAGCTCGGTACTCAATCAGGGTTTAAAGCCGACATTCCGACACATCGCGGGACAAAAGTCCTAAATCTAGCTTTCAAGAGTCTCTCGACGGCGAACGACACAATATTTCGCGAACGAGAGAGCACCTTGGAGCGTTTTGGGCGATAAAATCCCACAGGTCTGCGCCTCAACCTTGAAGCGAGTGTTTCACCTGAACACGAGGCTGATGGGGGCAAAAGGTATAAAAGGAGGACAATTTAGCGTACTTATAGACCACCACCACCTAGCTGGTCACCGATCACATACTCGGGGGTCAGATCCCTCCCACTTGTACCCAGTGTTCTTATACCCCACAATTCGAGAATTGATCACACCCTTTCGCCACCTTCGTCTTAGGACACTACTCTCGTTCCCCTCTTGCAGCTTAAGTCACCTAAGCGCGCGCTCACATACCTCGCCCACGAAATTCGCACACCTTCCTGCATCGACCAGCAGCGGGAACAACACTTCGAGGATATCCACAACACATCGCCCACGACCGAACTATTGGAACCCCTTACACCTTGAGCAGTTCGCCACCGAAGCTCTATTGACGTCAAGTTCACCAACAAATCAACCACTTGGAAGGATTCGACGACTCGGTCACGTGACCATCGATTGTAGGAGGAAGGCGCGAAGCTTTGGAGATAGTTTGAAGAGACCAGTTCACGAACTTCGTTCGCCGGCGAGGAGGTATATTTCGCAGTTCCCCCATTTTTGCTAACACACACAGGACCCTACGGACGTGCCGCACCACCTCTGCATCGACAAACGTCCCCCTCCTCGGAATCTCACAACAAACCCCCTAGAGGCCGGACAAGTCTACTTCCTGAGCACCACCCCCAGTTCACGTCGTAGCGTCGCGGTCCTTATCACACCGCGTCAAATACCCCATGCCGCAGGATCTTGCTGACTCGGTGACGTTTCAAGGCGTGTCGTGAATGGTGCAGAGAATATGTCCCGTCGGTGCTCAAATTTATGTTTAAACAAAATTCAAATGATGCAACCACAGCCAGGTTGAATGAGCATGATAAGGATGTCGGGCAGCACTCAGGTGACAGAATCAAGATCTTACGAACCTTCCACCTAGAATGAATGCACCTCCACAGCTGCTCTTCTGGGTCGCCGGAGGCCGTACTCTACTTACTCCCCTCACATCAAAACCAGTGTACGCACTGACATCGAGGTGCGTTGAACTGAACTTCACGGGTCTGCGGACCTTGTATCAGACACCCGCCATCGGTTGGCGCCTCTGTAATTTTTCTTTCCCAGCCGTGGTCCGGGCGTCACGACATGTGTCAATGAGCAAGCCATATATATGGCGAATTCAAAGAGATGGTTATGGACTGTTGTGGACGCAAGTTTCTGCTTAAGTGCTGGTCCTGGACGGAAGCATTACTCGTTGGCTGTCAGTTGATCTCGATGGCCCGGGAACGACCCGCATCGGCCCTACCTAACCGTGTTGCCAACTAACCGTGTTGCCGACTTTCCTTGCCGTGTATTTGAACTCGTTCAGCGGTCACCTTCACCATCATGATGTCCGAGCCAGAACGACCAGTATCACCCTCGCCGACAGTTTCGAATCCGGACGCTGTGGATCAAAAGGGATCTGGCAACGACCCGTCCTACAATGACATTATCGTCGACTGGGAAGGGCCTGATGATCTGTCGAATCCTAAAAGTGAGTTTGTTGTCCATTTCACAGTGCGTTCCCGCTCATAAATCGTCTTCAATGGTCAATTGGAGTCGAAAGAAGAAATGGGCCGCTACTTTGGTGGTCTCGTCCTTCGCCTTATCAACGCCAGTGTCGTCGAGCATGATCGCGCCGGCCACTACACAAGTAGCGGAGCACTTTGGCATTACAAGTGATATTGTAATCGCTTTAACTACAAGCATCTTTATTCTGGCTTTTGGTGAAGCTGTTTATTTATTTCTGCGCAACTCGGACTAAATCTAGTACTAGCCATCGGCCCGTTTGTATGCCTCTTTCTCCTTATTGATAGGATTTAATGACACGAATATTCCTAGCTTTTGGATCCTCTGTCCGAGATATTCGTCAGTCTCCCCTGCACCGACCACATCGCTCATCTCACTACTAATCTCAAGAAATAGGGAAGAAATCGCGTCATTCAAGGCGCAAACCTGTGGTATCTTGTGTGGAATCTAGGGTGCGGATTCGCACAGAACACCGGTCAGCTGTTGGCATTCTGGTTTCTGGCTGGGCTGGGGGGGAGTGCCCCATTGGCGGTACACCCATCCATGACCCGACATCTCATCCTGGACACCATCTGATTAATACTTGTCGTTAGATCGGAGGTGGCGTTCTCGGAGATATCTGGGATGCTGAACAGCGTGGCCAGGCAATTGCCATATATTCACTGGCTCCTCTTTTGGGACCAGTGGTTGGGCCTCTTTGTGGCGCTTTCGTGGCAGAAAAATCTACCTGGAGATGGGTGGTAAGAATGCCCAATAATTCGAACGAGGCTTCGGCTTACTTTCGCCAGTTCTGGGCAACAACCATAGTTGCTGCTGGCAACCAAACCCTAGGGGTTGTATATCTCCGCGAATGTTTGCCTGCGTTCCATTCCGTTGATTCAACATTGACTACCGTTACAGCATATGCCCCGTTCCTACTTGAGCAGGAAGCCAACCACATTAGACAGTCTCTAAACGCAGAGAAAGATCCGGTGAGACATGTTCGGTCGCAGTTTGCGAATGAAGATCGAGAATCGAACGTGAGTTTGCATGGACTGTATGGAAATTTCATTTCTGAATGTATCTTTTATTTCAGGTGGCAACGTATCATAAAAACCGCACTCACCAATTGACCACCGTCCACAGTTTTCGTCTTCTCGATACCTCTCATGTTCCAAGGGACGTATGGTGAGGCTGTAAGTATCTCCGGACTTGATTATCTCGCTCTGGGGGCGCGTAACGGGCGCTTCTCAAATCAATGCCCGCGTAATGGACTATGTATACAAGTATCTCAAGGACAAGAACGGCGGCGTGGGGCAGCCTGAATATCGTCTCCGTGTGTATACCCCCCCCCCCTCTATTTTTTATACCGGCTCATGTTGCCCACTCAGCTTCCATGGTCCCGGGCACGATATTCCTGCCTATGGGGCTTTTGATTACGGGTTGGGGCGCACAGGCCAAAGTTCATTGGATTGTGCCGGACATTGTTCGTTTTTCTCTGCTAAATGGTTTTCAGCTACCTGACTGTCGCGACCAGGGAGTTGCATTGGTCGGCGCCGGGATTATCCTGAACTTCCAGGCAATCCAGATCTATCTGGTCGATGCATTCACCTTGTATGCAGCATCTGGTACGCTTCCAATCACTGAGTTGAAGTTGAACCACACATCATTCCGTGTTTTAGCCCTGGCTGCAACCTCGTTTCTTCGATCCCTGTGCGGATTTGGATTTCCGCTCTTCGCTGAAACAATGTACACGAAGCTGGGGTATGGTAAAGGAGACACTATCCTCGCAGTCTTTGCTGTTGTCCTCGGCTGCCCGTCGTAAGTACCTACGATTCAATATTCAACGCTCTCATGATCATTTTCAGCCCGTGGTTGTTCTGGAAATTCGGAAGGCAGATAAGAATGAGGAGCAAGTTTGCGAAGCGAGTAGCATCATGAGAGGTTAAATGCTAGATATGGCCCAAGCCTCTCGAAATAAAACGGCTAGGATCCTGAATTTGTGGAATGTATTCCAGTAAATTTGACATGCGATCTGCTGAATCACTATCAGGTTCTTTGATCCATACAATTGTACATTTCGAGAATCCACAAGTCCGAATACTCGACAACGATCAAGCGCCCATGCCCTTATTCCTTCTGTCACCGTAAATACTCATCCGGTGGATGTTCCAATCCCCCCTCCCTACTTTCAGTGTAGAGGATGATGGAGAAAGACAAAACATGATGTTTTCTAGTTTGATACTGACTGTAGGTAGGTAGAATTACACGGCCGGTCCTAATTGGAAGAAAGAAAAGCTAAAAATGATGCCTATTGGGGCGAGGCTCTCGTCGACTGATGGAACGAACTCTCTCTACCGTCCTTGTACTGCGGATAGTACTCTGGTGCACCCCGCCAAGGCTCCGGCAGCTCTACAATTCCGGTCCACGATACAAGATCTGCCAGAACTGCATGCTACAGCCTGCCTCCCCAGGGAATTGAACCCTGGACCTCCTTATAGGAACTTGTCATACTAGTGCCGGCGGCGTAACCGCTTCACCAATTGAAGGCACCGGAAGCATATGGATGGTCCTTCTCCTTGAGCGGTAGCTACAAGGCTGTACATAGGCCTGTCGGGGTGGCGGTGAGATGTGGCAGTGTCACATGCTTAACGTCGAGCGGTCCTGGGGCAATGGTAGATCTGAAATTTACGACTTTCCCCTTTCGAGGAGTCGTCGTCATTCAGACATAGCTGGTACCACTATAGCTTGGTGGTGGTTAGATTCCAACCTGAAAGCTACTAAGTTAGCTAACCGAATGCGGCGAGCGCGATTCGAGACAGCAACGCGATTATGTCGCGTGTTCGCCGGATTACTTACCGCTTTGAGCAAGATATTTCTGATCCGTGGCTCGAATGGGGATATCAAACGCGTCTGCGAAAGGAAGTTGAACGCGCTGGCGATGGTGTCACGTGATAACGTATCATTTCTCTTCTGCTTCAAGTTCCACACCCCACAAATTGAACGGCAAGATACCTTGATAGCTCCTTAGTCTCGTTTCTCCAGGCTCTCTCTCTACGAAAAAAAAAAAGACTTTATTGGTCTGACTCGACGAGGGTGCCATCCCAGTCAAGATTACAATTTATATCGCGTTTGAAATTTGGTATTTTTGTACTATGCGACATTTTCCTCCCAAATCCTCATGAGCCCCAAGGCTAATAACGGCTCCAGTTCAAGTTTTCGGTCCAGTAGAATGCGGCTCAGCACCGCGCACTGGCTTGTCCGCGGGGCACCAGCGTCCATCGAGTCGGTCACTGGCAACGAGAAGGATTCCGCCTCCTTTAGACTCATCGCACATCTCGCGCGCTCTCCACGCATCCAGTAGAGACAGACTCCGGCAGCACCGCGCGAAGAAGCGTTTGCATGGGTCGATCGATGCGCTGGGCGCAAAGTCGTCAAATTTGGGGCAGAACCTGAACAGTCAGGCGAGTTTTTGCGGTCCAGATGTGCGGCATTGTAAAGATACTTGCGAGTTGGGATGAGGTGTCGGAGCTTGATTTGAGCTCGACGACACCCCCTGGCCAACCCAGCGACACATCCGCCCGTTGGCGATCTTCTTGAGGTCCAAGCACTCATTTTCGCACGTTGCCGGAAGCGGCGGTGTAATAGACGCCCTGGTTTGGACAAAGTTGTTTTGCCACAGTGGTGTTCCTGGTACCGACTCACCCCAGGCACCTCCTCGGGTATTACATACGAACCTCAGAGGGGGGTTGTTGTGTAGTAAATTAAACTACCTAAGAGGTATGCCTCTGGAGGAGGCCCGATGGCTTCTATTACGAATTAGACTGACACTGGCGCCAAGCGCCTCCTCCAGAGGCGGGCGGTAGGTGGTACATATAAATATAATTTATTTCAAGTACATATATACGCAACATGTATTAGTGTACATCAAAATGCAAAATGATAGTATTTACACTGCGTTCAGGCGGCCACATCGGCGGCGGCGGCGGCGGCGGTGGGCACAAAAAACAGCAGCGGGGAGCGCTGGCATTCGCATTCGTGCGGGACGGCACTACACCGAGAAGGCGGCGTATGTGCGACGTACTGCGGCGGGTAAGGGTGAAACCGGTGGCTGGGTAGGTGGGAAAGGCGGCGGCGGTGGGCACAAAAAAACAGCAGCGGGGCGCACTGGCATTCGCATTCGCGTGGCACGGCACTGCACCGACAAGTGGCGTATGTGCGACGTGCTGCAGCGGGTAGGTGCGAAACCGGTGGCTGGGGAGGTGGGAAAGCAGCGGCGGGGGTAGGTGCGAAACGGGTTGCGGCGACGGGCATAAACGCGGCGGCGGGGGCGCGTTCGTGCACCGAATTCGCAGCGACGACCAGGTGGCGTGTGTGGGACACACGGCGGTGGGGTAGGTGCGAACCCGGTGGTGGCGGCGGGCGCGAAAGCGGCTGTGGGGGCACGTTCACATTCGCATCAGCGCAGGCGGCATATGTGTAGCGTACACTGTGCGCATAGGAGTCTAATGGTGCGGCCGTGGGGCGCCGGCGACTGCGGCGGCCACAAAAGCAGCCGCGGCGTGTACTTGGCCGCCGCCACTGCCCTCGTCGCTCGGACGGCCCGGGACGCATGACGTAGGGCAGGAGAGGGTCCCGTCGACCACGGGGGTGCTTTAGTTCAAGGGAATTGAGCAAGAATTGAATACCTTACATCGAGGGCCATTTTCATGAAATCAGGCGGGAAGATTGCCACGCCGACGACGTGCGTGGCCTCGGACGCCCGGGGCGCTTGATGTGGGGCGGGAGGGGGTCCTTTCGGTCACGGGCATGTGTTAGTTCAAGGAATTGAAGAAGAAATGAACAACCTACATCGAATTTGGTCCGGAACCATGCTGGCGAAATCAGGCGGGAAGATTGCCACCCCGACGACGTACGTGGCCTCGGATGGCCCGGGACGCTTGACGTGGGGTGGTAGGGGGTCCTGTAGACCACGGGCGTGCGTTAGTCCAAGGGAATTGAACAAAAACTGAGGGACGTACATCGAATTTGGCCCTGGGCCATTTTCGCGAAATCAGGCGGGAAGTTCGCCACGCCGAGGACGTGCGTGGCCACGGACGGCCCGGGACGCATAACGAGGGGAAGGGGAGGTTCCTATAGACCACGGGTGTGCGTCGTTTCGAGGGAATTGACCAAGAATTGACGAACTTACATTGAATTTGGCACAAGTTGGGGTTGACAAGAAAAACACTCATTTGAGCCAGAAATTGGACACAGGACGGCGTATTGGAGGCCCAGAATGAGTCTGTAATCAATTCGTGACGTCCTACAAACGCCTCCTCGAGGGAAAAGAGTGCGGCACGGTGTTGAGCATTGAAGATGGTGGTGGGAGTCAAGTTATTAATTGGAATTAAGCTAGCTTTTGGGTGATTTCGTGCACGGTCCAAAAAAAGGCCTGTAAAAATGAAATAAAAATCATGTGCGTAGCGGGCATGATATAAGATACAACTCCGATGTTCAGACCCACCAGTTGGTTGTAAGACACTGTGCAGATAAAAAGAATGATGGGGGCTGATGTTTATTCGCGATCCGATTGGCTACCCGTTAAGGAAAGCGTCGGCGCCTCTTGACGTAACCGACCTCAAGAGAGGCAGCTGAAGCCACCGGGAGGCGCTAGGAGGCGCCAGGAGGCGCCGTCGCGGCGATGCCGCAGTGTGGTGAGGGTGATCCCGCCCAAGCGTAGAGCCGGATCAGGTTTTGATGACCGCATCACTTGCTCCTCTGTCACGTCCGACTCGCCGCCCTGTCCGCCTCCGTTCGTAGCCCCAATCCACAACATCAATATTTGGCGCAGAGATTTTAAATTAATTTTCCTTCTGCTGAATCTGTAAGCTAGCCCTCAAGTTTCAAAGAAAAGTCACGAGAAGGGCCGCCGCCCGTGGTGCGTGAAATATTCACCTATCCCAGAGTCTCTCGGAAGGCCAGGGTGGCGGGTTTGAAGGTGATTAAAAGAGACTCAGAGTCTTTCTACTATAATTTACTTAACACAGAATCACAAAAATCCTCGAACTGCTGCCGCGGGACCGCCGCCACCGCCACCCAGCCCAGCGCTATGTCCCGCCTGCCGCTGATTAACCCAAACGCGCCGCCCCGTGAGCTACATCCCAATTGCCCTCCATCCGACCACTGACACAGACTGCCCATCCCCACCTCGCCGCCGGACGGTGCTGAAAGCGCCGCACCCGCTGCGATATCGCCCCGCCAGTGACAAATTGTGCACCAAAGTCGCTGCTGGGTGATGCAGAGACCGCCTGAGCGACGATCTGCACACCCTCGTCGTCGCGCGGTGCAATGCGCGCCTGCACGGGCGGGTGGAACGGCGAGGGGCGGCGGCGCGGCCAATAATCTCCGGCTTCGAGCGCCGCCTCTTCATCATGCTCACGCGCTGCGGGCCGTCGTACGCCAGTGCCTCCACGCGCGCCGCCTCCCCGTCCTCCGCGCGCGCCGCCTCCCCGTCCTCCCCGCCCGCCTCCGCCTCCCCGCCGGCGCCAGATGCGGCCAACACTGGCAGAATGCCGACCATGCTCTGACGTGTGCTTGTAGAACGAAAGGTGGAGCTCCGCGCCGGGCGAGGCGGGCATGGGGGGATCGGCACAGCGCCGCTGCGAGCGGGAGCGCAGGTGAACGGCGCAGTGGCCAACGGCGGGCCGGGCGCGTGCCGTCTAATTAGTAATAGAAGCCATCGGGCCTCCTCCAGAGGCGTACCTCTTAGGTAGTTTAATTTACTACACAACAACCCCCCTTTGAGGTTCGTATGTAATACCCGAGGAGGTGCCTGGGGTGTACCGACTTAGGTACCAGGTCTCAGATCATCAAATCGAAACGGCCGCACGTGACGTAAAACCTACCCCTAGAGCTCAGGTTAGGGTCCCAACGTGAGGTTAGGTCTTATAACCTGGGGTTAGGGCTTCCTGCTTGCGGCTCCGAAACCTGTCTCCTGATATGTACTACTTGCCTTTCGGGATTGACAAATCTCCTACACTACATAGATTCCACCCTCGCATTCCGCGGTAGACACGGTGCATCCGGTTCAAGCCCGGCACCAGATTGACCCCGGCACATTTGCCAGTATGTGCCGCTCTTGTTGAGAAACACGGCACATTCATGGGGCCATGCTGTGCCGGCCTGCCGGTGTCATTGATACACGCCGTGCTGTCACCTCGGGTGATCGGCATTGTTCGGCAATGGCTGATGCTAGCTGCCAGCCACGAAGTTTCAATGGCGGTGCCGCTAAATCAGGAGAGACTCCGGGGGAGGTGGAAGCAGCAAGGGTAATTCGTTGTTGAACGGTGCACCCAAAGCAAAGCTGGAAGCAGTGTGTCAGATGAAATACCTGAAAACTCACATATAGCCATAAATTCGTCAACCCCTTCGAACGAGGTTACTCCGGGTTCGTCGAGCAGCTTCAAAGGTAAGGGACAAATGAATCGAACCTGAACTTTAATCCATGAGTTCAGGAACAAATTCCTGAACCTGAACAAAGGTTCAAGTTGAGCATTCAGGAAAAAGGACTCTGAACTTCGACCAAACCGAACCAAACTTTCCCATCGCTACGACAATTAGCTATGCAAATAATAGTGTGCATCCTGTCCCAAGAGGTACCAGGGGTGCCCGGAGGGCCTTATGAATTCAGGTAGTATGTCGACATATAGCCCACGGAGGATAGCCTGCTCCCATCCGTCGTCGATTTCGCAGCTGCGATCCCACTTGAATGTAAGGAAGTTGTTTCTCAGGCATTCTTTGAGTTCAGGGCGCATGGGTGAGAAACCGCGGACGAGAGGAAGCAATTGTCGCAAAAAGCTGAGATTGTGCGTGGAGTTCAAGTTGACGTGCGCGTGTGATCGTGTGACTCTATGTGACCTGACCTGACCACGACTTCGGATACGAAGTTCCTCTTATCTTCTGTGAATTTATCCGGAACAGGCCGGACTATGCTGTTCAAATTGTATAAAAATTCCCGCGCCCGCGAAATAATTTTTGCGCGAAGTGATTGTCCGAAATCATGCGCGCGCAAAGTTGATCATGCGCGCGCGGAATTTTACTGAACTGCTGCCACTTGGTAAGAGAATCCCGCCCATTTTTTAATGGCTTTTTGGATGGCGCGGTACTTGTTCTTGGTGCGCGCAGGTGTTGGATGTTTTTGCGCGCGCTGTAAAAGAGGTTCGGGGATTTCGGGGATACCCGATTTGGGAGCCGGCAATCGGACCGGGGACCGGATGCCCCTTTTGGCCAGCGAAGCTACCGGCACTTCAATCTTAACCCTTGCTCTTTAGCCAGGGTTTCTATAACTACATGAACAGCACCTGGCGGAGAGAGATTGTAGACCATACTGATTTTATGTGTACTGCCTTATAAATTCTGGTTTGTCCAATATTTCAAGGATTGTTTCCCGTGTCGCAACGGTTCGACGGGTATGCGATGTATGCCGTGTCCGTTTTGTCATTTTCCACGATTCTCGACGGGACGGGCTTTCATCCGGACGGCCCGTTGAATGACGGCCGTGACAGCCATTGAACGGGTTGTTTTTTTCTCGCGCTAATGAGCACATTTCTGACTAGAAAATGTGACCAGGGCGGCCACTCATGGATTAAAGGCCTTCATACCTTGCGAAGTACTTGTTGTCCCCTGTTTCCACACCAAAATGTTCAGGAGCGATGGTCTCGGCAAACCCCGGCAACTCCCGAGGCGTGATGGCCGAGTTGAATACCGTTGGTGTTCAACTTTCTATTAATGCCGCGCTCAGCTTTCAGTGGTTGAAATAAATCATGAGCTTGAACCGTGATAGGTGTATTGAGGCATGCATGTGCTGAGCTCTTCAACATTGAATTCTTTAGCTGGAGCATTGTTATTGTACATGCCCAGTCACTTACCCATCAAATCGACGGCCGTGTCCGTGACGGCAAACAGTCCTAAATTATATCTTGGTCGGCTTAATGATGCACTGTTGAATGTTCTCAAAATATTGTGCCTCCTGTCCACAATTTCCCCTTGTTCCGATTCAATATTCATGTGCTCTCTTGCTGTCCTTCAAGGCCTCACAAATTTTGTCAGCAGTGTTTAGGATAGGTGCGGTGGTGCGTTATCAAGGTCATCATGCAGTTCTATCCCAAGGAATTTTATGAGGATGGGAGCATGTGTTGTCACAGCTTGATTCCCGGACCACAGATGACGAGGGGAACAATGTCTGCCTGGATCGGGCACAGTTTTCCGTGGTGTTGTAGTCCACAGCTGCTTGGTCAAGATGCGGGAGATCCCTGCTCCGTGACACAGGAGGACTAAAGGATAGTCAATGATTAGAATATTTGCTCCATGTTGAACATGCCTGGGCTGTAAAATAAATAATAAAGTATTCAGGCAAGAGGTACTCAAAAGAAGACATACCACATCCGAATCAGCCCCGAATCCACATTGAGCCTTGCAGCTTGCCCGCACAGTGAGGCACTCTTGGTAGATATGATTTACAAATCAACTCGGGACTCGGACTTAATCAGCAGTTGAATTTAGAGAATATCCGCATATCTTGTGGTACTTTTGCAGACCTCTGGTATTTGGTAGTCTCCCTACTAATCAGACCATTGCACTAGATTCTTTTTTTTTGAGTTGAGTTGGGAAAAACTTGTGTGATATGTATTTGGTATGCAGAGAGTTGGGGGGAAGAAAGGCGATGGCAGACAGCCTCAATTCTGGGGTGTTGTAATGAACCGTGGTGTACTCCCGCCCAATTGGGGAACCTAAAGTTGGCTAAATAACTGTACCATTGCGCTATTAACTTTTCATTCAACCACTTTGCAGATACTTTTGGCTACACTTCAGAGAGGAAGTTGTTGAATAGAATAAATTAATGCCTTCTGCATCCTCCTCAGAGTATCTCGAAGTTTACTCAGCAGAGGCAAGGCAACTCCCAAAATTTGGGTGGAGGCCGAATGTGGCAGTGCTGCCAGTCACTTAGAAGGCCGTATCGCATCTATCTCGACTTGTTCACAACGTTCTGAATGGGCAGAACATGCCAAAGGATGGAAATAAATGACTATGCCTCGAAGTTATGAAGTATAGCCACTTGGAAAGGCGAAAGTAAGGGAAATGCCAGAAAACACCGGATTTTGGATGGCGCAACGGTTCCAATCGCCACTGTGTACTTCGCTAATACTTGGCCATAAGGGGCATCCGGTCCCCGATCCGATTGCCGGCTCCCAAATCGGGTATCCCCGAAATCCCCGAACCTCTTTTACAGCGCGCGCAAAAACATCCAACACCTGCGCGCACCAAGAACAAGTACCGCGCCATCCAAAAAGCCATTAAAAATGGGCGGGATTCTCTTACCAAGTGGCAGCAGTTCAGTAAAATTCCGCGCGCACACCATCAATTCCGCGCGCGCATGATCAACTTTGCGCGCGCATGATTTCGGACAATCACTTCGCGCAAAAATTCTTTCGCGGGCGCGGGAATTTTTATACAATTTGAACAGCATACCGGACAGCTGTCTGTGAGCGGACAAAACATCAGTATGCGAACTCTTCCAGAACCTCTGTTTCTCCCGAGCATGTCACGTCGTTAATGAATTCTCTTCCAAGTTACATCATATACATAACCCGCGTTCCCAGGCGTTGCTGCCCACTGAGTCTCAAATTTCGAACCACTACTACTGATAACTTACAGGTCCGAATTGACTCGGAATTTCCTAGTGTATCCGGGACCCATCAAGAAAATATGACACTCTAGCAATTAACTCTGAGCAGTGAGTGCTTCGTTCGTTTACCGCCAATTCTCCGGGAATTCTCGTGTTCCGTAAATATGGGCCCATGTTATCTTTTCGCTTACATGCAAAGAACTAAACTCGCTCCGATCGATACTGGCCAGGAATAAGCTGAAGTTTGCGCAGATGCTCCGGCTTTCTCCCTACTCCGAAGTCATCGAAGGAAAACTCCAAATTGAGACATTTGCATGAGCATTGTCTTGACAGGCTATGGAACAACTGCTCATCTGACCAAGATGCTGGTTCCCGCCGTACAATACAAACAGCTATCAGCGACGTGAGTGTTGCTTTTTTCGTTCTGAGCCAATTGTGATCAAGTATCTGGGCGTTCTGATGAGAGGAAGCGTCTGGAAGCGGGCTCAAAGGACGTTTAGGAGACTGTAGACCACCTCTCGTCTCCTGCCCGAGATGCTGGATCCCGATACAAACAGCTATCAACGTGCGTGCTACATTTTTGTCCAGATCCTGCGTAATTGCGAGTCAAGGATGCGTCTGGAAGCGCGCTCAACGGAAGCTACGGGCGTTTAAGAGGCTGGAGATGTAGTCGGCCACCTCTCGTCTCCTGCCCGCCTCGCTATCCCCCCCATGTCGAAAGAAAATCTCCACAAAAACGAAAAAGCAAGTGTCTCTGTGGGCGAAGACAAGGCAGTGGCCGTTTCCTCCCACCTCGATACATTGCCGGACATAGGAACCCCCGAGCGTATCCTCGCGGAACGGAAGCTCGTGCGGAAACTCGACTCCCGGTTGTTGCCCACGGTATTCTTGATCTATATCATGAACTACATAGATGTGAGTTCCCGGCTTCAGTCGCTAAACGTACTTGCTGAACCGGCGCAGAGAAATGGGATCACCACTGCTCGCTTGAAGGGTCTCGAGAAAGACCTCGGGCTCTCAGGTATGTAGTACCGTAGGACCAGCACCCCCCAAAAAAACCCATCGACTTGTAGATCTCCAATACAATGTGGTCCTCTCTATCCTCTTCGTTTCATATTGTCCCGCGCAGATCCCGTCGAATATGGTGGGCTGTTTTCGCTCCTTTCTACCCATGTTAACGAAGTTTGCCTCCTGTTCCTCAGATCCTCAACCGAGTTACCCGGTACCGAGGTCTCTTCACACATCTTCAACTGATATTCAACACGTTTGAATTCAGACCATCGTGGTACATTGATGGCTGCGTTATTTGCTGGGGGCTTACGAGCTTACTAACCGGGGCGAGCATTCCCGATGAAGGATAAGTTCATGTCCGCTCACGAATTAGTCATAGATCACCAAAAACTACAGTGGAATGTTGGCATGTCGTATCTTTATCGGATTGCCCGAGGTGTGTAGGACGCGTTTCAGTGAAGATTTAACAATCTGACCACAGGGCGACCCCTGCAGGCTGCGTTCTATCCGGGGGGTCAGTCACTTTATATCTACTTATTATCCGAGCCGTCGTTCTGATTTTCGTCTGACAATGTTAGCTAATTATCTGTTATCCCGCTGGTATACGAAGAAGGTAAACGAGTTAATCTTGGCTTTTATACATTCAATTAATTAACTCATGTTCATGTTCGCAGGAACTAGCGTTCCGTTCTGCAATATTGTACAGCGGGCTGATTATCTCTAACGCGTTTGGCGCGGTAATCTTCCCGATGGCACAAGGAATTTGAATTGATCACCAGCATTTCCAGTTGATCGCCGCGGGAATCCTGGCGAACATGGAAGGCAAACTCGGAATTCGCGCTTGGAGATGGTATGCATTTCACCGTTGCCATCGTGCATTAATTATTCCTTATTTTCTGTAGGTTGTTTTTCATCGAGGTGAATGTGCCATTGTGTCGCACGGGGCCGTGTCTGGAATTCAATCATTGGCAGGGAGCGATTACGATGACCTTCGGGTTTTTCACGATGTGCGTGGATTAGGTGAACGCAGGTGTGTGCTGACCTCTAAATTAAGATGGGCACTGCCAGACTACGTATGAGAGTTCTTCCATTGAAAATTACATGCGTACTAACACCTTTCATTCACAGCCAAGTAACACGCGTTGGATCGTCGGTGACCAGCGTCGTCTCGCGCAGGCCCGCCTCGCCGAGGACACCGGTGAAGCAGACCAGGATAATGTAGAAGACACGTACGTTCGATCCCGCCTCGCATCTGACATACCTGCTGACGCATTCCTTCCCACAAGTCCACTCACGGGTCTGAAAATGGCGCTCCGAGACCCCGTCGTGCTGACGTTTTCAGTCATGAACAGTGCACAGCTCCTGGGACTAAGCTTCGTTTTCTTTTGTGAGTGAGAACCTAGTTTGTGGTGATCGTACAATCGATATTCCTTTACAGTCCCAACGTCTGCTCTCCCTTTCTTCTACGTGCCTTGATGTTTCTGATGCATATATGCCACAGACTTACCCAAGCTCTCGGGTTTTCAACCACTATCAGCTTATTGCTCGCAGCGTATGCGCTCAATTTTCCTGAGAGTTTTATGCATCTTAATGAATAGGGTAAAAGGCCGCCATGGATCCTTGCCTCGCTCGTGTGCTGTCTAAATGCGTGGCATGCAGGTTAGTTCGAAATTTCAAAAAATCCTTCCCTGTCAATTTCTTCACCACTGATAATGGTCCGTTGCAGATAGAACTGGAGAGCGATACTTCCACGTCGCGGGCTGGTGGTGGGCCACGATCCTCGGGTTCGTTATCTCCCTGGCCACGCCGTCCGTCGGGGGGCGGTACGTATCAATGTTCCTCATGGCGATCGGCAATGCGGGTGGGTTATACTCTTTACAAGGGGTGCGGCATGAACCGCAACGTATCTTGATTACCTGCAGGATTAGCTATGACCGCCGTCTGGGTGGCTAATGTCATTCCACGACCGCCTTCGTATGTTCTTTCGGTTCTTGGCAGATCAAATCTTTGAAATTCATGGACCAGAAAACGAGCGGCGGCTATTGGGATCGTCAATGGTGTCGGGAACCTTGGAAACCTGTGAGCAAACCCCATTTATGCTACGTATTTCTTCCAACTGTAGTACAGGATGGGCTCTTATGTTATTGATATTTTCTTGTCATCTTTCAACGATCTAAATCTCCGCAGACTTGGAAATCGGAATGGTCCCCGTTCTACCATCACAGCATGATCATTTCCCTCTGTGCGCTCCTTCTCAGCACGGTGATGTCACTCGGTATGTCCCATTTCTCCTTCTCGAAAATAATTGCGGGCTCTATGGCGGTCCGGATGCACTTTTATTCCCGCCCCGCAAACTTTTGACCCCGCCCCGCAAACTTGCCTTTTTTGGTGTCCCCGCGCGCGAATTTGGTAATTTGATCCCGTCAACATGTTTTGCGCGGACGGCATGTTCCGCCCCGCGCGATTTTGGCCCCGCGCGCGCGCAAAACCGAACTCCCGCGCGCGCGCGCGAATTTTCTTTGGTGGTCCTTCCGCGAAAACATTGATGAGTAAAGGTCTGAGATTAGATTCTAGATAAGTAAGGTACGTAATCACGAGAGTGTGAATAGTATTTAGTGTTGTTCGGGTCGGGTCGGGCTTGGGCTTAAGCCCCGGCCTGGTTGATGTTTTCTCTCAATTGATATGAGGCTTTGAATCAGTTGGTAAGTGTCCTGTTGAACAGCTAATTCGAGCAATCATAGCACCCAGAGAGGCCCGGGTCGCGGGTTTGAAAATTTATCAGCCAACCCTGAATCCGACTCATGCCCACCTCGGTCGGGCCTGGGTCAGACCTGGAAGCCTGGGCGTGGGTAGGGCTTGAGCTTGAGCCCAATCTAGGACAACACTAGAGGTATTAGAGCAAGCTTAAGGTGAAATCCTCTGAGAGGCAGATGATTTAATTATCGGCAGAGAGCTTGAATTGGGTAGTTATTAGGAGAAAATACGAAATTAAGATGTGTGCGATTGAAGTCCCATGAATAAACAGAGTGGGCATACAATGGGAGATGTAGCGGGAGGGAGTGAGTGAAAGGAAGGAGGCCAAGGGTGACAAATGACTGGATGAATAATAGGATTGACTAGTAAAGTCGAACGTTCACGTAGTTCAACAGCGACGCCAGACAAGACGCCAGATGTTAGAAGTTGCCCTCGGGATGCACCTCGGCTTCCCCGATCCAGTGCTGAAGGTCGAAGATAAGCCCTGAGTCTAACAGGACACTTACCAACTGATTCAAAGCCTCATATCAATTGAGAGAAAAAATCAACCAGGCCGGGGCTTAAGCCCAAGCCCGACCCGACCCGAATAACACTAAATACCATTCACACTCTCGTGATTACGTACCTTACTTATCTTGAATCTAATCTCAGACCTTTACTCATCAATGTTTTCGCGGAAGGACCACCAAAGAAAATTCGCGCGCGCGCGCGGAAGTTCGGTTTTGCGCGCGCGCGGGGCCAAAATCGCGCGGGGCGGAACATGCCGTCCGCGCAAAACATGTTGACGGGATCAAATTACCAAATTCGCGCGCGGGGACACCAAAAAAGGCAAGTTTGCGGGGCGGGGTCAAAAGTTTGCGGGGCGGGAATAAAAGTGCATCCGGACCGCCATAGGGCTCGACCAACCGACCCTCCGCAGGAATCCGCCAACACCTCTTGCAGAAGAACAAGCAGCTGGATGAGGACGAGAGGGTTGCAATGCGGGGTGCGAATGAGATCCGTGTAAAGGAGGCGGCCATCCTGGAGGGAATCAGCTTCGAGCAGGCGATGGATAGACGGAAGGGTTTCAGGTATCTGTACTGACATGAATTAAAATAAGCCAGCCGAATGTAAGATATGCTGTTGTCCGTTGATGTATGTATTTCCATAGGACAAAACTACACCGGAATATTTATCACTGGCCACACCATCAAGTTCAGCAACTCACACATTCGATCCCCAATTATACAGAGTTGTTCATCCCATATTCATCGGACCACATCTTACGCTATTGACAGTCCAATTATCCCGTCAGGCATCCCCAGAATTATTGCACGCTCAAAAGTATTTCAATGTATAGCGAGGAGGCATATCTACCTCTACAGCACGGCCGAACGTGATAGGGAAATGCTGCGGAAGGCCGTGGCCATCCTATCCAAGGCCCTACGTTACTGTAATTGGATATGGGCTCACAAGTTCGCGTTCCAGCCCTTTTAAACGTCTGCCCAACCGAATGCGGCGACGCCAGCCGCCCCCGCGAAGCACGTCCCAACATAAATTATCATCGACCCAAACCGCCCGTGCCCCACATCAAACCCGAGGTTTTCAGAACCTGACGTTGTAACATTGTGAGTTTGAGTATATAGTTTCGCAGAAATGGGAGTGGAAGCAATGGTTCCGATGCCTCTCGAAAGGAGGAGGTAACCGAAAAGGGTTGTAGACATGACAAGGTCGTCCTCTATGTTCAAAGTTAGATTCTGCAAAGGGAGGAAATGCAAAATAAAAATAATGGACGTACTGGCAAGTGGTCGCACTAAACCCGTCCATAAACTGGACCAACCCCCTGCGACGGCTCCGTATGCGATTCCGAATGCCAGTAGGCCAGCGAATGAGTGAGAAAGGACACCCCAGAAGACGAAACTAGTCATTGATGTTGTCAGGAGCATGAAGAATGCCAACATCCAAGGATTGAAGGTGTCGGAGAGATATCCTATCGAGAGGCGACCCACGAGAGACGCAGCTTGATCGGAAACGGTCAAAGTCCACCAACAGCCTGTTCAGTGATATACGCACCGTTCAGTAAGGCGACGGAGACAGCGGATTTAGAGGAGCTGGCGTGAAGATCCTGTGCAAATGCTGAATTAAGCTCAGGTAAGGCCTTTGCGTCTCATATAACGAATGGCTAACTGGGCAAATATAGGATTGGGACGAAATATGCTGAGCTCTGAAGAGTGTTGACAGTAATCAAAATCCAGAATGACTTCTGCCTCATCCAACTTTGTGGCCCCGGAGCTCCTCTTGGCACGGGTCCTCGGATGTGGACTCGGGTCAGAGGAAGGCGGCCTTTGATGAAGGGAAGAATAGGGAAGAGAAGCACCACCATGGCGATCCCTAAGATTCGGAGAGTCTTTGACAGACCATAGTTGGAAATCAGGAGGGGTAGCACCAGAGGAATAAGTAGACCGCCGGCTGCAGTCCCTGAGCACAAGTTCAACCAAAGCTTGACATGATAAAAGGGGATCATACCGGCAAAAAGAATACCGTTCGCCATACCTCTGCGCGCGACGAACCATTCGGACATGTAATATATGCAGGGTAAATAGAGCATGGCTAAGTGCATCAGGAGACACGGCTCAAAACGAGCAAGACCCCTTACCCCCTCCAAGAGCATATAACACGCCCTGCAGGATTATCAATTGATAAATCTGTGTAGCAATAATGAACAAAGTCGGTAGGATCAATGATTGAAAAGGAGGTCGGAATAACCTCAGTTGCGTAGCTTGCGCCGACCAGGGTGCCGGAGCAAAGAGCCGCACCAAGGAACATCGACTTGCGCCGATGTTGTGGATAGCGCGCAGCAATTGGGTTAACAATTGGGGCTGTTGAGATTTTTAGAAGTTTCTGATTTGAGACTCTGGAAAACAATTACCAGAACAATAAATTATACCAGATGAAAGGGTCCCGACGAGGGGAAGGAGAGATGTAGCGCTCTTTTGCGAGGCGTAACGCGGGTCTTGCAGGTAGGCTACGATGACGCGGTTCAGAAGTAGAGCAGACCGCCAGGAGGGAAATAACAATTAAGAAAGACCCCGTATGCATCTGGAAATCCCCAAACAATTGCATCGACAATGAATGCGGCAGCCAGCTTGATATCGAGTGAGACGCTGCATAGCTTGATCTGACAAGATTTACATACGAAGGACCAAGCTCCAAAGCCGCCGTCTGCAGGGGGTAGGGTCACCTCATTCATACTTCGGAGACTGTCTCTTGAACGAGAAGAAACGGACTGTGGGCCCGTCGTGTCGGTTGTAGTTCCCGAATCGATGAAAAGAGTCGAGGTAGACGGAGGAAGCGGAACTCGAAAGGGCAGTTCGATTTCGTCAAACATGAGAGGTATGGCGCTCGTAAATGGAGGAGAAGACATAATAGAGTCTCCTTAGTACCCTACGCCAACACGGCGGATGCCGAGTCCCCGACGGTTGATAATACCGACTTCACGTGAAGACGTCCGTATAAAGAAAAAACGCGTCAAAGCCTTGTTCGATGTTTTAAAGTTCTAGATCTGCCAGCCGAATGTCCATGAAGACGAACATGCTGACTGAAATACTTCTCGCCGGTCACATCATCAAGTTCAATAATTCACCCCTTGTTGACGCGTTGTTGATGATTGCCAGTGTACATATGATCGGCCTTGTGAACAGAACCATCAGAACGCGATGACCGAGGCTCGGTCATGATTAATCGGTTTCTCAGTGAAACTCTTGCACTTTTGGAAAGTGAGGAGAATTCCAACCAAGTTGTAATAAGAAACCCGTCGCGGCAAACACCTTCAGCAGTCGGAGTTTGAAACCCAATGTTGCGGCCTTCAAGAGTCCAAGGCAGCTGAAAAGTTTCTATGTACTTCCATATATCGAATGGGTCTTTACCCCAACTTTTCAAACATCCCTTGCACCGGGAGTTGAAAGGGACCCTTGATTTTTTTCAATGTTTCTCGGAGTTTGAAAACTAATCTCATTTTTTGATGCAGCATGGTTTACCCTGGGATTTTCTGGCAGCACTGTGTCTCAATTTTTGAAAGGTCCACATACCCTTGGAATACTCTGCCATGTAGAATCTGTCACTCAGCAGGATGAACAATACTAGATTCAACAATATTGGATTGAATGTAGCTATATAGTTCTCTTGAAAGTGAGCCCGTGGTCTGTGCTGAGGCAGGCACTTGCCCACATTCTGAGGGGCTGTATGCCATTCAATTATGTAATCTCTTGTGCAACTCCTGTGGCGAGAGAACTCTTTTTATCTATTGAACTTGAACCGAAACTTTCTAAATTCGGCACCGACCGGCATCACCATCTGCCGAGGCCGGCATCACCAAGGTGCTGCGTAAGATTTGAGAAACCGGATTTCTTATAATTATCTGTTCAATAATTCACCCGTTGACGCCGCGAGTTTCCGCGTATACTATCGGCCGTGTAAACCAGTCGTCATGAAGGCCCAGTCATCGTAGGTGCGGCCCGTGCGGCGTGCGGCGCCCCATTGCTACTCTGCGGCGATGCGGGATGGCATGTGCGTCGGTATGCTGTCGTACCGGTGAGACATAGATGGCGATTTAACTCGCTGCATCGAAATTTCAGTGGAAGTAGCCCACCAGTGGCAATAGCCAACCATATATGCATAACCTTCGAGTCGGAGCGCACAGTACATCGGGAACCCAGATCGGGAACCCAGATCTGTAGATTGGGATTTCGGAAGAGGATCCGAGACTGGAACTGCTGCATAAGCTTGTGAATATATCCTTTGGGATCCTTTGAGACTCGTGACGACCGGTAACCTGAATCAGAGAGTCGGACGAAGCATGTTTGAACATACACAACATACATACCACTCGTTCAATTATGCAGCAAAGTATTCGTCTTCAAATAGTAATCGGCTTCGGCGTACACCACCGTTCTGCCAGGCAGTTGGCGTCTGCATAGATAATTTCGGTGAAACTTGGAGCATCGGCTTTATCGGGTTTTCAACAATCCCACAATCCGATCACGGACCAATCCCAGGATAAGCTCCATGACATAAGGCGGTAATGAGCCGTATTACCAGGACTTCCGAGGGCACATATATAAAGCGGTCTTCTCCCTTCTCCGTCATGGCGTCTAAGCCAGAACGACAAGAATCACCAGCGCCAACAATCGCGAATGTAGACGTCGTGAATGAGAAATCCGACGATGACATTATCGTCGACTGGGATGGGCCAGATGATCCGTTGAATCCTAAAAAGTGAGTTTGTCCTAATTCATCTTTGTTTCCGCTGATCGGTTCATCTTGGCTAGTTGGAGTCGAAAGAAGAAATGGGCCGCTACTCTGGTGGTCTCCTCGTTCACGTTGATATCGCCTGTGTCGTCAAGCATGATCGCGCCCGCCAGTACACAAGTAGCGGAGCACTTTGGCATCACTAATGACGTTGTCATCGCATTAATTACAAGTATCTTTGTTCTGGCATACGGTGAGGCCGTTTATTTTACTTCCGCATGACATCGGACTGAGTCTCGTGCTAGCCATCGGCCCTCTCGTACGACTCTCTTCTTCTCATTTTGGACAGGGAGGGCTGACATGAGTATTAACAACAGTTCTTGGGTCCCATGTCTGAAATATTCGTAAGTCTCTTTGCAATTGCAGCATGTCAGTCCATCTCATCTCGAAGGTCAGGGAAGAAATCGCATCATTCAAGGCGCAAACCTGTGGTATCTGGTTTGGAATCTAGGGTGCGGATTTGCGCAGAACACCGGTCAATTGTTGGGGTTCAGGTTTCTGGCCGGCCTGGGAGGGAGTGCACCGTTGGCGGTACGCCAGTCGCACGTCTCATGTTGCAAAGTCTGATGTTTGGTTAGATCGGAGGTGGTGTTCTTGGAGATATCTGGGATGCTGAGGAGCGTGGCCAGGCCATCGCCATATACTCCCTAGCTCCTCTTTTAGGACCAGTGGTAGGTCCCCTTTGCGGCGCTTTCATCGCACAGAAATCAACCTGGAGATGGGTGGTAGGTTTACTCAATAAATTTGCCATGGGGCGGGCTAACTTTCGTCAGTTTTGGTCAACGACCATAGTTGATGTCGGCATTCAAATACTGGGGATTCTATATCTTCGAGAATGTTTGTCCAGATTCTGTCCCGCTGTTTCGGTACTGATGGTTTCATAGCCTATGCTCCGTTTTTACTCGAACAGAAAGCGAATCGAATCAGACAGTCTATGGATGCAGAAAAAGGTCCGGTGCGACGTGTTCGGTCGAAGTTTGCGAATGAAGACCGAACGTGAGTTTGAATGGACTGTCTAGAAATTTCATTTCTGAATGTATCTTTTATACAGGTGGCAGCGTATCATAAAAACCGCACTCACCCGTCCCTTCATCCTCTTCTACCACGAACCAATCGTCCAGTTATTGGGGATTTACATGGCATTTATCTACGGGGTCTTCTATCGTGTGCCCATCCGTATCGTCTATTTCCCTGAATTGACTGTCCTTGACAGTTTACCTCACCTCGATGCCTCTCATGTTCCAAGGGACATACGGTGAGAGTGTAGGTATCTCCGGACTCAACTACCTCGCTCTCGGTGTCGGCGTAACGGGCGCTTCGCAAATAAACGCCCGCCTAATGGATCTCATTTACAAGTATCTCAAAGAAAAGAACGGTGGTGCGGGGCAGCCCGAATATCGTCTCCGTTCGTGTATTCCCTGCTTTATGCTTAAGAGGTAGGCTGATGCTCTTCGCCTAGCTTCCATGGTTCCTGGTACCATATTTCTGCCCGCGGGGCTCTTGATAACGGGCTGGGCTGTGCAAGCCAAGGTCCATTGGATAGTGCCGGACATCGTAAATTCGCTTTCTGCTAAATTGATGTTGATTCAAGTGATTTACTGTAACATCACATCCAGGGTGTTGCGCTCGTCGGCGCGGGTATTATTCTTAACTTCCAGTCAATCCAGATCTATTTGGTCGATGCATTCGCGCTGTACGCCGCTTCTGGTGCGTTCTTCAACATGCACTTGTTCCGCACTCAGTTTCCTTATAACATTCGGTGTTCTATTAGCCCTCGCCGCAGCGTCGTGTCTTCGATCACTGTGCGGATTTGGATTTCCGCTCTTCGCTGAAGCAATGTACCAAAAGCTCGGATATGGGAAAGGCGACACCATTCTCGCCGTCTGCGCCATTGTAATCGGCTGCCCGTCGTAAGTCACACGTGCATGATTCGAGCGATATCCAACCCTCATTTCTAGACCGTGGTTGTTTTGGAGATATGGGAGGCAAATAAGAATGCGGAGCAAGTTTGCGAAGCGAGTGGCTTCATGACAGTGTAAATGACAGATACGATACAAGTCTCAAAACAAGAGAGGAGGCTATGATTCCAAATGTGATCCAGATTGAATGCAAGACAGTGGGCACTGTAGACACCAATACGTAACTATAATCCAACATGCCATCTCAATTTCAAAGAATCGGTGTTACTCGACGGCGGCCCACTCTATTTAAATCCCTCCATCCGAAATACAATTCCCGGTTGCAGCAACTTTCTTCAGAAAGTGACAATGCTCAGAGTTCCCTTAGTTGCGCGGTGTGAAGCTTATACGATTTCGTGATTGTTAAAACTTCTTTTGCGATATAAATTGGATCATCGTACCTGAGAGAAGTGCCAAGGGGGCGACGGAAGCAGCATATATTGAGAGGGCACCTGAGTGAACTCAACATGCATCCCAAACCACCGGAACGAAAAGCTATCCAGTGCGCACAGCAAAAAAAGCCATCAGATGGTATGGCTTCTTCGCAAACAGGGTAATATGTGAGAATGAAATGGAAGAAATATAAGCCAAAAAAAAACTGCCTGATGGGGTGAGTATTTTGCGGTCCATGCTTCGAGGCCAAACTCAAGCTACCGTCATTGTACTGGGTTGGTACTCTGGTGCACCCCGCCGAGGTTCCAGCAGCTATACAATTCCGGTCCACGATCAAGGACCTGCCAGACCTGCCAGAACCGTATGGTAGGGCCTGCCTCTGGGACTCCAACCGTAACCTCCCAGCGTATCGAAGAGGTCATAGTTACACGGCGTAACCGCTGAACTAAGGAGGCACCTGAAACATATGGATGGACTTTGCACGTTGTGCGGCAGCTACATTATGAGGCTGGCTTTCATGAGGTATTATCAGGGTGGCGATGAGGCGTGCCGCATACCGTGCCCGACGTGCCGCATACCTGACACTAAGCGGGATCTGCGGCGCAAGACCTAGCACGTAATATCTGATACCCCTTCGTGGAGGTCATCCAGACAAAGAAATTAAGACGAGTGCAGTGTGGGGATTATTTCATTACAAACCGCATGGTCTAACCGAACGGGACGAGCGCGACCAACGCCTGCCACAGCGAATGTCGTGTTCGCGGGATTACCGCTTTGGGGGAGATATTTTTGATCCGTTCATTAAACGCGAAACGGACGCGTCACTGACATGCTCACGTGATGGTATATATGAATCCGCTTCTTTAACGCGACATCGGAATCCAGCTAACGTGTGGCCCGTTTTCTGAAGAATACCAAACCTCTGGGAGATTGTCGCTGGTTGTCCTTGAAGTTGCAGGATCTTTCGGAACAGCCACGCAGCTTCCAAACGGAGTAAAGAAGCACCGTTAACCCCATCTGAAAGACGGGTTTTATATGATACACCTCCTCCCAACGGATATAGGGTGCGAGCCCAAATCCGGATGTTCCTCCAGTTTAAAAACAACTGAGCGTAGTAATTCACTCCCCCTCACATCTTGCTCAACTACCCATGAATTTGCCTATGAAATCGGTTCCCGCTGCCGCCGAAGGCATCAATGAGGAGAGAGAGGGGTAGTCGAGGGACGGGTTATGGTGCCTTTTGCCGCACGCATGGTAGAGGGTGTGCACAATGAATCCTTCGACAATGACGAGGTTCGATTTAATTCCGACGTTACACTGGATTCCTTAAACTCACCTCCTTGCAGATAACACCAGTCCATTTCTTGAGAAGCTTTCCACTGGCCCAACGCGCTCCGTAAGCCTCATTGTTGGTGTCGGGAAAGATTTTTTGAATCAGATCACATGCCAGCCTCAAGGAGGTGAAGGATATCGGAACGAAACTGTCAATTGAAATGAAGCAGTCATCGCCCGGTAACAATCTACTGCAACTTCTCGCCATGGCAGATGCGTGCAACCAAGGTTCCGACGAGTCTCGCACGGGAACAGGCATTTCGGATGAGATTGCGCAGCAGTTTGTCCAAGGCGTTCATCTACAGATCCGGTCGCCCATTAACTTCACGGACGCGTTGAAGTTGGCTGATGGGATCGCGCAACAGTTGGTCGAAGGCGCTCATCTACAGACCCGGCCACCCATCAACCTCACGGGGGCCTTGAAGCTGGCGTATCGTATCGGAGACTACGGGCTCATCGACCTCGTCGAGGGCGCGCGCATCGAGCAGCTCCAAGCATGCGCCGCGTCTCTCGCGTCGACGCTGCACGCCATGACGCGGTATTTCCCTGCGGACAGCAAACAGCAGCGGAATTTCGTGCTTGATAACAGGACGGCCACCGTGGTCAAGATGCTCGACGACTTTGAGCGCCAGATTGTTGACGCGCGGGACATGCTGGCTCTGGCAAAAACTATGCGTGGGGGTCAGTCACCTTTTGTTTTGTATTTGAATTTGAGTCTCTGCGCTGACTCGAAGAACACTTTCTCTAGAGCTTTGAGGCACTGAGGCAAATATCCTCGACGAAATCAGCTTCGAGCAGGCGATGGAGAGACGGGAGGGTTTCAGTTATTCGTATGAGCCTGACTCGAAATATGCTAGCTGAATGTAAGATATGAGCGCGATCGTCTTGTTTTTTATGTGTCTTGCGACTGAAAAATGGATTACTGAAAATCATAAAAGTGAATGCCTCACCGGTTGTTGCCGCCGGTTTCTGCGTATATGCCAAGGCTCGGTCGTCGCCATCGGCAATTTAGACGCCGTCAGGTAATATGAATCCTTCAAAAGGTAAGTGATAAATGATGATGATTATTTTGAATGGAAGACACGCCACGCGCAACGCGCTCAAATTGAACGATAGCAAAAGCTCATATTTCATCCGGAAAACCAGAGCAGCGCCGGACCTGCGCCACACGGCGTCTCGTCCTATCATATATTATCTTTCAAAGCTGTTTGAACCTCCTACCTGTGTCAAGGTCAGTCGTTGTCCTCAAGTCTCGAAGAAACACCTCACCTACCGTCAGAAAGAATTCGGAGCGGATATTATCCAACCACAAGATCCTTGAGTCCACTGGTAGAGGAGAAGATTCGAAAATGCACACATTTCCACACTGTTGTATTTTTTGGTTGAACAGAATTGAATTGATCGGATCGGCGGCGTTCCACAATCGGTGTTTGTTTCCGCCGATCCCGACTTTCACAAAAAAAGCGCCCAGTCTTGTGGTAACGAGGTACTGCACTGCGGTCAAATCCTGCCTTGTTCTCTGCGGAGGAAAACGTTGCATTCCACTCGGCGCCCCAATACATGTTGACAACGGGTTGGCCACGTTGTCGACGCGTTCAAGGTCGAAAACCACATCGGAAGCAGAAATATCGGACGCCTAATCAATTGGAGGTATCATCTGTTGCTGGCACAGGGCGGATTAGACTGGTACGGACAATCGATGGTGATCTATTCTTACAAAATTGTGCGGAATGAATGCGGCACACACCTGTCCTGCACGCGCATCTACCGCCTCACCACACCCAAGCGTCCTGATGCCAGCGCGCTGTCATTTTGAGCTCCCCCTCACCGCCCTCGTCCTCCGCAAATGAATCCCCCCGACCCCGAGCCATGGCCAGCTGCCTGGCAGCTATATTAATGCCGCTATTTTAAGACGTCGACGGTCAGTTCTATCAACAGAACCAGATAAATACCTCGCGGTTTCGTTTCGCCTCCCACAGTGACATCGTCGCCGACCCACTCTCCATCGTTCCCCCAGATCCTTGCTTAATCCCCGTCTCGAAGCGAAAAACAAGGCGTTGTGGGCAGACAATCGTGGCACAGCCTTTCTGCTTACATAAACAATAAGCGATTCGGGTAAAAGACCTTGTCCTGGACGCCGCGAGTGCACAATATCCATCCACTCCGTCCTGGCTGAGCCGACCGACGAGCATGTCCTCCTCCTCTCTTTTCTTCCTGCTACTATGTCTACCATCTTTGCATCCCGCACTGGCCCTCGCCACCTCTAGGAGACCATCACCTTTGGAGTATCTCTGGCCGTGGCCCCGAGGACTCGGGTTTGAAAATGCACCCCGGAGCCAAACAGCTGAACCAGCAGCGGGTTATTACCCACCTGCGAATGGTGGGGGCGCTATGCTGACCGTGAGTAGTTGCCCATATAAGATCACACCACAATGTAATTTTGATGCAATATTTCATGCAGGAAGTCCCCGGCACTTTCCCTCCTGCGGGCGAGCCCCTCAACATTATCATAGCGGGCACCTCCACCCCCGCCGTCCTCGTTGACCAGCAGCAGGATGGGGGCTTCCGGAATTATATTTTGTAAGTGGTCGGGATGCTGACGTGCGATGTATGATGCTCACGGACCGACAGGTCCATCGGGTTCGCGAGCGAGTGTCTCGGGCAACACGAGGGCGCCGCGCAGATGGCGAACCTTGGCGATGGAAACGGCTATGGTGCGTGTGTCTCCCATCTTCAGGGGAGGTCGAAGCGTCAGGGATTCGCCGATTGCTGTCGGAATTGCTGGACAGAATCGGACGAGAATCGACCCAGTTCTGCATGCGCTTTGCCGCTGCGAGAATCGAGGGCGTGTGGGGGGGGCATCTGGCGATGAGTGTGGCTCACCGGTTGGTCTCTGCGGCGACAGCGACGCGCATCGGCGCGGTGGCGTCGCCGGAGTTCAGGGGATTGGACTTGTCCGCCTGACCGCTTTAGACTTCCCTGTTTTCTTCACAAAACAAATCCTAATATATTTTCCAGTCAACGAAACCGCGGAATTGCGCTGGGACTACGGCGACCCATCGCTCGGTACCTGCGAGGAGACGATTCAGGGCGGGGACCACTTTCGCTACTGGACACAGAACGGGCCATCCGCCAATAGCAGCGCAATCTTCATGGCCTCCTCGTATGAGCTGCCCATTGCCGAGGGGCACAACATCGTCGTCAACGGCTACAACCTCGGCCGCGACTGGCTCATCGGGAACATCACCAAAACCCCCATCAACACCACCGCGCTCACCAACACGTCGACGTTCACGGGCACGACGAACTACGCGGGATTCGTCTACACGACCTCCATCTCGTACGTCTCGGGCCTCCTCCCGGACTCGGGCGTCGGCGTGAACCACAACACCACCGTCGGCGTGGACGGGCAGCCCGCGCTCGATGGGCTCGTCGCCGTACTCGATGTCAAGATCACGACCAAGCCCGCGAACGCTACCTCGTCGTCGTGAGTTTCTCTCTTCTGGAGTGATGAGTTGATGCTGACGTGCGTGTAGAGCCAGTTGGCATCTTACCCCACCACCCACGGCACGGGCAGGGCTGCTCGCGCTCCTGCTCGGAGTTCTGTCACTATGACCCCCTCACGAAATCACGAAATTACGCCCTTTATTACAGATACTTATTACCGCGATACCCGCTCACCTGTACATTATCGTAGGAGAAATGGTACTTAGAGTCTCCTGGACTGGCCTGGACTTACCTTCCGAGGCAGAGGCATCACATCCTGGATGAGCAAGCAAGAGCTGACAATCCTAAGCCTAGGGAAGCCTAAAAGTTGGCGAGAGACTGCTGTGCCTGAGCTCACCGGCAAGCACCTTCACGCGTCTCCCGGTTTTCATTCCATGCGCCTTTTTTTCGCTCCAAATGTGGGATTCATTGAGCGCGCCGTTTCACTGGTAAGCTACCAGAATGGCACATCTATCAGTTCACTGCAGGGTAAGTAACATTACACGATGTCAATTTCCCGATTCTCATGGAACACACAACTCAATCTCATCTTCAGTGGTGGAGAGATGCCCTTCGCCTCACCTACGCTACGCCGCCTCGGTAGCCCACATTGCCGTATCGTGTCTTAGCAGCTCCTCGGCAACAGGGAGGCACAGCTCCCCGCCCGCGCCCTTGGCCTCGCATATCTGCTCCCAGCGCTCCGCAGCGGTCGACGCCGGCGCGTACGTCAGTACGTCCTTCCACAGCGCGTCCTCGAGCAGGCCCAGCGCGCGCCGGAGCGCGTCGGCGGCGCTGCACAGAGGCTTGTGTGGCGCGGGGCCTTTGCTCCAGGCGTGTTTTTGGCACTGGGGGAGGAATGAAGAGTCAAAAAGGAGAAGAAATAGGGTGAAGTCAGCAAAAGGGGCGGGGCGCCTGTGGTGGCGGAAGGAGACGCACCGCAGCGCTGCAGTAGCACGCGAGCGCGCAGCGGCGGCAGAACATCATTGCCTTTCCCGTGCCCGTGCCCGTGACTGGATCCGTGCGGTGCGCGCAGTCGGGGTTCTTACAGACGAGGCGCTCGCGGTGCGCGCGCATGAGGCGGTAGAGCGCGGCGCTGTTGACCACCACGCGGTGCGAGTCCCCGTCGTCAAACTCAAGCTCAGTGCGGAGGCCGAAGGTGTGCCAGGGGTACGTCGGGCCCGCCTCGACGCCGCGGCGCAGCGCCGCCCACCACGTGCGCGCGAACGCGGCCTCGGGACCGGGCATCTCCGCGAGCGCGGGGTCGATGCGCGCCGTGAGCCCCTGCACGACGTCGCTGAAGGGGAAGAGGACGAGGCGCACGAGGCGGCGGGGGCTGAGGTGGTGCAGGAAGTGTGTGACGGCCGCGAGGGCGAGGCGGAAGGACGCGGGCGGCGCATGGGAGGCGAAGCGGTCGAGCGCCTGCTCGAGGTGCACGAGGGCGCAGGGGATGGCGAGCGGGGAGGCGGCGAGGGCGGCAAAGAAGGAAGGCGCGTGGTCCGTGAGGCGCGCGAGGAGGAGGAAGATGCCGCTGCCGCCAGATGGTTCTGCGGTCCAGAGGAGGAGGTTTTGCAAAGTCTGCGCGGGGCCTTGGACAGAAGGGAAGACGTCGTCGGGTTCGCTCGGCCAGGGGGGCTCCTCCTCGCGTTGCTCCTCCTCCTCCTCCTCCGCCTCCTTGTGCTGCAGCTCCTTCGGGAGGACCCAGTCCGCGGGGAGAGGCCCTAGTTGGTCCTCCGCCTCGATCAGGTCGTTCCAGTCTTCCATCCCGAGCACGACCTGCGCCAAATCTTTCCCCGTTTCATCCGCGAGCGGCGGGGCGCCCTCGGGGCGTGGGCTCAGCGCCTCCATGATCGCGAACGCGAGCTCGAGGATCACAAAGTTCAGTGGGTCGGTGCCTATGCCCGACGCGCTCTTGTGCAGGTCGCGGATGAGCGGGTCCTCTTTGATGTCGCAGCGGCAGAGCGCCAGGGACGCGGTCATGGCGTGGTGTTCCTCGAGGGTGCGGTCGCCTCCGAGAAAGCGCATGCCCGCGCGAATAATTCGGCTGGAGCGCGCGGCGGCGGCGGTGCGGGGCTTGAACAGCTTTTCGCAGCAGCCAGCCAAACCGGTGATGCAGAGTCCACCTTGTTCTTGTCGGAGACTGGATACAAAGAGATCTTCCACCCGATATTTTTCCTTCTTTGCAGTGAGGGCCATGATAGCAAGCAAACCGACCGACGCTATGGAGAAACCTTGGACATGAGTCTAGGACGCAGAAAGACAATCGGATTTGAAATGTGATGGCAAGATGTTGAAATGTTGCTTTGATCCCGTTTCGAAGGTCTCCTTGTACTCCCACACCAGCTTGGAGTTACCTGGGCGCTGGACTTCCATGACTAGGCGCTCTCTATGAACGGTTAGAGAAAAAGCGGCGGAAAAACTTGCTAAGCCTGATGAAGCTTCTCTCAAGTGTTGACTTGTTCCCCGCCGATTCCTGGGCCTTGTCCGATACTATGTAGCTTGCCGAATTGTCAGCGTGCTCGACCTTGGCTCGGACACATCCAATTTTTCTGGTCAAAAACCTGTGCGGGAGTTTATTTAATTAGAAAGAGCGAGCACAAGAGTTTCAAAAGTACATTTCAAGAGCGAGGAGCGATTATTGTGAGTGATCATCGACATTTTACTTTCTTTCGACAGGAAACACATCGAGTGGCGTCTTCAAGGCCAACATTACCACGGATCGACTTTGAGAATGTCTCTCCGCACCCGAGACGAAATCGCCTCAGTGTAAATCGATGCTCAGCTCAATTTAAGTATAGTTACACGGGCGAATCTGCTGCTTATTTGCGGGACGCCGTGCTCTCCGCGCTGTTGTTGCTGCTCTAGGTGCCGATGTTCGCCGCTGCTGCGTTTGTTGATCGGCCTGGAATCTCGTATGCCCGACACCTGCTGATATGGGCGGGAAGGATCACCTTCGGCGTCGAACTCTGAAGCCCGAGGCTGTCGTAGACTAGGACGACTGTGATCTGGAGGACGGGCGAATTTGGCATAGAGGATCAACTGCGTCCGTGTGTATGAGAACTCATGCGTAAAGTTCGGTTCGAGACTGCGGTCGCGACGTTGTGTTACTGTGGTACGATGAGTCATTCATTCTGTTCCAAAAATTGGGAATATCTTATGGGCTTTCTGAACATAGAGGCATATCAATTTCAAGCGCTCCCAGCTGTCCGCAACGACGGTCTCATGATCACTGGGAAACGGACGCAAGAAAAATGTAAGCACCAAGAACCTCCAGATATTGAACAGACCCACCCCGGCGGCCGCTCGTAATTCGCCAGACTCAAGCGGATCCGCATCCAGAGCTCGCATGATGCAGGTCCCGGCCGCCGACTTTGTCTCGATAACCATGCCGATGATCTTCAGGTGCTCGTCGTACTCTAGGGTGCACACAAAATCCTCCACCCACGTCCGCCCGCTCAGCCGCCAGGTCCACCGCACGCTCGCAGTCACAGCGACCTGGTTCGGCTCCACCACCGTCCGTGCGCGGATCTCTGTGTTCGACCGGGACCAGTTCGTCGCGATCAGGTCGAAATACGAGCGGACGGCGTTGAGGCCGGTGACGCGGGAGGTGTAGGCGTGCGGACAGAGGGCTGGCGCATGTTGTATCACAACCTCTTTCGTGGAAGAAAAGTGGCCGACGAGGATGCTGGTAGGGGAGTTTGCGGAAAGGTCGAGGAAAAGAATCTCTGCTGCAAAGAGCAGTTGCTGCTTTGTGGGCGACATGGGGGTTTCAGTCTAGAAGGTATTCCCTCGGGCGATTAATCATGACCGAGCCTCGCCGCCTCGGTCATCGCGTTCCGACGGTTCTGTTCACAAGGCCGATCATTCCCAGCATCAACAACGCGTCAACAACGCGTGAATTATTGAACTTGATGGTGTGACCGGTGAGAAGTAATTCAGTCAACATTTTCGTCCTCATACACATTCGGCTAGCATATTCCAAGTCACGTATTATCCACCGGCATAAATACTGCTCCTGGCCTTCTTTGGCGACGGTCCAGCTCCTCAACTCGCTAGTCTCTTATAAACAGACGCTACAACAGTTGAGGGCTCGTACCTCGCATGTTGTAGTCTGTCGATTACCTGCGATCTGTGATCGGAGATCGGCGTTGTTATGTAATCTTGGAATTTTTCGGACGTCGTTTGCGGCAATGCAGGGTCTCTTTACGCGTTTTTACATCGGATTATGATGAATTAAGGTGTATTAAACATTGTATCCAGCCAAAACTTCCTCAACGAGTTTCAAATCAGGCGAATAAATTTTACTCGCGGGCCACGTGATTATCTCACTGTTTCTATCCACCCTCGGTGGAGTCGAGAGGGCAAAATCTGAAGAGACAGTTGGATTCAGAATGTCAAAAAATGTTAAATTGCTTCCAAACTTCGTTCATTGAGGGTCGGAGAAGACGCCAAGAGCCAAGCGGAAATTTAAACTCCGCACTTTACGTAACAAGGTCGATTTCCTAACATCCCGCGCGTGGTAAACTACAGACTATCAACTCGCTGGGTCGGCCAGAGGTGTGTGGCTCGACTCGGCATTGCAATAAGTGATTTCTAATTGACTCAGTATGTCTTCTCCACCATCTCTGAGTGTTCTGCCCATGTTTATGCCCTTTGAACCCCCCCACCTCTCGCTCAACCCTCATCATGGCCGCAGCCGCAGCAACCCTAGGCACGGTCGCATTCATCCTTTAGCTTCTCGATACGGCACCCGTGAATGCATCCATTGGTTCTATGAAATCAGTAAAGGCTAAAGCTAACAGATCATGAACAGAATTCTGTGAAGAAGGCTGTGAACATTGAGTACGTCGAGTTCGCGGAGGTAAGTGATTTCTGATTCATTCATTATTACGACAGCAAAATCAGACCATTTCTTCTCCTCCGCCACCAAGAAAAGATAATTATTTTATGGTCTGACTAGGGAGACTACATTATTATGTCTTCTCCCCATTTACCAGCGCCATACCTCCCATGTTTGACGAAATCGAACTGCCTTTTCGAGTTCCGCTTCCTCCGTCTACCTCGACTCTTTTCATCGATTCGGAAACTTCCGACACGGCGGGCCCACAGTCAGCTTCTTCTCGTTCGAGGGACAGTCTCCGAAGTATGAATGAGGTGACGCTGCCCCCTGCAGACGGCGGCTTTGGAGCTTGGTCCTTCGTATGTAAATCTTGGTAGATCAAGCTATGCAGCGTCTCACTCGATATCAAGCTGGCTGCCGCATTCATTGTCGATGCGATTGTTTGGGGATTTCCGTCTGCATACGGCGTCATTCTTAATGGTTATCATCCCCCCCTGGCGGTCTGCTCTACTTCTGAACCGCGTCATCGTAGCCTACCTGCAAGACTCGCGTTACACCTCGCAAAAGAGCGCTACATTTCTCCTTCCGCTCATCGGGACCCTTTCGTCTGGGATAATTTATTGTTCTGGTAATTGTTTTCCAGAGTTGCCAATCAGAAGATTTTTCATAAAACTCAACAGCCCCAATTATTAACCCAATTGCTGCGCGCTACCCACAACATCGTCGCAAGTCGATGTTCCTTGGAGCGGCTCTTTGCTCGGGCACCCTGGTTGGCGCAAGCTACGCGACTAAGGTTATCCCGTCCCTCTTTCCAATCATCGATCCTAACAACTTTGCTCATTATTACAACACAGATTTATCAACTGATAATCCTGCAGGGCGTGCTATATGCTCTCGGAGGGGGTAAGGTGTCTTGCTCGGTTTTGAACCGTGTATCCTGATGCGCACTTAGCCCTGCTCTACTTACCCTGCATATGTTACATGTCCGAATGGTTTGTCGCGCGCAGAGGGTTAGCGAACGGTATTCTTTTTGCCGGTATGACCCCATTTCATTATGTCAAGCTTTGGTTGAACTCTTGCTCAGGAACTGACGCCGGCGGCGTACTTATTCCATTGGTGTTACCCCTCCTGATATCCAACTATGGTCTGTCAAAGACTCTTCGGATCTTAGGGATCGCCATGGCGGTGCTTCTCTTCCCTATTCTTCCCTTTATCAAAGGCCGCCTTCCTCAGGCCCGAGTCCACATCCAAGGACCCGTACCAAGAGGAGCTCCGGGGCCACAAAGTTGGATGAGGCAGAAGTCATTCTGGATTTTGATTGCTGTCAACACTCTTCAGAGCTCAGCGAATTTTGTTCCAATCCTATATTTACCCAGTCAGCCATTCATTCGTTATATGAGACGCAAAGGCCTCACCTTATGTTAATCCAGCATTTGCACAGGATCTTCACGCCGGCTCTAAATCGGCTGTTTCGGTGGCCTTACTGAACGGTGCGTATACCAGTCAACAGGTCGTCGGCCGACTTTGATCGTTTCTGATCAAGCCGGGTCCCTTGTGGGTCGCCTCTCGATCGGATATCTCTCCGACACCTTCAATCCTTGGATGTTGGCATTCTTCATTCTCCTGACAACATCAATGACCAGTTTCGTCTTCTGGGGTGTTCTTTCTCACTCCTTCGCTGGCCTACTGGCATTCGGAATCGCATACGGAGCCATCGCAGGGGGTTGGTCCAGTTTATGGATGGGTTTAGTGCGACCACTCGCCAGTACGTCCATTATTTATTTTGCATTTCCTCCCTTTGCAGAATCTAACTCTGAACATAGAGGACGACCTTGTCATGTCTACGGCCCTTGTCGGTTATCTCCTCCTTTCGAGAGGCGTCGGAACCATTGCTTCCACTCCCATTTTTGCGAAACTATATGCTCAAACTCACAATGTTACAATGTCAGGCTCTGAAAACCTCGGGTTTGATGTGGGGCACGGGCGGTTTGGGTCGATGATAATTTATGTTGGGACGTGCTTTGCGGGGGCGGCTGGCGTCGCCGCATTCGGTTGGGCGATAGACGTTCGAAAGGGCTGGAATGCGAACTTGTGAGCTAATATTCAATTACAGCGACGTAGGGCCTTGAAAAGGATGGCCACGGCCCAAGAGCAACGTTCCGCAGCATGTCCCTATCACGTTCGGCCCTGCTGTAGAGGTAGATATGCCTCCTCGCTATACATTGATATTACTATACTTTTGCGGTCCGATGAATATGGGATGAACAACTCTGTACCATTGCGGATAGAGACTTCAACAATGTGTGAGTTACTGAACTTGATGGTGTGACCAGTGATAAATATTCCGGTCGTAATTTTGTCCTATGGAAAAACATACGTCAACGGACAACAGCATATCTTACATTCGGCTAGTTTATTTCAAGTCATGTCAGTACAGATATCTGAAACCCTTCCGTCTTTCCATTGCCTCCTCGAAGCTGATTCCCTCGATAATGGCTGCCTCTCTCACACGGACCTCATTCGCGCCTCGCATCACAACTCGCTCGTCCTCATCCAGCTGCTTGTTCTTGCGCAAGAGGTGTTGACGGATTCCTGACGAGGGTCGGTTGATCGAGGTCGTTACATATTTATAATGGAAATTGAACATACCGAATGACATGAGCGTGCTAAGAACTAGCGCACAGAGGGAGATGAGCATGCTTTGATGATAAAGGGGTGACCACTGCGATTTCCAGGTCTACAGGAGGAAGAGGAGAATGAGCCAGTTAAATTACATGTAAAGACGAAACAACATACATAAGAGCCCATCCTGTACAACTGTTAAAAATAATATCAATCATAGATGTTTTGCTCACAGATTTCCGAGGTTCCCGACACCGTTGACGATCCCAATAGCCGCCGCCCGCTTTCTGGTAAGTAATATAAAGATAAAAACATATACCGGTCTGCTGCGAGAACATACGAGGGTGGTCTCGGAATGACATTAGATACCCAGACGGCGGTCATGGAGAACCCTGGAGCCACAATAACCACACATTAATGTGATTTACCAAGAAATTCGATAATGTCACCCACCCGTGTAGCCGACCGCCATAAGGAACATCGACACGTACCGCCCGCCGACGGACGGCGTAGCGAGGGAGATAACAAACCCGAGGATAACGGCCCACCACCAGCCCGCGACATGGAAGTATCGCTCCCCGGTTCGATCTGGAATGGGTCGAACATTTAGACCAACAGGCGACGATGTTACTAGAAACCGACCTGCGTGCCATGCATTTAGACAGCACACGAGCGAGGCGAGGAGCCACGGCGGCCTTGGATTCTACTTGTGAGATTCGGAAAGGTGGAGGATAGTTGAATACATACGCTGCGAGCAACAAGCTGATAGTGGTCGAAAAACCGAGAGTTTGTGTAAGTCTATGTATATGCAAGGAGTCAGAAACATCAAATGCGCATAGAGGAACGAGAGGGCTGACGTGGGGACTGCAATGTTTGTTAATTTCGCATGATCTTCCGGCCACCCAGGACAGTGTTCTCACTCACAGAAATTGATGAAACTGAGCCCGAGGAGTTGTGCAGCGTTCATAACGGCAAACGTCAGCACGAGGGGGTCGCGGAGCGCCATTTTCAGACCCTCCAAGGGACTGAGGAGAGTAATCATTTATTGAGTATGCCCTCGGATGTGAAGTGGGACAGTACGTACGTGTCTTTGAGATTATCCTGGTCTGCTTCGCCGGCGTCCTCAGCAAGGCGGGCCTGAGCAAGACGACGCTGATCGCCTACGATCCACCGCGTGTTATTTGGCTGTGAAATGGAACGTATGAGCATACATGGCAACTTTCAACGGAAAAATTCAAACGTAGTCCGGCAGTGCCCATCTAAATCAGACGTCAGCCCACATTAAAGTTCATTTTATTAATTGGTCCGCGCACATCGTGAAGAACCCAATGGTGATTGTAATTGCGCCCTGTCAATATTTGAATTCTAAACACAGTCCCGCCAGGCACACTCACCTCGATGAAAAACAGCCTACAAAGATGTGCCATAATCAATGGACGATGGTATTGATGAAAGACTGAATGAGAGATTTGATTACATACCATCTCCAAGCCCGAATCCCCCGCTTTCCCTCCATATTCGCCAAGATTCCCGCAGCAATTAACTGGGGATGTTAGTTGTTAAATCTTAGTCATAGTAAATCGGGAAACTTACCGCGCCAAACGCATTGGAAAGGAGGAGCCCGGTGTACAATATCGCCGAACGGAAGGCCAGTTCCTGCGAACGTAATCGTCAATTTAAGGTACACGCGGGAAAAGTGGTCTTGATTTGGATATCTGCCTTCTTTGTGTACCAGCGTGAGAGTAGATAAATCGCTACAAGGTTGTCGCACGAGATTGAATTGGATGAGACGGTGATACTTAGAAGGCAATGCTCACCGCCCGGATAAAATGCAGCCTGCAGGGCCGTTTCGTTTGGCGTCAGAATGTTCAGGGTGGACTGTGCCGCTGTACATACCTCGGGCAATCCGATAAAAATACGACATGCTAAGATTCCGCCGTAATTTTTGGTGACCTATGGTTATAATTAATTCATGAGAGGCGTTAATATTATCTCCATCGGAATGCTCGCCCCGGTGAGTAAGCTTGTAAGTCCCCAACCGATGACGCAAGCACCAATGTACCACGACGGCCTAGATTATCGCGTGTTGAATATTAGTTGAAATGACAAGGCTTCGCAGTACCGTGTAACGTAGTTGAGAATCTGAGGAACAGAATACAGACCTCAGTACCATTGGTAGAAAGGTAAGAAATTAACCTACCATATTCGATGGGATCTGCGCGGGGCAGTATGAGACGAAGAGTATGGAGAGGACCACGCTGTATTGCAGATCTGGACGAAACATGAGTTGAGTTGATGAGTTTTTGGAGGTGGTAGTCCGCCGGAGGCACATACCTGAGAGCCCGAGGTCTTGCTCGAGGCCTTTCAAGCGCGCGGTGGTGATCCCATTCCTCTACGCCAGTTCAGGAACGAAGCAAGGACGTTTAGTGACTGAAGCCGGGAGCTCACGTCGATGTAGTTCATGATATAGATCAAGAATATCGTGGGCAACAACCGGGAGTCGAGTTTCCGCACGAGCTTCCGTTCCGCGAGGATACGCTCCGGGGTTCCTATTTCTGGCAGTGCATCGAGGCGAGAGGGAGCGTCCGCTACTTTGTCTTCAACAATAGCGATATCAGCCTTTTCGTTCTCGTTCTCTTTGGACATGGCGACGTGGGCAAGAGACGGGAGGGGATCAATTGCGGCTGAAGCCTCTTAAACGTTTGTGGCGGGTATTTCCAGACTTCTCTTCTCAAGGTGTCCTATCTCGTGGTCATAGCCTGGACTGAACGAGAAAGCGGCACACACGCCGCTGGTTCCTATCTATATTTTGCGATCGGGAGACGGCATTGTGTTTAGCATCTGGGGTCAGATGAGCGTCTGCACAGTTTAAGATTAACCTATAGTGACAGTGATCAAGGCAAATGTCTCGATTTGAAGTAATTTTCCTTCGCTTATGAGTAGGGAGCTTGAGACCTGCAGGACCGTTTCTGGTCCTTATCAGGTAATAACGGGATGAATGCAACGAAGCCGTCCCAGTGGGTGTAGATACTTCAAAGTTCACGCAGGGAGAGAGTGACAGCGGTCATGTCATAGACGCAATAAGCGAGAGGAACTACAGGGGAAATTCAGGAAGAGGAAGAAGAGTTCTTCAACTTTTTGGACGAGGTCCTAGAGAGTCATGTTACGTACATTGAAGGGCCCACACTAACTGCCCACATCAGAACGAGTCCGATCCGAGTCTGACACGAGTCGCGATGGCGTGGTTTGGGAGAGACTGGAACGGGAATTGTACCCAGACTGTCTGGCAGCAGCCTGCTTGGGTTTGAACTTCGATTGAACCGGTGGTGAAGTAAACAGCAATCCTGGACGAGTTGTCTGAGTCTGAGTCCCGGCGAGACATAGGGACATCGACGTTTCAACGTGTGACACTAAGTCACATCGGAGTCACATTGCACACGCCTAAACGATTGCATTCTCGTTTTTCTTTTTGATAATCTGCTTCCTCTCATCCTACCTATGCGCCCCGAGCTCGAAGAACGCCTGAAAAACGACTTTCCTACCCTTTTCAAACTGGATTGCAGTTGCGATATTGGGAACGGCTGGGAACCCCTCCTCCGTCGCCTTTGTGCCGACATACAGCACGAGAACGGCCTCTCCTTTACCCAAATCAAGGAGAAGTTCGGCGGCTTGCGCGTCTATACTACTGCCGCTTCCGATAAAGTGCACAAGCGGGTGGAAGAGGCGGCAGAGGAGTCGTTCACCACGTGCGAAAAGTGTGGGGAGGACGGACACCTCGCTGAAACCCTGAGTGGCTGGACGTTTGTTATGTGTCAGGAGTGCTTGGATTTCAAGATCGCGAATGGGCAGATGTGTCGCTGGGTTGACGAAATGATAGAATCTGGTTCTGCGGATTAGGTCCTGTAACACGAAATCATAACGAAATCAAGTTCATCCCTGCTGAGCGCCTCCGTTGTCAACTCGCGCGTCGTTTTCTGACACGACTCATGGTCAAGTCTCTGCGCTTAGTGCGCCCACTGGTCCTATCTCAGCGCGAAATATGGTGTCTTGGAAGAATTTGGATTCAGCCACCCTGCCCTTTTCTCAGCCGTACTGGTCGCCCCACATGCTGAGGCCCTGGTGGCCTGCAGGGTGACCCAGTGCCTCCGACACAATTTGACGACCACCATAGCCGAAAAACCAACGCGTTTGACGAGTTAATCCGTCAAATGAAGACAAATTGTCAGCCGACGTGGCCGGCGACTGGACAAGGGGCAGGAATACAGACAGTTATTGATATACGCCGCAGAGAGCATGAAAGCAGGACTGCCTTGGGCTTTCAAGTTCGACTTTGAAGTCTTGAAAATTCGCCATCTTCGTTTCAGAGCCCAAAGAGCCGTAGAACTCAGATTCGGCACTTACTGGCAAGCCCAAATGTTCAAATTGATTTGGGATCTATTCTCTGCTTAAGGTATGTCCTTTACTATCAGCATCCTCTGTTATATTACTAGCTAAGTGGCGTTTTTAGATATACCCCGTGTATACGTATGATCACCTCTTGAACTACCTGTACAAAAGAAGGCCTGTCAACTACACTCGACGCGATCCAAGTTGGCGGTACTTTGGCATTCCAATCATCTGTTTCAACCACACAATGTGAGGAATTTATCTGGGACCAACAGCTCCACTGAGCCGCCCGATAACATCGATCCTGCATTCTCCCACAACAAACCAGTTGACAGAATCGGCACTCTAGTAATATTCCCCTCTTTCTCCTTATCCACGGGAAATAATTATATCCTACCTATTCAATTCCAAAATCCTCTCGCCTTCGAGTTTCCGGATCTTTTGTTCCTGAGAGTGTGGGCAAAAGCAACCTACAAGCGAAGAACATTATGTGGCGGTGTAGATGCGGCTCCGAGTTTTGACCCCTGACAACGATGCCGCACCATCCAGACCCCAAAAATCTCGCCCCGACTGTTCAAGTTCTGCCCCAAGTTCGACGAACTCACGCTCACCGAACGCATCGACCTCTGCGACCAATGCGGGCGCTTCTTCGCGATGTGCTGCCATCACCCTGAGATCGTCTGCCACTATCATTGCTTCGTCTTCGTCGACGGGGCCTGCTCGGGGAACGGGATGCCAGGGGCGCGCGCAGGAATAGGCTGTGCGATTGGGCTGAGGGAAGAGGACCAACTGTCGTTGCCGGTGACCGACGATATGGACTCCGGCGCCCCGCGTACGAGCCAGCGTGCAGAGCTTCTCGCGGCGATGCGCGGCCTGCAGTTCGTCATCAACGCTCAGAGGGAGTACCATGTCGGCTCGCGGGCCCATCTGAAGAGCAAGGACACCGAGTGCGAATACGTTGTCGTCGCGGACTCCGAGTACGTCGTGAAAGGGTTAACGGAGTGGCTGCCGAAGTGGAAGGTACGTGCCTGATCTATTTTACTCGTCCGTCTTGAAGATCCAGGCCGATTTCGCTCCAGAGTAACCGCTGGCGCAACGCGCAAGGCCGCACACCCGAAAACCTCGACCTCTTCCGCGAACTCGATGACATGGTCTCTGTGTACGAGAGCCGTGGCCTGAAAATCCAATTTCTTCACGTCGAGCGCAAACTCAACTCTGTCGCTGACGACCTTGCGCGTGCGGCTGCACGCCGATCCGTCTCAACTTAATTTGGGGATTTGAGGTGAGTTTGGTCTACGTATCGCATACAGCTATCACTCATCCGCGCTTCGGTGAACAAACAAAAGTATAGAAACCGAGGGTATACAGTACAGGCATAGAGCTCTTTAAATTAGAATTCTGAAAACCCCTTCTCCCTCACCATGAACAGAAAGGCACATCCGACATACTGGAATCACCGGCTCACGCCATCTCCGCGCCCGCCGAACTGCTGCTTGCTCCTCAACTGTTGCTTTCCAATTGTTGAGAATGATGAAGGTCGCCAGATATGTTATCGAGAAAAAAAGTAACATCTACAAGGGTATGACTGCCATTGTCCGTCCCATACCCAAACTTCTTTAGAGAATCTGAATCCGACGCTATTACTGTATACGCTGTCCCCTGAATACCATTGCAGCAAATTCACGTTGTATCCGATTAAACGGTCCCAAAACTTGAAACGGAGCTCCCCGAGGCCTCACCCAATGACACAGAGACGTCCATTAGGAGTACAGAGCAGACTTCTGCATCAGGAACTCCGCATAAGCACACGCCGGACAGACCGAGTGCATCCACTCTTGAGATTCCTCGTTTCGCGGAATGCCTACTGGATAGAAACTTTCGCCATATGAATGGTAGTAATCGGTGAAAAATACGCCCATGCCATACACCTTCTCCTGTGGTTGTATTCAATGCTTCTCACTGAATCTCACACTCCAACGGCGGGCGCGACCGTGACGACAAGCCCCGGTTTATATAGGACCTGGGGAAGGGTCTTGAAATGGTATTTAGAGACGAAAATCGCGATTTCGCAAGTGGTGTCGCGCGGAAGGAGCGGAAGAGGAACCCCTAAGGCTGCAGGGTCACGTGAGAATGAACTGGCGCGTCCCGCTTCGGTGTTAAGACGCGTTTGATATCCCCATCAGAGCCACGGATCAGCAATATCTCTCCCAAAGCGGTAATCCTGTGAACACGACATATTCGCGCAATAAGCGTCGGTCGCGCCAGCCGCGGCGGGTCAGACTTATGCGAGTTAGGACTAAGTGGCCATTGATCTGTACTCCTATTAACTCTTATGCATCTATGTCTGAATAAAGGCTCCGCGAAAGGGTTATAGCCTATAAGGTATGAGGCGAAGTCTTGCAACGCGGCCCAGGAATCTGCCGCTGGGCTTGAAGGCACCACCAAACTCCACCGCCACCCTGATACATATATTCTGCAGTCTCATACGGTACAAAGAGAATGAGCATCCATATGTTTCCGGTGCCTCCTTAGTGCAGCGGTGTAAGCCGCTGGGACAGACTTGCCCAAGCAAATTGATGAGGTCCAGGGTTCGACTCCCTGAGGAGGCAGGCTGCAGCATCGGTGTTCTGGCAGATCTTGATCGTGGACCGGAATTATCAGAGAGCTGCCGGTGTCCCGGCGGGGTGCACCAGAGTACTATCCCAGTACGATGACGGTAGAGAGAGTTCGTTCCAACAGCCGACGAAAGCCTCGCCCCATTAGGCATATTTTTGACTTTTCTCTCTTCACAAATCCCGCGGCAGTTTTCGTTCTCGAGTCTCTGAGTCTCTCCTTCGTCGGCGGTCTCGGTCTAGCTTTGCATACATACCAGCGGGCCGGGCTCGTCGACCCGCCTGTGCCCTTGAATACCCAACCCAACCGTAAATTCAACCCATCCAAACCCCGCCCATATATACCTCTACCCACCTCCCGCACTGCTGCCGCCCGCCCGCGGCTATGGACTCTACTCATGAGCTGAAGTCACAGCTCGTCAGTCCGCCGTCCCGCCCGTCCTGGAAGACAATCGTCTCATTGTCTTTCGTGAACCTTCTTGACCATCTCGCCGCAGGTAATGCACGATTGGAAGCGCTGACACTCGAAGTCGCCATCAATCCACGTACGCCATACGCAACACAATTTATTGGTGGGGATGCGGCGATCTCTGCGCTAGTGGACGTGCTGAAGCGGCCTACGTTTGCAGGGATGCAGAGGCTGGAGTTCCACGTGGAGTGGAGCAAGTGGACGGATTCAGTGGGGGAATTTCGCGCGCTGGTGGTGGACACGCTGCCGGAGTCTCTAGCACAGGTGGCTGTTTTACTTTGACTGAGGTTGTGTTTCTCCAGACTACTGTACATTCTCCTCGCAGTTTCTGACGGATTATTTCTTCCCTTCGCGAATGTTAGACTGCCCTGTCCGAGATTTTTCTTGTTTACTGCGCGATCCAGTGCTCCTTTGAACAGAACTTCAGCTACTACAGCTGAAAAAAATAATTAACCTTTGAACAAGAGTACTGTATGATCATCCTCCGCCGTTTGCTCCCATGCTAAGTTGTATTCAATCTTACTTGTATCCTACGTCGTATCGCCCAAAGCGCAGTATCTATCGGCTCCCCGCACCGTTCCCAGTTCTCAGAATGGAGGTACCCCGGGCGACAAGTTATTGGAAATAAATGATTTCTCCATGTTATTTCTTTCCTATATACTGTACAGCTTTTATCAAAAACCATGCACCCAGCCTATCAAGAAAATGAACAAGAAACGCTCGCGATCAGAACCCATCCTCCACCACTAAACCTGCACGGGAGTTATATTGCCATTTGGGAATTTGAGGATATGCGAGGGTAACCCGAAGACCTCGCCGAACAAATGGCTGCAAGTCAGGCAAGATGTTGGACTCCGCCAAGCGGAAGCCAAACCGAATGTCCACCCGCCGCATAGGAAGGCCTGCTGCAGCCTTCTTGCGGATAAAGTCTAGAACTCGGAGGTCCGAGAAACCAGCAAACTCTTTACTGATTTCGAGACTAGTGAGCGCAGGGCAGAGGATACCATGCGCACCGTCCGATGATGAGGTGAAACGGGCTAGGAATGCGTCATCCAGTAGGTCTGCCATCCTAAACTGACCCTCTTTCGCGGGCTTCGGATCCCACACGCGCAATTGAGACACAGCAGGAACGAGCGGCAGAAACCTGAGCAGGATTGGTGGTAGAGTGGACTGAAATGAAAACGCTATGTCCACCGTCAAACTTCCAGGATGAGACGTTGGCACGGGCATCCGCAGGCACGGGCGTGTGTGACGGTCGAGTTTTCCAACATACAGATAACGTAGTGTCGGAAGGCTCAAGCATGCGATGAATTCGTCGAAGTCATCTATTCCGCCGAGGATGAACGCCGTAAGTCGCGAGAGGGTGATGGCAGGTTCGATGACAAGGGATGGTCCGGTTATGATGTTCAACCGACATCTTTCGAGATTCGGGCATCTGCGAAGTACCTGCAGCGCACCATTGCGGGTTAACCCTGAATAAGCCCCCACAATATTTAGCTCCGTCAGATGTGCCCACGGGAGGGCATTCTCGACAGGGTTGATTTCAAAGTACAGCGAGAGGCGCAGTAGATGTGGAATGTGGATGATCTTTATATCACTCCAGGATGCCAAGGTGCTTGGGTGCAAACCTTGGGGGGAGCGGATCTTGACGGATTCGAGTAGCGGTAGACTCTCCGCATCGAGCGTTAGCAGCGGTTGGATTTCAGAGGTGAGCATCTGCCCCGACACTTCGAGGTGGCGGATACGACGACAGACTCTGTACAATTGGTTGACAAGTCCGATCCCTTCAGGTTCCGACCCTAGGCTGGTCCAAGTGGCCTGAAGTGAATACGAGATCGATAGAGGCAATGGGGCCGAGCGATCAAGCCACGTAGCTACAAGTTCCACGAACTTCAGCCGACTGCGCTGGGTAACGTATCCGCTGAATCGCTCCGTCATCGGCGCGATATGGATAGAGCTCCAAAGCTCAGGCGTTGAATAAGCCACGGTTCTCCAATAACTGCAGATTCGTCCCAAGATCTGCGGCGCTTCTCTGGAATCGACAAGTGCGTTGTGCGTCGGTAGGCATGCGATAAAGATCTCCTGGAGGATTTCCTGCGGTATACGACGCACGGGCGACATGAGCGCCTTGTGCAGATCAACCTGGTTCATCAGCGATTCGAATCTGGCCTTGAGGTCGCCGATAGCGACCTCTCTTTCGCTGATTTCAGCGCTGAGTTGAATTAAGGCATTTAGTGGTTCCACGAGAAGAGCACGGATCTCCGCAACTTCGCTCTCCGAAGGGGTGTAGTTGGTGTTCAGTCTATCGGCGAATCGGGAGGTCGATAACATGGTTGACCAAGATGAAGATCGATATTCATGATTGAACTCCGCCATCTCCGCCCACTATCCCCTGGATGCCGGGCATCGGCAAGAGTGCTCCGACACATGCCGCGCTTTCAACCTGGAAACTCAAAAGGAAGAGGATTCTGACCCGCCAGCAGCCACTTTGATCCCGAACAGCCATGCAGAAGAGGGACATGGAGGAACGCGCATAGAGAATGTGACTAAACTTGAAGGGGCGACCTACTAGCTACGAAAGAATACCATTGGGGAAATAATCCAAGCCGTTCTTGCGATGTTCAGACTGAAATCTTGTCGCTGGAACCCGATATAAATAAACCAGACTTTCAGTGAATGCCGGCCAATTGAATCGAGTTCAAATACTATGTAGGCAGGTTGGGATCGTTGTTACCAGCAGCGACATCATAGGCGGGTAATATAGAATTGAAGCGTATGTGTTGCTTACGCGATCTCTTCGTGTATTTATCGACGCAATCAAGGACTTCGAGCAGTCGCAGCGGCAGATACGCATCCTAAGTGGCGATTATGAGAAAACGATGGCGAGTGAGAGAAAAGTCTGGCAGTACCTTCAAGCAATATACCGCTAATTGACGTCTCGTGTCTGCCGAACCAGACTGCAGTCCACTGATGGCAGAAAAATGCACGTCTTCTTTCTTCTCGCCCAAAAAGCGCCTGGCCACATGATTCAAGCTGAGTTGTGTGCATGTCTCCTCACAGCGGATATAATGCATCAGGTCGAGCTGCAAGCGGCCAGATAAAGGTATGTCTTCCCAGGTACGGACTTGTCCCCGCGCTGTCGTGTACTGCAAGGTCCGCTCACGCGCGCTTTCGGAACCTAAAATAGATATTCACGGATGAAGTCTTTCCTAATTGTGGAAGAAAAACCTTTGAGACGGCCAAGGAAGGGAAAACGCGACACTTGAAGGGCTTTCGCGCGAGCGAGCAGATATGGGAGGTCAAATCCCGTGTTATTGTACCCAATGACCAGATCTGGGTCAACCTCTCTCACGAAATCCGCCCAACCTTGCAACAAAGCGGGCTCCTCGTCGTAACAGATGACGGCGGCGCCAGCGATTTCGGAACATGTGTTGAGTGTGAACACATTTCGGATAAACGGAGGTGCCTCTTCCCCTTGAGCGAGGGATCAGGAAAAGGCAAGAATTAGGTCTTTCAAAAACATACCGTATATCGACACCATGTTAGAGATCTGAATAACGGGGTCTATTTCGGCTTCCGGGAAAATGTCCTTGCGGGGCAGACATTCAACATCGAAGCTGAGTATGCGCAACGGCGGAGGATCCGGGGCTCCACTCCGATGCAGAAACTGGAGTTCTATATCGTCGAAACTGCGAGTATGTTAAAGAGGGACACGGGAATCACTACCGCATACCTTGCGGAGACCTCAAATTGGCAATGCGACTGTTTGTCTGGATCGCGGAGACGAGTATATTTTCTCGGCGGAATCCGAAACCAACTCATGCTCGGTATCTAGTGATAGGTTGAGCGGGAAAGAGTAGCAATAAATATGAAGATCTCCTTGCCGTGTCGAATGCAAGTGACCCGACATCGATTCCGGGATAAGACATTGTCAAATCGGTTACGTGAACGCAGATACTGTTTCCCGCCTATAAAGCGTGAATACTACATCGCGCGAGAACGAAGTTCGCGGCACCTTCGTCACACCAAACATTGTTATTGCTGGAGATTCTTTAATGTCTGCTCGGTCCGCGTCGTTGCGCTGGAATTCGGTGTGGAAAAAAACTGGTGTCGGACATGAGACTTCCTCAAGAATCACGTACCCAAATAATCTTGTTCGTTCAATAACTGAGGCGCTCGCCGCGACCAGGAGATTTCTGAGTCCGCCATTTGCTCGAGAACCGTGGAGAAAGACGAGCCCCTCCTGAAGGAAAGACAAATCAAGTTATAAACGGGATGGGCTCCACGACCGGGAGATACATTCCAATGCACCTGTCAAGGTCGGGGCTACCTCCCGCCGGTCGCGTCACTTTTCTCCAGTGTTACTTGAAGTCCTAGACCGTTAGAAGAAATGAGGACCCACATTCTGAGGAGGAGTTGGGGCCCGTGTGCAAGCTTCTGGATCGTTTCGAAGTGAATATAGTACCGCGCGCGACTACTAGTAAGGATATCCAAGAAATCTAGCTTCGTCCTTTGGTTTGTGGAGAAGGAGTAGCAGACCTGGGGTCCTCAGACGTGCCAAAAAGCCGGAAATCGATCCAATTGAGGCAGAAACGACCCGGAGCATTGAATTATGATTTTTTGGAGGTTATGGTATGAATAGAGGTGGCATGGGTCACAGCGTGACAAGTGACCGCATCAAAAACGACTTTTGTTTCTACCACAACACTTACCCGAATTCGAAAACCTGCCGCTCGATGGTCGTTTTTTAGCTTTGGAAAAATGAGCAAATCGGGCGCCCAAGAAATGAAAAGGAAACAGCTCTCCAAGTTCTCAAACGTTTCACTTGTACGTGCGTGTACAGAAGACGATTTGGATGGACCGTCAACAATACGAGTTGCCGGACTTTCCGCCTTCTGCTTTTTTTGTCTCAGAAACTCTGAATGCGCCATACCTGACGACAATTAGGCCATGCCGTAGTTTTGCCACCAATCACTTCTACAGACTAAATATAACAACATGGGCTTATCTCCTCAGACGATAACCATGAAAGTCTTCCCCGGGCCCCTTCTGCTTTCATTCGTTGCCTCAGTATCGGCGGCAACACAACACTCGTTCCAGTCCAAACCACTCTGGACGACCTTCCATCATCCTATTCGGCGCGTTGCGGTTGTTGGAGCGGGTCCTGCTGGACTGCAAGCTGCGGCGGCGCTCATCGAGCACAACTTCACAGTTCGCCTATTTGAGCGCGCTCCTCATCCCGGGGGGAATTGGCTCTACAGTGAAGAGACTCCCGTCCGGGAGTCATATCCGTGATTACCATGCTAACACGATGTGCGCCGATATACTGAAATTGCTGTAGGGATCAGCCTGTGGGGCATACCGCTGAGATGCCCGCACAGCTTCCAGCGACGAGATACTACAGCGACGGAGATGACGGAATGACCCTTGACGAGAGGTGGGCGGAGCACTGGCAACCGCGTCCAGTCTGGGACAGCCTGCACACCAATTCCCCCAAAGTGAGTCGCAAGCTTCTCGCCTTTGTTGACCAATGTACTTATGGCTTGCCGAAGGTGAGCACGGAGCTCCCAGACGTGAAATATGATCCCGACACGCCCTGGGTGCTCTCCAACCACGTTATTCAACGGCACGTCCGCTCTTACGCCTCCCACCATTGCCTCAACTCGAACGACCACTGTCCGGCGTCGGCATCCTCGCCACCTGTGACGGCGTACTCCACCCGCGTGGAAAAAGTGGAGAAGGACAACGAGACGCACACCTGGGTGCTCACGCTCCGCCGCATGGAGCGTCTGCGTGAATCGCACAGGATCCTGACTGAATGGTGGACTGAGACATTCGACGCCGTCGTTCTCGCTGGCGGGCCGTACACCGCAACCCACGTTCCCGACATCGACGGCATCGTTGATTGGAGCAAGGCCAAGCAGGATGGGCAGTACAGCGTGTACCACTCCCAGTCATATCGGCATCCGGAGCGGTATGCGGGCAAGGTATGCCTGAGACACCTAAACCTCCAGACACTGCGTGACCTTTTGTCAGACGGTGCTGATCGTTGGCGCCTCCGTCTCTGCTTCTGAAATCGCACGGGATATCAGCTCGTTCACTCATCGAATCGTTGCAAGCATACGCGCAAGTTTCCTAACATCGACGCCTCAGAATGAGCCTGACGCTTTAATATATAGCCTCCCAGCACCCCCAATGGGATGCGGCAGCGGAGCCTCTTCCGATTCCCGAATAGTACTGAATTCGTTCCCGAAATCAGGTTCTTCGAGCCTCTCGGAACGCACAGCCAAGGTATCCGCAGTGGAAAAATCCATCTTGTGAATGGTTCAGTCTTGCAAGGTATCGACGAGGTGATTGTCCCCCACGAGTAAAATATACAATGTCTATCTAATCGTTGCATCATAGATAATTCTGGCAACAGGATTCCGAAGCTATCCGTTGTTTCCACCGAACTCGTGAGCATGTTCACTCCATCCCATCTATCCTTAAGATCTGAGTCGTCGTCAGAACTGAGAGACGGCCGGAGAATATCTACTGGACGGGTCATTATGTTCCGGATCCAACGCTGGCATACACTGTTGGTTCGCGATACCGCTCGTTGCTTACAACTGCACTGTATAACGAAATCTCTTGAAGGACGTCCATGGACCCTGGGCCGCTACCAATCATACGGATTTGCGAAGGTATGGGCCGGTACTGCGCGTTTGCCCACGTCGGACGACATGAAGCTGGAAGCGGAGCCTAACAATGGTCCTTATTGGCGCGATCAGTGGCTCAGCGAAGGTACATAATTGCGACGCTGATAGCTGAACTCCATTCCAATGATTGTTTTCAGCCGTCTTCCGGCGCTACGTGACCTGGCTCAATGACGCATCGCTGCAACATGGCGGACGCTTCGTCGAACCTCCTCCGATTGAGTAAGTTGCGACTTTGATCACTAGTCTCAATTCTATGTTGAAAATGTTCGATCAGGAACGTCGAGCTACTGAAATACTACTCCATAGTCCATTTTCTCAATGTGAGTTCCGAATCCGTCTTGAGTTGAGAATGAACTCACCGGAAGCTGTATACAAGATAACCGACCTTGGAGGCATAGGTGCCAGCGGGCTCGAAGTTTCCAGTCTCGCAGACATATCGACAACCAACGGGGCATGGGATGCGTTCGTGTCTGAGGACGCCGATTGGTGATGAGCGAGTTCTCTTGAATTTCTCTCAAATTGTAAAATATTTTTTTTGTAAATCGTGTTTTGAACCTCCATCCTCGACGTCGGAGAAGTTATTGGTCGTCCAGCCAGTGGTGCGCAAAAACGTGACCGCGTCCGAAGTCAGGGGGAGGAGCAAATAAAGGTAAGCAAAAATAGAATACTTCTGTCATGAACGTCCATCCCCCTCTCCCCACCGGGCAGGCCCCATTGCCATATATATGGAGAAGTGGACGCAAAACTCCTGGTTCCGACGTTACTGCTTTTGACAAGGGCCTTGAAGCAAGAGATCAAATCGATGGTACTCGTATTTGCGTCGTTTGCGGCGAAACTACAGACCTCGAGTATGCACACATTATCCCGCAATCACAGCAGACGAAGGTGTGGGCACGGTCATTACTGCAGCTAATACCACTTGAACAATATCATAACATCCAAAAGTGGCGAGAACTCAGAGCACGCAACTACGTCCCGCCAGAGGCAAAAGACCAAGCAGCCCACGAACCGCGCAATGGGGTACTCTTCTGTACTCAGCACTATGGCAATTTCGACAATTTTCGTGCATTTATACGTTATATCCCTTCGGTGAGTGTCCAGTTGCGGTGATGGCTTCGTTGCTGAAGCTGTACCAAGGCCAACGCATACATATGGCTCGAATTCCCCAAATATTACACTACCGACAATGGCAAAGGCCCTCCAAACCTCATCCAGCGCCCGCCGAGCGAATTTCACGGGAAGAAGCTTCACCTGGATCCGGCGCACCCTCGCGCACCGATCTACTCTCTCTTCCTCATCCATGAGTGCATTGCTCGTGGCCACCATCCTTTCTTGACCACACCCGTTGAAGATGGCCTCGATCTTACCAATCCCCCTTACGCTAGCGAGGTACAACTGTTCTTGTCTTCGGTTCAACAGGGATCGGCTCCACCAGCAACATCAAGCCCCACGACGCCAACTGCCGTCATATCAAGCATGACCAGTGTCCCAGAAATCGCTGGTGGCGGCTTCGGAAATGTCGCCGGTATGCCAGCGGCGGATGTTGAGGCGGTCTTGAAAGCGGCACGCTCAAGCAACACATGGAAAAGCTGTGTCTGCGAGGGAATACACTTTGACGGATCTACGCAGGACAACATAGAAAAGTATGCACAGCGAGTAGGGTTCGAGTTTAACACACCTTGAAGTATACAAGTTGTCTCCCTTTTCCTGTACAAAAGGCTGCTTTGACGACGAATGTCGCATGGGATGCGTTCGTCTCCCGGGGATAATTATATGGTGAGTGGTGATTTGGCAATTGAACCCTTGTATATGCTGTGGATTCTCCCTGAAGTTATGTCCAATAAAACACCCTCGCATTTTTCATGCTCCACTGGCCATATTCCCTCCTTCGAGATTCAAAGTCGACATTGCTTCAGGCCTTTAGGTCTTGTAATAGTCGCGATCGACACACCTCCTGTTTTTGTAGACGAGTCACCACGAAAACTTGCATTCTAGAATCTAGATCTAGATCTACTTTGTCTACTTTCTAGTCGACATTTTATCAGGCTCCTCTAGCATGCAGTTGCTGCATGCAACGTCCCTCGCTGCTCTCTCCGCCACGGAAGACAATAAGACACTAAGAACACTCCCACACGGAAGGCACGGGGGAGCGCTGTTTTACGCGGCACGCTTCTCCGCGATCTCGATGCCCGAGTCGCTCGCGCTCGCGTCGGTGCCGCTGAAGACGGGGCGCATCTTGGCGAGCCCGTGCGCGTTCTTGTAGAATACGACGTCACCGTCGTCTTCCACAAACTGTATTGCGGGTGCGGGGCGTCAGTGGTGGGAAGCGACGGGGACGGGAGACCAAGAGAAAAGAGGAAGGGAGGGGTGGGCGAACGGCTGGGAAGTAAAAAAGGAGAAGCAAAAAGGAGGAAAGCCGCACCTTGCACTCGCGGAAGACGCGATACATCTCTGCCCACCCGCCCGCGCCACCCTCCCAGCGCACGCCGGCGTTCTTGAGCACACCCCGCAGCGCGTCGGCCGCCTCCCACGCATTGTAGTGCGGGATCTTGCTGCACACATGGTGCAGCACATGCGTCTCGGAGATCCCGCACGTCGCGTGCGCGCCGAGCCACGCCATCGCCGCGCCGCAGTCACCGAGAAGGCTGCGGTCAAGCGTCGAGAGCGCGCCGCGCGAGAAGGTGAACTGCGGCGCGCGGTAGTGCGGGAGGAGCGGGTCCGTGTGCTGCAGGAAGGTGATGAGTACGAGCCAGTGGTTGACCCTGCGGCGCGCGGTGACATGGTGTTGCGTTTAGATGGATTGGAGGGAAACGCACCAGAGGTAAGGGACACCGTAGACGGTGAAGACGGTCGCGGCGCCGTAGACGTATGTCGCCGCGGCAAGCCCCGCAAGCCAGAAGAGCACACCGACATCGGAGAGAACGATGTCCGTCCAGTGGTGCGGCGAGAACATGACCGCGTTCGGGGTGAAGTCTACGTGGGGGGAGGGGTCAAGAATAAGAACAATGTGCTGAAATGAACTCACGGTTGGTGCCCTTGGGGTAGCGACGCTGCCCAGACGCATTGCGGAGGATGTACGACGGCCAGCCTGCGAGCTGGCTGGGAATGAGTATGCGTACCGGCGGAGAAGGGCAAAAAGACGGACGAGGTACATGGCCACGCCAAGGGTTGCGCCGATGGGCGAGTCGCCGAGCGCCTCCCAGAGCTCCTTCTTGACTTCCTCCGACGCGCGCGCACCGAGGCGGTCGTCCCGCTTGGGGTCAAACGGCCGCAGCCCGCGCTCGGTGCGAGTGCGCGGGACCCAGACCTGGTCCTGCGTCATGTGTCCCGTCGAGGCGTGGTGCTTGGGGATCCGTTAGACATGGTCAATAAAATGGATATCTGAAGCTACCTTGGCGTGTGTGATGCTGGCGAAATAATGTCAGTAATGAGAAGGCGATCGCAGGATGATTACTTACCGCCAGGCGTGGTACGGGACGCCGAGCCTATGGGATAGGTTAATGCCAGAAACTCGACCGTTTACTCTGCGACGCACGCAGAATGGAGGATCCAGCCAACGGTGTTGTTGATCGTCTTGGACTCGGAGAAGGCCTGATGCCCGGCTTCATGACCTGTGAATCCGCGTTAGAGATAAGGATTAAACCACAAAACGCCATTCACCTATGACCCAGATTCCGGTGCCAAAGAGGCCAGCCCAAAAGCCATAAAGCGACCACAAAGCGACCCGTGCGAGTGTATACACAACCGGGTGCGGGGCCGCGAACGTCTCGGGATTGATAAACGTGTCCGCATAGGCAGAGGCCTTGTAGATAGCACCAATGACCGACAAGTGCCAGACACTGCGAGACAAACGATCAGCGCGGAGCCCAGCCTGACTCTGCTACTACACACATGTACAGAGACGACCTGAAAGCAGCGCGCTTGAAGCAATGCGCTCTACACAATATTAGTCTGCATTGACTCTCCAGAAAACTTGAGACATACGGAATTGCGTCCAGCAGCTGCTTGATGGTCAAGTTGGGGACGAGATACACCCCCAGCTCGTCTGCGGCATCTGCAGTGTCGGACATTTCTCGTTTGTCTCCTGGGATGGTGGAGGCCTCTGACAGGTTCCGAAGAGCGGACTGGGGTAACAATTCGTTGGGGCGGCTAGCGCCCAAAGGAGATAAGAATAGATATCTCACGTGTTTTTACCTGCATTCTCGGATTTGCATCCTTTGGATCAAGGCAAGCAAAACTCTCGTAAGGCTGAGGGATGCATTTTCTGAGGAGGAGGAGGAGGAAATAAAATTGTGCCCGTCACGAAGCTGTACCGCGTTATTATCCTTTGTTTGGGCATTTCCATTTTCGACTTCTCTCCCCTCGCGTCGTAGCCACTGCTCTGTTGTTGCAGTGAAAAATGCCCGTGGATGAAGAAATTCAAGAGCTGACCTCAATGCCGGAAATAAGGGTGAGAATTGTTCTTTCAGACGCGGAGAAAAGCAATACTTATGAAACGAGAATCCAGTCGCGGTCGCGTCCCAGTCCGTTTGCGCGACTCTCCGATGAAATCTTCCTCATGGTGTTGCGCCAAACCATCCTACCCTCATGGGCAACCAAATACACGATCCCGTCGTCTTTGGCGCCGTTTCCGCAGTCCGCTTTGTCCGTCGACCTGCACATGAAACTCGTCATCACCCAAGTTTCCAAAGTTTGGAATCGGATTGGTGTCGAGCTCCTGTACGAAAGTGTCTCGATTCGAAGACTCGGCCAGCTCAAGTCCTTAATCTGGGCCCTCCAGGCGCGAGAAGGACTCAGCCCTCTCGTTCGGAGTCTCGATATCAACTGTTTGGTCCCTCGAGGATTCTGCGAATTGCATAGATCCGAGGTCAAAAGGCTCTTCGAGCTTTGTCCCCGATTGAATCATTTCGGATTCTGTCCAGCCAACGATCCACTGGGGCGCCTTCAACCCTCCGAGACTCAACGGTTACTCCCCGGCAGCCAATCCATCACATCTCTCGTATTCAATGGCGAGGTCGATTATTCTTTGATAATACTTCCCGCGCTGGTTCAAGTTTGCCGTAACCTGCGGTCACTCTCCCTCGTCCTCCCCGATCGCAAAACCGCTAACCATCCTCTACTCCATTTCGACAATCTTCAGAGCCTATATCTACGCATAAATGAGGGGTCTGACTTCCTGCCGTCTACCTGGTTGGTGCCCCGTTTGCAGCGGGTCTCGCTGCACGGGGAAGGGGGATTTCTACCAGCTGCCATGACACTGACCCCTCACCGCGGCACTATCAGATCCCTCTCGCTATTCGACTTCATGGCGAAGGATGGTGAGATCCACTTGCTTGGGCAGTTAATAAACAGCTTCCCTGCGTTGAAGCACCTCGCTGTCGACAATTTTCTACTGAGAAAAGGGACATTTCAACTCGGGCACCAAACGCTCACCTCGCTCGACTTGTTCATTTATCTCGATGCGCGCCGAATGCCCACCGCCCAGGAGCTCCAGGAGCTCCATAGGGTCTTCCCCGCGCTGCAGACTGTGCGGCCCCTCGAGCAATCGATGAAAGCCCTGCGGGACATCCCTGCCAGCTTTCAGGGCGGAAGAGAGTTTGAGAAACCCTGGGAAGCCTGCCCCCACCACGGCCAGTCGGGACTGGATCACGATTCGGATGGCTCCGAGGTAGCTTGGATTGCTGCGCTGTCGTCGATCAACAGAGAGTTTATGGACGGTGAAGGTGATGAAGACTACGTGGAGTGTAACGGGTCGGTAGATGGGTCCGACTCCGACTCTGACTCTGATGTCTCGTCGTGCATCACGGTCGACGAGGACGAGGCGCACGATGAGGCGGCCCAGGAGGGAGAATGGCAGTATACAGGATCGTTGAAGGATCATTATAGAATTTTCGGTCACCCGAACAATTTATAGCCCCGATGAATGCTTGTCCCATGCTTGCGCAGAAATCTCGCCGTTCAGCTTTTTACATCTCAGCTTGGGCTGATGAATTCATGGTTGTTCCCCAGGGAGCGGAAGACTCAGAATCCCGCTGAACTAACGCAAATCACTCTGGTGAATCGTCCCCGATCCAGAAAAGTCGAGCACGATCAACCTAGATCAATGGTTGAAACAAGGTTGCAACTTCTTTGAAACTACTTGGTGGGCCGCGAGTGGATAGAATACAGTCGTATACTGATGGTTGACAGAGTTAAGGGCTACACAAGCGTCAGGTACATAGCCAGATCTAGGATAGCTAAGGCGCGTGTTGAATCCATATTATAATTGGGGATTGCATCGTATGCTGAATTACATTACAGTATTGCTCAAGCGGTACTTTGATATAGCTGCCAGAAGAGTCCTTGATCGTATGAATCGCGCGGCAAAGAAGAAGCCCGATCCCACGAGCCCCATTATACCCTTTCCACAATCGAGTTAGAATTAGTGGATGTGTGCTTGAAAAATGATAATGGGGCTTACGGAAAACAACTTGGGGACGAGATACTTACACTCCCAGCTCGTCTGCGGCATTTGCGGTGTCAGACATTTCTCGTTGGTCTCCTGCGATGGTGGAGGCCTCTGACAGGTTCCGAAGAGGCTAGAGCGGACTGGGGTAACAATTCGTTGGGGCGGCTAGCGCCCAGACTCGAGGAGATAATAATATAGACCTCACGTGTTTTTACCTGCATTCTCGGATTTGCATCCTTGGGATAAAGGCAAGACGCACAACTCTTGTAAGGCTGAGGGATGCATTTTTTTGAGGAGTTGAGTCTACATGAGAGAGGAAAGAAATCTGTGCCCGTGACACCCGTCGGCGTCACGAACTTGAAGCTACTTGAAGCTGTACCGCGTTGTTATCCCTTGTTTGGGCACTTCCATTTTCAGACGGCCCACTTCTCTCCCCTCGCGTCGTAGCCACTCTGTTGTTGCAGTGAAAAAATGCCCGTGGATGAAGAAATTCAAGAGTTGACTTCAGCGTCTGAAATCAGGGTGAGGATTGTGCTTTCAGGCGCGCAGAAAAGCAATACTTACGAAACGAGAATCCAGTCGCGGTCGCGTCCCAGTCCGTTTGCGCGACTCTCCGATGAAATCTTTCTCATGGTGTTGCGCCAAACGATCCTACCATCATGGGCAACCAAATACACGATCCCGTCGTCTTTGGCGCCGTTTCCGCAGTCCGCTTTGTCCGTCGACCTGCACATGAAACTCGTCATCACCCAAGTTTCCAAAGTTTGGAACCAAATTGGTGTCGAGCTCCTGTACGAAAGTGTGTCGATTCGAAGACTCGGCCAGCTCAAATCCTTGATTTGGGCCCTCGAGGCGCGAGAAGGACTCGGCCCTCTCGTTCGGAGTCTCGATATCAGCTGTTTGGTCCCTCGAGGGTTCTGCGAATTGCATAAATCCGAGGTCAAAAGGCTCTTCGAGCTTTGTCCCCGCTTGAATCATTTCGGATTCTGTCCAGCCAACGATCCACTGGCGCGCCTTAAACCCTCCGAGGCTCAACGGTTACTCCCCGGCAGCCAATCCATCATATCTCTCGTATTCAATGGCGAGGTCGATTATTCTCTGATAATACTTCCCGCGCTGGTTCAAGTGTGCCGTAACCTGCGGGCACTCTCCCTCTTCCTTCCCGGTCGCAAAACCGCTGACCATCCCCTACTCCATTTCGACAATCTTCACAGCCTATATCTGCACATAGTTAGGGGGTCTGAAATCCTGCCGTCTACCTGGTTGATGCCCCGTTTGCAGCGAGTCTCGCTGCACGGGGGAGGGGGATCCCTACCAGCTGCCATGACACTGACCCCTCACGGCGCCACTGTCAAATCCCTCTCGCTATTCAGCTTCATGGGGAAGAATGGTGAGGCCCACTTACTTGGGCGGCTAATAAATAGTTTCCCTGCGTTGGAACACCTCGCTGTCGACATGTTTCTATTAGGAAAAGGGATATTTCAACTCGGGCATCAAACGCTCACCTCGCTCGACCTTTTCATTTACCTCGATGCGCGCCGAATGCCCACCGCCCAGGAGCTCCATAGGGTCTTCCCCGCACTGCAGACTGTGCGGACCCTTGAGGAATCGATGCACGCCCTGCGGGACATTCCCACCAGCTTCCAGAGCGGCAGAGAGTTAGAGAAACCCTGGGAAGCCTGCCGCCATCACGGTGCTCAGTCGGGATTGGATCACGATTCGGATGGCCCCGAGGTGGCTTGGATTGCTGCGCTGTCGTCAATCGACAAAGAGTTTATGAACGGTGAAGGTGATGAAGACTACGTGGAGTGTAACGGGTCGTTCGATGGGTCCGACTCCGACTCTGACTCTGATGTCTCGTCGTGCATCACGGTCGACGAGGACGAGGCGCACGACGAGGCGGCCCAGGAGGGAGAATGGCAGTATACAGGATCGTTGAAGGATCATTATAGAATGTTCGGTAATTAGCCCCGATGGATGATGCTTGCACAGATGTCGCAGTTCAGTTTTTACATCTCAAAAGATTGGCAGATCTCCCTCGCTGTTTGATATTCCTTCAAATTTGAGTCAGATTCGGTCCGATGACTGTGACTAGCAAACTAGGAAACAATCACTGAATGAGAAAGTTGACTCACAGACCTGAAAATCCAAAGTTCGGCAGATCAAGAGTAGGGTTGCGGGAAAAACCGGGTGGTAAATTCCAAAGTAATTTACCGCGATCACGTGGGAGGTAAATTACCTAAGGTAGACGCCATCCACCAGGACCCCTGATTATCCGTAGGTAGGTCAAATCAGGAGTCCGGACGAAAATTTGGATCTGAAGGGCGTATGTCAGTGTCAAGTCCGGACAAATCGAGGGTCGGCGTGGAAGACCTCTGATCGAACGTCCGGACACTGGTCCACACTGAGCAGAGGTCAGATCAGAGTCCGGACAGGGTATATCCTTGCTCCTGGTTGCTACTATGTGTTTAGTCTAGTGGTTGTTCACTTCATTTAATGTGATGTTGGTGTTTTCGCTCTGCCTTGTTCCGTCCCTTCCAAAGCCAATTAGGTTTCTTTTTAGCTACCTACGCCTCGCGCTAACAAGTCTTTTTATAAAATGATGCATTCCTATCGACGGCAGTTCAAATTCATTAGGGGCAGTCAGAGTAGACGATTAAGCAACGATTATGGAGCGATTATGATCGACGATTAAGATGTGATTCTCGACACATAAAATCGTGAATCGTCCAAAATCGTTTGCATAATCTCCTCCGGAGGCGATTATACACGATTCGACGATTCTGGACGATTCACGATTAACAGCGATTATCCCACGATTAAAATCGAGCATAATCGCAGTCCATAAATCGTGATCATAATCGGCCCAGAATCGTGTACTCTGACTGCCCCTATTGATCGCAACTACGCAGTACTCGCAACGTTACGGTTCGCTCATTTGCCGCCCAATTCGTTCCTTTCCCTCGTCCCCCTGGACGACGACTTGGAGACTGTTAGGGAATTCCGAGATCATGTCGAGGTCAGTCTACGTGCCCAGGAGATGTTCGAGGAACTTTCAGCAGAGCGGGAAGTGTTGGCCAAGGCAGTTGCAAGCCTTAACATGGTGCAGAGGAAAGGAAAGCCTACTGTAAGCCTTCTGAATGTAGAGGAGGAGGATGAGGACGACGTCTAGTAATATATTGGGATTTTTCGCGATTTTTTGGGGTGATTTTGAGGTCAGAAGCAAAGTCCGGACAAAAATTGTCCAACGCGGCGACCAGACGCAAAATCCGGACAAAAATTTCAAACTGGGCACAACCCAAAGTCCGGACAATTTTTTTTTGAGGGTCATTTTGTGATTTGACCTACCTACGGATAATCAGGGGTCCTCATCCACCCTCGACGAACATCACGTGGATTTCCATTTTTGGATGGGTTGGGTTAGATTCGTGAATATAACTACTTCCACTTGGTTATGGCTAAATCCCCTCGACCAGATTGTAGTAATAGGTCTTTCATTGCTTTGAAAAAAAATCCCAGGTCTCTTGAGGTCATAGAGGGCGGGAATTAAGCCAACAATTTGGCACCTCACAAATGATCGCCCGAAGAAGCCGCTGATTGATGGGATGACCTGGCACTAAAGACGGTGTAATTACGGGTCAACACCTCCAATATCATCATTTATTTCTACATCCAGACACATTTGGGACCAATTTACACATTCTGGTCGGAGGGAATTTTTCTCCGGGCACTGTAGAGTATTTTACAGGGCAAAGAATCCATAGCTCGCCCAAAAAGGAAATTCACGTGACGTTCGTCGAAGGTGGATGGCGTCTACCTTTCATTGCTTTGAAAAAAAATCCCAGGTCTCTTGAGGTCATAGAGGGCGGGAATTAAGCCAACAATTTGGCACCTCACAAATGATCGCCCGAAGAAGCCGCTGATTGATGGGATGACCTGGCACTAAAGACGGTGTAATTACGGGTCAACACCTCCAATATCATCATTTATTTCTACATCCAGACACATTTGGGACCAATTTACACATTCTGGTCGGAGGGAATTTTTCTCCGGGCACTGTAGAGTATTTTACAGGGCAAAGAATCCATAGCTCGCCCAAAAAGGAAATTCACGTGACGTTCGTCGAAGGTGGATGGCGTCTACCTTATTAATGGCTGGTTGGTCAATTTGGACACGTATTTTACCATTCACCACATCTTACACGTGATGCAACCTCTGCCGTGTCTGTTTCATGCATTTGGCTTGTTCTGTACATGAGGACCCCGGCTTATGCCTTGAGAGGTCCGATCATGAGGCGGACGAAAATGGTCGAAAAATGGCCTCCATGTCCCATCACAATGCGTACGGATGGCGTGAAAAAAATCGCCATGTTCGATCCAAAATGCGGACGAGATTGTTGAGTCGGGACCAATGTTCGATCCACTTGGCGTACACATCCGCCCAAAAGGTAGATTTTCGGCAAATTTCAAGGTTGACCACACTCCCTCTCATACGGGGGTGGCCCTTGAGGACTGAAAATTTCTTCACAACATCGGAAAAAGACCCCTCTCGTACCCTGAGGTCCGATCCATTTGGCGGACGAGTTCCGACCAAAAACAGACCACCTAATCACAATGCGTACGAACTGCACGAAAAAATGTGTGTACGGAACCAGCCAAAATCGGGAAAATCTGATCGGACCTGTGAGAGCATAAGCCGGGGTCCTTGTACATGGTAATCCCTAGGATTGATTACAGTCTAGTCGTATTACAATAAATACATGGTTTTCATCACGAGGAGGCATCGCATCGTGACTGTCCGAATCAGGTCAAAAAATTTCCACCATCCCACTATGTCCGTCCCAACGCCCAACTACGAAAAAGAACTCAGCGACCTTTTGGAGATTTTGAAGCACAATTTCATTGACTACACTCCAAGTCAGAATCCCGGCCAGACTGAGACTCAATCTGTCAAGGCCGCAGTCAGTCATGACCTTGAGATGACATTCAGTCCGCGCAATGCCAACGGCACTGTCCTATTCAAGTCCCACGGAGCAGCGTTGGAAGCTGTGGTACAGGTTCTTCACAAGCACATCACAGGAACCACGGGAGCAAATATCCTGCTTGCAACCTGGGACGATGATCTGCTGTATGGGGTTTGCGCCACTATTGACGAACTGGCAATGCAGGTGCGTGAAATTGTTCTTACAGATTATTTCACACTGAAGGTTCCACTCCACAGATTTTTCGAGGTTCAGGTGTCGTGTCTGACAGTACGGAAAATGTCAAACTTGGGAGGAAGATAGGCTTGCCTCGAGGAGCTTTACATTGCAAATAGTTAGTTTGTGAATGTAAAATTCCGATGAAGTGAAGCGCGCGGATGCGCCCCGGAGGATTTTTGGGGCGAAAAATTGCACGTGATCGCATCATGTGATCGTTCAAAAATGGTAAATTACTCGGTAAAATACATTTGTTGCAGGCCGAGGAAATTTTGGGGTGTATATTACCTAGTTTGTTGCACCCCGCCGAGTTTTTCCCGCAACCCTAATCAAGAGGTGTCGATCTTGTTATCGTACCCACCATCAACAGCACGTGCCTTGAGGGACCCTTCCATATCGGGTTGTTGATTCATCCAAACACACGACACGACCACATCGCTGCCCGACTCGTAACGCGTCCACTGGGCCTCCTCAGACCCTCAGACATTTGGACTTGGAGTAGCTCCTGTATCTGCTACTCCCTGGCTCCCTAAAATCCACGCTTTGGCTCATGCTTTAGCCACTTGCTCCATCCTCCTGGGCCCCTCCAGTACACGGCCATAAATGCGGTGCTTCCTACCTTCAGATCGCACCTATTCATAGGAGAAAGAAGGAGAATGAGGCCGTGGTGCCATCGAATCTATCTACGCACGCGTCGACGCTGGCAACAGTGATGCTTGGTTGAATATTGTCGATAGAATTCACCACATACTGATACTCGTATGAGGAAATTGATTTGATAGATGAATGAACATGTTAGTAGTGTACTTGAATATTTTCAGGTTTTCACTGGCCCGTCCCTGTGTAAACGAGCGAGAGCGAGAGGAGCCTAGAAGTGACCCGATATGGAAGGGTCCCTCAAGGCACGTGCTGTTGATGGTGGGTACGATAACAAGATCGGACACCTCTTGCGGCAGATCCTGGGCAGCAATTCGCACTACATGAACTACATGTAAGGGTGGACAGAGGACAAAGGCGATCCCGGTGACGTCAATCCATTTTGCTTCAAGTCCTCTAGACGTCTTGTCATGCCTCGGGGCTTGTCACGAAGAACGAGTGTATTTCGCTCTTGAAAATGTACTTCGGCTGGTGAATTCACGGGTTGTTCGCCGGGGAGCGAAAGACTCGAAATCCCGCTGAACCAGCGCAAATTACACTGGTGAATCGTCCCCGATCCAGAAAAGTTGAGCAGACCAATCAATGGTTGAACTCAGGTGGCAACTTCTTTGAAACTGATTGGTGGGCCGGGAGTGGATAGAATACAGTCGTATACTGATGGATAGACAAAGTTAAGGGCTACACAGGCGTCAGGGACATAGCTAGGATCTAGGATAGCTAAGACGCGTGTTGAATCTTGGTTGAATCCATATTATAATTGGGGATTGCATCGTATGTTGAATTATATTATTACTGCTCACAAAGCGTCACTTTTATATAGCTGCCAGAAGAGTCCTCGACCGTATGAATCGCGCGGCAAAGAAGAAGCCCGATCCCACGAGCCCCATTATACCCTTTCCACAGTCGAGTCAGAATTAACTGATGTGTGCTTGAAAAATGATAATGGGGCTTACGGAAAACAATATCAGATGCCTGAAATTCGGGAGGGTTTCGCTTTTGATGAAGACGCCTCCGATAGGCGTGCCGGCGAGCGCGCCGGTGGACATGAAGACGAACGCCATCCCTACGCGCGCGCCGACCTCCTCGATGGGGGATATCTGCATCACGCATGGCTACGAGCAGATGGTTGAGTTTGAGTGCTTGGATTCAGCCATACTGTGGACGCACGGATAACAGGGAGAAGAATGGGCCCGACGTGAAGCCATAGAGGGCGGAGAAGGCTATGAGGTTGGGCTGCGCGGCGGAGGTGTACCACAGCGCTAGGATGAGGATCCCCGACAGCAGCGTCGATACCGAGATAACATTGAATCTACATGTGCAATCAGCATCCTCGCGGTCGCAGGAATAGATATTTACACACCGGCCTACACGGTCTGCAACAAACCCGGGCCCGATACGTCCCACGATGGCAGTGGCGCACATGATTGCAAGATAGTACGGTGTGAGGACGGTGGTCTCGCCGTTGTTCGCGACGGCGCCGTACAAGCCGACGTAGAAGAACGGGTTGAAGGTGGAGAAAACAGAAAACCACCCGCCGAGGCAGAGACAGGCGTAGCAAGGATCGCGGAGGGCGTGGAAGGCGAGCAGTTTCGAGAGACGGGGAAGCGGCTTCCGCGGGCGGGGTGTGGTGATGGTGAGCGCTGCTACGATGTAGCAAGCCAAGACGATGAAGCCGAAAACGCGTATGGTCCACCCTGGAGCGTGTCAGAGCAATACAAAAGCGAGAGGGAGTGATGCGCACCAAATCCGATGCGGGGAATGAGCTTGATGAGCATGATTGGATAAATAATACCACCGAGACTCGCCGCGCCGATGGGAAAGCCGAGAGCAAACGCGAGTCGGCGTTTAAACCAATGTGCGCAAACGGAGAGGGCGGGGAAAAATCTGACCAATGCGCATCAGCCTCCGCCGTGCACTGCGCTTCAAAAAGGGAGGCAACCTACCCGAAGGAAGCCCCCAAACTGAATAGGACCGCATGTGTGAGATAAAATTGATATATTCGTTGAGGTTGCGAGATGGAAAGCATGAAGAACGCAAAAGAAGTCACGACCCCACTTGCGGGGATCATGTATCGCGGGCCAAACGCGTCGAACAGGGCACCGGATAGCCCAGCAACTAGACAGACGGACGTCAAGAAAAAAAAGGGCGCTGCAAGCGCTGCAGATAGCTCACATATATAGAGGATAAAAATTTGAATGGCGCCAATCATGGAAATAAGAGTCGCGGAATAGTCTGACAAGTAGGTGGTCGTATAATAATCGTTGAAGGCGCCGTATCCGTTAACGGTTCTACGTATTGCAACTCAGATTAATTCAAACAAAGAGATGGAGCAGCACTGACCCAAACGTGGCAAATGCAACAAGCGAGACGCCCAATATAGTCAGCCATGCTGCTAACCCTCCGTCGGGCGGCTGTCCGGCGACTGGCTTCGTAGCCACTCCTATTTCGACATCCTGGGGCCCATTTTTGTCTTCTAATGTTTGGGTCCGAGAAGCGACGGGACTAGACGGGGAGGTCATGGGAGCGAGAAGATTGTGCGAGCTCTTCGGATAACTAGCTTCAAATTATAGGTGATGTCGGAAGCCAAACGGAAATCCCTATTTGTAGCGGAGATGACTTCATAAGCGAGAGTCTCAGTCAGCAGCCGCAAAAGGAAACTGGCTTGCTGCTTACTGTCCGTCCATTGGCCTCAAGGTTGCCTCGAGGAAATGGCGAAATGTTTCGGACGGTCGGTCTATGTCGGAAGTGCCGGTGATCATGATGATTCAGCCCAGGAAATACACTGCCACCGCCGATCGCAGTAAGTATATGAAAATGCTTCGCGTTTTTGCTGGCCTCAGAAAAGAATGAAAAGGAAATAGGCAATTATGCTCAGTTCCATACGACGTAAAAATTAAGCTGACATCCGGAATTGTAGGTGTCAAGGAATCGGACCCTAATTCCTCACGTTCCAATCTCTGATTTCGAGAAGGTTTTCGAACTTCGCAAGCCGGAGACTCGGAGGGCCAAGAGGAAAAAGGAGGAGAGAAAGGACGTGGGTAAAAAGAAAACATGGGAGACGATATGAGACGAAGCGCAGGTAAAAAAACTTTCGAGTGACCAATGACAGGTGGCTGTGTAGATAAGATAATATATAATCTGATCTAATCTATGACCGTAAGCAACGCGACCTGGAGGCTGGAGTCGCCAAGGCGGTTCATGCTATTAGACTAAACCATAGAATCGGATTCACGCAAGATCTAAGTGTATGGAAAAGAGCTTGAAAAGCTTTTACATGTAACCGCTTTTACAAAGCCAAGACGAAGCACTCCAGTAGCCTCCTCCCAGGGAGTCTTTGATTAACACATGTACAGCAGAGTCCAATCGATACACCAGCTCTTCCGAGGCCTATGAATACACAAATACCAATATTGCTACATACCTACCAAACCGCAAGATTCTTCCATCTTCAAAGCCATCCAAAAAAGTGATCCGCCAGCCCATCCTCCAAGCTCTTCGCCTGCATTTTCACAGCCTCAAGCGCCGCGAGCCTGCACTGCGGGGATATACTCTTAGCCAAATCATGATCCGTTCCCAGCTGATCGCGCATGGCGGCCAGCAGCGCCAACACGCTCGCCGAGCTCAGCGCATTGATCCTCTCCGACGCCGCCGCGACGCCCCAACGCGCGCCCCACGCCTTCGCACACTGACCCCCGCCCCCGCACGCGCACACGAACTTAGGCGGGTTGCGCCGCAGGCGCTCCCACAGGCTGACGAGCGACCAGTACCCGGAGAGCAAACGCATGACTTGCGCGTTGCTGAGCTTCGGGTCGGTCTGGAACTGCGTCGCGCCGTGGTGGGTGACGGTCGTCTGCTGCGCGATCATGCCCTGGATGTGGAAGTAGTACGCCACGCCGCGCAGGCGCGCGAGCTCGTGCGCGTCCGCGGTGAGGATCGCGGGCACGCAGGGCGCGTCGCCGCGCCGGATGCGCGACGCCCACTGCGTAATGGCGACGTCGAGAAGGGCGTCGTGCCGGGTGCGGATGGCGACGTCGATGATGAGCTTGAAGGTCGCGGAGGAGCAGCTCGCTATAAACGCGTCGTCGTGGGAGACGGTGCGCATGATCGCCGCCTTGGACCATGTCTCGAGGGAAACGCAGCGATATTGACGTGCGATGGGGACGATCAGCAGCAGCCGGTTGAAGTCCTCGTGTTCGCGCGGCTGCGAAGCACGCTCGTCAGGACTAAAGAAACGTTCAGCAAGCGAAGACGGTAATTGTTATGACTTACCTTGCGTACAGGGCCCACAAGAGCGCCCGAAACTCGTTTGGATCCGCGATGAGCATCAAGGGAGTGGCCGGCTGACGGTTCTTGGCAACTATGTCTTGGAACACTGGCGACGCATCCGAAAGCAACGATTCCTTAAACTACATATGGCCGCCGATGAGCGCAAGTCATACCGCAGCACCGACGCCGACCTTGAAACGGGTGCTCCCGACCCTCACGATACAGTCCGCGGCTGCTTCCGTTCTGAAGAACTCTGGGTCATCCTCGATGGGCCCCGCCGAGGCCAAACAGTCGTTGTCGCTGTATCCACCGGTATCGATCCCCGAGTCCATTCGCTGGCGTTTCCGGGGACGCGTCTGGACTTCATCGCGTGTTTCTCGAATCGTTCCTTCGTCCTGGATTATAAAACGGGGAGGCATTCTGTAATTTGGATCTGGATGTCGTGGGTAGAGTCGGTTCTTTTGACTCGAAAGAACAAAAAGGCGAGAACAAGGACGTCGATTGGGATCGAGTTTCGGGTATTGGAGACCTGGAGGTGACAGGACAACAATCAGATGCAGATATCACCCCAGGACCACAAGAGTCTTCAATCAAGAGCGCAAGCAAGATGAACGGAGGTGGCAAGTTGCAATAGCGGTACCGCGTTGTTGATCTTTGCTGGTGCATTTCCATTTTCGGACTGTCGGGATTACCCGTCGTTAGCAAGCACTGCCACTAGTGGTACAACTTCCGACTCAGCCGCAAGCTCAGCCGAGTCGCGGCTCGCTTGCTTTCATGGTTTACTGATTCTCTCCGCCTCGTTCTCTTTCATGGTCTCGAATCCCTTCCCGCGCTCCTCGCTTACTTTCATCCTCTTGACGTCGCTTATTTCCTTTGTCTCTACAGCTACCGTGACAGTATATAGATAGAGCCTGCGAGCACAGTAGAGACGCATCCGCTTCTCACACTGCGCTCGCAGTTATCCTAGATCGCTTGTCGTCGCCTACGATAATTTGACACAAAGTCCACATCAACTTCCACACCTCTCCCTCCCTGTGTTGTCCAGTGAAGAATGGAAACCAATCAAAACATTTCGCAAGGCGCATTTCCTTTGAAAGATTCTGTGAGAGCTTGTCGTCATACACTAAGAAAACTAACCTAAATCATAATCTTAGCTCGTCTCCGAGTCGCAAGCCGAAAATATATCCTCTGTAGATCATCCATCGACCGTATACAAATCACACCATCATAGTCCTTTTGCACGACTCTCGCATGAAATTTTGCTCGAGGTGTTGCGCCACACCCTTCTACCCGCATGGGTACTGACTTACTCGACACCTCCATCTGTGGCGCCGTTTCCCCAGTCCGCTTCATCCGCTGACTTGCGAATGAAACTCGTTATCACCCAGGTCTCAAAAACTTGGAACCAGCTTGGTGTCGAGCTCCTGTACGAACGGGTGGCGATTCGAAGAATCGGCCAGTTGAAATCCTTAATTTGGGCCCTCGAGGCGCGGGACGGACTCGGCACTCTTGTGCGCAGTCTTGATATCAGCTGCCTCGTACCTCGACGCTTCTGTGAACTTCATGAATCCGATATCAGAAAAATCTTCGAGCTTTGTCTTCGCCTGTCGCATTTTGGTTTCTGTCCAGCCAACGATCCACGACCGACACTTCATTCCTCCGAAATTCAGCACTTGCTCCCCGCTACAAGCCATTCCCTCACATCTCTCATGTTCAATAGTGACGTCGACTATCCCTCCATAGCAGTTCCTGCGTTGGTTCAAGTGTGCCGTAACCTCCAGTCACTTTCGCTCGTCCTCCCTGATTTCCTCGGTCCGAACGTCACCGAGGATCCTATCCTCCATTTTGACAATCTTCAAGAACTACATTTGGGCGGCGTATGTAGTCAGTCCAAAATCCCCTCCACATGGTTGATGCCCCGCCTACATCGAGTTTTATTACGTGGATGTGGACGTCTACCAGTGCACAACCTCCTAGCGCCGTACGGTCACACAATGACATCGCTCTCGCTATTTTCCTTCACAGCGATGCCACAAGATGGCGCCTGGATCCAGACGTCACTGGATCACTGCCCTACATTGGAACACCTGGGCGTGGACATGGAGCTGCTATGGAATGTCCTATCCCCCCTACAACACAAAACGATCACCTCGCTGGACGTTTTCTGTTTTCCCGATATAATAAACCCTATTATTCCCTGGCGGATCAATGATGCCTTCCCTGCATTTCAGACCTGCCGGACTCTCGACAGCTCAATGAACGCCCTCCGAGACTCCATACCCGTCAACTTTCCAAGCGGAAAAGAATTGGAAAGACCCTGGGAAGCCTATTCCGCACACGGCGCCGCGGAATGGAATCCCGAATCGGATACCCTCGAGACGGCTTGGATCGTCTCGCTATTGTCCATCGGCCCAGATTTGGACGACGACGACAGTGATGATTATGTGCCACCCAGCGCAGAGTCGGACGATGGAGGGTCAGTGAATGGATCCGACTCCGACTCCGACTCGGATGGCTTGTCCTGCATCACCATCGACGAGATCGAGGCGTGCCGTGAGTCGCTGGCGGCCGAGGAGGAATATGATCATTCTAGGATTTTTACTTATCCGTGATAACAACCCAGGAAGCTGAAGGCGTCGGAACGACGACGAAGAAGCGGAGGTTCTCGACAGCTGTGTCGACTCGTATCAGATTGGTTTTACGATCAGAATATGCTTATCTCTTGCAGCTCGCTCGCATTCCGTCGAACCGTACACAATCTGTAGTGATCCCAGCTTCAATTTTTATTTTGGAATTCGTCTTTCCCCTTTTCGTCAAACGGCTCGGTCCTGGCAGCCTTTTGTAGCCTTTTGAACTGAGCTTGTCTCTTATGTCGACTATGAGATCTCAATGAATCCTCGTTACATCCTAGGTGTAATACCTTGTTCTGCATGGGACTGATGGGAGAGTATTGAGAATTGGAAAGTGCAGACCAAAATATTTCTTGTACTGTATTTCTGGCTTTCGTGTCCAATTAAGATACAGAGAATTTACTCTCTTCCGCCTGCCAATCTTCCACCATGTTTTGAGATGTTACATATCGAACCAAAATCGAACCAAAGGTTGAACTTGTCACGAACGTCACGCTCTAGGCCGCTCCTCCGGTCACAGTCACCCAACACGCGTCCTCAGCAACCATGTCGGACGCCCCGCCGCCGCCGCCTAAGCCCAAGCCCGGTTCGCTGCGCGACCGAATCGCCGCCTTCGAGAAGCCCAAGACCGCGGGCAGTGCCCCCGCTCCTCCACCTTTGCGCCCCAAGCCCGCGGGCACCGTTTCGTGGAAGCCCAAGCCGCCGAGCCCGCCGTCTGATGCTGCGGGCTTCAGTCCCGGAAGTGCTGCCAACGAGGAGGGTGCGAGTGCGGGTGCGAAGGGGGGGATGAGCGCGAGCGATGCAAAGGAGAGTATTGGGCGCGGGGGGAGCCTTAAAGAGCGCATGGCGGCGCTGCAGGGGCGTGGGGCATTTGGAGGGGCTGCGCCTGCGCCTGCGCCGCCGGTGGGGACGGGGAAGAAGTGGGTACCGCCGCCGAAGCCGGAAAGAGTCGAGGAGGATGTCGCTGTTGTCGCTGTACCGGACAGGGAGGATGGTGAAGCAAACAAGGCTCAAGGGGAAACGGAGGACAAGCAGGAGGAGCAGGCAGAGGAGGGAGAGAAGGACCCGGAGGAAGAGGAGCGCCAGCGCCGCGCAGCAATTGCGGCGAGGATGGCCCGTCTCGGCGGCGCACGCGTCGGAATGTCCCCACCCGTGTTTGGCCCAAAGCCCACGATAAAGAAGCGGCCCAGCGAAGACGCTGCTTCCGTCAAGAGCGCTGGCTCCGAAGGCACTCCAGGTAGGCGCCTTCTGCTGGAGAATAACGTGAAGCGACTGACAGTCTTTGTGTAGCCTCACCGCCCACATCGCCGCCCATCCCTGCGGCTAGCCTTGGTAGGTGTCTCTGCGCATTTTTCATTGCAAGGGGGATGGAATACGCTATCTTTCCTTGTTTTCCATCACGCAATTCACAAAATCTAATGTTCTTCTCCCTCTGCAGCCTCCCCGCCGCTCACGAAACCCGCCTCCGGTGATACGGATGAGATCTCCGCAGGTCAGTCGTCTCCGTTTAATATACACACCCCAATGCTGACAATCCTTCCAGATCACACGCCTGGAGCCGCGGCCGCAAACGACAACAACGCTGCAGGTAGCCTTTCCTTCTCCTTCTTTCTTGAGCGGGTCTCTTTCGTCTTCGTCCTGTCTTCGTCTTATTTGTCTTTCTTCACCTTTCTTTCTTTTGTGGGGTAGGACCTCGCTCCTTTTCTTGTGTTGTTGAGGCTGGAATGCTTCAAAGGGCGAATGTTCTTCCTTCCCGGGGAAATCACTTCGTTCCGTGTTTCCTGGGATGCCTGGGGGGACAAGAGGACGCCAAGGCGGCGCAGGCGGCGGAAGTCGAGGTGAAGGTTAACCGCCTCGATCACCCTCCTACCTCCGTCACTTTTGCTTCTTTATTGTTACTTCTCTTCCCCGCTCCTTCAATCCTTCTTGCTTTTACTCTTTTCCCAGCCATCCGTTCCTTTATGCGCTCATCCGTGCTTCCTACCAATGCTAACTACCTCCCGCCCCCTCAGACTCCACCGAGCCCGTCGCCAGCAGCCCTGCGCAAGACAGGGACACACTCTCTCCTCAGCCTGCCAGCGCCACCGCGTCCCTATCCCCACCCAAAGTCGAAGCTGACGACACCAAAGATGCCTCCGCGGCACACGCGCAGCGCATGGCGATGCCCGTGCCCGCGGCCCCGCGCCGCGCCGCGCCGCCGAGGAAGAAGCGCGCGCCGTCGCCGATGCCGCCGCCTGAAGTTGAAGTTGGAGCTGCGGCAGAGGAGGATGCTGCGAAAGCGGAAGCCGACGCCGCTGCCCCTCGAGAATCCGAGGCGCCCACGTCTGCGGAGAAGGAGGAGGAATTGCACGCGCCCACGTCCGCCACGGCTGTGCAGGAAGACGCGTCTCCCGCCTCGACAAAGGTGGTGGCGGTGGAAGACGACGAGGAGGTGTTTTCAACGCCCGCGGAGGAGCGCGCGTCGTTCATGGCCAGCCCGCCACCTGCACCGCCGCGCGTGATGAGCCTCGATGCTGGCGCGCCTGTTGGGGTTGCGGTGGAGGATGCGGGTGGGGAGGCGGTTGCACCTACTGGTCTCAGCCTCGGCACCGGGGACGGCGGAGGCTTAGGGCGACGGCGGAAAATGGCAGGCCCCACGGTGCGTACTCTACTCCCTTCACTGTACTCCTTTCACTGACAAGATACTCTACTTAACCTGCCCCCCGCCCCCCATTTCCGTATTCGCCCGCGCGCGCCCCGACCGCTTCACCGCGCCGGCGAGCCAAGCCGCACACGCTCCACGGCCGCGAATTCGCGCTCCCGGAGCAGCGTGTGCGGCTAGCTGTGCGCGACTCGCCCCACATGCGTGCAAGCCCCCGCCATTGACGCGCTCACGGCCGTGCGGTGCCACGGTCGCGTTCACATGCACCAGCCGACAAAGTCGATTCGCGCGGTGGGTAGCTATCCACGCTGCCCCGATCGACACGAGGCATCACGGAGCCAGTCTCGACGCCGGGAGCGGGAGCGGCGAGAGCGAGACTCGCGGAAAGAGTGCTTCGCACATAACCCGTCTACGCGCGGATTCCGGCATGCCGCGTGGGTCGAGTTGACTTGAGTGCGGCGCAGCACGGAGCCAGTCTCCCCGGCACAGACGCCGGGAACGAGAGTGAGGGAACTCGCCTGTACCGTGGTTTTTGGATTATGGCGGCCGTTACAGTGCAGGCGCGAGCTCCTGTAGGCGACTCAGCGATTTCGTGTACAAGCATGTACTAGTGATTCCTAACACCTCGTAATGAGCCTGCAACGGAATTCATTAATAACGCGAGTTTCATATCAGAGTAACGCACTTCACGGGAGGTATTCGGAGTCCGACAATCGTAGAGGGAGTACATACTTGGCCTGAATGCGAAGAAGTGGAGTGAATGAAGGGCATGTACAAGACAGTAGCCAATATTGACCTTGGATTTCCATTTGCTCAGAAATGAAGACTCAGAAGGATCAGCTCCGAATCTACACAAAAAGTATGGTCAGTACGAAATCAGATGATTCGGAAAAAGGGAGGACACTTGAGTGTATTTGTTTTCCATTCGGATGGCGAGGAAACGAAGCATTAGAACTGTTGAGAGGTTATTGAGTCGACATGCAAAAAAACCGCAGCGAAAGAAGCAAAGGACATTTATGAATGATCCAACCACAAATAATACGTTCTCGATGGACTCGAGGGTGAAATGAAACATAGATAGATAACGTACCAGTTAGATGAGTGGGGCCGGTGTTGGAAGAAACAAGTGTGACCCAAATTTGAGTAGAGTGGGCACCTCGAGTCGAGTGAAATAATATCTGCAAGTAAGGCCAACAGAAATCGAATCCACGATGCAATGGACATACTCACCTTGAGTAGGTTCAGTGAAACATGGCGGTAGTTCAAAATCGAACCAAGGTTAGTTCAAAACACGATGCATCTGCGAAAGAGAATTGGAAGGCAAGTCAGTGACAAAAAAAAATAGCAAGTAAGAGTCGACGCACTTGTAGTTGGACCACGTCGAATGGAAAAAGCAAGTTCAAGACACGAACGTTTGTGAAGACCATGAAGTCTATTTGAAAGAAACGCCACCTGGATGCAAAAGTTCAAGGTACGAGAAAAATGATAAGGTATTACAAAGACTCACCGGTGGAAAGAAAGGTATTGTAATCCGAGACAAGTAGTAAATCGATTGCCCTAGATCTAGAGATAAGTTAAGTTAAGACTGGATTGCATGGGAAGGGAAGACGCACCAACTATAACTCGATCACACTACAAGCGGAAGGTTGAGATATTTTGAGACTTGGCTTGAGGCGGAGCGTAAGTCGAAATCGGCGAATGTTGAATAGAGTTGGTTGGTTTGAGGGAGAAAAGACTCCCTAGGTAATCAGAATGCGAGTCGAAACAATAATGAATGAACTCACGCTTGGTTGAACTAGCCATGATGAAGGTGTCGCAATCCCAAAATCGGCCGGTTGGTGAGTGGAATTGAATGCAGAACCTGATGGAAGTAGACTCAAGGTAAGGAATCAGGAGGTGTAGCATGAATGGGAGTGTGCGAGCATTCAAAGAAAGAAGGGAAAGGGGAGAATGGAAGGTCAAGACAAAATACTGAACACAAGGTGTAAAGTTAAGTGAATGGAAGGTAATTTAGAAGGTGGGGTATCAGAGCCGCGAGAACTCAAAGGGAATGGGAAAGGGATCAACACAAGGATAAAAAACAAGACAAGAAAAGGCGGTAGACGAAGTGTGGTTGAAAGGTGATAAGGTGGGGATCATAGCGCGTGAACAGTAAAAGAGACGGAAGGTGAAAATAGATCAGCACAAAAAGCGGACAGTGATCTCGGCGCGTTCGGCGGGGTGAAGGTAAGGAATAAGGAAGGGATCATAGGCGCAAGTGTTCGAAAAAGAGTCAACACAGAAATGAGGAAAGGGGGTCAAAGGTAATCAGTAAGGCGGGGTACCGTAGAACTGGGTGTGCACGAGCATTCAACAGGATAAAAGACAAATGGAAAAAGGAGGGGCATGAAGTGAGAGAAGAGAGGTGGGTGAAATTAAAATATCAGATGATGACGCGGCTTTGAAGCACGCGCGAACATTCAAAGGGAAAGGAAAATAGGGCAACGCAAAAAAACAAAGGAAAGGGAGTGCGAAGGGAGGTGAATAGAAGGTAATGAATAAGGCGGGTGATCATCCATACGAAGCACCGCGCGAGAATTCAAAGGGAGGGGGGAAATGACAAAACGGGACTCAACGTCAAAACGCAGCAAACAAGGCTCCTCTCTTATAGATTCAGGCGGGAACTGCACTGGGCCGTTTCCGTGAGACAATAAACACGCTATCCGGGGTCTGCGGACCCGCACGCGTCAATTGACGAAAAAACCCTGAAGTGCAATATGAGTTCGAAAGATCGCCGTGAGGGCTTCCTGAGAAGCGCGGTAGCAACGCACAGCATGGATATAGTTCCTGGAGCACCCGTGGGATGTAGATACATTGTGGGTCCGGGAGAATCGCAGGTATCCCAATTGGGAAAAAGATGGTTGAAGTTTTGTGTCGCCTTCGCGGCGGTCGTTTGGGCAGTAATGCAGGAATTTGACCACCCAAAATTCGGATTCTAGGATGTTGACGTCGAATAAGATGACTCCCGACTCGATTAGGCGCGTAGGAGGGTATAGAGAGGGAGGGGGAAATGCATATTCTGGAATTATTCATAAGTGTGCGGAAACGTGCGAGAAGAAGCAACGCACCGTATCAGAGATCACAAGTTTCGCATTAATCATATTCTCGGCATCAAACTTTCGCCGAATCCCGCGGGTACCTGGCAAAAAAGCGGAAGTTGGATTTTGAGGCCGAGTCGATTTGAAGCAGTTCGGAGCGCAGAGGAGAGCTGGGGAGCAGTAGATGTATTCAATAGACTTGGAAAGTAAGTTTTTGAGGATAAAGTTGACTAGAACTTGGTCAGATACACGGCAATAGCCGGGACATGGTGGAAACTGACTATCTTCTAATCGGCCCTAGTTCAACGCTAACGGCTCCAATGAGCTCGGAAGATGCGTGTAGTATCCATCAAAACTGACGTGTATCATATGTCGTGATGGGTCTCTCGCTACACTATTCTGGGCCCCATTTTTTCGAAAAAGCGTGCAACGCGCTTGCCGCTGTTCCGCCGTCCCTGAATCGGAAGTAGGGACAAAATGTGAAGGAATAGACGCCTTGAATGTTGGGTACACTTACCTGTGCCATGCAGACGCCGGGCAGGCGCGGAAAGAAAAATCCGACATGAGAGTTGAGAGCAGGATTCGCGCCTTCCCGATTTGGACTTTCGGAGGAGTTGAAGCGAAAACGAACATACACGTGAGGCACCGCCACCTGTCTATCTTTTCTCCATCTCCGCCAATCTTGCGTCTCGTCATCTCTCTGGAAGCGGGCGCCGGTGTCCCAAACTCCCGATAGGCCCATGGGGTTCGATCTCCCATCTTTCCGCACGTTCTGTCGCGCGACGCGTACTGAATGAACCAGGCCCGATTTGGAACTCGTCCGGGATTTTAATGGCCCTCCTACGCGTCTCTAGTCTCTTTTAGTGTTCTGGAAATTCTGCGGGTGAAAGTTTCAGGCCAGGAACATCTATTTCTGTGCAGGCTACACATCTTTGTGGCTTTTCTGGTGCCTTTCTTGTTGAAGATTCGGGTTGGTTCAAACACGTCGCACGGGGCCGATCTCTCTTGTTATACACGCCAATCCTATGCACCCTCATATTCCTGTTCGAGGGCTGCGGCGGGGCCCGCCATCCCTGGCCAGCCTCGGGCTTCTATTTTTTTATCCATATGATATTGTTGATCAAAATTCTGCCCTCTCGAGATCTCGCTACGCGAAATCAGGACCGCTTTCTTCTGCCGGCCGTTTTTTCTTACGGACCCCTCAGCAAGCCTTGTTTCTGCATTTCGCGCTGTGCAGACAGCTCTCGTGGTGCGTGCGACACAAATAAATCAATCACCCCCTTAAAAAAATCTGCTCTTTGTAAATCTCGCGTAGCGAAATATGAATCAAGACTATTTTATTCCGCCGGCCGGCTTGCATGGAATCTGGCACCCGCGACTATCGCTCTTCGATACTGTAATCCCTGCGCTGACCTGCGCGTCGATTACGGACTTACTACATGGTGCGTGCCGGGGCAACGGCCCAAAAAACTATGATCACTCACAGGGAGATATGGAGTTTTTTTGATGGCCCTGCGCACGCCACGCACTTAGTTACCCGCGCTGATTCAACAGGACAAACCAAACAAACCACCCACTCGTCCTTCCTTCCGTACTCCCACCTCCCCGCCTCAAAAATTGCGAAAACACGATGTATCGAGTTCCCGCGAATCGCTGTCAAAGGCCTGTACACCACATCCCCTTCCCTTCATTGGATCGCGTTCTGACACTCTTCTCAGGCCTTTTTTTCGGGATGTTTTGGCCGCCGGCAGGCACGCAAAAGTTTTAGTGGAATTCAGCGTGATTTCGCGCTTTCCTCCCGGGAGAGGCGCCGCGCAGCGGCGCCGAACACTCTGAGACGACGTATCGACGTCCCGCGAACCGCCGTTGAGTGCCCACACTTTTGATCGCATTCTGACGTTCTTTTCGGGCCCTTTTTTCAGGATGTTTTGGCCGCCGGCAGGCACATCCCAGGTTTAGTGCAAGTACTGTGAACCACCACCCCCCATTCCCTCGCTGCAGAGGCGCCGCGCAGCGGCGCCGAACGCTCTGGGAGCTCCCTTGAACTACCCGTTGAGTGCGCATTCTCTCCCTTTCATTTGATCGCATTCTGACGTTATTTTCAGGCCTTTTTTTCAGGATGTTTTGGCCGCCGGCAGGCACATCCCAGGTTTAGTGCAAGTACCGTGAACCACCACCCCCCATTCCCTCGCTGCAGAGGCGCCGCGCAGCGGCGCCGAATGCTCTGGGAGCTCCCAAGTTGAATTGAACTACCCGTTGAGTGCGCATTCTCTCCTTTTCATTTGATCGCATTCTAACGTTCTTTTCAGGCACTTTTTTCGGGATGTTTTGGCCGCCGGCAGGCACGCGTCGCTCCCCTGTGGAATGAGACGTGTCTGCCGTGTTCTCCACTGTGCCGTACTGCGCGGCGCCGAACACTCTGAGACGACGTATCGACGTCCCGCGAACCGCCGTTGAGTGCGCATCGTGCTCACACTTTTGATCGCATTCAGACGTTCTATTCAGGTACTTTTTTCGTAATGTTTTGGCAGGTTCAACTTGTAGTGGAATTAATCGTGTCCTCTCGCGGTGCCGAATGCTCTGAGACGACGTATCGACGTCCCGCGAACTACCCATCGAGTACGTGTCGTCGTATTCGCACTTTTCATCGCATTCTCTTCGTCCAAATATTTTGCGTTCAATTGATCGTGATTGCATGCTTTCGCGACGTATCGAGTTCTCGCGAGCGGTGTGAGTCTTGCGCGCGTTATTGAATCGCATTCTGACGTGGCAACGAGTGGAAGAACGCATTTCCAGCGTATCCGGCGTCCGGTAGTGAGTGATACGACGTTCCGCGAGAGTTTCGGGTTTTTAGATCTAGTTGATATCCTACGTATAAATCAAATTCGAGTAGTCAGTAGTAGTGTACTATGACACGCCAGCAAATCAATATAAACCTAGCCTCGTCGGGAAACAAGCGTTACGGCCTTTGAAAGACGCAAAAATCTCCCCGCGGAGCGTAAAGGACGCGACGGGTCGCATGTCCCCAAGGGAAAGAGGATTGTTGGATTCCCACGCGCCAAAATTTCGCCATATATAAGAGGTCGTTCAACCGCGCGAGCGGCGTTGCCGCGCGGGCGGCCTTACAGCCCGGGGGGTTGGATTTTCGAGGTATAAATATCTATTACGAGTGAAAACAAAGACATCAAGAGGGCGGTCGTCAGCGAGGGAGTCTGCCTAGAGTCTTAGTAGAGCTGCAGTATCGGAGAGAACCACAGTCGTCGACCCCAACGTCATTAAAGCATCTGAGATCACCGACTGATCGACCATCACGCTCTCATCCGGTCACAGTCACCCAACACGCGTCCTCAGCAACCATGTCGGACGCTCCCCCGCCGCCGCCTAAGCCCAAGCCCGGTTCGCTGCGCGACCGAATCGCCGCCTTCGAGAAGCCCAAGACCGCGGGCAGTGCCCCCGCTCCTCCACCTTTGCGCCCCAAGCCCGCGGGCACCGTTTCGTGGAAGCCCAAGCCGCCGAGCCCGCCGTCTGATGCTGCGGGCTTCAGTCCCGGAAGTGCTGCCAGCGAAGAGGGTGCGAGTGCGGGTGCGAAGGGGGGGATGAGCGCGAGCGATGCAAAGGAGAGTATTGGGCGCGGGGGGAGCCTTAAAGAGCGCATGGCGGCGCTGCAGGGGCGTGGGGCATTTGGAGGGGCTGCGCCTGCGCCTGCGCCGCCGGTGGGGACGGGGAAGAAGTGGGTACCGCCGCCAAAGCCGGAAAGAGTCGAGGAGGATGTCGCTGTCGTCGCTGTACCGGACAGGGAGGATGGTGAAGCAAACAAGGCTCAAGGGGAAACGGAGGACAAGCAGGAAGAGCAGGCAGAGGAGGGAGAGAAGGACCCGGAGGAAGAGGAGCGCCAGCGCCGCGCAGCAATTGCGGCGAGGATGGCCCGTCTCGGCGGCGCACGCGTCGGAATGTCCCCACCCGTGTTTGGCCCAAAGCCCACGATAAAGAAGCGGCCCAGCGAAGACGCTGCTTCCGTCAAGAGCACTGGCTCCGAAGGCACTCCAGGTAGGCGCCTTCTGCTGGAGAATAACGTGAAGCGACTGACAGTCTTCGTGTAGCCTCACCGCCCACATCGCCGCCCATCCCTGCAGCTAGCCTTGGTAGGTGTCTCTGCGCATTTATCTTTGCAAGGGGGATGGAATACGCTATCTTTCCTTGTTTTCCTTCACGCAATTTACAAAATCTAATGTTCTTCTCCCTCTGCAGCGTCCCCGCCGCTCACGAAACCCGCCTCCGGTGATACGGATGAGATCTCCGCAGGTCAGTCGTCTCCGTTTAATATACACACCCGAATGCTGACAATCCTTCCAGATCACACGCCTGGAGCCGCGGCCGCAAACGACGACAACGCCGCAGGTAGCCTTTCCTCTCCTTCTTTCTTGAGCGGGTCTCTTTCGTCTTCGTCCTGTCTTTCTTTCTTTCTTTTTTTTTGGGTGGGACTTCGTGTATTGCTACGGATGGATGCTTCAAGGGGCGAATGTTCTTCCTTTTCGGGGAAATCACTTGGGGTGCCTGGGGGAACAGGAGGACGACAAGGCGGCGGAGGTTGAGGTGAAGGTTAACCACGATCACCTTTCTCCCGCTTGTTTATTATTGCATCTCTTCACTCCTTCTTGCTTTCATTCCTTTCCCAGTCACCCTTCCTTTATGCGCTCATCCGTGCTTCGTACCAATGCTAACTACCTCCCGCCCCCTCAGACTCCACTGAGCCCGTCGCCAGCAGCCCTGCGCAAGACAAGGACACGTTCTCTCCTCAGCCTGCCAGCGCCACCGCGTCCCTATCCCCACCCAAAGTCGAAGCTGACGACACCAAAGATGCCTCCGCGGCACACGCGCAGCGCATGGCGATGCCCGTGCCCGCGGCCCCGCGCCGCGCCGCGCCGCCGAGGAAGAAGCGCGCGCCGTCGCCGATGCCGCCGCCTGAAGTTGAAGTTGGAGCTGCGGCAGAGGAGGATGCTGCGAAAGCGGAAGCCGACGCCGCTGCCCCTCGAGAATCCGAGGCGCCCACGTCTGCGGAGAAGGAGGAGGAATTGCACGCGCCCACGTCCGCCACGTCTGTGCAGGAAGACGCGTCTCCCGCCTCGACAAAGGTGGTGGCGGTGGAAGACGACGAGGAGGTGTTTTCGACGCCCGCGGAGGAGCGCGCGTCGTTCATGGCCAGCCCGCCGCCGGCACCGCCGCGCACAATGAGCCTCGATGCGGGCGCACCTGTAGCGGTTGCGGTGGAGGATGCAGATGCGGTCCCCCGTGGGGGTGGGGAGGCGGTTCAAGTTGCACCTGCTGGGATCGAGCCCGTTCCCGCTCCAGTGCCTGAACCCGAACACGTCGCTGCCGGGGAGGAAGAGCAGCACGAGCATGAGCAGCAGGAACAACAAAAGGAAGAGGAAGTGGAAGAGGAAGAGGAGGCTCAGATGGAAGAAGAGGAAGACGTGGTGAAGACGCCGTTTGGGATGCCGTCGTCGTTCGTCGCGCCGCCTCCGCCGACCACGACGGAGGTGCAGGTGGAGACGCCGCCCGCGGTGGGTGTGGGGGAGGGGGATATCACGTCTGCTGCGCGCTCGGAGTTTGAGGCACAGGAGGAGGGCCAGGAGTCGGCGGTGATGGAGGAACAGGAACAAGAAGAGGAGGACGAGGAAGTGCAGGAACAAGAGCAGGAGCAGGAGCAGGAGCCCGAGGTGGATGAGGAGGCGGAGGAGGCGGCGCGCCGGCAGCGCGTCGCGGAGCGCATGGCGCGCATGGGCGGGGTGAACCCACTCGAGGCGCGCCCCTCCCCGCCCCCGCGTAAGGCGACGGCGGACGCGGATGCGGCAGCCGCCTCCCCGCCTGCACCTTCCCTCCCGCACGACGAAGCCCACGTGCATGAACAACCAGAACACGGAGATGTGCAGGCAGCAGAAGAAGAAGAAGAAAAGGCCGAAGATGACGAGGAAGAGGAAGAGGCGGCGAGGAAGCGCCGGGTGATGGAGCGCATGGCGAAGATGGGGGGGTTCAATCCGTTCGCGGCGCAGCCTGTGCCTGGCCCGCGACCAGTGTATCGGGAGAGCGCGCAGTCGGCGAAGAGCACTGGTTCGGGGTCAGGGAGCATGCCTCCCAAAGCGGTGGACGACGATGGTGAACATTGATTTCTATTCGCGCTGCGTGCATTCCTTTTTTCCACTTGTTTTCTTTTTTTTTCTCCTTTGTTTGCTGGCGGCTTCCATCCGTCGTGTGGAGGGATTTTTTCTCGAAGCTTGTTCTTGGATTCTTCGCCATCTTTCTTCATCCGTTTTCCTACTGCTGCGTGTACGAATTGCAATTGGATTATTGATCCCATCTTTAGATGCCACACAGGCGGGGATTCCGAGGGACGAGCTGCACGAAGAGCCGGAGGAGTATGAGGACGCGGGCGAACAACAGGAGGCGGAGGTGCCCCGCGCCATTCCGTCCCCGCCGCGCGCCGTCCCGCCACCAGCATTGAGAGAAAGCGAGGAGGAGACGGAGAGCGGCTATGAGATGGAAGAGGAGGAGGAGGCACCGCCTCCGCCCCCGGCTCGCGTTGAACACCGCCGCTCGATACCGCCCCCACGGGCGGTGCCCGCGCCCCTGCCTGCCGACGAGCTAGAAGACGACGACGAGGAGTACGCCCCGCCACCGCCACCACGCCCTACCATGGAGCACCGCCGCTCCATTCCACCCCCGCCACGCGCCGCTCCTGCGCCCGTGGCTGACGAGCTTGAGCAGGAGGAGGAGGAGGAGGTTCCGCCGCCGCCGCCGCGCCCTCCCACTGAGCACCGACGCTCGATTCCGCCCCCGCCGCGCGCGATTCCAGCGCCCGTGTTGCCTCCCGCGCCACCCTCCCTCAGAGAAAGCGAGGAAGAGACGGAGAGTTCGTATGAGGTCGAGGAGGAGCAGGAAGAGGCGATGCCGCCCCCGCCCCCGCCGCGCACCCACGCACGGCCACTACCGACGCACCGTTCGATCCCGCCCCCTCCGCCGCCCCCTGAAGCGGAGGAGGAATCTGTGCAAGAGCAAGAGCAAGACGACGCAGACGCGGTTGAGGTCCCGCCGCCGCTCCCCCGTGGACGGCGCTCAACCCACCCGTCTCCGGCCGCGCAAGCAGAGTCCGCTACACCGCTCGCTAGAGGTGTACCGCTGCCCCCGGCCGCCCCCGCGTCAGAAGACGATTACGAGCAGCTCGAGACGCCGGAGATCGGGGCCTTTGAGCACATTTCGGCTCCAGTTTCGCTCAGTCGTGAAGAACCGACGAGGACTGCCCCGCATCGGCCGAGCGCTATCCAGATTGCGGGAAAGCAGCCCGCTTCGCCGGCGGGGCTGCTTTCGCCGAACTCGGCGGCGTTTGAACTAAAGCGTGCGCAGGAGATCCTCGATGAGGAGGAGGGAGGTATGCATTTGCCGGTTCTGTTGTGCTTTCTGCGCTGTTCTAACTTGATATGTTGCAGACCCGATAGACCCTGCGTTCCACAGTCCCAGCCGGCGCACGTCTACGATCGAACTGCCCGCTGTTGCGCCTGCGCCGGAGCCAGAGCCGGAAGTGGAGTCAGCAGAGCCAGTGGAGGACCCAGAGACGGTGAGAAGGCGCACCATTGCGGAGCGTATGGCGAAGTTGGGCGGCATCAAGTTTGGCGCAGCGCCGTTGCCGAGGGCGCGCGCACCGCAGGCCTCGGAGGATGATCAGGGCAGTGCGCCTCCTGCGGAGCACGAAGCAGCAGAGGAGCAACCGCAGGACGAGGAAGAGGAGGAACGAGCACGTCGGGAGCGCATTGCGGCAAAGCTTGCTGGGATGGGCGGGATGCGCATCGGGATGATGCCGTTTGGAGCGGGTGGGCTACCGCCTCAACAGTCCAAGGCGCTTGGCGGGCCATCTCCGCCGCCGCCGCCTCCCGCACGTGCTGTGCCTCCGTCGCGCGCGCCGCCGCCGCCCCAGCCGCAGGAGGTTGATTCCGAGCATGAGAGCATGACGACCAACTCCGAGGACGGTGTAAGGGTGGAGGCGGAGGAGAGCGAGATCGAGGAGATACGGCATGAGGACGCGGAGGAAGTTCCCCCTCCTGTCCCAACCAGAAGCGGCCACCGTACGTCTATCCCCGCGCAAGCACCGAGCGATCCGGGCCGACGAACCTCGCAACCCCCCGTACCTGCCGGTCGCCCACCTGTCCCTTCGACCATGCCACAGAGCCGCAGGGCCAGCACCCAGATGGGCGCGGCGCCGACCTCGAGAAAGTCTTCCGCTGATACCCCGCCTGTCCCGGGCGGCAATAACTCCCGCCAGTCTTCGGTCTTGAGCAAATCGCAAACACAGGAGTTTGTTATGGTCGAATCTGACGAGTCGCCTCCACCTCCTCCCGCTCGCCCTGTTAGTCGTCCTCCACCTCCTAGGAACGTCCCCCCTCCGCCACCTCCTGGTGCTTTCGTCCCCTCAGACTCCGTTGACAGCATGGCTTCGTCGCAGTGGGAGCTCCCTTCTATCCCCAGCTCCTCGATCGATTTCGGCGGGGGTATCGATACGTCGTTTTCTCTCGTGGGAGCGGCTCCGTCTGCCAAACCACATCCGCAGTCGAGTCAGCAGCCTCCTCCGATTAAAAGCCCAGAGGTCCAGTATACGAGCGACGACCTGGTGGCTGTTTGGGGACGCGTTGGTGTGCATCTTTGCGAAGCGGCGACGCAACTGTACGAGAAGTCGAAAAAATCGTTAGTGGGTGATGGGACGTATAGTGGATTCGTCAATGCCGCGCTCAGCGAGGTTCCCAACGCTGCCCGAAGCCCGCCCCCGGTCTGGGGCCACCTTGTGTACGCACAGTCTGCCGGGTCGGTGCAGAAGAGGCTGAGTGATATCATGCCCGGGGATATCGTCGCGCTATTCGACGCGAAGCTCAAGGGGCACAAGGGACTTGCTGCGTACAGCCAGACAGTCGGCGCGGGGGAGCCGCTGGTGGGCATTGTCAGCGAATTTGAGCCGAAGAAGTCCAAAATCCGAGTGTTCCAGGCGAACCAGCACGTAGGCCATCAGGTACGTTTCCCCCCGTTCACTCAGTCGTGCGCTAGATGCTGATCCGTGGTGTTGCAGACTGTCGAAGCTGTTAGCTATCGGTTAGAGGACCTCAAGAGCGGGATTGTCAAGGTACGCTCACGGTCTCTTGTGGATCCGCCGCTCACTGTTTTTGTCTTGTGCAGGTGTATCGTGTGTTGGAGGCTTGAATCAATATGTGGCGATTTCTTTTTCCGTACTTTAGGCAATGCGAACACTTTTAGGATACGTTGAGGATGTATATTAGCTCGAGATTTCCGAGCCCCACTATGCATTATGCCAGTCTAGCCGCCACTGGCAGGATAAGGATAATATCTTGGCTCCCCTTTCGGGATGCGAGCGTCGTTTGCTTCCGCCGTTGATGTACTATAAGTACCGTAAGTACACTATCAAACCCTCGAAGAGCTCGCCACTGTTGCGGGTGCTGAGATCACTCGGCACCGATTTTGCCGATCGTTATGGCATGTCAATGAGAAAGCGACCCAGACTGACGAACCATCACCTAAAGCGGTTTACTAGATGTCTCGGTTGACTCAACTCCTCCCAGTCGTCCTTCGCCTTCTTCGCCACCGGAAACCTGGCCTTCACAATCGTAGGCGTATCGACTTCCTTTGTTCCGAGTTCGTGCCATTGACGAACGATTTCAAAAAGAAGTTGCCACCTTTCGCGACAGTGGCGTAGACGAGTTGGACGATGGCGTGCGGCACAAAAAGTTGAAGCCTCTCTCAGACGATTCTCGTCAACCTTTCCCATTCGCGGAACTGCCTGTTGAACTTGCACTGCGGATCCTGAGCTACGCAACGAGCTGTTCCCAAACCACATACAGATCCCTACTCCTAACCAACAAAACAATATCGGGCCTGATTCGCATCGAGATGCTGTCTGGTGTTTGCCCTATCCTCTCCAGCGAACGCCACTTGAAGGCTTTCAAGTTCTACCTTCAAAAGCGGCCCGAGGTCATCCCCCATATCAATGCTCTTTGGACCATCACCCCTGGTTCTGTCCATCGCGTTCATACAGTTTGTGTCGACATCATAACGACCTGCACCAGCCTCCGTTCTCTCGCATGTCACCCTCAAGTCTTGACAGCGGCTATCTGCCACAAGCCGACGGTCATTCACGCCGGTTTGGTCGACTTGACCATGATCGAATTGTCGTTGATTGAGTTGTCGATGCGTATATCCTGGCAGAACCTCATGCATTTCCCCTCGGGCGGCCAATTCCTGCATCAACTCGAACGACTGCATCTGATCGGTCCACTCGACGCGTGGGCCGTGTTCCCCAAGCTCAACAATCTCACTCGCGCGTCGATCGAGATGGGATTGCACAGACGAATTCCTGGTGAGATGTTTAGGGAGATGGTCAAATCGCCCAAGCTGGAGCAGGTCGTTCTCACTACACGCTTGCACGGCGAGGAGCGCCAGAGCCTTTTGGACGTGGCACAGGAGATGGATGGCCGTTTCAGCGTCGTTAACCACCGGAAACTCCGCTGGAAAGAGTCTAATCTTTGGCACGAGAGCCTTCAGGACCCGGATCGGTTATAATCCTTCTTTTTAAAGCGTTCCCCATGCAGCAACATTTTGGTCGTCACCGCTCTGAAGCATTTCTGACACCCTGGTATTTACTTCATTACTCGGACAATAAGTAACAACGTCTAACAGCATGTCCTTCCTTCAGCATCATTCTTTCATACGCGTCTTTCCACCATGTTGCCTCCTCCCGGAACAAACCACCCTCTCGCTCGCCGCTTGTCTCCAGAACTTCCTCCATCTCTTCTGGCATCAGCAGCACATCCAAAGCTTCCCAATCGCGGAGGAAAGGTTTCACGAGTGAGTAATGCACGATGCGCATCTCGTCGACTAGATGTTCCCAGAGCGCCGGGCTCCGAACCTTAATCGCGAGATTTGCGTTGTAAATGTAGGGCAGGCGCATGACCGTTCCACCGAAGTATAGATTGAGGAAACCCTGCTCCGCTTCATTTTGCGGATACTCTGCGTTCTTCGCCTGCTGGAGCATGTCTCCTGTGATCGGGTCAATATGGCGCTACATTCCCCGTGATGAAGCAGTTTCAAGCGGCGCACCGAAGACCTTCGAGGACGGCCGGAAGGCGAGCACCCCGGCGTTGAACGTCAGTTCGAACCCGCGGTGCCCGGTGTATACATCGGGCACGGCGGCGAACGTAAACGGGCTGTCGAACAGCTCGTCGAAGTTGCGCCGGACCAGGGTATCCGCATCGAGGTAGACGGCGCTATCGATGCCCTTCTCATCCAGCGTCCAGATACGCAGCTTGGTGTACTGATCCACGAATCGCGAGAACAACCCATCTGTGCCGTGGGGCGGAGGTATCAAGGCGACGGGGTATGGCTCCCATCCGGCAGCCCGCGCGATGCAAAGGGCGGTTTTGGATACTTTTTCCTCTAGGTAGGGGAGCAGGAGGCGCGCGGTGACGTTCGCGCTCCGGGCGGAATGTCCGAGGACCGCGACGGAGAGGGCGTAGCCGTCGGAGTATAGGGACGATACGACCGCCCGTCGACTCGATGGCGAGGGCTCTGCAGCTTGCCCGATCGTGACGGGCAGCGGGTTTCTAGGGCCATTGTTGGTTAGTTAAGGCGCCGAGTAACTCGAGGAGCGGACAACGACTCACATATCCTGGTAGTCGTCGAGTGGATTGTATGGTCTGCGGAATAGTGTACTCCTCGCTGAGCAAACGACGATCACCACCCCGATCGTGAGCGCCAAACCAATTATGAGCGCTCTGGGGCGAGTCGATTTCTTATTCCGAGAAGGCGGTTGGTCGGAAGGCAGCAGTCCGAGCGGTTCGTATTTCCAGCGCTTGCATAACCTTCTAAATTGCGAGAACATGGGGGAGGAAAATAAGGAATGAAATGATGATGTCCACGTATCTCGGCGGCGTCCACGCCATTTTCGTCACTCCGTTACTTCGCTTAGCGTTGTGAAACTTCGCGACTTTGATGGGAAATCGTGAAAGTTCGTAACTTGGAAGGCTTTCTATGAAAGTTCGTGAGTTAGTATTTCTGGCTTTCAAGCGGCGACTCCCCGGCACATCACGGAGTGATGGGTATCAACAGCTTGCCGAGATTGGCCGGTTAGGTTAGCTGCCGAAACCCGTGAACTTATCGAACGCTATATTCACTTTGCGCGGGGGGTTAATTTTGGGTTGACTTTGTGGTTAGATAGGTTAGGTTATGGTCAGGTATGGTGTTCTGGTAGGTCCCCAGGTATATTGAAGAAGTTGTTGAAGAAAGGACTTATGTTTTGCTGGTATGCCGAAGGAACACTGATGGCCGATGTTCCGAGCTCCTGGACGCGCCGACGTCAACTGACGAAGTTTCACAGAAACCAGGCAGAGTGACGAGCTTTCACACATTCTCATCAAAGTGACGAACTTTCACATTCCTACGCGAAGTAACGAAGTGATGAAGGTGGGTACTGCTCATCTCGGCGCCAAAATCTCGGGCGAGGCAGTGAGCAGCGCGAATCTAGCCCGACCTAAAAGGATAATTCTATTGAGAAACCCGGTTTCTCTAACCTTGTACAGCACCCGGGTTTCTGCAAAAGCCCCAGTGATGCCGCACCGGTTGATGCCGAGTTCCTCGATTTTCAGGTCAGGAAATAAAAGAGTGTTCTGGCTACAAGAAATTGAGTGAATGGCCTATGGCTTCCCAGGATAGGGATAATACCTGCCTCAGTACAGACCACATGCTCACTTTCAAGAGGACTATATAGCCGTTGTTTAACCCATTATGTTTAAATCCGTTATCATTCATCCCGCTGAGTGTTAAATTCTGGATGTATAGAAGGCACGTTGACCTTTCAAAAATTGATAACCAATTCTGCCAGAAAATTCCAGTGCCATCCATCCCATCATCAAAAATTGAATTGTTTTATCCACCGTTGTCGACGTGGAGTTGAATTATATGTCCTTTGGGGAAGATTCCATTTGGGTTTGGAGTTTGAACTGGTTGTCGGCTCGCACGGTCGCGACACTGCCACTGATCACAGCCTGTATCTTCCTTTGATCCGTCGAGGACAAGGTCCAAACTTGGTAATCCCGACACCCTTCCACCGAGCGGATATCGCCCACCTGCTCATCCATCACTCATAAAAGAAAAGTAAAACCACGAATCGGCGCAAATCTCTCGCGTATTTTTCCAAAAATCGGAGTGCGGGTTCTGCGGACTTGTGTACATAGAGACCTTTTCGTTTCATCACACGTAATTGTACATCCCCATTCAATTTCTTCTGACCTGCAGGAGTCTGCAGGTCGCAGCTGAGGTAGGAGTACGTTGAACTTGAGTGGAGTCTGAACGTGTCCTGATCATGATCGGCCTTGTTCCGCTTTTCTCGTACGTGCCATCGAGGTAGCCGGACTTCGAGGGCAGGAGCGAGGTAGTTTCGGAGTCAGCAATTTTTTGAATGACGCGTGGCTTCACCGGTCGAAGATATTCTGCAGGATTTCAGGGTATCCTCCCTGCAACTAAGGCTCCCCGATAACCAGGAATAGAAATGATTATCGATAGGTCGTCGTCAAGCTTATAATTATTTTCAGGTGTATGCCGTACTTGCGAGGCGTGTAGTAAATAAATGATTTTGCAACAAGTTATTTAGAAAGGAGTTACCCGCTGATAATACGTCAGATCTGGCCTGAATGCTCACCTGGCGACAGACAACCACTGTGATTGAAATTTACATGTATGTAGCATTTATTGTCGGAGGTAACCTATTGTACCTTCGATAAGCCTATTAGTAGTTTTCCCAGACCAACGATGAGGATACGGAAAAATTATTGTCCTCACACTTGGGTTGGTAGGTTGGTAGCTTGACTTTGGGCCATTTACTTTTAACTTATTGAAGCGAGAGAATTCGGATGCGTTCCTGCCAGCCTTGACACCAAGTTGACACCGAATTAAAATATTCCGTGCCTGTGAATGTCAGAAATCTTGCGGATCAAATTCGCCCTCATAATTTTGAGGTTGTACTGTGTGCCAACTGCGCAGATGATGAAGGACTTGTTCGGCTGAGAACCATAGGAAATGTCGAACTGATTCACTTACGGAACTGGGTTCATATGTGATCAAAACGACTAAAAAGTGAATCAAAGGGATGCGCTGGAATTCTTGACGCAGTCATGGCGAGGCGAGGTTGTTGTTCAACTCTGGTCCTATTTAGGATTTGTGGAACGCTGGTCACGTTCCGGTCACAATGCCGCCGCCGGCGTGACCTGGGGACTCCAGAGTCAACGGCTGGCGTTATTGATAACTAGTACTGCCTTCGAGGCTCCGACCACCGAAAACGGCCGTTATGGGCGCTCGCTCGACTTTGGACGGTCGGACTACGAAATCCAGGTCCTGCCGCGCGCCGATTACGCAAGTCATTATGTATTCGAGTCCGAGTCGTCGACTCGGACGTCCTTCTCAACTTCTCACAGCAATTTTCTCCAAATCTTTTCCCGCCCCAGCGTTATGATACGCATACTTCCACGCCGCTTTTTTCTTACATCCTCGGCTTCTTTGCGACAGTCAATCCCAGCCACGGGTTTCAAATTCAAGCCAGCCGAGCTTCATTGGCATTCGCGTCTTCTTCGAGCCAATCCTCGCATTTCTTATCGTTTTTCTTCGACGTTCAAGGCCGATCCAAGCCATGGCGGGCACGACCACGACCCTAATTGCATGTGTCAGGTAACGCTGGGTTGACAAACTGTTCTTGCTTGAGCTGAATTCCCGGTAGGATCCCAACGCACGTCTTACTCAGGATACACTCAAAAAAGTGATCGAACTCTGCAATAATTTGCAATCGGGGCCGTCGGACCCCAAGTCCTCGACAGACGAAGATTTGACATTTCTCCTGCAGTACCTCAAGACGGCCGATATCCCCCCTCAGGATGAAAGCTGCTGCGCTCATACACTCGGCCTATTCCACGCGCAGTTCTCGCTGTTTTCTTTGGCTCTCATTCTCCGTGCTTCCCTGACTGAGATCCGCCCTCCCATCCCTCACCCTGTGCAGCGCGTCGTTCAATCATGGCCAGAGATAGAAAAGTGGATCCAGTATGTCTTTATAGATTGGATCTTCCGAGGGAAATTTCTTGGGCAGCAGGAAGAAGATCGCGCCCGGGGATTCAACACTATCATCCCGATCCTCATGGTTGCCAGCAGAGTTCCAGAACTCCGCGAGCTTTTGCTTGCGCCCGATCGGAACCGGATGATGATGCTCGCAGCTCTTGTTGGCTGCTGGAGTATCGAGGCCGAGGAGTGGTTTATGAAGGGCAAGGGCTACGACCTGCACCAGTCTGCCGCGCGCCCACTTTCTGCATTGTTCGGAGATTATCTCGGAGACGAACCGGCCATTCGCGATGCGATTAAATCCGTATATAACGGTGTCGAAAATCAGTCTGCCCCAGGCCTCCTCGATTTCTTCCGCGCTTTCGAAATGCTGGGCAAAGTATCGCGACGCAGTCGCGCCGACATCGCCCGGACCGCTCTTACTCTTTTGCGCAATCCAACCCTTCCTCCGCACCTCTTGGATTCGCATCTCCAAATGATCAACTTAATCGCAATCGCGACGGAATACTCCGACGCCCTCCTCGCGCAACACTCCATCCGTCACGTAACCCGCACACTCTCCGAATTAACCTCCAAGCCCTACGACTCCGATTCCGCACCTGTAGTTGCGCAATGCATCGCGTCCTGTGCGCGCTATCTCACCAAATTCATTCCGAGGAAGGATGGATTCCACCACGTTCGCCAGGCACTTCAGGCCGGGCTCCTCCCAGCGATCCTGCGCTGCCGTCCCTGGATCTCGCAGCAGCACGATGATGATCGTAAAGATGAAACCCACGCCAAACTCCTCAAACTACTCCACATGGTCTCGCTCTACATCGTCTACCCCTCCGTCTTCCGCCCGTTCTTGGTCTCGGTCCGCAAGATCGACCAGCTCGGACTCATCGACACCGCCACGACCGACCCGCTCTCGGCTGCGTATTTGAAGGTCGTCAACATCGCGACCGATCGCCTCATCATGATCCGCCCCAGCAACGCCGAGCGTATCGACCTGAGCGCTCGGTGCGAAAACGTAAGTGATGGGTCAAGTAATTGCAACGCATCACTCACTGGCTCGGTATGTAGTGCGGAAAGGAAGACATCGACGCGGATTTCAAATCCTGTAGCGGGTGCTTCATCCCGTCATACTGCTCTGAGAAATGTCAAACGGTGCACTGGAAAGCAAAGCACGAGGCACACTGCAAAGAAGTGCAGAAGAAACGAAAAGGCGAGTCGTGATTTACCAACGATTTAGCTTCGTGTCGCGAGTTTCCCAACGTGCTTATTTGTAACATAAATTCCAGAGGGCCTACCCCTCATCCCCATGTCGGACGAGGACCTGGACTACATCTTCCAGTTCGCGATGGCGCAGGTCAACCGGAACCGCGCGGAGATCGTCCGCGTGTGGAAGGAGGAAGGCCCAACGCGCACCCCGCTTGTGTCGTTCGATTTTACGGGGGACCCCAACGGCGTGATGGTCGTCGGCGCGCGGTGTCTCGACGCGACACCCGGCGACACCGCCACGACCGGGGTCTATGTCCCCGAGCTCGACGCCGTCGCAGACGGGAAGCTCTACTTCCGGTGTATTTGGCTGGAAACCATCTCCAGGCCGGTGCACGACCAGGACGCGATCGTATGCATATTTCTGCCCCAGGGGGACACCCCGAAGGCGAAGCTGTCGTTCATGGGCATCGAAAGCGAGTCGGATGATACGGAAGGCACGGTTTTCGAGAAGCTCGTGAAGAAGATTGAGGATGGCATTGAATATGGCCTGCCTGGACCACCGGTTTTTTAAACACAAAAGTTTAGTTCTTGCAACTTTCTAGTCACCCGACTATCGAGCAATCTTTCTTTACAAATTTATGAAAGCCAGAGCCTCCCAATGTGAAGATGATGGCCGACGTGCGGGACTTGGTGGCGAGCCGCAGAGCTGCTGGAAAGGAGTATGATGAAGCATGATATGTGTCAATGCCAGCTTGCATCGCGAGTCAATACCCTCCTAAACGGGGCTGTTCTCTGACTTGACTATGCAACTGCAGCAGGTCGACGGCACGGACTTGGTGAGCACCCTCTCGCACTTGTCAGCCGATGCGTGGAATCAGTTTCGGAGAAGAACAACAGTATGTAGTGGCGAGGGTCACGGTGTCATCGCGAAAAATTATATGAGTGTGCATGTCTTTGATACACGCAAAATAGCGATAAAAGACCCAGTCAGAGACCCAGTCCAGCTCTATACGAAAGCTAGTTCTCGGTACTAAGGCAGTACTACAAACGAACTCTCGCACACTATAATCCAGCCATCGTCCCCAATCCATTCACTCCCGCCGGGGTCCACGAATCGGTTGTGGAAAGCGAGAGGCAGGAGGGGAAGAGGACTCACTCTGGAATGGTTGTTAGAGTAGGAGAAGGACTGAGGAAGGAGATGGTGGTGTTGTGGTGGGGAAGAACAAGAAGCGACGCGAAGATTTTTGGGACTTCGCCGATTTTCAGTGTTTCGGACGACAAGGCTTGGAAGAGGCGCTCAAGGGATTCATTGGCGGGAAAAGCCTGGAGCGCGTAATCTCGGCTCCAGATGTTAGGGCGGATCAGCAGAGTTTCAAATTTGAGGCAGAAAATGATGCCAAAACAACCGCGAGATCACCGCCCTAACATCTGGTGCAGTTTGATCGAAAAGGATGCGATCCGTGATATAAGTCACAAACGTCACAACTCGTACTTCAAACGCGTCGCGATCTTAAGGGCACACAGTACGCGTTATATGTGCAAATTCAAGTGTAAGCGACCGGTTTGGATATATTCAATGCTTCTGTAGCTTCAAGGCGAGCCAAGACACCGAATACCCATGGATAATCCTGTATTTCCCCAATCATATGGGGTAAAAGTGATGAATGCATCGACATGGAGCGTGAATACGTGCTATCGACAGTGCGAAATAATTGATTAAATTTTGGAAGTATCCCAGTCAATTTGAGGTCGAAAGACGCGTGATATATCCATATTTGAGAGTGTGATTAAAAGGTGCTTCGGTCCAATGTGCTCTACAGGTCTCTTAGGTGCCTAGGAAATAATGTAGAGCAGTCAATATATGTATTTAATGCATATGGGGACATCATTTCAAGGTCTGGACATTTCCTGGGGTCAAAGAACGCATGAAGGCCTCCCATATTGCTCAAGTCACTGTGCCTTAAATAAATGGTATTAAATTGCCCATGGTATGCCCAGAGCCTTCAGAGGTTGTCTAAATATTATCTTCAAAGTTTAATGGCCATCGGAGCAACGGAGGATGAGAACGAAAGAGAAAAGTACCAGAGAGTCAAAGTGTGACACGATCGCACCCCTACCAACCAAACTGCACCAGACGTTATAGGGCAGTGTTCCCCAATCAAATTTTCATCAATTTCTGCCTCGGAACAATTTCCGTGGATCCGGTATCTCCGGTTGGATATATCCTCCTGCCCGCGAGCGCAGCGAGCGATTGCCCTATAACGTCTGGTAAACGAGACTAGGAGCGCGACGGTATCGTGCTTTCGAGCTCGCCCACGACGGGGCAGCGGCGTCAAGCCTTGCCGATCCTTGCCGCGGTCACGAGGTCCTTTGATATTGACAAATTTGGTGCGCAGCAATTTTCTCCGAACTTTTTCCCGCACTAGCACGATGATACGCATTCTGCCACGCCGCTCTTTTCTTGCATTTGCGACCTTTTTGCGACCTTCACTCCCAACCACGGTTTTCAAATTCAAGCCAGCCGAGCTTCATCATTCACGTATTCCTCGAGCTAATCCTTGCATCTCTTATCGTTTTGCTTCGACGTTCAAGGCTATTCCGAGCCATGACGGGCACGACCACGACCCTAATTGCATGTGTCAGGTAACGCCGGCTTGACAAACTGATCTTGCTTGAGCTGAATCCCAGTAGGATCCCAACGCTCGTCTTACTCAGGACACACTCAAAAAAGTGGTTGAACTCTTCAATAATTTGAAATCGAACCCCAAGTCTTCCACAGATGAAGATTTAACATTTCTCCTACAGTACCTCAAGTCGGCCGATATCCCCCCTCGGGATGTAAGTTGCTGCGCTCATACACTCGGCCTATCCCACGCGCAGTTCTCGCTGTATTCTTTGGCTCTCATTCTCCGTGCTTCCCAGACTGAGATCCGCCCTCCCATTCCTCACCCTGTGCAGCGCGTCGTGCAATCGTGGCCAGAGACAGAAAAGTGGATCCAGTATGTCTTTACAGATTGGATCTTCCGAGGGAAATTTCTTGGGCAGCAGGAAGAAGACCGCGCCCGGGGATTCAACGCCATCATTCCGTTCCTCATGGTTGCCAGCAGAGTTCCAGAACTCCGCGAGCTGTTGCTTGCACGCGGTCCGAACCAGATGACGATGCTCCTAACTCTTGTTGGTTGCTGGAGTATCGAGACCGAGGAGTGGTTTATGAAGAACAAGGGCTACGCCCTGCACCATTCTGCCGCACCCCCACTGTCCACATTGTTCGGAGATTATCTCGAAAATGAACCGGCCATTCGTGATGCGATTGACGCTGTATTCAACGGTCCCGAAATTCAGTCTGCCCCAGCCCTCGTCGATTTCTTCCGCGCTTTCGAAATGATGGGCAAAGTATCGCGACACAGTCACGCCGACATCGCCCGGACCGCTCTCACTCTTTTGCGGAATCCATCCCTTCCTCTGCACGTCTTGCATGCGCATCTCCGAATGCTCAACCTAATTGCAATCGTGACGGAATACTCCGACGCCCTCCTCGCGCAACACTCCATCCGTCACGTAACCCGCACACTCTCCGATCTAACCTCCAAGCCCTATGATTCCGATTCCGCACCTCAAGTTGCGCAATGCATCGCGTCCTGTGTGCACTATCTCACCACTTTCAGTCCGAAGAAGGACGGATTCCACCACGTTCGCGAGGCGCTCCAGGCCGGGCTTCTCCCAGCGATCCTGCGCTGGGGCCGTCCCTACATTTCGCAACAGCACAATGATCATAGTAAAGATAAAACCCACGTCAAACTCCTCCAACTCCTCCGCATGGTCTCGCTCTACATTGTTTACCCCTCCGTCTTGCGCCCGTTTTTAGCCTCGGCTCGCAAGATCGACCAGCTCGGACTCATCGACATCGCCACAAGCGACCCCGTCTCGGCGGCGTATTTGAAGGTCGTCAACATCGCGACTGATCGCCTCACCATGATCCGCCCTGGCAGTATCGGCCTGAGGACTCGGTGCGAAAATGTAAGTGATGGGTCAAGTCATTGCAACGCATTACTCACTGGCTCGGTATGTAGTGCGGAAAGGAAGACATTGACGCGGATTTCGAATCCTGCAATGGGTGCTTCATCCCGTCATACTGCTCTGAGAAATGTCAAACGGTGCATTGGAAAGCAAAGCACGAGGCAGACTGCAAAGAAGTGCAGAAGAAACGAAAAGGCGAGTCGTGATTTACCAACGTTTTCGTTTCGTTTCGTTTTGTTCCCAACATATGTGCTCATTTGAAACATAAATTCCAGAGGGCCTACCCCTCATCACCATGTCGAACGAGGACGCGGGCTACATCTCCCAGTTCGTGATGGCGCAGGTCAACCGGAACCGCGCGGAGATCGTCCGCGTGTGGAAGGAAGAAGGCCCAACGCACACCCCGCTTGTGTCGTTCGATTTCACGCAGGACCCCAACGGCGTGATGGTCGTCGGCGCGCGGTGTCTTGACACGACGCCCGGCGACACCGCCACGACCGGGGTTTACATCCCCGAGCTCCACGCCGTCGTAAACGGGAAGGCCTACTTCCGGAGTATTTGGGAGGAAGCCATTTCCAGGCCGGTGCACGACCAGGACGCTATCGTGTGCATATTTCTACCCCAGGGGGACACACCGCAGGCGAAGCTGTCGTTCATTGGAATCAAGAGTGAGTTGAATGATACGGAAGGCACGGTTTACGAGAAGCTCGTGAAGACGATTGAGGATGGCATTGAATATGGCCTACCTGGACCACCGGTTTTATAAACACAATACATAGTTTATCTCTTGTAACTTTTAGTCACCCGACTATCGAGCAATTCATCTTAACAAATTTATGAAGCTGGAGCAACCGGGCCCAATGTGAAGATGATACCCGACGTGCGGACTCGGTGGCCATCGTAAACGCGACTACTACTCGACGGTGCAAACGAGGTTCGATCATCTCCGGGAATCGCAATGCTCACGAGTGCTCTGTCTGACGGCGAACTCAGAAGCCTGGCTATAACGGAGTCGAACCCCCGGCGATGCCAGCACTGAATTGGAGTGCTCGGTGATTGATCACGCAACTTGTGTGAATTCCATGGGGGTGAGGTTAATAGAACGAGGAACGAGCTAGATACAATAAAGCGTATGTCAGGAGAGACTAAAATTAATACAGGTTAATATCTGGCGGCTCCGGAAAAGATTTAAAAATGCGACAACAGAAAGCACTATTTTCAACGAGCCGGCCGGATATTCTTGGGGGTCGAAGAAGGCGGGAGCCTGAGGGCGCATACTGGCAGTGCGGCATACACCACAGACCTGAAATAGAGCACTGAAATCTCAAGCGCTTGAGACCCTCGAAGTTTTTGAGCCTATTGAATGCATTAGCGTCGGCCCGGTGGAAAAAGAAGGACTAGCAGAAGCTAAGTCCTGGTGCGAAGAATCTTTCATCGATACAAGAGACTCCACCTTGAATGGGAATCAAGGTTCGACTTCCGAAAACGGCATTTCAGGCCCGCAACCTCGTCCAACGGGATCGTCCGATCATTCACGGTTGGCGCGCCAGAGTTTTGGAGAGAGAGATGTCAGTATACGCACAAGGAACTCATAGGAACCGAGTTCTAAAGATGTTTCTTGCTGTCATGGATTCCATGATTTAAAAGGCGGTAACTTGTACTGGTACTGCCCTTCATCTCTAACCCATTTTAACTCGCGTCCAATTCTACCGGTTCCGATAGCTGCAGGCAGATGGGGATTAGGTCTGAATTTCAACTCACAGTTATCTCTGGCTCCGGTGTACGCAATGTTGGCTTCGACAGGCGGCCACGGAGTCAGATTACTGTGGGAATGAAATCCAGACCCTACCAGAGGCTGCTCGCCGTCGAAACTGGTCGCGACTTGGTCGTCCACTATCCCCGAGATCGCAGTCGTCCATACTTTCTCTGCCATTTACCGTGCGTGCGACGCGGCCAGCGTGCGAGCGTGTGCCAGTGGGCCTGCTTAAGCTGAAAGTATCTTTCCACTTGATGAGAAGACCTGGCTCATATATGGCGGAAGACTAGTATTCCCGAGACAGTGCATCAGGGACCTCCCAATGAGCGTCCCATAGAAGGCGGTGATACTCTACCAGCGAGAACAATAAATTCGCTATCCAGGTGTAGAATCTTTGCTACCGGCTCCACTTTTGGTCATCGCTGGGCCCATAATAAAGTTAATGAATTACACACAGCTACCAGGACCGCTGGTGCTGCCAGGGCCCAGAAAGAGTGGCCCGTCGCCACCGCCTCCTTTCGAAGCCGACGAACTGAGAACTATCAAAGCTGCAAGGCCCGACGTAGAAAAAGCCATCCGTGCAGTGGACCTGATGTGTTGTGGGCGAAGGAGGAGGAGTTATTTGTTGTGAGCGTCAACACGAGATCCAAACAGTTGCATCTAAATCAAATTTTGATGACAGTCCCTTGCTTACTGCTCTACACAAACGGCCCAAAATGTAGTACTGAGGATTTGAGCTGTAGTGGCGTCTCGTGTGCCCCATTCATCACACACACATGGCCGTCTCTTAGCGAGTCTGACCTGGATTATGTAAAGCCGGAGAGATTCTGGACATCTCTTGGATCCTCAATAATCTTCGGGATTCAAATGTCTTCTGGTTTCCATACCGCGGATAATCTTGAGTTGGAGGATTCTGTCAGTGCATTTCGAAATATCCATTAATATCGTTCTAATTCGAGAACAAGGCCATTACGATATCGCATTGAGCGCTTCTGCCAACGTGGACAAGTCGAGGCAGTATCGCACGGTCCCTTTCATCCTCTCGACGATGTACCTGCCCAACGATGTCTGGACCTCCCCGCAATTCGGTCGGTGATTACGATTTATCTCGTCGGCCACTCGCTCATGTTATATCACGCGGTACACAGCGTCGAATTACTTCCTCAGTATAGATGATCGTTCTCCCACAATCATTGAAGCAATTGCGCAATGGTTCTCCGATGTCTTTACCGCCGTCGTAAAATGGCTCAATAAGGCATTCACCGCTACTCTCGACTGGATTAACGACAACTGGCTTGACGCAGCTAATGCCGCCGTTCAACCCCGTGAGTCCGAAAACAAACCTTCCGCTGTCGTATTCTGACTCCAAGCCTAGTCAAAGAGCACCCACGCGTGGCGCTTCTAATCTCCGCGCTAATTTTCCTTGGCCCTCAAATTCTCCTGCTGCCGCTCCTCATCCTGCAGGGCGTCTTTCTGCTCGTCCTCACTTTGCTCGGCTTTGGAGTTCAGGGCATCATCGGAGGTGTGCCATTTTAACACTCTACCTGTCGTGACCCTCTTGCTCATTCCCGATTCTATAGGGTCTCCGGCGGCAGGTTATCAGTCATTGTGTTATGGGGGGAACACGCCGGCCGCCTCGCTGTTCGCCATATTGCAGTCAATCGGCATGAAGTACCATGTCGTGACGCTGGGCAATTGGGTTTTGGCAATTGTCAGGTTGTTGGCCGGGTTGGTCTTCCTCTACGTCGTTTTGGGAATGACATTGTGGTGGTGAGCGCGGTGCTTTCCTTGTAAGTAGCGATTTTAAGTTGTCATGAACAAGAAGAACTTATTGCAGCAACTGACTTCCTGAGGTTTGATTAGTTCCGGCCCACCATGTTCAAACTTACTTGGATTTCAGGCTCTGCTTGAGATTACCTTTTCACCGACTCCTTTTTGCATGTCGCTCTCATTTGCTCTTGAATTAATCCAATTTTCCATGGCTCTACGGCGACTCTAGATAGCAACGTCTAATCTCGTGTCCACGATCTAACATCATCCTCTCATATGCCTCTCTCCACCATGTTACCTCTTCCTGGAAAAAGCCACCCTCTCTCCGCGCGGCCCGCTCCATCGCTTCTTCCAGCTCTTCTGGCGACAAGATTGTATCCGACGATCTCGAATCGTCGATAAAAGGCTTGACTACAGTGAAATGCACTATTCGCATCTCGTCGATCAATCTTTGCCACAGCACCGGACTTCGGGCCTTGATCGCAAGATTCGCGTTGTAAATGTAGGGTAGGCGCATGCCCGTGCCGCCGAAGTACAGGTTGAGAAACGCCTGCTCAGCTTGCTTCAGCGGATACTCCGCGATCTCGATCTTCTCCCGCATGTCCTCTGCGATCAGGTCAATAATCCAGTGAGATGCGATACTGTTAATGAACGCACCAAACACGTGTGAGGACGGCCGGAACGCAAGCACTCCTGCGTTGAACGTCAAGCTGAATCCTCGCGGATCCCCGGCGCCGTATACATCGGGCACGGCGGCGAAGTTAAACGGGCTATCGAACAGCTCATCGAAATTGCGGCGGACCAAAGTATCCGCGTCGAGGTAGACCGCGCTGTCGATGCCCATTTGGTCCAGCGTCCAAATGTTCAGCTTGGCGTACTGATCCCTGAACCGGGTATGTATCCCCTTCCCCCCTCGTGGTGGCGCTATGAAAGACACTGCGTACGGCTCCCAACCGGTGGCGCGCGCAATGCAGAGCGCCTTTTCTGACACTTTGCTGTCGAGATATGGCAGCAGCAGTCGGGCGCTGACGTTTGCGCTCCGAGACGAATGCCCCACGACCGCGACCGCGATCGCAAACTCGTCCGAATATAGGGACGACACGACCGCTCGTCGACTCGATGGTGAGTTATGCGTTGTACCGTTGCCAATAGTTACAGGGAGCTGATTTCTGAGCCACTCTGTTTAAGCGAGGGGCCATCCACACGATGAGTGGATGACTCACAGATTTTGGTAGTTGTCCAGTGGGTTGTACGGTCTCCGGTAAAAAAGGTTTCTTGCGAACCTGAAGACGACAACCACACCAAACACAATCGACAAACCAATTCGTACTCTGTATTGACCCGATTTTTTTCTTCGAGAAGGTATTTGGTCGGACTGGGTTGCCAAAGGCTCATATGTCCAGCGTTCGGACAGGCGTCTGAATAATGAAGACATGGGGGGTTTTCGGACCTTGGACTTGTATTCGAGCGCTTTTAAAGGTCAGGTACATGCGCACGGCCATTTAGTATTTGTGTGCAATTTTGAAACGCCGTGAACTCGAGGCTTGGTCTCGAGCCAAGACTTTTGGCACCCATCAATTCCGGACGTACAGCATCCTGCGCCTCTTTGGGAAGACTCCCGTCCTTTTTCGTTAACTCCTACTAATCAGCACAGATCGGCACTGTAGTTTCACGTCCTTGCGAAGTTGTAAAGAAAGGCCGCAGCGCCTCTCTCAGCTTCCAGACCCCTCACGCACGAATCCACGTATCGGGAGATGAAGTGTCGAATTCAACTATCCGTTTCCATCTAAACTCGCGCAACTGCGCGGATCAAAATTTACAGCGCCCTGACGCCGCCCTTCCCCTCAAGCCCCGGGAGGGCCGTGCATTGACGTGCATGTCCTCATCCGTAGTTTGGGAAACGATCTGCCGACAACTCCGCAATGTATAAGGATCCGATGTAGTTGAACTCACCCGCTGAAATCGCCTGTATGCCACGGTGATACAACTTGCTTGAGCTGAAGTGCATATCAAGTGATATGGCAAGTGACATTTAGTGCAAAAGGAGGAATCCAGTGAGATAAATTGCTGGCTTCACGGACACGACATCCCAAACCACCGGACCCATTTCTTCTTTCAGAGGCGATTCTAAGGCAGACCGTGGAGCGTATACTTTAAAATCGCCGGTAGCGTTTTCCGTTCCATGATAGCATCTAGCTCGAAACCGTAGCTCCGCTACTCGTACTCGCTGAATTTCCTGTAATATATCAATACGGTGGATATCCGTGTTAATGCCTATAATATCAGGAGGTATCCACTGAAAGGATATCTCAGGCGTCACCTAGTGGATACCGGGGACCGGGGTGAATAGAAGGGAGAATATCAGACGCTCTCAACAGAATGATATCTAGAATATCAAGGGGTATCTATCAGCGTGATATCGCAGCTTGTTGAAAGCTGTAATACAGCAGCAATCGGACCTTTGAGGCCGAGTCTTCTCCTGCATGTTTTCCTGTACAACAACCTTTTCCTGATTATTATCTCATTGTTCGATGACTATGGAGTAGACAGCTGTAGATACATGCTACAGCTACGGACTCAGTATATAATACGACTACGAATCCTGCATTCACCTCAGACGTTGTCTTCAACGCTGATTCCGTGAGCTTTTCCGTTGCCAATATACTCTTTCTCTTTCTTGTTACTTACAGTAACGCTGTACTTGTGGTCTGACCGTGTTTATGTGAATAGATCAGACGCTTTCTCCAACGCTGAGTATGACCGTGTTTAGTCTCTACTTACTCTGTCCGGGGATACCTACTAGGTGCATAGTTGCAATATCAGAGGAGCGTTGGAGGAGCGGATACATTAGATATCTTGCGCAAACCACAGCAGGTTATTTTAAATTATCTGCGGGCGGCAATTGAGTGCCTGAACAATCTCAGCAATTGTTCCGAGCTTCAGAGAGTAAGAGATACTGGGCTCCTAGCCGACTTCTCACGACCGGAGATCGGTCCGATCGCCATACCTCTCCGATCAGTGGCAGTACGCGCATGACAGGTTCGGGAGCAAATTCGACAAAATTGGAAATCGAGTCATCGACATGAACAGTTCAGGGAGGCGCTTGTTGAAATCCTAAGTGAGTCGGACTTCACCTCCTGTCATCCACCTCTCTGTACTTTATAGGTTCATAGTCCCAGGAAGATCACAGCCTTGACCATGTCTACGAACTTACCTATCCTCTCTGCGCGCGGTGTCCCCAGCTAGTTCGTACAAGTTGTTACTGAAATGTGATGAGAGCCCTCCTGGGACTCCCTCCTGTTTTTTTTTCGGAGACCCCTGAAGGCGCCATGAGCGTATGAAATTAGTGTATCTTCCACTGCGGCTGGTGGTCGCCTCGTTCGCTGAGCCCGCGGAGATGAGGATCGCCAGAAAAACATGACAGACATTGCCCGCGCACAGAACTGACTGTGTATTTCTCCCAGCGGTCCAGAAAAATCCTTGGTTTTGCGATTGAGGGTCAGTTTTTCTGCGGTCGGAGGCAAAGGTGGACGAAAGCTTAAGGTTGATCAAAACCCTGAAGGACGGCGTTCAGAACGGGGCATCATCTGTAATCCGAGTTTCTGCATGTTCAGAAATCCAACATGCCGGAATCCAATCGAAGAATATTGTACGGCAGTAGCTGAAATTGGATTTCTGGCCGGAATATTCATTCTGGCGTTCCCGCCAAGAAGTCTCGCGTTGAAGAAAAAGTAACGTAAATTCAAGTTTTTGTCATTGGGTAGTAGACTAGGCGTACGACCTCAAATATCCAAGACATATAGTTTGCAGAGATCAAAATATCGTTGCAATTCTGTGATCCTACGATCATACTAATCTGTCTAGGGCTCATTCTGTGACTCGACGCCGGTCGGTTAGCTGGAAGGGCGGGAATCAGACAGAAGCCTCCACATCCAACTCGAAGCCCACCTCAAATTATAATGGTGCTTATGAATGAAACTTGACGGAGAACTACATAGGAAGCCATACGAGTTAAAGCCAGCGACCACAGCCACTGATCATGAACCTTAAAATCAAAAAGGGAGTAGAGTGTACTACTGTGTATTACTATTAGCCTTGGTATTAGCACTCAAAAATCGAAAAGATTCTGCAATCCAATTAGCTGCTCCACAGCTCCAAGCCAATCAGAGCCTCAGGAAATCTGATTTTTTTGCGTGCTTGGCTAATACACTCATGGTACTCGCCGCTGAGAGCGAGGGAACGATATCCGGGAAAGCTTAATTCCTAACCGGGAATCACTGAATAGTGGTTTCACGTCAGCATGCTTCACTAGAGTACTGGAAGACGTAGGTACCGGGACTGATCAATATGCTACTAGTAGACCCAGAGCCAAACTCCACCAATCTATCTCCCGGCTCGAACATGCATGAAGGTTGGGCCATCGGAGCGGTAAAAGGGTAGGTAGTTGGAAGGGATCTAGCAGGGATCAGAAATTTTGTAAAGGAAAAGCAAAGTAGCTGCAGACGCACTCCGAAAAGACCCCGAACCTACATTTCCAGTCGGGCTGCCCTGATTAGAAGAAAATCCGGGCCAGATATAGCGCGAGGAATAGAAATAATATCAGCTGCGACTGGAGCACGTCTTGACGTACGGCAGGCCTGAAAATAGAATATTCGCGGAGGATCAATCGTTGCAGGCGACTGTAGGAAAGGCCCTGAATATTCGGGAATGCGCCTGTGTGTACTCGCCACCTAGAACAGTAAGCATTAGGCGGTAAGGGAAGGCCTTTGGATGGCCTGGATGTTTGAGCATCAGAACCAAACAGAAACCGCCTTTGGGGTGCTGCCACGAAAGCCTTCCTGGAATCTCCTCTTCACGCCCCTGGTATACACGATAGAGGTGAGCCTATACCTGGGCCGTCCGGCTCTGGCATTTCGTTGAATTGGAACGAGGGCTGACTCGGAAATAGGATTTCAGGATCTGTCGTCGTCCGATTCTCCCCAGCGCACCGTGGGCTCATCTGGCTCCGAAAAGTTTTTGGGACCGACTCCAAGGGCGGACCTTCGAGTCAGAAAGCAGGAGCGGGCTTTCGGGGTCTGCGTGAAGTGTCACCTGTCGCCACAAATTCCATGATAAAAACGCGGATAATGTCCCGGTGTCCTTGGTCTACAGCCCATCCTACCTAGAGGCCCCTGTTCAGACACATGCAGACAGCCACTGACCGGGTCTACGATCCCATCCCCGTAGTCATCTCTGGCTCTCGTGCGTGCCTGTTGGCTTCAACAGGCCACCACAAAGTCAGATTACTATGGGAATGAAATCTAGACCCTACCAGAGCTTCTCAACGTCTGAGCTGGTCGTCAATAGGCTGGTGCGACTCTCGAAGTCGTACTCCATTCAACGTTCTTCTCAACATCTCTTCATGTGCGACTTGCCGAATGTGGAGCTCTATCTTGCCGCTTGAAAAGAAGGTCCAGCTCGTGGAGAAGGCCAATTTCGTGGATACAGTGGCTCGGGATAGTTCGCCAGAGAGGTGAGTGAGCCATTATCCGCTGGGATCGGGTCGTATGCTGAAGAGTATGTCCGATACAGACATGCGGCGTTCCCTGCTATCTACAAGTCCTAGATATGTCTAGTGGTAGTGTACCTCGATTTAAGGGTATTCTTGGGCACCCGCTCCACTTGCGGTCAACAATGGGCCCCGAACGAGATACGCAGCTGTGGCCAGCGTTGGGCCATCGTGGAGGAAAGGATGGAGACTACTAGCTTGTGCTTGGGTGGTCTTTCCGAGCCGACGACGCCTGAGAACCTTTCTAGATGTGAATCCCGACGTCCAGCAGTCCTCTGTATGGGCCCCTGGTGTACTGGTAGCGTACTTGCCTGTTGTGGGAGACGGGAGGAGTTATTTATTGTGAGCGTAAACATGGGATCCAAACTTTGATGACACGCTTACGCTACTGCCTTCTGCTTACCCCGCTTCGACCACAACGGTCGCTGAGCTGTCACAGATTCACCGCGAAAAAAAAATGGACAATGATGTGCGGCTGAGAGCTCACAGCGTGCGGTGGCACCCAATTTTCTCCATAATGCTGTCGGATCTGTGAATGCCGCATTGGCTTGAGGATTTATAACGAGGATTTGGGCTATAGTAGCCTCTGGTGAGCCCCATGACACTTTATCGATATCCCGCCTGGTCTAACCTCCTTTCGCAGTGGCAGCAGCATCTTGCCACCGAACACCCGCTTGCACGACTCATTGCGACGTTTGAGATGCATAAACGACAGATCTCGCTCGAGAGGCCTTGCTGGACGACAGCCTGCGACCATCCTGGGCGTCGAAGGATCCAGGCGTGGGCCAGGATGTCCTAGATTTACGACACCGACGCTCCATAACATATCGTTCCCCTAAACTCCGGCGGTCACCCAATAAAACTCGATTCACTTCGTTACGCTTTTCCGGTCTCCTTGAGACGTCGCCAGCTGTCTCTGCATGGCCCTTCTTTGGGATCACCCCACACGACAATTGTACCGACTGCGATGCACGAGGTTTTCCCCAGCGTCTCCCAAAGTGTTGATACACATGTCAAAAGCCTGGTTCCGGCACCAGGCCCACTCCTCGCGTCATGTCCGATCCATCAGAGTGGGGGTCGACTATTGTGCCTTTATTAGAGCTCGGCACCTCATTCCCGTCCGTCCAGCATCTGTCCATCTCCAAGACTTCATGCGGATGATCAAGGGCTACTTTAACGTCCTTCCTCAGTCCATCTCGTCGTTCGGATCCTTGAAGTCGCTCAAAAGGAACCTCATCATTGTATCATCAGACCCCTTGGACGTGCCAACGGACATTCGCCCTCCAGAGACGATGGTCTCGTTAACAACACCGGAGGGCCAAAACGAGATGCTCAGTTGGTCAGCGGCCTCACCCCGGCTTTTGTACCCCCAGTTTGGTGTTGTACGACGTAGCGGAGCATCTGTTTCAGGCTATTGTCGCGTACTTGAAAACTGCAGGCGCAGCGCTCCACTCCCTCACTCTGCACTTTTGGGTTTAACGGCCGCAACCGTCAGTCTGTGTCACGCGGAGAGAGCGCTCATCTACTCACACCTCTCCTCTCCTCCAGATGATGTCTTTGACCTATCGCTCAACACCCACCTCCGATAACCGGAACTGGCAGTCCTCGTAGACGACGCCGTTCCTGTGATCGTCGCCATCCTCAGCACGCTCTGCACCGCGACGCTCGAAGAGCACAATCGAAGAGCACAATCCGCGGCCCGGGGGGCGTGTGCGATCTCGAGGGCGTCTCATGGGCCGACCTTGACCGTGTTCTGGTTTCGGGATCACGTTCTCTGGCGGCAGAGTCCTTGCAGTGCATCCGGGTCCGGCGCAACCAGACAGGCGGGTCGACGCCAGTGGAATCCCGCAAATATTGGCGCATCCCACGAATCGAGAAAATGTCTCGTTGTGTCACTCACGGGTCATAACTCGTGTAATTTGTTGTACCTTGTGTGTACATATCTGCTACTTTGTAGCAATCGTACTCCGTATTGTCGGGAAACGTCGAGGGCATACGAGGGCATATCATTATTTTATAGCTAGGTAACTATAGCGAATCATCAAGCCGTATAGTACTCGATCGCAGAGGAAGCCTGTGCTTGCTCTACAGACATTCGTAAAACCCCGAAAAAAAAGGCACGCGTAGAGACGTCAAGATAAAAAACAGAGGGGAGGCAAGACAGAGACAGAGAGAGCAGTTTGTACACGAATGATTGGCGCGAGAGAAATTATGAACAACGAAAAAGAAGGTATGAACAGTTCAGGATATGCGAAGATCTCGCGTGCAGATATGCCCACGCGAGACGCGCAATAAAAACATCGAAACGAAGAGGGAGCTATTTAACCTGCTCCGAAGGTATTAGAACTTCAGCCAGGAGGGTGAACGGGTAGACTCACGCGAATAACAAAAAAATAAGAGCGAGAAGCCGAGCAGTAGTCGACGAGTGAATCATGACCCAGAGGGCGGCCAGATGTCGGTGACAGTCCTCCTCCGTTCCCGCTTCTGGTTTAGGGTCGGGTTAATCGACAATCCAGCTGCTGCGCTGCGATCTGCAGCACGGCCCGTCGACTCGGCCCCGCCGTCCAACGACATGCGAGGGCGGTCCCGCGTCGCAGTCGACCGCTGGCGCGTATCCTTCTCTGTCTCGGAACCAGATGGACCCGCAACAGCCGCGGTAGCGCGCTGTGCCTCGAACGCGTTGGAGCCCGAGATCGACCGCTGCCGCTCCCGATCGTGCTGCATTTGTAGGCCGGCAAGGGCGACGGTGGACGGTCGCGAGAAGGTGACGGTGTTGGTCCGCGAACGGGTGGTGACGGACTTATCGGAATCGTTGCGTGCCAACGTGGGGAACGACATGCGGGCGTCGCTCCGCTCATGTGGGGAGTTGGATACAGTATGTGGTGTTAGGGCAGTGGTAGGAGTGGTGGTGGAGGGGAGAAGACCACCCCCGCGGACGGTGGAGCTGGTAAGGGTACGGCGTCGCTGCTGGGAGGAGCCGGAAGGTCTGTCGCCCGTTGTCTGGTTCCGGCGAAGGGTGGATGCGTTTTCGGAAGGAAGAGATGGAAGTGGTTTGGGGATTGAGATCGGCGGAAGGGTGCGACTGCGGTCGAGGGTGGTCTGATTCTGTTTACGTGAAGCTGGGGTGGGGGATGGGTCATAGCCGTGGGGGCCTGGCTGCACCGTCTCTTGAGAATCCGACGGAACCATCCCACCGGAAGCCTGGAGCTCGCGCTGCTCCCGCGGCGTCAGCAGCCTGCGCGACGACGGGGTGACATTACGAACTCCGCTGGGAGGCGCTGGCTCGTGCCGCGTGTTCAGCACACTTGAAGGCCGCAGCCCGAGCGCACTCTCCCGACCACCGACAGATGGCCGCCTATCGTCCTTTGCCTCCCAGCTGCGTCGTGACTCTGCACTTCTCCGACCATCTCGTCCAGTGTCCGGGCTGGCGCTACCCCTGCCTTCGTCCGACCTACGCCCATCGCCAAAGTCGCGTACCACCCGCCCGACGCCGAGCAAAAAGCCCGTGACACCCCGTACAAGCTCGTCGCTCACCCGCAGCCCCTCCCGATACTCTCCTCCTACGCGCCGCCACACCTCCGCCAACTCCGTAGCCACCCCGCTATCTACCCCGCTGACCTCCGCGTCGATCTGCTCCTCTAGCGCACGCGCCGTCCCCGCACGCAAAATCGCATTTAGCCGCTCCGACGCGCTTACGAGCGCCTGTGCGTTCCGCGCGAGCTCTGTCACACTCCCCGGCCCGCTCCCACCCGCGACACGCGCGAGGTGCCCCTCGAACATCGCGAGGCTGTCCCCCATCAGCTTCGTGTGCTCCTGCTGCCCGCTCCCGCTCCCCGTACTCCCGTGCCCCAACCGCCGCATGCTCCCGAACGGGCTCGGACTCGGCGCGTGCCGCTCGCGATCCCCGCCCTCCCGCTCTCGCTCCACCGACACCCCGCGATACCGACCCAGCGCACTGCCCCCGCGCACGCCGACGCCCGCGTCAAGTACGTGCGAACTGCGATATGTCCGCAGCAGCGGCGCCGTCCGCGGCTCTCCCTCCTCGTCCCCTCGACCATCACCCTCCCGCCCGTCCAGCGCATACTCGTCCCTTCTCGGCGACGCATAGTCCGCCATCGACGTCGCCGCGCGCCCTTGCCCCCCGCCGAGGCGAGACTGACTCCGGCTCCGCGTGCCGTCCGCCCACTCTACCCGGGCTTGCGTCCGCTCGCGCTCCGGCGGCGAGAACACATCGCCCCGCGCAAGCCCCGCCGCGCGCAGGCCCTCGCCCACGAGACTCCGCCCCGCCCCCAGCGCGCTCTCCGCGCTGCCCCCACGCAGGCTCTGTCTCCGTTCCCTCTCTCGCTCTCTCTCCTCCACCCCGTTCCCGTTGTTACTGCCCAAATCCTCGCTCATCCACCGTGTCTGGTGCCTACGCGCCAGCTCACGGACCGTCGACGCGCGCTCACGCTGCACCGTCGACCCAATTGTGCTCGTCGACGACGTCGAGTTCGAGTGCGCGTGCCCGCGCTGCGACGCCGCCGCCGAGGACGACGAAGCCGTCGACCCGGCAAGCGAGTGCCGCTTGTTCGGCGACGTCTGATGCTGCGGCGGGGACGTCGGGGGCTCCACGGAAAACTGAGAAACGGGCGATCAATAAAAACGAAACTAAGCAGAGGGTAACAGGAAAACAAACGAACCCGTCCATTGCTGCTGTTACTCCCCGCACCCCATTCGCGCGGTAGTGGTTGTCTCCGCTTCCCGGGTGCGCCCGCTGTAGGGCTCATGTTCATCCGCGTCCCCGTGTAACGCGCGGTGCCCGTGCCAGCGCCCATACCACCCGAGGGGCTGCGCCGCGCCGATGCCACCGCCGCGAGCGCTGCGCGCGTGATGTCCTCCGGCGAGCTCGGGCCCCCGTCGCCGTCGCCGTCGTCGTCCCCCGTCCTGGAGCTGGTGCTGAACGAAAGGTTGGACACGCGCGCACGGCGCGGCGAGCGCGTGCTCGAGCCCGAGGACGACGAGGCCGCGGCCGTGAGGTGTTTCTGCGGCGACGCGGGCGCGGAGACGAGGCGCTGGCGCGCGGGCGGAAGGGGCGTCGTTGGGCGGCCGGGGGAGTGCACCGCGCTCGACTCGTCGTCGCGCTCCGTCTCGGAGCCCGACCGGTGATCTTGCGTGCGCGCGCGGCGGATCGAGGGGCGCGCGCTGGAGTGGGAGGAAGAAGAGTGGGACGAGGCGGAGTTCGAGTTGGATTGGGAGGTGGACGAAGAGGCGAGGATGGATGGGGGTGCAGGGGGATGGGGGGAGCGGGTTTTACTGGCGGGCCGAGTGCTGGGTGATGGGGAGCCAAGGCGGGAAAAGGAGGAGAGTTTGTCAAGTGCCTGTGGATGAAAGCCGGAGTGCACGCAAGAAGGCAAAAGCATCCAGACGGAGTGAAAAAGGTTGATGTATGCCGGAGTGGTGAGATGCGTTTCGCATGCGGGATACAAAAGACCGGTGGATGATGGTCAGAAAGAGAAATGTGCCGGAAGACGATTGGGCGAAGTGAAACGAGATGGCAAAGGCGAGGACGCGCGGATTCACCGGTAGAAATAGCCGGTGAAAGCATCGAATCGCAGAGGTATCCAGTAGAAGTGCATCGGTGTGCCAAAGTAGGGTTTCCACAGAATGATCAGGTGCGGGTGGGGATACGACGAATGAATGCATGAACCCAAGGTAAATGCACCCAGTAACGGAAGAAAGCATTAGATCGTGGACGGAGGTGCCAGAAACACGTCAGAGTTGGAGAGAAGTGGATATATGCGCGTAAAGCGTGCATATATGCGGCGAAAGTGTGGATATGTGCGTCGGGATAGTCGATGTTGATAGTTTAGAAGCCCATGTCGTAGGTCGAAGCGAACGTAAAGTGCCACACAATGATAGATGAAAGAAAAATAGAGCCGGACACGGTCAGAGACGATACAGGCGAGCAGGAAACGATAACGCGCACCATTTTATTTCGTTCGGTGAGGCTCTTCACGCGCTGCAGCGCCAACACATTCTCGCTCGTGCTGTGGCGGCGCTGATCGAGGCGGGCGGTATTATCCTCTCCTTCATCATCGTTGTCATTGTCATAGTCGTCTTCGTCGTCGTGGTCCGGGAGAGCAGAGTGAAAAGCAGCGTGGAAGGTCTTGATGTTTAAGCCATTGAGCATTTTCAGGCCGCCGCGAACGGCGATGCTACCCGGGTCCCCCGTGCTACCACTGCCCGTCGAGTTGGTCGCGGGTGGAGAAGGCAGGCCAGAGGTACTTGTGCTGCTGCTGGAGCCTGGACTAGGAGGCTCTGGGAGGTCCGGGAGATCTGGGGGGCTGGAGAGGTGGCTCGAATATGCCGAGTCTGGGCCGATGTACACCTGGGAAGAAGGGCGGGTTCTCTGCGTCAAAAGAGGCCGGCGGGTGGTCATCTAGACTGGCGGGCACACAGAGCATCCGAGAAAGAAGGGTGACGGAGAAAAGGTGAGGCTACCACATAACAAGCGTAGCAACGTGTGAAGGGTGAGGTCTGAGAAAATAACACAGACAAACACACCACAACTACCGCCCAATGCCAAATCGGGTATCATCACGACCGGGAGCAAATGGAAACCCGAACTCGACATTCTGAGGTGTTTATCCGAGCGGTCAATTTCAAAACAATATTTTTGTTTGCTTTGTAGACAAAGTAAATATGGTCTAAGTTCTGAACTCAAATACTACGCCCCAAAACGCGTCTTCACCTCCGTCTCCAGAAACTCTTCGATAGTTCCGAATTTGACGCCGAGCGCGACGAGATCGGGGTTTGGTACGGGCGTGTCGTTGTAGAGGCCGCCGTACTCTGCGTGTGCCGCGTACTGGAACATCCATGTGTGTCAGGATGCACCAAGAACAGGTATCCAACTACATACCATTTCGTCCAGCGCCGGCATCCCCGTCGGCGGAGCGGTGGTGAAGGTGACCTCCACTCCGAGGGCTACGTGACACCAGTTAAATAATTTATTGCGCAAATGGAACTCCACCCGCACCTTTACCGGTCAGCGCAGCGAGCTCCGAAAACGGGATGGTAGCGTTCACGAGGGGGTACGCCTTGCCCAAGATCTTCTTCGACGGGTCCTTGTAGTGTTTCAGCAGCGCAAGTGTCGCCGCGGGGACCTCGCGCGAGGCCCATGTGAATGCCTCGCGGTCCGTCTTGGTGTAGCTCGTCACCGCGACATCAAACCCGCTCGCAGTCTTCTTCAAAAGCCCGAATCTGTGAGGATGGCTGGTTAAAGGTTGTAAATAAAAACAGCGTTCAGCTCACTTCCAGTAGTTCTCGAGGAACGCGCCGAGGTAAAGACACGCATACGGAAGGCCGGAGGATTTCAAATACTCTTCGATCTCGGCTTTGTCTGCGGATTTGGTGAGATTATCTGAGTCGAGACGAATATTAGCGAGCTTACAGTCATACTGAAGGCAGTTCGTGTATTTTCCACCAGAGAGCTTCGTCATGCTGGGGGCCGAGCTGAAGACGAAGAGCTTGACGCCAACTTCCTTAGCGGCGTCAACGATATTCTTGCCCTGGGTAACTTCGTTCGGGCCTCCCGGCGTGGCCGGGAACATGGGCGTAGTCACCTGTCGCTCTCAATTTATTTTGAGCGTAAGTGGTCAGATAATTCACGTACCGCAAAAACGGCCTCGCTCCCCCGGAGGGCGTTCACCAGGGACGCCTTGTCCAGTGAGTCACCGCTAACGACTTCAACGCCGCGTGCCTTAAGCTTCTGTGCGGCTTCGCCGTCCACGTTGCGCGTGATCGCCCTGGGCACAAACGTTCCATCCTTCAACAAGAGCTCGATGACCCCCCCGCCTGAAATCAACCGTGAGATTCAACATTGAAGTATCCGCATTTGGAACTAACCTTGGGTACCCGTCGCGCCGAACACAGAAATAATACGAGGGGAAGCCATGTCAATGAAATGCTAGGACAGTAGTGTTGATTCTGCTCTCTGGCAATTCCGCTCATTTTAAGCAAACTCAGAGGGAGTGCACAATTCTACCGACCGTTAGACAAATGTAAATGACACAGTCTTACCAAGACACTCAGGTGAGTAATACCTTTGATCGCAGTTATCTTTTTCAGGGGCTTACCCTGCTCCCTGCCGCATTAACGTTGTCTGGGCCCACTAGACAACGGAAACGTTTCAAGGAAACAGACCGTTGAACTCAACCACAAATTCCAATTTTGGATGATGTGCTACAAGTCCCCATAAACTAATTCGCATTTGCCATCGCATAGAGCGCGTCTTTATCTGCCGAGTCATCCACTAGTGCCTTGAACTTCCCACCGGGTATCTTCAACAATTCTTCAGGGCTGTTGAATTCGACCTTGGGGATTTTGATCGGTCAGGGACGCATGCATCTAACAACAGAACGAGAACTCACAATATTTCCAACGTCCAACACCATCTGTGAACCGTCAGTTAGGATACGAGTGAGCTGAGAACAGAACCGGGCTCACGATCTTATCGGCGTCCATGACAGTCTGCAAACGATGCGCTATAATAAGCAAAGACACGTCGTGCAACTCCTGTCGAAGCGTGTTCTGGATGATCGCATCCGTCTTGTAGTCAATGGCCGAGGTCGCTGATTTTACAATGTTAAAGAGGCAAAGACTGGAAATTTACGAGAGCGCAAACGAACACTCATCCAATATCAGAATCTTGCTTTTTCGAACTATCGCCCTATCCAAAATATCAGCACCTTTATTTTGGTGCGAGAGAGATCTGGTTTACCTCGCAAGTGCAAATATCTGCCGTTGCCCAACGGAGAGGTTACCTCCACCTGCTGAAATGGCGCTGTCCAAAGTTATACGACCCTGGCGCATCTCATTCTGAAGCGCGAAGAGGCCGGCGGCTCGCAAAGCAGAGTTGAGTTCAACATCGTCGTATTGGCCGAAAGGGTCGAGGTTCGCTCGCAAAGTACCACTAAGCAACTCAGGCTGAAACAAAAAAAATTGAGATCACAGTAGATTATTAGTTGGAAGGGAAGGACTGACGACTTGTGGAATGATGGTGATGCTGGTGCGCAAAGCGTCCAGGTTCACCTGCGATGTCTCTATTCCGTCGTACGTCATGGAACCCCGGGTTGGGATGCATCGAAGAAGCGAAAGCGTCAAGGAGCTCTGGAGACATTATATCAGTCGTCACTCTGCTTTCATAAAACGAGTATTACCTTCCCGCTACCGGTGCGTCCAACTTCGCCACAAGGATGTAAGCACGATACAGTCACAGTAAAAAAAAGAGACGCACCTATCCCGACTCGCTCTCCAGACCTGATATTAAACGATATGTCGTGCAGTATTTCGGGCCCGTTTTCGGAGTATCGCGCGGAGAGATGCTCGACCCGGAGATCCCCACTTGCGGGCCAATACGCTGGAGGCTTTCCCTGTTCAGTGGCAGGCTTCTCGTGTTCAATCTCAATGTATCCTTGGATCCGCTCAAGACTGAGTAATATCAGCGCTGCTCGGCAAAGTAAATCGCACAGTGGTACCTGTTGCCTAACATAAATGCCGATGTGAGTAAATCACGTGTCTCCAGGCAATCGCCTCTTACCTTGTACTTCGAAACGATTGACAACCCGAACCTGTGGGAAATGCCATCAGGAGAAACGAAGCAACGACTTGGGAGGTTACGCACGACCCAGAGGAGCATGGAAGTGAACGTCACCGCCATGTTGATCAGAAATCCCGCGTCGCCCGCCGTAGTCGGCTTGATGTAGACAAGGTATGCCGCAAGCGCACCAGAAAACGAAGCACCTAGCATATCAACACGTACGGAGACCCATCTGATCGGATGGTTAATATGAAACCTAATTTTCAACCGGATGCACCCACCTGTTCAAATTATAAAAGTTGCGCGCAGCCCTCGAATATCTGTCGATCCTAGAAAGTGATTCGAGGTTGAATTTGGATTCTGCTCCAAATGCCCGAATCGACACTGTCGCTTATAAGTTCACAACTTGAACCGAAAGCGCTTTGGAAGCATACCTAATCCGGCGATAGCCGCGCCGAAACTAACACAAACCATCAGGCGAGTGATACATTGAAACGAAACGAGACATACTGAGCAAGAACCGGAGCCCTCGTGTTTGACATGAATCGCTTGACCGGCAGCTGGCCAGCAATATATATCTGACCAACCCAAGCTCCCACAGCCCCGACAAAGACGCCAGGGAAGAACAAAATGGGAGCGTAGATAACGATAGCACTGAATTTCACCTGAAGTAGGTTGCAGGTTAGTTTGCGCTGAAAGTAGGGAATCGGTGAGTCGCACCAGCATGCCGGATATCATTTCTGAAAAAGGCCATATTTGGGCGGGGAGACCATCATCGACAGCCAGCACATCGCTAGTGACACGCGCAGTAATACGTGAAGTCGGAGTTACGTCCAACCACCGCAAGGGAGCGCGGAGGACAGAGTCGATGAGGGTCTTATGTATCACCTTCGATGCTCTTAACTGTCCAGATACCAGGTAGATAAAAGCGGCGGCAAGAGCGGCGGCAGACGTGAATACCACCGCGACTACAAAATCGTCAGGAAAAAAAGAAATCAACAAAAATAAGATACCGACCCAACACGGAGAGATAACTGCAAAGTTTTCAGTGGCTGAATGTGATCATTCGAGCGCAGACTCACAACACTACGTTCACATCTTCAGCTGGACGGATGTCGTACTGCGACGCCCAGTAGCCTAGGATCCACGTCCTCAAAGCAGCAAAAATCTGCTGGAACAGCATGGCGCCGAAGAAAACAACGAAGAAGAAGAACGGGTGGCCCGACAGGGAGAACAAATACAGTTTTACTGGGGAGAAGGGTAAGTGCATATAATGGACCAAATGAAAGCAGAGGCAGACATGCAGAGGCAGTAACGTGCCCCAGTTGGACTTCCTCCGCCATGATGAGTTTCCCATCCGCAGGCTTGGAAACCGGGGCCTTAGTATCAATTTCCTCGTTCATATTCAAGACTTTTTGGTCTTTGAGGGTCTGGGTTGCCAACGCTCCGCGCTTGGAAATTTCTGAAACTGAACCTTGGCTGCGAATTCGACCATCGGATCCAAAGGTGACGACGAAATGAGCGATGGGTGTAACCAACGCAAGATTGTGCGTCTGTTTTCCGTCAGCTGGGGATCAAACCTTTCGGCTAGTCCACTTACAACTAGGATGACGGTCCGATGCTCAACTAGGTCGCCACCGAAGCATTTCTCGACGACCCATTGAGCAGTGTGGACACTGACAAGTTAATGTTAGCTGGAGTCGAGTAGAAATACAAGTCGATTTACTCGAGCGCCGCGAGAACATCGTCCAGAAGTAGAATGTCAGCTTTGGAGTACTAGAATGGATGATTTGAGAATTTTCGATTTCGGGCGTGAAAATGTCTTACCACAGCTCTCGCAAGCGTGAGCCGTGCCTTTTGTCCTCCAGACAGTGTCAAGCCTGTGTATAACTTTAGCAAGACATACAAGTCGGAAGAGTCAACTTCAAGCCTTTTTCTCCAACTTCAGTTTGGTCACCGGCCTGAAACAAGGCGAGATCCTGCTCCAAGGCGCACTGGTACAAAACCTTCTTATAACGTTTCTCGTCAAACGGTGTGTCGAATGTGATGTTGTCGCGAATAGTGTCGTTGAGCACCCACGACTCTTGCGCCGCATATGCGACGCCTGCCCCCCGTGGAAGATTGTACCAGGAATCAGGCGAGGAGGGTATCCAGTGCATCTCGCCTTGGAGGCGTCAATAACACTACACAGTTCGAAAGAGCTCCACGTACCCAGCAGTGCCATGAGGAGCGAGGTTTTGCCTGTAGCTGATAAGCTTCACTTACGGCGGAAGAAAAAAGACAGCACCTGATCCGGTCGGGCCGACGACAAGATTGATTCCACCACGGTGGAATAGAACTTCGCCTTCGATTCTCAGCATGAATTGGCGCTCGGAGCGCGTTAGAGAGCCGTCAGACTCTTTGGACCACGAGAAGGTGGCGTTTCGGAACCCGATTTCGTGTTCCTCCCCAGATGCATCAACCGACGCTTTATTGTCATCAAAGGCATTCAACAATTCCGTCTGCGTTCATGTGAGGAGAGGGACCAGTTTGAAACAACTTACGTACCCTTTTTAGATACCCGTCGATTCGATCCAAACTAACTTTGGCGCTCATGAGGGTATTGAGCCACCTTGTGATCTGGAGAGATGTTCAGGAAGAACCCGGTAACGAAGTAAAGATTATACTTGAACAATGGAATCTCTGGAATCTCGTTAGCTTTTGATTCGAAACGGGGATTGAAAGAGTATGAAATTACCTCAATATGTCGAACACGGTCATACTGGCAAAGACTTTGCTTGCATTGAGAGGTCTTCCCATAATCAGGGTCTCCGTGGCAAGTGAGCCGAGGATTAAGTCTGAAGCAAGACTCAACTGACACTGTGATCCGTTCAGCATATATCGGATTGTAGCGAACAGGATCTTACTATGTTCCGTAGGTGACAACCATCGTGGTCTACGACAAATCAGATAAATTACAACGTTCGAGACAGAGTAATCGTGACCATGGGTATTATGAAACTGGACGTCGAGTTGAGTTTGATCAAATAAAAATAAGGGAAAGACAGGGCGGCGCACTTAATCAGACTTGCGCCGAGCTCTATGAATCGACGTTTTTGGATCCAGAGGAGCTCTTCCTTTCGCTGTTAGAAATCAGGTCTCGATTCGTACTTCAATATTTCGTACGACACTCACCTTATCGCCAATCCTTTCTTTCATTTTCCCCTCCCACCCGAACAGTTTAATCTGTACCCTCTGTTAGCACGAAACAACAACGAATACGGGAGGACTGCAAACCATTCTGAGTACATTCACAGCTGTGGGCCACTTCGGTTAGATATTCAACTGTGGTTTTGAATGGACGCACCTTCGCTAACGCTTTGTACCCTCCCATCTGTCCGCTTCAATCTCTCGCGTTGCACCGACCGGACAAGTTTCGCCACTGATACAGGTGAGCAAACAGAAACGTGACAAAGATAAAGACTAACTATATCCGGGCACCGGGGTAAGCAAAATGATGGACCCTACGCCAACCCACACAGCCCAGCCCAGAAGAACGTAAAGGAACCAGATCCCAAATGCCAACTGGAGGGGAACGGAGATAAAAAGCTCCAAAAAATCTCTGTTATCGCCTGGAGGAGTGTTAGTTCTTCGCAATAGGCGCTCTCGTCAACGAGAAAATATGCACCTATGATGGCTGCAAGAACAATCTCAGCATCCTCGATCAAGACGAGAATAAATGCGGCACGCACTGAGATCAGTTGTCACCAAGTTGTTGATTTTTCCAACCATGCTTCCTTCCGATTTTTTGGCCTCCGGCTTTGCGGGCTTGGCCGGCTCTTTGCGTTTTTTAGATTTTACGTCGGGGGAGCTGACCGGCACAGTGGCGGGTTCCTCCTCTAAGCGAGACGAGTTTTGGCTGGTTCCCGGGTCGACAGTTTCGTTTGCGCTGTCGGCGTCGGACCCGTCGCCAGAAGCGGAGGGATCCTGCGCATGAAAATCGCCAGCCGAGTGTTTCTCGGAGGTGGTCTCTGCCTTGACTCGAACTCGCAAGCTGTAATAATGGTTGGGCAATTAGCTTCAGTGTCGAGATTATTTCCCCACCTGCCTGTGGGTGAAAACTAGGTGGGTGACAAGGGCCTCGAGTCGAACCAGCACGCGTGTCTTTAAGGGCAGATTTATGTCAGATATCGCGCGTGTCTGAAATTTGGCACGTACGTTGATGAATATGGACGTTTGGAGTGCCAGCGATCCTGAGAGAGCGACCAATGAGAATCAGTAACGATGCAACACAAAGTGCTTACTGAGAACGGGGCCGAGGAAAATCGCGGCAATCCAAACCCAAGGGCGCACAGTAGCGCCTTGTCCGTCCGTTTCGATGTACCTGCAAGGGCTGCGGTTCAGAGTATGCACGCATTGGTAGATGCCTCAGGTGCGTACCGAAGCAATTGGTTCATAGCAACCGGGCTGTATAAATGGAAGATCGTCATCGATTGCTCGATTATCCATCAGTGAGCAACACACACCTAGCGTAATTCGTGACGACTCGGAACACTAGCAACCCCGCCAGTAGAGCAAAGTCACGCCGAAAGACACGCATCAGTCCGAAAAAGATATGCCGGCGAGTCTTGTCGAGGTACTGGATGAATACCGTAATGAGCATCGGACAAGGAAGATGAAGCATCGGAGGGATTCTGCCTGGAAACTCCTCGATACGAGATACGCAGAGTAATCTGTGTCGCACAGAGGGTACAGCTCGTGTTCTTGCAGTTCCGACTTTTGGTACGCCAAGAAGATTATAGGGTCCAGAAAAGAATAGAAGGTGAAGGAGAGTATAGATGCAGTCTGCTCCGGATTAGGGACCTGCATGGGATTCTGGACCGCTCATCAGGTTATGTATCCCAGAAAGACAACCCGCAAGCTCACGAGGGGATCGACCGGGATATATGACACAGGTGTCACGAGAGGGATCACAATTGAGGTGACGCCGAGAAGCGCCACTTTAGCCCACAATGCTGGGCCTTCGTCGAGATCACTTGGAGAGCCGTTCAAGGTGGCGAGAGGGAGGACATCCCGGTACGCATACACGCAGAAAGTGGCGAACAGCACGAGATTAACGTGCCGGATTATCCGCCGGTGCGCATTCTCGGAGCTGAAAGAGAAGGCGGCCAAAATTGTGGTATATAGCTGGGAGGGAGGTCAAATTCGGGCCACGCAGCAAAAGGCAAGCATACATAAGGCAGATCCATCAACATTAAATCTCCGCGTCCGTTGTCAAGGGCATGACTTCGTCTATACACGGAGATTGCGCAGAGGCCCAAGCACCCGAGTAGACGAGCCACTTTGAGATGGATAATTGTCCCTTTGCCGATTTCAGAAGAGGGGGGCTTGGAGGCCCCGACGCGTTGGAGGAGACCGTTGACAGCCTTGAGGGACAGCACCGACCGAAGGAGCAGAACAAGCGCGGAAATGGCCGTACAATATGCAGGAATCAGAAGTTGACCTCGACCGCGGAAGATTTCGTGCACGTCCATGGGTGTTAGATCTATGTCTTGACCTGCAATATGAATGCGCTTGAGAACACTACCTAGAGGAACTCGGAGTGGAGTGTTCTATGACAATGTAACTGCCGATGCCGCCTATGCCGGAGTGAGACAAAGAGAGGCAAATATGAAACAAATAGACCACGCGAGTGTAAGTACGTGCTGAACATTCCTTCCTCAGTGTCCTACAGGTTTATTAAATGTCCATTGGCCCCGGAAGTGCCTGCTGCCGTCCGGAGGCAGGAACTTAAGCCCAGGAGCAAAAAATGCCAGTTTACGCCTTAAATGCCTGGTCAGCGAAGGCCGGTTCTCCGGCCCGGGGCCGGAGCTGTTTCGAACCTCTTCGAACTTGCAATTGCTTCGAACCCAGGATTGAGTGCGGATGAAGAATTCCCATGGTGGAATAGCTCTTAGCCTGGGGTGGAAAACGGCAGGAATCTATAATTTCTGATGGTTAACCTCGAGCTCAAAAATTTTACCCCAGGGTTCAACGTTCAACCCACTGAGCTTAGACAGCGAGCTACCAGCTTCGATCCCTGCTTAAACTCATGCTTCAGACCTATAAATTTGTCGTCCCTCGTATGTTGTAAGTAGTCTCCGTCTGTCAGTTTCCCGATCGGTGTCATGGTGGCCGACCTTACCCTCAGACACTTAGGATGGATATGAGGGATTTAATTTACCAGATTATCACTTAAAGAGTCCGAATGAACAACATTCTCACTCAATTTTTCCGCGGAAAAGTGTAAGTGAAGAGGTCGAAATTTGATGGGCCGTTGACTTTTCGTTCCACGAGGATTCTAAAACAGATAGGGAAATACGAAGAGACAGATCTATGAACAATACTCATTTTGCCTCTTAGATTTTTGAATTCATGTGCCCAGGCCGAAACTCCGCATTTTACGTAATAAGGTTGAGTGGGCGCGGTTAAACTAGAGACTTGCGCAACAAATCAGACATGACAATCAAATGAGTGCCGTATTACGCGTCGCCGCTCTTTAAAAAGGAGCAGATTGCTGCCACTGCTTTCTTTGACACGGTCTCTCATCTCAACATGGCTTCCGCTCGTATCGTTTCTGTGTTCGGCGCGACGGGCACCCAAGGTCTGACATGTTCAACTCATACATAGTCCCTTCCCAACTCAAATGCATATGGCTCCAGGTGCCGCCGTCGTCAAAGCCCTCCTGAAAGACGGGACGTTCGTTCCACGGGCCATCGGGCGCAACCCCGACTCGGACTCGGCGCGCAAACTCAAAGCGAGCGGCATCGAATTCGCCAAGGGCGACTCGTTCGACAAGGCGTCGTTAGTGAGCGCGCTCCGCGGGAGCGAGGCCGTGTTCGCGGTACGGCGTAAAACTCGTTCATTGATTGAAATAAATTGACAGACAGGCGCTCGCAGATGACCGCCCCCGTGTTTCCTCTCAAAGCGGAGGGCCCCGACGAAATCACGCAGGGGAAGAACATCGTCGACGCGGCGAAGGAAGCGGGCGTTAAATTCTTCATCTTCTCGTGCGACGCGACTTGTTCTCCGGTACATAAAAACCTTCCTGATGAACATCCCACAGCTCCCTCCCCAGCATCAAACGGATCTCCGGCGGCAAGTACAAAAACGTACTGCACTACGACCGTACGTCCGCACTGCGCACTTGTGCGTTGGCCCTGTAGGAAGCTTATGTATACGAATCCGGTCCACAGAAAAAGAGGCCGTGGAAGAATACCTCCGCTCTTCCGGCCTCGCGAACGCGACCCTGCACCTCGGCGGGTTCCTCGAGAACTACTGGAAGTCCGTTGCACACCACCGTTCTACATAGTATTCACACCCCGTAACCATCCACGCTCACAGATTCGGCCTCTTAAAGAAGACCGCCACCGGGTTCGATGTCTCCATAGTGAACTACACGGCCAGCGACCGGCAGGCCTTCACCTGGGTCGAGCGCGACGTCCCCGCCGTGGTGCTTGCGCTGCTCAAGAACTACACCGACGCGGCCAAGGGGGTGTCGGGCAAGGTGTACCCCATCGTGAACGCGACCATGCCGTATGCGGAGCTCGCTGCCTTGACCGGCAAAGGTACGCGCGCTCCCCGTCGTCCTGGTGGTGGTAATCCAATACATGTATGTTTCGCAGCCCTCGGCAAGGAAGTAACCTTCACCACCGCCCCGCCCTCCGGGATCGTGCCCATGGACGAAATGGTGGGCCGATTTCACTTCCTCTATATACACAACTCATCCTAACCTTTCTCCAAAAGTTCGCCGCGCACGCCGAGTACAGCGGCCTCTTCACCGCGACGCCCACTCCCAACCCCGACCTCGTCGCGCTCGGCGTGAAACTGGGGACCATCGACGAGTTCCTCGAGACGGAGGTGAAGCCGCGGTTTGGCGGGTAAGTCTCCCTATCTATATAATGATGTCGAGTAAGCACTGGCGGTGGGTGTTGCCATTCTCGCGTTTACGTACTTTACTTGGTTGCAGTGTGTACCCGCATCTTTGAAGAAAGAGAGAAAGCGCAACATCAATTAACTTGCATTCGTATCAACGCAAGACTTCGGTTTAGGTCCGGAATGCCAATGTGAGACGACTCGGCGTTAATATCACAGGGATTTTTGAGAGGATTGAACATTATTATATGGGTGAATAATGGATAAGAACGGTAGGTGGACCGGTGGAGACATACACCAAATCGGCAGCCAAACCACCAACTTGAGGCAAATGCGCAAGTAAGCTTATTATTATTCGAAGGGGACCCCATCTTTTCTTTGGTATGGATTATGCCCGAGAAAGTTGGGACGAGGTGAACAACAGGCGGAGCATGCACAATCATTCCAACCGGAATGGTGTTACTTATTGCGTACATACTTTATACTGGTAAGAGGTGTAATGCGTATGAACATCTGGATGCTCCTCCGTTCAGGTGAATCTGAAGCCGGAGATCTAATGCGGATTTAGGCTCCACCGAGCGAGGGTTTTCCATGGAGCAGATAGGCTTTTTTTCCGGTAGGTTTCTCATTACATGTGCGCGGCAAGTACAAACAGTGGAGGACGTTCGTCTCGTCCCCCATTTGTCTAAATGAGTGTCGCGAACCACAAAACATTGGATCCATGGCCTCGATCCCCTCACTGATAATTTTATCACTTCAAGGGTCCTCTGAGTGCAAGGCACACCAGTCGAGCGACCCATGGCCACGAGGGAGATGGCTCAGTGCGGGAAAGAACGCAGACCAGGCTTCCGGCTTCACCCAAGGGTGTGCGCAATTCCGACTCGTAGGGCTGCCCGATGGGTACCGCTGCCAATCCTTGATTCAGTGACGGGTACGGGCCATCATTTCGATTTTTTTGGACCTCGAGACGGGACGGGACGGCCGTCAACCGTTAGATAGCGGGACGGCCTCCGAGTGCCACAAATCACGAGTTGATTCGCGAATCTTGGGTGATATCGGTGTTTGATCTACCTAGGAATCATCTGGGTCAGACCTTGTCTACATAATTAATTCACGCAAAGGAAGCTTTTGGAAGGCTTTTAGGTAGGACGCGCCGTATCACGTGGTCGTTGATTTCGACACAAAAAATTCCATGAACGGTGAACCACCCTAGAGGAACTCAACGGAAGTCTTTGATACTGGTAGGACTTCTGGGAACGAATTTCCCGTTGCCTTGCATAAATTCAGCAGCAGAATGAACCACGAAACGCGTCAACGGCAGTAGCCGCAGTACTTTGACGGGGCGGACGGCAATTTGCCGTCCCGTACCCGTCCCGTATATTCCGCTGAAAAAGTCTCGGCGGGACGGGACGGGCTGCCGTTGACGGCACCCGGCACACCCGTAAAGACGGGGACGGTGGGCAGCAGTGGGCAACTGGGCAGCCCTCGGGCATGCAAGGGTCCAAAGATAGTCCGAGCTAGTCCGAGAATATGTAGTCCGAGAAAAAAAGTTGGCCGATAATTCCAAGTTCCGAAATAATCAGAGAAACACGGATTCGAAGCGGGCTAAGCCACGACTCCAAGTCGAACCTGGAATCGTCATCAGCACCGCCAGCTTGAACTTCATCTTGATTCTACTCGAACGTGATTCAGTTCGAGAACTAAATGGGACACATAAAAAAAGAAAAAGAATTCCTGTCTATCATACTAAATTAAGCGGCGTCAACCAGAACCTCAAACTCCTTCCATGCGGCCTCCAACTCGTCCTTCTTATCCTCTGCCCTCCACCTGTCGTCGGTCTCCTTTCCAAGCAGTCCTCCTGCTTGATTGTGCCCTTTACCGAACGCCAGCTCAACTCCGCGCTCGCAGACATGCATGTGCAGCCCCTGCAGCACCTGCTTGAGCTGCCCAGCTGCCTTTCCTCCGCCGCGGTTCCCATACGAAACGACGAGTGCAGGCTTCCCGCGCCATTCGTAATATAGCGCGTCGAGCGCGAGCTTGAGCGCCGCGGGGTACCCCCAGTTGTATTGCGGGGTGAGGAAGATGAACGCGTCGAAGCTGCGGATGAGCGCGGACCAAGCGTTGGTGCTGGGGTCTGCGTAGGAGGAGTCGTGAATGGGCTGCTGGAGGCCGGCGGGGATCATAGGCTCCGCGGTGTAGAGAGGGAGCGGGTGATCCTTGAGGTCGACGACCGTGAGGGTGATATGGTCGGCGAGGATGGGGATTATGACCCCGAGGGCGGTTTTCGCGATGGTAGGCCCGATGCGCGGAGTGCGTACAGAGGCAACGATGAGAGCGACGCGTTTGGGAGAAGGGCTCATGGTGGGCTCGGTCAATGTGGGTAAAGGGTGAAGAAATTTGGTGATGTAAGGGGTGCAAATCACCTCCTTTATATACCGATGGCGATCGTCGGGCGGTGCTCATCGTAATCCTGATCTCTCGTCGTCGTCGCCGGAAAACCACCGAGTATCCGAGTGCGCCGCAGTCAAACTCGTCCTGAAGACCTGGAGAGAAATAGTCATCGGGGTGCCTACCGGAAACTGGTACAGTTTTCGGGTTATCCTCCGAGAAGAAGTCATATGTCTGACGTTTACCATCAAATCGCGACGGAAGATAAGGCAGTGCCTGATAAGCGAGGGTTAAAAGATTAACAGCCTGATGTTGGCCTGATGAAGGATACAATACACTCTAGAAAAAACCTTGCTTTGGTTCCCAAAATCGTATCTGAAACGTTTACTATTACTTGAAACCGTTCAGTTCCTGAAACCTTTAGTTTCAGGCCACCCAAAACCGTTCGACATTCGGCGGTGGCAATGTTGATGGTCGGCAAAGCAAAATAAATGTATCAGGAGCGCGCCAGAAACTAAAGGTTTCTGGTTTTTGGGAGGCCAGAAGCATCGGATTTTCCGGAGCAGTGATACAATTGGCAGGTCTGAGGGGATTTTGAACCGGGGAAAGGAAGGGAAAGGACAAGGAGAAGAGAAAAAAAGCGACGCGTGATCGATATCTTGGCGAGTGTTAGGCCGCCCCTCATCGAATCGCTCTAATGAGGAGAGGGGAGAGGGGAGACCGGCCTCAATGAAGGGTGCGGCACAGCCCGGGTCGAGGCCTCGAGGGGCGGCAACGGCCGAGCCTGCGCGCCTGGGCCACCAGCGTGAAAAGGACGCAGCAAAGGCTCTCTGCTGGAGCGTGGACTTCGCGCTGGCAAAGAGAGGGGTTTCAAACTGAGACTCGTAGGGATCAGATCAAAGGCCGGCATTGCCGGCAAGGGAGTGATCCCTTGGCTTCGTTACTTCCACTTTGATGATCCGAATCGCGCAGACAATAAAATAAGTTTTTTTTTGTGGCAGAATGGGAGCTTGTCATGCAAATGAGCGAAGGATTGTCTGCAGAGCAGCTGAGAGTTAGAGATTAATACTAGAGATTTTAGCATAGGCGTACCATTATGGCAACATAGAGCGATCTGCTCTGTTGTGCAGCGATCTGCTTGCTGATCCGGGACCGCCGTCTGATGAGAACCTCGGCACGCGGCCGTTTAGGCCACTTTGAAAGTTACCATTTCGTATATAAGTAGTGTCTCAGCACCCTTGCTAGTATTAAGCCACCCAGGGATCCAAGTCTCAGATCATTGCGCTGTATCCCATGTACGTTCGGTGTTTAAAAATATGTACTGAATCTCAGTCTTCGACCATCATCGATTATCTCCACGATGGGGTTGTACCTCTGTGAGGGCGCAACCTGAACTCCGCCAAAAGTGAGCCAACTTAAATGATGAAATAATACACGGACAGAAGCTGCAAGTCCCACCGGTCTGGCGAGCTGAACCAACATCCCCGAGAAAGCCGAAAAAACTGGATACCATGACTCCGAAGTCCATATGCATCTGTCGGAAATAAAAGCTTTACAGACCCCAGAAATTTTATTTGTATGCAGAAAGATTCAGGTCAATGGGACCCAGGTCTGACACATATAGCAGGTTGATGGGAAGTTGAACCAAAATTGGAGAACCTGTTAAAGTCGGACCCAACGACAAATGGAGACAGTCCAGAAACAATTCCCAAAAGCCTGCCAATGAGTTTGAAAAATATTTCTGAAGTGTCTCCGGGGAAGGGCCGCGGGGTTCAACGGTACGTACACACCTCCAGAGTCCAAATTACTTCAAAATTGATTGAATTGAATCACTACTCTAAATTGTCGCACAATAATCACTTATGAATGACTTGAGAATCACATAGTCTGACTGCATCGAAGACATTCAGTCACCTACGCATTCCAGCCGGTGAGGAAGCCAGCATTTTCGAATCTCTATGATCAAGATGCACCAAACGTGCGCACATTGTTGGGAAAAAGGGGACATCGGAAGGGTCCAAAGAATAAAGGATTGCATATATTTGGTCTCACAGATTGCCAGACATTTGAGGGGGCTTAAAGCAGAACACCAGACATAGTTCGTCCCAAAAAGGTTCCGGTGTGCCGAGGTTCAGATCAGACGGCAGCACCGGATCAGCGAGCAGAGCTCTGCCATATGCCATCGATTCCGGACTCGTGCAAAAATTGTTTTATGGACGAGGTTTGGGCCTTAACCAATTATACCAATCGATTCCGGTCCATTTTGTACCTTAGCTATAGCCTGGTACATTCTTGGATGTTCAGGAACGGGCTATTTTCCGTTGAACGGTGTCATACTTTATTTGTCCGGGTTCTACCGAATTAATTGCTGGCTTCGTCCCAGCGACACTATCTACACTTTGAAGCTATCTGTATCACATTGTCCTGACCTGAATGTCTTTGGCTCGAAATTCGAAATTCTGGTCACGGAGTTGATGGAATCATGGATGAGTCATCTGGCACTACTTATAGCACATGACCTGGGTCAATATGCCGAATCGGGCGACAGTATCATTGGTATTCTAAGGTAAGGCTATAGCTGGCTACCATGGATTGCGAATGCGTCCAGGGCTCGAACATTTGAATCGTAGAGGCTCTTCAAGTGATAATTCAATTTTCTTGGAACACGGCGACTATCAATAGCAACGTTCGATAGCATGTCCACGATCCACCATCATCCTCTCATACGCGTCTCTCCACCATGCGACCTCTTCGTGGAAAAAGCCGCCCTCTCTCCGCGCGGCACACTCCATCGCCTCTTCCATCTCCTCCCGCGACAAGATGGTATCCGACGGTTTCGAGTCGTCCAGGAAAGGCTTCACCGCAGTGTAATGTACTATGCGCATCTCGTCGGCCAGTCGTCTCCACAGGATCGGGCTCCTGGCCTTGATTGCAAGGTTTGCGTTGTATATGTACGGTAGGCGCATCGTCGTGCCGCCGAAGTACAGGTTGAGGAACGCCTGCTCAGCTTGCTTGAGCGGATACTCTGCGAGCTCGATCTTTCGCAGCATATCCTCTACGTAGTGCGATCAGGCGAGGTCCAATATACACCACGATTAACCGACGCACCGAACACCTTCGAGGACGGCCGGAACGCAAGCACTCCTGCGTTGAACGTCAAGCTGAATCCTCGCGGATCCCCGGCGCCGTAGACATCGGGCACAGCGGCGAAGTTGAACGGGCTATCGAAGAGCTCGTCGAAATTGCGGCGGACCAGGGTGTCCGCATCCACATACACGGCGCTGTCGATGCCCATCTGGTCCAGTGTCCAGATATTTAGCTTGGTGTACTGGTCTCGAAATCGTGCGTGGATGCCCTTGCCTCCATGCGGCGGCGGTATGAAGGGCACGGCGTACGGCTCCCATCCTGTGGCGCGCACGATGCAGAGGGCCTTTTCTGACACCTTTCTGTCGAGATATGGCAGCAGGAGACGGGCGCTAACGTTGGCGCTCCAGGCGGAGTGCCCCACGACTGCGATGGCGATGGCGAAGGCGTCTGAGTACAGCGACGACACCACCGCCCGTCGACTCGATGGTGAGGTTTGCGGAGCGCCATTGTCGGTCGTGACAGGGAGCTGATTTCTGCAAGGTCAATTCGGTTGAGCATGCGCAGAAATGGGGTAGGTGAGTCGACAACTCACATGTCCTGGTAGTCGTCCAGCGGGTTGTACGACGTCCGGAAGAAAACGCTCCTTGCGAACAAAAAGACGGCAACGGCGCCAACCGCGATGGCTAAGCCAATTAATATCATCCTGTATTGACTCGATTTTCTGTTTCGCCAGGGCCTCGAGTCTTCGGAATAGGGTCGCACTGGCTCGTATGCCCAGCGCTCGGACACTCGTCGGAATAAAGAAGCCATGGGGGGACAGAGTTGGGGGGATTTAGACCACGACTCGCATAACAACGATTTATAATGAATCACCGGTACGGAGATTTTGGCGTAAAACAACCACGTCCTAGCCATGCACATGGCCACGTAGTCCCGTCTAAGCGCCCTCAAGGTTCAATTCAAGGCTTATCCCTTGTCAATCGGTTTACAGCATGAAATCATGAATTCTTTTTCATTTGTAAGATCATTCCGTTTCTCTGGTTAGTTGCGTCGATAGCGCGGGGGTGGACTATGCCCCGTCCTTCAAAAAGTATCCGCAGCGACTCACAATTTTTCGATCAGCTTCCAAACGCCTAGGTAGGTAGGTGAGTAAAAATCAAACGGCCGGTCCCGCTGAGGAACGCCGGGGCCCATAAGTATACACGCAATACACCACGTCCTGGACTCCTCTGTACACCCAAAACTGACGGACGCAATCTTTTGACTCGCCGCAGTAGAATTACAAGAAATACAAAAAAAAGTGTATAGAGATATCAGCAGAGATCAAGTATCCCTCAGGCGGAACACGGGAATACGGGAACAGCATACAACAATTCAAGGACATCGTGCGCATGACTTCCGAGACAAGGGTTGATTTTCCACCATTAAAACGCTCCCTTGGGTGCGGTTCGGCAAAAAAATGATATGCCGAAACGTCGCCAAGACTTCCTTCTCCTCCTCCTCTCCCTCCTCCTCCGCAGGCCCGCGGTATTAGATCCCGAAGACAAACGGAAAGCACTTGCCCCCTTCTTTAACCAGTCTAATAATTCGTCGGTACTCTTGATTAAATTGGATGTTATGTAAAACTGACCATCCTACCTCCGAGTCACTGGCAGAACCCAGAGGTATCGAATACTGCGCATCAAAGATCTTACAGCTGACAGGTGGCGTTATTATTTAAATCTTAACTGAGATCTCCAGGCGATTCGTTAGGCAATGATCGATGGTAGAACTTGGATACTGACCCAGTTTGAGAAAGGAGTACACCGAAGAGATCTAAGGGATTGAGCGTCTTGTTGACTAGCGGAGATATACAGTCCTTAGAGTGAAGAATAATATCAATCCTCCATACTTCGACTGTTCGCCCGCTGAATTTACGACACCGTGTAGTCATCCTTACAACCTTGTAGCCCTGCCAGCCCAAGTATGCGATTCCAGGATGGATCAATCTCGCCAAACTGCTTCTTTTCCTCAGACGCGCAGCAGAACCCACCCTCCGTAGCCCTCCGTAGTCCGTAGTTGATTTGAACAGTGCGCACGTGGCCGCTAATTTTCGTTTGCTACGTTGCATGAGGCAGAGTTGGAGTATGGAAGCAATAGCAGGAACCCTGAAAATAGCCAGGATTGGAGGGGATTTGTTCTTTTTTTGCCATTACAGTGCTTCACTTAGTATATTCATGAAAGCCGATTTTTTAAAACAAATTGTGCAAGAGACTTGCACACGTGAAAACAAGGAGAATTACTACGCCGCTAGTAGTACTAGTAACTACTAGTAGTAGTACGCCGGATCTGGCAGATCTGGCAGATCACGAGCGGCCCGCCCCCTGCGGTTATCTCGTTCACGCGCCTGACTCGGATCTACTTCAGTCCCCTTCACGGTCGCCTTCAGGACACCCGGCCCTTACATGGAAACTTCTTTCCTCCACGACTCATTAGCATTATCTTCCGGTCACTTTCCGGCTCCCACATAGTCAACTGCGGCTTTTCTTCATTCTTCATTATATTCTGTTCGGCTCCGTTGCCCAACGGCCATCAAATTTGGAACGTGTCACCGTTACTTGATGGGTTATGATCGTCAAAATTGTCTCGCCTTGTCAAGTTGAATAAATACTAATTCTTCGCTCTCACCTCAGGAGGCTGAAGATTTCCTCGGACCTCGGTTACCCTTTCTGATTACTTTGCGCGCCATATTCAACACAATGCTGACTGTTGACGCAATTCCACAAAGGCTGTCTAGCCGGAAATCCTTTAGCCAATGTTCGGGGTCTAGGGCCTCAAATTTTTGTCCGTTCCAGGGCCTAGCCTTCAGCTTCAGGCTACTATGAAGGTCTGACAATTGTTCAATAATTGTTCGGAAATTACGTATCTGGTTGGAAACTGGAAAACTTGTTGATGAATTTGACGGATCAGAAAGAAGCGTTCGATTGACATCGGGGGCTCTACCCGATCAGTGGCAGTGCCGGGGCGGTACTAATTCTATTTTGATCACCTCGCCGCCAGCTCGATTCTCCTTCTGTATTCCTGAGGAAAACAGGAGGTAGGAAAGGAATCCAAATTCCCCCCATCTTGTCTCCTCAGAATTGTATCCGGCTTTCAAGAGCTGCAAAGGTATACCGGGTTTTAATGAGAAACGTAGCGATCGGACCGAGATTACCGAAGAACATCATCGGCAATCTTCGGCACCCTTAGAAATCACCCACATGTAACTCGCGCCCGCTGCGAGTGAGGACAGGTAAGGACAAGGTAAGGACGGGTGCTTTTGGAAATGAAAGTCATGTATTAGAACACAGCCTTCTGCGAAGAAAAGGGTCAAAGATAAGGTAGTGTTACCGATGGTAATACGATCACTGACGAAAGCGGGCTTGCTTTTTTCCATCATCGAAGCACTGGCGGACACATACATCCATTCCTGGTAGTCCCTGGTTCCTCGAATGCATGACCAAAGCCAAGGGAATAATTTCCTCAACCGTACTTCGAAGAAGACCCTGCGAAGGCTTGTCGGGAAGAGTCAAAAATGGTTTTGAGCCCGTTTTCACAGGGTATAATAACGATCCAAGGAGCCGAAACTTGACAGGCGACTCCTCACGCGACCGTGTGACGGCAAAAAAAAAGAGGAATATCTCATCAGCCAGTGATTCAACCCCTTCAACCTTAGAACTGGCGCCTTTGCTAGCTTGGATCGACGCTACGAAAGGCTTTTCGCGTGCCAGTTTTTGAGCAACCATGGGTAGGAGCTTTCCTGGGCCGTATAAACCATCGCCATTCGAAGTTTGAACAATCACTGATCACGACCCGCACTCACCAGTTCTTTGACTCAGCGGACACTTTGCCGGCGGATAAACTTCATATCTAAATGACCATTTGAAAGGGCTCTGCTTTTAATTCTCCTCAGCTCGACTGCGCGGTCATGGCAAGAATCTCGTATGAAACGAACAGCTTGAACGTTGACTTGGGATACATAACAACACACTGAATCGGAATCAACTTCTCATCGAACATGCCTTCCTCACGAATCGTTTCAGTCATTGGTGCGACTGGTCTCCAAGGTGTCACTGAGCTCTAGGATGAGTATATACTGTTGAGCGCTAATTCTTTCTTCATGAACTAGCGCTTAGATTCAGCTGCTGTGGATGCCCTCCCGAAGGATGGCACATTCATTCCTCGAGCTATAACTCGCAACTCAAAGGTATCCTTGAAGCTCAAAGAACGCGGTGTCGAGGTTGTCAAATCCGATAGCGGTGACAAAGCGCCTCTCATCAGCGCGATGCGGGAGCGAGGCCGTTTTTACGGTATGTCGTTACGGCTTCACATGCGCAAGAAAAGGCCAGATCCAGCAAGTACCGGAAATTTGCGGAAGCTGCCATATTGGGATTGATTGATGATCCGCGATCGCGATTTTTCTTGGTTACCATTGAAAGTAGAATCGCACACACAGTCTGAACGCTGCTTTGGCTGCCCAGATAACGTTCTCTCACATTCAAGTTGTGACTATCCGAAAATTCATCTCGTTCGGGGAATGTGTTGGATCGCAAAGATGAGATCACGGTCCTCAACGCGAATAGATTGTAGATATTGTACTTTCGCTAGGAAAGAATGACGATACACTCACGATACCCAATGGTATCTATGAAATTGCATGAATGCGTTCCCGTGGGCCGGTTTGGGGTCGTGGGGCCAAATACTACTTAGGGTCGTCGATTTTCACAAGAGAAACTTTGCTTCGCGTCTTCGTCATGGATATGACCTCTGTGCATTTGATTTCATTTTTAGAGAGCAAATCAAGGATTGCCGTCGGCGAATTATGGCATGACGGAGTCGTCATACTGAATTCCGGATGGAACGAAAACAACGTGTCTCAGGACGTCAGTCAGCATACGCACAAGATGGATATAGACAGGACGCACCAAGTCAGGATTCATCGCCGCGCATTCATGAAGAGCGACCATGGACCAAGTGTCTCGCGGGACATGGCGCTGACGCCTCAAATGCAAGACTCGATAAGACCGAAACTTGAGGAGAATATTCGGTAGTTTACGAGCAGGAACCTGGGGTATCATGAGCTCGGCGGCTGAAGCTGCGGCATCCCACGTCGACTTTCGTGGGGCGCAAATCTGACGCGGACTCCACAAGAAGGCGCGCATGCGTATCCGACCAAGGAGTCCGACGACCAGCTCCAACTGGCAGGGTCACGATGTTGGGACAGTATCGAAGCCATAAACTGGTCGAAAACGAGGGGTGGCAGAGGTCGATCAGCGCTGAGCCGTCATGCGACCTAAATCATCCCAGTTCTGTGAGCCCTATGAGCTTTGAATGGAAATTGAGCCATAGATAACGCACCAAAACACGACTAGACTCGTCTGATACACACAGTTGGATGACACCCAGTGTTCTGGATCCCATGGCCAAGCTTGATTGAAGCCGATATCTATGGACATGGGTCAGCTGAAAGAGCGGCGCAGCGATGGTGCGTACATGTGGGATTCATCGTGTCAGAATCCGCGGTCATGCCAGGCGGCCGAAACGCGATATGAGAGGTGGATGTAGGGGGATGGCGATTCAGCATGCCTGTATCCATCTGAGAGAGATGCAGGACGTCTCGAGGATGGACGAAATCCGTGGCATCAGAAACCAAACAGCGACCTCAAATCCGGCCACTCCAGCTTTCCTCGACCCATTTTGGAACTTGTGAATCCAGACCAAGATGCCGTACTGGAGATCCAATTAGAAAGATATTTTGCGACTTTCTGACGCCCTCATGACGTTCACAGAGACCGAGAGGTAGTTTCGGGGTCCTGGTATTGACGCAGATAAAAGGCGGGAGTCCTCATCCGGAACCAGCAGGAACAGTTTAAACCCCCCTCCCCCTCCCGGTGTATCCACTAGCCATCGAGAGTTCCAAGTAGCGACCTTTTGGGCTCGGATTTTTATTCCCGTAGTTCCTCTGGCCTTCTTGCTCGCCTGTTGCTTTCACCAGGCTACCAAGACGTCAGACTACTATGGGAATGAAATTCGGGCCCTGTTGGCCCTACCTACTCTTGAAGCCGGAGATACCCTACCTGTCCCAAACCCCCGGCTTTTCCTCTGTCGCCACCGTGAGACTCCCGTCGGCGTCATGATCCCATTTATCGCCAGGATGCGGCTCGTCGTCCACACTTGCGCTACCAGCGAATCAATGGCGTCTTTCCACGAGCCGCCTGGTGAGATACCCGCCTTGTGAGATGTGTCGCCCGGACGTTGAGGCAGGTGAGTAAATTCGCCTGATTATATTAGATCCACAGTCTGAGTCATCGCAGCGACTCTCAGACTTGCCGCGGCTCAGGTATTGACTGCCCCCGAGGTGTAATGTATCGATGTGGGTTTTGCTGCCGAGGATACGCGTGCCACCTCAGGCTCCACCTTTCGTAGGAACGGACACTTGATCACAAGAGTGCTTGTATTTCCAATCTGATCATGTCTCTCCACCTAGGGTGAGCTCTTTCGTCGACGTGGAGGTCTCGAGACTGTCTGGCCCGCCAAGAGAAGCAGCCCGAAGAGGTGTATTGGCAGTTTGGAAGCGATACATATTTATGGGTACAAACAATCATCCAATTGATCCTGACTTGCTTACACCCTACTTGTTCCTTGTAAGGACCTCTGCAGTAATACTCTCCTCCTCATCCTAACCTATCCGCCCGCCGGGTATCGTACGGCCCTCGTTTCCGTCCCTGACGATGTCGAAGACTCGAACAAAGCGAAGGTGGAGAATCGGATGCCACCCCGAGTCCGACGTGAATGAAAGGAGGGTCAAGTACGTGTGGAGCTCCACAGGAAAGGAGAGTGACGCTATTGAGATGGTTCGGTTTACATGGTGCGTCGCTGCGCGATTCTCTTTGCTATTCACTAATTCTCTCTATCGCAAAGCTTTCATTCTCGCGATGGATCAGACCGGTGCAAACTAGGCTCCCTGTCCATCATGGTTCCGATTACTACAACCCAAGTACGATTAAATTTACGTGATTTTCAGCCTCCATGTGTGGCTTCATAGGAAGAACAACAGTCATCGCGGCAAAGACAGCTGCAGGATGAGTGTGTCGATCCAAATGCCGAACTTGAACCCCACACGCTTCAAGTGACCCACTTCTTCGAATCCCCAGCGAGTATACCAGTCCCGCAGGCCGTATCCGTGATCGCGCGCGCTCACGTCGACGGCCATGATGCATAACACCTCGGTGACTTCGGGAGCGTTCGACAACGCCCAGCCTCGCAGGGAGACCGGGTCTTTGAGCTTGAGCAAGAGGTCGCTCATGAGGGCGGAGCCGACGCCGCGCGTGAGATGCTCGGGTGCACGAAGACCGTTATCTCAACGGTATGGGAGTAGGCCTTGTGGCTCGGCATGCGGTATCCGGAGGCATATGCATAGCCAAGGATGGTCTGCGAGTCGGATGCGACGGCGACAATGTAGGGGTGACCTTGGCCGCGGATGGAGAGATACGTTTCCAGAATAGCGGCCTCCGCCAGCGTATCGGTGCGAAACGTGGCGACGGAAGATTGAATGTAGTGGTTGACGATGTCGGTTATCTGCGCGATATCCGCATGGTCTGCCAGGCGCACGGAGAACAAATCGTCCATATAAGTTGCGATGAAGTATTGCCAAAACTGGGACTCCTGATGATACTTAGGTGGGAGGCCGGTTTTCTTTTGGCCTAAATGGCAGGGCTTTCTAATTTTTTGTCAGGAGTGCTACATATGAGCAAAAATCGGCCGAAAATGTCAGGATTTCGCACCAGATCCTTTTTTTTTTGCGCAAGATGGGTCTGTCACAGTGACATCAAAGTGACATCACAGAGGTCCTCCAAAAAGTTAAAACGGCCTTGACATGTGTGTGTGCTCTGGACCATGCCTTTACCGCTATCGCCGAAGTGCTTATACGTTATATGCTGCAAGAACATCAATATTGGTGCGAAATAGCCTTACCTTCACCTCTGTACGCACCTTCCAAAACATCCGGCTCATTTACCGATCCGCTCGTCGCCTCGAGCTACTTCCATCCCTCAGGCGGGCAAGAATATTTGTTTCTGCGCAAATCGGTTGTAGCACAGGTACCTGCAATGGTATGCGACGTGCTAACAATGACAGAGCATGGAGTCTCGTGGGTGGATGATCTGGACCCCTTCGGACACGACATATTCGCGCTTCAAGACCAATTTCGTGCTCGAGTCCTCCAGCGGGGTTTTGGAAAATAACCTGTAGCGAGAAACCGGTGTCGGCACTGCGACTAAAAGCTATACTATGGATCTGAATGGTCACCAGACTGTGTATGTCTCACTTTCGGTATTAACCCTGACATACACTCACATTTCACCAACAGCTGCTTGTAGCGATGAGGATATCCAAGTTTCAACTCGACCGATATTTTTGTATCACGAGCGCGTGGTCATACCGACAACAGGCCATAGCTGCCGAGAGCAACGACGTCTTCTTTGATTAAAGCAAGTGACGCGTCGCGAACCTGATAGGATACGGCGGGGTATATGCGCAACTTTACAGAGACTTGATGGAAGGGTCAAAAAAGCCCAACGAGCTTCATGCTCAGTGTTTGGATCATGCGAGGCTGACTCCTGAGAGATAAGGCAAAGCTATAAACGGGACTGGGTGGTAGTTTGGCCTGAAATACTTCGATGTACCAATGTATATAGCCATAGATATATTCCAACTTGATCTCATGATTTTCAAAGGTGGGAAACTGCGTTGCCTGAATAAAAGTTTTTAGCACCTTCCCAATTCGGGCTCGTGGATGAGTGAAGCCAAAGTGAAGCCATAAATGAAAGCGTGCACGTGACAGCATCGCCACTTCCCGGCAACGATCACCAACATTGACAATCTTCCTTCGTCTGGCTTTGTCGCTCCGACCAACTGAAGGCGGGACAAAATGGTCGCGCCGAGCAAGCGCAGGAAACTAGTAGGCACATCTCTGCTTTACGCCATCTCTATCTTTGCCAGTCTTGGCGTTTTTCTGGTTCGTTGACGTAGCACACGACGGCAACGCACATCTGACTTATCCTGGGTCCTCCGAAGTTTGGATATGACCAAGGGTACGCACTGACTGTGTGCGAAAGCGCTTCCTAACCGAACCAGAGTCATGTCGGGTATCATCACGGGCCCATATTTCATCGAGTACTTCCACGCGCCGGGATCGGTAAAGATTGGGAGTATGGTGGCCGTTCTCGAGGTGGGTTACTCTTCCAGCGCGTCTGTAACCGCCCCCACATTTTTAGGTTGGCGCTTTCGGAAAGTAGCATTTTCCAGCTTACGCGCCATAATTTGACCGTGCTGCACTCTCAGTGACGTCTCTAGCCGCTGGTCGAATAGGGGACATAATCGGCCGCAAGGGAACGTTGTTCATCGGGGCGGTGGTGTTTACCGTTGGCGGTGCGATCCAGACCTTCACGACCAGTTTTGGCGTCATGGTTCTGGGGCGTGTTATTAGCGGCTTCGGCGTTGGCTTGCTCTCGTGCGTGCGCTTCTCTCCGAACTTATGACAGTTCTGACTTCCACTCTTCAGCACCATCGTGCCGATATATCAGAGCGAGGTGTCCCCGCCCAATCATGTGGGTATTTACACCACCCGGGCGCGCGTCGCTTACGATGCTGAAGCGCGGGGCCTTAGCGTGTGCAGAGTTCACTGGAAACATCTTTGGATACGCCTTCTCGGTGGTGAGTCGGCTACGCAGCACCAGCCCCGCCGGATTCTGATTTGAGCCAGTGGACCGACTATTTCTGCTCCTTCATAGAATCAGACAAGTCATGGCGGATACCGTTATTCGTGCAATGCGTAATTGGGGCTATCCTTGCCGCGGGATCATTGTTCATGCCTGAAAGCCCTAGGTCTGTCGCCTGCTTTCTTTCGTTGTACGAGCCTGACAACCGGCAAGATGGCTCATTGACACCGACAAGGACGTCGAGGGGATGAAGGTCCTCGTCGACCTCCACGGCGGGGACCCACACCACCCCGTCGCGAAAGCGGAGTTTCAGGAAATCAAAGAGAAGGTGTTGATGGAGGTATGCCAGTCTTTCCCGTTGTCAGGCGCTTTGGCTCACGGATTACAGAGGAACTCCGGGGAAGGCCGCTCGTACGCGATGATGTGGAGGCGGTACAAGCGGCGGATCCTGCTGGCGATGTCGTCGCAGGCGTTCGCGCAGCTGGTAAGTGTCTTCTTACCCACCTGTAGAACACGGTACTGAATGAGGCTTAGAATGGAATCAACGGTGCGCCCCCCCCCCGAACTCGGCGAGTGCTCATGCCCCACAGTTATATCATATTATGCGCGTATGTCGCCTGAACTGCACGTTACCATTCATTTGACTCCAAGCCAGCCAAAGTATTCGAAGGTGCCTCGGCTTCCTTTCATCTCTACACCTCTTGACTCGATGTCGTAGAGGCGGGCTGGCACGGCCGCCAAGCGCTCTTAATGACCGGCATAAACGCCATCATCTACACTCTCAGCACTCTTCCGCCGTAAGCGCTGCCTCCCCGAACATACACAAACGCAGACTGACGAGCCACCAGATGGTACCTCGTCGACCGCTGGGGCCGGCGGCCGATCCTGCTCTCGGGCGCCGCTGTGGTGAGCATCGGCGGTCGCACGCAATTAGGCGCTCACTTCCCTCATCTCTAAGATGGGGTTGTCCCTCTGTGCGACGGGATGGTTCATGTACCTCGACATCGAGCAAACGCCTGGCGCGGTCGTCGTATGTGTGATCATCTTCAATGCTGCATTCGGATATAGGTCGGTCGATGGCTTCCCTTTGGCCGTCTTTCTTTCTAATGCAATGACCCACTCTCTTCTAGCTGGGGCCCCGTACCGTGGCTCTATCCTCCAGAGGTTCGGAGATCTTTGCGCCGAAAGTTTCCGTTGCTCACTACATGGACTAATTCAGATTTTACCGCTCACAATCCGCGCGAAAGGCGTGTCTCTGTCTACGGGTACGAATACGCCATATGCTCCTGCCTCCCCGCTGACGTTCCGTTTCTAGCGACGAACTGGTGCGCAATCACGGGCTCTCTCGCGATGTACGCAGCTAATGTTAAATGACCATCTGAATGACAGGGCGTTCAACACCCTTGTGGGAGAGATGACGCCCTATCTGCAGGAAGTCATCGAATGGCGGCTGTACATCATGCATGGTTTCTTCTGCGCCTGCAGTTTCGTCCTCGGTCTGTACATTTCTTTCTCGCTTGTCGCAGACACTGACGATGTCGATCAATAGTGTACTTCCGTGCGACTTTCTTTTCATGCTTTTTTGTGGAGCATCAACTGATGCGCGTCTGTCCCAGTTTATCCGGAGACGAAGGGCGTGCCTTTGGAAGAGATGGATGCTGTAAGTATCTCGGTCCGGCGTCCTTCCTCCGCCAACAACGCTGATCTTTATCATGTGTGTTGCTCAATAGGTTTTTGGCGACGCGGACGAAAAGATCCCGCTTTCGGCGCTTACTTCGGTGGAGCGCACTGGCCCTGGGTATGAGGATGACCGGGACGACGACGACGGGTACCGGCAGACTCGGCGACCACGCGGGCCTGGGTGGTTTGCAAGTGCAATCGCGTCCCTGTTTGGCGGCGAGGCCCCGGGCACTCGGGCCGGTTCCTACAACCGGGTCGACGGGGAGGGTGAAGAACTCGAACGACTGCGGCGAGATCAGGATGAGGATGCAGAGGAGTACGAGGTGCTTGAGCGCGAGCCAGCGCTCCGAGTGCAGCGGCCATAATACAAATGTGAGTGTTCTGATCGATATAATTGGAGCTGTCGCTGACTTGGCAGTAAGTATCGTAGATGGATTGCCTTGTACTTTAGATTAGATTCCTCACTGTATATCTTCTTTCTTCTCCTCATGAACGCTTCCCCCTTTTGTTATGTGTTGTCTCTACGGTATGTTTGTGACCTTGGTTACCGGTCCCCTGATGTGAAAAAATCGCAGCCACATGGCCTTGCCATCACTCTCGTAGGTTCCCATTCTGCAGCGGTTCTCGTATACTGAAGGCGCCTGCAGGTTCTAGCATGTATGTTTGCAGCAGAACCTCTCTTTTCACGCGATATATAGGGGAAGATAAAGGATTAGATATGCAACGAAATAGGAAGGTGGAGTTTCTCATCATTCCATCATCTTCTTCTTCTCCTTTCGGTGGTGACTTTTTTCAAGCGATTCCTGATGGCACGGAAATCGGCCACAGTTGACACGGCATCCATTCTCTTGTCTCTTCTTTACCCCGTCGACCGTCGCTTTTGCGCGGCCTCCACACTCGTTTGCCGCTCCATTCTGGGTTAATATCCGGCAATGGGCTCTACTATTCAGTCTCGCGCTTCCCGCCACCGTGCTCTGCGCGATTCCGATGTTGTCGCGCGCGCCCTGCTCGAGCGCGAACCTGCGCTCATCAATCTTCCCATACCGCTACCCTCCATCCCTATACCCATCCTCAACGGTATCCTCACAAATATCGTCGCTGGCAGTCCTACAACAACTTCGACGGTGGCTACCACTCCCGCGTCGACCCCTACGACGACTACTGCTGCTGAGACCACGACTGCTGCAAGCTCTGGAAGCAGCGGGGGGTCGAGTGGTTCCAGCGGTTCCAGTGGTTCCAGTGGTTCCGGCGACTCTGGTTCTGGTTCTGGCTCAGGTTCGGGGTCATCCGGAGAGGATCCTTCAGGCTCAGGCAGCTCCGGAGGCTCCCCGAACGGTTCTTCCGGGGAATCGTCTCCCATAGACGGCTCGTCGCCTAGTTCGACTGCTGGTGCCAGTGGCCCCTCGGGTTCCAAAGCCCCCGATACTGGGAGCAGCGGTGGTTCTGGGGCGAACAGCGGCTCTCTGTCTGCTGCCGCTGTCCTCGCCGCCCAGACTGGAGCAGTGGGCGACGTTGGCACGGACCCTGTTCTGCCCTCCGGCCCCACGACTTTCGTTGTAACTGGGGGGAAGACTGTCGCCGTGATAGGGACCGTCACGTACTCGAATGGCCTGCCCACCGGCACCGTTAGCCCTATGCAGACGGGCGGAAGCGGCAATGCCTCAACCGGTTCTGGTGCGACCGCGTCTGATTCGGGTAGCAAGCATGGAATCTCCACTACCGCCCTTGCTCTGATCGGTGTAGCGGGTGCTTTGATCCTCAGCGTCCTCATTGTTCTCGGGCTCCGGAGGCGTGCTGTCACCAAGCGCGCGGCTCGGAGGCGATGGTGGTCGGGTGCCCTGGGTGCGGATGCATGGTCTGGCCGCAACAGCGGCGATGCGACTGCAGGTACTAGCTCAGCAGCGCGGAGCATCCGCTCCAGCTTTGGCACTGCCTTCGATCACAGTTCGTTCTCTTTCACCCTTCTTTGTCGTAGCCTTGACCTCGTCTTTCTTTCCAGGCGAAATTTCCATTACTTTCGATGACAATGCGCCCGAGGTGCCCCCCATGGTCGAAATTCGCGGGGGGCCCGGTATCGTTCCAAAAGGAGACAGCAGCATGTCAGGGAACGGGCAACCTCTGTCTCCCATCTCTCCCATCTCGCCCACCTCGCCTGCTCTCACGATCCCGCTCCTCGTCAACATTGAAAGCTTCAACCTCTTTTCGGACGCAAGCCGGCGCACGTCGGCAGGCAGCAACCTCAGCACATCCAGTGGCCAGTATCTTTCGTATGACCGTGCAAACGGCGCGACGAACAACCAGCTGCTTACATCCGAGGCTCCCTCCTCCCCCATGTCCGTCCGTCCCTTCTCCCCGTCCGAGTCCTTCGCCTTCCCATCCCCGCCCCGCGAGAATGCCAGTGACTTTGGTTCCTTGTTTGTCACCTCGCCCGCCCCGCCCCACTCGCCCGCCCCGCCCCAAATCACCGAGACGCTTGTCCCGAGCCGGCCAGCCACCGCCACATACACCGAGAACCCCTTCGCCGACGCATTCTCCGTGCCCGCGCCACGCGCCTCTGCGGAGTTTGAGCCGGTGGAGACGATCTGGCGCCCCTTCGAGCGGACGCTGCAGGACGAGATCACAGTGCACGGGGGCGACCAGGTGAAGGTGCTTGCGGTTTACGACGACGGGTGGGCGATGATCGAGCGGGTCGAGATGGGCAAGGGCAAGGGCAAGGCCGATGACGGCAATCCCAGCATTGGCCTCATACCCATCGACTGCATGCGCAAGGCGGAGCAGTCCGTGTCGTCTTTCCTCGCCGCAAAAAGGGTGTCCTCGGTCGACGCGACGGGGTACACCGCCATGGCTGTCTGAGCGTCCAACGGTGCGCGTTTTTCCCGCTGTGCCGCGGTATCGTTACTGAACTCCTGCTCGCAGGCTTCAAACTCATCACCGCCCTCGTCCTCGCTCCGTCGCATTCAATCCACTGATACAACTCATATTCGCTCTCTGATCGCACCATATATCTTATACCCTCCGCTATGCGGACGTACAGTATAACTACCGCAGTGAAAGGCGCATCTTGGCATCCTTCTTTCTCTTCGTCCGCGCCTTTCGCAGTGCACTCTTGCAACCCTTTCTTGCTCATGAACACAAGGTTATCTTTTTTTTTTTGTAATTATGGAATATCGTATATGTTTATTCCGCGTGTCTGCTACCTGCGACTCGTGGATGCGGAAACTATACTTTCGTCCTTTTCTCGTTTAGTTCACTTGTGGCATGGAAATAACAAACGATGTATTTTTTTGTCCGACCCGAATTCACCGCCGCTTGGTCTGACTGCGCGTTCCAATGTACAAGGCTTTCGCCTGGCCGCCTGAGGCCCAGGAAACGTTCAAACGACGCGATGCATTTCGTTTCTTGGTCACATGACCATGACTTCGCTTCTCTACTACGTTCATTGCTTTCAAGTTCTTTTGAAGCGGTTTGGAGACGGGTCTCTGTGGCTGATAACTAGGCCTATAGAAGGGATGGCTACAGCCGCGCTCCGCTCGCAAGTGGCTGCAAAATGGCACGAGGGCTTCTCCCGTTTGAATCGCAAGGAAGCAGGCATTACTGGCCTCATATCATTCAGCCAGGTATCTCGGACAACATATGACGCTGTCCAGCTGTTTAGATGAGCATAATCTAGGCCTGGAACATTGCTACAGACTACCTACATCCGCGGGACATCTCAGACCCAATGGCAGCCAAGAAAACCAGCAAGTCTGACAAAGTTCGCGGGCTGCCCATAAGCTGAAAGTGAATTAGCCGATCTGGCGTCGGTCAAGGTGGCCTTCGACATGATAAACCAATCCAGAAGGTTGCCTGTGATGCTCGAGACTTTTTTGGGTGCGTACACTCGTTTTCTTTGTGGCACGCGTCGACGGGAAGAACCAGATGATATATGCAATCAATACCATCTCATTACTCGGGATATCAAACAATATCTGGCTCAATATGAGGTGAGTGAACGCGCTGTGCTAGTTTCGGGTTCTTACGCGATCTTCAGGAAAGCAGAGACACGTCTATCATGCTTCGCCTTGTGTTCCGTCTCGTCGAATGGTTCCGCGCGTGGTCTCCCATTGACGAGTGCGTAATCTCACTACTATAAACATTTCAAGCCGACGTGTCAACCGCCAACAGACTGGGCCCGACGATCCGTGCAGCATACACGCTCACATTCCAGACCCAGCTCTTTTCCATCCTCCCACCGGGGTTTGTAAGTGGCTTCAAAGCCCTCTGCGCCTCGACCCTGGTTCCCGTGGCGCAGCACACCCCCGAGATGTGGGAGGCGTTCGAAGTCCTCGGACTCACGGACCGCTACGAGGGAATAATAGCGAGCGTCGGGTACGAGCGGATCGAGGACTACGTGCGGGAGACGTGCACGGGCAAATGGGACACACCGTGTCTCGAGGGCCTGCGTTCATGGATGTCACTCCAGATCGTGCCGTGGATGCTTCCGATGTACGCCAAGGGCGCGGTGAACAGTGCGTCGCGCTCGTTTTGTGCGTGATTAGTCTGCTGAGTTCAGCAGCTGAGGACGCCCGGGGCATGCTGCAGAATGTCGGGTCGCGATTCGACTTTCATATGAACAAGACGTTGTGCGATCTGAGGCGCGCCAGGACTTTATAATCTGTTCCGCCTCTAATGTCGCGCTAGGACGTCGGAAATCTTCGACATCATCATCGATTTCCCCGACTCCAATGGGGCGCTGCAGGATCTCAAAGTCGTTCTCCCCCCGCTTCGCGTTGGCAAGCATTTAACACTCGTCCGTAGGAATGCCTTCAACGAGTGGACCAACGGGCTTCTCTGGTACAGGCTCTGCGGAAGGCGTACGTCGCCTAATCGTACCTCTTCATTCTGCCGCTGACTTCCAAACGAATAGTAACCGCAAACGGCTCCTCCACCCTGGCGCCGACACCAAGCTGATACTGACGCAATACGTTGCGACCATCAAGTGCCTCCGGATCGTCGACCCGCCGGGTGTCCTCCTCTTCAAAGTTGCGGACCCTATCCGACGGTATCTCAGGTCTATCTGTATGCCCGTGTAAGAGGACAACGCTCATCCTCGTGCAGAGAGCGGCCGGACACGATCCGCAGCATCGTCGCGAACCTGGTGGGCGACGACGACAGTGGGGACTCGCTTGTGGACGAGAACGAGCCGATCCAGCCGTTACAGGCGCTCGAGACGGACGACTACAACGACCCGAATTGGGATCCTGAGCCGATCGACGCGGGGCCCGGTGCGTGTGCTGTTGTGATTGCTCCTTCTAGGGCTCTAATGAGTGAATGTGCCATGCGCAGAATTCCGCACGAACAAGCCGAGCGATGTGATCAGCACGCTCGTTAGCATCTACGACTCGAAGGATCTGTTCGTGAAGGAGCTGCAGGTGCTCCTCGCGCAGCGTCTACTGGCGATCACGGACGACAACTTTGAGAAGGTGGAGAAGGAGGTGAGCGGGTCGCGCGTATGCTTGGTGCAATCATACTCATAATGTTGCCAGCGGCGGAACATCGAGATTCTCAAGATCCGATTTGGCGAGGCGGCGCTGCAGGTGTGCGAGGTGATGTTGCGGGACATGACGGACTCGAAGCGGATTGACGGGCATGTGCAGTCGAAGAAGGCTGTGAGTGGAATTCCCCCGTCGTGTAGTCTCAAGTTCACGTCTTTCAGTCCATCGTACACCCGACCATCATCTCGCGCCACTTCTGGCCCTCACTCGAGTCGAGCGACATTGTGATGCCGGGGCAGTTTCAGGCGTCCGTTCCCTCCTATTCAAAGGACCGCTTCATGGACTAACAGGTGTTTAGGCTACAGACGGACTACGCGAAGGAGTTCTCCATATTCAAACCGGACAAGAAACTGCGCTGGCTGCCGCACCTCGGGACAGTGCACCTGGAGCTGCAGCTCGAGGACCGCACCATCGAGACGGACGTCCCGCCGCTCGAGGCGGCCTTCATCGAGCTCTTCTCGGAGAAAAGCTCGTTCCCCGTTTCTACAAATGCCACCCTCGCTGACTAACTGGACTTCAGACATATGGACGATGGACGAGCTGATCGAGGGCGTGGGCGCCGTGGACCGCACTGCGGCGCTCAAGGCGCTCATAACGTGGATCGACCTCGGTGTGCTGAAGGAGGACGAGGAGAACACCTTCAGGCTACTAGAGGTCGCGGAGGAGGCCGCACCGGCGGCGCGGACAGGCTAGTTGTGCTCATTCTCTCTTGTTGCAGTACTGACCTCCACTCCCGCAGCCCCAGCCGCCATCGAGGAGCCGACGGTGACGGCGGCGCAGCAGCAACAGGCGGACCAGATGCGGTTGTACTGGAAGGTGCGGTCTCCGCCCTTTTATGGGAGGGCATGCGCTGATACACGGACGGGCAGTTCATCGAGGGCATGCTCACAAATTTGGGGGCACTGCCGCTGGACCGCATCCAGACGATGCTGCGCTTCGCGCCAGGATACGACCAGACACCAGAGCAACTCGCGGGGTTCATGGAGGCGGCGCGGCGCGAGGGGCTCGTTGTGGGGCGGGACGGGATGTGGAAGCTGAATCGGTGACTCTACCATTTCATTTCCTTGTTTTCATCGCTGCACAAATCCGGCCCAACCTGGGCTCTTGTTTTCTATTCTCATCCGGGAAGTGTGAGAGAATTACCACGAGGAGGATAGTCTTGTGCATAGCTCTGACTCGCGTCACTGGCGATCATGACATCACCGCGCACATTGGAATCCTAATTCGGTTGTGGACGTCGTTTAGAACGACGTGGGACTGGGAGACGTCCGTGAGCGGGGGTTTTGGTATTTATTTTTATGAAACTTCATTTCATCGTTTGTTTTTAGTTCTGTGGAGATACGTACTACTTATGGTCATTGGAGTAACAGTGCTCTCGCAGAAACCCAGAAGATGAATCGTTCCACTGCTCCGCCGCCGTATTTTATGGGCATGGAGAACATGGAACACTTCGTATTCTTTGGAGATATCTCTTGCTCTCCACTGCTAGAATAAATGATAGCCTGATTTTGTACTTACACGGAGATTGAAGAAAAGAAATTACCAAATCATATTGTGCGTACGTTATGTACATGTCTTCGAGCGCCAAAAAACACACGGTTCGAGATTGGTTCGAGACTCGAATTTGATAAGGGAACCAGTGGTCTGATAGGTTCGAGGACATCACTGACCAGAAGGCCTAGGCCCAAATTGTCGGACTGTTCGGCGGCACCCATGGTGCGTTTATAGGTCGGAATGAGTACCTAGGCCTTGAAGAAAATGGGGTGCATGCAGGAAAAGTAAAATTCGGATTAGATATACCAGCGAGCGAGTTGGGAAGGGACCCCGGAACGCAGTTGACCAATGACCAAAATCCAACCGCCAAACTCTCGTCTGTATCCTGAATGGGTGATCTGCGCTCGCTGCGCCATACGTAACCTGATAGCAATTGAGATGATATGTAGAGACATGTCACGGTCGACTTGAATGCAAGTATAGATTCGGAAGCACGCAAGTAGTACGTACCCACCCATCTGACCAAATCTGACCAGCCTCGAGTTCGCTTAGACAAATGCTCATTGGCCTGAGAGGGATCGAGGGTGGCCGTGACGAGAAACATATGAAACAGATTCTATCTTCCGAGTCCTAAATAGGAATTAAGGTTCAGGCTCAAAGGATCGAGATTCGAGATTCTGTGGCAAGCATGCGCAACGTCATTTGTTCCGGAATCGGGAAGGTGCCGCGGCGGGTAGGATGGATGGCACGGTGGGCGCTGTAGGAGGGACAATGAATGAACTGCGAGTTTGAGGGAGGGGTTTTTTTACCGACGGGATACATGTGAGGCTTTGAGGACTCGTTTGGGAATTTTATTTCCGTCCACCACATACCAACGACGCCCATGCGCACTCTCTGTATGGCTGAGCGCCGTCTCGAAGCTGGAAAAGTCCTTAAGCTGCAGGAGATAATTCCAGATGGAATATAGAATTTAACGTACCCAAGGTGAAAGCGTGCACAATCTCGAACACCAATGGGCGTGCTGGCCACACGGACGAAGTCACAAAATCCCCGCCTGGAAGCGCAGCGTCGGTCTCTCTGGATCCCGTGGGTATCCCCAGCCGCTAGCCAAGGTCACCAACCCAAAAGACCACGTCCTTGACTTTCCCCCTACACACAACTAGTAGTCCAGTGGCCATCCCGGTTGCGTGACCCATAGCTTCGAACCCACTCACCGGGAAAATGAGGAACCTGCGCCTCGCCCGCGCCTCCGCCGCGTCCTGCGTACCCCCGCAAAAGCGCCCGCCCAAGGCGTCCTCCGTCGCATCTCGCGAGCCCTCTGTGTGCCGCGTGCTTGCCCTCACCGCGCCCCGCCCGCCAGCGCCATCCTCCCGGTAGCGTCCCATTGCGGCCCCTGCGCACGGACCCGCAACAGACCACTACACGACCCTCTTTTCGCAGGGTCGTCGACCCCAGCTCCGCCGAGCCCGGAGCCTGTGCGGCTTTGTCTCTGGATTGGTTATCGGTGACGCGTCGGGCGTTTATAAAGGCTGTCCTGGAATCATCTAGTTCTTCCTTGCAAAGTCCTCCATATAAGACTCCCTGGACGACACCGCTTAAAAGCGACATGACGATGTGGGTGCCCACATCACATCCATATCCACACCACATCCAATGCAAGAGCAAGCGGACGGTGGACAGCGGACGGCGGACGGAGGGGTGCAGGGGGACAATGAGCACGGTGGGGTGGTCACCGCCGGGGGTCGAAGCAGGTGAGTACACCGCCGCCCTCATGCGCAAATCATGTCGAATGTTAATGCATCATGGACGGCGCAGGCATACACCTATTTCCGTCTGCAGTCGTTAGGAGCGGACGGAGGGTCTGTTGTGGTGCAACGGTAAGCATTCCCGTCGTTGCCCGCCGCCTACGGACTTACTTATTTACTGTGGGGCCTAGAAGTCAGGCTCCGGATCATAGGTATACGTCGATGGTGGGCTACCGTTGGTCTCGCATCGGTGGCTGCTCAGTCAATTGTGCGATGCGACGATAGGCGTTCCCGTCGTCCCCGCTTACACTTACTTGTATGTTGTGCAGGAATGCAGACACCGGGCGATGCACGCCGATTCAATCTTGCGTTGGTGGCGCGGCGCGATGGTCGCGATTGCTGCGCGGTCTTGGGAATCTTGGAATGGAATTGCGAGTGTTGGGAAGAAAAGGTCTACCGTATGCGCGCTCATATCTAGAGGGCATCGTCCCGTTCAGTGAGTGCATCATCTAGGACATGGGATGGTGTGCTTACCGTCTGTGTTCCGTCAGACGTGTGCTCGGCAACGGCTGGCGTAGCCTTCACCCAACGCGATGTGTGTTTCTTGGGTCTTGGTTTTGGTTTGTCGGCTGGCTGGATGGCATCGGAGGGACGCTGACTACCGTGTGCCCTTGGAGGAGTGGCCTGTCATGACTCTGTCTTGTCTTGTCTAGATTTTGTCTTGTTCTCCACCAATCCTGGTGTCGATTAGATACCATGGAATGGAATGGAATCGTTCCTGGCATGTATTGCGATGAGTGACCACTGGGTTGGCAGGCAGGTCGATGGACTGCTGCAGAATGAGCTAAATTTGCGAGACAACGGCTCAAGTTTTAGCACCCACCACCACCCATTCAAGAACATTGTCCTGCGCAACTCTACTCCAAATCAATGCCGAGTGCGACCCGGACAATACCTTGAGCTTGCTGAACAACAAGGACGCTCTGAGCGCCAACCTGGGGTGTGATATGAAGGAAGCTATGGTCGTGAAAGGCAGGAGCAACAATTTCGGAGTTTAATTTTTATCTTATTTCTTTGCTGCACTCACCGATCATGACCGTCCTCAAGATACCCTTCGCTCCACTCCTTCCCTCTTGAATTCCTCGATGATTTTCTCTCTCTATGCAGCTCTCGACAAGCGAGCCAAAAAACTCCACCCGACGGCACTTCTCTCTTCCTCCTCCTCCTCTTCCTCCTCCCCTCCCGGTAATCTTGGCTGTCTATCGACGAGCACCTCCTTGCTGTTCTTATCGTGGCCCGCAGTACGCAGATAGTAAGCAACTTAACTTCGGAATTATTTATTGGATTCTTGGCTACACCGCCGCATGTGACGTCATCCGATTCCTTCCTCTTCCTCTACCTCTTCCTCTTCCCTCTGAACCTCGACCTCGACCTGCTATGCAAGACAGCGCAGGCCCTGGTGGACCAGGATTTCCTCCTCGGGAACACTCTCAGCTGACGAGGAGCTGGCTGTGGTCCATGTATGTATACTGGTGCGTGGAGAGAGACTCTGGGATGGGACAGTGGGGATCCGATACACGTATGCGCGCCATTCAGTTCACCCAGAGCTCGAGCTTGTCCCACGCACGGCCTTGACCTGGGTGGGACCTGGTCTAGGCCATTTTGCTGACTGTGTTCGCGATGTCATCTATCTCAAGCGAGTCGTCCGTTCGTCCTTCTCTTCATTCTGTTTCTGTTTTCCGTTTCTGTCTCGGTTTATGCGTCTGTTCTAGCTTTGATTCCAATCGTCTTCCTCACAGTGCGGGGACACCCACTTCTTCACGTTCTTAGGATTGATCGTGGAATCCCGACCGGATGTATGCGCATCTCGATTGTCGAGTCCTTCGTCTTTCGTCCTGGCGCTGTTCCCGTTCCTCCTCCGCTTCAATCTCGTCTCCGCGCAGGAGTGCTTGCGATCGATTTATCCTTCACTGGCCGCATTTGCATGTTGGGTTCTTCGAAAGGACCTATGCTACTCGCAGCCGTTCGTCTTTCTTCTATTCCTGCTTGATTCTTCAAACTTTCTTCCTTCCTTTATTTCTTTCAATAATTCTTACTTCACCGACAGAATGTCGCTCGAACACAGCCCCTATGCGACTAGCGGTCGTTCGTCCTTCTGGTCATTCTTTCCTTCTGCCACTGTTCTTCGTTCTTTACCATTCTCGTGCTTTCTTACGTTCATTCGCCGGAGATATAGGATTCTCCCTTCCCGCATCCCCTCGTTGCTCGAATGAGCCCGCCATCGCCGTCCTTATCTGCTTCAATTTTCTCTTCTTTTTCTCCCCGTTCTCTCCGTCATCCGCACGAGGCCCTTCTTTCTTTCTTTCTTGTCTCCTTCCTTGCGACTAAAACGCCCTGATCTAGGTGTCTTTATCCATCACCCCGAGCCCTCTCTATGCGCTAATTTGATCCGTTTTTTGTCTCATTCCCGGAGCCGAGCACAGTTACCGCGTCCTCGACGCGCCCGAAGCTCGGGATTTGCTATCCGGAAATTCCATCGTTGCATAGCACCGATCGATCACCCATGCATTTGCCACGGGGGGGTGATTCGAAACACTCGCGTGGTGAGGAGGATTCGATCAAATATATCGTGCCGTTTTGGGGTGCATATGGGTGTAAGTTCGCTCGATTGGGATCGATCTGATCCGTAGGGTCTACTTTTTCTTTTTCTTTTTGATCGCCCGCGGTTCACTGTTTGATGTTTATTTTTCAGGCACAGACACGCCCAGCGGCTTTGCTGATTGATTTGTCTTGCCACGGGCCTTGGCCTACTGTATGTCCCGCCAAGGGATACTTTATCCTTGGGGGCCACTGTATCTGTGTAATCGACCACCAGGGCGCAAGATAAGATGACCACCCACTGCGGGGATGTCGGGTGAGTTGATTGATGACGATACTCGGGGACAACGGGTATTGGGCCTGGAAATCTGGGGCATTCCACCTGGGGCTGGGGCTAGTTTCGTTCTCGTCTTGTGTCCCTTCTTGTCTTGTCTCTACCAAATCCGAGTTCTCGGCCTTTTCTATCCATTCGATTGTCTAATTTCAAATGACAACCCGCTGGATCGCGCGCCGAAAGGGGGTAGATTATGACTAAAACGCCGTTTTGTGGTCGCGCGTTGTGATCATCATCAAACCGTTTACGTTCTCTGGGACCGTCGAAGAACCCCCCCCCACCTAACCGAGTTTGTGTGGCGCTTGAACTTGTGTCTTTCAACCTGAGTCTAGACTCTGAAGCAATGTTTTTCGGATCTTCGAATTTCAAAGGAGCCCGGGGTCCTACTTAGGTTGGCGAGTTCGGGGCTTTTTCGAGCAGTCTGTCGAAGGTCCCCCAAATGACATCAGATCACGTGCACTGACGTCTGCCAGTACTTAATGGTGGTTTCGCGCTCTTTCCGTATTCTTCGATCTGCGCCCAAACTGCTACTCTTACTCCATCGCACGACCAGGTAGCGATTTCTACTTCATTTCTGAGCCTTCGCCTATCTTCGCACGGTTCTGCCGACTCCAAGGCCACCAACATGGTCTCGCCGAAAGTTTCGATACACACCATGGCCGAAGCGCCGTACGACTCGCCGCTGACGCCCAAGCCCGTGCTCCACAGACTTGACCCTACAAAAGGTGTGTGTGCCAGTTTTAAAAATGTCGTTTTCTCGGAAGTGCGGTGTGGGCACGTGACTCCCTCAATTGGGCAATCGATCAACGAGAAACGTCCAGTCTTTTCTCTTCCCCTTCCCGCTTCGGCGCCGCCCCCCTCGTTCGTTTTCTATGCCCCGTTCTTACTTTTTTTTCTGCTAGAGGATCCTACCGATCGCACTCACGACCCGCAAAGTACGTCCTTCTCCGATTTTTTCTGCACGATTGGCGGGTCTGACGAATTTGTCCAGGTGTTTATGCATTTACACCCTCGCCGGCTGAGAAAGAGGGACCTTTAAAACCGAATCACGGAGGAGGGGACGGATATATGTCCGGCCATGGCCGCGGTGGGTCTGATCAGCCGCGCGGGGGCTCGAGTCGACGGCAGTCGTCCCAGTCGTCCCAGTCGTCCCAATCCTCCCAGCAGCGCTGGTACCCGTCCTTAAATGTGCCCCCAGAGTCCCCGCAAGGCTACCACGCACCGCTCTACGCGACCCGCCCAGTACGCGCCCCCGCGTGCCGGCTACCCGGGACAATACATGATGTCCCCGCAGCCGCCACACAACCTGGCCCACTCTCCCACCCCGCCGTTCCCGTACCCTCCCCCCGCCTTCGTGGAGCAGCCCCAATCCATACACGCGGGCTACCCCACCCTTGCGTCCTACCCCCAGTACTCCCCGGACGCTGCCCCCACCTACGCGTCCCCGACACCCCAAGTCCCCTCCTTCCGGTACCCTTCCCCCATGCCCATGTCCCCCGCGTATCCCCCCTACACCCAGCAGCACCAGCCGCCGTTCTCCCCGTACCCCACCCACGTCTACCCCGCCGCCCCCGCCTACCCGCCCCCGTTTGCTCAACAGCACCACTCCCCCGGCGGCCAGCAGGATGGCGAGGGCGGCACCTGGTGGTATGTGCCCTCCCAGCCGCAGCAGCCGCAGTCGTATGACGGCACCACCCCCGCCATCGCGTCGCCGTATCCGTTCTACCCCCCGCCCTCGCCGCACCCCGACTCTCCCGCGCACGGACCGCAGAACGTCTCGTACCCCGCATCCCCGACGTACGCGCGCGCGTCCACGCCCTCCTCGTCATCCGTCTCCGCTCACAGTCCCGCCCAAGGGCGCGATAAGCCCCTCGTGCGGCGCCCGTACCACCCCAACCCGCCCGCGCATCGCTCCGAGTGGGTCATGTGGGCGGGCAACGTCCCGAGCGACGCGGGCCACGACGAGCTGTGGCGCTTCTTCACACAGGCGGCGTCGTCCGCGTCGTCCTCCACCGCGTCGTCATCCCCTTCCACGAGCCCAGGGTCCCCGGAGGCCGAAAGCGGGACCGCGGGCGTCCTCAGCATCTTCCTCATCTCGCGCTCGAGCTGCGCTTTCGTCAACTACGACACGGAGCCTGCGTTGTTGGCGGCGATTGCGCGCTTCAACGGCGTACCGCTGCGCCCCGCGGACCCGAGGTGTGCGCGGCTTGTATGCCGTGTAAGGCGGAAGGACGATGACTTGCGCGCGGGCGTGGGCGGGCAGCGGGGGATGGGGATGCATACACGGTGGGTGAAGGAGCGCGAACGGGGCGGGAAGGGTGGGGACGCGACGTCCACTTCGGGCTCAAGCGGGAGGGAGCGGGAACGGGGCGAGAGCGAGTCGGAGGTGGGGAGCAGTAGCGAGAGCGCGGCGTCGCGGATGAGCGCGCTGAGCCTGAGCGACGACGACCCGCCGGCGAGGCCGCCACCGCGCCCGCACACGCAGGGGTCCGCGAGCAGCGGCTCGCATGCGAGCGCCAGCACCAACTCTAGTTTGCTGGCAAGGCACTTTCCGCAACGGTTTTTTTATCCTCAAGAGCCTTACGAGTGTGCGTCTTTTTCTTCTCCCTTCCTTTTTTTTCCTGTTGTTGATGATTTTTTCTGAGCAGGACGACCTCGACCTGTCGGTGCGTTCCGGCCTCTGGGCGACGCAGCGGCACAACGAGGGCGTGCTCGACCGCGCGTTCCGTACCGCGCAGGACGTGTTCCTCGTCTTCAGCGTGAACAAGAGCGGCGAGTTTTACGGCTACGCGAGGTGCGCTTGCTTGTCCCGTCCTTTCCCCCACCGGCAAGGCTTGTGTTGACGCTGTCTTCCGCAGAATGGAGGGTCCGGTGGGGGAGGCGGACGGCAACACGCGCGTCGCCTGGGCCACACGCAGTTCCGCCTCCTCGGGCGGGCCCCTCGCATCACCGACCGGCCGCACGCAACCCGTCGCGACGACGTCGTTCCCCGTCCCGCACGGCGACGCTTCTGCGGTGCACGGGACGCCCGTCGCGCAGCTTCTGAGTGACTCGCGCGTCGTGGACCACTCGCCCGCGGCGTTCCCGTCGGCGACGAGCACGCCGCTGCGGCCGCCGGACGTGCAGAGCGCGCCAGCGGTGTTGGGGAAGCCGCATCGCGCCATGAGCGGGGTGACGCCTCCGTTGAAGCATAGTCTTGATGAGCGGATGGCACCGTCATCGTCGCGGGGGGCGACGGCGATTGAGCTGGATGAGGCGGCGCCGTTTCGCGCGATGCGAAGCGGGAATGAGTCAGGGGCTGGGTTGGGGCGGGTGGCAGAGGAGCCGGGCGATGCGCGCGAGGATGGGCCGGTCGTCGATGGGCCCATTGGCCGCGGCGACAAGGAGAAGGGCGAGGGGGAGCGCGAGGAGAGCTGGGGGCAGGACTTCAAGCTGCAGTGGCTCTGCACAGAGCGGCTGCCGTTCACGCGCACGCGGCACATTCGCAACCCGTGGAACCACGATCGGGAGGTGAAGGTGTCGCGCGACGGGACGGAGCTCGAGCCCGGGGTGGGGCAGGCGCTGCTCGAGGAGTGGCGCGCGTACCTCGCGTCGGAGGGTGGGGCGCTGCATACACCTGTCAGCGAGAAGGCGTCTGCTCGAGGCGGCGGCAGCGGGGGCGGGGGGACTTCACGATCATGATATACGAAGAAAAATCGGTCAAGAAAATTGAAAATGCCGGTGATATTACGAAACGCTCGGTCAGAGGCACCATAATACAACTAATCCACGCACGCATCTTAAACACGCTACATGCAACAAGGGGAGTCGGCTGTATTCTCTGCACATAGTCGTGTGAGTCTTTTGTCCCTTTACCTTTTCTTGCTCACCCGCTTCTTCACAGTTTAAGTGGTCACGCCAGCCTGAGCCACGACGGGACAGGTCCTCTTGTCATTCACGAAACAAGCAAGATGGACGACGCTGTCACACTCTTTTAGCACTCTTTTTCTTTCTCTCTCTTATTACATTCGTGTTATTACAACGGTCACCCAGGGCTCATTGTCGCTGCTATCGCTCGCATTCGTCGCACTCGTTTAGGGGTTTCCATCTACCATCTACAAAGCATGTATCAATAGACAACGCACTCTCTGTACCCTAGTACCACTGGCAGCATACACGACGCGCCGCGGGCGCTAGGCCTTCTTTCTTGTCACCATTTGGGTGAAGTAAGCGTCTGGGCGGGTATGTATAAGTGGCTGGGCGCACCTTTTGTCGACCCCCCTCTCCCCCCCAAGTTCTCCGAACCGGCTAATTTATTGACACTCCCATATTGCTGCCCTGCGAGTTGAGTAGGTTTTGGGCATCTTAAGTTTTGCCCGTAGCCGCTCAAGCTTTTGAGCTAACTTTCCTAGTTGTCGACGCCGCGCCATCGCCCCAAGCACCTTGTCTTCGCACCTTGACCTTTGTACCGCTCCATCATGTCGACGATCCTGAGCTTGTCGAGTCCACTACCAGAGACGAGGTGGAGGCCGGGGAGAGCGAGGCGGAGGCAGGGAACAAGAAATGTGACGTCACGAGCGGCCTTTGAATCCTTTTTTCTTTCAGATTGTTCTAACACCTGGTGTCGAGAGGCGTCCTAGAGTTGGAGGGAAGATTGTAGAGTGCTCGGCCTTGGAGGGGGGGAATATTCTAGAGTGGTCCGGATCGCGAGAAAGGAATCCCACAGGAGCGAAGGGGGTCGGTCACCAACAGGTCAGTGGTTTGCTTCCGCTCAGTACCACTGTGCTCCGCTCATGCCAACTTTCAAGCTCCTCAGACTCAGAGTGCCCTCCTTCCACAGGACTTCGTAATGCCGATAGAGGTCGAAACTTGAAGTGTGAAGTTTTGAAGACTCGGAGTCGGCACGCGCCTCAGTGAAGCCTGAGCCTCAAGGAGGGATAGTACGTCGCTCGTTCTTGGCCTACTATGTGGCATTGGATTCCACTGTGTCTAGGCCGACGTTTTCGCGAGTCTGGGCGAATCATCAAGTTGTTTCGTCGAACTTGCTCTCTCACCGCTGGAGGTGCGAGTCGGAAGACATCTTGATGTGAAGCTTCAAGGAGGGACGCTATTCGTTCATGGCCTATGCCTATGCTGCATTGGATTCTGCGGTAAGTATCTACGCAGACAATTCTGCGAGTCTGGGCGAATTATCAAGCTGTTTCGTCGGCCTTGCTCTCTCGCCCTGGGGTTCTCTCGCCCTGGAGGCTGCGCAAACTCAAACAGTGTCTGGCAGCGCGGTAAGTACTCGGGTGGTACACGGCGACGAACGACGAGAGTGCTTACCGCCGTACCGTCAAGATTCCCGCCTGTGGTGTCGACTCGGATTCTGCCGGCTGGAGGGCCGACACCACTAGCGCCCCAAGCGCTCCCTGCAGGCAGACATTTCCGCGAGTCTGGGCGGATCATCAAGCCTTTTCGTCGAACTTGCTTTCTCATTGGAGGGATTCAGAGCGAGTCGGAAGACATCTTGATATGGTCTCGAGAATTCAGACCAATGATGTCCTCCAATGCCAGCCCCCCGACGACCCCGGTGGTGGGCGCGGGTCATTCGGGGTGCATAGTCGAACTCCTCCCCAAAATTGACCTAACCGACAAATTGTAAGTCCCCGCCGAGCACAGAAGACTGGCGACTGGCATACTCACGCATTATGGCGAAGATAGGCTTTCGTAGACGCTCGCTAGGCGCATCTTCATTCTCCCCAGCGAGGATTCGGCCATGCGGGCTGCCTGCGTCCTTTACAACAAATGCCTTGCGTCCGATCGTAGGTGGGGCAGTGGTGGGGCCCTTGGTGGGGCCGCCCGCAAAACCAGTCAGTGTCTGGCAGCGCCGTAAGTACTCGGGTGGTAGCGACGACGAACGACGAGAGTGCTTGCCGCCGTACCGTCAAGATTCGTTAGCCTAACTGACAAATTGTAAGTCCCCGCTGAGCACAAAAGACTGGCGACTGGCACACTCACGTATTATGGCGAAGATAGGTTCTCGTAGACGCTCGCTAGGCGCATCTTCATTCTCTCCAGCGAAGATCCGGTCATGCGGGCTGCCTGCGTCATTTACAACAAATGCCTTGCGTCCGATCGTAGGTGGGGCCCTTGGTGGGGCCGCCCGCAAAACCAGACAGTGTCTGGCAGCGCCGTAAGTACTCGGGTGGTAGACGACGACGAACGACGAGAGTGCTTACCGCCGTACCGTCAAGATTCGTTAGCTTAACTGACAAATTGTAAGTCCCCGCTGAGCACAAAAGACTGGCGACTGGCACACTCACCTATTATGGCGAAGATAGGTTCTCGTAGACGCTCGCTAGGCGCGTCTTCATTCTCTCCAGCGAAGATCCGGTCATGCGGGCTGCCTGCGTCATTTACAACAATGCCTTGCGTTCGATCGCACGGTGGCCCGCGAGACCGAACAGTCTGGCAGCGCGGTAGGTACTCGGGTGGCGGACGGCGACGAACGACGAGAGTGCTTACCGCCGTACCGCCAGGGTCCCCGCCTGTGGTGTCGACTGTTTCTTTCGACTGCGGGGTCGACACCACTAGCACCCCAATCGCTCGCTCCCTGCGGTAGGTACATAAGTGGTGGACACCAGAGCCAAAGCGAGTACTTACCGTCCACATCTGCCCTTCGTACTCCGTAAATTCCTGCGCTATTTTGCAGTCGCGCTGCCAGCATTCCGGAAGTGGCCTTGTTGTCGTCCTCCAGGTTCGGCATATGCACGGAAGGCGAAGGACAACAAGAGCCGTAGTGTCGTAGGCGTAGTGCTGTTTCACGTCACCGTTGACGCGCGAATTGAGAAAAAGCAAAAACACACACTGGACGTTGCGAAATGAGGCGGTCTGTTGAGGGTCTGCGCGCATAAACGGGTGGAATTAGGATGGGATGGGCGTGCGGACGTTGGGGTTGATGGGCCACGTTAAGGGGGAGACCTTGAACGGTAAGCCATCCTAGCGGCGGGTGTATTGAGAAATTAGCAGGGAGACTGACGCGGCCTAGGACCCTTTGCTCGCAAGGTCAACACAGTCGCTGCGACATGGCGTACAGGCGGGATGGTGTAAGACCGTTTTGAGTTTGCATTTGTGTTGACTAGGGGCGAACACGACACCTTTGGCATGGGTAGGTGAAAATGCTGTCTCACTCGTCGACGGAGCATTATATATTGAACGGGTTACAGGGAGACTGACGTTGTACTGCCAGTGCCTGCCGCCATTTGGAAAGGATACCCTTCGTCCACCGGGATGAGGCGCCGGGCACTGCGGGAGCCAGTCTATTTTCTCTCGACGGGTTTATCTTCTCCCGCACGTGCGAGTCGTCCTCAACATCGTGGAGCTGCTAGTGAGGCGCAAGGCATGCAGGAGGATGGGCGTCGTTGTCGTCGACATACATCACGATGGTCTCCGATCGATTTGCCGCTCATAATTCCACCAGCTATCCCGCCGCGTCGGCCAGGCTCCCCCCTGTCCATGGGGCGCTGCGCGCTGGGCGACGACGCAGGAAAGCAAGGATTCTGCAGTCCGGAGTCGATTTTTCGGCAATTTTTATTGAAGCTGGAAGCTCGATGCGTTATCAACTCCCCCGCGTGAAGGGTGCTCCTCGGCTTCGAGCCATCTTGGAGCCGAATTTCGAGCGGTGCAAGGCATCGAGGATAGGAGTCGTTGTCCAGATCGAGAAGTTGCCGCTCATAAATCTACCTATGCCGCCTGGCGTGGCGTTTCTCCCCGGCTCTCTCAAGCTTGCAGGCGCGGAAGGGTGCATGCAATGAACTCTCGTTTCGTGTGGTTGAAAAAAAAACATAAAGGATCTCGAAAAATATATCCATTCACCAGTAAGTGCTCAGGATTCCCCAAAAAGATTATCGAATCTTATTTAGCGCACCCCCTTCAGCGGCAGGCCTCCCACGATGGCGCTTGCATTCAAAAATGGCAGCATGCGACAGAATCTCGGAATCGCCTCGTTGCAGAAGAGAAGTCGAGTTCTGTCCCCGGTTTGACTCCACTAATCTATCATTGGATTGCGGCATGCGCGCAGTTGATATTGCAAGTCTCACAATCATGAATACGGTGGCTCTGGGCCCCAACAAGGCCCGACTAGCGACTGGCTAATCAGATCGTAGATGTGAACGTGTACGTGCCTGTTCCTTCTAAATATAATAATACATGTCTCACTCCGCTATGTAGATTGCATCTAGTTGAAACTCACCCCTGTTTCTGACATGGTCTTGTTTTCGACATCGGGCCTGGGGCAAAGATGGAAGCATACTCGTCCCCGGGGTCCTTCTCCACAAGCAGCACCAATCCCCTACTTGCAGGAGCCTGGGCCAACAACGGTCTAGTCGATTCGATGAAGCACTGCACATGCGCCAAAAATTGAGCTCGTCGTTATCTCCGGTGGCGAAATCAACGTCTTTTCTGGTAGATGCTCGGGATGGAAAAATGCCGACAAGGAAATTATGTCAACGTGACGAAGTTAAGTAACATGCATGCGCGAGTCATGACGCGCCTTCCGCTGGGGAAATTCTCTCGAACTTTTTTTTTTTTTTGAATCAGTGTTATTTGGCCCGGAGTGCGTACACTATGGTAGCCATACTTCTACACTTCTGCATCTACGTGAATAAACTTGTAATGGTACCGATTTCAGCGGAATCTTGTCCTTTGAGTATGATGCTGTACTCGGAGTGAGCGCGGTGGCGCATTACGGAAACTGTGGGTATGTAAGGTAAGTGGGGATATAGGCCCGCTTCGCGGGCGCTGATTAATAATGTAAGTAAAGGAAGGGATTAGAGCAGGGAAGGGAAGCGCTGGGAGGTCTGAGGATCAATGACATCGATATGCCACTGCGCACGGGTTCGGGGCGTTGAGTCGCAACGGGAGGGGAAACGCTGGGGAGCGGGACAAGAAGGGCTTAGACTCGAAAAAGGGTCGGCGTGGCGTCTCTTGACCTTAACGTGTTATGCTCTCCTGCGCGTGAGGGAACTCCTTACCTTTCAAGATTCTTGTTGCTGAACTTCGTAACTGCGCGAGACATCGAGGATGGGTATCGTTGCCAACGGCACTGTTATCAATCAAGCAGACTTCTCTTTTTTTTTTTTTGTTGGGATGTTTGGAGTACGGGTACTCAGTCTGCAAGGCATTCCAAGATCCGCCATCGGGTTGCTGGGATTTCACCAGTCATGCCGTCGAGGGTGTCCGAGCACTGGCCTGTAATCCGGTGGTTGCGTGGGATTCGAACCCACGACCGTTACCTCACATCAGTGATGGTTACGGCAGCCGGTCTTATCCGGCTAGGACTCATGGCATATCCACTTGAGCCATTCGTCCCCTAAGCCGACTTCTCTTTCATTGGCTATCGCAAGGCTGTTGTGTTATCCCGCTTTATGCAACGCTTTGAACCTCGTGGGTATGGAAAGATGGCGTGCAAAACACTTGAAGTCTCATTTGTTGACGGCTGCGTTCAGGCGGCCCCGCGGCAGACCCTGTCGGAGTTACGTCGCCATATGACGGAGGTGCGCCGAGGTGCCTCGGCACTGTCTGCCGCTATTAATATCACTCGGCATAGCTCTGTCGTATGGCGACCTAGCTCGGCATGGCACCTGTACATGTGCCGCCGGGCCGTCTGAACAGGGAAGACATTCTTTTTTCACCAGTACCTAAATTTGCAGGAGGACTTGCAGAACACTGTGAACACAACAAAATCAGATCCACATCATGCATAGAGCCGGGAATTTGTGAAGAATGAACCTGAATTCCTTGTCTAGGTTCAGATAAAAAATGGGAAAGGTGTCTGCAGAAATACCAATTCAGGAATTGTGCAAGACAAAATATTATACTAAGGCCCTCCGGGCATGTCCTGGTACCTTTTACCAGCATCGGTTCCCTTGAAAAGCGATAAAAAGAGAGCATTATATGCAGCTCAAGGTTCGCTCGGTCAACGCTCACGCGTCGACCAGCTCACATTGAGCCCAGGATGGCAGGATCCATCATATTAGGGTCAGAAGCTCACGACAATAAATTAGGGATTTATTTCATGATTATTTGTTTTAATCGGATCAAGACGGAAGCGGAAATAATTTAAGGGGAGCTTGCACGCCATAATTATTTATTTTTGCCTCGGATCAACCGGGTACATTGATGCAATTCGTCTTTCAGACCTGGTTCCTAATTGGTACCAGGAACATGTTCAGTGCTGTGGGTAGAATACGATGTTGATTCCTGGAAGAAAAATGTATATAAATGGCCAAACAAATATGGAGGGAAAAATGCAGGATGGTGAGGTCCATTGAGACGAGAGACAGCAAGAAACAAAATCGTAGAACGAAAAAGCAGAATAGCGTCGCTGGCGGGTTCGAACGTACGCGAAGGAAAAGAGATCACGCGACCAACAAAATTGGGCTTACCAAGTAGACTAGAGCACTTCGGATGGTTACCTCCGCTGCATACCCCAACCTATGTAAGGATTTTTTTAATAATTTTTGAATAATTTTTTTTTTGGTTCCACATATGACACCAGAGCCCAAATTCAGACTAAAAAGGAACAGCGTACTGTAATCAATACCGAGGTTTGGTACTCGATGGTCGTTGAATCTTTCAAACTTAACCAACATTAATCTGAACAGTTCATCTGAGCAGCAACTGTCAGAAACTGACACGAAACTCCTGACTCGGGACTCAAGGCTACAAGTTATCCTACCGGTTCCGGCAATGATTCTACTGTTTCAAGCCTTTCCCCTGTCCCTTCTATTCTGACAGACTCTTACCCAACTGAAGAGCATTTCAGAAACAGTCCTACTTCAGCCTACTAGTCCTTGTTCCGACATGGGGTCCTATTCATTCTGACATCCTGCAGTAAGATGTATGTTACCGGGAATCGGACTTACTTCCGCCAGGTTATCAATGCTGCGGTGCTGCCGAAAATGGAAATGGTTGAATCGCGATCATCTACCTAAGCTCTCAGCAGTCACACCTGCTTGATAAATGGATGAATATAATTTGCACCCGCTTCGTGGAGGCACGGCATCACTTGTTGAAGCGACTACCCAAGAGTAGAGTTTTCATCCGGTAATCTACATATGAGGCAACAAACCGACTTGGATAATGTAGCCTGAGGACGCGGTCCACCAAGTAAGTGAGGAGGGGACCGAACATTGGTTCCAACGCGGATTCAGGACGGAATCACGTATATCATGAGGATACAGTTCGGCCTGCAACGAGATGTGTTCAGATTCTGAAGTCAAAATTAATTCCTTCTGCAAATTATATAAATCGAACATAGGGAATAACAAAAGCCGTACTTGTAGTTACGATATAATGCAAGACTTCAAGCCATAATGTACACTGGAAGGTAAGAAGTGGTTCGACCGACAGAGTCAGTGCTTCCACTCAGCCAATTTAATGCAGTTTCCCTGCGGAATCAGGACGTGACGCTTTCCCCGCACGTCCGCCTCCTTAACCCGTCTGCGAATGGCCTTCACGTCCTCAAGGGATAATGAAATCTGCGCTGTGCGCATTCTCCTCTAACCTGGAAACGACTTCCGTGCCGGGGATCGCGAAGATTAGGGTGCACGGGGATGTTCCAGTTTATAATGAAGTAAAGAATAGAGACACGCACAATTGGGATGCTGGGCCAGGATCCACTTCAAGGCAATTTGGCGGGCGTCGCAGATCTACAGTTTATAAACAGGGCCGTCTATAAACAAGTTTATAAACACTGGTCGCCCGTCCCGAACTTGTTGGTTACCGGAAAATCTCGAACTGACGACTAGTCTTCGCCAACCATTCCCCGATTTTGGCCTTAGAGCCCACGTAACAATAACGCGCATAGGAGCGGAGGCAATGTCGTAATAACACTGCCACTGATCGGGAAGAACTTCCGATGTCAATCGAGCGCTTCTTTCTGATCCGTCAAATCCATTCAGGTACGTAATTTTCAAACAATTTTTGAACCATTGTCAGACCCTGATAGTAGCCTGGAACTGAAAGGCTAGACCCTAGTTAAAGACTAAAATTTGAGATACTGGACCCAAAACCCAGGTACAAAGACCTCCATGTTAGCTAAAGGATTTTCGGCTAGACAGCCTTTTTCCTTTATAGAAACTACGTCAATAGTCAGTATTGTGTCGAGAATATGGCGCGCAAAGTAATCATAAACGGTAACCGCGGTCCGAGGAAATGTTCAGCTGTGGTGAGAGCAAAGAATGACTATTCATTCAGCTCTACAAGGTGAGACAATTTTGACGATCCGATAACCCATCAAGTAACGGTGGCACGCTAACGGCCAAGGAGCCGAATAGAATGGAATGAAGAATGAAGAAAAGGCCACAGTCGAATATGTGGGAGCCGGAAAGTGACCAGAAGGCAGTGCCAATGGGTCGTGAAGGAAAGAAGTCTCTGTGAAAGGGCTAGTGTTCTGAAGGTGAGTGATGTCGTGAAGGAGACCTGTTGTCCTGAAGTAGTTCCGAGACAACCGCGTGAACGAGAAAAGCGCAGTGGGCGGCCTGGGCCGCTCGTGACTCATCCGCCAGATCCAGCGGAGTAATCCTCCTTGTTCTCACGTGCGCAAGTCTCTTATGCAATTTGTTTTAAAAAATCGGGTTCATGGCGAAGCATTGTAATGGTAAAAACTCCAAGCCCCTCCAAATCTGGATAATTTTAGGGTTCTTGCTATTTCCTGCATACTCCAACTCTACTTCATGCAAAATAGCAAACGAAAACTAGCGGCCACACGCACTTTTCAGGTCAACTACCGTTACGGACCAACTACCGACTACGGAGGGTGTGCACTACTGCGCCGCGTCTGTGGAAAAGAAGCAGTTTGGCGGGATTGATCCAAGTACATATATATGGGCCGGAAGGGCTACAAAGGCCGCAAGGATGACTACGCATGTCGTAAATTCAGCGGGCGAGCAGCCGATGTACGGAGAATTAATCTTATTCTTCACTGTATATCTCCGCTAGTTAACAAGACGCTCAATCCCTTAGATCTCTTCAGTGTATTCCTTTTTCCAACTGGGTCAGTATTACCATCACCTAACGTATCGCCTGGACATCTCAATCGCGCCACCTGCCAGCTGTAAGATCTTTGATGCGCAGTATTCGATTCCTCTGTGTTCTGCCAGTGAGGTAGGGTGAAGAGCATTACACAACATCCAATTTGATCAAGTACCCAAAGAGTACTGATGAATGATTGGACTGGTTCAAGAATGCGGCAAGTTCTCTTCGGTTGTCTTCGGGATCTGATACTGCGGGCCTGCGGAGGAGGAGAAGGAGGAAGTCTTGGCGCCGTTTCGACATATCTTTTCTTGCCGAACGGCGCTCAGGGAGCGTCCTAATGGTGAAAAATTGACCCTTGTCTCGGATCTCGGAAGACATGCGCACGATGTCCTTGAATTGTTGTATGCTGTTCCCATGTTCCCGTGTTCCGCCTATGGGATACTTGATCTCTGCAGATATCTCTATACACTTTTTTTTTTGTATTTCTTGTAATTCTACTGCGGCGAGTCAAAAGATTGCATCGGTGAGCTCGGCTATAGGTGTAAAGAGGAGTCCAGGGACGTAGTGTATTGTGTGTACACTTAGATAATTCCTGGGCCCCGGCGTTCCCCGGCGGGACTGGCCGTTTAATAGGACGTGGCAAAGTTGAACCACCCAGGACTTAACTAAAGCTCCTTTGATTTCATGATTCGTTAAAAACCGTTGTTATGCGAGTCGTGGTCTGAAATCCCCATCTTTGTCCCCCCATGGCTTCATTATTCAGACGAGTGTCCGAGCGCTGGGCATACGACCCAGTGCGAACCTATTCCGAAGACTCGACGTTTTGGCGAAACAGAAAATCGGGTCAATATAGGCTGCTATTGATTGGTTTAGCCACCGCGTTTGGCTTCGTTGTCGGCTTTTTGTTCGCAAAGAGTTTTTTGTTCCGGACATTGTACAACCCTCTGGACAACTACCAGAACATGTGAGTTGTCGACTCCCCTACCCAATTCCTGCCCATGTTCAACTGAATTGATCGTTCAGAAATCAGCTCCCTGTAACGATCGGCAATGGCGTGCCGCGAAACTCACCATCGAGTCGACGGGCGGTGGTGTCGTCGCTGTATTCAGATGCGTTCGCCATCGCGGTCGCGGTCGTGGGGCACTCCGCCCGGAGCGCCAACGTTAGCGCCCGTCTCCTGCTGCCATATCTCGACAGAAAGGTGTCAGAAAAGGCCCTCTGCATCGTGCGCGCCACGGGATGGGAGCCGTACGCCGTGCCCTTCATACCGCCGCCGAAGGGGGGAAAGGGCATCTACCCGCGATTTCAGGATGTGTAACGAAGTTGAATATCTGGACACTGGACCGGATGGGCGTCGATAGCGCCGTGTATGTGGATGCGGACACCTTGGTCCGGCTCAACTTCGACGAGCTCTTTGATAGCCCGTTCAACTTCGCCGCTGTACCCGATGTCTACGGCGCCGGGGATCCACGAGGATTCAGCTTGTCGATCAACACAGGAGTGCTTGCGTTCCGGCCGTCCTCGAAGGTGTTCGGTGCGTCGGTTAATCGTGTTGCAGACTGAACCTCGCCTGATCGCACCACATAGAGGATATGCGGCGGAAGATTGAGATCGCAGAGTACCCGTACCTGCAAGCCGACCAGGCGTTCCTCAACCTGTACTTCGGTGGCACGGCCATGCGACTTCCGTACATTTACAATGCGAACCTTGCGATCAAGTCCAGAAGCCCGGTCCTGTGGAGACGGCTGGCCGACGAGATGCGCATAGTGCACTACACTACATTGAAGCCTTTTCTCGACGACTCGAGACCGTCGGATACCATCTTATCGCCAGAGGAGATGAAAGAGGCATTGGAGCGGGCCGCGCGGAGAGAGGGCGGCTTCTTTCGGGAAGAGGTCGCATGGTGGAGAGACGCGTATGAGAGGATGATGGCTGATCGCGGACATGCTATCGGACGTTGCTATCGAGAGTCACTGTAGTTCCAAGAAAATCCAAGTATTGATCGAAGAACCTCTGGGATTCAAACGTTAACATTCAAGCCTCGAACGCAGTCGCAATCTATGGTGGCCTGCTATAGCTTTACTTTAGAATACCAATGTTGACACAGGTCATATGCCACCGTGACGTGCTATATTGAATAAATTCGAAGTTTTATTCATAGAAATTGCTACGTACAATGAATGCAAAATCCACTATCTACCGTATGCACCACCACAATAACACCCCCAAGACAATTTTCGATGTCTGGAAGAATAATTGGCCAGCGTCACGACAGGGTGGAAAAATCAGCACCGGTGCGCAGAGTAGTATGAAGGCCCTTAGGCGGAGGCTACGACCATACACAGGTTACAGAATCCTGACGTCCGAGGAGGAATTTGATACGACATTCGTCCATGTCTGCAGGATGAGGCCACGTCGTACGTCAAGCGCGCGCAGCAGGGAGATCATCCTGGGCCCTGGCTCATGATGCCATGAACTGCGAACCTGAGCAAGGTAAAGAGCTTGAGGAAACAGGCTGAGCTGCGGCCTGGAGAGGAGCGGAGCATTATAGGGCCAAGGCCAAGGAAGATTTGCGCGGGGGTAGAAACATCGGGGCAGATGCTCATTGACCGTGCATGGCGTCAAAATACGATTGCATTAGATTCACCGGGTCCCGAGGCGGTGGGTAACTGGGTTAGTCAGAAAAACACAATTTCCATTAGCCCTCGGGTTTCACCTCTTCTTCTTCTTCTTCGTCGCTCGCTCCATCCCCACCAAGGCATTGTAGGGCAAGGGCATATTGCTCCGTAAATTCCGCCGATCCGATCATCTAATTTATGAGAGATATAAGTAAGAAGGAAAAGCCAGGCAAACGAGAACAGACCGACATTGCCACCACCGCATACACTGAGGGGCAACACTAATTTCACGCTCGAGGCAGCAAACTTAGAACTGGCGTGCTAGAGTTATATCGATAGAAAATCATGAAAGGGACGCCCAAGCTAATATAGCCCTGATCGGCACTACCGTATAACCGCCGTATATACCGAGCACTTCTCATGCCCGAGGCGGCAAACGAGCTGGTATGCTACCTTGGAACCTGGGGTATCCGACCTGGTCCGGGTATTATGACGAAACGGCGAGTGCCGTCGTGGAAGGAGGCAAAGGACATCAGGATGCAGGACACAAGTCTCAGACTTCGATCCCAGGCGGAGCTGAGGTCATCAGTGGGTCATCGGTGGCATCCTGCCACCGCGAAGGAAGTCAGACCCGGGATATCGACAAAAATCATGGGAAGGACGCACAAGCTGGTATAGCCCAAATCTTCAATATTCGTAGCTCACCAAGTAGCCCAAAGCCAGGCTTTCAGCTAGCTCCAAACATAAGACGGGGTCCGATAGCGTTACGGAGAAAGATTGGAGCTACCGCACGCTGTGAGCTCTTAGCAGTGAATTGTCCTCGATGTTGTTACTTCAGGGTAAGGGAGGCCCTGCTGTAGAAGCAGATCTATGAGGTCAGAAGGAAGAAGCTGGCGTAAGCGTCATCAAAGTTTGGATCCCATGTTTACGCTCACAATAAATAACTCCTCCCGTCACCCACAAAGGGCAAATACGCTACCAGCATACCAGAGGCTCGCACGGAGGGCTTCCGGACGTCTGGCTCTGTATCTTGAGCAGTCTTCACGCTTGATCGGCTTCGGGAGGACCACCCAAGCGCAAGCCTATAGGGCCAGTCTCTTCTTTCCCAATTGCATCGCGGGGTTTCTCCTGGATTCCGACTGCTAATGGGAGACTCACCAGCACCATTCAAAGTTCTGTCTCTACGAGTTAGGTTTCTTCCCCGAGTCACAGGACCCGCCGAGCGAGACACCGGAAGCTCCATTGTCGCCACATCGCACAGAGAGCCCAGCGAGGTGGGAGCGTTGGATGGACCAGGACCTTCGAAAGTCACCAGAGACCTATTGAAGACCAATTCCGACGGTGAGAAGCTCTGGTAGGGTCTGGATTTCATTCCCATAGTAATCTGACTTTGTGGTGGCCTGTTGAAGCCAACAGGCACACACGCGAGCCAGAGGTGACTATGACGATGAAAGCGCAGACCCAGTCAGCGGCTGTCTGCAGATATCTGAACGGGGTATTCTAGGTGGAGTGGGCTAGAGACTAAGGACGCTCCGCCTTTTTATGAGGGAATCCGCTGCAGCAGGTGCCAGTGACACTTCACTGAGACCCCGAACCTCGGCTCCTGCTTCCAGACTTGGAGATTCGTATTGGGATCTTTGACCACGGCTGTTGGATGGCAGATACTTAGCCCCGGAGTGGGCTGTGAAGGATCAGGGAGGCCCGTTCCATGGACGAGAATACGCAATCTGAATTCGTATTTCCGGATTCAATTCAAATTCAAGACAGTATCGTATTCAGGCGCCATTCTTCCCTCCGCTATCAAGGAGTGGAGTAGAGAGGAACGTTGACCAATACTTCTTTGTGGCAGGACCCCAAGACGTTTTCTGTTTGGTTTTGATACTGACGTACTGACGCTTAATCCCTCCGAAAGCTTCGCTCACCACCTCACGGTCACTGGTCCGGGCTGCCAGTGTAAAGAGGCGCAGGCCCCGAATATTTTCTGACCTTTCTTGCGGTCGCCCGCCCCGATCTTCTGCTCCGAACTCCAATGCGCAACCAATGCGGCATTTCCTCAGACGCTACCACTATCAGGTACGTCGTCACAGACTTGCAGCTGACATGGTTTCTATCTTTCGCGGCTATCTCTGGGCTCAAATTTTCCTCTGATTCAGGGCAGCCTGGCTGGAAATAGAGTCGTCCTTTCTCGTCCATTAGGTTTGGATTACTTTCGACTTACTTTTTTTTGTGTGTTTTGCTTAGCGACAGCTCTGATTACTGCCCGACCTTTTCCCTCTTACCGCTCCGATGGGCTGACTTTCATACATGTTTAGACCGAGATGGATTAGTGGATTTGGGGTCTAAAACATTGGTTAGTCCGAGTGCGTACGTCTTCCAACACACTATCGCGAACCATTTTGATGAGAAACACTCTTCAGCGTACACTAATCCTCGGGTGGACACAAAGGCCTAGCCCAAGGTTTCATCGATTTCGTCTTAATCTGATGCTCTCGCATCATAGCTTCCAAATTTTCCGTCGAGCCTTATAAATACCACCATCATTTGGGATGGGCGTTGAGCAGCACTCTACGATACCATTTCCAACGATCCTGGCTCTTTCAGATGGCCAGTCGCCGGTAAGTCCCACAGCTGGACCGACATCCTCATTGTCTGCTATGATTCGTATACCTACTAGTCTATTACTCCGCGCGGAGTTTGTCTTGTAAACGAGACTCGTCGAAGACATCCTGGAAATTAAAGTGTTCTGGTCCGACTTCAATTATTCGTCCATAATTTACAATAGGGTTTCAAATACATCCATTCATGCCCGAACGACACCCAGCTCTGAGTTCCGCCCTCCAAGGTCTTGATCAGCCTCTCAACCACGGATCCCTCCGACTTGCACTCATCCTTGACACCGAACGTAAGAATTTTGTTGTATTGCGCTTCTCCGCGCGGGAGGAAGATGGGAACGATTGCATAATGCATGTGCGTCGTGCGCGGGCGACGAAATGGCGCTGTTCCGTTTACTGATCAGGCACCTGAAATGACGTGCGTGCTGGAGGTGCGCACGGGGATTTTTAGATGATTTAGGAACTCTCCCTGGATCTGTGCTTACTAGTGAGTTGTCCTTTCCGTGTGTCCTCAGTGCGCATCTGCAACAGGCTTCAAAATATTACTGACTGGTGTTGTCCTGGTGGAAAGTTAGATTTTCCCAGAAGCAAAAAGGCACTCTGAGTATGATAGAAAGTCAAGGAATGGTAACCATGTTCGCCAAATTGTATCTCCGACGATTTGAGAAACTACAACAGGAATTTCAAGTCTTCCTCGGTAGTGAGAGCAGGAAGATTTTTGTTGAAGGCGAGGAGTGTGTCCCATGTATCCTGGGTAAGACGACTGTTCGAACGCTTTGAATTGTTAAAGCTGGAATTACTACGCGGAGCGAGTTCTTATTTACGTCTTACGGTCGGTCAAGTAAATCGACTGGGTTCTGGGAAGGCCGGGTCGTTGATATAAACTAGCTCGAGGAAAGCAGGAAGCATAGAGGGCGGGTTTGGAATATTGAAATTTTCTGAGGAAATTGCTGGAAATTGAGAGGATAGCCTGACAGTTCGCCGACTCGGACGAGTGGTCACAAACTTTACTTCGATCCGCCCTCAATAGAAAATACCCAACTAACTACCTTCGTCCATGAAGCTTGCAACGACTTCCGTAACGACGCCTCGCCGTCCCGGATCCCACCTTCGAGCGCCAAGCGTCGGAACACCGCCCTATCCTCCGCTGTGTCCGCTGCAGGCAAGCAATTCCTCATTCTCCAATGATTAATCATGAAGTACTTCAAGAGGTCGAAGTCGGCAGACGGACCGAGACTATCATTTCATTGTGGTCGCCCGAGGGTTGCTTTGTGTTGCGCTTCCATGGTTACAAGGGCGATGGAGGAAATACGAGGATATAACAATGTTGTCTGATTCAATGCCTATGGTTCATAGCGCTTTCTACAAGGGCGATGCAAAGCTTCCAGCTCAAACATCGTCGGAATTGCCGGATGGAGCTACATGCGATACGAACAAGAGGGCTAAAGCGAGGCAGATAAACGATGAATTGGCGCGAAGTGATATATAAATCTAGGAATGGTATATATATATAAATAAATCTATGAGTACCAGATGAAGTGGAATGTGATGAAGAAGGTGTAACAGTCGAGGACTATAGTCGGAATATAATGGTACCAATGATATCCCTGAACGATACGCCAGGCCGACAGTCCGATGGTGGCTGCAAAAGTCGAATAAACCCAGATGGCGCAAAAGATGCGGCTGTTGCGGTATTTGTTATTTCCGCCTTTGGCCTTGGCGGTGCCTTGCGCCTGGGCATTCCCGGACGGGACCCACGAAGCGGTAGTCCCGAGGATTCTGTCCTTGATGGCCATGAGATATGCGTATCTGACGAAAAGTAAGTTTTATGTATGGCGTGAAATTTTTGAAGCACGTACTGTTGAATGACGAAGACGTGATTGACGTTGAAATTGTAGCGCTGTGGACGGAAGATTTGAGTGAATGCGTAGAATGATGACTGTTTGCACGAACCTGACGAGACCAGAGGCGGAAAATGATCACGCTATCGAGGAGAGAGGGTAAGACGAAGAAGAAGTTGTAGTATATGATGTGTGAGGGGTTGAAGAGGAGCATAAGAATCACGGGTATGGCGTTGAGGAAGATGGTCATGCTGGCCGCGGCATAGTAAAGCATGCCGGTCAGGAAACATAGCTTTTGAACGATAGTAAGTGGTGAGCGCCAGAATTCGGGGTTTGTGAGGAGGGTCGATGAGCCGCTGCACCAGCGCATCTGTAAAAATGTCGGGTCAGAGATACGGAGAGAGACACGGGAGACCGACTGACCTGCTGGGAGAAATAGGCTTTGGGAATGTCTGGGGATATGCCGCAGGCGAGTGCGAGAGGGACATAATAGACGCGCCAACCGCGGGTCATGGCAAAGAAACCAGTGTGTACATCTTCAGAGTGGCCTATTTCGGCAGTGCCGCCGACCTCCTCTAGGGCCGCCCTACGATAGAGGGCGTTGCTGCCGACACAGATGGCTAGAATGGAATTCAACGTTAAATAGTTGACCCCGAAGGATAGACTCACGAGCACCCCAACGATTGCGGTTAACTTGAATGACGCGATAGAAAAGCTCTTGAGTGGAGCTGGCACCCTGTTCCACCCAGGTTTGGTCCGCGCATGGCCTGAAGAACTGAGGCGTTTGAACAATGGCGATCTTGGGATTGTGGCGCATCAAGGGAACCAGCTCTCGGAGGAAGTCATGACGCGGGCAGAAATCAGCGTCGAAGATGGCGAAGAACTCGCCCTCAGTGCGGGTGAAGGAGTAACGGAGGTTACCAGCCTTCTTCAGGTACGGACGATTGTCCCGCCGGATGTAGTTGAACCCGTATCTCTCTGCGAGTTGTTTGACAGTGTCCAATGCTCCGTCGTCTAGAACGTGAACTTTGTAGTTGGTGTAGTCGAGTTTGGACACATGGCGGTACGTATTTTCGAGGATTTCGAGTGGCTCTCCACAGCAGGGGAGCAGGACGTCTCTGAAAAAAAATCAGCCATTCAGTCATTCGCGATGGAGAGTGGACACTCACACAGACGGTTCGTCTCCCTTAGAGGTGGCATACTCCTCCACGATTTTTTTGTGAGGTTCAAGCTCATAATCGCGCCCGAGGTATCTGACAAAGGATTGGTTAAAAGCGACTTGGCGTGGCGACGACGCAACTCACCCGATGACGTACGCGATCACCATGTGAAATTCTACTATGAACCCAGCCGGAGCAAACCTGAACACGGTCAGGAACAACGTGATATATCCCAATGATAAACTGACCAATAAAATCCTGGGGTCGAGAGAGAGAACAACCAAATAGCGGCAGAGATAGAGAGGAACGAAAAAGTCCCGAAGATGTAAAGGGGAAGGCGGCGGGTCTTCGCGTAGATGTACTTCTCCCCGTCCGTAGGTGCGTATGGTAAAACCACAGCGGGAGCGTCGGCGTCGATAACAACGATTTCAGAACGCATATTGTTCGTGAACTTGGAGCGGGTAAAGCGTTTGTACGACGGACGCTCCTTCTCGTCTGAAAGGGATATTTTCTCATCGACGGGGGATGCGGAGACAGTGGCGTCCTTCGACGGCGCAGTCACAGCGTCGGGAGCTGAGGGCGTGGGCGAGGGAGGGCGAGAGTGAGAGTGAGAAGGCATGGGCAAGGGAGCGGGCAAGGTCAAGGGCGCTGGCGTGGACGAGGGGGGAGAAGGGAAGGGAAGTTCCTCCTGGTGTGTCTTCAAATCCTCGTATCCGCTCACCGGTCGTTCCCGAGGAGCGGTGGGACTGTAGAGGGTATAGTCGGTGGCGCTGGAGTCGCGATAGCCCTTCTTCCCCGGCGCCCTCAGGTCCTTCTCGTATCCGCTCACAGGTCGTTCACGAGGGGAGGCGGGACTGTAGAGAGTGAAGTCTGTTGCGCTGGAGTCGCGATAGGAACGATGATGGAATTCGTCGGCGTTGATTTCAGAAAAGCGAGCCGGAGCATTAGCGGGTATTTCGAGGCGGAGAGTCTTCCCGACCCGGCGTCCTGCATGCTGAAATGTGGGCGGGGGCGGGGAGAAGTGCTGAGGAATACTGATTGAGCGAAGCATGAATAAAGAAATCTTTAGGACAATACCTGTTCTTCCGTGGCTATGGGCATTATTGAACCGGTGGGGTGAGCTTTGTTAAGTCTTGGTGCTTGACGAGGGAGAGCCAACGTTGAACCAACGGCCCCATGTTACGAGCACCTCAGCTTTTATATCTGCACCCAACCCGTCTCAGATCCTGTCTCAAGCGGGAAAAAATCGAGCGGGATCAGGCGGCTGGAGTGAGGTTTCAATCGGAGCCGCTGGCGGCTAGTGGCGGCTCATTTCACTTGGCCGCGTCTCCCTCGACCATTAGCATCGGGTTTGGCGGGGTCGGGGCTGGTATAGTATTGAACGCCAACCTTCAACCAGTGGCTGGCCATGGTAGTTGTAGAGCGAAGTGACTGCCCCAAGGACTGACATGTCCATCAGACAAGTTGTTTCGGATCGCGCGGATCAAATGTTCCGCACGATGCCGTTCCCTCGCGCGTGCCCAGCCTGCACAGCATGGTTCTTCCCGAGAAAGAAATCGAAAAGGAAGGAGTTCGGATGTTTCTGGGAAACTCCGAGAGGACCGAAATGGTATTCCGCACAGTCTCAATAGTAGTAGGGGTGCTCAATTCTTGGCTCATCTCGCCCTTCTCTTATTTGCTCGAAATAAATAAAGATTTGATCATCCGACTGATCTTGGCAAGATAGAGAGAGAAGTGGTACTTCTGGATTGACGAGCGAGGCTCATGCACTACTCTAGGAGCACGCACTGGGTTCCGTATATCGGAGTATCCATTTTTCTGGCGCGTCGCGTCAAAACTTGAAGTCGCGTGTGACTGATAGTGTGCCGAGATGGAATTGCAATTGCCGTGATAATATGCCAACACGAAAAGACCTACCTGAATTAAAGGAGTGCATCAAGAAGAGGTGAGTCGACTCAGAGTTAGGGCAGGAGGGATGCGTTAGCCAAGGCAAGCGGCCAGTTGCCGAGATCAGTCGGAACATCAAATCTTTATTTATTTCGAACATATAAGAGATGGCCGGATATCAGACGTGCGAGATGGGCCAAGAATTTAGCATCCCTACTCTCAAGTGAAGAATTAAAACTACACAGCTTGGAAATCCCCGGTGCACCTCTATTGAAAAGCTACTTCAGCCCGAGCTGCCGAAATACGCCGAAATCTGCCCGATCATAACTTTCTATATCGCCACTTTCTCAAAATCTCGACCTCAAAAATCTCGAAGCCGTCAATTTCAAGTTTAAAAGGCTCTGACTTGGTCAATTTCGACCCACCGAATCTTCGGGGATTCGGCAACACGAAATTGGGGATCGGTCGGAGTTTGAAACACTCCTTGCTTCCTCCCACCATCATCGCCTCCCCCTTCCTCTCTCCCTCTCCCTTCTTCCTCCCCTCCCTCAGTTTTACCCATTCGCCATTACTTTGCTCTCCTGTGACTTTGTGCTCGCCGCCGCTACCCAAAATCAAATGACCCAAGAAACGGGCCTTCAAGGTGGTTTTTTCACGCGCTTCGCACGCGTTTCTCGCGTTCAACCATCCGAGCTCTCCATTATGCGCTCTGATGCGTTGATCTGGCGGCTCTGCGCGCTATCTCTGTCAGGCGGCTCGCAACATCGACCTTCGACCCTCTCGTAACTTGCACTGTAGGGAGAGATTTCGATGGTCTCGACTTGGGTTACGCCAGCGCAGCGTCAGAGGCGCGTCCCCCGTCTGCACCCCTTTCCGTCTCGCTCTGTACGTGTTCATTCGCCCTGCACGTTTGCTGATTGCGGAGAATGCCTCGTAGGCAACATCTCTATTCCACATCTTGACTTCCCTCCCACATCCGCCGGGTCCGTATTCTTCCAGCCCCCCTGACTGTACTTTCAAGCGTCGTATTGAGCTTTATTTCCTTGAAGCAGTTCGCATATACTCATGGTCTATCCGCTGGCTTGAACGCTGCGCCTGCCTCCGACTACCCCAGTCCGTTTTTTCTTTCATTCAGATCATACACGGGCGGGTGATTTGAGTTTCTTTGTTGGAGGTTGTACTTGGAGCGACTCGTCATCCTGAGAACTTGACAAAAATCCTGCTTTCCCGCCACGTGCGCTCTGCGCGCGTAGTACGATTTACGCCAAGGGTATAGGCCGATCGAACGCCCTCCGTACTGTGATCCTACGGTGAGAAGGCCCTACGATCTCGTGCCGAATATACTCATTTCTCGGCGTCGATTTAGGCGATTTTCCCGCCGATATCTGTTTCCGCTGCATGTATCTTCCTTCTCTTCGCTCGGTCACGTCGTGTAATTGCGGCTACAGACCGCAAAATTGAACAGGACATATAACTTAGCGTGAGCCAACTCTTTAGCACACCCTTTGGGTACTCACTCCGCATTCTCGGAGTAACGTTAATTTATTGCCTTACCAAAATTCAAATAGCTGCAAGCAAGTCCCATGCAGACGGCTCGGAGGTGAAAGATTTCAACTGTGGTGGCTCTATGGGAAGATCACGGTATAAAAAATTGTTATAATCCTCACCGGTCTCCGGGATTCCAATCCTGACGTGTTAGGAACTCCGGATGCCGCAGGGACACTGCAAGGCCTTAAGGCCCAGCTGTCTTTGCACTTGGATACTTCGGTCGCATTCCCAGAGTTTGATGGCATGCTGATATAGGTTGGACAGTGCCTCATGAATATTTTAAAGAATCATCTGTGCATGCCGGGCGCGCGCGCGGCACGCCAGATAAAATGATCCGGCGTCCCTAAAGGGGAATTCTTTTGCAGCACGTGACGAGTGGTTGGTTGCTTAAGCGGCCAGAGGCACTCCAGACTCCAGAGGCCTGAAAAAAAAATGTAGGTGATATCTTTTTTTCCTTATCCTTGGACCCCCTTGGCTACAGGAGTATTTAATAACCCATTCACGACGCAGCTGCACCAGAAATGAATGCGTAATATTGAAGAATTCATCATTAGAAATGCCTTCTCCTCCGTGCTGCCCGCGAAATATATCCCGTTCGTTCGGAATTTAATCAGCGCTTACATGCTCGTCCACGGCCCACAAGATATATAATCCTTGCCATAGCCTCGCTGCATACCCACATCGCAACGATGACCATCCCCACAATTACACGCCAGTACTTTCACCCTCAGGTGGCTGCAATTCAACACTGAGTTGCTCACGATCTAACTTGCAGCCGCAGCTTGGTTCGCACGACAACCTGGTAATCCAGGAGGTTCGGTTGAGCCCCCCCAAGTCGAATGAAGTCCTAGTGAAGACCCACGCTGTCTCCCTACAGGTTCTGACTTGCTGACCAGTCCTTTGCCATCTATTGACCATCGGGTTAGTTTCGTGATCTCCTGGTTGCCAGTGGGAAATACCCAGGGTACGTTGACCGCTCCGCTCCGATGGCGACCACCTCTTGATTTAAATCTAGTTTGACTTCGAATCTCGTCCCGTGCTCCGATATGGCAGGGGAAGTCATTGCTGTAGGAGAGGACGTGAAGCATTGGAAAACGGGAGATCGTGTCTGCGCCAATTTCATGCTCGACAAGTTACACGCCGAAACAACGACAGCGATCGCTGCGACTGCGTTAGGCGGAGCGGTCCAAGGAGTTCTGACGGAATATCGAACGTTCCCGGCCCACGTAACATACCCATGTTCCCTTCTCCTCGACATGCTGATCGCTTTATCTAGTCGCTCGTTGCCATCCCGAGTCACTTTTCTTACGAAGAGGCGTCCACTCTACCGTTTGTCTTTTTCTATATTTCTCTTATTCACCCGACTGACGGCGAGTCAGGTGCGCGGCCCTGACGGCATACAACGCGCTCTTGTCCGGATTTGACCCACTGAAGGCAGGGGACACTGTTTTGGTTCAGGGAACTGGCGGTGTATCCATGTAAGTCTCGTTGCCTCGCATATACTCCATGATTCACGGTGCCAGTTTTGCTCTGCAATTCGCTGTCGCATCTGGAGCCACAGTTATCGCGACATCTTCCTCGAATGAGAAGCTAAAGGTGGCCACAAAACTCGGCGCAAAGCACATAATCAACTACCGAACAACTCCCAACTGGGACGAAGAGGTCTTGAAATTCACCAACGGTGTCGGTGTCGATCATGTCATCGAGGTGAACACATTTCTTAGTACAATTTGGGTGCGCGACTGACTACTCTAAGGTTGCAGGAAATTCGACACTAAAAAAATCGATTTCTTCGGTGAAAATCAACGGGAGCATCAACCTTATCGGTATCCTCGGTGGGATTGTAAGTGTCAATCAATCCTGCTTTTCCCGAGCTCATATATGCATCTAAGAGTAACGATCCTCCCTTCGATATAACCGGGCCTGCTATGTCTAAAGGTCTCAAAATTAGGGGAATTTATGTTGGCTCTGTGGCCCAGTATGCTCTGCCACGTTACATAACTTATTTCCTTTATACTAATGCTCACTCACTCAGATTCAAAAACATGAACCGGCTCATCGCGGCGAATGTTGAGACTACGCGACCAGTCATCGACAAGGTCTTTGCATTTGAGGAGGCGAAGGCGGCTTTCGCGCATCTGCAGTCCCAAACCCATGTCGGAAAGGTGGTTATTAAAGTTTAATTGAAGTCCGAATAATATATTTAGCGCATGAACCAATGGTACATTTATACGACACACCAGGCATGAGCGAGGAGGACATCTGGGTGACAACAGTCAGCTGCCAGTGGCGGGATGTCGTGGTTGTGCAATTTTTGTCATACTTCTTTTGAATACTGAATTGTTAAACAAAATCGGCACGACAAGACAAGGAACATGTCGGGGCAGATCAGGGCACATGGAAGTCGCAACGCTATATGCTTTGTGGCTAAATTTCTGCCGGGATATACATGTTACATGGAACAAACAATCTGGAACTACAGCGATACTGTTTTACGTGGGAACAATAGATACGCTATAAGAGTTGGTAAAGAAACTCGCACTGCCGAGGATTGCTTCTGTCCCCGCTTGAATCACTTGAACATACTGTTATATATTGATCAATAATGGTTCACAAAAGGAAGAACACTAGAAGTTCTCACCTGAGTCCCCGCGACGCCCTGTTCTGAGACGAGGTACGCTGAACGGTGCGCAGACAGTCAGGACATATTTTCAGCAATGATATACAGTTGCACTCACTGAAAAAAGCGTTCAGATCAACGTTGAATGAATTGATGTCTCCCGCGGCGCTGCTAAAGGAGATAACTTCCCAGTTCTCGTTCGGACCCTGCGCAGGATTTGTGAGACAGACGGAAGACAAGAAATTAGGCGGGATAAATACCTTCCAAACGTTCCATATGTGGCCTGCAATGGCGACGCCTGTCGCAATTTGAGAGCCAATGGGCTGCATTCTGGAAGAGGTAATTTATGTATGCGTTGGGAGTTTGTGAATTTTTCAAGGTTAGGACGCACCCTCCGAGCGTAGAGAGCCAGATCATACTGAAATTGATTGAGGAGACTGTCCACCCGGAGCGGGTGTACTTACATTTCATAAGATGAACCTGTCGTCGAGGGCCTCCCTGAACTCGCTTGTCCAAACCAAATATCATACCTGGTACATTTATGATCAGTGAACTCGGTGTCCCATGAAGCTGAATATATTTACGCGACATTTCCTTGGGTTCCGGAATATTGAGTTCCAAAGTTCCAGCTCCAGGACGTCGGGGCTGATAAAATACTCGACAACTTTCAACACCGGGATAATGAGGAACAGCAAACAAGAGGAACGGAGTTTCCAACCTGGACACCTTTGGCGTTGATTGCTTCCACATTGGCGTCTGTATTTCATTACGATTAGATTTCAGCGCCTGAATTCGTGAGGGTGCAAACATACAGCTCTTGACGCTGTCTGGTCCATCAGCCCAGGAATAGTAGGTGAACCAGGAGACGGTCTGAGTCGATGAACTAATGAGGGTTGAATTTTGGGAACCCGTGGCGCCCGCTGGAAAGCATCAGGATACTTGCACAGCGAGCAAATCAAGTTCGACATACATGTGTTCCAAAGATTCTGGCACAGAGTGTACCCTCCTGCCGGGAGACAATCATTTTGTATGGTTATAGTTTGGGAGGCGCCGAGGCTGAAAATGCAGGATAAAGTGATGAGCGCAAAGAAAAACATTTGTGAGGGGAGGGTTTTCGTTAAAAGTTGCTCTGTTCCACATATTTATATGGGGTGAAGCTTGAATCCATTTCTCCGGGAAGTTTCAGCTGATCCGCAAAAGAAGCCAATTTATCCGCTTTTACGGAGACACGGTTTCAGTGGGCGACTGCAATAGAGCGGCCCATATCGCTCCAAGATTATGAATGTGGACGACTGCGACGGCAAGGTACAGAGAACTGAAAGGCAGATTCCACATTGCGCAATTGACCGCGCCGGAATATACCTACCTACCTACTAAGGAATGCTCCCGAGTTTCAATCAGAGCGGCGGGTTTCAGAGTCCCGGGCGGCTCGTAATTCATTTCACTTGGAAAATAGAGGGGCTCGAGCACGTCTGTGTTTCACTCGAGAGCAGTCATGACGTCAATTATGACGGGCGGGGATGATACAGTCTTGAAGGTCAACCTTGAATCTGCCGCTGGCTATGGTGGTGGTAAATCAATGCGGAGGAATTAGCGGCCCCGTCCATCAAATATTTTATTTTATTTTCTCGCTCAGACTCAAAGAGTTGCTGTAACCCAATCCCTCCGAAAGCTTCGCTTACCACCCCACGGTCACTGGTCCGGGCTGCCAGTGTAAAGAGGCGCAGGCCCTAATATCTTCTGACCTTTCTTGCGATCGCCCGCCCCGATCTTCTGCTCCAAATTTCAATGCCCAACCAATGCGGCATTTCCTCAGACGCTACGCCATTATCAGGTACGTTGTCACATATTCACAGCTGACATGGTTTGGACATGGTTTCTATCTTTCGCTGCTATCTCTGGGCTCAAAATTTCTTCTGATTCAGGGCAGCCTGGCCGGAAATAGAGTCGTCCTCTCTCGTCAATTAGGTTTGGATTACTTTTGACTTACTGTTGAAGGTGCGTCTGTGACTGCTTTTTGCTTAGCGACAGTTCTGATTACTACTGCCTGACCTTTTCCCTCTTACCACTCCGATGGGCTGACTTTCATGTACGTTTAAGCTGAGATGGATTAGTGGATTTGGAGCCTAGAACATTGGTCAGTCCCAGGCGTATGTTCGTCTTCCAACACACTATCGAGGACCATTCTGATAAGAAACCACTCTTCAGCACACACTAATACCCGGATGGGCACTAAGATTCCATCTGATGCTCTCGCATTATAGCTTCCGGGTTTTCCGTCTAGCCTTATAAATACCGTCATCGTTTGGGATGGGGATCGAGTAGGACTGAGTGAGGTCTACGATTTCCCAACGATCCCGGCTCTTTCAGAACGGGTGAGGGAGGTGCGGATGCGGCATGTGCGGCACGCCGTTGCTGCTCTTCGGCGAGCTCTTGAGCGGTATACCGTTCGAGAGCAAGATGACTGGCGTGCTGGAGGTGCACGCGGGGATTTTTAGATATTGATTTTGGAACGCTACCTGGATCTGTGCACGTGTTTAGTGAGATGTCCTTTCCGTGTGTCCTCGGTGCGCATCTGCAACAGGCTTTAAAAGATTATTGAATGGTGTTGTCCTCGTGAAAAAGTTTCATTTTCCCAGAGACGAAAGAGTACTCTGAGCGCGATAGAAAAGCCAAGGAATGGTAATTATGCTCGCCAAATTTTATCACCGACGACTTGAGAAACTGTAACATGAATTTCAAGTCTTCCTCGGTAGTGAGAGCAGGAAGATTTTTGTTGAAGGCAGGGAGTGGTGTGTCCAGTGTATCTTGGGTAAGACGACTATTCAAACCTTTGGAATGTCAAAGCTGGCAATACTACGCGGAGCGAGTCTTTATTTACCTCTTACGGACGGTCCAGAAAATCGAACGGGTTCTGGGAAGGCCGTGCCATCGTTGAATTGAAGCTCGGAGATACATACTTAGAAACTAGCTCGAGGAAAGCAGGATGCATAGAGGGCGGGTTTAGGAAACATGGAATATTGAAGGTTGCTGGGGAAAATGCTGGAAATTGAAACAGGATAGGCAGCTCACCGACACGAACGAGTTGCGAGCAAATGGCAGTGATCGGTCCGATGGGCCGATCATTGATGCAAAATTGCAAATAAACCTTCAAACTCCGAGAAGGTTAAATCCAGAGACCATCCCGGATTTCGTCCTCGAAGAACTTGCGAGACGGATTTAAAAAAGTAAATTTCCAGACTGTCAATTTCTCTGGAAAATGTTTGAGGTATCAAGATTTGACCAATAAGGAAACTCACCTTCCTTCTCAGTCATTGTTGTTCGGGTCGGGTCGGGCTTGAGCCTAGGCTTGGTTGATTTGTTCTCTCCATTGACATGAGTCTTTGTAAGTGTCTTCTTGGAATCAGTATATACTCACAATCACACCGGAGTTGAGTAAATTTCTGGTCAATACAATTTGATCCGGAAACTATGGGAATGTTGTTGAGAATTGGTCGGCCCGAATTTTGTCCCGATGCTCACCTTATCCTTTGTCCCATTATCTGTCTTGAAATAGTGAGTTTCGTGAGAGGAATTGGGTCAAAGTAAAGCTTGTGAATCACCACTGATTTCAAGACGTATCAAATGTTTGCCGAAACTGACACATTCGGCTTGAATTTCGGCATGCTTGAAAGTTGCGCTTTCGCTCCCTGTCTGGCTACGATGCTGCCAAAATTCCAGTTTTCAGTTGTGCCAATCTCGGCATGCTGATAATTGAGGTTTCGGAGCCACTTTGGCCACGCTGCTGGCAAAATTCCAAAAAAAAAAAGTTATGCCGAAACTCAAGCCGAATGCGTCAGTATCGGCAAACATTTGAGATGTCTTGAAATCAATGTTGGTTTACCGACTTTATTTGGACTCGATTCCTCTCACGAAACCGACTATTTCAAGATAGATAATTGGACAAATGATATGCTGAGAATCTGGACAAACTTCGGCCCGATCGATTCTCAACAATATTCCCATAGTTTCCGGATCAAATTGTATCGACCGGAAATTTCCTCAACTCCGGTGTGAATGGCCTGGGGCTCCTTTCTGAGCTAGTATTTCCGGATTTGGAACTCTATCAAAGGCGTGGAATCTTCCATATCACCTCAAGAAAGACATATTAGAGTTATAGGCCAGCCAGGTACGGGTGAGCAGAAACTTCTGCTCCCAAGGGGGACCAAAGATAAGAGATTGCCATATGGGGTAGGGGGGGGGGGGGGGTCTGGCCGACCGCCAGAAAAAAAAATTGTATGTACTTTTTTTTGGAGCCAGATATCGACACAGCTGCCTCCAGGACTTGTAAAATTATCTCCCAGGTCCATATGAGCATCAAATGTGAACCAATACCTTGTTGCATGGGGATCAGTCCTCACTGATCCTGCCCGTGCCAAATACGGTCGCTCTGTTGATTACCTAAGGAATTTTGCTTCACTTTTGATTACCCAAGGTAATTCCTCGCCCCTGCTGGCTTATTAATATCGGCTGCCGACCATTGCCAGTTTCACTGATCATATTATCATATTGCGACTTTTTTTTCTCCATTGCCTGTTCGTGCTACTTACTGTACTATCTCAACTGCTCATCAATTTTTATCCGAGAAGCCCGAGAAATTTTGTTTTAAGGCGACTTTTATGCACATCAACAAAGTCTCGGGTGACCTATGACCGAAATAGACTACAGTATACTTACCGTGATTACAAAAACTCATTTTGAGGAGCACTTGCCTGAAATCTAGGGGGTAAAGAGTTCCAAACTGGCATCTATGGCGGTATTGGCGGAACTACGACGACCTCAGTCAGTAAGTAGGATGAATCCTAAGCGACTCTCGGTAGCACAATAGGATTGTAATTCCACTACTATCTAAGCACATCCTAAGTTAACCAATTAGACCCGGGCCTACGCTGGCGTCTTGCTGGCGTCCCAAGGCTAAGATAGGATAGGATCCAATCCTATCCAGTCGCATAATCCTGAGTGGATTCAGCAAGATATGATAGGATTCTATCCTCTCAATGTGCACAGATGCGACATACCTCGCGGTGAAGTGTGGCGCGTGCGATAGGATAAGATTAAATCCTATCTGGCGTAGCAATTTTGTGCGCCGAGGATAGGATGGGATGGGACTAAGAGCATCCTAATCCTATCCCATGAATTCTCTGAATCCGAGGAATGAAATTCGATTATCCTACTCACCTCGGTGCATACACAGGTTTTCTTTGGTGTTTGATGCCACCTTGCCACTGGAGAACTCAAGACATCGATATTGATCCTGGAGGACGCTAAGTCTACCCCCGGATTACTGGAGTGAGGCACATTCAAACTCCGGAGAGGGGGAAGAAATTGGAAGAAGTGGTGAGGACGTTGTGAGCGAGTGGTGGTGGTCACTGGTCAAGATGAGAAAGGTGTTTGGTTATATTGTGCGCACTCGGATCGCGCTTTGATACATGTTGAAGTTCAACCGGTCCGGCCGGTTCAACAATAGCAAGGAACAATAAGGGTTGCTTTGACCGCCAAGAGGTTCGAGGATACATATATATATGCCTTTGACCTTTCAAATTCCAAGACACGATTCAGAGTGATGCCACCACGGGGATGATATATATCGTCTCTGGAGTCCGGCACACTCTGAGTCCAGCTGAGTCAGGTTGAAAGTTGAAAGTTCCCCCAAGTGGCAGCTTCGAAAATAAGATTGGATAGGATAGGATAGGATTGAAGGTGAGACAGACTTACGGGGGGGACGGGACCACGGTTGGATTCTGAACGTAGGGTCAACTAGCGAGTTTACATTCTGTAAGATAGGATAGGATAAGATGTAAATCCCAGAGAGGGTATAAATTGCTTCAGCAGATCTCGTGTAGGATCAATCCTACGGTGCTACCGAAGGTAGCATAGGATGAATCCTAATGCCGTCAGGCATTGGGAACTACTACTTATGCACATGCACGTGGGTGAGGGGTGAAGGTGCTCTCATCTTTTCTCATATTGATTCTGTAATTCAATGTGTGCATGTCTCACAAAACTTCCTGGATAATTTGGCCTTTATTCGTGCAACGCCGCTCTCGTGGTATGTCTGGCGCGAAAGCTTTCGGCAACGCTGTTTCCCGAAAAGGGAATTTGATGGCATCAGGTGGCTGTGGGGAGGGGGGGGGTCCACCGACCCTCTCAGAAAAAAAAATTGTAGGTGATATCAATTTTTCTTATCTTTGGTCCCCCTTGTCTGCTCCTCGATTTTGTCCCTGAAAAGCAAATCTTGAACTGATAATTTGAGCAATTATATAGTACCCAGAGACTCAGCCCGGGCCCAAGCTCGGGTCGCGGGCTTAAAAAAAAATTCTGAGCCCGACCCTGAGCCCGCCTCGGGTCGGGCATAGAAGCCAGGGGCTTGGGATTGAGCACGACCCGGGACAGTCAGCAGGCTAAGCATAACTGTACCGGGCCGCAACGGCGAGCAACGGCCGCCATTTATGACCCCGTCGAAGCCCGGCTGCATCCCACGTATAAATGGCTTCACGATAATCTCTTGTGCTCATCTGTACTCGTCGCACAATCCCCCATCACAAATGGCCCCCGCAGTTCTCATCATCGGCGGTAGCGGCGCTGTGGGTCGACCGCTTGTCGACGAGTTCTTGAGGCAGAAGTCAAGTTTCCAGCGCATCGCCGTGTTGGCCGATCCCACCAAGGTGTCGAGGTTCACGGACGCACAGAAGAAGGGTGTGGAAGTCGTTGTGGGATCATTTCTGGACGCGAAGTCCTACACAGGTACGGTTATCTACTATATCTAAAATTTGTGCTCGATCGATAAATGTACCTGGAAATCAGGATTCGACGTCGTAGTCTCTCTCGTAGGAAACGCAGCAATGAAGCTTCAGCCAGGCATGATTGAGGCGGCGATTGCGGGCGGTGTCCGCCACTTCTATCCCTCAGAGTACGGCGGCGATATTTCCGTCGGCGAGTTTTGGAACAACAGATACTTCCGAGATAAGGTAGTGACCCGGGACCATCTGGCGGCAAAGGCCAAAGAAGTTCCCGGATTTCGTTATACGCTCGTGCTCACCGGTCCTTTCACGGAATACGCGGTTTCATCGTTCAATGGGATTGACTTTGAGAAGCACACGGTCGAGCCGTACGGGAAACCAGGGGCGGAGCTTTCTGTCACCGCTATGGCCGAGCAAGTCCCCCGTGCTCTCGCCCGAGCTGCCCATTCAACGTATTTTCAGCGTCATGAAATATATCGTTGAATCAATTCTCATCCCTTTCGACTCTGGCAAGAACGTCCGCGAGTTCCGCGTACCAGGTCAAAGACACGTTACCTGGGAGAAGCTCATTCAATACCTGGGAGAAGTCCAGGGCGTCAAATACAAGCTCACGTACTTGGACCCCTTGGAGGCGGCTGCGAAGCAAGAAGCGGCGCGCAAAGCTGGCAACGAGGACGAGGAGGTGTTTTGGGCCGGAAAAACCGTGATGCTCAATGGATCTGGGCTCATTCCGGAGCCGCTGGACACCGACAAATTTTCCTTTGCTCCGGAGACAGCGAGGGACACAATACGGCGCTTATTCAGGAAACAGTAGTTAGTTGACGACCCAGTCAAGTTCAAAGGTTTCATAGGTGCAAATTTGATCGTTGAAGTTACAAAATTTCTGCCGTGATTTCCCGCTTTATACATCAAGGAGGCTCACCGAACAAAGAGGATATCCCAGGTACACGTTCAATTGAATTTACACAATTTCTGCAATGATTTTCCCGCTGCACACATCGATCAATGGCGCTCAACGGTAAAAACGAACATATTCTCACCTATTCTTGTTCGCCTCCATCTCCCGATGCGCTTCCTGGATCTCCGTCCATGGGTAGATCTATCCGATTTTAATGGCCTGTCTGCAACCATGTAGTGCGACGTACCTTGTAAATGCTCGTCTTAATCGGACCAGCACCATCATCCCCAGTTATACGTTCAAGGAATTCCTTTTGAAATCTGCCAGTTGGCGGATTAAACAACCAGCTGCGACGAAGTGCGAGAGGGCAGTCACCGAGACATTAGATCCGCCTGGTACGCTGGTGTTCTGGAGCGGAGAGTGGAGCCTTGGATGTGTAGCCGTTTGATGAGGAGCGGGAGCAAATCGACAGACGGGACGATCGTGCCGCTAACGACGCCGACGAGCGTCATTCTACCCTCAAGGGCCAGGGAAGCAATGTTCTTCGCCCAGTGGCTTTGCCCCCTATTCAAATAAAAAAAAATCAGCCTTTCAATGGCGGAGAAAAAATGAACAATAGCTCGGACCAACTTACACGAGATCGATGATCACGTCGACGCCCTTGCCATTGGTGGCTTGTTTGACGGTGTCCACAAAGTCGGTGGTCCTATAATTGGCCGCGTGAGTCGCTCCGTTATTCATGCTGAGAATCAGGTCGAGTTTGTCGGTACTGGACGCTGTGCCGGTGACTGTGTGGCTGTTAAAAAAAATGTTGGTTCCAATAGACTGGGTTCTTCATTAGGCTACGTACGCCCCATGAAGGCGGGCGAGCTGGATGGCGGCCAAGCCGACGCCGGAGGCTGCTGCGTGTATGAGCACGTCCTCTCCCGCCTTGAGGTCACTGCAGAGGAAGAGGGTCTGAAATGCTGGTTCCTGGACTAAGTCGGAATTCTACAGCCACGCAGTGAGCTCACCGGTAAGAAAGTTCTCCGGAATGCTGGCGGCCTGGGCCCAGGAAAGATGGTCCGGCTTGCGCATGAGATGCGTTGCCAACACCACCAGATATTCCGCGTACGCGCCCTACAGATGCGTTCAGATACAATACTTACGGACTGTGTGTAAGTTACCCCGCCAGTGAGACCTAGCACCTCGTCGCCGACTTTCCACTGCGTCACATCGGCACCGACTGCAGCTATGTGTCCGGCGAACTCGACTCCAAGGATGGTCGATGCTCCCGGAGGCGGGGGATAATGACCCTGGCGCTGCATGATGTCCAACCGATTGAGGCCGAAAGTTTTGATCTGGATTTAGTGATTTGAACCCACCCATAATCTTCAGCAGGGTTTTATGGCTGCATACCTTGACAAGGACCTCATCTGCTTGAGGAACAGGTGTGGGAACGTCGCCAATGTACAAACTCGACGCATCTCCCGCTTCGCCTTTGATGAGCACAGCGCGCATGTCTCTGACTCTCTGTTTGTTAGGAACGATCGAAACTGCAAAGGCTGCGGGCTACAGTGGGAGTTTTTGTAGGAAAGCGACGCACCGTCGATCACCGAGTTGACTAAGCTTCTTGGACTAAAAGCAAAGAAGTTGAAGCGGCAGCGTTCCGTCTTGAATCCATCATGGCACGTGGTATTTGGCTCTCAAGCGTCAAAAGAGGCCGAGGACAAGAATGAAAGGACAAGACAAAAAAGATATAATACTAATACTAATACAATACAGGGGATCACTCGTCAAGAAGGGACAAAAATGTTTGCGGAAATCCGCACAAGTGCTTACGAGGTGCGGAAAGTTGGCGTGAAGAGTCCACCGCGAAGCACATTATCAAGGCAGGCCTTCCATACCGGTTCAGGAAGCTGTTGGCCCTTGTTAAGCCTTGCGACCCTGAAATGGTTTAAGGGACACGCACTTGACCTATCCTCGAAAAGCTTGTGCGGTGCTCCTCGAACACCCCCAATGGTTGGAACGTCAACGTCGAGATCTGATTTCTGAATGAGCTCCGATGGCGAGAGTCCGGACGAGAGAAAGACTGGCCTTGCCCAATATCTCCAAGATTGTCCGATTGTCGTCCGCAGCCTGCTCCACACTCATGACGAGCATGGCCCCGATGGCTCCGTCCGCCTTGCGAATCTGCTCGTGCTCCCTGAGCATACGGCCTGGGGTTTGCGAGAAATTTTTGAAGATGCGTTTGAGGTCGGCGACGGGCACGGCACAAGTGTCCTTGAGCGTGTAGTATGTTTTCGGGTCGTCGGATGGCGTTCGGCGGAGCGCAACGACGAGCACCTTTGACTTGCGCGCTTCAATGTCGCCCAGAAGGCCGAGGGCTTGCCAAGCCGTCACCGTCAAGGCCTCTCTGACTGTCGCATCAGCTATCGGATCACAGGGGTGTATAGCCCTAACCCATTGTGAACCTGGGCCCATGCCGATAGATCTTGCAGTACCTGGCCTCTGGTAGCCGTCAGCGACAGTGGTTGTCCCGTAGCTTGTGTCCTACATGGTTCGCGTGCCTTGACGGTTCCTTTCGCCTATGTTGCCAACAGGCATAGACATCGCTTCACGGGCAAGCGCACCGCTGGTGACCCTCTTGCTGTCGTAGTTTTTTTTAGAACAAAGTGAGTGGAAGGGCAACAGAACCCATAATACCAATCGACTTTATGTATCTTCCAATTAAGGCGTTGGCATTCCACTGAAATCTGGTCAAAAATATCAAGAATGACGTGGGAGCACCCACCGGAGCAGTAAGGCGCACTGGAACACGCAGAGCAGATCCTCAATTTAGACAAGCCTACATCCTGGGCCGTCTTTTGACAATTGTCGCAGCGCATGGGGCCCTGTGCCAACTGTGCAATGTCTTCTGGCGTGTACTGCATATCCTCAGGCGGTGCGACGGACATAGGAACAGTATGAGCAGGGGGTAGCCAGGGATCGGATTTGAGGAGATCGAAGCGAGATAATGCAGAAGACAAAGCAGATCAGATCAAGTGACGGACCAGTGGGATACGGAGCTTCTGAAGCACGAGAAAATGAAAATGAAGTAGGCCTTGCGCAGGAGACACGCCAAGAGCTCGAAGGCGTGCAGAGGCTAGTAGTAGTAGAATCAGAGAAAGGAAATTGTGATGGGTGACCTTGGGGTGACTTCATTGCACGTGAGCGTGACTGATCTCGCGTCGCGCGTCGCGTCGCGGAACGGTCGTTCGAACAAGTGCATGGTATTTTAACGACAGGTGGGATTTAATCAAAGGCGACAACAAAAATAGGTACTAGGAGTGAAACGGCCCGGGCTACATGCAAAAAGCTGGGCGTGTCTTCCCTCGGAATGGGGTACCCGGTAGAGAGATATCTCTTACGGAATTTACACACTCGGCAAACGGAAGAGACAGGGAAGAAACTTACAGGGAATAAATTTGGTTGACCAAAATGGTGAATCTTAGGAAATGCCCGCAGGTCTCGCAAGACAAGAGCGATTGGCTATCCAAATCTACCTACCTATCTCCCCGTCCCTACAGCTAATAGTAACTGAATTCAACCGACGTTCTCCCGTGATGCTTTCTCTCAGCTCTCTCACATTTCTGACACACCTGCCAAGTAAAATTAGGGCATGATAGATAATTCTGAAATTGACCTATCGCTGGTTCCGGATGGTTGACACGGTGGCGACTTGGGTAAAGACACGGGTTCAACGCGGAAAAGAAGAGTGCTCTTTGTCCGCCCTCATCGGTGTGTCAAGTTTTCTGTGGGTGCGAATATCCTATTCGTTGCAACTGAAGGGTTTATCTCCAGTAGGAGGTACTGGGCTTCTTCGGCACCTTTGGGACTCCGGTTACCTCAGGCTCTGGCCACCGAGGTTTCAAGACTGGGGCTTGTTTCGCATACGGAACATTTGCTGAGAAACATGGCGAGTCTTCTGCGAAAGCAGATTCTGGCCCCGGCGGATTAACCGACCCAGGCTGTGTATAATCACGATGTCGGCTTGTGGGCATGCCTCGAGGTAAGTCGTGATCAAGCCTCGTGAGCTCACCGTTCATTTAGACGTGGTTCTAATTCGATGCTTCCAGATCGCATATTCTTTATTCAAACTCGGCATATACGAAGGGCCAGAAACCGCTGGAATTGCCGGTCCTTCATCCCCAGTGATAACGCTCGTTTCCGTACTGAATCGCGACATCCGTCTGCGAAGATCTATGTAATCTGTGGAAGGTGGTTCATATATTTCCGTTCACTGTTTGGCGCATCATCGGCTTTGGCGTTGGCTCCACGGGCGGCAATTTCCTCAGTATTCTGTTATGAGTCATTTACAGTATAGACTATACGTCGTTTAGAACTCTATGGGAATGCCTTCAGAATCGGCTCACCGTCGCCGAAGTTGCCAGAATATCTAGAAATCGTGAAACAAGTCAAGCCCCAATACGAACATGAAAGTCCAGTCTGTTCTCTTATCTGCAGCGTGTCCTTTCGTCGCCTATATACAGGCACCCACAAGAATCCTGACGGTTCACGTGTTATCAGAAGAATCAGACGGCCACGGCCCGATTTGAGCCTCATGTTACATACCCAAACTTACCCTTGCGTTGTCTGCTGCCACTCAATAGGTTTTTCAGCCGGGACTACGAGGACCTCGACGGCCTCGGAGACGCAAGGACGTCGGTCGCCAGTCCGTCTTGACCACGACCATTGGAACAGCGCCTCCTTCAACGCTACGATTTTCCCATGTGCTTGCTCGAGGCCTGACAACAAACAAACAAGCGGGATCATCAGCATCTACGATGGATTATCCGCAGTGGAATTATGCACCGACTTACGCACCGAGAATTCCGATTAAAGACTTACCGGCCCTTTCACCAAGACCAGCTTCCACAATCCCGACCAGACCGCCTTCGGCACAAGCTTGGTTTCAGAATCTGTTCCGGCCGCGCAGAGATGGGCCTCCGCACACGAGGCAATTGGACCCGGTAGCTCCCAGCCAAAGTTTTACGATGCCCAACGGAGACGGACCGACATTCCAGACGAGAAGTCGTCCGAGTTCCAGCAGGCATTCGAGTAGTGCGTCCTCCATATGAGTGTCATGGCGTGTCCTAACGTCATATCAGTCAGCTACAATCCATCGCTGCAATATGAGCGCGGTGGGCGGATGCCGCCCACGCAGCATGGAAGTTACACACCGAGTCTATCTCAGGGAGTAGAAGGAACAAAATCCAGGACGCCTGCTGCGCCACTGGTGCCGATCCTGAAGTCGTCGTCGAGGGCGCGGAGTCAATCTTTATCTAGTAGTAAGTCCTGCTTGACTTGCCACGAACACAAGTATTAATCGCGACTAGATCTCGGGTCCTTACGGCAACCCGTCAACGTTCCTCCGAGTAAGGGCCCACATACTTTGCTAGCCACATCGTATTGACGCCCAGTCCAGTCATCCAGTCGGAGTCACGGCGATCCAGTCTGGTCAAATCGCAAACTGTCATAGGCAAGTACGCGCATGAAAGTATCAGGACCGCTAGCTCATCAAGGCCCACAGTTCATCGCACTGCGGCACTTAAAGAAGAAGCCATTTCTTTGAGTTGGCCGCTGGTCCAGTTTGCCTCGCGGACGCGTTTAAGAAAACCGCTCCTGTATTTCGACGTCGGCTTCGACCCTAGGCGGTCGAAGAACTTGATGGACAAGAGGTCGGATCGATTCCTCCCGTTGCCAGAGACCGATCGGAACCTCCCCGCCTCGACGCACTGCACCTTAACGAAGATGGTCATCCAATGCCCGCATATTGGACAGATCACCGTCAGGCGCTCCGACGGCATTCGTTGCATCGACATTTTTGCCGCGATTTACGACGCGTATCACCAGAAGCTCAGAGCAGATGAAAGGCCTCACGGGATCGATAGGTATACGAGAGCCTTCAGAAAACGCTGCGAAGATTCTTCGGACTCGGAGGGTGAATTGAGGGCCGGTCTGCGTCGGGTCGACCTTCTCAGAGGGAAGCGTATCTTCGACGGCTTATCGCGATCAGGGGCGGATTGGAAGCTGGATATCGATGAACGCTCGTAAAGGATTGGCTTGGTTTATTGAATACTCGCAATTTGGTTAGTCTTCAGCCATCGACTCTTATTTGATGTAACTCACGCGGCGAACATAGATTATGTACACAGAAACCCCCCTTCATGCATTATGCGCAGTGCCACAACTCATCCTCTAGTGTATTATTCTTCACCAAGATCGAAGCATATGAACTCACCTCTCACTTATTGTACGACTCCTATTGATATGGAACAAGCGAATGTATATTGGGTTCCAGTCGTCCATGAGTCCCAATAAATCGTTGTAGTTCGGCAAAAATGCTGGCGGAAGCGTTGGGTAGGAGCAAAGCTGGCGGTCCTTGTAAATGTTTTCTGGTGAGATTTCGTGTTGTCCAGTGTTTCAACTGTCGGAAAGCACACATTCGGGCGTCTTCTGATCCAAAATCCAGTCGCATATTCACAGGGATGAGAGGCCCGTAGTCCACCATGGGCATAGTCCGTATGCAGGAGTAGAAAGGCGTGGTGGACCAAGTTTGCGGTTGCACTGCCTCGAACCATGACTCGGAACGGGCCGAGATGCCGAAACGGGTCAACACCTAACTACACCCCCAATTTGGCTCGATGTGATTCAAAGATCCGACAGTTGACCGCGCTTGGAGGTCGGATTGTGAATCTTCCACGGAGCTTGGTTCGGCGACATCACCAGAACATAGCGGTGGACAGTCCAAGGAGCTGTCGTGGGTATCCTGGGAGGTCTGGTTTTGGACGTCCCTCAACTATTCCACCGAACCTTATGTAATTCTGCAAATAATCCACATCTACCGTCCCCTGTCGTTTCCCATGTGAGAGAACACTACAATAAGTGCGGGTTTCTATGTTGCATGCTCAAGAAAGTTATCAAGCTGAGAAACTGCTAAAATGAGATTTTTGAGTGTCAGCGAGGCTCCGAAAAACGCCTCCAGTCATTCAAGCTCCGCTCCTGTCAAAACAAGACCAACTTTTCTCTAGAAAGTGGCGCCAGAGTCTAGAGTCGATGGGTAGTTTCAGATGGCATCAAATGGGCCGTGATGAGATACTCCGCACCTGATAAGATGTGATAACAGCAGATAAAGGCAGATAAAGGCGATCCCGCTAGATCCCGCCCCCGACGTCGCTTACATTTATTCATGTCTTGAATATCTTTGTTACTGTGACCGGTCTTTGGACAAGTTCCCGTTTGCGACCCAATGGAGCGGCCCCACGCTCTGCCCTGTGTATATGGTATCCAGTATGTCGCTTGCCTGCCTCCAGCAATGTTCGCCGACGCCCTCTGAGCTTGGCCCGTAGCAACCACCAGGTTTCAGACCTTTTTTTCCAACTTGGCAGAAAACGGACAGACTGGCTGGATACTATATAAGCTCCCCACCAAGTTGGAGCACCTACCGCCTCCTCCATGCCTAAAGACACTCGCTACTTTCTCAACCTCTACCGCCGCCGCAACCGGGCAGCCAATACCCCTTACAATAATGTTACTCCTCCCTCTGCAGATCGTCGTCGGGACGACACATTCCACGCCTTTGATCCCAGTCCCGAGCAATTGAAGGCCTATGCCCAGCAATATGAGGCTGCCTTGGCCTCGGGCAATCTTTTGACCGCTCGGCCTGGATTGCCAGGGCTAGTCGATTGGTTTCGGTGTGTTTCTCTTCTGTCACCCAGTTGGTCGCTTTCTCACTGTTTTACAGCCCAGTTACTACTTCGTCTACTGGTGCAATGCGGCAACTTCCCGCCTCTCGCTTTGACTGTACCCCGGGCTTGAGTTTGCCGCTTTGTCCCCATGTCTCAAATTCTTGGCGGACCATTGATGACTGCACTATGAAATGCAAGAGGTCCAACAACCGCTGGGTTTTCCAGTGCCCTTCTCACAACTGCGAGTTCATCAGTACGTGTTTTTATCCTTCTCTCCTATTTTATTTAGTTGACGGTCTTATGTAGTGACCATACCCCCCATTGCCCCCGCCAATGTCCTCCTCACTGAGGATGAACTCAAGGAATGGATAGCCAGCGATGAATTTGTCGGTGAGCATGTTCTGCATTTTGGACCCCCAGACTGTTCTCTGACTTCCGACTTTAGATGGAGATGTTACTGACAGCGGGGATGAAGACTACTCAATGGAATACAATGGTACGTTCCCATACTTCCTCCAGTTCTATTGACCTGATTTGTTATCCTCAGCAGACTGGTCTGACCCTAAAAAAATCGCATCCGCCTCTTCAATGGAAGAGGTGGCCTCGTATCTTACCTCATCCCCTTCTTCTTCTTCCCTCAGTTCCTTTCCTTCTTCATCTTCGAGTTCTATATCTTCGTCTTCGCCTTTTCCATCTCCAACTCGCCCCTCTCCCCGAAGGGCAACTCATGCTGCTGTTCCATATTTCAGTCAGGCAGTTGCAGACAGAAGAGGAAAACCAAGTGTGTTGACCTTTCTGTGTGCTTTTGATTTGCACTGAACTTTCCATGTCCAGATCACAGCCTCATCCTCCGTGTCCTGAATGAACAAGAGGATGGCTACTTCAAAAGTATGTCTGCCCTCCTAAATTATTTCTTTGTTTGCCTTATATTCTCCCAAGAGCATCCCGAGATGCACGACTTGCAAGTGGACCCCATTCCGGAATGTCTACTACCGTATCACCCCTCTTCCTCTGTGGGCCGACTGGCAGACTTGATGATCAATATGACTACCCCTACTGGTCAGATCATTCGTCAGCTTACCTCCACCGAGGGGATCCTCTGGATCACTTTTTTGCGACTTATGCAAGAGAATTTGCATTGTGCGGGGTGCAACTGCATGTATTCCATCCAGGGCTACCACCAGCACCGTAGTTATGGCCGTTGCACCGGAAGCGTGAATCTCCCTGCCAGTGCGTTTTAAAGTTCTCATTTATTACTACTACTAGTTCTGACTTGCAATACAGTTCCAGAATGCTATCCTGCTCTCGAGGATGTGCCTTTTCTGCATTTTCGTTCGTACCCAACCGACGTCCCCATCCCCCCTTCCCAAGAGTTTCTCACCACGACCATGGGTCGTGCTTTTGTGGAGTGGAATGGACGCCTTGGTGTTCCTCAAGATGTCTGGGCCATTATTACCACCGGGTTTGTTCGATGCGACAAGTGTGATCTCGTGAGATCCTTTGAAGGTGATCGTGCGCATCGGGACGCTCGCAAAAGGTGCATGGATGTCGGCCAAGGGCAGACCAGTGCCATCGTGAAGGGAAAGGGCAGAGAAATGGTCTTGTATAGGATGGATTAGTATCCTACTACTACGATGTGTTCTCAGTAGTTCCCTGGCTTGAATCAATGTTTTGAGCCAACTCCGTTCAATTAGTAAACTATTCTAACTATTCTCGGGCATAATGATGAGCAACACGTTTTCCCCACCCTCCACCATTCTTGGCCCATTGATCCCCGTGTCTGTCTGTATGTAGTACCAATGTTGCTCTCAAACCGTTGAAGTGAAGGTTAAAGTGCGTAACATAACAAGAAGGAAATATGAAAACATCCCCTGTTTTGAGACCAGCAACCAATCCCAACTCGTACAGACACAGTTCCCCTCCTTCGCACTCCGAAATGATTATGATGAGACAATAATCCTTGTCCAGAGGGTCCCGATGCCCGTCTGTAGCCACTCGCAAGTTCAATGCAAAGCCAGAGAACGGGTATGCCGGAGCAAAGACATTGAGAGGAAGAACATCGGCAAACACACTGACAGTGCTGTATTCGTCGGGAAGGAGATGCTCGAACTGCAGATAGTCAAAATCAATAAGTGTTCCAACTCGATAACTCACATTGGCTCTCTGGAACTCCATCACCTCCCCGAAGACCTCAATCAACGCCTCATACTCTAATGAGTGCTCCAAACTCTCCACCGAGGCATAAGGCATCCTCTGATTCCAATTCACCTTCACGCCAGTCTTGCGTGCTTTATTGGGATGTACATCCTCTGGTGCGCCGTCCCCCTAACAGACGATGAGAAACCCGAAGTAGAAAATAGGAAATCCAATAGTTACTCGCTCCCCCATCCGCCAGTACCACACATAACGAAGAGACAAATATTTGTAGCCTTCTCTTCTGGAATTATCCGCTTTGAACTCTCCCGGAAGAATCGCATCCAAATTCAAAATCGCTTTATGGAACCTATCAGTGAGGGCCTTGGGCATTGGAATCAAGGTCGAAACCATGAGACCGGTGGAGTCCCTGATAGTTAATGCATTTCTGTGCTTCATCATTCAGTAAGGATCAACCAGAGATACCGAACATACCCATTCAGAATATCAGAATTAATTTTGAGGTACTTGCCTGGTGCGTTAGTACCGGTTCGGTGATTTTCGATGAGCTAATATCATTCGTTCAGCAACAAACATCTGCCGAGCAGAAAAGCTTACCTTTCGGGAGAATTCACCTGGGGTCTGGACTACTTCAGCGTTACTGGCAAGCTCACGCTGAGCCTCAGTCCAAGCTTTTCCGTCGTTCTTTTTGAATGGGCAAGTCGATGTTCTTGGAAGAACCAGAGGTGTCTGGATGTTGATCACATCGTCCCGATTGAGAAGAGGTACCTCAGGCGGGGGTTCAAACAGCTCCTCTGGAGAGAGGGTCCATTTGGAGGATCGTGCAGGCAACATCAGGGAAACCCCCCCCAGAAATTTTCTGCAACTTTGCCAGAAAATGCCTCAAAATATCTATAGTTCCTTCAATTGCGAAAATGTTGTGGACATTTGTTTCCCCAAAAAAATTTCCGAAATTTTTGAGAAATTTTCGTGATTTTTTGCTGAAAATTTGTTGAAGTTTTCATTGGTTTTCAGGTAATTTGTGCAGGGATTTCATTCAAATTTCTTATTTGGACACTCATATCATTGGGGGGGTGGGCACAAATCAAATTGTATCTCAGTAGTCTAGGGACAGGAGAAACATAATGTAGGTAATTAATTTTACTACGTTCTAAACCACTGGCTATTGACACTGTACTGTACAGACTCTGTCGGAAATCAGCCTAATGATAGCTGAAACACATGTGAGCCAGAACTTGAAGTTAAAAACATGGTGGATCGCACGTACCTTCAGGACTTTGGTGGCTGTGCCCACAGCCACTACTTGGCAAGCAACGCATGTGAACCCTGTGTATGACATTTGGTTAGAAAGACAATTAGTAAAGAAAAGGAGACAGACCAATCTCAAGCATGGTAGCAACAATATTCTAGGGTTAACCAATCATATCCCTTGAAATCAGAGCTAGTTGGAGTCAGGAGCATCAAGCATACCTGAAAGACCCACACTCCAGCTTAGGTGGCCCACCAAAAGGACCAGAGACATGTAGATGAGCTGCTAGAGGGCATGGGGAATTGGGAAGGACACAGGAGGGGGAGGCAAGTGGGAGGAAAGGAAGAGAAATTGTTACGACACAATCAAAATCCACCATCTTTTATATGACACGGACATGACAGCTGACGTGTGAGGATTTGTGCATGACAACTGCCCTTTGGATTGATGGATTCACATGGGTGTCACTTTAGGGCCGCATGCACCTAGTCGTTTGCTGGATCTTTCCAGTTGCAGCCAGGCCCATCCCATCATTCTGTAAATGTCTGCTGAGGCTGGGATCAAGTGTTTACAATGAAAAGTTGATGAATTCCATCAGTCTAACTGCTATGCTGCTCTCACAGAAGAAGGGTGTATCTTCAAAAAGTGTAGTAGTACTACTTCACTACTGGGTTAATGAGATCATTGAAATTGCAGGAAAAAGTTCAAGGTAATACGTTAAATTTTATATAGGATAAGAAAAATGTGCAAACTTTTGGTCATTTGTACAGATTTTGATGAAAATTGCTAAAAATTTCAAAATTTCAAACCACCAAAGAAATTTTGCGAACAAATTCCAAAAAATTTCTGGGGAGGTTTTTCCTGATGAAATGGTAAAGGCTACCAACTTTAAGCGTTATTTGAAGTAGGAGATGCACAACTCACCCAGTGGCCACAGAGTCTAGGATTCTATCGGCTTCAGCCACATCCGAAAAGCCAAAGGTTTCTTGGCCACGAACAAACTTGTAGGTTTCCAACAAGGGGATCTTCTGCTCCTGTATATACTTTATCGGAACCATGAACCGTTTAATTAGAAGCCCCCATTTAGCGTCTGGATCCAAATTTCAGCTGATTAGACAGCAGTGGACATGCAACGTACCAGAAACTTCTCGAAGAGCATTTGACAAGGAATTAATATCTCGAACAATGTCTGACTTGGCTGGTGCTTTGGTCAGATGGGAGCGAAGATCAAGACACGCGAGGATAGGGAGAATGTAAAACGTGGCTGGAATTGAAGTTAGAAGAGTTCGCAGATGGAAGAGAGAACAAACCTGCTGAGCACATGTGTAATAATCGGAAGCCCGCAGTAGCCCACTCGTAGAAAGTACTTTTTTTCTTCGAGTACCGTTTAGCAATCTTCCGGATACCGGGTGGTTTATTCCCGGCCTCTACAGCCTCTTTCCGCAGACTGGAGGACGAGATCAGCACGATCGAGGTGGTGAATGGAATGGAAACATACTTGTCCACATTCAACGCTAATTGTATTAAATCGCACATCTGTACGAAATCAAGGACCTGCCTCTGAGTTTCGTACGACTTCAAGCGCCCAACCACAGCGTCCATGTCCGTCCCACTGGACAGCACCTCTGCACCCAGGGATGATGGATCACGGAGTCGTTGGAGCAAATCCCGTAGTCGCTCTTGATTCTCAGCCGCAAATATGGTGATCAGTGTGTTCAGCAGGAGGCCAGCGCCTTTAGTGACATCGGGGCCAGTACCATCGCTCCGCCATTCCTTCATCTTCCCCTTCTTCCCAGGGACCCCGCGTTTTCCCTTGCCCGAGGGAGGAGGGCGCTCTGGGTTATCGACTTCGGACTCCCCTTCATCTACCTCTCCACTTCCCATACGACCTATGTCAGCGTCGGTACCAATACGCGGTCCATTTCCGTTACGACGATTCCCATTGGGCAGTCGGGGAGGCTTTTTCCTTGCCTCCGTACTGGATACAGACTCGGCATCCGAACTATCAGACTCCGAGGATAAAGGGGTCGAGGAGGCAGAACCGTCAGCAGCCGGGTTGGATGCCCCTTCCACCACCGACGACATGCCAGACTCGTCGGGCCTCCAGAGTTTAGTGTCACGACTACGAAAGAGAAGGGTCACACGCTGGCGCTTTGTAGGGGGTTCTGGGATTGTCACTGGTGGGCTATCCTCCGAGGCTCCAGATTCAGGGTGTTTGGGTTCTGCGGAGGTGACTTGGGAGGGACTGTGGATGGTAGGGCTGTCGGAATCGTTGATTTGGCCAGAGGAACGTTTTCCGAGCACCGACGGGCCAGCGAACAATCTGCCCTCGGTAAGTTCATGTGCGGGCCTCGCCGAGGGTAGGGGAGTGGTGAGAGGAGTGGTGAGGTCTCTAGATTGTGGTGCTGAATTTTTGGAAGCAGGGTGGTCTGGAGGTGAGCCTAGAAAGATTTTAGTACGATGATGAGCTTGAGTCGAAATTTATATCACCAATATAGGGAGCATTCAAATTCGACGCATTGAGCGACGTGGCATCCGTGGGTATAGAGTTGCTCGATGCGAAGGCTAACAGCGGCGTAGGCTCTGAGATCGAAATGCGTGCAGAGGGATATTCTGCTAGTATTGCTTGTTCAACGGCCGCGAGACCTCGGGGGAGACAGACGGCCTGCGAGGAAATTTTATGGTCCTCAGAGAGCTGTTTCTTCAGAGCCGCAAGTTCGTCCAATAGCGACAGCCCGACGTCGTCAGGGATTGTGATTGTCCAGGGCATTAGAAAGACTACAGCAAGAAAAGTCGGTGTTGTGGAGGGCAAAAGAGGTCCAGAAAAAAAGTGTCCGGACGCCCGGACACTTCAAAATGCTAAGTATAGGTCCCACAGGTTATGTCGGCTAAGAAATATACATACCAGTGTGAACTCATACTTGGTTCGAGGAGAGACCGCCATTTTCCCAAAGCGGTAATTTCTCATTACTGCCTCCTTCCACCACCTCCTGCTCAGCACTCACTCGTCTTTTAGATCCAGAAATCCTGGGACTCACAGCAACGATTCCGCGGGTTCGAAGTCTCTACCGAGCCTGGTTTGCGCTCAATCAAAACGTGCGGTCCTTGAGCGGTGATTCCGTGACATCACATTCTAACTTCCTCTAACCCTGCACGGCCTCACAGCGTTTCGGAATTCGACCTTGAATCATACTCGCATTCTCAATGCTCGAGGAACTCCAGGATAATGTTGCTGTCAACGTGATACCGGTGTGCAGACCACACCACACCAAAACCGATTTTTTTGTGCTGGGGTAAGTCTTGCTCGCGCAGTTCTTGTTCCTTTCACTCATTGTGTTTACCCACAAGCTTTTAGGCATCCCCACCGTCCTCCTCAAGTCCCCGATCGCTTCGCATCAACGCCGCGATCGCCGCTAACGTCGTGCTCGGGGCCATGTACCATTAAAACCGAACTTTGCACTCGGGCAAGTTCCCCTTACCCAGTCCTTGTTCCTTTCGCTCATTCTCTTTTTCCACAGGCTTTAAGGCATCCCCCGCATCTTCCTCGACTCCCCGATCGCTTCGCATCATTGCCGCGGTCGCCGCTAACATCGTGCTCGCGCCATGTCACATCAAACTCAAGTGCACTGGGCAAGTTTTCCTTGTCCAGTTCTTGTTTGTTTCGCTCAAGCTCTTTACCCGCAGGCATTTAGACATCCCCACCGTCCTCCTCGAGTCCCCGATCGCCTCGCATCAACGCCGCGATCGCCGCTAACGTCGTGCTCGGGGCCATGTACCATTAAAACCGAACTTTGCGAATTTTGCACTCAGGCAAGTTCCCCTTGCCCAGTTCTTGTCCCTGTCGCTCATTGCGTTTACCCACAAGCTTTTAGGCATCCCCACCGTCCTCCTCAACTCCCCTATCGCTTTGCATCAACGCCGCCAACGTCGTGCTCGCGCCACATCACATTAAATAAACTCAAGTATTTGCACTGGGGCAAGTTTTCCTTGTCCAATTCTTATTTGCTTCGCTCATGCTCTTTACCCACAGGCTTTTAGGCATCTCCACCATCCTCCTCGAGTCCTCGATCGCCTCGCATCAACGCCGCGATCGCCACCAACATTGTGCTCGGGGCCACGTCACATCAAAACCGAATTTTGCACTAGGGAAAGCCTTGCTCACTCATTTCTTCTCCATTCCCCTGAAACTCTTTACCTACCGGCTTTTAGACATCCCCCCTGTCCTCCCCGACGCCCCGATCGCCTCGCATCAACGCCGCAATCGCCAATGTCGGGCCCGGGCCACGTCACATCATCACACTCGAATCTTTGCATTCGGGCAAGTCCTCCTTGCCCAATTCTTGTTCATTTCGCTCAATCTCTTGACCCACAGACTTTTAGACATTCCCCCCGTCCTCCTCGACGCCCCAATCGCCTCGCATCAACGCCGCAATCGCCAATGTCGGGCCCGGGCCACGTCACATCATCACACTCGAATATTTGCATTCGGGCAAGTCCCCCTTGCCCAATTCTTGTTCATTTCGCTCAATCTCTTGACCCACAGACTTTTAGACATTCCCCCCGTCCTCCTCGACGCCCCAATCGCCTCGCATCAACGCCGCAATTGCCGCCAACGTCGGGCCCACATCAAACAAGTTGAATATTTGCACTCGGGCAAGTCCCCCTTGCCCAGTTCTTATTCTTTTCCCTCATCTCTTTATACACAGGCTTTTAGGCATCCTCTGCATCCTTCTCGACTCCCCGATCCCCTCGCATCAACGCTGCTTGCCGCCAATGTCGTGCTCGGACCACTTCACATCAAATTGAAATGTCTTCACTCGGGCAAGTCCAGGCAAGTCCTCCTGGTCCATTTCTTCTCCATTTCGCTAATACCTTTTACCCACAGGCTCTTAGACATCCTCTCCGTCCTTCTCAAGTCTTCGGATCGCCTACACATTAACGCCGCAATCGTCGCCAACGTCGGACTTGGCCCACATCCCCTAAAACCTGACTTTCTGTACTCAGGCAAGTCTATCATTCAAATACCTTCCATGTCATTGATTTTCCTTACCCAAGGATGCGCAGGCATCTCTTCGACCCGCCCTGAGCCCCCGAGCTGGTTCGCATCCCCGCTGTCATCGCCGCCAACGTCGCACTCAGGTCAAGCACTTCACGGTCGTGTACGCGCCCGTGGACCGCACGTACCCCGAGGAGCTGTGCCCCCCCGGAGACGAACGGCTGCTGCGATCACCTTGGGGGCGAGATACCACATCTCATCGCCGCTGCCAGATTCGGCTCTTAATCCGACATCTTTTGTACACATATTATTCTTGTAAATCCCCGGATGAATATACTAATGCTACTTGTCCGCTACCCATCATCCCAGCCACCAGAGCTTTTGCCGCCTCGACTTCCTGCTGATACATTGTCTTCTGCCTCCTGAGTTTATCCTGGGATCGCTCCAACGCAGCGAGTCGAGCGTGATGGACAGCGCCAGCTGTGGGTCCAGCAAAAACATGTCGTGCTGATGCTTGCACCTGATCTTTGGCCTCCGTCAGTTTGTCGTAGACCTGCTGAATCTTCAAGTTCGCATCCCAGATTTTCTTGTCAGCCGCTTCGAGACCTTTACGATAGGAATTGACTGAAATAGGTCAGTACTTGACCAGATACACGAGTTAATATGGACGTACATTGCCGCTTGATGTTTTTTATTGCGTTCTCGGTCGGGTGGCCTCTCCGGTATGAAGGCCGGATTCCAGCTTCCTCGAAGATCTGGCCAAAAAAAATAATCAAGTCATGTATTCGGGGTACCAGAATAAAAGACTTACCTTCAAAGTCTTCATTTGAAGAGCATCGTAGAATTGGCCCTTCATGATACCACCCAGTAATGTGCAATGAACACCTTCACGATTGATGTCGGAATGAGCAGACTCTATTAAATTACTTGTTCTTTCCCCAGCCTTCCAGACGTCTTCGGGGATGAAACTTTTGGCCCAGCACATGCCTTCGAAGGCAAAATGGGAGCGTTCTTTATCGTGCACCCAATCTGGAAAGGTGATTAGAAAATGAATAGAAAGAGATAACAACCACTTGCCTCGGCCCGCCTTCCCTCCCAGCTCCCTTATCCTCGCAATGGTTCCATCCCAGTTTTCATGCGACATACAAACCAAACTACGCATGAGCTGCTTAACTGGGTAATCAACTTTGCACTTCTGAATATTCCGGTAAATGTGGGCGACACACAGACGAAATAAACGGTGGAGATGCTCGTAAGGGGTAAGAGAAGCGAGTAGTCGTCCAGGCTCATGTAGGTCCATTTTGTCGGGGAATTTCTGAGCCAGAGCCTGTAGGTACAATCCCAGGCCTGTAATACTTCAATAAAGGCACATGCAGAAAGAAATACAATGACATGACCTTTGGCTTGTCCCCCATGCTGGTCCGCTCCCCACTGGAGAATTTTTCCGTCATAGTCGTCAACCTGAGCACCGTGAATGTGCCGCCACTGGATATATGTGCCAGTATCTTCAAATACGATCTGGTCTATTGCTTCAAATATTTTCTGGTGTGCAACGGCGGTCTGTCTATTAAGAAAGATTCGACAGAAAACCACCGCTGATGGAGTCGATTAGGAAGGAGAAGATCGCTATGGGCAGTCAGACGTACTTGTGTGTGCATCTCGATCCCATCCTGCAAGCTCGAACTCGTAGAATCCTATGACTCGTTTGAATCCGATGTCGCTCTGAAGGTATGGAGTCTGAAGGAGCCGTTCGCTGCCCTCTCTGCCCATGCAAATAACAAATTGCAAGCGCATCGGCCCTGCACTCTTTCCGGACTCGTCTTCGGCATGGGAGGTAAAAGCAGAGCAATCCAGGTCAATAACCCGGCGAATGTACTGGTCTTTCAAAGGCCGAGTAATTGACTGCTGGCCCCACAAATGCAAAACTCCTGAAGAATAATGAGCAAAACATTGAGTGGAGGATAGATAGCCTATTACCTTTCCAACCGGTTCCGCAAGAAAACAAGCCCTTGCGAACCTGATCTATGGATGCTTTGAGGTGTGAGCGATTCGCTAGTGAGATGTGGAGGTCACTCAGAGTCGGGTTCCACTCTTTTGGAAACTTCTCAGACAGGTACGACTTTGTGATGGGATGTCGGAGAAAACGCCTCGGGGTAAGATCTGGCAAGTCTTCTTGGAAGCGGGGTAACAGACGCAAAATCTCTTCCTTGATGGAAGGAGGAGTTTTGGTAGGAAAAGGAATCGGATGGTGGTGAGTGCCTCGAACGACAACAAGCACTGATGGACACTCATCGCGGTACTCTGGCAGAGGCTCGTAGACTTTGATCTTGCACGCACAGGCCAGAGACTCCATCTCCAGCTGCACAAGGGCCCCATCTGCATTGCGATGGTCGAATGCTAGAAATTGAAGGTGAGTGAGAACTAGGTCCAAAATACGAAATGAGCACGAACGACAGAGTGTTGCTTGCGACGATACATTGCAGACAGTGGTGCACTCCGAAAGTGGCCCAAATCCAAGCCCAAAAGCAGCCTCCTCAATGAGGTCGACCTCATCATCATCGTTACTGAACAAGGCCTCTATATATTTAAGATCGTATGAACCGTCGGAAATGGCAGTATTTTGGTAGTGCTCTTTATTATTTTGCTTCGAGTAATGTTCACATCTGCACGGAAAATTACTACTACACCAGAAGGAATTGGAAGAAATGCTCACTTGATGTAGGGCTTCTGATTTGCATATGCCAGCTGTAGTCGGCCTTGACAAGTTTCGGTGGGAGGGACATAGCCGCGACGATGCTCAGTGCGGTGAAGAATCAGCTTATCATACTCCTCCTCCTCATCCGACTCAACAATGGTCTCCTCCTGTAGAGTTGCACCACAGCCAAGTCGTCGTAGTGCAGCAACCAAGGCAGCAGTCTTTTGAAAGATCTGCCGAGAAGGAGATGCAGTTTGGATGCGAGCCTCTCGGTCGTTCCGAAGACGTTCCTTGAGCATATCCCGGGTCGCCTCATGGTGAGGTTGGGTCATGAGAGCCCGGTCGACTTGTGGACATATTTTCGTTCCCTGACCTGCCGAATTGCTATCTGAGAAACTTGAATATATATTGAAAAATAAATCGCACATGAGGTCTGTTTTACTCTACAAGGAACAGTAGAGCCATGCTGGTCTTTAAGCACGGAGACATGAACTTCGAGCCCCCTTCGGCTAGTCCCTTTTGGAGCCCCGAGTGAGTACGCAAAATTCAAGGTGGGCGTCTGCCAGCCTTCTTCCGTGTTTTCAAGCTGGAACAAATGCCCCACACCTTCGGGACTTGTCTCGGGATATTCGACACAAGTCCCCGAAGGGTAGGTGTAAAGAGTGCTGAGCGTTGTCTTGCTCGTAATTTTCACGTCGTATTCCACGGCAGAGGCGAGGGGGTGTTCGGTGAGGGGCGGTGATGGAGAGCGGGTAGGACGGGGATGGCCTGTTGGTGGCTGAGCGACAGCAGGTCGAGAAAAGCTTGCGAGGATATCCCGCAAAGCCGCATCCACCCTCGGAGATGCAAGGAGAGGGTCCCCGGAAGCTAGCAAAGCTGCCAGTGATTGCACATGTGAAGAAATATCCACGAGAATGGGTGGAGGAGCGGGGTTGAGTACATGTCTCAAGTTCATGAAAAATGAAGGGGGGTAAAAATTAGACGGTATGACTGCCCAGAGTAAATTACTATCCCAAAATCCATTGCAATGGAACTGGTCGCTTAGTTCGCCGCCGCCCATGGATATCTTGGCCCGCAGAGGCCCGGTAACCTCAGGGTTGTGCCAGGGGAATGCTTGCGGGCTCCCATCCCGAAAAATTCCATGAAACAAGACGAAGCGATGGGAAAAAGATGTGTATGTGCGCCCAGTCGGAACCTCAATGGAGGTATGAATATTGGAGGAGGATGAATGGTGACAGGGTGACTAGAGGTATACATGTTGTTATCGCAGGTCGCAATCACCGGAGCACGGGGCGGAATCACTCGAATCGCACAGATCCGAGAAGATAACAGAATATCCGCCTTATCACCGTGATCTGATGGCATCCGAAACTACCCATCGACTCTCCCCTCGTGGCGCCATCTTCTCTTCTTCCCACCACCATTTGGCCTCTTCTCAGCCATGTTCTCCGACTCGTTGCTTCTCCCTGCTGCCCTCAACAGTGGCGCGCAAGTCCCTCAACACCGGCGCAAGTCCCTCAAGGCAGATACAAATTTTCAATGCAATTCTCTGAGCTCGTTATCTTTCGCTGTCGCCGACATGACCATAGTCGCTTGGCTTCCTCAAGCTTCATCGAGTTTCGCCCTTCAAGCTTCAAGCATCAAGTTTCACCCTCCTCTCCATCTAGTGTTGCCGCAGATTGAGGTGAGCTCATCCGGTGCCGCCAACTCGTTTCAACTCGATCAAGCGAGTCGATCCGAGTTTGGCATCGAGTTGAGACGAGTTGGCGGTCCCATCATTCTCACGACCTCTATTTGGAACGAGGTCCGGAGGAAATGGGCAAGTGTCGCTTGTTGCAGCATGAAAGAGAGTGAAAAATCATGGATTCAACCTCTATTATACTGCCAATATCCTAAGGATAGCTTCACGCAACCATTTGACGGTTGGAACTCGACTGTTATGGCCTAACACATCCAAAAAAATTGTCCGCATCATGTATTTTTTAGCTACAGAGGCCCGGAAAAAAAGGTGGAAATATTATCATTCAATTCCAGTACTTTCAGCCATTCCGGTGGATTCGGGACCTTCAGGTTGCCGCCAGAACAATTCTGTGCAACAAATTACCCTGCTTGCCGAATTCCGGCGATGGCCGGCCGTGTCGTTTGGCGGATGAGAAAATGATGACGCCAACTCGCTTCACACCGGTGTGTAACTCGACTCAACTCGATGTGTCGAGTTGATCAACTCGATGTCCGAGTCGAGTTCAAAATCAGATAGAACTCACACCGACGGCAACACTATCTCCATCTCCTCTGCCCACGCCCGTGCCCGCGTCACATGCAAGCGACCACGTCACCAGCATTTACATCACCCCGTCACCGCTAAGCTATTTTTTCGTGCGCGCCTGTGCGCCCTTCTGTCTCTCTTTTTCTCTCTTTATTCTGTACCAGCCTGTGCCATGTATGCAGCCCCATGTTAATGATAATTGTTATTTTATTTCGATTTTATTATAATTATTTTTTGGGTCATCGGTAAGACAATTGGGAGCCCTCTGTAAGAGGTCGTTGAAATGTGTCTTGGATCTCAGTCAGCGACATGTTGTGAACATGGCAGGAAGGATCTGTTGGGGAGGGGGTGTCGGACGACTATTCAGGGATACAGATTCGGCTCTTGAAAGACTGTCCGCCAATCATTCGGCGAGATCAGTGGCTAGATCATGCGAGATCAGACCTCGGACGTCATCCTGAGCTCCGCGAAAACTGGCGGTGTACTGTACCATTTCGACCGTAGGTTCACGGTATGTCACCCGTCACCACACATGTTCATTTTATAAAAAAAAAAAAAAAAAAAAAAGATGTTCATTCCTCGGCAATCACGGCAAAATTACCATTTATGGTAATCCGGCAACTGCCGGAGGAGAAATTTTCACTTTTTTAAGCCTATTTGGGCCGAAAAAGCTGGCCGTCACCGTCACCTATACCCAATAGGTTCAGTTCACGACCCCCCGTCACCCGTCACCTGAACCTACGGTCGAAATGGTACAGTAGTAACCACCACTGGCAGTGGCACCAACTCAAAATCCAGACAAATTCGCTGATCTAGAAAGACTTGGTCTTACTTCAAGTAACTTCACCCGACACGAAGCAGAAGAAACTCTTCATCCGTGTGTCGATGTCCCCCGTGCTTCCGACTACCTCTAGGCCAAATCCTTCGACCAGCACATATCGAGAGGAAAATCTTCATTATCTGCCCTTTCGCATTCAAAAAACATCCCAAACTCAAACCTGGTGACACAACGCGTAACATATGGTAACCTCAAAACAATTGAAGCTGGACGCAGGCACTCACACAATAGTTCGGGATCGAACCTCTTCTATATACGATCATATCCGTGGACGATTCCTCACTCAACTCTTGAATCCATACCCAAGTCTTTCTCAATGTGCTGGACTCTAAACCGGCGTCCACTTGATACGACCTCCTCCGCCACTTATGCGGACAGAGTTCGCTGAGTGACGGCGATGTGGTTCTGATGTCAGAATAACCGGCTTTCGACAAATCTGGGATCACTCCTTGCAGTGTCGACTTTCATCACCCAGTGTTTGCCCACATAACTCATCTTGACGCATTTGAAACGAACACCCTCGAATCCTGGCCCGTCAACATACCGCGTGTTTGGTCCACAAATGCAAGTCACCGCGGCCGTTTCCATTGTGTTTTGGCAAATTGTGGTTCTTGTCCTCTTTGCGGAGGGCTAAAACGTGCGTAGATCGGCTTCGAATATTTCGGAAAGGACCCCCGTTCCGTCCTTCTATCGGGGGGGCATTTCGCGGACGATTCGGAGACCGGCACAGAGGGAGGTGCCGGCTACTAAATCAGGATCGCTTCCTCGGACGACAAAAGTCCGGTGAAATTAAAGGCGAGAACACTGCAGAGCTCGCAGGTATATTCAACGACTTGCGCCAAGCTCGCCGCTGCTTGATTATTTTTTTGTATAGCTTGAATATATCCGATCCCAACATCGTCCAACACAAGCCCTGTCTCTTTCTGACACCGTGATCTAGTGTCCCTTGGCACGAACCGTTTTTCTTCTTCGGCGGATCAGGACGTCGGACTTGCGTCGGTCCGATTACCCAAAACTTGTTTGGCAACGACCTCGCCGGCAAGCACCCTACTTTTTCTTTCCTCCCCTCGTTTCGACTGGCGAGCCTCGAATGTTTCCTTACCTACGCATCGCAAAACCGCGTATCCTTCTTTTTGCTTCCCATGCATCGCGCGGCACAGTATGCACGCCGCTTCGCGCCTGGAATCTACATCCCAAAATTGCTCACGCTCCGTGCTTTCCTGGAGCCAGTTTCTATGCGTCTTCCCGCTACATGACAACGAAGCCATCTTCCCAGGATCAGGACGTACCGGGCCAGGTAATTTCTCTTCGGACCATTGTCAACTCTGACGTTGTCATTCCAAAGAGACCGAATGCTCGTCTGACACAAGATACGCTGGACAAACTCCTCGATTTTAATAAAAAATTACCTACCCATGGTACTGAAGACGACGTTAATTTTCTTTTGCAGTTTCTCGAAACAGACGTTCCCTCCAACCAACTCGGTCATCAATCCTTGGATTTCTATCACGCTCAGAGCGCGCTCTCGTCTCTGGGGAAAATCATCAGCGTGTACGCCGGAGAGCATCCTCCCGAGTCGCATGTGCGCTGTCTCTTGAATAAGCAGTCAGATATAAGACGATGGGTCTTATATGCAGTGCGAACTCTCGATACGTCACCAGAAGATATTTTCAGACCCCAAGAACAGAGCCTCCTCGATGATTCCACCTACAATATCATCATACGTTTCCTGACCAGCATCTCTGATGTTCCCGAGCTCCGAGAGTTATGGTTAGCCAACGAACCGGTGTTCCCGCTCGCCATTCTTCTCCTCTTAGGGGAGATGGAGAGCAACGCGCCATTTATGAGCTCGAAGACATACAGCCCCTTGATCACCGCTGCACATCCGTTCGTCAGATTTCCATTTCCAGCGACTCGGTCGACTCCAGACATGGTTCATTCCAATTCCGATTCGAAGCCCCGACTCGATTTCTTAGCAGCTTTAGAGTTGGTGACGCTGCTGTCCCGAAATCCATCTCAATACGCCAGGAATGCCCTCATCCTCGTGCGGAACAATGCAACGTCCCTCCGCCCTTTGGATGCGCATATTAGTATGCTCGCTCTCCTCAACCTTTCGGAGAAATATTCGAACGCACTCCTTGCTCAAGACGCTTTGCGCCACGTAATCCGTATTCTATCCGACTTGACCTCCAAATCCCGCAACCCCGACTCTCACGAACTAACGGCAGACTGCATTCACGCCTGCTTACTCTATCTTTCCATTGCTCTCACCAAGAAAGACGGCTTCAGTCACGTACGCGTGGCCCTCCAGGCCGGCATACTCCCAGCCATTCTACGCTGCAAGCAATGGATACCCCATGGTGAGGAAGGATTCAGCGACATTCTCGCATACATCCTTCACACAATCTCGCTCTACATCATCTACCCTTCCGTCCTTCGCCCGTTCTTAGCCTCCGTCCAGAAGGTCACAGCCCTTGACCTTGTCGACGCCACCCATCCTATCTGCGCGAAATATCTCCAGCTAGTTCATATTGTTACCGAACGCATTGCGATGGTGCCGCCAAGAGAGGAGTTGAACACCGATTTGGGCGTCAAGTGCGAGAACGTAGGTCAAAATCTACTGCATGCAATACTTGCTGAGCCCGGTTGGTATGCAGTGCGGTGCCCCAGATCTCGACGCGTCTTTCAAGTCATGCAGCGGATGCTTCCTTCCATCGTACTGCTCGGAAGATTGCCAGAAGGAGCACTGGAAAAAACATCATGAGACGCCATGTAAGGAGGTGCAAGAGCTGCGTGCAGGTACGCTTTGGTCGGAGTCTGCCCCGGCTCGCTAAAGCAGGAAATACACAGCCGGCAAGCCTCTTCGTGTCTCACCAGACGACGCGCGCTACATATACTATTTTGTGATGGCGCAGATCAATCGGCGGCGCGCAGAAATTGTGCGCGTCTGGAAAGAGGAGAATCCGACGCAGACCCCTCTGGTCTCCTTCGACTTCACTGAAGACCCCAAAGGCGTCATGACCGTCGGAAATCGGTGTCTAACTGCGTGGCCAAATAAGTCGGTGGAGAGCTTCAGCCCCGAAGATCCACAGAAACATTATGAAGATTTTGTGTTTCCCGGCGCCATTGACAATAACGCGGTCTTTCGCGTGTTCTTACCGTGCGGAGAATCGCCGCATTGCGAACTCTTCCCTTTTGGTGCCAAGGGCGAGTTTCTCTGCGACTCAGAAGGCCTCGAGAGGTTGATCAAGATCCTGGAGGATGGGCTTCCGATCCTCTTTCTGGATCCCCTGAATATGGAGAGAATTGATATCTCATAATACGGATCCGCATCTGTTATCGTCTGTAGTGTCTCCCGATTCTTGTATGACGTCTGGCCATTGGGCAATGTTAATAGTTGATCTACATTTCAGACATCGATGGAACTACTTTCCGCCCCGCCGCATGAAGGCACTATGTAGGCTCACTCTGATTGAAACCTTCTGCAATGCGAGCTACAGTGATAGTCTCCGGTCGCTTCCACTCAACAGCAATGCCAGTCTGATGTCTCATTTCAAGTTAACAGATGTTTTTTCCAAGTTCAAGCACACGAAAATATTATACAATCCATACATTTGATCTTGAGTTCATTTTTCGGCCCATGAGGTTTCTGGTGCTACGGTTTTAAGCCTCTGGAAGCAGATACTCCGCATCTACCCAATCAGCGAAGTTCGGGATTGCTGACGAAAGAGTATACTGGGCTGCTTTGGCGCTGGTGAGTATCGTGGAGAAATTGGCACGGGCAGCATTCGCAACGCCTGAGCCGAACGAGTTGTATTCCGCGAAGAGAATGAAGTTGATGCGCTCGTCGCTCGCGCTCCAGACGGACCAGATTGCCTTGTTTAGCTAAAGCAAGCATCCGTTGGATCACAACCGTCGACACAATCGAGGGATTCGACTTACTGGAGCAGTGATATTTGTGTTCTTGAAGACCACCCTGTGTGCGTTCAGTTTAATCCAAGGATTGGAAGAGCTGCCCAATGACATACCGCGCATAATCTAAACAAATAGGCTGGTGATTCAGTGGATCCTTGAAAATGCCAAGAAATCGAAAGAACCTCCCCAGGGTCTGCCCAAGAATACTTTCCCTGTAACGTTGGAGAATGCATCACTAGCAGCAATAACCGTGTTCTCGTTGAACACATCTACAGACAAGATCAACGCGAAGCCGGCGACCCGCAGAAAAAGTCGTACATATGCCAGTATCGTTCTTTTCGCGACCGCTGGCGGTGACGCACCCCGCGCCTTTGCTGGCAATAGTGTTCCCTTCGAAATATGCTATCGAACTGCGCCCAAAAATAAAGTCGACAGCGCCCTTGCGATACACGGTCAGCCGACTAGGTTCAAGAATATCGCCATTACGACACGACCACGAACCTCGATGTATGACTTAAGATAGACGTGGTTCCCCACGTTCGTGTATAATGTGTCCTGGTGCCGTATCCTATTAGACGGGCTTCATTTTCTGAGGCCTCCAATCCGTACCTGGTACGAGAAAAGCCGGCATGCATATACACCGACTTGGTTGCCTTGGTTGCTTAGCGCGATCGCCTGCCCGTTTGCCGAAGCGACTCCGAAGTCGTTCCGAATATCAAGATTGTAAAGGGCAACGTTGTTGGATAGTATACGGAGGGTTCCAGTCAGGTCATCACTTGCGGAGGTGGCTAACGACGCGTTGTGAGCCAGAGTGACCGTGTTCTGTTCGAAGTCCAGGGAATCCGTTGTATATCCCATAATCTACTTCGCCGTCAGCTCGAAAGCAACCGGAGTGTTGTACAATGATCCCCACCGTGACTGGCCCCGAGCGAGAGATGTTGACCTGACCCACGTAAACGCCGGGATACACGAACACGACCTGGGATGTACTGTCCGCAGGCAAGGAATTCACCGCTTCCCCCAGGTCGGAAAATTCCCCAGCCACATGGGTGTTGGCTTTTACAACAACTGCGCCCGCCGGAGGCGCAGTACTAGACTGCCGTCCCGACGACGAGGAGATTGCCAAGCCCCAGACAAGGAGCAGAGACAGGATGGGTGTTCGCATATTCTGGACGGAAGGGGAGACGTCAAGTGGTTCTGACCCTCCTTTATACCTGCCCGAACGTGCACCGCGTCGAGGACGTTGGAGCTTGTGACCACCTGGGCGTCGATTTCAGCGCGAACCGGGTGGGGGTCTGGGCCACTTGTCATTTGGACACGAGGACCTGGCGGGGTTGGGGTGGGCGGGAAGCGGGGCGGAGAGTCGTCGGCGGAGAGTCGTCGGCGTTTCGAACCTCTCAAATTCAAAGAATAACTGATAGAACTTGCGAGCAACGCGTTTCGAAGATATTACGCCAAGAAGTTACCAGGTGCAGTGCGCCAAGAGCGCTGCGAACCTCTCAAATAACTCCCGACCGGCAGTTCATGCAAGAGCAAAGTATGATTTCGAGCCCACTAAGTTTCATGCAGTAGTTAGACCAACTCTGAGATTGAAGCACACTCACGGAACATACATATGTAGAGCGAGGAATTCACGATCGCCCGAGAGCTTCAGCCCCGAAGATCTACAGAAACATTATGAAGATTTTGTGTTTCCCGGCGCCATTGACAATAACGCGGTCGTTCGCGTGTTCCTACCGTGCGGAGAATCGCCGCATGCGGACTCTTCCCTTTTGGTGCCAAGGGCGAATTTCTCTGCGACTCAGAGGGCCTCGAGAGGTTGATCAACATCCTGCAGGATGGGCTTCCGATCCTCTTTCTGGATCCCCTGAGCATGGAGAGAGAGTTGATATTTTATAATACGGATCCGCGTCTGTTTCCGTCTGTAGTGTCTCCCGATTCTTGTATGACGTCTGGCCATTGGGCAATGTTAATAGTTGATCTACATTCCAGACGTCCATGGGACTACTTTCCGCCTCAACGCATGAAGCCACTAGACTCACTCTGATTGAAACCTTCTGCAATGCGAGCTACAGTGATCGGCTCTGGTCGCTTCCACTCAACAGCAATGCCAGTCTGTATGTGTCATTTCAAGTTAACAGATGTTTGTTTCAAGTTCAAGCGCACGAAGATACCATACAATCCATACATTTGATCTTGAGTGCATTTTTTGGCCCATGAGGTTTCTCGTGCAGCTATTTTAAGCCTCGGGAAGCAGATACTCCGCATTCACCCAATCGCGGAAGTTCGGAATTGCTGACGACAAGGTAAACTGGGCTGCCTCTGCGCGGGTGAGTATCGTGGAGAAATTAGCACGGTCGGCATGCGCAACGCCTGAGCCGAACGAGTTATATTCTGCGAAGAGAATGAAGTTGATGCGTTCGTCGCCCACATTCCAGATGGACCAGATTGTCTTGTTTAGCTAAAGCAGGCATCCGTTTGACCACAACCGTCGACACAATTGAGGGATTCGACTTACTGGAGCAGTGATATCCGTGTTCTTGAAGACCACCCTGCGTGCGTTCAGTTTAAACCAAGGAATGGAAGAGCTGCACAATGATTCAGACGTACCGCGCGTAATCTAAACAAATAGGCTGGTGATTCAGTGGATCCTTGAAAATGCCAGGAAATCGAAAGAACCTCCCCAGGGTCTGCCCAAAAACACATTCCCTGTAACGTTGGGGAATGCATCACTAGCAGCAATAATTTTGTTTTTGTTGAACACATCTACAGGCAAGATCAACGCGAAGCCGGCGACCCGTAGAAAAAGTCGTACATATCCCGGTATCGTTCAGTTCGCGACCGCTGGCGGTGACGCACCCCGCGCCTTTGCTGGCGATAGTGTTCCCTTCGAAATATGCTATCGAATGGCGCCCAAAAATAAAGTCGACAGCGCCCTTGCGATACACGGTCAGCCGACTAGGTTCGACATTACGACACGGCCACGAACCTCGATGTATGACTTAAGATAGACGTGGTTCCCCACGTTCGTGTATAGTGTGTCCTGGTGCCGCATGCCATTAGACGGGATTCATTTCTGAGGCCTTCAATCCGTACCTGGTACGAGAAAAGCCGGCATGCATATACGCCAACCTGATCACCCTGGTTGCTTAGCGCGATGGCCTGCCCGTTTGTCAAAGCGACTCCGAAGTCGTTCCGAATATCGAGATTGTAAAGGGAAACATTGTTGGACAGTATACGGAGGGTTCCAGTCAGGTCATCACTTGCGGAGGTGGCTAACGACGCGTTGTGAACCAGAGCGACCGTGTTCTTTACGAAGTCCAGGGAGTCCGTTGTATATCCCATAATCTATCTCACCGTCAGCTAGAAAGCAATCGAAGGGTTGTACAATGATCCCCACCGTGACTGGGCCTGAGCGAGAGATGTTGACCTGACCCACGTAAACGCCGGGATACACGAACACGACCTGGGAAGTGTTGTCTGCAGGCAGGGAATTCACCGCTTCCCCTAGGTCGGAAAATTCCCCGGCCACATGGGTGTTGGGTTTCACAACAACTGCGCCCGCCGGAGGCTTAATTGAGCGCCGTCCCAACGACGACGAGATTGCCGATCCCCAGACAAGGAGCAGAGGCAGGATGGGTGTTCGCATATTTTGGACGGAAGAGGGGACGTCAAGTGGTTCTGACCCTCCTTTATACCTGCCCGAACGCGCACCGCGTCAAGGACGTTGGAGCTTGTGACCACCTGGGCGTTGATTTCAGCGCGGACCGGGTGGGGGTCCGGGCCACTAGTAATTTGGTCACGAGGCCTGGCGGGGTCGGGGCGGGCGGGAAGCGGGGCGGAGAGTCGTTGGCGTTTCGACCCCCCTCAAATTCAAAGAACAACTAGGAGAAAGATCGAGCTTGCGAGCACGTTTCGAAGATATTGCGCTAGGAGTTACCAGGTGCAGCGCGCCGAGAGCGCAGCGAACGTCTCAATTTAACTCTCAACCGGCAGCTCATGCAAGAGCCAAGTATGATTTCGAGCCCACTAAATCTTATGCAGTAGTTAGACCAACTCTGAGATTGAAGGACACTCAGGGAACACATGTAGAGCGAGGAAAATTTCACGATCGCCCCGCAGCATCCGACGAGGAAACTAAAGCCATTCATGAACAGCGGTTCGGGGGAAGGCTAGAGATGATTTACCTGCGATAAGATTCCTCCTCTCCGGGCCGATGTGAATCTGCATGCCGCCTGTCACAAGCTCTCGTACTGTTGTGATTATATCGGCGCTGAGGTCGCCGCGCGCAGCAGCGTCGAAAGTCGAAGCCCACGAGAGCCGGAAAGAGGATAGACACGAGGTGGGTGAGGCACGCCGGGCGGTGATTGCGTCGAGAATCTCTTTGTACCGCTTATGGTCGAGCGGGTGTACACGAAGCGTCAGCCTCCGTAGGCCCGGCAGCAGGTGTGGAGAAGCGCCGAGGGCGGCTACCACAGCGACACCAAAATCGTTTCCTGTGCCGAAAAACAGGTCTAGGTCGACAACGGCGGGGACAAGTTGAAGGAACGTCTGCACCCTGGAGTCCAAGTCCAAGTCGGGAGACAGGTATGGAACCGATTCCAGGCACAACGAATGCAATGGTGGGGAGGATCGGGTTAGGAATGCAAAGAGGTCGTCAAAAGTGAGCATGATAGGACCAGCCGAAATAGTGAGATGTTCCAGCGAGGGAAGGGTAAGAGCCTGTAAGATGGTGGCGCAGCTACAATCGAACTTGCTGGCCAGACGCAGATGACTGAGCCTGGAATGTGTCACTCCACCTGTCTGTAAACCGGAGGCGATGGCTGGCAGAAGATCCTTGGCGAAGTATATATTATCGAGTGTACACGCGACTAGATTTGGAGCGGCGGAGAGCATCTCAACGCATTCCACCGCATTGACCGAAAAGGGCTCCCACTGATCGCTGTCGTCGTACTCCCCTTGGCCGATGTTTAACGTCCGTAAGGCCGTGAATGACCTCGACTCCGCCATCTTTGTGAGATAATGTGCAGACGGGAGGTACAGCTCCAGCGTCTGCAGCCGATCCACGTATTGGTCCACCAAGGCGTAGACGGCTGGAAGCACTCTGGGTCCGCGCAATGTGAAAGAGAGCGGTCGGGCGCGTGCACGGGCCAGCCAGCGATCTATCAGCTTCCCAAAGTCATCGCTGAATGGTGGGCCGATGTGGATGCCGGCCCATAAGGCTGGAGTGGCGAGGGCAATGGCGCTCCACGAGCGGCATATATTGAGGAAGAGCAGGGGTGCGTCGCGGGGACTGGGTCGCTGGGCATGTTGGAGGAGGCAGCACGTTAGGATGTGGGATGAGATTTCGAGGGGTAGCCGTGATATCGGGTCGAGGATGGAATTGAGTTCTTCTTGAACAGCGCTCCTTTGGTTTTCGAGGTCCCTAAGAACTGCTTTTTGGCGGTCTACAGCGGAGGAGATCTCCTCGATCCGTGAACGAAGTTTGGCCACCGTAATAGACGCCATTCGGAAAGATTGTTCGCCCCCGCAAATTTCTCACTACAGCAGTCACTGCGGGTGCTTGTACTCTCTCGGGAGACTGAAGAAACAGCTCGTAGTAGGTTTGTAGTAGGTTGGCCAAAAAGAGGAAAACCTCTGCACAACAAATCACAACACTCTCCAAAATCCAAATAAAAAATAGACCGCCCGACATTCTAAGTTAGAGTAAGCCATATATCGTACATCGCCCCCAAAACCGCCCACAAACATAGAGAGATATTAAACTGCATAATGAGATACAATGAAAGCAAATATTTGGGTTATATGCATGTGATGACGGGATAAGATAGATGGATGGACGAGTGTGCGAGTACGAGTGCGAGTGCGAGTGCGAGGTGTAGCAGATCTCCGGAGCGCGCCTCAGAGGAAGCGGTTGCTGGCGGCCTCGAGCCCGCGCGCAAGGCGGAGCATCACGATGTTGCCCGTGAGGCTCGAGAACTACATCGACAAATCAGTCAATCGAATATTTCGTGATGAGCGCCAGAAAAAACGCACCCCGTTCCCCAGGAACACCTCCGCGCCCTCCCCGATGCGCATGTCGACCGCCATCCCAACGCCCGCCTGCGCCGAGTCGAGCACAATATCCCCGCTGCCCCACACCTCCGCCCACCCATCCGCCAGCAGCTCCGCGCGCACGCTGTCGACGAACCAGCCCCACGCATTCGTAAGTATGTACACCCGCTGCAGCGGCGCCTTCTTGCTCCCCGCATGGCGCGCAGCATGCTCCGCGCGCACGGCGTGCAGGCGCTCGGCGAGCTGTTTGGGGGAAGGGAGGCAGTGCTCGAGGTAGTGCGCCGTCGTCTCCTCCGCGCTCGCGTTCACCGGCGCGGCGAAGCGGTCGGGGAGCGCGGGGTGCGTGTTGACGCCCATGTACTCGGCGCCCCACTGCGCGAGGCGCGGGCAGTGCCGCTTATAGTCGCCGCGCCGGAGGTGCACCGCGACGAGCCCGCTGAGGGTGTGGGCCTCGGCGTCGGGGCCCTGCTCCGCGGAGAGAGCAAGCGTGCGGGAGGGCGGGTAGAGGGCGGCGGGGTCCGTCGGGCGTAAGACGGCGAAGTTGCGCGCGACGGCGCTGTGCACTAGGGGGGACCAGGCAAATGCTCGTAGGATGGGGGATGCATAGAGTCCCGGGAGGAGGGATAGGAACCGCGGGGAGCCGAAGAGGCTGCGGAATGATAATATCAGTCTAGGAGGTCGAAGAGAGGAACGACAACGCACAAGCGATCGAATACCGGCTGCTCGGAAGAGTCTATCTCGACGCAGCGCGCACCTTGCACGCTGCTGAGACGGTCGACCCACCAATCCAGCAACGCACTACCCTCTGCTTCGCTGGGGGCCCCGACGGCCGACACACGGTGGACCGCACTGCGAGGGCACACCTTCTCGTAGAAGGCGGCGCTCACTGCCCGCTTCTCCAACGAGTTCTGCTCCGGGGGAGGAAGCGGGCCGCCCGCTAGCGGCCCTGCGACAAAGGCATTAAGTGGGATCCGCGTAGACCGCAGAGCGAAATCGTAGATGGTGTACGGCGTTGGCAGATGGGACCATGTGTAGTCCTCAAAGACATATACGCGGCCGGCGAGGTGCGCCAGGTACCCCATGACGATGCTACGCAAGTTTCAGATGGAGTGTGGAGCAACTCATAAACGAAATAAACGTACGCCTCCTGCAGAACGTTGTTCAGCCCATGACCCCACAGATGCCCCGGATATCGTAGGTATATTGGGGGATCGACCACAGAGAGGGCTGTGATGTTGTGCTGCGGAAGCTTCGCCTCGTATGTGCGAATGTCGGAATAAGTCGGGGGGACGCCGCTCAACAGGACCCCGACCATGAGGAGGAGCGGTATAGCCAGAAGGAAGATAAAAAGGCGCCGCATCGAGAAAAAACGCCAACAGGCGTATGGACGTCGGCGTCCTCTTGGCCTTGGCTCATGGTGGGAAGCATCCGGTAGTAGCTCGTATTCGTCTTTGCGAGGATTGCTGGGCAGTAGGCGTAAGAGCGCGCGCCATAGAGTCATGAGAGGGAAGATGCTGTGTGCATGAAAGTGAGCAAAAAATAGGATAGCCCAAGACACGTTTCTCACGTCCAATGTCCGCAGTCGTCACCGATGGTTATCACACAAGTCCTTGGATAGTTTTCAAGCCAGAAGCCAGCCCTTCAGTCGCTGTTATCCGCCTGCTTTCGTCTGCAGAAAGGAGCCTCTCCGGGGACGAAAAACTGAAAAGCCGCTCAATGGCCGATATTCCAGCGGGGAGTCCAGGACAAGGATTCCAGTGCCCAGATTTTGTACCCCTGGTAGGTCCTGGCGCTTGCGCTGCTACCCGGTTTTGAGTTGAAGAAAGCGAGGAAAGCTGTTGCTGGGCGTGCCGAATTGATGATCACGTGCATTCTTGTTATTTTTAAAGGTTTTTTGAAAAGTAACAAGTTCAACGCCAACAGTCTCGGTTGAAATCAGTTTCAAGAAATTCGGAAGGATATAAAAATTGCTGGAAAGCAGAATAGGCGTACGTACGGGTTCAAACACGATATTTGAGTAGATTTGAGTGCGGAATAGGACCAGGAGCGTAAATCAATTGAGGGCCAAGAGGGGTTAGTCGAGGTACCCGGCGTTGCCATGCCCGGGCAAAGGTCTGTCATTTACGGTTTGTCCGAGTCGTGCTTGCCTGGGAAGCGTCGGCATTGGATCCTCTGCGAATCAAGGGCGAGTCATGAGTCTGCGTGAATCTATTGCGTCGAAACTGTTATACGTTTGATTATCACGGAAAATGCTCCGAAGCTTCCTCGTTTTTGGTACAATATACCCATGTAGCTAAAGCTAAGGAATTCTCGCTAGGATTTATTTGGGGTCAAGTCTCGAGTATAGTATATACATCTCGGTCGAGCTGCAGGGACCGTATCTCTTCTAGACCATAGAAATTTCGCTCGGGCATCTCGTTGAACGCGTTTCATCTCTGGTTCCGAACCGTGAGCATAGGGAGAACCGATCATTTAACCAGCCACGAAGAAGGAGGCTCAGAAGGGCTCAGAGTGGCAATGGAAGCTGCAACTCGATGCCAAGGAGGAGTTGCGGATCACAACCGACGGATCACTGTGGCCGTGCTCCGACGGACCACTCAACCTTGACGCACGTCTTTTCTTCTATCGGGAAAGGCCCCGAAGCTTACTCTTTTTTTGTGTAAAATGAAAATATACCCTTGGTGAGAATATCAAGTGAATTGTCGCTAGTATTTATTTGAGGTCAAGTCTTGGGTATACTTACATCTAGTTCGGCCTTGAGTTCGAAAGGACCGTATCTCTTCTAGACCATTGACATTTCGCTCGGGCATCTCGGGTACGTTGAACAAGTTTCATCTCCGCTTCCGAACCGTGAGCATGGAAGCACCGAACCCAGCCACGAAGAAGATCCACGCCGAATTGCGCGTCTAGATGGGTAGTAATTAAGTTTGGGCGTAAGTGCATGTATATCATCTTCTCGCGTGTGGAAACAACCAAAGGAAGATTTTGTCGTTTGCATAATCGAATCCAGGGTCACTATGTTCAAGTTAGGGTTGCAACGACGGTGACGCGGGCGGCATATACTGGATGTGTGGTTGTCCGCTGAAATTTATCTCTCAATGCTCGGTTCGAAGAAAACGAACTATCCTTCAATGGCTCATCACCCACACCCAAGAAGGGGCCGTAGGATTTAACTGGAAGCGCCTTATTTGGGGAGAGGATTCTGTACCTAAGTGCGGGGCAGGAATAGGGGCTACCGCGTTGTGTTAAAACGCAAAAGGGAGGTGTATGGAACTGACTATCCATCAAAACTCCATACGAAGCAGACGAAGTATTCTTTCAACGTTTCACCATCCGCACTGAAGCAGCGCACAATGTGTCAAGTTCAATTCAAAAGACGGAAGTTGCAGTTCCGAGCATCTCGCCCAAAGTGAAATTCACGGGATGATCAGACGTGTATCCTTCCCAAGACTCCACTATTACGCGTCGTAGTATGTTGAGATGGATACATTTTAAAAAATAAGTGTTCTGCCTCTCCGGGCGCAGTTTTGGGGCAGGGAGTGTGGGACGCGACGAGGTTTGAAGTCCCGTAAGCAGAAAAGGCGTATCCGATAACGTATAGCCGTCGGAAAAGAGGGGATATTGCCACGACCATAAGTTTCGTTCGGGCATCTCGGACATGTTGAACGTAGTGCTATTTCTTGATGCTTTCCGTGGAAGGAAGTGCCCATGAATTCGTCCAGCTTCACGTAAATTCACAGCTGCACGTCTACTCCCCCTTGCTCAAATCCTGATCCCGCCTTATTGGGAATACGCGATTCAAAGTTTCAGATTATTGGGATATGTTTGGACCCCATGACAACGCGTACTCTGGCACGTGATTCATATTCCTTTAACCTGATCTAGATTCCAGCCAGATCCCAGCCATCCAAAACATCGAACATGGCATGAAGATAACGGCGTGGTTCTATGATCATCGCAAGGACATGGCCAATACCCAAGTTCTGACTGTCGACCTTCTCTGACCCGCCGTCAGGAGCGATCTTTATCAATATCAATATCGCGGGAAGATGTCTCCGGGTCCTTAGGCGCGCGCCTCTTCAGGCTCTCACTGCGTCTCAATACACGATCTGCGCCTCAAAATCCTCTGTGCGCGAATGAGTCTTCATCGTCGAATGTTTTCCTCATGTGAGCCTCCGACTCACAGGCTCGGGTGACAATTGCTGATATTGAGACCTTTGCCCAGCTTCTGCTGCATTCGTCTTCGCTTTCACGGTCATTCTTTGCATCCCCTCAATTCGTACGTTACAACGGTTGGGATCATTGGGAAAACCGCTAACCTTTCTGTGAAGTCGTTCAGGCACAATTTCCACAGCCACAGAACGTTGGGAAGCGAGACGCCTTCTTAGAGAGTGGTCTCTCTTTGGCGTCATGGATCTGGCTCCCGGTGCCGAATATACTCACGACTGCACCGGTCGGGAACGCCGCATTCATAAAAACATTCGCCACTCCGGTAGGAAAGACCGCTGCCTCGGCGCTTATTGGGATAACTGTAGACAACACCTTCACTCTGTGGGTCAATGGTCAACCAATCGGGGGCGGCGACAACTTCAAGACAGCTCAGCTGTTTACTGCGCAGCTGAATTCCACTGACAACGTCTTCGCAGTGTTGGGCACGAATGTCGCCGCGGGTGCTCCAGCCTCCGCAAATCCGGCAGGCTTACTCGCTGCCATCCACATCCTATATAGTGATGGCTCCAGTGATATGATTGTCTCAGACAGCAGCTGGCTCGTCTCTGGGACTGTCCCCGCAGAGTTCCCGCTCACATTCGGCCTTTCGACGTTCGGAGCCGCCCAAGTCGCCACTGAATATGGATTGGGGCCTTGGGGAACGAGTGTCACCATGACGACTCCGAATTCGCTGGACCTCGTGGGAAGCACATGGATCTGGGCCACGACGGACGCCTCCGAGAACGCGCCAGCGGGGACTATCAGATTCAGAAAGACGATCGTGACGCCGTCCGACAAGACCGCAGCCTCGGCAACCGTGCTGCTCTCCGTCGACAACACCTTTGAACTGTACATCAACGGCCAGTATATTGGCTCGCCGCCGTTCGACGACAACGCCGACGGGGAGGTTCCGACCTGGGAGTACGCGCAGCGTTTCACTGTAGTCCTTGCCCCGACGTCCAATACCTTCACGGTTATCGCCCAGAACTTTCCGCCGCAGGCGGGGCAAACAATTTCGGAGGCTGGCGTGATTGCAGCCATCCAAGTCGTTTATACCGACGGCACCAGCGACGTTATCTCGACGGATGCGACATGGCTCACCGGCCCCTTCACGTCGGTGTCCTCGTTTCTTGCAACGGCAGACTCCACGCTGGTGCCGTGTATTGTGCAGGGAATGTACGGGATGGCGCCGTGGGGGCAGCTTGGCATCGCTGACGCGCTGGATAACAGCGATTCCGCTCCGCTTAACCTTCCCGTTGAAACATCCGCGGTCCACTTGCCGTCTTTCACTCTGAATATCACCTCTCCGTCGGCCACTGGCACTACCTCTCCGCCACCCACTGGTATCACCTCTCCGTCGCCTAGTAACACCTCTTCGTCGCCCACTAGTATCACCTCTTCGTCGCCCACTAGTAATAGTGCTCGAACCACGATCAGTGCTCGTACAGCGCCAATCCTTTTCTTCTTTTCCGTCATGGCTTCTGTTGTGTTGTGACCCCCCGCCTTCAGGCATACACCCTCCTTCATACCGTAGAATGTATTTCATTCTACCTTACAATGTATACCCCTGCTGTGAGAGCATTTTCGAGCCCTTCCAAATGGAGGTTGCCGACGACATAGTTAACTTCTCCATCAGTCGCACGTATGGTCGCCGACTCGCTTGCGACTTCGCGTTATCGAACCACCACCATCGTCGGACGCCCTCCGTGCGCGCCTGGAGATCGTATCCGCCAATATGGCCCATCCTTCGGATCCGAGTCGAGGGCCCATCGGGCAGGAAAAACTGCCCAACGAAATCTGGTCCGAGGTTTTTGTGTGCTGTCTTCCCACCAGCTGCACACCAGACCCACGCCACGCTCCGATGGCGCTTCTCGACATTTGCCATCGATGGAGAGAGATCGCGTTAGGCCTCCCAGCGCTCTGGACCAAGATCGAGATCGAGTTTCCGCGCGCTCGAGGATTTGACCAGCTCCTCGATGTTTGGCTTACCCGTGCGGGCCTTATGCCTACCTCCATCTCCCTGCGCGGATCCATGAGGGATGCCGTTCCGGTCGTGCTGGCTGTGGAACGGCATGCACAGCACGTACGGAACCTGGAGTTGTACTTCATGTCCGGCGCGACACTTCACAAGATAAACGACCTCTTCCCATCCTTGAAGACATTGACCATTGCCCAAGACGACAGAAATCCAGATAGCCCCGAGTATTTCGCCTCTAATCCCAAAGGATGCATCGAGATGATGCGGGTTGCTGAAGGGCTCCTGAAATGCAGCTTCAACGGGGTGTACTTCAAAGAGGATCACACCCGCCACGATCCTCAGCCATCGCGGATACTGTCTCATTCCTCCCTGCTCCACCTTCATCTTGGCAATGGGGGCCACGACGGCAACAGTGCAGCTATTCTGCAATTTCTCACTCTACCCGCTCTCCAAACTCTTTACATTACCGACTTCGATATCCCGAACAACATCTTCTCGGATTTCCTAACTCGGTCCTCGCCACCACTACAGTCATTGGGCATGGCCTATCCGTTTTTTGGTTGGCCCACCGAAACCATGCACAGTGATCTCAGGCTCATTCCCGACCTCACGAATTTCGAGCTAGTTTGTACGAGCAGATTCGTGGGAGAAGGTCTTGATTTCATTGAGGCGCTAGCGACCTCTCCAAACTTCCTGCCGAACCTTCGCAATGTCACTATTCACCGATGCCTCCCTGACCGCGAGGCGTACGATCATATCGTCTCTGCGCTCTCTGCACGGCGTGCGACGCGTCCCTCGCAAATTCAATCCTTCAAGCTACTCTGGGGGTGGGATGGCGCAGACCTTACAGTCGATGCCGATATTGCTATGGCGCTGCGGACGCTTGTCGCAAATGGCATGCACATCCATATTGGGATGGAGGATAGAAACTTGATCTGAAGTATATAATACTCCGACAAGACGCAGTTCAATTTTCTTCGTCATTTATGTCTCGCAGAATTTTCATATCCACGGAAGTCCTACATCTGTCCTGTTTGCGCTTCTTCTGGAATGTTCGTTCTGATGGGTGTGGTACAGACACTGACAGGGTACAGAACACAAGTAATAATCGCGATCACGTGCAGATCGGTGCACGTCGCGCTCATTTGATTTAGGCGTTGATCGCGCCTGTTCTTGAATATCGAACCGAAAACAACACGGAATATAACATTGAGGCCCGTACAGATAACATACATAATATGAAAGAGAAATACACCCTGCGCTCAATAGTTATTAATCTTGGTGGCGACATCCGCAGAGAAGGCACAGCTGTATACGGGGTTGTCGTGATCTGTGTGGAAGCCTAAATCCCTCAGACCTTCTATCAACAACCCCGCGACTTCCGAATGTTCGAAAATCTAGAAAAGAAAACCCAATTGGCGACGCAAATCAAGGTGTTTCAAACTAACCTCCATCATGTGGTCCAAGTTCTGCAGAGAAGGTAGAGTTAGTTCGGAATCAACAGTTCCTGGTACCGACTTAGGTACCAGGTCTACGTATGACAATTGCAAACCCCGATCGTAGCGGTAACTCCCGGATCCAGGCCCTTGATGGGCCCTTGAACCCAAAAACTCCAACCCCGATCGTCGCGGTAACTTCCGGGTCTAGGCATTTGATGGGCTCTTATGAACCAAAAACTCCAACCCCGATCGTAGCGGTAACACCCGGTTCTGTCCCCTTTCTACATTCAACCCTGATTGCAGCGGCAACTTCCGGTTCCAGGCCTTTTACGAGCCGTTGTGAATCCAACCCAGATCACAGCAGTAACTCCCGGTTCTGAACCTTCGACATTTCCAATAACTTCAGTGCCAGCTGTTCCTAGGTAACACATTGTCTTTTGATACCTCCAATCCTCCCTCTGATTTCTTGCCACCATCCTCATGTCTCCACCTCATTTTTCTACCATGCCAGGTGAGTCGCCTTCTTATGGAAACCCAGACTCCCAGAGTACCGTGCCTCCAATCAAGTCCTGTTCGATGGCCCGCTGTTCCGCCGAGATCATGTCTCTGCAGTTGTTATTACCCTAACATGTATCAGACTCATATGATCTCCGACTTCGCAGACTAGACCAGTTACCAGAGTCCTATGATGCCCACTAACTTTAGGTAGTGGTCCTGTAGCCTGCGCCCTATCAAAAAATTTTGGCAGTAATGATCTCTTTTTGATGAAATCAGTCCTTTTTGATTGATCCTTTGATGTACCTGCCATTTTTCTCCGGTTCCACCCGATGTTTCCATTTACGTATATTCGGCTTGACCAGTGTTCTTGGCCGATGTTTCGGCCGATGTCGATTAAAACTCAAATTTCCTCCTCAAAATTCTCACCTCTTCAATATACCTAGCTTTTACCATCAATTTTCTTCATGTCCTGTCATTGCAGAAAAGACTCAACCATTATTTTGCTCAAAGAGCATTGTGCAGATACAACTCAGTTTTCTGTGCCCACCTTTGGCAGGTTCTTGGGCCCTATGCGAGCTGGTCGACATGTCGACCGAGCGAGAATGGGGCCCAATTGATGCTTCTGGGGATCACATAATAGAGTGTATCAGCTTTCGTTTAAAATGAAGAGATTCTGCAATGCGATTGGCTGCTCCACAGCTCCAAGCCAATCAGAGCCTCAGGAAATCTGAATTTTGTGAGTGCTAATACACTCTAATTTCAGTTGGATTACTGTGAACAATTTATATTTAAGTCAGGGCTTTTACAGGCTGAGTAGAGGCCAATTGGAAAGTCCACCAATACTTGCAATTAACCAGCCATTGAATGGCTCCGTCTCTCCCTTGATTGGTGCCCTGCATCATGGCAGATATTGATCGTTTGGCACTGCCAGCGGTGGGAGCTCTAGATATATAATTCTTCTGGAAGTTGCTTCAAAGCTGACAATGACCCCCCCCCCCCCCCCCCATCCGAGTCCATTAAAATTTAACACTTGTTTCCGCCGATGTTCAGATCAACTCAGTGGCCTCTTGGATTTTTCTGTATGTTTACTTACTTTCCCTTTGCCTGTATATGCCGGTTGGTTTTGGAACAGTATATAATTGACAAACCCAAGTTAGTGGGCTCTGCCGCAAAGCGCGCTATAATTGTTATCCTGTCCTATGCAGTAATTTCACAGGAATTTGATTTCCTTGTTCAAGCCCATTCACAGGCTCACAGGCCTAGAGTGCCATTGGTTTCTGTGAGTTATCTTCAGACCCTTCGGGTATAGTGCAGATTCCTCTGTAAGGAATTCGAAAAGGCCTAATTTCAGAAACAAGCGGAATGCCAACTATCGAGTAGAGCCCACGACATTCAACAAGCGACGTAAGAGTTTCTTTGTTGAAACCTCTATCTACGAGGCCGTAACAATCTCCATTTTCCCTGCAGTCCCTAGCTGTATGGAGGTTTTTGACCTGGTATCTGTTCCCGAGCCCAACTTGTAAATGTGTCGATGCATTCGAGAAAAAGAAATCCAGTTGTATGGCAGTTGGGTTTAAACGGCCTGCTGAGGTCCAATTATCGCCTTCATGGCTCCTGCGTGAACAGGAAAGGATGTTTCTCATCATATCTTCCCGTACAGAAATTATGCACTGGACAAGAATGCATTCAATTTCGGCTGTATTCGGCCATCTCGGGCATCCGCAGTTATAATGGCTGGAGGGCAAGCTGGAGAATGTAATCTCAATTAGAGTGTAACCTCAGTTTCCAAACTAGGCCGTTCGTATTATAAGCTCACGACGGACAGGAAATTCGCTTCGGGTGCCTGAATTTGTGCGCTGCTCCTTGATCAGTTACAAAATGGGTTTCTGAGCGTGTGGAGTTTCCGGCACCAGGACATGAATATCCTCCCTCCAATTCCATGATTACATCTTCGGTGCACTCGAAGGCATAATTCAGCTGGAAAGAACAATTGCGGGTTCGGCTCCTACGGATACACCGGCCATCGCTCGGTATTTGTTGCCAACACTCGTTTACTAAAAGCGTGGTGCTTCGGGTTTCCATACCTTCTTGTTCCAGTCCCTTGTCATGACTAAAATTTCTCTCGATTAAGGCAGATCAATTACTGCATCTCCGCGCCGTTCTGCCTCGGAGGAAACAGTTTCGGACATTGAAGAATCTGGACTTTGACCCAGTACTTATGTTGAGCTCTCTTGCCTCTGTTTAGGTGGATTGCGAGTTAATTATGGTACAATGGCACTTGAAAAGCATCTCTGAATGACTCCACAGGTACGCATGAATACCATTTATTGACTGGATATCCCAACGGAAAAGTCAGCCATTAGTCATTGGCTGCGCATTGCACAAAAGCCATCAGATGGCTTGACTGGCTCTTGCGCAAACTCTCTAATGTTGCACAATTGGGCATGCTAGCATCCTTACACGGTTTGAATATGGCGCGACGGAAACCTGACTTGATGACTTTTTGCTACAACATAGTTGCACTCCGAACTCGCAGTTGTCGCGGTTTCCAATCACCTTTATTATTTTGCTGGTCCAAAAAAAATCGGAACAGTTCATTTGGAAGGCACTCCGTACAGTCTATTTCCATACAGTCTATCGGTGAGGATGAACGTGTTCAGGTAGAAAAGCGGGAGCTCCCCACTACCATCAAGGGATGCGCTCCAAGCTGCAAATCCAATCCAATGTCATCCGTCGAGATGGATGCATTCTTACCTCGGAACAGAGAAAACAAGCGACTTTGGCTGTTGCAGAGTATGCGAGGCATAATTTCTGTTTACAATGCTCCCATGTCCGCTTGACAGACTGTGGTCAGCAAATGGCAGGACCATACGGATCCAGAGAAATGGCTACTTTTGCCTTGCGCTTTGTGTGGCAGGTCCACCATCATGCATCTTGTGTTCGATTTGTACTACCCTGCGATTTTGTGTCCAGCGGCTGTGCATACTCCTTTTGTGCTCGGGGGTATGGACATGTGTCTGTCATGCAAGATTAGCATGGGCGAAGGTAAACAATCTCTCCATTCATTATTCAATATCATGGTCGTGATGTTACCTGTATAAGTACAGGAGTTGAAGTTGGACTTCCCATGCGCGGCATAATCAGGTACTTTTTTTGCTCTTTCCAAATTTTCGAAATAAGAAAGGTTTTGATTTTGATCTGACTAGTGAGACTAGAGGGAACCGACACTGGTTGTGGCTAAGGATTGACACGGGTCGCGGGTACACCCGCGGGTTTGTCCCCGCGGGTGTGGGCGGGTACGGGTACAGGTCGCGATTTCAGACCCGTGCTCAACCCGCGTACCCGACCCATGTACCTGCGGGTTTTTTAGTCTGTTATTCTTGCTCAGCATGGGCTCTCTGGTCATCACAAACCTCGTACTCATCCGATTTTCTGCCTAGTCACTGACCCATCGTCTCAAACTTGGTTCAAATTTTATCAATATTGTTCTCATGGTTGTTCAGGTGCCTTCCTCCCCAGGAAAATTGTCCAATTTGCGACCCGCACGAAGGAGTTATGTACACGGCTATCCCGGATGTCATAGGAATTTGATAGAATTGATGGCCCATAGAAATCCGACGATTTTCTCCTCGAAGTTTGATGGAAAACCGTCGGAATCCTCTGGATATACGAATCGTAGAAATCCGACGGTTTTCATCTCATATTCAGATGATCCGCCCAAACTACAGGCCTCCGCCCCTCGGAAATTGAAGGCTGATACCCGTGACTCAATTACACACATCATCGATGCCCCCGTACTGGTCCGCCTCTCCTCTGCTTCCTGATGCGACGCTGGGTGCTCAGCCTAGACAATTGCATCCCGATGCACACAATCGTGACATGCCCTTGAATTCCATCAAACCACAGCTTGGGTTGGGATCTGGATTATCCATCTAGGTAGTGCTAGTGTAGGGTTTTTACTCAGATATGGAGCTACCAAATTATACCGCTGGCCTTATACACTGAAAAGATACTACTGCGCGGGATCCTGGTCGGCAAGTTGGCAGTGCCATGGCAGCAGCCAGATAGTAGCCAGATCAACTGGTACTCTGTAGTTGATTCCGGCCAGAAATTAACCACGCGCTCACTGAGCTGGGATTGTATAGTCCTGGATATGCCTATATGCATCCCTATTGCTCAGGCTGTGTCTGCGACAGATGGCTGGTTGAGGACCTTGAGGTGGGCCATCGGACTTGAAGATTGTTAAGTTATCAGTGCAAACACAAGAGCCTGGGATACCATTATATTAGCATCATCAATTTACAACAGTTATCTTGACGTAGCGGTTGACCTAACTCGGCCACTTTTCGCCCCAGTCACGTGCGCCCGATTAGGGAATTCGCGTGTCTTGTTTACTCGATTACCGAAAGCAGTCGCGAACTGTCCCTCGAGGCGTCGCTGGCTCATCTCGCGAGATGAGCCATTGTTCCTCGGTGGCAGCAATGCCAGAAGGTGGGTAAGTGGCACAGCAGTGGCACTGATGGGTATGAAAACTATGTATTTATTGAGGATTCTGTGGGTAACTACCATAGTACATACTAGCGGGTGGATAATACAAAGATTGGTGGTAATATGGATTGTATTGTGGGATAAATGGAGGTGGAGCACGTCGCTGCTGGCCCTGATAATGCTGGCGAAGGTTGGCAACCATGCCATCATTAGCACACGTGGTATCGACACCGTATTTCAAGCAGAGGGCCCGGAGCTGCGGGTTATTGAGGCGCTCAAGTGCTTTTGAATCGGCAAGGTTGAAGGTATCAACATTGAAAGCTATGGGAGGGGGAGGACGAAGGGATGGAGTCGAAGGCCCAGGGAGGCTGGAACTTGAAGATGCCGGCGTGTCTGAGGAAAGATTCGGACGAGGCCGGTAATGAGATGGCGGAGCCTGAGGGGCGGAAGATGATGATATCCCATCCGTGAGTGATAAAGGTGCGGGTGCGCTGCTGTCATCTTGATCATCGTCGTCGTCGGGAGGGCCTATGGCATCTGATTTTGCCTTTTTGCCCGGCCTTTCGTTGCCGCCGTACGGATCCGTGTGACTTCGCTTCTTCTTGCTTTTCACAGTCGCGTTGATGATGGTGCGAGTGGAACGCATGACGGGTAAGGTCTCGTTCCACGATGATAAGCCGTGAAATTTGCCAGCCTTGCAAAGTGCCTAGAAATAAGCATAGACACGCACATCGAAAGGATTATTCAACTGCGAGGCACACAGGCACCTAGTTCTGGAGGAACCTTACTCTTAATGACGGTCTCTTCCTCTTTTTCGGGATCAGATTTACGATAAGGATTCAAAAGGACTAGTCGCGAAACATCATAAAAGCTATAGGACCTTAATTCTAATGCCGGTTTCTTCTTCTCTTTCGGAATCATACTTGGAATAAGGACCGAAAGCCGCTATTTCTACTACCCATGACCTATTGACGATAGGAATGGAAGCCGCAGGAATCCAGTCGCCCAGGAATACCACAAATCCTCTCTAGTAATTTGTTGAACCAACGGGATAGTAATTTGACAATGGAACATACCTTTGTGGTGGTTACTTTGTACACAAACACGCGACGTGGCTGGTCACCTGATCAATATTTCTGCTGGAAATAAGACCACCGATTAATTCCGAATCGGAATTACTCGGCTAAATTCCATATATGGTTTCTTGGAGTGTCAACCGATCATGGTAGACTATTCGGAACAACATAACTCGAGCGTCCGGATGAAAGGACATATCATCTGGGGTATCTACAGAAAGCCATTACAGAGGGCTATTCAATTCTGAGATCCAGTAAGAAAAGGGAACCTGGGACAAAGCATTATCGAGGGATATTTCCACCTAGGAGGTACCCAATAATTCGGGATAGATGATCTTGATGCCAGGGGTGGAAACTGTCAAATTAGTAGGCAAGAGACACTACGATCGGCCAGTGGGGCGCCAGAACGTGCGCATACAATATAAACGGACGGCTAAACTGTACTATAAAATACCCGTAGCCTTGTAATAGCGGACATGTAAGCTATAATTTCGTAGAGTATATAAGTAGCCAGCAGTAGTGTAGTACAGCACCAAATCTGTCCCGAGACAGTGAGGCGCTTGGTGGCCCTTACATATTTAAGGCATTGTTTTGGGGCTTGTATTCCGTTGAATCAAGTTGGTTGTGGATTGGAATTAGTGATTGAGACCTCCGTGGCAAATTGATTGAGACCTCCGTGGCATTGATAGAGACCTCCGTGGCAAACTGATAGAGACCTCCGTGGCAAATTGATTGAGACCTCCGTGGCACTATAAAGACCTTTGTGGCATCCTAGGACAGGATAAACGTCCAAACAAACCAAGCTGGTTAATAGCCATCATACCTTGAAATAACAAACAACCACTGTTCGACTTAATTGACACATCGTCCATTAAGGTCTAATAGCGCGCAATTCTTAATCATTCGAAAAGCTAAAAGCAAAACCAACCAAATATCTATCAAAGAACCAACTCTACTTTGGTCCCTTAGATCTTCTATCGATCTAATAAGACCCGTATCTCGTCAGGACAGTCAAGACTGTGTGCAATTGGAGTGTGTGGTGTAGTGGAAATTAGCATTATTGAGTGTTTGAGTTATCTGATCTCACTTTGTGAGTTGAGTAAAACTCAGTCGTTCGATTTGGTGTTAGTTCAGTGCATTATATATCTCAGTGCTTGACCCTGAGCAACCGTTTCAACGATGACTGATTTGGTGCAATCTTGGCCTTTGCACGCGGTAAAATGGTGGGTGGCAGGGCAAGATCAATGGCCAAGATATCCAAGGTCTGTGAAGCGACCATTATAGCGTCCCTGAGCTTCTCTGGGAGTGCCGATGGGTGGCGTACGCGGCAAGAAACAGCCAAAGACTCGAGACGCTGAGCAAGATCATTGACACTCTGCATATCAAGCTTGGCCTGGAGTACTTCCGGATCCTCAGCCGTGCGCGCATCAGACTCGGGGACGTCGCTTCCGTCGCCTTCATCATCAGAATCATCGGACGAAACGTCCAAGCAAGAGACAGGGATGGTGACACAGTCCTCGGGGAAATGATGCTGGACAGCGCAAATATGTTTGCAGAACCGGATGAGGGGGAAGGAAAGGCAGGTACAGTCATAAGCGTCCAGGTCCACGTTGTAATAGATACTGGGGTCGAACGGACGCGATATTTGCCGGTGGCAGAATCGTATACAATGTCGGATTTACTGATTGAAGCTGCACGCTCGGTGACGGCCATTCGGTGTTTCAGTCCCAAGTCCGGCCCCTCGAATCCCAGGGCCTGGCGGTGATGTCGGCGAATGAAGTGGGGGATAGCGAGGTCGTAGAGAGCGTGAATGAGGTGATCGAGGCGGCGGTTACGTTTACCCTCGAGGAAATCTCCTTTCAGCAGGTGGTGCCAAGCTTCGACCAGCATGTTGGTGTCACCGAGCTCAAAAATGGAGCGCTCAGCACGATAGACGGCTGACCAGAGCTCTACCTCCTTCATCCAGTAAGTCTCGAGATACTGGATGACGCTCTCGGGTGCTATTTGTTTTATTTCAGCCCAATACACGTCAAACTCGGCCTGATCTGTAATGCGGATCCACTTTTTGAGCTTCTCCCACAGGACAGGATGGTGGTGAGTTACGAAATGCTGCTGCCACGCGTGTAGAACGTGCCACCAGCAGAGTAGAAGGCGGGATCGGGGAAAGCAGCGTCGAATCGAATTTAGTTGTGCATAATCAAAGTCGGACATGAATATATTCGGAACGATCCCGGGATTTTCTTGAAGCACAGAGGCAAGGAAATAGTCGATCGTGGGTTCCTTACCATTGGAGGAAATCATCCATGCCGCTGGCATTCCTATGTGGCATTAGAAAGAGAAACACGGCGTGCAGAGCAAAACTTACCATGCCCCCAATCATCACGAACGAGCAACGTAAAAAGAGTCATATTCTCGTAATGAGTGGTGTTGTGGGTGCCGTCGACACCGGCGAACCGTGAGCCATACTTCTGCCAGCATTCACGTTGGTAGCTCGTTTGGATGATGAGAACAAAAGCATCGGCCACAATGTCCGATTCCGGTGGCGGCGGCTCATCACTGCGTTTGAGAAAGACAAAATGCCCTTCGTCGCGCAGTTTCTGCACCCATTCGAGGACAGACTCGCCGTCGCCCGATGCGAGGCGAATGGTCTCTTCTTCAATCATTTTCTGGATACGGCGAATATCCGCTCGGGTAGCAAAATGGCGCCGATCAGCTCGCCCCGAGCGGAGATCATTCAATTTTGTTTCGTGGTACATACTCTTCGTGATCGTGTCGAGCTGTGCCACCCAATGAGAAATTAAATGAGAAAGATAATAAAGCAGCATACCACTTTCTTGGGGTCCATGCCCTGGCGCAAGAGTTTCTCGATCTCTTGGCGGGTTTCCGCATCAAGCCGTGTATATTTGAGGTTCTCGGCCCCGATGGGATGAGAGTGCAGTGGTTTGTAGAACCCAAGGACCTCAGAGGTGCCGGGATAAGTCTTGACTGTGAGCCTACAAGGACATTTCGTCCTCTTGGAGCCAATCTTACGCTCCCATTTATTCTTCGGCTTATATGTTGATTTGCCACCGCTTCCTTGGCGAGCGCAGGTATATATTGTCAACGTCTTCCAGGCCGTTATGCCCGAATCACGGGGTGGAGTGTCCTTCTTGAGGAATTCGATGGATTTGGTACGCTCTTCAAGCTTCATCCAAGCTAGCATCGCTTCCGAGGACTCCCAACGGAGTTTATAATTATGCTCGAGGTCGTAAGCAAAGCTTCCAATAGCATTCTCTACAGGCGGGGGGGTGGCATGGCCAGGATCGTAGTCAGGTATGGTGAAGAGGGGTTCGGGATCAATTCGAGGTGCATCAGACACGTTCGACGCGTCGAACACGTCAAAAGAAGTCGCATCATGATAGGGGGCAGCTGAACGGAAGGTAAATTCAGCCATTTGGACAGCAGATAGTGGCGGGGAGAGAGGAGAGGCTGAGGCCACCCATAGTCAAGCATTGAATGGCCATATTGGGTGTACAATGGGCACCAGGAACCATGAACCAGGTCGAATGGCTCAGCTCAAGATTGCCGTTTTTAGTAATGGAGCAAACAAGGCACGCGAATTCCCTAATCGGGTGCACGTGACTTTGAGTGTTTAGGTACGTTTGTAGTAGCTTTTGGGTTCGATTCTCTTCGCACGCAAAATTTTGCTTCATTTATCACTTGGGTGCCCGTTTCGAGGCTTTCGGGGATCAACCCGCTCATCCGTGGTGAACCATGGGTGACCCATCGGAATCCGCAGGGGCGGATATCCGTTGGGATACAATGGGTGCCCATTGGAATCCGATGGGCCATCAATTCTATAAAATTCCTATGACATCCGGGATAGCCGTGTATAAGAGTAGTTCGAGTCACCTGCCCTCTATGGCGGTCAGAGTGCACTTTTATTATTTCTCACACACACATGTAAACTTCTCTCACACACAAATGTAAAATTCTGCCTACTGTCTCTTCTGGGGTCCTGCAATGCTTTTCTGCCCTCCCCTACCTTCTTCCACCTCTTGGCCTCCTTCAGAGGACTCTGCAACCAAAATTTCAGCGTGCCCGGAGCTACGGCTCCGAGAAACCGGTGGCTGTGCCAACCTCCTTTGGGATGCCGAAAATTAGAACACCGTTTTCACGACCACTTCCCGGCCTCCCTGCAGGCCCATCATGGAATTTGCTTCAAGGCACTCCCTCTGGGCTCCCTCTCTCCGAGTTTTGCCAACCTTGAGTTCATTCCCGGACTTCGGAACGATGCCGGTGGTGCTTTTCATCGCCGTCGGGATATTCCGAAATGAGCTCACTCCGAGTCTCCTGGATTTCGAGATGCCGGTGATGCTCTCCACTGCCGTCTCTTCGAAAGTTCTGACCACATTAGACCGGTGGCCTACACTACTCTATCAGTAATTGTCTTGGCTTGGACCTTTCCCCAAAATTTCATTGATGTGGTTGAAATAATAAATGTCCACAGTACTCCCGCCCTTATCCCGACTGCCCGCTTGATGCGCCATCAGTTAGCACTGCCACTGATCAGATCGTGATGGGCTTTTGCAAGGCTTTTGGTGGAGGCGCATGCATGATTGACACCATCCTAAGTCATCAAGTTATATGGATGCCTTGGAAAGGACCCAGAGGTGACCCAGTGGTTTTTTTCAACCTGATGTGAGAGAATCTTGATTTTGTGTGTGAGAGGAATCACCAAGTTGTGTTAGAATGAGAGATGTTGTGTGTGAGACTCCCGAACTTGTGTTAGAATTTGCATATATGTGTGAGAATTTACTTATGTGTGTGTGTGAAATAATGAAAGTGCATTCTGACCGCCATAGCCCTCCCTCATGCTCCCGCTACATTTTACCACATGGTATTTGACAACAAAATATTATCTATGCTGGCAATTCTGCGGGTATACCCGATGGGTTTGGAGACCCGCGGGTAACCCGTACGGGTTTAGACCCGTACACGGGTACGTTTTTTGCGGGTCCAGGTACGGATAGGCCTGAAGGTACCCGCGGGTGTACCGTGTACATCCTTAGAACTTGTGGCTTGCGTATAACAGATTTTCTACAGACAATTACCTGTGGCTGATGTGGTGTTGCAGAGAGCAGTTGAAGTTGAATTAACCTGAGCTAACCGGATTCACATTTACAAGGTTCCGTAACAATTATATTTTACTGTTGACTGTAGTCCGACAACATTTCTCCGAAGATGGCCAGAGGTACCAGGGATGCCCGGAGGGCCATTTGAATTTTATATATGGCTATGCAGTTGGTATACCTCAGCGCTGGCGCGGACGACAAGAAGAGGCTCAGGGGCCGGATATCCGAGCTCCTGCAGGTGCTTTTCAACAGCGTTGTTTTGCAGCCACTGTCAAACGTGTTTCCCGTAAGATAGGGAGTCGCGGTGATCACGAAGAACAAGTGATGCACCAGTGTGTAACTCGAAAAACGATCCTGGATAGGCAGTGCGGCGATCTTGTCCATTATCCCCTCCATTTTTTGTGCAAATTGTTCCTCGGACAGATTAGGCGGGCGAGCGTAGATGCATACCACATTGGTGTCTGCACTCTCTCCGGCGGCCTGAGTAGACGCGACTTTTGTGATGATATCCGCTGCAAATGCAGTGGCGTTTTGGCGGAAACCAAAGTCATCGGCCTCTTTGAGTAGGTTCTGGAGCGTCGGGTCTTTCAGCATCTGGGAATGATTTAATATGAATAAAACGTGGTGCAGATTGGTGAGTAAATTGGACGCAGGCACCTCCGCTAGATGGTCCAGAGTCTGCAGAAATTAAGTTCATGTCCCGTATCAAATTGAATATACGTAGAAATTGTACCTCGTACTCCGCTGACATCACCACAGTGGGTGGTGCTAGCGGAAGCCCAACCGACTTCATATGCTTGTCCATCAGGGTGTTTTCAAATATCTGCCAGCCCACGAGATCATCAGCACGCGAATCAGTAGAAGTTGCCCATTGGACGTTACGATATCCAATTTTAGGAGATTCTTCTGGGCAACGGGCAGCGCAGCAATAGCGTCTCCAAGCGCCCCCACTTTGGCTTCGAATTCCGTCCTTGAAAGGTTCGTGGGCGCCTTGTGAATGCCGATGAAGCATGCCGCCTTGGTGGAGGCCATTGGATGCGTGGGTGGGAGATGCTATGACAATTCTGGACTCGAGGCGGGGCTTATATAGCCATTTACGCGCCAAAGGCATGGTCTCGAGGTGTCATGTGGGTGGTCCAGCTTGGAGCATATCACCGTGGCGTGGTGGAACGCGAATGAAAAGGAACCAATCTGGTATAATTTAGGTCCTGGATCGGAGCTACGGAGAATAAGGGGCTTTCTTCTATTCTCGTAGGGAAGTTTACACAGCAGCTTGACCCGAAGAATTGGCATCTTTCTATGCGTAATTAGTTCCTTCAGCTTGCGATGTTGAATTTGTGCGTTGATTTGCTTTTTTCTTTCTCTGAAGTCGTCGACAAGTATTTGCTCACACGGAAATTATGGCATAGATCTGCCCAGGTACTGTGGAAGCTAGAAGTTTGATCAGGTAATCACGGATTTTAGGGGGGGTCAGAAACGTTCAGCGGAGTTTAGATGCCGCTTCTCTCCAGGAACTGATCGCGGAGACAAAGCAAAGCATCCTTACGGTACGGTACGTATTTAGTCTGAGACGCGCGTTCGCGGCGCCGCTCGCTTAAAGATCAAGACTTATCATCACCGATCTCCTTTTCTATTTTCGACATTCTGCCAAGTCGATAGAAAGGTTGTTGCCACGTTCATCCAAGCCCTGTTAGAATGCCGCTTTCTTCAAACGTCACGCGGGAAATGTAGTAGAAGACCCTGGAAAACGCGCAGGGGATTCGTTCTAGCAGCACTACAGATTAATTACAGGCCCCGACATTATGGCTCTCCAGCACTCATGCGATATGAAATCGTACAGTCTTTGCCAGTTTCACCATTCAATCCAATTTCAACGATTTGAGCCCTTGCAAGATGAAAAGACTGTCGCCGTGCCGGCGCACCAGAGTTTGAAAGCGCGTGTTACTGTTATGATTGGGTTCTCAAATCGGGAAGCCGCTATGACCTTGACGCACGTGATCGCGTTACCTCTTCTCACTGTCAGTGAGTCCGCCGGATTTTCGCAATATCATCGTCTCTAGAATCCCACCGAGATCATAGGTTCGTATCCAGTTCCTGCGTTCAGAGTAATAGATAGAGTGGTAGCAACGCATCAATTTATTTGAGGTGAATAAAAGTGCCGGAAGGGTTACTCGAACGTAGGTCGAGCAATAGTTCCGCAGCTTTGTTTTTCCTCCCTCAACGTAGGCTTGTTACGAACCTACTAATCTCATGGGAATGATAGGGTGCGCAGACAGCGCCGCTCTGGAATGTCGGAAAGAAATATTTTTTCAACCTTGCGGAACCAGAAGAGCAGGCCGACCTGGACAGGATACTCTGGGAGCATGTATTGCTAAACCTCAATGCCAAATGGGCGGAGGCAATGGTTTCCGGCGCGTCCCTCAGAGAGCGGCGATGAGGGTAAGTCACTGCGCATGCGTCCAGGCGGCCCCGCGGCGGACCCTGTCGGAGCTACGTCGAGGTGTGCCGAGGGGCCTCGGCACGATCTGCCGCCATCACTCGGCACCCGCCGGTCGTACAGCGACGTGGCTCGGCAGGACCCTTTTACCTGTGCCACCGAGCCGTCTGAACGCAGTGAGTCTCAGCGACTGCGACCCTAGAACGTATACTTTAGTAGAACGAATATTTTGGAATTACCCGGTGAGCTGCAGATGTTTTTTTTTGGATGATTTTCGTACACTGTCTGATTGTTCATATATATTATGGGCTTCTCGACGGTCCTCGTGAATCCGTTAAAGCATTTTTGATAAAGGTGCAAATTATGGGGTTGTTTGTCATTTAAAGCGTATTCTCCAATTCATAGGTCCTCGTATGACCGGAGTAATTGTCCAACCAAACCGAACGTACCAAAAAGCTCGGCCCATCCTTTGTAAATGGAATCCCGAATGCACCTTCGCCAGTACTCTTCAAAACCCAGTGATATTGATTGCACCATCCACCGCGCCGACCGAAATGACAGTGTTGCCTGCGTGCCCGACCCTCGCGTAGTTGTTCAACATCCACAGCTGGTGCTCCGCCCCGTCAAACCAGAAGCCAGACGATTCTGGTCCAGGACAGTGTCGAGGATTTGACCACCTGTGCGGGCCTTCGGGGGACCTCTATCTAACCGCGCGGATCCATGAGGGATGTCATACCAAATCATTGCTGGCGTAAAACATGTCAAGTCTCTTTGCTAGCGAACAATCTCTCCGCATTTCCGTGGTAAATATCCTAGATTTCCTTCTCTCCGAACAGGTTTGGCAACTCAGATTCCATAATCAGCGCCAGATTCTCTGCGGCCGTCCACGAAGTGAAGGACACATCGCTCCCGTACAAAAAGCGGTCGCTCTTTGTCCACCGCAACATGTGGTGGATCAGATTCGGCATCGGGCTCCCTGAAAGATCGAAATAAAACTGCTTCGCGAACATCTCTTTTACGACGGGCGCCGTGAGTGGTTGCATCGCCCCGGGCCGTGCCTGGAAATGGCGCAAGTTTGGCGACGAGATCAAGAGGGCGCGATCGAGGACGCTGGGCAACGCGTTGCCGCACTGCGGAACGATGAAGGTGACGACTGCCAGTGGGTGTGCGGCGGCGGTGCCGCTAAGGAGATCCATAAAGGTGCGTGCGCTATCGAAAAAGTATTCTGTAGGATTCCGTGAGATACGAGGTGAGCGAGCGCTCTGTGGGGACCCACCCATCATTTAGTCTGTAGTTAACCACGCGCCGAATGTATGGAGGTCGACCTTATTACGTAAAGTGCGGAGTTTAAATTACCCCTCGATGCTAAATGCCCTTCAAACGACCAAGGATCGTAAACTTAGGAGGCCAAATGTCCTGAATCACCACTTAGAACAACTCTGTCTCTTCAGAATTCTTTTGGCACCCTGGTTTGCCACGAAATGAAACGACGGTATTTGTAAGCAGCCGAGCCATCAAAATTCGGCATCATGTTCTGAGCTTCGTGGAGGCAAAATCAGTACAGAGAGTCAACTATCCTGAGACCTTGGAAAGTATCCCAAATGATAATTATGAAAGGACCCACCACAAGCTTTGATTTTGCGTCTGAGAAAAAAATGATTACCTAATAAGGTCGACCTCCGATCATTGACAGCAGCTAGTCGACAGACTACAACAAACGAGGTACGAGTAAATATTGTTGTAACGTCTGTTTATAAGAGACTAACTTAAGCTTGATTTTCCCCGTTGCTTCCCCGCCAAAATTTCTCCGGCCAATGCCAATGCCGGCTCTGCCGCTTGATCCCAAATCTTCTTCCACGACACATACGCAACTGTCATTTGCGGTTTGTCGTGCCACAGTCATTGAACTCAACTTCAAGAAATTCAATTGACAGACCAATGACTGTTAAACGACAAAGCGCAATTGACAGTTTCCAGGGGCACACGATGCACATAGCGTATGTACATTAGATAACTCCTGGAAACTGGCGTTCCTAAGCGGGACTGGCCGTATAATTCTACCTACCTACCTACCTACCACACTAGACTCTGGCACCGACTCTGCCGCCTCACCCCACATAATCTTCTTTCACAGCGGTTTGTCGTGCTATGACAGTCACTGGACTCAACTTCAAGTTGAAAAATTGAATGACAGACCAATGATCGGACTGTTCCACGACAAAGCGCAAAAGACAATTCGCACACTAGACTCTGGCACCTGAACGCAGTGAGTCTCACGGCTGCGACCGTAGAACGTACACTTTGGAATTGATGGGTGAACTGCAGATGTTTTTTGATTATTTTCGTACACTGTCTAATTGTGCAGAGATATCATGGGCTCCTCGTAAATCCGTCCAAGCATTTTTGATTGAGGTGTAGATTATGGGGTTGTTTGTCATTCAAAGCGTATTCTCCAATCCATAGGTCCTCGTGTAATTGTCCAACCAAACAGAAAGTACCAAAAAGTCCGGCCCATCCGTTGTAAATGGAATCTCAAATGCACCTTCCCAGTACTCTTCAAAACCCAGTGATATTGATCGCAACATCCACCGAGCCGACTGAAATGACAGTGTCGCCTGCGGGCCCGACCCTCGCGTAGTTGTTGAACATCCAAAGCTGGTATTCCGCACCGTCAAACCAGAAGCCAGACGGGAGCTTTATGTGCAGAAAATTAATCAATTGACAACGGAAGGGTTGAAATTAAAGAGACACGTACCTCGGCGGTGAACTGATCGAGCGGCGGGTTCGCGGACTGGTCGTACGTGTGCCGCGCGATCAATATTGGGCGCTCGTACCCGTTGTTGTTGGTCGTGTCTTGGATGTAGTAGTCGAGGTACGTCGGGGTGTACCCGAGGTAGTTCGCGCACGTCATGTTGCCGACGATGGTGAAGGTCTGTTCGGGTTGAGAATCAGCTGCTGAAATCATCGCAAGGATTAAACGGGGATGCGTGACTCACACCGCCCGGGGCGACTGTGGTTGGGGAGATACTGAGCCTTCCATAGCGTAAGGCGTCGGGACAAGACAAAGATATGGACTGGGCGCTGGCCAGGGCGGCGAGGCCGATGAGAGGAGAGAGGATTCGGAGGAAGTTGCTGAGCATTCGGGAGGTAGAACGTTTCCGAGGGAGTCGAGAGCCAGTTGTTGCAGTTTTGTTTTATACCTGCCAGGGACGGGGATGATATCCCGAGGAGAGTAAAAATAGACTCGAATGGACCCCTTCCTCCGAAATGAGCCGCAACGGACGCAGGGTAATGTATATGAATGCGCATCAAGTAAAATGTCGGCAGTATCAGGTGACAGTGAAATGAATGATGGAGCGGGTCAAGGTACCCGCACGCTCCCAGAAAAATAGCTGTACTAGGTACCAGGCTAGTCGTAAAGATATCTGGATGTGGCTAGATGTAGGCCGGGCAGCGCGCGAGCGGTGGGAAATTGTGAAACAGGTTCAAGGAGGACGAGATGTTGGCATGTACGGATCAACTGGACGAGCTGGCGAGGCACAGTTATAAATATCCTTCGTTACCGGTCGATGACGGACATCGATGACGAGCAAGGCTCTCATTATCGAAAAACGACAGTAGGGTTGAAGTTTACTGAAGTCCAGACCGGGTTTAGCGTTCGTAAAAATCGAAAGGAGCACTGATTCATCTGCATCGAATCATGAATTTGAGTTGAAAAATAAACACTCGAAATGTAATGCGCACAAAATTGCTCAATAAACGGCCCCGGCCGCGTCGACGTTCAACAGACCGAGAAGCTCCTTACCTGCGGCCAACAACTCTTCCTTCTTATCCTCCGCCCTCCACCTATTGTTGGTGTCCTTCCCAAGTTCGCCTCCGCCGACATTGTGTTCCTTTCCAAACCCAAGCTCAACCCCGCGCTGGCAGACGCGCATGTGCAGCCCCTCGAGCACCTGCCTAAGCAGCCCTGCCGCCTTCCCTCCGCCGTGGATCCCGTAGGAGATCACGAGCGCGGGCTTCCCGGTCCACTCGTGATAAAGGGCGTCGAGGGCGAGTTTGAGGGTGGCCGGGTACCCCCAATTGTACTGGGGGGTGCAGAAGATGAACGCGTCGAAGCTGCGGACGAGCGCGGACCAGGCGTTCGTGCGGGCGTCGGCGTACGCAGTGTCGGAGATGGGTGGCAGGAGTCCGTTGGGGATCATAGGATCCGCGGTGTAGAGGGGCAGCGGGTAGTCCATGAGGTCGACGACCGTGAGGGTGATATGGCTAGGGAGACGGGGGATTATGACTCCGGTGGCGACTTTAGCGACGGTAGGCCCGACGCGGGGAGTCCGCGTCGAGGCAATGATAAAAGCGATGCGTTTGGGGGAGGGGCGAATTTTGGAAGAGGGGCTCATAATTGAATTTTCGTTGAGGCGGGTCACCACCTTTATACTGCGCGATCGTCTGACTCGTTGCTGAATTCACTAGGAATTGGAGTGCGCAGCATTCAAGGTACGATTCGAGCGTCGTGGAGGCTTGGAGATAATCGTTATCGTCATCGGAATGGTTGCCGGGGACACCCGGGTGATCCTCCGAGAATGAGTCATGAGTCTCACGTCAAGTCAAGGAACATGTCCTGCATTTTTTCTCTCTCTCTGTTGATATTCAACTTGATACAGAATGTAACAAACGCGCGACTCTGCCGAAATTTACATGGATAAGTCAGGATAATATATACTGATTTTTAGTAGAAGTATTATTTTCCAGACAAATCACTCCAATTTTGCGTTCAGGCTGTGCAGAGGGTGTTGCAGTGCCCGGAAACGTCCTGTTTTATGTCGATAGAGCATCAGTGATTTATGCCTCCGAATATATTTTACACTCTAATTGGCTTGCGTAACACGTGGAGGGACGCCCCATATTTTTTTTTCCATGTAGCTATTTCTTTTCGCATTTCAAGTGTCGGCCAGTCCCAGCTCCTAGTCCTACACTCATTCCATCAATTTACGCAATTGAACCCGTACCTCGGAAACTCCAGTTGAATTAGTTGAAGGTTGGGTCAAGACCTCTCCCCAATGAGACCGATGTAGACGTGTTTCCGCGATTGCTAGGATTCATTCACTGGCATCAGGAAGGCCCTGGGGTCTAACTTCCTATAGCTCCTCTGCGCCCATTTGGTCTTGACCGAATTCCGATTCCTTTACACAAGAGTCGGCGTAATCCGCAAACCGGGATTCGCCGTGACGCTGCCGCGGCCCCCGGCAACGAGTTCGACTGGTATTCGACCACAGACCGTACATCGAAGTAGCTAGTATTGTACCAGGGAAAGGATTTTATCACTATCAAGAGTGAAAATTGTCAGAGAAAGAAGAGAAGGTATGAGCAATGAGACGGACCTAGCGACTCGCGAGCAGTGAATGGTGAGAAGAGAAGTGTTGACGCTCTCCTAACCCCTCCTTAACAAACCGTTACAGCTTTGTTTTGAGGCACGAGACGAAGTTTCAACTGATGGGCATTGGGATGGGAGAGTGGGAGCCAGAAGGACCGGTGATAATTGGGCGGGAGGTCCGATCCCGATTTTCGGCCCTCAGAAAATTTTGTCCGGACTTTAAGCCCGTCGGGAGGACCAGATTTTGTCCGGACTCCGGCTCTCACCCAGGTCCGAATTTTTTTTGTCCGGACTACAGATCAGATCTCGAAATTATGTGTAAAAAATCGTAAAAATCGTAAAAAAAAATCCTCCTCGCAATCATCTTCTGGTAGCTCAGTAATGTGAAAATCTGCCTTTCCCCTTTGCCGTACTGTATTTAAGTTTGAAATCACTTTTGCCAAAGCCTTCTCCAATAAAAGCTCCTCAAAGACTTTGTGAGCCCGGAGTGCGATTTCTACGTGATTGTTGAACGTCTTGATGCTCTCGCTCTTTGGCAGGAGGGCCAAGAAGGAGTTGACTGGCAAATGTCCCGCTTCATCATGGATAAGTCCATAACAGCATGTAGGCCAGGATAGATCAAATGAGATGAGTGAAACAGAGATAAGAATGAATTGTAAGGAGGAGCTCAGTCTCAAGGGCCAAAATTCAGTAATGCATATGGCACTATAGCTGCCATTGTTCTGTCTCTCAATCCATGAGAACGAGCTCCCGGGAGCCACCACCGTATCCAAAATAGGCAATGTCCGGATGCGGGATCAGACCTCTTCCGACTTCGTGGTACGTGCCCATTGTCCGGACCTTGCCTCAGACCTGTCGCGCCCGGTGGGGCCATTTGTCCGGACTCTGGCGGTGACATCGAGAGGTCAAAATTCAAAATTTGTCCGGACCCTGGATCGGACCTCCCAACCGATTATCACCGGCCCTGAGCCAGAACGCGTCTCGTCACGTCATGTGATGTCACTAAATAGGGGCAAGCAGATATAACGCGTCTCACTCAGGAGTAAACGTGGATCTTTTTGGTACGGCTTTGACTACCATATTGTGGAAACATGAAATGTCCTTCAGGTCCTTGCGAGATGGATATTCATCGACAACTCATTGCTCCAAGTGGAGTATCAGAGCGGAACGTATTCTATATTCAAGTGTGGGGTGTAAATGAGGTTTACTAGATATTCTATGGTCACAGCGACGGTGAGGTAAAAGAAGGGAATTAAGCGATAGGTAGGTATATTCCGGCACGGTCCCGTTAAGAAACAATCGGGGCGTTGACCCAAGAAATTACAATATCTCTCCAAACCATATGAACAAAACGAACTATATTTCAATGGTTCACCATCCGCGCTGAAGAAGCGGTCCTGGACCCGGTACCGGCAGGGGCGGGGGGTTTCTCTCGCGGTGGGCACGCCGCGCCAACCACGCCGTGTAGTTGTCTTCGCTGCGGTAATAGCGTCGCCTGTCAGGGATCGCTTGGCCGCAGTCGAGAGCGATCTGCGCTGGGCAGGTGGCACTGGAATAGGCTGTCAGAAGTGCCCCCGAAGTCTGTGGCCCAATGCGTTGGTGTATTATAGGATGCAGTTCAGATTGCGAAGGCGCACGAGGTCGTACGTGCATGCTGGCCCGTTCACGTAGAGGCACCCCATTTGCGCGGGGCTCGTAAACGTGTTCGACGACATGAGGGCCAATCCACCGATCTGACTGGGGCATTCATATGCACATTGGGACGGCGGGTTCACTGATGCGGACGTAGGGCACATCGTGCCCCCGCTGTAGAACGCACCGTTGCTCTGGACTCAATGCAGTAAGCGTATGCATCTCGCGCTGAACAGCGTGGCTTACTTACGAGATACCAGTTGCAGTTCTCACCATAATTCCCCCCAATGTAGTACGTGCAGGCGAAGTAGTCCCCGTATGGAGCAATGGAGTATGAGATCTCGTGCAACGTGTAGTCGCTAGAAAAGGTAGGACATTGCCACGGAGGACGGTAGTAGTTGATGGCCGCGGCTGATTGGCGTGGCGCCAAGGCACCCGCAACTTGAAGGATCGAGACCGAGGAGCACAGCAGGAGCGCCACGGCGGAGAGGAGGGACATGAATAGAAGTTCCTTCTAATTGCAAGGCATGCATCGAAGTACAGTAGGCTTTTTAAAAGACGGGATTCAGGGGACCCCTGAGATCTGAGCGACGTGCGTCCCACTTATTTTATACAATTGTGAGAGGAGCCATTTGAGATCGTATTGTAACACTCGGGCTATTAATTCCCCTGTAGAGCTCCACGACCTTGAAAAGTCCTCGGTTGTTCTTACATTGTGGTTCAGGACACCCCACTGGATAAAGCAGGTCCATGACTTCTCTCCACGTTTTTCGTCCTCGCAGATCCGCAGACTAGAGGCAATTAATTACCTATTGAAATCAAAGGCTAACGCTATGTTCAAACCTCGAGATCAGCGTGTTTTTCAACGATTCGATCAGAAAAAAAGGGTGCAGAATGTGTACCTATAATGTTTCAATGTCATCTGTGGTATGGTACGACCGTGCGTATTCTACAGAATATACCTACCTACCCACCACATTTCGCTCAGGCTTCTCGGGCATGTTGAACATAGTCCAGATTCAAGGGTACAAATTTGTGAAGATTGGGAATCGCAAAGGGAACCAGTATTATTATCCGAACCGCACCCCGGCCCAGATGCGGTCACCGATAAGAGGTCGTCTCGGCCAGCCATTTTGAGATTAGAACGAGAGGGAAGGAAGAATAAAGAGGGTCAGAAGGGAGTATGGGGTGGAAGGGAATATGTTCCCAAGCTTGCGGTAAGATGGTAACGACGAACGTGGCGTTCCCAGTCGCGTCGCGTCCTGTCGCGTGCTTTGATTTGGGTGATACATCCAACATCCGACGGGTTGAGAGTTTACGAATTGGTTGATGTACGACCTGGCAGGAAGCTTTGGAGATAATAACCTACGTCCAGGTACTGGCGAACGAAAGAGACCCTATAGGCGGCCGAGATCGTGACAGTTGACCTCTAACGCTGGTCATCGTTGATAAGGTGGAGATTACCTCGGTGACGGAAGTGCTTAGTCGCTAACCACAGCTGACTGGCGGGCTAGCATGCGCGTAAGGATCGAGACCGCTGCACACCAGGACCGCCTCGAAGGAGAGAGGCGCAAAGGGAAGATGGCTGCAAGGCGAGCATCGAGCTGAGCTGCTTTAAACCCGGGATTTTTTTTAAAAAAAAGTAGGATTCACCCCTTACACACCTACGTTTAAAAAAGAATTCACCTCTGAGGCAGACACTTGCCATCGGATGCTCCGCGTTCGGGACACCCAATTTGGACAAGACGGGGTTCAGACGGAATTCCGGTACTTTGTGATCATTTCTTGCATGGCCTCGCCTTCGCCAGCAGTGAGAACGCCATTGAAGTAAAAGGCTAGGGCTATTCTCCGGAGCTTCGGCGGAACCTAATTCCACATGATAATCAGATACCCGGCTTGCTCATGGTCGCAATGAGGCGGAGGTAGTCGCGCAGGTGTATAGTTGACTCACGAGATCTAGAGCGTCGACGTCTCGCCCCCATCCACCAACAACCGCTTGAGGGCCGCCCATGTCCTTGCCCTCATCTCATTAGTGGGATCCACACCCACATCTGTCTCCACAGCCGGGACCTCTTCGTCGACGTCCCAGAATCCCGCCGTCACGACGCTAACCATCATCTGGACCACCGCCCCGTTCGCGATCTCGCTCTGTATGAGCGCATACCGCCCCGGATTCTCGCGCGCCCGCTCAAGCAGAGCATCGCTGCGCGCCTCCGCGTTCCGAGTGGCCGACAGACCCAAAGCCGAGTTGAAGTTCAGGTCGTCGTGCGCCGCCGCGAGTGGGATCAGCGCGTACGTCGGGGGGACGACGGTGTAGTCGATGCGGATGACGAGCTCGGTTGGGTGGAGCGTGGGGTGCTCCACGCGTGCGCGGCGGCGCAGGTCCGGGACGTGGTGCCACGCGTCGTAGGCGGAGAGGTGGCGGAAGAACGCCATGTCTGACTTCGATATCGTGCCCTCTGTGTGTCGAATGAGTGAGTATGCAGACGCACAAACGAGTGGTGTGCACTGCACAAGACACACCAAGGCGCTCTTGCTGCTTTAGTTTACACAAGGACCGGTGCCCGCCTTCCTTCCACGCGATCGTTTGGCACTCCTTGGAGCAGTACAGCGTCGTCGAGCAGCCAGAGCACTTTCGGAACGTGTTCTTGGCGTCGATTCTATGGCACTGAGAGGAACGGACGGGTGAGCAGGCTGGGGAATAGGATTGTACTGCATACCTGGACATTGTCACATGTAGCCCTCTTGTCCTTCGTTAGTGCCGCGTCTAGAACAACTCGATGCCGTTCATCTGCTAGAGCTAGGAACTCGGCCCACGGCTTTTTCACGACGCTCGCCTGGATGCGCTTCAGCTGCAGCGGCTGAAGCTTCAGCAGGCCCTCGTGCACGGCCTGCACGACGGAGCCGTACACGAGGTACCTCGGGAGGATATCTTTCAGAAGCAAGCACACTATCCCGATGTCGTCCGCATCCAGCCGCCCAAAATGGGGGCTGCAGTCCGCAAACGAGAGCATGAGATCCGCGGCGACGCTCTGGGTGACCCACGTGAAGCCCTCCGTTGAGTCGAGACAGTTCGCGAGGTAGCCGAACGCGGAGACGAGCCCTTGGAGCAGCGCGGGGTTCTCCCCGGCGCTGAGTGCGCGCCCTAGTGTGCCCGCCGCGCGCGTGCACAGCGGGATGACGCCCGCCTGCAGGAGCGCGTAGCGCAGGGGGTGGTCCCAGCCGCGCGAGAGGTGATTAAGGAGATTGAAATGAATCGCAATCGGCACGGGATCCAGCGGGGTGACGCTGAGGGCGCGACGCGCGCGCGCCATTGCGAGCTTGGCGATGGCTTCGGACTTTCCCCCGGCGGCAGCCAACGCACGATCCGCGGCAGCGGGATTCAAGAGCAGCGCCTCAAGTGCTGCGGCAGGGAAAGGGACGTCCGAGAACTGGGTGTTGGATGCCGGGACGTCGTCGTCGAGGAGCCAAAGCCGGGTGGCGATCTCGAGAGTGCCCTTGGTAGCAGCGATGACCTCGCGCATGCCGTCCGCGCTGCAGAGCATGACCCATACGGCTGAGATGATGTCCATGGTGACTCTTCGGACTTCGATATCCTTGGCGGCTGGCCGCGTCGAAGTTACGCGTGTGGTAACGAAAAATGCGCTCCATTTGAAGATGCCAGGCCAAGCCTTCAAGACGGCAGGGTCTCGGTGATACGATGCGCCGGGAACGAAGTAGCCTGCGGCTTTGTACAACCCAAGAAGCGAGAAAAATGCGCGCTCGGCCACTGGTGACCGCTCGTTTTCTTCAGAAGGCACTGAGAACACCTGGTCTGCGTTTAAATGCTGGAAAAATACATCCAAAATTCCTTGGGATGCAAGGCCTGGAACCTATGCAACGTCAACTGTCTGCTGAAGGTAAGTATTCGAGAGCATTCACCTCCTGCCAGAGGTTGGCCAGATCCCTGAGTTCTGGCAAAGAACCGCGACGGGCTTTTTCGATGATCTATCAGATGTTCACGAGGATCCTGGCAGAATTGGAGGAAAATACCTCCTTTGGCGACCTCTTCAATCTTTGGATTGACCGTTGGTCGTTCATGAAGCTATCAAACTGTTAGTACAAAGATGACTCTGGAGCTCCGATGAGCAGAGTTTGTGATGGGCGATCAGTCGCGTACCTTATTTACCTTTATTTGATTAACTACTAAATTATTAATTCTCGGTCCGGTCGCGTTAAGTACTTAAATTTGGGCCAAACCAAAGCGCACCAAGACTTCGAGCGAAAACCAAGAGCCTTTAATCGGTGATCACGGTGTTGTTTATTCCCATTGTATCTCGATTTAAATGAATGCTAATCGTCCAGTCCCATTCGAAGAGCGCCGAAACTATGAACACAAAGTCTTTTGGTTGGATTTCAAGCTCTGTCTTCCAGTCTTCCAGGTCTCCAGCTTTCAAAATTTGGACGCAACAGTGGAACTGATTCGCCCGTCCACAAATCGCGCTGGCGAGAGTTGGAGGGCGTCGAAGAGAACTGATTATTGGACGCTGGAAATACTGTGACTCGAAGCCCCACCTAGAATAATAATTATCATGGATATCACATACATGCTTCTTGACCGATCAAACCTGACAGCCCAAAAGAACTGTCTAAGATACGAGGAGGATTGGGGCACCGGGGATGAGCGGCAGACAAAGAAACCTAATGCTATTAATATACCAAACACACATTAGGAGATCTACTTTGCATGTTGAAGATCCTCAATCCCGGAATCGGTGGTTGATTTCGGTGCCTTCGAACTCATATGGCCGTGTATACCGAGTTTATCCGTTGCAAAGATCAGTCGGTGGAGCCCAAAGAGCGACAGTTTGATCAGAAGCAAGTCCCAAAAGGCACTAACACCCTACAAATGCGATCAAGCTTACTGTCCCATCACGAGTATTACTCACATATGCAGGTGATCTTATTCAGCCATTGAATAAGGTCACGTTCATTTGGCACACGGCACCTGCCTCTGCGGTTGCTTAAGATGAGCGAAAGGGCCAGAGTTCGATAGCATTTCTGAACATGGCCTCCCCTCGTATTGTTTCTGTTTTCGGCGCGACAGGTAGCCAAGGTGAGATGCGAATGCAGATAAAAATGTGTGGAATGAAACTCATGTTGGAATTTCAGGCGGCGCGGTTATCCGCAGCCTGTTGAAAGACGGGACGTTCGTTCCCAGGGCGATTACGCGCGACCCAAATAGCGAGGCGGCGCAGAAGCTCAAGGCAAGCGGGGTTGGCGTCGTTAGAGGTGACCTCCTGGATAAGGCGTCTCTGGTGAGCGCCTTGAAGGGAAGCGAAGCCGTCTTTGCGGTCCGTCAACATCTGTCCATTTGCGTTCAAGATGAATTGACAGCGACAGGTGACCAACCCCATGTTCCCTCCCAAACCGGAGGGCCCGAACGAAATCACCCAGGGCAAGAATATCGTCGATGCTGCCAAGGAAGTTGGCGTCAAGTTTCTCGTTTTGAGGTTCGAATTTTTTTGACATTCGCTAGCGTTGTATATCATTCGTACTGACCTGAAACCCATGAAGCTCGTTGCCCAGCATGACTAAACTCTCCGGCGGCAAATACACGAACTGCATCCAGTACGACTGTGAGTCTGCCAATATTTCATTCACCACAGAGAACACTCACCGGTGCCCTCAAATCCGCAGACAAAGCCGAGATCGAAGAATACCTGAAATCCTCCGGCATCCCATATTCAGCCCTCCACCTCGGCGCGTTCCTCGAGAACTACTGGAAGTGCGTTGGAACATTGTTTGTATTTTGAACCCAAAATATATGATACCCGTCATCACAGATTTGGCCTGTTAAAAAAGACTGCGACCGGGTTCGACGTCGCGATGCCGAAATATAATAAGACGGACCGCGATTCATTCACATGGACCGAGCGTGAGGTCCCGGCGGCGACACTTGCGCTGCTGAAAAATTACACCGACCCGTCGAAGAAGATACTGGGCAAGGTGTTCCCCGTCGTCAACGCCACTATCCCGGTTTCAGAGCTCGCTGCACTGACCGGCAAAGGTGCGCTCCCGCCGATATTCGGGTGAGATTCATGAATTAATGAAGGCCAGCCCTCGGCGTAGAGGTCACCTTCACCACGGCGCCGCCGACGGGAATTCCGGCGCGGGACGACATGGTATGCCATGTTTGATATGTGATTCGCGTGTACTGACGACACATACTGCAGTATTCGTCCCACGCAGAGTATAGCGGGCTCTACACCGCGACACCTGTGCCTAACCCCGATCTTGTAGCCCTCGGGGTCAAATTCGGAACGATCGAGGAATTTCTCGAGTCGGAGGTGAAGCCGCGGTTTGGGAAGTAAGCACTAGTGTATGCGTATCGTTACTGTGTTAGAGTGAGCCAAAAAAAACTCGTGGAATGAAAGCCATTGAGCACTGTTGACGCTGCGAGGACCGGAAATCAACGCATTCGATTACTCAGCCCATATACCAAGTTCTTTCCCTTCTCGTCGACGGCGTGAACTTGGATGCCATATTCCGAGAACATGACATCTTGATTCGATATCGACTGAGTCTTGATTGCGAGGAAACGTCTCGAGGCAATCCCGAGGCGCAGGAGTCGGATCCAGAGGGTGTCGGAGATCTCCGAGGTTACATAACATAATGTCGTCATGTTTCAGTAACCCTGCTTTCACCACAATTGTGAATGTCTCCTTAGCGCGGTCTTCACGAATCCTTTTTCCGTGGCCACTATTCTTTCGATGGCTCTCTCGCTCAAAATTCGGTCCATGACTAGTCCTATGGGTGGGTTACCCCGAGAGTCCGAGACTCGGATTTCTTCCTAGCTGGACCCGCATTCACTGCTCGTGTAGTAGTATGCGCCAACTCATCCTTTCTCGGAGTCCGTTTAGTATCCGCCCCGCATCGCAGATCGTAACGTTACTCAAGGTACGATCCGGAACTTGCCTTCGTTCACCGATAATGCGTCTCTGAAGAGCGTCGATATCCCGGTCGATTTATCCTCAAACCAATGCTTGGACCCGGAGTAATTCAGTCAGCGGCTCGCGCACAGGCGAGCCCAATCTGCTGCTAGACCTCAGTTCATTTCACCGACTCATTGTCTTTCGTAGTCCTCGTATCTACTGGCATCTTCATGTGGGCTACTCCCGGAAGCCATAAACCTTGCTGGACGAATCAATTACGTTCCTCGAAACTCTGCCACCCAGGCACGCAGTCCGGACTTTGGTTTACTTCCATGTCGCGTGCGAAGCGGTTTAATCTAGGACCTGGTAAATTCCCATTCATCGACAAGGCAACTCTCACTGGCCGATTTTCAGGACTGTTTTCTCTCTTAGTCAATCCGTATCTCGTGTACTTGCACGTCCTCGTTGGTTCCATTGACGGGTGCCCGCACAAGGTTCAGTTACAGCAACACTGGAGTGACCGGAACAGCATAGATCACGATCAAGGTGAGGATGTATTCTGCCGCATGCTTCTATCCTCCGCGCAGGCCATCTTTCTGACGTAGTCTATGGATTGTAAAAGGAAAGCATGGTCTGAGGTATAATGGTGGTATAATCACAGTCATCTGCACGGAATCCAGGTTCCTCTCTTTTTGCGAGTGGTTACATCTGTTCAAACCGCCTGCGGCCTCTTTATGGCGGCTTCCCCCCTCTAGCTGATATCCGCCCACTAAAACTCCTACTGCTTCTTAAACCTATCTGTCCTTGTGACCGTTCATCGTCAACCTCGGCACGCGACCACTTGCAATTGATGGTCCTCGTCGATTCTTGGATTCTTCGGCGACCTTCTCAATGCTACCTAGTTCTCCAAAAATCGCGTATTATGAAGTAAAAGGTAGCCTGAGAGGCAACCTCACTCCTATATTTGACTAATGAATGATTCATGTCAGTTGATCCATGGCCACCTTACAAAAGGCCGGTCTCCCATAAGTACGCGACGTGCTTCCTCGTAAACAGTATGGCGGAAGCGCTTATCACCCCTGATGGCCCCACCCTCCTCGACGGCGTCTCGGTGCTCCCAATCGATCATCTCGACGTGTTTGGCTACAACGCCGCCAACTTATATATCATCCCCGGATCCATCGATGTTAAACGTTTTAACGCCGCGCTGGCCAAGACCCTCGCATTCTTTCCTCTATATGCCGCTCGCGTGAGTTGCGCAGAGAACGGTGCAGAGCCTTGGAGAGTAAGTCGTTTTGAACGCGATTCAAGTGAAAAATACACTGAGTGCGCTCACAGCTGACTCTGCCGCCCAAAGGCTTACCTGTGACCGTCTCCGTGAGCGACGAGACGGAGATCGTGCCCATTGAAGCTGTCGTGCAGAAGCCTTTGCGCTTTCTCCCGCCATTGAGTCCCAGGAAAATCGTGCTGGACTCCACGACGCCGCTCGCCGCTATCCTTCTCACGGAGTTTTCTAAGCTGGGAGTTACCGGCATTGGCATCACGCGCTGGCATCCAATCGGCAGCGACTACGTCGCGAGTCGCTTCATCCGCGCGCTAAGTAAGTTCTACCAGGGTGTCCCCTTCGATGAATCCAAGCCCGTCTACAAAGCGGCGCGGACGTACCTCCCAGAAGCTGACCGGACTTGCCTGGGGGGCATAGACACCCTCGCTGTCGAGGCATACTACCCCACGGGCTCCGTGCATCCCCAACTGGACCCCTCTCAACCGCCCAACGTTCGGCTGGACTTCCGTCTCACCGCGAAACAAGTCCAGCAGCTCCACGATGCGATCCACGCGCTGGGTGGGGAGCACGCGGAGTTCCTCACCCGGCAAGACTGCATCGTTGCGCTCGTCGCCGTCGCCACCAACGCCGCAGATCCATCTACAACACCGATCGACACTATCGACACGATCCTCGATGTGCGCGGCGCGGCGGGCATCCCGGTGGAACTCGCGTTCAATGGGTTTGTCTTCGCGCCCACGGACAGGATCGTGCAGGCACATAAGGACGACTACTACGCGTACGCGACGGCGGTCCGCAAGAGCATCATGCGAGGGCGCGAGCCCAACTTTCTTGCGGCACTCGCGGACTTACAGGCGGTGCGGGCGGCGGAAGCGACGCACCGCGGGGAAGTCATGGATCTGGCGAGCCCGCCGGGGCACATGCTGTGTAACTCCACGCTTCGGTGCGCCTCTTCATACATTCCCAAAAATCCTATATATCTGACTCGTATTGCCATTGTGTTCGGCGCACACACACAGATTGGACGAAATGATGCGCCCAGAAATCCACTTCGGTCATCTCGGGAAGACGCGGAGCTACGTAGGGACCGTGCCCTTCTTGCGGCATCTTAAACTCGCGCGGCCGAACCCAGATGAAGTGTGGAACGACAGGTTAGATGTAACGGAGGTGACGTTGTTCTTCAAGCCGCTGGTCCGGGCAAGGTTCATCGAAGAGATCAACGAGAGGTTGCGGGTGTTGGGCGTTGAAGGCGCGGTGGAGTGGATTTGATTTTGCCTACAGTAAGGAACTCTGGCTCCGTGCTGGCGTGGCGTGCCTCTACGTGCGAGAAGATGGTTCGAATGCCCATAAACTAGCTCGAGATTACCACTTGTTCAGACGCTGATTTTCGGCACACAGACTCTCAGTGATCCTCAAGACCTTCTTCCTTTCTACAATCTCTGAGATACAGTGTTAAAGTACAGAAACAAAGCTCGTTCAACATGCCCGAGATGCCCGAAGTGGACCTAAATTTAAAAGTATGTGTATCAAAGGGTCATTGTCCCATAATGGCGCTGCTTTAACTCGTGAGTCTTGTTCTCAGTTTTCCCAACTCCGGGCACGAACGGTACTATTCCCGAATCGAATTATACGAAGGTTTTTAAGCTCATATGCCGTTCCTGTGCCAAAAAAACGTTGTCGATGTCAGACCAACCAGCAAACTTGTCACCCACTTTGAACTCCCCCGAGAACGAAGTTGCGTGTATGTTGTTTCCTTTCATTTAATGTTTCTGGAACTTCGCATCCTTTATATGTAGCACTTACATCGGCCCATGGGTTGAAGAACAATTTGGAGGCCTGCCAATTGAAAGCGGCGTGCGTGCGACGGAAGCCACTCGTGTGGGAAGATGCGGGACATCCCGCGGACTCGGTCGGAATGCCGCAGGGAGTGCGTGCCCGCAATTTATCTTAATGGGAACACCTATACTATACATGAACGGGCCCGACGTAACGAAACCGGCGGTTCCTCAGGTGATTCACCTCTACTCACCTATAACGGTGCAGCCGTATACAAATCAAGTGGACGAATGCGGAAAACGAAGTTCCTATCCAACTCCGTTGGTCCTCGGATCGCCTCGACTGTGTGGCCCTTAAAATCGTCCTATTGACTCACAGGCAGATAGCAGCCAGTTATTCGCCCATCCATGCACCTCAGATCCGCTTTCCCGCCTTTGCCGTCTCTTCCGGAGGCGAACGTCCACCATGTCATGCTTGGACGTCCAGACCAGGCGAGTTCTATTGCGTCTATCTGGCGCAGTACTAAGTGGAAGCAGGCGGAGTGGCCCGACTACACCATCTATATCGAGGAAAAGACGGGGCGCAAGCGGACATTCAGAGAAACGAAGAATCGCATCTCGTTGGGCGCAGCCGCCCTGGGTGCATCGGTTTCTGATGGCGGCCTGGATTTGAATGGCAACGGCGACGAGATTGTTGGGCTACTGGGGGACAACTCATTAGTTTGTGATCCGTTGACTTTGCATCCTTGTCTCATAAAGTAACTCATCAGGAATTTATCGACATCGTGCACTCTCTACTGAGCATTACGACACCGTTTGCGCTCATATCCACATATTCGACGCGTTTCGAGCTTGTACATGCGTTGAAACTAACCAAAGCGACCCGTCTCTTCGTCGATGCGAAACTGTTGAAAAATGTGCTCGCTGCTATCGAGGACCCAGACGTGCACATCGCGCCAGACAAGATATACATTCTTGCTGGGAACCCTCCGAAGAATAGGAAGAGTTTCAGTCAAATGATTAACACTGTCCAGCGCAAGAAGGTCCCTTTGGAGTCACCCCGCCCAGCCAAGAAAGACACCCTCGCGTATCTGGTGATGTCCAGTGGGACAAGCGGGCTGCCTAAAGGTGCATCGAATGAAAGTTCGCAGATGACTTAGCTTACGGACCTGCAGCGGTGATGATCACCCACGGCAATATAATTTGCTCTATATTCCAGCGCATAGTTGCCGGCCAGGCTGCAGAGCCGTTCTCGGTAAGTATCTGAGTACTTCTCTCTTACAGCCCTTTGCGGAACATAGGGCGCGGCGATTTTTTTTTCCTTTTTGAGACATTTTCATTCTTTTCGACCATTTCCCTCGCTGTGGGCTCAATTCTCAATATATCACTCTGAAAACTATATGAGCTGAACCGCACCGGAATTCTGCATTTCTTCTCGTGCTCCGTTTATTTTTATTCAACCTGCATAATATGTAGTATAAGATTATCTCTCTTTCAAGCAGATCTCCTCCCACAAGGGGAGATGTTGATACCATGCTCCAGGGCTCGATTACAGCAAACATACATGTATTTCAGAGGTCACCTCATCGCTGTATCTGTTCTTTTGTGCCCAAACAATGCAATCTAATGTGAAATATTAGGGTCTACTCAAGTACAGGATTCCTGCATTATACATCGACTGGTTGCTTAGATGTTTGTTCTGGGCCCCCTATGAGGTCTTTAGAATAATCCCCACAACTCAGATTCTGGGTGCATGCCCTCACGATGGAACGCGAGGTGCCTTAATTTGACATCAGTTATGCATAACAGGACCACGTGACTGTTACAGATGGCAAATTGGAGCGTGTCGCGTGCCAGCGCGAAAGCATTCAATGGTAATCTGAGTCGTAGGGTCTATTCTAGATACCTCACAGGGGGCCCAGAACAAACATCTAAGCAACCAGTCGATGTATAATGCAGGAATCCTGTACTTGAGTAGACCCTAATATTTCACATTAGATTGCATTGTTTGGGCACAAAAGAACAGATACAGCGATGAGGTGACCTCTGAAATACATGTATGTTTGCTGTAATCGAGCCCTGGAGCATGGTATCAACATCTCCCCTTGTGGGAGGAGATCTGCTTGAAAGAGGGATAATCTTATACTACATATTATACAGGTTGAATAAAAATAAACGGAGCACGAGAAGAAATGCAGAATTCCGGTGCAGTTCAGCTCATATAGTTTTCAGAGTGATATATTGAGAATTGAGCCCACAGCGAGGGAAATGGTCGAAAAGAACGAAAATGTCTCAAAAAGGAAAAAAAAAATCGCCGCGCCCTATGTTCCGCAAAGGGCTGTAAACCATCCCATCACTAGCGAATTCAGGCCGCTAGGAAAAACTCAATGCCTGTGGCTCTAGCCGTCCTGCCCATGTTCCACTCATACGGCCTTCACGCCTACATCTTACAAGCCACCTTCTTCCCTACGACCTTTGTCCTCTTAGAGAAATGGAACACCACTCAGTTTCTCAGGGCCATCCCCAAGCATGTCCCTTCCTTTTAATACACATGATATTGCCCGCTGACCCCGCCCGCAAGGTATCGCGCGACCCACCTCCCACTAATCCCGTCCGCGGTTCACCAGCTGGTGAACCACCCCGAAATCAAGACGACCGACCTGTCTTCGGTCCAGGACGTGTGGTCCTCCGCCGCCTACCTGCCCCCGGCGCTCGCAACACACATGTCGCGCTTTATGGAGAAGGGCTCGCAGCTCATCCAAGGTACGCCCTCCCTCCCTGCACTATCCGTGTGGCGCGCTAACCGCCACCAGGGTACGGCCTGTCGGAGTGTGTACGTGCCTGCCCGCCACACCTGCCTCTCACTAATCATGCTGCCCCACAGACACTCGCCGCGCTGACACGTCCAATTGAGGGGATGCTCAACATGGGCGCGCCCCCGCCGAACGTGACGGGGATCCTCATCCCGGGCCTCGAGGCCCGTACCGTGCGCGAGGATGGCACCGACGCGGCGCCGGGAGAGGTCGGCGAGCTGTGGCTGAGCGGGGGCAACATCACGCCCGGGTACTGGAACAACCCCAAAGCGAATGCGGAGACCTTCGTCGACGAGTGGCTCCGCACTGGCGACCAGTTCCGCGTGGATGAGAACGGGTATTTTTTGTACGTCCCCTACCTACCCCGCACTCCTTCGCTGATCCAGCGTTTGCACTGCAGCTTTGCGGATCGGGGGAAGGTGCGTTCTGTGCGGGGCCGCTGGTGAATAGAGGCGCTGATGAATCTATACAGGACACGTTGAAGGTCTCCGGGTCGCAGGTCTCGCCGAAGGAAATCGAGGACGTCCTGTTCGCACACCCTGACAAACTCATCTCAGATGTGACAGTCGCTGGCGTTAGCGGCGGGCGTACCGAAGACGAGAAGGTGCCACGCGCATGGATAGTCCTGAGCAGCACAGGCAAGAACCGCGGCGCTGCAGCCACCATCAAGGCGCTCGAGGTGTGGCATCAGGAGTCCTTGAGCAAGTACAAGTGGCTACGCGGCGGAATCGAGGTCGTTAAGGAGGTATGCTGTCCTTCCAGCTCGGATTCTTTCGCGTGAGGCTTACGCGGCGCGCAGATACCCAAAACGCCGACGGGGAAGACTATGCGGCGGGTGATGCAAGAGCGGTATGAGCGGCGCGCGAAGAAGGCGAAGGCCAAACTGTGATGCAAACTATGATGGTTGCCGTCCGTAGCCTTTCATTCCCGGGTGCTGGTCATTGAGCCAGTTTCAGGGTCGATAGTAAGGATTTTAAGCTACCTAATAATTGTAGGATCTCAGAGTACAAAGAGGATTCTAGTTCCTGTTGTAAAAACGATGTGGTTGAATTCCAGTTCATTTCGGACCCGATCCCGTCGGCCGAACTTATCCGGCTCACGCTCTGGCGATGGCATCAATATCAAACCGTTTCGTTCACACGGTTCAGATTTTGAGTAAATTTGAGTCTCCCTTCGGATCGTGAGACTCGTGACCTCACTGGTATCTCCTTTCATGCCCAAAAAAACCGCCGTGAGCTGCCCATCCACATCTGTATCGTGGAAAGAATGTGGATGTCAGGATTATGCAATGGTGGGAAAGAAGAAAAACATCAACGTGCATCGAGTGGAACTTACAGATCTGAATACTGGACGATCTCACTTCGTACCAGCTGTCCTTGAGCGACGTAGAAAATCGGAGAAGTTTGGGAATAATATATCCAGAGCCCATACCGTTTATCGAAGGTATGGCAAAATCCCTCCATAGATGATTTTCAGCGTAAATGTAGTTTATGAATCCTCACTGATGCCAGCGAGGTTGGCGAGGCAGCGTGCCACCAGGTCGAGATTACCCGGATCATCCTTGGGACCATCTATACCACCCACTGCTGGCGGAGGCTTCCTTGCCAGAAACGCTGCTTTTTTTTTGGTGACATCTCGACGGATGATGGCTCATTTGGTTGTGCACTTAGAACAAGTCCTAGATAGTGTCTTGCGCAATTTCTCCCGTAGTGGATGGAGTAGACGGACTGAGTATAGCCAGCAATTTTAAATGTGCAAGCTGATCCTCCGAATTTTGAGTCTGCAGCAGAGCTTCCAACCAATGATGCATTATGCTGGTGGCTTTAGCATCCTGTGCTAGGTTCGTCCGCCCAGATTCAATCATCAGGTAGAGGTATGTTGAGCCAACCGCCTGGAAGTAGGTCTGCACACCCCACTCTTCAGATCTTTCCAAAATACCGATCACTTTATTGAAAACACCGGCCTTGGAAAGGTTTGAAATTGCATTGTCTTCCTTGATATCAGTGTCTGTTGTTGTATAGTTCAGAGGATCATACCGGATAATGCAGGGAATGGTATCAGTTTGAGATGTTGCCACATTTCCTCGCTGGCCACATCCATAAAGTTCTTCCCCGTGTCCCCCGCCAGGGATGGGTCAAATATATTTAATTCCAATTGCCCACGCCAATCTCAAGCCCAGTCGATATTATTCACCCATCATTTGCCGATAAGTGTGTCCATTCCATTTCAGAGTCGGAAAATGTGGCCCGAGGTTGGCAAGTCTCAGCTTTAGTTCAAGTTGTTTCTCCACAATGAGGCGACCCTGCACATGGTGGGGCGGCCAGCTTTTCTACGCAGTCAGCAATGAGGGTCACAGCAGAATATCAAGCTCATAAGACTTCGGACTTCTCCACATTATAAGTTGACCTGCTGGTTCGTATTCTGTCCAGGAACCACCAGAAGAGGCCCTTCAACAACTCAATTGGCTCGTCTTGCTTGATGGCATCCCATTTCTAAACCTCCTTTAGAGGTGGCCTAATTTTCCATCCCACAACAGGGTGAAACCAGCAACATCCATACTGATACTCTCTCGGTTGCCACTGCCGCTGAGGCGATTTAACAAAGAATACTGAAATAAAGCCCTCACATGTCAGAATGAGTACCAGCAAACTGAACTTCCTTAATTGTACCTCTGAGCGATTGCTTTATCAACTCAATCCAAGTAGACTGCAAGTGAACTTACATAGGCTCATTTTTAAACGATAATACTTTAACCGCACCAGAAGCAGCGCCACTGAAATCGATTTGTGAGAATCGTAAAACTAAAATTTTCTCCTCGCGTATAAAGGCGTTGTCGAGCTGTATCTTTCGCATTTAATTCTTCCCGCGGAACAGCATTCTGTTTTGGCGAGGGAGGCTGTGATAGTCCCGGCGCCGATTTGGAGTTTTTCTCGTCCCGGAGAGCGATTGCGATAGGAATAGCACTATGCTGGGAGAAATCGAACGCGACGTTCATCAAAGGCGAGGGTATGCCGAAAGTGACAGATGCGGTCTGCTGATGTAGTCAAAGGCAAAGGCTGCCCCCACAAGACACCTACAGACGACACGGTGTTCCTGATCCACACAGTAGTTGGTGGAAGAATGTCACGTAGATCAAAGAGCGCACCATGCCCCTACGAAGTGAACCCGCGAATCAGGCCGCGACCATGTCTTTTTGAAGTGCCTGCATAATTCGCCGTCTGCTTTTTCATGATCCTTAATGGCTTCACAATTCGATTAGGAGTAAGAAAGATTCAGGGACAAAGATACACCCTTGCCCTTGTGTCGCTACGTACGCACTGTAGATGTAAGGAGGATGCAACCAAATTCCAATTATCGATCTTACAATGGGATGAAGCGCTGGTTCTCCGAGTACACCAGACCAACCTGAAGATTTGACTGATTAGTATTAACGGGAGTGTAATCGGAGGGTCTCACCGTCGTGATCTGTTGGAGGTTGTAATAACCACTAGATTACTCGCGCGAGTAATCTAGTGGTTATTACAACCTCCAACATGATCATTCCAGCGAGTGGTCGCACTTGATATGCACCACGGAAGAAACCTGAGAAAGTACGTCAACAATAGGGGTGAATCGATAAATTCTTGACGTACCGAGCTTGATTTTTGAGATTTTGTGATCATTCAGACGATGTTGGAACTAGAGTGCCCTATTCCATGCGTACCTTGAAGACAAATCGATTTTGTTTCCTACCAACTGCTGCAAATAGGCCAGCGACAACTGAAAGTCTGGACCTGTGCCATACAACGGCAGTAATAACAAGTCGACGAAGGTCCACGATGTCCACGAGCGAGGTACTCGTCCAGCAGATGCAGTTGACCGAGGCGACGAGGTCCGTTTGGGAAGGAAAAGACCGAAATTATTGCGTGAGAATGGAAAGAGTCGGAAGGTCCCAGACTCCTGGTAGTAGTAAGGTCCTAAATCCTATTATGGAAGTAAGAGGTTCAGAAGAATTACTGATAGATACGGTGTTCGGTGTCTCAGTGCGGTTTACGGTCCCAAGAAATAAACGGTGCGCATGCGTACGCGAGCCGTTTTCATGGCGCGTCGCGTCGCCGTTAGACTTCGGTGCGAGTCTATTGTACTCACCTGCGCCACGACAAACCACGTGGACGAATGCAGAAACGCAGATCATCGTTTACTTTCCTTATCCAGCTCCGTCGGATCGCTACCCCACACCCACAACCTTCGGCCCGACTGACTCCTCGGCCCCCGGCTATTCAAAGCCGTGGTGGCCCTTAAAATCGACCCATCAACTAACATGCAGATAGTAGCCAGTTATTCGCCCATCCATGCACCTCAGGTCCGCTTTCCCGCCTTTGCCGCCTCTTCCGGAGGCGAACGTCCACCATGTCATGTTTGGACGTCCAGACCAGGCGAGTTCTATTGCGTCTATCTAGCGCAGTACTAAGTAGAAGCAGGCGGAGTGGCCCGACTACACCATCTATATCGAGGAGAAGACGGGGCGCAAGCGGACATTCAGAGAAACGAAGAATCGCATCTCGTTGGGCGCAGCCGCCCTGGGTGCATCGATTTCTGATGGCGGCCTGGATTTGAATGGCAACGGCGACGAGATTGTTGGGCTGCTGGGGGATAACTCATTAGTTTGTGCTCCATTGACTTTGCATCCTTGTCTCATACAGTAACTCATCAGGAATTTATCGACATCGTGCACTCTCTACTGAGCATTACGACACCGTTTGCGCTCATATCCACATATTCGACGCGTTTCGAGCTTGTACATGCGTTGAAACTAACCAAAGCGACCCGTCTCTTCGTCGATGCGAAGTTGCTGAAGAATGTGCTCGCTGCTATCGAGGACCCAGACGTGCATATCGCGTCAGACAAGATATACATCCTTGCTGGGAACCCTCCCAAGAACAGGAGGAGTTTCAGTCAAATGATTAACACTGTCCAGCGCAAGAAGGTCCCTTTAGAGCCGCCCCGCCCAGCCAAGAAAGACACCCTCGCGTATTTGGTGATGTCCAGCGGGACAAGCGGGCTGCCTAAAGGTGCATTGAATGAAATTTCGCAGACCACTTAGCTTATGGCAGACCCGCAGCGGTGATGATCACCCACGGCAATATAATTTGCACTATATTTCAGGCCATAGTTGCCGGCCAGGCTGCAGAACCGTTCTCGGTGAGTATTTGAGTACTTGTCTCAAGCTATCCCATGGTCTGACTGGCAGTCGTCAGCCAATCCAGGCCGCTAGAAAGAACTCAATGCCTGTGGCTCTAGCCGTCTTGCCCATGTTCCACTCATACGGCCTTCATGCCTACATCATACGGGGCACCCTCTTCCCTGCGACCTTTGTCATCTTCGAGAGATGGAACACCACCCAGTTCCTCAGGGCCATCCCCAAGCATGTCCCTTCCTTCTAATACACATGTCATTGTCCGCTGATCCCGCCCCGCCAGGTATCGCGCGACCCACCTCCCACTAATCCCGTCTGCAGTTCACCAGCTGGTGAACCACCCCGAAATCAAGACGACCGACCTGTCTTCGGTCCTCGCCGTAAACTCCGGCGCCGCCTACCTACCCCCGACGCTCGCAACGCACATGTCGCGCTTTCTGGATAAGGGCTCGCAGCTCTCGCAAGGTACGCCCTCCCTCTCTGCACTATCCGTGTGGCGCGCTCACCGCCACCAGGGTACGGCCTGTCGGAGTGTGTACGTGCCTGCCCGCCACACACCTGCCTGTCACTAATCATGATGCCCCACAGACGATCGCCGCGCTGACACGCCCAATTGAGGGGATGCTCAATATGGGCGCGCCCCCGCCGAACGTGACGGGGATCCTCCTCCCGGGCCTCGAAGCCCGCACTGTGCGCGAGGACGGCACCGACGCCGCGCCGGGAGAAGTCGGCGAGCTGTGGCTGAGCGGGGGCAACATCACGCCAGGGTACTGGAACAACCCCAAGGCGAACACGGAGACCTTCGTCGACGGGTGGCTACGCACTGGCGATCAGTTCCGCGCGGATGAGAACGGGTACTTTTTGTACGTCCCCCTACCTACCTACCCCGCACTCCTTCGCTGATTCAGCGTTTGGCACAGCTTTGCGGATCGGGGGAAGGTGCGTTTTGTGCAAGGCCACTGGTGAATAGCGGCGCTGATGAACCCTGCATACAGGACACGCTGAAGGTATCCGGGTCGCAGGTCTCGCCGAAGGAAATCGAGGACGTCCTGTTCGCACATCCTGACAAACTCATCTCGGACGTGACAGTAGCTGGCGTTAGCGGCGGGCGTACCGAAGATGAGAAGGTGCCACGCGCATGGATAGTCCTGAGCAGCGCAGGTAAGAAGCGCGGCGCTGCAGCCACCATCAAGGCGCTCGAAGTGTGGCATCAGGAGTCCCTGAGCAAGTACAAGTGGTTACGCGGCGGAATCGAGGTCGTTAAGGAGGTATGCTGTCCTTCCAGCTCGGATCCTTTCGCGTGAGGCTGGCTTACGCGGCGCACAGATACCCAAAACGCCGACGGGGAAGACTATGCGGCGGGTGATGCAAGAGCGGTATGAGCGGCGCGCGAAGAAGGCGAAGGCCAAACTGTGATGCTATATGACGGTGTTTATCGGACAAAAATGTGATGTCACTGGATTGCATTCAATGCAATTGTTTTCCGGCGATGTGATTCGATGCAGATCAGTTATATTCACTGTATAATGATGCATTTCGGTGTACTTGACAGTGCAATATGGTGAATTCCAACTTGGTGCTCAATTTCGTGCTTTGCATCTAATTGCAATGCATTGCTTTGCTTTGCATCGGGACACCCATCTGCTACAGGTGCTCCAGAACCTGACCATTGCGCATTCACTGCATCAATGTACTTCTGTAATGCAATGGCATTGGTTGATTGTAGTCTCCCAGAGGCAGCCGTGTAACCGTTGAACCTTTGCAACCTCAGGATACAGTATACAGATATCCTAAGGAACGAAGGTTCAAAGGAATAGAGCTAAGTACTCTGCCTCAGGGATGCTGGTTGTCGATCCCGAGCTCCGGAATTGGAATTGGGCACTAGTAAATATTAAACTGTGGATCTCCGGGATTGTTAACGTTCGGACATTGAGGGCAAGCAAGTTGGCATGCGGCAGTGCCCATCATCATCTTGCTTCCAAGCCTCTTGAAGCTTGAAGGGGTGCTTTGGCTTCCCGGACGGGAGAGTCCAGATTTGGCATTCACATTATTTTGCAAAAGCCGGCACATCTGCGCAGAGTCGGCAGGTGTGCGGCATTCCGGATTCGATATAAGAATTGCAATATTCAAACTATTCCCACCTCACCTTCAACAACTTTCCTGATATTTCTGTAAACCCAACTGAAATGTAACCTCAATAACCACACCTAACACCCCCCTCCTTGAGGCTGATACAGAGTGCCGAGATTGCCGAAGTCCGGCCGTCAGAGGCATCCTCGTGCATCGTGATGAGATCAAGTTGATATGCGGCACCTGCTGTCTAGAAACACGGCAGATGGGCCACTAGTGTGCCGTGTTTGATTCTCTTTGATTCGATTCGCAAAATATTTTGCCGGCCGAATCTCATCAACGTTCGGTTTGGAAAATATATTAACTGCATGATGATCTTTACTGCACTTGAGTCGTATGCATCAGTGTGCATCAGTGCAGCTCAATTCAAACCAGTTGAACTGCATCGGTCTGCAACATGACCTGCATTGCTCCGCACTCATTGAGTTTCCCTCAATGCAATTCTGAAGTAATGTAACTCGATGAAAAACCTCATGGTAGTAAATTGCACTACCTTTCACTGACGAAATAATGGGGTTGCATCAGACTGCACTGTAAATAATCGAGTATCACCGTATTGCATCGATGCACATCGAGTATTCCTAATGTAACTCAATGCCATCGGCTGTGCATCGTATTTTTGTCCAATAAACACCGTCATAATGCTAACTGTGATGGTTGCCGTCCGTAGCCTTTCATTCCCGGGTGCTTGTCGTTCATTGAGCCAGTTTCAGGGTCGATAGTAAGGATTTTAAGCTACCTAATAATTGTAGGATCCCAGAGACAAAGAGGATTCTAGTTGCTGTTGTAAAAACGATGTGGTTGCATTCCAGTTCATTTCGGACCTGGTCTCGTCGGCCGAACTTATCTGGCGATGGCATCAATATCAAACCGTTTCGTTCACACGGTTCAGATTCTGAGTCTCCCTTCGGATCGTGAAACTCGTGACCTCACTGGTATCTCCTCTCATGCCCAAAAAAACCGCCTTTAAGTTCCCATCCACATCTGTGTCGTGGAAAGAATGTGGATGTGGGACTCCGGATTATGCAACGGTGGGAAAGAAAAAATCAACGTGCCTCGAGTGGAAAACTTGCAGATCTGAATCCTGGACGATCATACTTCATACCAGCTGTCCTCGAGCAACGTAGAAAATCGGAGAAGTTTGGGAATAGTCCATACCGTTTATCGAAGATGCGACAAAACCCCTCCATAGATGATTTTCAGCGTAAATGTAGTTTAAAAGTGAAGAATCCTCACTGATGCCAGCGAGGTTGGCAAGGCAGCGTGCCATCAAGTCGAGATCACCCGGATCGTCCCTGGGAGCATCTGTACCACCCACCGCTGCCGCCCATTTGGGGTTTTCTTGCCAGAAACGCGGCTTATTTTTTGGTGATGTCTCTACGGTAGATGGCTCATTTGGTTGTGCACTTAAACAAGTCCTAGAACAATGTCTTGCGCAATTTTACGCGTAGTGGATGGAGTATACGGACTGAGTATAGTCAGCAATGTTAAATGTGCAAGCTGATCCTTCGAATCTCAGTAACCCTATTAGGTTTGTTTAAACAATTGGCGTTCCAATGGGAAACACTGTTGAAATTTTGTTCAGTTGAATAGTGATCAATCAGGTGATGAACCGTGTTCCACAGCAAAAATACTGGCACCTGTGGGAGTCGAACCAAAAGGTCTTCAACTTCAACGAAGAAGTCAATCAAAGGAAAGCAGACAACCACTTTACCATTAAAACCTTTACAAACAGTCTATACATTAGGCCCAACCCCTATACCGTGAGAAAACAAGAAAGAGCTCATTAACTGTTAGCCTCATGATTGCGTGAAATAGTTTCCAAGTAAACCGTAAGTTCAGCAGTATGGTATGTATTCTGGCTCATGTCCACCAGGTATATCTGTGGTTGATAAGTGTGAGGTTGGTATATACTACAAGACTGACTCTGTGTTAATCTGGCACTTTATAGAGGTCAAGAAAAAAAAGTGAGAGGCAGAGAAACAGAAATATAGGTAATTTAAAGGCTTGAAGCTAGCCAATATTAGTTTGCCAAACCCCAATAGGCTCTGTTAGATGATTCATAGCCTTGGAGGAATGATTGATCTTGTTTGACCATCTCTATACCAGATTTTACTGGATAAAACCCCAGTGGTCATGGATGCGCACTCGGGACCATACATGTGGCCATGCATGCTCACGTGTATCCATGGCTTGAGGGATTTATCACAGGGAAGACTTCAATAAAGTTGACTTCGAGCACCACTCTTAATTTCTTGAATTCAATGTGACTTTCTTTTGTATAGAAGGGATGGGGGTCCTTGCGAGCATCTCTCCTGCTGCTGAACTATCTATCCTAGATCTAATATCAACATGAGAGTAGCAGATATTGCTTGAGAGGAATAGAACAATAAAAAATCGGTCTCGAAAAGGCACACAAGCGCTGCAAACCCGGAAGGTGGAGAAGTAGATGCCATACCCGGTGCCGAGGTGTATTACACCGAAAATAACCCTAAAAACCGGTCCCTAAGAATTCCGGAAATCCTAGATCAAACCACCCGAGGTGTGGAAGTAGTGGCTGCACTGGTCAGAGTGTGTCATAGTCTGGACTCTGGTTAAGGAGCTATGGGCAGACACTGGACTGGCCTGACCTGATCTTCCACTCAGGGGGATCCTCGGGTGTGGCCTTGCCGAATTCCATGATGAAAATAATAAACGGCCCCCAGCCCGAACGCGACTCTATACAATTATTATTACAGAGTCACTGCATATCATATGGAAACTGTGGTGTGAGAGGGTCATTGGAAGGAAGGGTGATCCCATGTCAGAGCAGGAGATCTACAACAGATGGATCCATGCCATAAACGAACGAATTGAAATCGACCGAAGGCTCACTGATAAATTAAAATTCGGAAAGCAGTACTACATATGTTGCACCTTCCCTAGTCCTCGAGACATGGAAGGGAGTCCTTAAGGACAAAAATAAACTTCCAGATGACTGGCTTAGAGGACCTGAGGTTTTAGTGGGTATTGCACCTAAGAGGTCGTTAAGACCACTGTCTCTGCCTGTTGGCTGCAGGGGACGGAATAGATAAAGGTGCACAGTCCCACACACGGTTTTACCTGTGCATAAAGCATTACCTCAGGGGTGGAAACACTCACTCTTTATGGCGACCGCCAGAGTTTAAATTTGTTAATTGTCTAGTGGTCCTATTGTACCACCAAAAAAGGGGGGGGAATAATTTGGGTCTTGAACAGATTGAACAAAAATTACTTGGATTTTCCCATATCGAGTCATTGGACGACCAAATACTGGATTTTGTACTGGTAGACACATGAATGCTCCACGAGTGCGAGAAAAAAATGCCATCCTGCCAGCCATGGGTGGATAAACATTCAGAGTAGACAATTATGAAGTAAGTCACCTGCTATTATGAAATGATTATCGAATTTTAATGACCAGAATCATGCATACTCACGGCATAAACTGTGGCCAGCTCTGAATGCCCTCGAGCATCAGATAACAATTATTGGACCATTACATAATCTGTGATTAATTGTAAGGCCATAATCCGACCATAATCGCAGCCCTAATCGTTCAATGATTATAAATTCCTGCAACTATCCCACATTGGAATAAATCCTAAATTGCTCCAGACTTGCTGCACGGGATGAGAGGGATACTAAGGCCCTCTGGGCATGTCCTAGGACCTTTTCCCATAACTGGTTCCCTTGAAAAGCCATACAAAGAGCATTACACGCGGCTCAAGGTTCGCTCGATCAACGCTCACATGTCAACCAGCTCACATTGAGCCCCAGGATTCAGTCATATTAGCGTAAAAAGAGAAGTGTGACAAATACGGCAATGAAAGAATTTATTTTATGACTATTTATTTTTAAATCAGATCAAGAAGGATGGGGAGATAATTTAAGAGGGGTTTACATGCCATAATTAATTAATTTACGGTCGGATCAATACGGAGTCGATTCTATGCAATGATTTCTAGTGGTCCAAAGAGGCTGTTAACATGAAACATTGGTGGTTTCTATTCCGAGTGGATCATGCACGGTTCTCCTTTTCCTACCCTTAACTCTGGCAGGTTTAGGTTCGAGCCCCGGTAGTAGTTGCTTTTTACGTGGAGCTCTTTAAACCGTGCTTGAACCGAACCATGTTGAACAGTGTTCAAACCCTGATCGAGTAAAAACACTGATTTAACGATGTGCTCCTGGAAAGCCCTGATGCACCTGTAGTTACTCTTACACCCTGGGTGATTAACAGAACAAAATTTCAACAGTGTTTCCCATTGGAACACCAGTTGTTTAAACAAACCTAATATAGATTTATCGAATCTTGAGTCTGCAGCAGAGCTTCCAACCAATCATGAACTGTGCTGGTGGCTTTGGCATCCTGTGCTAGGTTCGTCCGCCAGATTTAATCATCAGGTAGAGTAATGTTGAGCTAGCCGCCTGCCAGTAAGCCTGCACACCCGACTCTGCAGATCTTTCCAAAATACCGATCACTTTGTCGAAAATACCGGCCTTGAGAAGGCTTGAAACTGCATTGTCTTCCTTGATACCAGCGTCTGTTGTTGTATAGTTCAGAGGATCATACCGGAAAATGCAGGGAATGGTATCAGTTTGAGATGTTGCCACATTTCCTCGCTGGCCACATCCATAAAGTTCTTCCCCGTGTCCCCCGCCAGGGATGGGTCAAATATATTTAACTCCAATTGTCCACGCCAATCCCAAGCCCAGTCAATATTATTCACCCTTCCTTTGCCGATAAGTGTGTCCATTCCATTTCCGAGTCGGAAAATGTGGCCCGAGGTCGGTAAGTCTCAGCTTTAGTTCAAGTTGTTTCTCCACAATGAGGCGACCCTGCACATGGTGGGGCGGCCAGCTTTTCTACGCAGTCAGCAATGAGGGTCACAGCAGAATATCAAGCTCATAAGACTTCGGACTTCTCCACATTATAAGTTGACCTGCTGGTTCGTATTCTGTCCAGGAACCACCAGAAGAGGCCCTTCAACAACTCAATTGGCTCGTCTTGCTTGATGGCATCCCATTTCTAAACCTCCTTTAGAGGTGGCCTAATTTTCCATCCCACAACAGGGTGAAACCAGCAACATCCATACTGATACTCTCTCGGTTGCCACTGCCGCTGAGGCGATTTAACAAAGAATACTGAAATAAAGCCCTCACATGTCAGAATGAGTACCAGCAAACTGAACTTCCTTAATTGTACCTCTGAGCGATTGCTTTATCAACTCAATCCAAGTAGACTGCAAGTGAACTTACATAGGCTCATTTTTAAACGATAATACTTTAACCGCACCAGAAGCAGCGCCACTGAAATCGATTTGTGAGAATCGTAAAACTAAAATTTTCTCCTCGCGTATAAAGGCGTTGTCGAGCTGTATCTTTCGCATTTAATTCTTCCCGCGGAACAGCATTCTGTTTTGGCGAGGGAGGCTGTGATAGTCCCGGCGCCGATTTGGAGTTTTTCTCGTCCCGGAGAGCGATTGCGATAGGAATAGCACTATGCTGGGAGAAATCGAACGCGACGTTCATCAAAGGCGAGGGTATGCCGAAAGTGACAGATGCGGTCTACTGATCTAGTCAAAGTCAAAGGCTGCCCCCACAAGACGCCTACAGACGACACGGTGTTCCTGATCCGCAGTAGTTGGTGGAAGAATGTCACTTAGATCAAAGAGCGCACTATGCCCCTACGAAGTGGACTCGCACATTAGGCCGCGACCATGTCTTTTTAAAGTGTCTGCATGATTCTTCTGCCTTTTCATGATCCTTAATGGCTTCACAATTCGATTAGGAGTAGGAAATATTCTGGGACAGAGACACACCCTTGCCCTTGCGTCGCTCGGCATAAAGTACGTACGCACTGTAGATGTTAGGAGGATGCAACCAAATTCCAATTATCGATCTTACAATGGGATGAAGCGCTGGTTCTCCGAGTACACCAGACCAACCTGAAGATTTGACTGATTAGTATTAACGGGTGTGTAATCGGAGGATCTCACCGTCGTGATCATTCCAGCGAGTGGTCGCGCTTGATATGCACCATGGAAGAAACCTGGGAAAGTACGTCAACAATACGGGTGAATCGATAAATCTTTGACGCACCGAGCTTGTTTTTTTAATTTTTTGTGATCATTCAGACGATGTTGGAACTAGAGTGCATTATTCCATGCGTACCAAGCCAATTCGATTTTATTTCCTACCAACTGCAAATTGAAATAGGCCAACGACAACTGAAAGTTTGGACCTGTGCCATACAATGGCAGTAATAACAAATCGACGAAGGTCCACGATGTCCACGAGCGAGGTACTCGTCCAGCAGATGCAGTTGACCGAGGCGACGAGGTCCGTTCGGGAAGGAAAAGACCGAAATCATTGCGTGAGGATGGAAAGACTCGGAAGGTCCCAGACTCCTGGTAGTAAGTAGTAAGCAAGGTCCTGGATCCTATTATGGTTGAAGTAAGAGGTTCAGTTTGGGTTCAGAAGAATTATTAGATACAGTGTTCGGTGTCTCAGTGCAATTTAGGGTCCCACGAAACAAACGGTGCGCATGTGTACGCAAGCCGATTTCATGGCGCGTCGCGTTAGACTTCGGTGCGAGTCCATTGTATTCACTCTGATTCACTCACCTGCGCCACGACAAACCACGTGGACGGATGCAGAAACGCAGATCATCGTTTACTTTCCTTATCCAGCTCCGTCGGATCGCTACCCCACACCCACAACCTTCGGCCCGACTGACTCCTCGGCCCCCGGCTATTCAAAGCCGTGGTGGCCCTTAAAATCGACCATCAGCTAACATGCAGATAGTAGCCAGTTACTCGCCCATCCATGCACCTCAGGTCCGCTTTCCCGCCTTTGCCGCCTCTTCCGGAGGCGAACGTCCAACATGTCATGTTTGGACGTCCAGACCAGGCGAGTTCTATTGCGTCTATCTAGCGCAGTACTAAGTAGAAGCAGGCGGAGTGGCCCGACTACACCATCTATATCGAGGAGAAGACGGGGCGCAAGCGGACATTCAGAGAAACGAAGAATCGCATCTCGTTGGGCGCAGCCGCCCTGGGTGCATCGATTTCTGATGGCGGCCTGGATTTGAATGGCAACGGCGACGAGATTGTTGGGCTGCTGGGGGATAACTCATTAGTTTGTGCTCCATTGACTTTGCATCCTTGTCTCATACAGTAACTCATCAGGAATTTATCGACATCGTGCACTCTCTACTGAGCATTACGACACCGTTTGCGCTCATATCCACATATTCGACGCGTTTCGAGCTTGTACACGCGTTGAAACTGAGCAAAGCGACCCGTCTCTTCGTCGATGCCAAGTTGCTGAAGAATGTACTCGCTGCTATCGAGGACCCAGACGTGCATATTGCGTCAGACAAGATATACATTCTTGCTGGGAACCCTCCCAAGAACAGGAGGAGTTTCAGTCAAATGATACACACTGTCCAGCGCAAGAAGGTGCCTTTGGAGCCGCCCCGCCCGGCCACAAAAGACACCCTCGCGTATCTGGTGATGTCCAGCGGGACAAGCGGGCTGCCTAAAGGTGCATTGAATGAAAGTTCGCAGACCACTTAACTTATGGCAGACCCGCAGCGGTGATGATCACCCACGGCAATATAATTTGCACTATATTTCAGGCCATAGTTGCCGGCCAGGCTGCAGAACCGTTCTCGGTGAGTATTTGAGTACTTGTCTCAAGCCATCCCATGGTCTGACTGGCAGTCGTCAGCCAATCCAGGCTGCTAGAAAAAACTCAATGCCTGTGGCTCTAGCCGTCTTGCCCATGTTCCACTCATACGGGCTTCATGCCTACATCATGCGGGGCACCCTCTTCCCTGCGACTTTTGTCATCTTCGAGAGATGGAACACCACTCAGTTTCTCAGGGCCATCCCGAAGCATGTCCCTTCCTTTGGATACACATGATATTGCCCGCTGACCTCCCCCCGCCAGGTATCGCGCGACCCACCTCCCACTAATCCCGTCCGCGGTTCACCAGCTGGTGAACCACCCCGAAATCAAGACGACCGACCTGTCTTCGGTCCTCGCCGTAAACTCCGGCGCCGCCTACCTACCCTCGACGCTCGCAACGCGCATGTCGCGCTTTCTGGATAAGGGCTCGCAGCTCTCGCAAGGTACGCCCTCCCTCCCTGCACTATCCGTGTGGCGCGCTCACCGCCACCAGGGTACGGCCTGTCGGAGTGTGTACGTGCCTGCCCGCCACACACCTGCCTGTCACTAATCATGATGCCCCACAGACGATCGCCGCGCTGACACGCCCAATTGAGGGGATGCTCAATATGGGCGCGCCCCCGCCGAACGTGACGGGGATCCTCCTCCCGGGCCTCGAAGCCCGCACTGTGCGCGAGGACGGCACCGACGCCGCGCCGGGAGAAGTCGGCGAGCTGTGGCTGAGCGGGGGGAACATCACGCCAGGGTACTGGAACAACCCCAAGGCGAACGCGGAGACCTTCGTCGACGGGTGGCTACGCACTGGCGATCAGTTCCGCGCGGATGAGAACGGGTACTTTTTGTACGTCCCCCTACCTACCTACCCCGCACTCCTTCGCTGATTCAGCGTTTTGCACAGCTTTGCGGATCGGGGGAAGGTGCGTTTTGTGCAAGGCCACTGGTGAATAGCGGCGCTGATGAACCCTGCATACAGGACACGCTGAAGGTATCCGGGTCGCAGGTCTCGCCGAAGGAAATCGAGGACGTCCTGTTCGCACACCCTGACAAACTCATCTCGGACGTGACAGTCGCCGGCGTTAGCGGCGGGCGTACCGAAGACGAGAAGGTGCCACGCGCATGGATTGTCCTGAGCAGCGCAGGCAAGAAGCGCGGCGCTGCAGCCACCATCAAGGCGCTCGAGGTGTGGCATCAGGAGTCCCTGAGCAAGTACAAGTGGTTACGCGGCGGAATCGAGGTCGTTAAGGAGGTATGCCGTCCTTCCAGCTCTGATTCTTTCGCGTGAGGCTTACGCGGCGCAAAGATACCCAAATCGCCGACGGGGAAGACTATGCGGCGGGTATTGCAAGAGCGGTATGAGCGACGCGCGAAGAAGGCGAGGGCCAAACTGTGATGATTGCCGTCCGTAGCCTCCGGTGCTTGTCGTTGGGCATACATGTCCCTCAGGAATCTATCTGATCTCACATGTGTATTCATTTACAGGATCTGCCTTGGATACATAGCATTGACGCATGATATACGACACAGGACAGAGACTGATGGGATACAGCCAGATCTAGCCAACGTCACGCCGTAAGCCCTAAGAGAATGAATGCGGTCAGCGAGCTTCGCTGTAAGCGGAAATGCGCATACCGAGCTACAATGTAGTCGCTTCTCCGGTAGTATCGCTGCGTGGGTCCTGGCCATACGCAGGGGGCGGGAGTGTGAGCGCCACGTCGCCGAAGGCAGGCGGAGGCGATGGGCCCGTCCTTGCTGTGCTGCCGAAGCCTAGCCCGACGCCGGATGGGAGGACGGACGGACGCTGCGGGGTTGGCGCGGCATGAGAAGGAGAGAAGGTCCGGCCGGGATGCGACACATGCGTGAAATAGTCGCCCTTGAGGAGGAGGGAGCTGTCGAGCGAAGGCGGGACGACGTGGTATGGGTCGAGGGGGCCTGCGAGTGAGGGGCGAATGGTCAGAACGAATGCGCAAATACCGAAGACCGGCACGCGAAGACACTCACTGTCCGATCCCGATTTATATAACGACGCGTCGTGTAAGGCAGAGGGAGGGAAGCCGATGCTGACATATGGGGGAGGGCTGTTCGAGGTAGCAGCGCGGTCCCGCCGTATTGACCTCAAGCGCGCACGGAGGTTGAGGAACAATGTCAGGAGTGATAGCCCCACTACAAAAACGAGGATAGCAACTAGGGATCCGTGTGAGTCAGGTGTATGCAAGCTAGAAGATGGATAGACCGTACTCAATACGATAGCGTCTCCAATACATATCCCAGCGAATTCCCGACAGCTGCCCGCAGAGACATTCTGATAAGTGGAACGGGCCTTAAGATAGAGCAACTGCATCATTCGAGAGGTGTCGATGAGATGGTAGGAGGCAAGACGCGGCAGGAGGGATAGGAGCAGGGGGTAGGCAGGTGGCTGACAGGACATTTAGCTGAGCGGCTAGAAAAGAGTTTTTGGTGCCATAAATGGACGCCGGAGTGTGGCCCAGTTCAGTTAAATGGCTAGTCGTAGTCCCCCTAGAGCAATTAGCCTTCCTTGGCGCATTTTCCATCCACTGCCTAGAAAGTTGCTGGAAAAGCCTGGCACATTGTATGTTGGTGGAAATTGAAGCTAAATCGACTCGGTTCGAAGAGGCCAAGGTAGGATTGCGTGGTCTAGAACGCAGGGGTCCTTGAATCCCTCCAAGTTCGAGAACTTTTGGTGCCCCGTTGCTTGTCAGCTTGAGACGAGTTTCGACGTCAACGACCACGTGATCGGACGCGAGACAATTATGATGCATACAAGCCACAACGACGCGTCGCTTAATTGGTGAATTAGTTGGGAGGATAGCCTGGCGCTATCTGTGATGTATTTAAAGGCTGGGGAAAACAATGCTGGCATATTGATTCCGTTAATCAGAACTCAGGGCATCTCCGCCGTTCGGCGGTATCATAGCACCTGCACCCGTGTCAAGTCAGGTCAAGTCGCGTAGTCGATACTAGCCGTGCAATGAACCAGGAGAAACTGAACAATCTGCTGTCGCCGGATTAATTTCTTAATGACGCCGATGTCTATTCAGCTCCATACACTTCGAGCTGACTGTCGAACAGTTCGACTATCGGCATCACAGGGGCTGTGTCGGCGTCCACAAGTTTCCGTTTAACGACTTCTAATCTGCCACCGGAATTGCACAAAACCCTCTACCTCCCCAACGGGGCGTCAGAGAGGAAAATGGGAGGCACTCATTAGACGCTCTGCGAATTGCAATTCCACGTGCCCAAGTGACCTCATCAAAACATGCTACCGCCTCGTGTACTCACTGCTCCGTTTCCTTCAATAGGCTTGACTTCAATGAGGAGAAGACAACACAACGCGTGGAACACTCTCACCTGCGTTGACTGTACAAGCTCGCACACACGACCCGCAATTACGCGTCGACGAACTGAAACTTTCTGGCCGAATTTGGAACAATGCCTGGGCGTCACAGTGAGCACGGTGTGCATCGATAACTCTGTCGTAACCTCATGAGACGGATTATCTCCCTTTCTAAAATCCTCTCAGCAGCAGGGAACTATCCCCTCTCACCTCACGAACACGCGCCCCGCAGCCTACGAGCAGATACCCCGTTCACGTCGCCGCCGCTGAACGACGATTTCGACGCCATCACAACGCAGAGGTGGTCGCGGACGACGCGTGCAACGACAGTAGAGCCAAGTTGTTCTGCGTTGTACGAACAACTGGAAGCAGCCACGCGCGCAACGACACCCGCTGGCCCAGGCTTCAAAGCCCCCCGGCGACAAAAGAAAAAGACGAACCACAATGATACGATTACGAGCTCCAGGAAACAGCAGGACGGGGCTGTTGCCCTGCACGAGCGGAGTCTCCGACGAAAGAAGAGAATTAAGAGCGGCACTGTGACCGGGTCCGTCGTAATCCTCGTTCACCTTCGATAGCAATATCTGACCCAGGCCTAGGATGGCGCGGATAGGCCCCCTTGCTGGGCAGGACTACGAGATTGTCGACCACAAAGTGCTGGAAGACGGCCCAGAGCGCACTGTTTCCATTTCTACGTGGAGGGAGCAGGCTATTCAGGAAGCGGACAGTGACGAAGCTATGAGCGTTTATTATGTGAACGCAGAGGACTGTGATCAGCTGAGAGCTCCGGAGGTGGTTGTAATTCCAATACGGACGGATGATAGCTCTGGGTCGAATAAGTCGGGCGACGGAAGCGGAGCGCGGGGGACAGAAGTGAGTGAGATCACTGCGTTTCAATTCTTGCAGTCTGATTATTTGCACGGCGACAGACTCGTCCCGCAGAAAATTTGGCGTCATCGAATGGCCAGACCAACAAGAGCCCACATGATTTTCCACATCGTTCGGCGGGCTCCAAGGAAGCGAGTTCAACTATGAACTCATCCGGTCCGCGCACGTCGACTCCCCGGGGTAGTGGAACGCTTGTCATCCAAAATACGGAGGGGCAGACGAATATCCTTGCTGGGGGATCGTCTCCATTTCACGCGACGAAATCTGGGTCTACCATCAGCAGTATTCATCTTTCACCGACCCCCACCTTAGAACACGTCCTCGTATCGTGCGAGCCGTCGCTGATCCACATCTCGCCGGTTCTTCAGCGGATAGGGATAAGGAGAGCGGAGCATTTAAGGGCGGTCGGGAAGCTTTCTGAGGATACGAGAAACAAAGAGGTGAAGGAGGAAGTCTTGAAGCTGGGGGTTACCGTTGTGGAGTGGGCGATATTGCTTGATAAATTGCAGTCTCTGTAGGAAGTCATTATTTGAGGAATCTATGGGGCGAGCGTGCCACTGCTAGCGCAAATAAATGAGACCAAACTCGATGTTCCTCGGATGCCAGAGGGGGCCTCGGACTGTCGCAGGAGGGGAAAAGTTACGCGACATTACCTTCAGTAATGGAGGACTGCCAACGGCCGTCATCAGCGCCAAAAACCGATTATGTCTGAGGTGGTTCGGGACAAGCCACTTCGGCTGAGTGACAAGTGTGTGACAAGTGTGACTTCCAAGTTGGTTCAGACCACGACGCGCCAGGACCAAAAGCACTGTACTGGAGTTCTGTCAGGTTCACATCGCTCCCCACCCCGATTTTTTTAACAATCTTTCCCATGGCTTCCGAATCGGACGCGTTGGGTACCGTGCCACCGACCGCCACTCCCGCTATTTTCCTCCAAGACGCGTGCTTTCAGCACCGATACATACGCTCTCGCGATACATCCACCATAGTGGAAAGACCAGAGAGGCTCCGCGCTGTTACTATTGGTCTTGCAGCCGCGATATCCCGCCTTGAAGGAGTAGCAGCCGCAGGAAAACCTGCGGACACTGATGATCTCGCCGCACAGCTTGGACGCTTGAAAATAGAATCAGCACCTGGCGACACTCTGAAGCGCACGGATCCTCCCGTTTTCATTGTCCAGAGCTCGGCGTCGGTCGACATCATCAGCCACCCCGCCGTCAAATACGTTCACGGCGACGTCGACGGCGACGTTTATTTAGAAAATCTCGTTGACTGGATGAAGGATTCCAAAGACAAGATCGAGAAAGGAGAATCAGAAATCCCTCCACATCTTTCGCAAGGCGACCTATATCGTTGAGTATCTGCCGTTCGATGGATGATTTTGTGCTCACCGAGTTTCCTAGTGTGTCCGGAATCAATTGCTGCTATTCAGGGTGCAATCGGTACTATCTGCGAGGCTGTCGACGCGGTTGCGGGTTCTTCTCAACCTACCCTCACCAATCGGCTTCCGGAGACGCCCATCCGCCCTATCAACCGCGCATTCGTGGCCATCCGACCACCCGGGCATCACTGCGGCGAAGACACCCCTTCCGGCTTTTGTTTTGTCAACAACGTCGCAATTGGAGCTGCACATGGTAAGGTATTTTCTTCCCTTGCAATCACCCACCTAACTCGAAAGCAGCGCACCTCCAACACGGCATAAATCGAGTGGTCATCTTCGATATCGATTTACACCATGGTAAGTCGCACTTGCAAAACATTATCGGTAACTAGAAGTGGTCCCATGCAGGCAACGGAACACAGTCCATTATATGGCAGATCAACGAGGAGACCTATCGACAAACGCTTGAAACGGAAGGGGGCGTACCTACTTCCAAGAAAGGCCCCCAAGTATACTACGGTGGGATGTTTTTTTTTTTCGTAAATGACTCTTCTCATCGTTGCCAAGGCTCAATCCACGACATTCTATCTTACCCCTGCGAGGTATATCGCTATCTAATGTCGACCTTCTTCCCTGATATATCCCCAGGATGGCAAAGCGGAGCTAGTACAAGCAGCATCAGTCTCCCTCCACGGGTCCCACGGGCAATACATCGAAAACGTGCACTTGCAGACGTACACATCCCCTGAACATTGGGAGACGCTCTATACCGAGCAGTACAGCAAAATATTGCGCAAAGCGGAAGACTTTCTGGATAGCACGGGTGGGCCGGGCCAGGACGTCCTCGTGTTTATCAGGTTGGTGTATTCTTTGTTCATTCGTATCGGAATCTTGAACGATGCATCAAATTCCAGTTGTGGAATGGATGCTTCGGAGCACGAGACGCCCTCGATGTCTCGGCACAACCGCCGTGTTCCTACCTCCTTCTATCACCGCTTTGCGCGCGATGCGTGCGCGTTGAGCAACCGGTATGCCAATGGAAAAGTTATTAGCGTTCTCGAGGGTGGGTACAGCGATCGGGCGCTGACTAGCGGTTCCTTGGCCCATCTCACCGGTCTCGTCGATTGTTCCGTGGACGAAAAATGGTGGAGTGAGGAGAATCTCGTGCTGGTAATTTTCACTGTCTGCATCTTGTCTCTCATGTTCAATTCATCTTTTTACGCCCAGCTCGAAAAAGCCACGAAAAAACGTCGAGGGGGCAGACAGTCGTTGCTTTCACAAGCGAATTTGCATCCATGGCTCGAGCGCGCAGTCGAGATATTTGCGTCCCTCGATGCCAGCCCGACACAACATCCAGCGGCGCCGCGTGCGCCGCTTCCACCGAGCTCGATGACTTTGCGTGATAGGAAGAAGCCCGACAGCGCCGCGTCGTCGCCGCGCGGGAAGCCTGTTCCAGCGACAGAAGCGTCCTCGAGCCCCGAGAGCAGTTCCTCTGAGGAAGACACGACTCCAAGTGCTGCCGCGAAGAAGCTCCCCCGCGTCATTCTGCGGCTTGGACCAGCGCCGGGTCCTTGAATGAAGGATTCTATACTCCTTTTCATCATTATACATGTGTAGTGTAAGACATCAGGCCGTTTACAGCCCATTCGTATACACCGAGGAAGACGGCCCCGCCGGCGGATATCCACAAGGTCCGGGGTACGACCCCGGCGAAGAGCGCGCGGGCGCCCTCTGCTGTGTAGATGCTCTTCAGCCGTGCTGGCAGCGACGGGAGTTTTTCCTTCGTCGGGTCCTGGACACCCAGTCCGTCATGAGTAATGGTCTGAATGAAAAATAAAATCCCGCGTGTACCCGGAGATCCAGCATGACGCGGGTTTTCAGGACGTCGAGCGGTGTGGTGAGCGCGGCAGCGATTCCGCCCGCGATGCTCCCGCAGACGGCCGCTTCGTGCGCGTATAACGGCTTCCGCAGTGTGAGAATCGACAAACGAGCCTTCAGCAGCTCGTACAGGGGAAATTGAATCGAAGTGAACGGTATCTGAAAACGGCATCAAAGAACTGCGCGCGAAAGCTGCATTACCCCGCGTTCAGACCTCCCGCATTATCGTGGATCCAAAACCGCGATAAAATCCTTTCCAGCCGTCGCTGGCGAGAATAAATTTCGCAGAGGAAAGGGACGAGTGACCGTGCCCTTGCGTCGATGTCTGCGTGCGCGTCTTGATCACCTCGGTGGGGACGCGGACAAGGCATGCTGCCTATAAATCAATACACGGTAAACGGGACGCGTAAAACGACGAATGAAATTCGCGCACGACTTCGGCCACCGAGGCGGATAACATGTGCGTCGCTGGCGCCAGGTTTGGAGGAAGCGGTGAGTTATGCTTCAGCGTGTCGTATGCCGCGAAGAACACAGCGGCTGCGGTCCTACATTTCAGACCGACTGGCATCAAGTCAAGATAAGAGTGTAGGTACCTCCCGGCGCGCTGCCGACGCCGACGCTCCCCACACCCTTGTAGATGCCTTTGAAACCCCCAGCGCGAGAAAACCCTTGCGGAGATTGCAGTCGGGTTTTGATCGTGTCGATGGGAAAGAATAGAAGATCGACGGCGGTGCCGGCCAGCCCTCCTGCCTAGACAAGTCGGATAGCGCCTTGTTTACAAGATCATGGCACACACGATGAGGGATTGCAGAAACGTCGGTTTTGAGCTGGTGGCCATGTGGTCACGGACGAGTCACTGTCCATTTGCTGAAGTTTGGCGTAGCTTACGGCAGTCTGACGCGTCGCGTCGCGTTGTTCGATTTCGGGCTCAAAGGATGATATTTTGAATTAGTGTATTGACTTTTCGGTCTTCGTCAGTATCTCTAATTAAGTCTAATAATTATTTTAACAAAGTCTCTACACGTCTATGCGACCTGATCGGTCTTTATCTTGCTGAGGTATCTCAGGATCCTGTTGTTTTCGCCGTTCATCAGCACCCACGGGCCCGACGCCGCGCAAGAAAATAACGCCCAACAGTGTGCCTGCCAACGAGAATTCATTTGAATCCGCGCAACGCATAAACCAACCAACAGCACTTACAGAACATCGCCATCCCAAAGGCGGTCCACTGCGCGGCCTTGTACGCCTTGAGCGGCGCATCTTCACCTTCGCCGCCCGCGACGGCGTTGAAGGCAATCGTCGAAATGGCGAGGCCGAACGCGGTCCCGAGCTGCGGTATTATGATTATGATTAGGATTAGGAATCCAAAGCGGGAATAATGCGACTTGGACGAGGGTAGAGTAGAAAGAAATACCTGTATCAGCGTTTGGAACAAGCCACCCGCGAGACTCTGTTCATGCGGGAGGGACACTTTGGCGACGAACAATGTGCCGGCGGCAAAGACGAAATCGGCCCCGAATACCGACACGACTGCGGCCGGGAATCCGAACGCCCAGTAGGTCGCGGACGGGTGGATCACGGCGAATAGGAGGGAGGCGAGGCCGGTGAAGAATGTTCCGGACACTGGTGGCAGTCAGCGTCTGTATGAAATCGTCGGGAGAAAAATAAAATACCAATCAAGAACAACAGATCTACCCGCCCGACGACCAAGACGATGAACACGTTGCACAGCCCCCCGGCGACCGTCATGGGCAGCATGCGGAGCGCGGTGAACACTGCCGACAGTTTTTTGTAGTCCTCGTAGTACACCTGGATCCGACGATTCAGCGTTTTAGACCTTGTTAGGTTAGGTTCGGGGCGCAGGGGCGGGGCGTACCTGCGACCAAAAGTAAAACGAGAGGAAGGACGCCCATTGGAAGAACGCGATCGCTTGCATCGCTGCGAACTTTCCTTTTGCGCGCGTCCACAGGGACAGTTTCATCAGCGGGGGCCGCATCGTTCCTTCGTTCCGTTCTAGATGGTGCTGCCATATGATGAACAGGGCTAAGAAAAGAACGCTGACAATGAGCAGGGCGATGATGTCTTGAATTCGATTACAGCAAGTTAGGATATACTCGTAGGGAGGAGGAACAATACTCTTACAGCCCGTTTTCCAGCCATTCGGTGCCAGCGATCCTTGACCGAGGACAAAAACCAAGAGGACGAGACCGGTGGTAACGAGAAACGCGCCGAGCCAATCGACCCGTTTGTCGGTTTCTGTACTGGGGGTGTCAGGATCGATGAGCACCAGCCCGCACGCCGCACACAGGCACGCCGCGCCTGCTACCAGGTAAAATGGCGAGCGCCACGACGCCCTGTTTGACAATGGAATGGTGAGTGAGTGAGAGTTGGGCAGTATGTACAACGAAGGGCGACGACTAATGTACCTCGTATACTGAGTCAACACAGCGCCGATTTGCGTTCCGATTGCGCCTCCAATTGGCGCGCCTGCGGAAAACGTCGCGAAGGCGGCAGATCGGGCCCGCGATGGCGGGAAAGCGTGTGCGAGGATCCCTAGCTAATGTGAAATTAATTAAGCTTTACTCCGAGCGCCGCCCTTTCATGAGACGATGAATGAAAGAACGCACACACGCCGGGATAAACGCAGCGGGCCCTAAGCCCTGGAATCCGCGCAGAATGTAGAGGGCCGTCGCGCTTTGAGCGAAGCCACAACCGAGCGACAGTGCCCCGAGGAATAAAGTCCCGGCGATGTACATCCTTTTACGCCCGTATAAATCAGCCAGCCGCCCGAGGAGGAGGAGAAAACAGCCCTTTCGAGTTTAAATTTATTTATAAGATAATTGAACACGATAGTGGAAAGTTTATTTTGAAACGCACAGAGGACAACGAGAACGCCGAGACGAGCCATTGTAATTGATCCTCAGGGATGTTGAGGTCTTCTCCAATGACGGGAAGAAAGACTGATACAGACGAGGAGGAAGCCAGCTACAATTTGAGGTCAATATGTTGCTCACAACTGTATGAATATGAAGAGCGTACATTGATGATCATGGCTAACGTGCAGATGGCGACAAGCAGGACTGATTTCCAGGCCGGTCGTGCATTGGCAGGACCCGCATCATCACCGACTCGAAGTGTGGCCGAATCCGTTGGAAAGCGTTCGTCCGTGGATTCCTCTGGAGTACCCATCGCAATTCTGCGACGTAGCAGCGGCACCACAGGCGTGCTTATATGGGCCGCGCGGGCCTAAGTATACAGCGGCGAGAATTGGCAAGAAGACAAGACTATATTTAGTGATTACAAATTCGGTAAAACTTTATCCTCCCATCCCCATCAGGATACCCGGGCCGGTGTCACATGCTTTGCGAAATTTTCTTGCCTGGCCCTGAGGCCTGAGGTGGAGGCAGTCGTGGAACTAGGGGAATGATTTTTAGAACGTCCACTGGCAGTAGATGCCTTTATAAATGGAAAAACATGAGAAACCACGGCTTCACCGAGCTGAACTTATTGAAGGTGTTCAAAATCGCCGTTGTGATAGCTAATGTCCGCTGCCGTCGCTCGGGGTGAAGTGGGTTCCCGAATTGGTCCGGAGGAGGTGGGTCAAGTCGACACGCGACAGCTAAGCAGTGTATTGCGTCTTCTTAGTCTCTCAGCTTCGACGTAACAAAATGTTTGAAAAATTAAGTATGTACCCGACACTGCACCAAGGTTCTCCTTCACCTTGAACCGGGCCCCCACTCATACACTATAGGTCTCACGCCCCTCCCTTGACTAGCTTAGCTAGAGTACCTCTGCGTAGACATCACGGCCAGGTATTTATTTATTGCAATAATGGAACCCAACGACAACGTCCGGGCTAACAGAGGCGTTCAAGGATATCCAAGACGAGCATATGGTTATTTCAGATAAATTCATACACCGGGTCTGTCGAAAATACGGATTAATCCACGGCGCCTCTGAGTCGTGATACACCTGGAAAATGCTTCAGTTCAACAAGTTACACTCGGGCATCTCGGGCATGTTTAATAAACTCCATTTCCCAAGTTCCGGCACCATATCTTGGAGATCAGAGATACGAAGGTAGCATTGAGGAGGATCAATGAGCTAAGCAGGATATATGTACAGGAGTAGGCCACCACATACATTTCAGAGGAGGCGCATTGAGATGAGAGGCGGCACATTCAGATTGATTACCGCCTTTGACACAGCTGCGGCACTTTCCGATTTCAGAATGTGCCGCCCTTGGCGCTTCTGGGATTGTCATTTGTCACGGTAGCCCGCCCGCACTTTCTTTCTTTCTCCCTTACTTACCTCCACCATCCCGATTCCCACCACCGCGCAGACGCCGATTCGGACTCGGTCTTAAACGACGACGCCTACATGAAAGCCGCCCCCTCACATGACCCACGTTAGGGAAAAACATGCAACTGCAACCGCAAGAGCGGACAATCACCTGGAATGGTACGAACTCGACCTAGAGAAGGCCTCTCTCATTAAGGCGTGGCAGCGCGGTGTCGAAGCTGCGGATCGTCTCCGCCCTCAAACTCGAATGTTCTCTCCAAAATCCTCTGTTCTGCTTGCCATCCGGAAACTCTCCGGCGAGTACAACATCACGGAATGCCCAGTGAGAGGCCCCTCTCCTCCCTAGATTCGCATGTAACAAAGCGGTCATGGAAATATATCTGATTCAGAGTTATAGACGAGACACAGGCGAAGATACGGCCCGTATCAGTTACGTTGTAGTTGAAGTGGCAGGGTTCTCCTGATCTTTTTGCGGGAAAAAATGTGCGTCGACGCGGAAATTCTTGAACCACTTGGTGGTGTTGCGAGAGGCGAGGAAATCAAGGAAGCATTTCCATTCCTCATCTTTTTGCCAAATATGGGTCCCGGTGCCCCTCGAGAGCAGCGTCGGAGCGCCACAAAGATGTGTACTCCATCGATGCGTATGCGTGTTGGATGACACTCATCTGTGGAGAAAATAACTCTAACTAGCTTCATTTATCTCCGACCAAAAAAGAATCTGGATTCTGGAGTTCGGTGTAAAGATGCCTTGCTACATACCTTCAACTCGAATTTAGCCAAGTTAGCCAACAGTGGAGCAGAGACCTGATTCCTCACAAATGTGGATACTTATTTGGAAACCTGCCCTGGTTAACCGAGGTTCGGGATGAACGAAACACGTCCCGCAGGAAGATGCAAGCGCGGTGTATTACGCCAAGCGCACGGCACATTCGCGCCAAAGGGCCGCAGCCGTGCCGGTTACTTCGGCATTGTGCCGAACCCTCTCTTTTCAACGTCCCGCCACGCAACACAAGAGATGTTACAAAGGAGAATTCAACCCGGTGCATAGGATAAGAATTTACAGCCATCACTTGACTATCAGGATGAATAGAATAGAACATTGGATAAGATGCCTTTCTCAGTTTTGTTTCCTAGGAAGGCGATTTACATAACGACAGCGGCGTACGACAGCTTGTAAGTAATATCACAATCCGTGAACCTCTTTGATCGTCTTCCAGTGATGCCCGGGCCAAAGCTTGTTAGCGCTGCCCGCGGCGGCATCACCAGTTCCCTCGCTCTTGGTCACGACACTCCACCCGGTGCTACCAAGGCCAGAATTAAGCCCGGTCGCCACCCTGGTCTTGATGTCCCCCGTCTCCCCGGGAATCTCGGTGACATACTCCACCGCGGTCTTGAACAGTGCACCGAGGTCGTTGGCTTTGGTGCGCTCGCCCTCGATGCGGAATATCTTGTTCTCCAGCTCGGCAGACGGGAGCGTGGCCAAAACGTGGACGACGAACCCTTGTGGAATCACAGATTAGTTGCATAGATGGTTGCGTTGAAATCGTGCGACGAACCCGCAACATCAGGGAGCGCCGTTGTGGAGAGCGGGGACTCGCCTTTGCCCACAATATGAATCTTCTTGGTCTCCGCGTACAAGAATAGCCACGGAATGTATTCGGTGAAAAGACCGTTCTATAGCGTTGGTTTAGCACCTGTGATATATGCAAAGGGAAATTTTACAGACGTAAATTCTGAGAGACGGGATACCGGCGCTCTTCAACTGCTCCGCAATCTGGTTCTTGTCTGACCAGATACCCTCGTTCAGGCCTTCCGTTGGCACTCCATACTCGGACGGAACAAACAGCTTGATGTTCGCGGCCTTAGCGGCCTCGATGAAGGACTTCTGTGCGCCGATCGCGTGCCCGGTGACGGTCGAAAGCACTACATCGACCGTGTGCTCCTTGAAAACGGCAGCAACAGCAGCGGCGTCGCTGGTATCGACGGTAACGAGCCTGGCGCCGGCAGGGAGTTTGTCTGTGCTCTTGGATCCGGGACGAGCGAGGACGACGACGGGAAGGTTCTGGGCAGCGAAGGCAGCGACGATCGTGGATCCAAGAGCGCCGGGGCCGATCAATGCGAATGACTTGTAGGAGGACATGTTGGTGCCCAAATTACAGAAACCCCCTTCTTATAAGTCGTGGCCGCCTCCGACTTGGTAATCCACGCGGGTGACCCGCTACGACAGAGAGTGACAAAGCGGCAGGCGAAATAATTCAAAGAAAGCAGGCTTCCGTGGTTTAGGTGGGCCCCACGCCGTCTTCTTTGTCCCCATACCGGTTTGTAAATAGGGTGTTTGTTATAAACAGGTATCAGCAATATGACAAAAATCCCACGGTGTTTAGCCGTGTCGTAGACTGGGATGGTCTAGGGCGTACTAGGAAGTCGCCTACGGTTCAAGGGGTGATCTAGCCGGATCTAATTCCAGTCTAGCCGACCTCCAACGCCCTAGACCATCCCGGTCTACGGCACGGCTGAACACAGTGGTACTAAGTTCTGTTTGGTTCAATGGACAATTAATTACTCCGAGTATACGAAGACCAGACCTATGAGTTGGAGAATACACTTTGAATCACAAACAACTCCATAATTTACACTTCCATCCATAATCGAAAGGCTTTTGGACGGATCTGAGTACGTTTTCGAATTCGGAGACTGGTATGCATATATGCAAATATGTACGGCGAATAAAATACCGTCGTTACTTGGCCTTATAGAAATCCAAATTGTGTTACATATATACCTGCTGCAGCTTGACGCGAAAGAAACGCCCGTCGGCCGAGTTCATATGCACGTACGTAGAATAGTACTGCATGAATATTATTCGCGAATGACCAGAGGCTGGCTCAGTTGGATTACATGTAATGACCTCCGAATCTTCAATACTTTCTCGCCTCTCCCAGTCCATCGAAGAATATCTCGAAGCGAAGGATGTTGAAAAATCCACGGAGGCGTGCCAGTGGCTTGATCGCGATTCACGATTTATCGAGTCGAGTCATCTTCCAAACTCCAGACTCCAGAATGCGGGATATATTACAGTAGTCATGTCGGCCGCATGGAACTTGCCTCCGAGACACGGATTTATTTACATGTAAACTTGTCAAGATTTAAGTAGGAATCCTTGGACTTTCGTCATTATCTTATCTGAGAATCGGAATCGCATCCCCAGACCAACCACCGCCGCCGTGCACGCACAGTGACAAACTCAGCGCACAGCGTACTTATCTCGCGGGGAACAGCTTAGCGGTTGAACGTCGCCGTTGGAAAGAGCGCGGAAAGCTTAAGAGCATTGTTCCGCACCAATGGAGGCTCAAAAGCCGCTTTTATTACTTATGCTTACATCGAGGACCCGGCACATGCTATGTGTGTGTCCGAGTCAGAGCCCTGACTTAATCTCCATTCGTTCCTCGGGACGGACAAGACATGGCCACCACATGATGTAGGTAGGATTGCACGGCCGGTCTCGCTTAGGAACGTCGGTTTCCAGAACTATCTTAGGTACATGCGCTATGTACTCTCATGGAAATTGTCATTTGCGCTTTGTCGTGGAACAGTCATTGGTCTGTCATTTAATTTTTTCAACCTCAAGTTGACGACAAACCGCAAATGACAGTTGTGAACGAAGATTATGTGATTATGCGGCAGAATCGGCATTCGCACAATTCTGCCGCGGACGATCGAGCTTACGCGAAAACGGATGACATCTATCGCAGAAACGCCTAGGTACAAAAAGCGCGTTCAATGCTCGCTTCCAACAACAACAGGAAATGGCCAGCCACAAAATCGACGTGCACAGTCACTACCTGAGTCCGGCCTACGTGGAGGCGTTGAAGAAGTCCGGCCACGTCCCGGGGCCGGACGGCCTCCCTTTCACTCCGGTTAGTGTGCTCTCAGGTATGGCTGCCGAGCCTGACGGAACGTGCTGCTACGTAGGAATGGACTCCGGAAACCCATCTCGCGTGGATGGAGAAGAACAACGTGTCGAAATCCTTCCTCAGCATCACCGGCCCCGGCACGCACCTCATCCCGGGCGACGACGCCTTCGCGCGCCAAGTAACGCGCGAGGCGAACGAGTTCGCCGCAGCCGTGAAGCGCCGCTACCCCGCCCAGTTCGGCTTCTTCGCGTCCCTCCCCCTCCCCGACATCGCCGGCGCCCTCATCGAGATCGACTACGCATTAGACGAATTGAACGCGGACGGGTTCGTCTTCATGTCGAACGCGCACGGGATGTACCTGGGCGACGCGCGGATGGCGCCGGTGTACGCGAGGCTGCAGGCGCGCGGGGGGGCGGTCGTGTTCGTGCACCCCACCACGCCGTGCAGCGCGCACGCGCACGCGCACGCGGCGCACGACAATGATAGCGCGCTCACGCCGCAGCGCAAGCGCGATATGCTCCCGCTCTCCGATACGTTTTTCGTCGGGATCATGGGTGCGTCCGCGCTCGCGCTCACCTCACCGCGTATGCTCACGGAATAATCCAATCCTACTTTACTTTAGAATACTTCTTCGACACCGCGCGCACGTTCGCGGACCTCCTCCTCAGCGGCACCGCCTCCGCCCACCCCGCCATCACCTTCATCGTCCCGCACTGCGGCGCCGCCCTCCCCAGCATCCTCGACCGCGCCCTCCTCGTCTCCTCCCCCCATCTCCGCCGATTTCAAATCACCCCACAACCAATGCACCACCTCACCCCTGCGGACGTCAAGGCTTTATTCGCGAACCAATTTTACTTCGACCTCGCGGGGTCGCCGTTTCCCAATTTGATTTATGGGATGCTGAGGTGGGGGGTGGGGGGTGGGAGGTTTTTGTACGGGAGCGATGTGCCGTTTAATGCGTGGGCCGCCGCGGAGGGGCAGGCGAGGGTTTTGGAGGAGGAGTTGCCCGGGGTGTTTCCGGAGGGGGAGGTGGAGGGGATTTGGCATGGGAATGCGGAGCGGTTGTTTGCGAGGAAAGGGATTTAGCGCTTGGTGGCAGGGAGGTACGAGTAGCGTGTTTTACACGAGCAATGATAGTAGTTGAGGTTGAGCTTTGTGCCGATGATATGATGACTGCGTCGGGGGCACCTGCGAAATTCCAAACCCATTTGAATATTAATGCGCATGCAGCCCAACGCTGCGGAACGTCATCGATTCATCAATCCCGACTCAATGTCTCTACGTATATATAGCTCAGGTTCAGGTTCAAGTCTTTGCGCCCACACCCGGCCGGCCTTCCTTCCTCCCTTCCTTCCTTCCTTCCTTTCGTCATCGCGGACTCGAACTCGGAAAACCCAACCACAACCGCAACCATAACCACAACCACAACCGCAACCGCAGCCTTCCAGAAAGCACCGAGCATATGCTATGCTAATTAAAGTATCAAAGGGGGTTCAAGGTGAGTTGAGTTGAGTTGAGTTGAGTTGAGTTGAAGTTGAGTTGAGTTGAAAGGAAGGAAGGAAGGAATCAATCCATTTGGAACTTGAACTCTGCAAGGGTAGGGTAAAGCGGGACTCCTTCAAGTGTAGAAGCATCGATATCGAACCGCGGCCCAGGCGAATGGATGTATTATCGAGCCTCCGCTTTGTCTTTGTTGTTGCCAGCGAACCTTCTTGCCGGCGTGGGACGCGAACTCTTCTTTATACTACGGCATGAGTTGAGAGGAGAGAGTCGAGTCCTTGGTACGGAGGCTGCAGGAGGGTGCGTGGTCGTCTGGATATGCATATACATATGCATATGGACGCAAAGCAAAGAGTCGGCGGAGCGCGGCGAATGCTAGCACGCCTCCGAGTCGGCGGTCCGAAATTTGTTTTCGGATTCGAATTCGTATTAGAGTAGGTAGACTGGTATATGTATATACATATGTATGGGGGCCAATAAAATACCTTGGCCTTAAAAAAAATACTTGTGTTACCTGAGGCTGCTGCTGGCGCTCGACGCGAAACGCCCTGCATCGATCGCCGTCGACGAAATCGGAAACGGGCGACTCGAACGAACAGACTCGGAGGCGGAGTTGGATTACTCCGAATCTATCTTTAGTACATACTTTCTCGCCTCCAGTCCATCGAAGAATACCTCGAAGTGAAGGGGGTTGAAAAACCCACGGAGGCGTCACGGTGCGTGGCTGGATCACGCCTGAGTCATCTCAAGTCCAGAGTCCAGAGTACTAGTCCGGGATATATCACATGGAGTCGTGGAACAACTTGTTGACTCGGATATATTTAGACTTGTCAAGATTTAGAAATCCTTGGACTTGCGTCTACATGTATCTTATCTGAGAAGAGTCGAATCGCATCCCGTGCACTCACAATTTCAAAAATGGTATGGTTCTCTCAGGGCACAGCGTAGCGGTTGAATAAATCAAATCTATCTGAAATGAAGCACAACGTTGACGAGATGGCACAGAAACACCCAAATGACATCTGGTAGCATAGAGACCAAAATCCGTGAAACACCAGTCCTCCTGGACCATTTTTAAAACCTATCTGAAATGGCACTGGCGAGAAAGAGATCGAGATACATACATACATCCTCCTCCCGAAGTCTTGTCGTTGAAGCCCGAACACCATATCAATTAGTATTGATCGCCTCACTCGCGACACTTGACGGCATCGGGAAATTCACCTAATGGTTGAAAACAACTGAATAGCAATCTTTGTAGATATGGTCTATTCCCTCACACACGACTGACTTTTACGGGTGGACATGGCCAAAATCTATCAACAACTTTCTACTCATATTTAACTCTCCGAACTACAAGGCATGACCTCCCAGAGCCAGATACGATCTAGATGGCAATTGGAACACCAAGGGATATCAGGTATATTCGAAAAACTTGCTCCCCATGGGGCAGATATTTATGGTGCATCACACGAGGTTAAGAGACTCCATGATGGGTCGTCAGTGGAAGGGAATGAATAAAAAGATGCCCGTAAATCTTCCATCAATATAGGATCAATTTCCGCATGATTGCCCGCCGGCCGCGGCAGAATTTATCAAGATGTTGCGTGTGGGTCCACATGAGCGTGTTCTTTAGTTCTGGTCGCCTTTCAACTTTAGTTCACAGATCTTGTCATTTCATTTTTTTTTTTCGTGAATGTGTCGTTTCAACTGGTCCTATTTATTGGACATTATATGGCCCATAGTTCCGCACTAATGCCAGTGGAGGCTCTGCCGCTTTTGTTATGCTTACATCGAGGACCCGACACATGCCAAGTATGTTTGTGTGTCCGAGTCAGAACCCTGACTTAATCCCCATTCTTGAAAACATTGAGAAAGTAGTCCCGCGGCCCTGGCATCGCGAACCTGGTTCCGGACGCAGTTCAGACTCCATTCAAGGGTTTCCTGGCAAGGAGAGGAATTACACCTCTCTTGGCCATGGGAAAGCTGGCATTCGATGTCTTGAAGATAGTTGACGCGACTCTCATTCTTCAAATTGTAAATGACCCGGCGGTCGAAACCGATCCATTCAGACGCTGCGTCCTGCTGAGCTCATTTAGTATGCTGCTCAATACTGCCTTCGTATCTCTGATCTCCAAGATAGCCTTGGGAAACGGAGCGTATTCAACATGCCCGAGATGCCCGAGTCCAATCTGTTGGACTGAAGCAATGACATAATTCAAGCATTTTCCAGGTGTGGATTCGATCGCCGTGGATTAATCAGTATTATTCGACAGACCCAAGGGTGCGACATCAGAAATAACTATATACTCGTCTTGGATATCGTTCGACGCCTCTGTTAGCCCGGATGTTGTCCGTTTACGCGTAAGTAAAATACATGTTGGCAAATTAGCATCCCAGGATCATCGATCACCATCAGCCACTCGGATCGTGCGGAACACGTTGCCGACCATCGCGGAACCACTGTGGGGCAGTGCCGGTCTCGTGCCGCCAATGCCATAGATCAGTGATCCCGCGCCGTCCTCGGATGAAAGCTTGCCGGACCCGCCGATCGCTCCGATCTTATTTGAGGACTTGAATACGACTGATTTTGGTCACTGGTGCGTGTGAGACCAGCACAGATTTTTCTGGAGTGCGAGGATGACTGGGACCATTTTAGCCCTATGTTAGCCCTTTAATTGTTCAAACCCCCTTTGGATTGGCAAAAGCCGTATTAACCTGCTTTTTGACCGCACTGAATGAGTTTTTGAACCGAATTTGAGAACTGGGTGGGCGCGAGTGGCGAGTAATGCCGGGCGGGGCCTTGATGGAGCGATGCAAGGAGCTGCGCACGCGGCTGATCCACGGTTCAATTTGAAGTTGCTCGATGCTCGCCGTCACGCTCGCATTCGTCCCGGCAGGGCCCGGTGTCGCGCAGCTGCCTGGCCCGCACCCATCCCACGCCATGCAGCCGCCCACCCGCGCCGTTTATTGAGCAAATTGGCGAGGGTAGATACGAACTTGTGCGCATTATTGGCGCATTACATTTCGAGTGTTATTTTTCAACTCAAATTCATGATTCGATGCAGATGAATCAGTGCTCCTTTCGATCTTTACGAACGCTAAACCAGTCTGGACTTCAGTGAACTTCGACCCTATTCTCGTTTTTCAATAATGAGCCATCGACCGCCGGAACCAAACGAAGGATATTTATAACTTTGTCTCGCCCGCTCGTCCAATTGATCCCTACATGCCAGCATCCCGTCCTGCTAGAACCTGTTTCACAAGTTCGGAATTCATGCGATAATTTCAGCAGCTGATGCTCACCCCGGGCAGACCTTCACCATCGTCGGTAACATGACGTGCGTGAACTACCTCGGTTACACCCCGCATACCTCGACTACTACATCCAAGACACGCCCAACAACAACGGGTACGAGCACCCGATATTGATCACGCGGCACACGTACGATCAGTCCGCGAACCCGCCGCTTGATAAGTTCACCGCCGAGGTACGTGTCTCTACAATTTCAACCCGGCATCGTCTTCCGTTGTCATCAATTGAAAAATTTTCTACACGCAAAGCTCCCGTCTTCTGGTTTGACGGTGCGGAATACCAGCTTTGGATGTACAACAACTACGCGAGGGTCGGGCCCGCAGGCGACACTGTCATTTCAGTCGGCGCGGTGGATGTTGCGATCAATATTACTGGGTTCTGAAGAGTATGCATACATACTGGGAAGGTTCATTCGAGATTCCACTTACAACGGATGGGCCGGGCTTTTTGATACGTTCTGTTTGGTTGGATAATCACTCCAATTGACGAAGACCTATGAATTATAATACGCGGGCTCCCATAATTTACACAATTTACACCCCTATTAAATATGCTTCGAGACGGATTTACGAGGAGCCCATAATATCTATGAACAATCAGACAGTGTACGAAAATAATAATAATAAATCTGCAGCTCACCGGGTAATTCCAAATTATATGTTCGAGGGTCGCAGTCGCTGAGGCTTGCCCGCATCGCAGCGTCTCTGAGGGACGCGCCCAAAATCATTGCCTCCGCCCATTCGGAATTAAGTTCGGACACGCGCTCCCAGAGTATCCCGTCCAGGTCGGCTTGCTCTTCGGGTTCCGCAAGGTTGAAGAAAGATTTCTTTCGGATATTCCAGATTGGCGCGGTCTGCGTACCCTCCCAGTCTATCACTCCCATGATCTTGGTGGGATCATCTCTAGAGACGATGACATTATGCATACGAAAATCCGGAGGGTAGAGTGCGAGAGGGTGGATCGCGTTCCCTTTGTACAACAGGGGTAACTTCGACAACAATGCGACATTAGTCTCGACGCGACTCTGCTCTTGTGATCGAACTTCGGCGGTCAAAGAATCTGTTGAGGCGGGAAAGGGCCCAGTCTTGTATCGAAAATCACCGTTCGCCATTGCTAGAATCCAATCACGAGGCATGGAGAAAGGCCCGCACTTTTCTGGTGAGGGATAACCGTGGTCGCCCCCTGAGATGGAGCACATCATCGAAAGCGGTCCCACCATTATTTCGCCATGAGCGTCGATGCAAAGACTGCCCAGCGCATCAAAGCGCAGCGAGAGCAGCTGGTTCCAGTATTCGGCGATCGAATGACAGATGGAAACTTTCTGGTCGCGACTCATTGTTTCCCAACTGAATGGAAGATCTTCACCTTCAACCTGCATATATGCACAATTAGCGCGATTCAGCTCATATCAAAGGCAAGTACATATTCCATAAGCATCCATGCGCCGCCGACTTGTCCATTGGCATCCTCGTCATAAAAGTATATCTTGGGAATCGGGATAGAGGTATTGGCCTTGAGATAGCGCATTGTAGCTACCTGATCGCATCTGATTATTATGAGAGGCCCAAGGACACGAAGAGGAGTAATCTACCTCGGATGCAAGCTTCCACGGGACCGACATCGCCTTCTCCGTAGACCCTACTTGAAATGGGAAGTCAACCCGAGCAATGAGCCTCCGTTCAGCAGGGGAGCGAGTCGGCGAGTTCCGAGTCCCGGCGATATCGCGAGGATTAGCATCGTCAACTATTATCTCGATGATCTACGTGGTTGGCTAGGAATCAGGAACGGGTGTTAGCAGCTCAAAAATCAGCAGCGTTCTCACCGCGTGGTATCCTCCTAAAATACGGTATTAGCTGAAATGGTTCCATACGGGAAAGAAACTCGCCCAGAGAGAGCATTTGAAATTGTTGGCATTTCACATTCTCAGAGGCAAAAAATTCATTGATGCGTTGGACGATGATGTCCACGTTCGGGGACGGGTAGGTGAGTTCTCTTTCTTCGAGCTGAAAAGGCACCATAACGCTCGGAATGCACCCCATCAAGGTTGCAGAGAAGACGAGTTGCTCGAGTCACAATCATTGGATCAAGAATTGATGACATCTCGGAGTCACAAAATCGGTATGTACCGTCAGGTCATGGGTGCATGTGGGTCCACGAGTGTTCCGTTTGCGGCTTCGCCCCTGTCCCCTGATTTCTTCTCCTACCCGGCAGTACCGTGGCTTCCCGCCCGTGAATTGTAAATCGGAGGCTATTTTCGACGCAAGCCTTGCTCCGAGTCTAAGCCTCTAACCCTCGCGGACCCGCGTCTAGAAGAATAATTTCAAGAAATGTTCTGGGCAAAGGCATCCCCGATGATCCGTCTTTATCTTCATCTGATGTTCATGTGGTACGAATCGTCGTCACAGCGTGAGTCCGAGACTTTCTTGTTCTGACTCAAACGCTAACTCCAAACCTTTTTTTTTCTGACTCGAAGAGTCAACCCAGCCGGGATTCGGGAAAACTAGGAAGAGTGTCAGAATGAAGCGACTCCAACCCCACACTGTGATCGTTTTTGATTGTCAATGATAAGAGCTCAGGCCTCAGGCACCTCAGCCGAGGCGGTCTATATAGGATATGGTTTCATTGATTATCGCAAACTTTGCGAGTCACATCGCGATCCTCTCAGGCCTATGGTGAGAAACAGACAGCGCGTTCCTATTTCAGCCGCCCCAAGCTTTCTTGTATAAATTCACGGCGCATGCCTCTCAACAGGTAGCGCCCTCTCCGTCCATCCCAATTTCCGTACCCGCAGCTGCCATGTCAACTCTTCCGCAAAAAGAGGTCTACCGGGGCACATCGAAGATATGGGTGGTCGACACATACTACAAAGTGGAGAGCAAAGTCGGATATTGGTTTACCGACCCAAATTCCGGCAGGAGGAAGGTATATGCATTCGAGTGCATTCTCGCCCGTTCGTCTTCTCTCCCATTCTCTCGACATATCCATTGATACGAACCATATTTAGACACCAGCAATGCCAGCAATAGTGTAAGGTTGATCTACTATGGGGCCAATCCACTCACTCTCTTCCTAGCCTGCTTCGCAAGGGGCGGCGACATATTGGAGGCTTCAGCCTCAGGGTTTCGGGGTCAGCTACTGGAACGACCCTGACCGAGAGCTTAATGACAGAGCTAGTGGTAGCGGTGTCCGTGGTTTAGGTTTCCAGTCCAGCAGTGGGAAGCAGTGGGGTGGACAGACCCAGTACTACCGCTACTACTGAATAAAAGGTAAGTTATTATATCAATCGTGCTGCTTCTTGTGACGAAAATCGGACAGCAATTTCTCCTTGACCCCATGGAGGCAGACGGCATTTGCATAGTCTATGTCCTCGTTTTATGTAACCATTCTTGGCTAGCTGTATAAATAAATTGCGCATTTGCGGCATCTAATACATACTTCAGCAAGCGATACTCAGTGCAGTCATAAGTCGAGACACCGAGGAGGACAGTATTATAGGTCGACTGGAACAGAGACAGAATGATCTACGATCAAAAACCGATCAGCTGCAAGAAAAGGACCTAGGTTTTGCCTACTTGAGATCAAGTTTCTATCCTCCATCCCAATGAAAGATGCGCATGCCATCTGCGACAAGCGTCCGCAGCGCCACAAAAATGTCGGCATCGACTGTATGGTCCGCGCCATCCGACCAACAAAGTAGCTTGAAGGGTTGAATTTGCGGGGGGGGCACGCCGCGCGCCGTGCGAGCGCAGAGACGAGATGATCGTACGCCTCGCGGTCAGGGAGGCATCGGTGGATAGTGAGATTGCGGAGGTTCGGCAGGAAGTTCGGAGAGGTGAGGAGCGCCTCAAGGAAGTCAAGACCTTCTCCCACGAATCTGGTCGTACATAATAGCTCGAAATTCGTGAGGTCAAATCGCTGTGCATGTTTTCGATGGGCCAACCAAAATAACGTATAGGCCACGCCCAATGACTGCAGCGGGGGGGAGGACCGGGTTAAGAAATCCGGGAGGATGTTGTTTGGGATATCGAAGTCGGCGATGTAAAAAGTTTGGAGAGCGGCACGGGGTAGAGTGGGAAATTGCAGAATAGCTGCACTGTTGCCGTCGTGTCTCCCATCGCCAGACGAAGATGGCGCAGAGAGGAATGGGACAGTATCCGCGATGGATGAGGATCATGGTCGGTGTGATCCTCTTTGAAGGACATCCCGTTGACACGGGTGAGTCAAGCATTGAGGAGTCTAATGTGGAGGCGGTGCCATGCTGCCTCCCGGTAGAAGGGAGGCAGCACTCCATTTGAAGCTAAAAAGCGTCGGCTGGTCTTGCCGCATTTTTGGTCGTTTTGGGAAAGTTCGGAAAGTTCCGAATCCTGCCTGCCACCAACCAACACACTATTGCTTTGCTTTGCGCTCTGGCGCCGGAGGCATGACTATTGTACGAAGCGGGAAGCTCAGCCTAATGTACATGCCTAACCTTTCAGCAGATCACATGGATAGCGGGTGCGTCGGAGGAGAATTTGATCTCACCGTCGCGCTTTTGCAGCGATCTCCTCGCGCTTTGCACGTCTCTTGCAAGAGACTTGGGTCGATATCCTTACGGAAACTTTGGACCCGGATGCCAACAATACCAGCATCTGTTTTGGATACCAACCTCTCCTTGTCAGATGTAACGAGCTGGATGCAACGAACTGGAGAGGTATACGGCGTCGTTAGGCTCCGGGGGTCAATACGCAGCACAAAGCGTGCCCTTCCACCATTCGATGTGCTCAGCCAGATCTTCGTCACCATCGTAGACTTTTGTGGATTCTCACACGACCCTCTAGCCGTTGGCCAACGATTGCTTTGGAGTTTCCAGCCTGTGGACTTTAATCGCCATGGACGCCTCCCAAAATCCTTAATTGTAGCGCATCGGCCGCCTCTTGAAAAACCTCGGGACCATTCTGCCTCCCTCCGGTAACCAGCCCTTGGGAGACTCCGTCTATAATTTCCACCCGCTTCTTTCTTGCTTGCTCTCCGTTACGCATCTTCGATTTCTCACTAGGCCTGGCTATCTGCCATCCCACTCATCTCCTAGACCATGCGCGTCGATGCCTATACACCAACATAAGTACTATCAATTGCTCTGGCTACGGAACCAGTGAGGAAAAATCCACCAGCGCCGCGTATTCCGAACTTGAAGAGGACGAGGTAGACGATGGCCACGTATCCATCTACCGACCTCGGTTGGTATGTGGAATTGCTGAAGAACTGGTGTTTGATCGCATTGTTCACGCTGGCAATTTCAAGGAGTCAGAATCGAGGAATCCGCTACAATTCTACTTACAGTCTGCACAGGCAGTACCGCGGGACATCTTCCCGTTGGTCTGCTAGGCCAATGAATCGATATAACTACAATCTCTCCAAGAATCTTTTTACGGGACCACACACATCACCCTCTACTTCAGGCGTACCTCCGACCTTCTCTGATCCAAGCCGAGGATGGCACCCCTTGCTGCTGGATCCAGATAGTTTTTCTGGCACACGTTTAATTCGTACACCTCATTTACCCTCTGAATTAAATTACTTCTTCCAACGACCCGTCGACAGTCGAGAAACGGAAACATTTTTTTTTGTAGATCAATGTTCCGAAATGGTGATCCCGAATAGGAAATAATTCGGTCAATCCTCCTCACCTTGTCCTCACCTGGACCGCCTATCCTAGGCCTTGTATTTCGATGGCTCCTACGGTCAAGGTGGGCACGTCGCTGAAGCAGCGGCTAGCGGCGCTGTCTATGGCCCAATCTTCTCCGAGTTCGGGCCCGCCATCTCCCTCAAGCTTCAGACGAAAATTTACGGCTCCGTGGGCAAAGCGACAGAGCACAGACGACTATACGCCGCAGGATGGCTGGGACAATGTGGAGGAGGTCATGTCCCGCATGATATTCCAGGCTGGCGTGGATTTTGAGTGAGAAGAACTCTGCTAGCTTGAATGGTCGCTAACAGACCACTAGAACACGGCCAATGTAGGTCTCACCGACTTGTGTGCTTCTTTCTAGCTTCAAAACGCACGTTAGGGTCGTATTGAATGCATCTGCTCTCCCGGACCCGAAGGAGGTCAATTACGACCTGTTGCTTTCGTACGCAGATTACTGTAAAACTCCAAGAAAGCCCCTAAAGTATCTCTAGAAAAATCCTCGCGTACCTCAACCTTTACGTCGAGTCGGACTATGCGGTCGTATTTTTTGCGGCTGGAGGGCGCCACACGCCAGGGTGGAATTGGGTCTGGAAGGCATATCGCAGCCTCGGCCGCAAGTACCGCAAGAATCTCAAACGGCTCTACATTGTCCACTCGTCCTTTTTCTCCAAAAGTACGTGCTTGGATCCACAGTATACTTGACGTGAGCAGTGCTTTTTAGTCTCGCGGGCGCCATCATCAGTCCAAAATTCTTCCGGAAGCTCACGTACATCCCCACGCTCTCCGAGCTAGCGTGCCACATCCCGTTGACGCAGATCGACGTCCCTCCGGCTGTGTACCAGTGCGTCTCACTCAGCTCTTTTTTGTCTATCCCCGCTGACGAGACGTAGGGAAAACCTCAAGTACGAAAGCAAGATCACGCTGCCAGTGACGACGCGGGGCGATACGCACATCTTCGGCGTGCCTCTCGAGGACCTGATGGGCTTCGACGGCGAGAAGGGCGGCATCCCCCGCGTCGTCCGTGACGCAATCCAGTTCATCCGCGAGTCCGGAATGGAGGAGGAGGGCCTCTTCCGTCGTTCGCCCAACTCCGTCCTGCTGCGCGCCGCCCAGGACGCGTACGACCGCGGAAACGTCGTCTCCCTCGATACCTTCGGCGACCCGCACCTCGCCGCCGTGCTGCTCAAAAAGTACCTCCGCGACCTGCCCGAGCCCATCATCCCAGAGAGCCTTTATCCGGTCGTGCGCCGCTGCCCAATGCCATCCCCGTCGGGTAACGATCCCTCGAGCGTCGAGCGCGACATCGCGAGTGTCACGTACATTCGCGACGTACTCCTCCCGCAGCTCCCGCTGTGCGTCTATATCCTCCTCAGCCACGTCCTCCGTGAGTCCGTCCCTTACCCTTGAAAAATTCCGATGATTAAGATATATGTAGTCCTGATGCACGAGGTCTCGCTTCGCTCTGCGTCGAACCGCATGGACGCGCACAACCTCGCGGTGGTGCTGTGCCCGAACCTCGTCGCCAGCAAGACGAACCCCGCGCGGGACGTCTGGATGTGCGGCGTGCCCGGCGGGCCCGCGCTCTTCGCGCAGGAGCCCACGAGCTCCAACCTCGCATCCAGCACTAGTAGCGTCGAGGGCAAGACGACGCTCGGGACGGTCATCAAGCTGTGCATCCAGCGCTACTTCGAAATCTTCGACGAGGTGCACGACCGCGCCGAAGCGATCCCCCCCGCGCGTCCGCACCGGAACCACGCCGATTCGTCTGCCTCGTCGTCCGCGTCCGCGTCATCCGCGTCTGTCTCGGGGGCGGGGGCAGAGTTTCGCGCGTCGGATCCCCGCCGGCAGAGCGTACGCAGCGCGCGCTCGCAGGACGACGACGACGAGCTCGACGATGCGATGCTCGTTATGCCCATTGGGATGGGGACAGGGACAGGGCAGAATGGCGGCACCGCCTCGCCGCCGAGTGCGTGGGGCCTCTCGGGCGGCGGCGGCGGGAGCACGTTCCGCCCGCGGCACCGCAGCACGCTGTCCGGCGCGGCGTCGCATGGGAACACGCGCTCGGTGCTCAGCGGCGGGGGCGGGGCGTACGGCTCGAGCCGCGCGAAGTCGTTGGTGAACGTGGAGAAGGGCGTTGCGGGCGGCGTTGGGACCATCGGGCGCAAGGGGTCGATCTCCGTCGGACGGGGGACGACGAAGAAGGCGAGCGGCGCGGCGGTGGAGGCCGTTGGCATCACTGCGGAGGGCTTTTTCAGCGCGCCGGTTAATTCGACGGGGAGGAGCCCCGGGTCGTGACCCGATTCCAGTAATGCGTTTGCGCAGTGCGCTTGTTTTCTGTCCTTGTTTTGCATCTTATACCCGTGCGGGCTGCTTGGAGTGGTACTAGCGTAACTTATTATTGTTGTAGCTAACTACTATATGGAAGTCGTTATTTAGTCGGATGGTGACATGCATTTGGACCTCTATCCCCTCTCTGAGTCTCTCTGTCTTGTTCTCTGTCTGGACTAGTCTCCAGAAGAAAAAGAAAGGGTGCACAAATAATGAAGATCGTCGGCTCCGAAAAGCCGAACCGTACGTGCTTGCGACTCTCATGTCTACTGTACATGACCTCCGCAAACGCATCGAGGAGCTCTCATTGGCGATATCTCGTCAATATGAGGTGCTTAGAGACCTCGAAAACTCCAAAAGCAATGCCCAATCCCAACTCAATACGGTCCTCGACCCGATAACGCGCTTGCCTCTTGAAATCTCATCCGACATTTTCGTGCTTTGCCTCCCAGCTCTACCTCGACCTAATCCCAATACTGCCCCCATGCTATTTCTCAATATCTGCCATTCATGGAGTGCTATCGCGATTTCGACTCCCGCGTTATGGGCGGCCATTCACATAGTCGCTGAGTCTCCCTGTGACGACAAATCAATCCTCGAGGCCTGGATTAACCGGGCTCGAGGTGTTCCGCTCTCACTTTCCCTGGTTGGAGCCTCCGATACAGGCCTTGAAGCTTTGGTGCGCCAAAATGCGCACCAGGTGCAGGACTTGCGCCTGTGCCTCCGGTTTGGAGGGGGGATCATAAACATAAACGCCCAATTTTCGTCGCTACAGCGTCTGTCTGTCGGGCGCGAGGACGGTCGCATTCTGCAGCTTGATCTTCATCACTGCATAGAGCTCATGCGTGCCGCTCCATGCCTTGTAGAGTGCGATTTTTTTGGCTTGCATTTCGAAGACGAGAGTCCCGCCGGATATATATCATCTCTGACTCATTCGCATCTGCGGCAACTGCGTCTCGGAAAGCCATCAATCCAAAAGAACAACAGCGTCTACATTTTGCACTACTTGACGCTTCCCATCCTCGAAAATCTCCTGATTTCATGGTTCGACATCGGTTCCGAGGATCTTTTCGCCTTTTTCACTCGGTCCTCTCCTTCTTTACGAAGATTATGCCTGTCAACCCCATTCAACTGGGAAACCAGGACGGCCGAAGCTTTTTTTCACGCTATTCCCAACTTGACCCACCTAGACCTTTGTTTCGAAAATGATTCAGGGCAACGACTATTCGATTTTCTCGAATCGCTGGTCAACGGCTCGCTACCCAACCTCGGAAACCTCACTGTTAGAGGCTTCAGTCCATCCCAATCACAATGCAGGTGGCTGGCTGCCAGACTCTCCGCATGGCGTGCCTCTCAGAATCCGCGACTACGGTCGTTCAGCCTCATTCTACTGTTTTGGGAATCGGATGAACGGGTGGGCGATATAACCACGACTCTAGGATCCCTGGAAGTAGATACACTGCAAATCCACGTTGGACGTGAAGGGAAAACGTTTTAAACAACGCCTGACAAGTATTCACTGCATCATCTGTAAATTTCGTCGTGTTTCCAAATCGGAGTCCTTTCCTTGGTCCTCGAGGCTTCAACGGCTGGTTGTATTGATTCGATGATGGGTTGAACTGATCATCATGTTCGTTTCTGTTGCGTGAATCTCGAGGTTTTCTAGCTCGATGTGGGAGCCGACGCAGCTCGCATATAATCGCGGCGATGCGGGAACCTGTCGCCGACGGGATGCAGATTCACATTGGACGGGAGGAAAATAACTTGACCTGAGGCATACACGCGCATTGAACCTTGAACTCAAATATATATCTTGCCCTCTTTTACGAGCAGCCGGACATGTCGATGAAGTTCATATTGTTCAATTCTCAGCTTGTTGTGTTATTGCCCCGGGTATTGTTCTTACATAAATCAGAGGCCTAGTAGGAATACTGGGAGATATGCGGCCCGGGCTGCGCTCACGAATTGAAAGGTCAACGAGCAGGTATGGTCCGTATGGAGACACGAATTCAAGTAGGAAAAATGCATGAAGTAGAGTCATTGCATGCCCCTTACATCTCTTGAATCAATTCGCCTCCTTGTATCCGCTTCGGTGTTAATGCGTTCCTCCGAATTCAGAAGTGGTAAAGTTTGTTCTTGTTGTTCATTTACCGAAAGCGTCAAGTTGCGCACTTTTCTGATTTCACCGTGACCATTGCGTCGTCCCAAATGGCGTCCGTTACCAGGCTCCGTAGCCGTATCGAGGAACTCTCATCCGCTATAGACCACCAATCATCCTCTGTAGACCACCAAAAGCAGCTCCTCAAGGACCTCGAATCGCAGAAAAGTGCCGTTCAAAGCGAACTCAATTCGATTCTCGACCCAGTCGCGCGTTTGCCGCTCGAAATCTCATCGCGTATCTTTATGCGATGCCTCCCCTCCCCTCCGGATCTTCGCCCGTCCCAGGCCCCGGCGATCTTCCTGACCATATGCCGCGCATGGAGAAATCTTGCGCTTTCGACCCCTTCTTTATGGGCCGCGATAGGCGACGAGAACGTCCCAGTTGCCCAGTTCAGCAAAATTTTCCAAACTTGGCTCAGCCGCGCGCAGAGTGTTAATCTCTCGATATTCTTACAACGATCGTTGAATCGAAAGTATACACCCGCCGCCGTCGAGGCTTTGGTGAAACGATGTGCGCATCAGGTGCAGAAGATGCATCTGGAAGTGCCATCCGGAGATCACTTGGAGCGAATTAACGCGCCGTTTACTGCCCTCACCTCATTGAAGGTTGAAGGTACACCGTCCACCAACCTCTTTTCTCTCAATGCGGATGAATGCGTAGAGATCTTGCGTGCTGCTCCACACCTTGTGGAGTGCTCCTTCTCGAACATAGCCTACGAGGAGGACATCCGAGCTATCGGATACATTCCGACGCCGTTGACACACACTTCCCTCCTGCACCTGCGTCTCGGACAATTCCCGACCCCATTCAGTTATGGGGATAACACCTCGGTTATTTTACAGTATCTCACGCTCCCCGCCCTTCAAGACCTCCTCATTTCCGACTTCGACATCACTCCCGCCGATCTCAGTTCCTTCTTGACCCGATCCTCGCCACCGCTGCAGTCTCTGTATATATCGGTTGACGACGAGGGAGAAGTGGCGGACCTGTGTGTGAAGCTTGTTCCCAGTCTGACGGAGCTCGATATAGGACATTTCGATGGCATAGCACTTCCTTCACTTGAAGCATTGGCCTCTTCGCAAGCACATCTTCCCGATCTCCGCCGACTCACCATTCGTGGCCTTCATGTCGTCCGGGAGTACGGCACTGTGCTTGACCTTCTCACGTCCCGCCAAGCATCACTTCAATCTTTCTGCCTCCTTGCAGAATCTCTTCCGGACGATTTCTTTGACGACGCAGACGAGGCCTCTGATGATATTTTGGGCTCTTTACGAGAGCTGGCGACAGGTGGGATGCACATCCACATCGGAACTATAGACGAAAGTATCGTGTGAGGTGAGTATGCTTGCTTGGCAACATTCCACTGTTTGACAACTATCTATGTCCTAGACCTTGGCTTCGGATATCCATGAATTTGCCGAGACAATGTTAACTCTTTATTCTTACTTCTTGCAATACAACAGTTTCTTGCGCAAGGGCCGATGGCTCATCGCTATCATTTCATCTGGTCCGCTTGTAGACCACCCCATTGTACTTGGTACCCGCCTTCAGTAACTCATGTGTCCCCCCACGCTGCAATAATGCCTTCCGTAACTGCGACGAATTTGACTCGGAAGAACAGAATCATCGGACCACATAAAGTTCGAATTGGGAGCGATTCGTGCCAGAAGATACATTATAAATTCATCGATTCAGCTGAGGAAAATGAGGGGATGATAAAGGGTGTGTAACATGCTCTCCCGAGGTCCCCTGTTGCGGTAGCGTGTTTGGCCGTGCTTGGCACGAGCATCCGGGTTAGAGGGCCGGTTTCAGAGTAGATACACATCATCCTTCTTCCGTTTCGCACATCGCGACGGATTCTCTCGCGGGTCTCGACAGACCATCCGTGTGACTAGCCCACCTGGTGATTGGAGTGCGATTCGAGCCTACTGTGCGACGCAACGAGAAGAATTTACCGCATGAAAATCAAGCAAGAAAAGCTGGCACCGAGACTACAAGCGCGAAACGAGCTAGGAAGATTTTCGAGCACACCGAGCAGCGAGAGATTCCACGAGACACTCAACTTCGAGACTTACAGAACCCCTACGCCGCAGACCGGATCGACACTATCAACGCCATCCGACCTCACGCCTAGCCCGGACGACGAGCTCCCAGTTTTCATCAGAGTCCCAAGCCCTGAACCAGCATCGACGCCACCAGCGCCAACACAGACATATTCCTCGCCGAGACCCCCTTCCCCCGACTACGCGGATTCGATGCCAATGGAAGCATGGGACGGCGACACGGACAAGATGTCCGCGCAAGACTTTTTGCGGGCTTTCCACCGGGACGTCAAAGTGACGACGAGCAGTGCGGATAAGGCAAAAGCCTTCAAGCATTACCTGGTAGCGGCCAGCGACGTTGACGTCTGGTTCCAGGCGCTCCCAGCGGCGACACGCGCGGACATGGACCTCATCGATGCCGCGCTCGAGCTACAATACCCATCAGCGGCTACGGTGCAACCGACGCCAGCGGAGTACGGGACGGAGCTGTTGAAGAGCCGGTTGTCGATGGAAGAGCTAGGAACAAAAATCAAGGTCGCGGACCGCGACGTCTGGGCGCACCACGCGTGGGCCAACAAGATGTTACGTCTAGCAGTGAAGGCGGGGGTCTCTGCAACCACCACTTACATCGAGCAAGTCCGCGTTGAGCTGCCGAAACCATTGCGCACGAAGATTGTGAAGATACATGCGGATTGGCCCGCGTTTATCAAGGCCATACGGGACGTCGACACGGTGGAGCTGGAGCTCGACATGAAGGACTGGAGAGAAGAGAAGGAACAGCGGGACAGCGTCGCGAAGATGCTAGAGCGAAGACCGGCACCGCAATCATCGCCCACGGCGGGCATCCGCGCGCAGCTCACTAACGCGACGATCAGTGCGCCCACGCGCTGGCCAGCGCCGGCGCCCGGCGGAAATCCGTTCCAGGGTACGCAGGGCGGCGGACGGGGCAATCTTTTCGGCGCTCCACGCGCGTCGTACCAAGCGCAAGCGCCGGTCGCGCAGTACCAGCCGCCGTATCAAAACCAGGCACCACGCGCTCCATACCAGCCCCAGGCGCGGCAGCCGATGGAAGTGCAACAGCCGCTGGTAGGCGAGCAGCGCCGCATCCTCATAGAGGCGATCACGCGCATTATCCACCACCCCGACACGGAAGCAGGACGACGCGCGCACGGCGACCAGCAGCAGGAGTGGTTCCGCACGCACGGGAACGTCGCGATGAGCGTGAATACGCCCTACCCGTTGCGTCCGGGACGCGCGCCCGTCAACTCGGGTGAGTGCTTCAGGTGCGGGTACCAAGGCCACACGAACTACCTGCGCCGTTGTGAGGCGCCGCTAGATCAATGTATCAGCCAGAGGGAGCAACAGTGGAGGAGGATTGCTTCGCAGGCGTTAAAAGAAGCACCGACTGCGGTGCGCGCCGTGGGGTTCGCGTCATGGGACACGGACGACTACGGGCGACCGTACGGGGGCGATGAGTCGCGCTTCGAGGAAGTTGACGACCAGGGAAATGCCTAGGGGCTGTCCAAAGAGATGCTCGGACAGCCCCAGAAGAGCAAAAGAAGGCAGTGTCGGTCCTCGGGTGCGATGAGCCATCGCCCGAGGACATGTCGCCCGGCCCCAACGTCCGTAGCAATACGTTGACCCCCATGTACCCCCTTTCCAAATCACACATCGTTGACCTGTATGCGGTGGGAATTGAGGAATGGCCGAGGCGCGCAAGCGTGCCGTTCATATGCGGGATCGAGGTGGAAGGACCACAAGGGGAGCTGGAGCGGATAAGGGCGCTGGAGGATGATGGTGCAATGGTGAATGCGATGTGCACGCTGTTGTACGAGGCAATAAAGCACCGCATAGGGACCTTGCAGCGGTCGGGGAAGATACTGCGTATGGCAAACGGGACGCTCGTGCCGTCGACGGGGTACTGGGAGGGGTACATCCGTTTTGGCGGAGCGAGAGTATGGGCTTGCTTCGAAGTCTTTCCTAGCGGCGGCTCATGGTCATTCCTATTCGGAAAACCTTTGCTGGAGAGTTTCGGTGCGGTGCATGATTACGCGACCGACACGATAACAGTGCATGGGGAAGCGGGCCCGACCGTGGTGCGGAATCAAATAGGGCAAATGAACCTGTGGGATGAGGCACGGGGCAGTGTACATGCCGTGTTCTTGGACCCCAAATCGCGCGCAACGTCAGCAGGAGGAAGTAGCGCACCTCCTGTTAGGCGAGTCTCTCCTCTTGATAGCCTTGCCCCGAGGAACATTGACCAGCACCTGTACGAGGATCTATCCGGAGTTTGCAAGGGGGAATGCGCACCGGAAATGCACGAAGAGGCACAAGGGAACTCGACGGGGGATTTGCCAGCCCCCTCGAGGGAAGTACAAGGCATCGGAGATGAGAAGAACGAGGATGATACTGACGAGACATTTTTTACAGCACGCAAATGGATTGATGAAGACGTGGTGGATACGCGAAGCGATGGAAGGACGGTGCACACGGAACAGGAGATAAACAGCGATGACACGCGGGTGTACGTACCAGGGGATATTTCGCGATCCCCGTTGAGGGACGTACCGGAATCAAATCACACCTCTCAGTCGACAAGCGGTACTGATGTGTTTTCAAGATCAGGACCAGTCGCAGGGATAGTACTAGCCTTGCGAATGGCGAGTGTCATCATATTCGGGAGCATACTCGGACTTGCAGCGCAGTACGGGGGCGCGATGGGCGGAACGAGTACGTGTGGGACACTTCGCGGGGATCCAGATTCCCCGCCGAGGGAAGTACCCGCTCTGAATAAAAGTCTTGAGAGGATTGTTGTCACTGACATTACAACACCAGTGATATACCTCCAGAAGAACTGGGTACAACGTCGGAGGTACACGAGACACGTGAACAAGAGCCATATGAAGCTGCGGAGGAAGTGGGCACGGAAGCGAAATGTCGCAGAGCCTGACACGGAGGAGCCTGACGAGGAGGACGATCCGAGGTGGTGCTATTGGATCCCACCATGCACCCTGCAATTTGAGGTGCGGGTACATGGGAAAGTAGTTCGGCCTAAACGGCCAGCGCGAAGAAGCTCAGTGGGGGACGGCGCGCAATCCCCCACGAGGGAAGTACCCAGTCCTGCGCACGATCCGGTCGAAGGCCTAGCTGACGAGCCTGCAACAGAACCGATCTACACGGTGGAGGAGATGTCCGAGCATTTGAAGCAAACAGCCAAAGAGAGTCAGATATGGGACGAGTTGCGCACCGGCTCCCCAGCAGAGTTCGCGCAGTACCTGGTCCAGGTTACAGCAGATGCGGGCGCGAGCACCGCGTTACCTGGGGCATTCCCACAAGATGGCGAAAACGGTTCCGAGCAGCCAGAGATTCGGCTGGGCGAGGACACCTCAATATTCACGAGGCTGACAGACCCGTACAATCCCAAGCGAGTCGCTGCTGTGCTTGACGCAGTCACTATTGGTCCAGACTTGACCGACACACAGCGCGGAACGGTACGCGCATTCGTCACCGAGTTTGCAGACTGCTACGCATTATCCATGAAGGAGGTTGTGCCCATCCCAGGTGCTGAACATACCATGAATATCCCGGCCGACACCACCTTCAATACCAAGATCCACCAGAGGCCAACGACTCCGGCACAGAAACAGTGGTATAACAGTGTCATCGACGAGATGCTGGCTGCGGGCATAATCGCGGGCATGGATCCGAAGGACGTCAAGTGTGTATCACCCACAACACTTGCACAGAAGGCACATCAAAACGGCAAGACACGTACAATGCTTGAGCTGCAGCACCAAATTAACGACCAGTGCATTGCGGCTGGACTACCCCCGAGCTTCAAGTTACCGGCACGCCCAGAGACAGCACCAGAGGTGGAGGATCCAAAGAACCCCTCTTGGCGTGTTTGTCACGACTACCGCGAGCTAAACACTAAAACCAAGGTAGCGCCCATGCCGCAGGGTGACATCCAGCGCAAGCAAGGGTTGCTATCGGGCCATCGCTGGGTCTCGGTATTTGACTTCGCCAAGGGATTTTACGCGTGTGCGACTGCGGAAGAAATTCGGCCATATCTGTGTTTCTACGTGGAGGGTCGCGGATACTTCACTTATTGCAAAATGCCGATGGGCCTGACTGGTGCGCCTTCGACGTTCAGTAAAGCCACGGGAGATGCGCTTGGTGATATGGTCGGCACTAAAATCCAGCTGTTCGTTGATGACGGCGGAATGGCAGGTGATGCCTTTGACGATAAAATGGCGGACCTTCGGACAGTGTTCTTGCGGATCCGAGAGCACAAGCTCTCGCTCTCCGCAGCAAAGATGCAGTTCTTTATGACAGAGGCGACATTTGCAGGCAATCGTGTTGGGCCAGATGGTATAAAACCAGACCTGACAAAGCTCACGGCCATTGTTGACTGGCAGACACCACACGACCTGCTGAACTTAAAGTCGTTCCTGGGACTTTGCGGACACTTCCGGGGTTTGATAAAGAACTACGCGCGGATTGCGCAACCATTGACTGACCTCGAGCGATTGGCGAAGGTGGGAGGATCGGGCTCAAAAGGAGAATGGAGACGGCGTATGCGGGCAGTGGACCTACAGAGGCAGTGGGGTACTAAGGAGCAGGTAGCCTTTGTGCAACTCAAGGCGGCGTTGACGTCCGAGCCAGTGCTCAAAGGCCCTGTATTTGATGGCCGGGCCTTCATCGTAACAACAGATGGGTCCAAGGAGGGCTTCGGGGGCATGCTATGCCAGCGATTCGACACGTTAATGCCTGACGGCAGGACAAGGAGCAGACTTCACCCAATAGGTTTTGCATCGAAGCGAACATCCCTCGCGGAGGAACGCTACAAGCCATACCTTCTCGAGTTCGCAGCCCTCAAGTATTCCCTCGATAAATTTGCGGACACCACGTACGGCTTCCCGATCGAAATCGAGACAGATTGCCAAGCACTACGGGACACAGTGATGAGCAGCAACCTCTCCACGACACACGCAAGGTGGTTGGAGGCTGTGATGGGGCACGACATCCGCGAGATTCGACATCTCCCGGGGGCCGTTAACTTCGTCGGTGACGCATTGAGTCGCAAGTATACGAACGTTGCGCGTACTGACAACGACGGGAGCAGCTGGTCGGTGGAATGTGACTGGTTCGCAGAGAGCGGGCTGGCATTCGACTTGTACACCGTCGCCGATGCAGAGGAGGTCCCGGCGTTGAAGATTCGTTTCGCTGATGTGCCGGTGTTTTTGCAGGCCATCGAGGCTCTTGAAACGATCGCAAAAGGAGGCAACGAGAAAGCGGTACGGCGCGCAAAGCACCGCGCAAGGGAGTACATGGTGGAAGGGGGAAAGTTGTGGCACGTGGGAGGAGGCAAATCGCGCAGAGCGCGCGCGCGCGTGGAGTGCTTGACGCCGGCTGAGATGCGAGTTGAGGCGGAGCGAGAGCATCGCGAAGGGGGGCATCTAGGTCGTGATTCCATGAAGCTGAAACTCACCGACAGGTTCAAAACACCGGCAATTGACAAGATTATAATGGACACAATTCAAAACTGCGGAGAGTGCTTGAACTTCGGTTCGGCGCACCTGCACGCTCTGCTACAGCCCATCACAAGGCGGCACCCATTCGAGCTTTTGGTGGGCGACTACTTGGCCATGCCGAAAGGCAAAGGCGGGTACAAGGAAGTCGGTCTGTACCTCGACACAGCGTCACAGCGCGTCTTCGGGTTCAAATATAAAACTCACGGGTCGGCCGTAACTACGAAAGCGGCTCTCAACAATCTGTTCAACGCCTACGCACCATGGGAGACCTTCCAGACCGATGGTGGGAGTCATTTCGACAATGACGAGGTGCGGCAATTTTGCCGCAGCTTTGGTGTCAAAACGCACGTGGTGGCGAAGTATTCGCCATGGGTTAATGGGTTGGTCGAGGGCACTAACAGGATATTGCTGGGGATCCTAAAGAGGCTGTGTGCACCGGACCTGGGGGAGGAAGGGTGGAAGCAGATCGAGAAATGGGAACACCTCCCCGCGAACTGGCCAGATCATTTTGATAACGCGATTTTCCTGCTGAATAATCGCATTCTCAGAGCACTCGACCACACCCCGAATGAACTGTTCTTCGCGATGGTCATCAACACCACCGAGACTGGAGTGGAGACCGCTTCGGCCGAAATCTCGCTGGACGACGTCGATTCGCAGCAAGCTTACGCAGCCCAACAGCGATTCGACGGATACGCGCGCGCCGTGAAGCATGGCGCTTCGCGGAAGGCGGCATTCGACCGCCGTGTCCTAGACTCCAGGGCAGGCGAGGTCGTGTTCTCACCGGGAGACCTAGTCCAGGTCCTGGATCCCAAGTTCAAGAAGACATTCCTTACCTCCAAGAAAATCTTGCCGGAGTGGTCCGGGGCATTCAGAGTCAAGGAGCGTCTCTTGAATTCATATGTCATTGAAACTATTTATGGACAGGAGCTCGCAGGCGAGTACAACTCGCGGCGCCTTCGACCGCTGAAAGCGCCGAAAGGTTCCTCGCTTGAGGCGTTTGAAGAGGCACGGAAGCGGGGAGCTACCGACGAAGAGGCGCTAGCAGCGGCGGGACCCGTAGTGCTGGAGGAACCGGAACCGAGTCGCGAAGAAGAAAGCGCAGCGCGCGAGGCAAACGCAAAACGGCAGAAGGCAGCAGATGAGGACGAGGATGGTTACGTTGACGAAGAAGAGGCCGAGGAAGACGAGGGAGCGGGCAAGACGATTGGGCAGAGAGTGCGGGCTAGGAGAGTGGCGGCGCAGGCAACGAGGACGTTGCCTGGAGGAGGGGGGCAGATGCGGTAGCGTGTTTGGCCGTGCTTGGCACGAGCATCCGGGTTAGAGGGCCGGTTTCAGAGTAGATACACATCATCCTTCTTCCGTTTCGCACATCGCGACGGATTCTCTCGCGGGTCTCGACAGACCATCCGTGTGACTAGCCCACTGTAGCTCTAATTTCGACCTGAAATGTACTCGGAAGCGTGTACGCCTTAATCGAGATTTTGCGACTGAAAATCAATGAAATATTGAAGCGTGAACTCGGTCGCGATGAGGCGGAGGTGGTGGCGCAAGTACATAGTAAACGAGATGTAGAGCGTCGGCGCCTCCGTCCACCGACAACCGCTTGAGGGCCGCCCGTGTCCTTGCCCTCATCCGATTAGCGATATCCACACCCAACCGTAGCCGTCGTAGAACCCCGCCGTCCCGACTCGACACTCATCACCATCTGCACCACCGCGCTATTCGCGATGTTGCTCTGTATAAGTACATACTGCCCTAGATTCTCGCGCGTCCGCTGGAGCAGCGAATCGCTGCGCGCCTCGGCATTCCGAGGCGCCTAGGTCGTCGTGCGCCGCCGCGAGCGGGATCAGGCGCATGTCGAGTGGACGACGGTGTAGTCGATGATCGATGAGTTCGTATGGACTGAGTGTGGGGTGCTCCGCCCGCGCGCGGCGGTAGTGGCGCCACGCGTCGTAGGCGGAGAGGGAGGTGAAGGCGAAGACGAGGGGCGCGAAGTTAGGGTACGGTTTGTGGCAGACGCCGAGAATGTGCTGGACCGAGGGGAGCGGGACCGTCGGGTCGAGGCAGAGTGTTACGAAGCTAGCGGGCATGGATTGTCGCGACCGCGAGGAACTTGAGGATCGGTGCGGCCTCTCGTCGTCGTTGTGGTTCCGTAGGAGCGTACCATATCGAGGGCTCAACTCTGGACGACGAGTGTAAGAAAGATGTACCGGGGGAACGTGAAATGGGTCTCACAAGCTCTATAGCCGGGGCCAGCACCATGTACCCCACGAGGGCGAGTCGCTGGCGACCACCAGCTCAAAAAATCGTGCGCTCCAACCCCGATGGGAGGCAGGGCTCGCCGGAGCCTCCTCGACTGAGGGATCTAGGACACGAATTGCGTCGTAATTGGCCAAAAGTACTTGACCGAGGCACGAAGGAGAATGTTGGACCACACATTTCCAAGTGCTCGTGTGAATCTTCTCAGAGCCGAATCTAGAATGTACACCACAATACAAGAAGACGAACACAATAGGGTCGGCCACAGTCATACCGCGCTACGCCCGGCGGCGACGCGCCTCCGCCTCCGCAAACATATCCGGCACACGGCGCGACCACGCGTCCCACGTCCCGTCCATCACCGGCCTGAGGTGCACATACAGCCGCCTGTCGCGGAACCCGTCCTCGCGCAGACGGTCTAGGGTCCACCGATAGTCCGTCTTGGTGGCTATGACGAGCACGAAAGCGCAGAGGCGCGGGGCGGCGGCGAGGAGCGCCGCGAGCGCAGCGCCCATGCCCGGTGACTCGACGTTCGGGAGAGCGGCGTAGTAGTCGACGGCGAGGTGGGTGAGGGCGGGGAGGCGCGCGAGGGTGTCGGCGGGGGCGCTGGGGCGGGCTTGGGAGAGGCCGAGGTGGGTGAGGGAGGCAGCCCAAGGGGGGAGGTCCGTGGGCGGGGAGGGGAGCGTGAATGCGGAGACGAGGAGGCGCTGGAGGGGCAGCGGCGCGAGGAGGGGCGCGAGGCTGGCGTACGGGTGATGGCACCCGAAGCTCACGACGCCGGTACAGACACTGAGAATGTTCTGGACCACAGGGAGCGGGATCGTCGGGTCGAGGTAGAGGTGTTTGACGTGCGTCGCGAAGAAGCTCGCGGGGCGGGCATCGATCGTCTCCAGCAACTTGCTAATAGGGTCCCGGCCGTTGAAGTTGTGCAGGATGGCGATACGCTCGTATATGAAGGGCTCGATCCTGGACAAATCGTCAGCAAAACGTGAATGTAGGAACGTGGGATGGAGCTCACCAGCTCTGCACGCGCCGGCAGACCTGCGGAAGGACTAGTACCGTGTCCCCCACATGCTGGTGTAGCCAGTAATCGTAAGGCGAGTCTTGTGCGACCACCAGCTCAAAAATCTCGCGCTCCAGCTCCGGAGGGAGGAAAGGTTCGCCGGTGATCACCTCCCGCGGGGCGTCGACAAATGGGCGCTTCTGCAGACGCGGAGACCCGTCTACAAGAGTATCTGGCAAACGCGACAATCGTCGCCAGGCCCTTTCTACCTGCGAAGGTTGGTGAGCGACGGGGTGCACGCAGATGCAGAGTAGAGTCCAACCTTGGCTTGTACCTTCTTCATTGGTAATTAACAGGGTCAGACAAGCGGCCAAGGAGTTAAGTAGAGGGCGACTTGACGCACAGGAGGCGGCTGTCTCGCTTGGTTAAATAAATGGTTGGTCCAAAAGCTGTGTCTGTCGTCCAGAGGGCAAGAATAGAATCAATTGCCCTGTGTTGTCCGGGGGTTGAATGGTGCGGCGGGGGCGTAGAATGAACATTGATCCCCGGACCCAACCCGGACCCCAGTTTCTTTCAAGTTGCTCGCGCTTGAATCGCTGACTTCAATTCACCCCAAGATGTAGGAGCTGTCTATCGTCCCGTCGAAGCGGGATAGGGACATAAACGATCCGAAGAAACGAAGTAAGATGAGTAGAGGCTCCGCGCACTTGTGGCGGCGAATGTCAAGCAGTTTTTCGCCTCACGAGCCCAAACTTCCAAATCAAGCCCAACACCTTCCTTTTTGGGCTGTAACTCCCCAGACGCCTTCCGTCTCTCCCTTTTTAAATTGGCTCTTATTCTTACATTCTTACAGTGCACACGCAAAAGATCAACCATACAAAAACAATCCTTTGAATTACTGCCAATCGGATCGGCGCATAGTGCGGTGTGCAGGGAGTACATAGTAGGTATACTTGTACGACTAGACATATTGAGAGATAAAAGATATGGAGGGGGTACGACGGTGCTCTTCAAGTGGTTGGGGAGTGATGTGAGACAGCATGTGGTAGTACACGAGCACCGAAGGATTGAATGAATGTGAGCCTCGACTTTAGTTTGCGAACGAGAACGGCAACGACGGGAACGGGAGCGGGACAGCGACGGCTAGTCAGGGCTGCGTGCCGTCAAATGAGAGCATAATCCCATGGCTCTTCAGCATCTCCTGCCCCATCAGTGCACGCTCGCGCCACACAGCGACCTCGCCCTTCAGCGTCGCCACCTCCTCCTCCAGCATCTGCTGGTGCTCGAGCTTGCGCTTCCGGCTCTTCCGCGCGGCGATCGTGTTCTGCCGGCGCTTGTACTCGATCGTCTCCGCCTCGCTCGCGGTGGGCGACAGCTCCCCGAGCTCCTCGTCCGCGTCGTCCCCGAACGCCGCGCTGTGCAGCCGCTTCTTGAAGACCGCGGGCACGACCTTGCGCGAGGTTGCGCTGGGCGTCGCGTACGTGCGCTTCTGCGTGGGGGCGTCGAGCGGGATGAGCGCGGCGGGCGTGAGGTTCTTGCGCGTGCCGGTGACGCCGTGTGCGCGCCGCCGGGGAGGGGAAGGCGGGATCACTGGGCGGTTTTTATGCGTGTTGAAGGAGGAGGGCGGGGCGTCGATCGCAGGGGTGCCCGGGCTGATGGTCCACATGTTGTCCGTGCTCGGGAGCTTGGGCGCGGGGAACGCATCGGTATTGTCGTCGGCGCCGGCGTCCGCATCGCCGAAGAGGGGCGCGTTCTCGTCGTAGCCGCGGTCGCTGATGAGCGGGGCCATCATGTCGTCGCCGAGCATCCCCATGACGGGCGTCGGCATGAACTCACTGAACGGGGTGTCCAGCGGGCTCGTGCCGAAGTCGGTGCCAAAGTCGTCGAGGGAGGTGTCGTGTGGGGATGTGAGGAAGGGCGAGTCGGAGAAGAGGGGCGACTCGTTGCCGAAGCTGTCGTCGCCGTAGCTGAACAGGGCGTCGTCGTCGGCGATGACCGGGGAGGTGTCGAAGCTGTCGCCGAGGCTGCGGAACTCGGGCGAAGCTGCGGCGCGATGATGAGCGTTGGGACGACGACGGGACAGGGAGCGCGGTATACCTATGTACTCCCCGAGAGCCTTCATCTCAGACTCGAGGTCGCGGGGCGCGACCGTGGCCGGTGCCACGGCCGCAGTGGTATCGGTATTTTGTGCCAACATAGTCAAGTAGTTGCTGCACATGTATTTAAAGTCGTGGGGTGGGGCTGTTGTTGTTGATGGTTTCGAAGGGCGGGTCACTACTGGACGCGGTGGTGGAGGCAGATTCTGGGGTATCCCATAGTGGGCGGCGAGGTCCTGGGTGGAGGCGAAAACCTGAGAAGTCCGAAGACGATTGCTATCGGTGTTTATCGCGACATGTTTGTCGGGAGCAGGACTTGAAAGAGGACTTTCAAGAGGGGTTGCTGAGAAGCCATGGAAGCGAGGTGCCGGTGACGGTGGACGGAAAGAGGCCGGGGTGTTCAGCAGACGAACATCTTGGCTCTGTGTTGAGTTATTGTTGTGAGCCGGGACGGAAATTGCGACTTGTGGTGGAGTGGAAGGGCTGATGGTTGCGAAAGGCGGCACGGGTGAATGCGGCCTGGGTCTGCAATCCAAAGTCAGCTGCTGTTGCTCGAACACATTATGGTCGTCGTCGCTCGCTGTCGACGACAGCATGGGGGAAGTGTGCCACGGGGATGACTCCCAATTGTTGGAGGTCGACGCCCACTTGGAGCTCGACTCGCAACGGGAACTCGACGGCCAAGTATCGATATCCGTATCCATAGTATAATGGTGCGATAGAGGATACCGCGACAAGATACAAACGGAAGGGAACTCACAGATGCCTCAGAGATAAACTACTGGGCGGCCAGGGGACGGCTGAGGCAGATCAGAGGTCTGCTCCAGTCGTGGGTGGTGGTGGGTGCAACAAAGGCAAGGTTCCGCAGCAATCTGACTCGGTCAGCCTTATATAGCCATTGGAGCACAGCCTCACCTTTTTAAAACTCCGCAGCGCCGCGCGTCCGCGCAACTTGTACCTGTGCCGCAGTCGAAGCTGTTCTCCCTCGATACGCGCTGACACCCGTCGTCCCCTGTCCCAATATTGGCAGCAATGACTCCCCCAGACTCCTTACCCTCGTACAGTGCTCCTCCTTGCAGCGGGCGGACCTGCCCACCGTGTGTCAGCATCAAATATTCGAGTCAATTTCCGCTTCCGAAGCATGACAAACCCTCCGAAAAAACAAGCGCGCATGTGCCAGCTGACCTCGATTAATTAGGGCAGTGCGCGGGACGCGACGTGGACGCGTCAAACGCCGATGATTGCTGTCATTCGAATGCGTGGTCCACAGCCTGAGGCTCCCGAGTCGTACGATGTATGGCCCCTAAGGAAATTTCATTTCAGCCCCAGTTGCGTTGCCAAGACGGAGCTCCTGAGTCGCCGCAGGACGTGTTTCCACGTAGATCGCACTCCTAAGATCAGTAAGCCGTAGTAATCAGTAAGCCTAATTGCCCCCGAGAAAGCTGTAGACGGCCCGAGAAAGCAGACCGCGCGCGGAATCTTCGCAAGTATCGTCCAATCGCGATTGAAGCTTGAGCGCCTACAGACATAGCCCGACACAGCACATTGGCAGCGCAGCCTTCGAAACACGCTGCACGAATGTCAAGTGAGGCGGAGTGTTCGCCTAGACTCGGATATCCGTTTAAAACCCGAACCCGGGGCGCAAAGCATGTGTGAGACTTGCCAGCAGTCCAAACGCTCCAAAAAAAAAAAAAAAAAAAAAAAAAAGAGACTTGCCAGCAGTCGAGATCCAGAATAGCGCGGAGGACAGCCGGAATGCAACACTTTGGATATTCTGATTGAGAGTCTCGAGGCATAACTCTTGAGCCCGGTCGTCGTGCATCGTCAATCCCGATTGAATTTTGCTTCTTGCCCGCCCGCACAAGAGATTTGCGCCCACGAAAGAACAGAACAGAACAGAAGAGCTAGGAGAAAGAAAAGAAAATTCGAGGTGCAAGCCCGTGCCTGAGCGTAAATGTTACTTATTTTTGTGCAATGCCTGCTACCGGAATGTCAGAACTGCTGAGACGGAAGACGGCGAAGACGAGTAGTGTCTGGAATACAGCGAGCTCAACTGGCACCTGAATCACGCGTGAGCATATACCATTCAACATTTGTACATGTACATAGATATGGATATGCGCACCCGAATGCCAAGAGATACCCGGACCTTGAGAGAGAAACGGTCTGGGCCGGGATTTGGCCGTCTGCGCAAGGAGTCGATTTTCGGTCTGTTTGGAGACGAATTCGATTGAATGTAGGATGTATGCGCGTCGGCGGCTGCGAAAAAACGAACCATTGGCGGAGGGCATGCGGTTCGAAGGTGCGAGTATATTCGCGTCGCAGGTCGGAGTATATGCGCGTCGAAATACGCGTTGGCGCCGGAAACAGGGAAGAGGGGAGGGGAGAGGCGGCGGAGTCCCCCAAGGATGAGTTATATGCGCAGCGGCTTTAATTGTGAGAAGCCAAAACGAGTATCTTGAATTATTTGGGTATGAGTTTGGGTTTTGTTGTCGGTATCGATGGCCAGGTCAATATATGCGCGCCGTAGAATTCGTCGAGGGTGAGTTGCGTACTTGCTCCGAACCGAGGCGCGAGAGAGGCTGAGGACGATCCAGGGGAGGGGAGGGGCGATGGCCGTGTCGGCGGGGAAGGAAATGGCTCCGCGTGCGAAGTACTCGGCGTCGCAGGACCACGAAGAGATGTCCGGTGACCGTAGACGGACATACTCGCTTCGAAGCAAAACCTCCTGCGGAAAAGAGGGACTACCGCTGGTGGCGCGAAGGGAATTGGCTAGGGGAAAGGACGTACTTGATACATAATAATCTGCGATTGAGGATATCGAAGAACGCAGGTAGCGAAGGTCGAAAGGCAATACAAACAAGGAAAGCGTGAATAGATTGGGGTGCAGTGAGGGCAGATTCAGCCTCAGTGGCTACGACCAGTGGGTGGATCCATGTCAAGAGAACAGAGGGAGGGGTTCTCTTAAGAACGAGATGAGTCAAGGCCAGACGGGTCGAGGCTGGGTCCAACAGCAAGATGCTGCCTGTCAATCAGATAATAACTTGGAGTCGCAGAGCGAAGGCGAAGCAGATCATTCGGGAACTCGGCAAAAGGGAGCTGAGGATTGGCAGCGTGAAGAGAAGACGTGATTTGAGGAGAGGAGAAGAAGACGACGGTGAACGACAAAAAGGGCGGAGATTACGCTGACTCCATGGCGGAAAGAAAACCAAACGGGAAGGGGCGCCACACCGTGAACCGCCGGATCGTTGAAGTGAAGAAAACGAGATTACGGCCTCCCCGAGCTCGAATCAGCCCCACCCACAAAAACCCAAGCAAAAAACTCACAAACCGCCGAAAACCTCAACGAGGGGCAAAAACGAGGGAAAGGAAGGAGCGGGGAAGAGCCGCGCGTCGTCGCTTATATACTCCCGAACCACTGGTGAGTCACCGTGATGTTTCGCGTGTGACTCCGAGTCCACGCTTTGAGTCTTGACTCCGTCGGCAAAATGACGCGATCGGTCACGTGTGCGTATATGGTTCCGAAGCCGAAAGCCCGAGGCCGAAATGCCGAGACACGCATGCGCAAATATAGTTCCATTTTAGGACGACTCAACGCCGACGTTCGGATTTGTGGAAAGAACAGCAAGTTTATTTGGTTGAGCTGATCTTTACAAAGGGAGGGTATCTATGGGGAGACGACATGCGTGTAACAATGTAAACTAGGAAGAGAGAATAACACATTGTGTACTCGGGGTGGTGTTATACATGTAATGGGAGGTGCCGACACCTTGCAACTGTACAGTCTGAATAACATGATCTATAACATTTCTCGGTTGTCAGACAATAGAATGTGGAAAAAAGAACGCATCGACCGATCTGGATGTGCATTCCGTCTCGCGCGAGCTTCTGCAACTTCACCACAATGTCTCAATACGGAAATCAAGGTGTAAAAATTGGAATGATACACGTCGGGTTGTAAGTAGTTTGAGAATGGTCTTGTACTCAAAAGGCTTGGTCATGATCGTGAGATAACGGAGGTGGGGAAGAAGGTCGTCAGCGGCACCCAACACACGGAGAAGCGAAAGTTCACAAACCCGGCTGAGTAAATGAGCCCGAAATCAAGGTCTGTACGAGAGGGAAACAAGCCTTAGGTATTCTTAACATGTTGGCTGTGTGCATCAAAAAAAATACAAACACCTGTAATATTGAACTTCCAAGTCCATCGGAGTGAATTTATCGTACGTCCATCACGCGAGCAAGACGAGTCCTCCGATGTTTTGCATAGAATTGAAGATGATACAGTAGTCAATGAATGTCAGAGAATTTGTTCAATTACGCAATGGTAGCCCGGGTCTACTGGAAGTAGGAAACGAAACAAGAACCTCCCGCGACGTCGCATACGTGAGCGCCCCGCTGTAGGGCGTAACATGCACATGATCCCCACGGTTTGCAAGATCTATTTCAACTACCGCATCGAGTACTCCTGGAGTAACGATTCCCAGTGCCACGTGCATATGCCCAGAGTAGGTGAATTCGAAGTCATAATTTAAAGGAGCGGTAATACGTTCCCGCCGGCGCCAGGTAATGTGGCTTCTGCCAACACTTGTAACAGTTGGAAGTATGAGGCGATAAACGCACAGGAGTGCGCGCCGGGCGTTCTTCTTCGAGTGATACGGGATGTAGAGCCACACGCGGTGGGCGCCATGCTCGAGCGGGTCCGGGAACGCCGCCAGCATAGGGAGCCGAAGGTCGATAAGGCCAGAGGTCACGTCCATTGTGTCAATTAACACTTTCGGTATAATCGAGAAAGGGACAATGTTCGTATCCATGGGCTCGTCCATCTGCAGTGGAGCCCAATATTTAGAAAGTGCAGCAACAGCATACACACTGAGCTCTTGAACTCTGCCTGATGGCAGTGTTTCTGTGACGGCAAGATGCCCCGGAACGAGGTCCAGTTGAAGCATAGACTTCTGGTCGACTTCAGAGGGTATTGAGGGGAAAAGACCAATGTTGCTTACGGGAGCGGGAACAATCTTACAGAATGCCTGCGCGCACCAGTCGATAACAAGATACATTCGGAGGTGCACCGCGTGGTTCATGCGTATCGTAGCAATGTCCCCACAGATTTTTGACCCTCCCCAAGGATTCGCCCACCAACCGGCAGGGCATTCCTTCATCAGAATCAGATCAGAGATCCCAGTTTCAAGATCCAAGCTGACAATCTCCACAAAGCTGAGGGTTCGGGGATGCGTCAGATACGGTCGGTAGGCAGGATTCAGTGCACCCACTTTCCGTACGTAGAAATGGGTGATGCTTAGGTATTGAAGAGTGCTATGACAATGTTTGCGCGCGCTCCGTTGTCGACGATTTCAGCTTCAAAACCGACGACGGCAGCATTCGGAACGCTGCTGTGGTGTTTCCAGAGCAAGGTGTCTTGATCTACCCGCCAGCATTGAAGAACATCAGAGTGGGTCATGAGAAGAAATTCCCCGCCTCTCGACAGCTTCGCCTCGGTGTCCAAAAGGTCTGTCTCAGCAGAAATCGGCAGATGCAAAGAAAGACGTGCAGAGAGTTGGGCGTGATGCACGAGCAGATTTTCTGGCCGCAGTCGGGAAAATGGTCGGATCAGTTTGCGAAGAATTCTGGAGAGCATTTTGGGTTTTGCCACTGTTTGGGCAGCTGGTGACCAAGATTCTGGTCCAGCCACCAGGCGCTTCACCACGGCCACCAAAGCCGCGGTTGAAAGTAACTCGATATCGCCAATCGAGAGTCGATCCTCCGCAGATCTTTCACCAGGGAAATCCACACTGCTGGCGTGGATGTAAGGCGGTGGAAATATTTGGTCGTCTACATGATCTGGTCAGTTCTTGATGACACTCCGGACTCTGCAGTGAGCACCTGGCCGAAACGAAGCACAGAGGAAACATCGCAGAACTGGAGGATGTATTGAAGCACGTCCTCAGGGAGCGTAGAGAGATCCATTCTGGCTGTGATGGCTGTCAAGAAGTGAAGCTACTAAAGGACAACTGACGTTTTCCCAGCACATGATGTCTGTGGTGTTCACGCGTCGTTGCCGTGTACTAAACTCAGTGGCAAACTCCTTTGGAAATTTGGACGTCGGTGTCGTGGATATCGATGCCGGACAGTGTCAAGCGACCGCCGAGTTGGCGCCGACGAGAATTGGTTGTGATTCGCACCGAGACTATGAGAGAGTCGGCATCCTTCCTGCAACTCTTGGAACATGCTCGTATTCCACGATTCGCATGCTAGCCAGTCGTCAGGACTCCTCGGGAAGGCATTTGACCGTGAAGTCAAGTAGAAACAGTTGGCCGAACTGGACTGTGGTGTGAACCATACTGACCACGTCTCACGAGATTTTGGCATTTGGACGTGGAGTAAGAAATGCACATCGAGAGTAATTTGGTAGAAAGACATGAGATCCGAATTTTGCAGGCAGAGAACAAAAGAAAGCTTTTTTGAGGACCTCCCGGCACCGTTTCCTATTCCAATCATGATCACGATGAGCAACAGGCGGCGGGCGCTTGGACAGGCTTGCAGGAAAATATTGGATGAGATTTCAAGCAATAACCGGGCCCGATCGAGAATATCGGAATTGAGTTCGCAATGGGCAGCTCCGTTTTGATTCCGATTCCTCTTTGGCGCCGAAGAGCGGAGGAGATCCAAGGATCAAGATGAGGAGAGAAGCTGAAGAGGAGGACGAAAGGGGAAAATAGCACAGCCAAACACATGTCCATATCCGGACGACCCGACGCTGACTGACGACACTCTGACGACTCTCGGGACTCGGAGTCAAGACGTACTGTATATCAGCAGTTTCCTTCCTGTGAACCTGGAAGGCGACGCACCATGCATGCTTTCCGGGCATCCAGCACGCTTCTGCGCCGGTACACTCTGGGCCTCAATAAGGGTAAAAACAGAGCAACGTATCCCCCGCGTGCCAAGGCTATGAAAGAAGCTTTCATGGCACCCGACTCGAACAGCGCGCTTTCGGAAATTGTCACCACCGGCCGTCTCCCGACATCTGAAACCGATTTCCAGGAAACCTTCGGTGCCAAGATCGCGCGGTGCGAGGGGATCCTGCAGCACGAGTTCCGCGGCGACAAGACACTCTGCGCCGAAGCGCTAAACGCGGTGCGCGGCGTATACCCGCCACGGTGTCGCATGGACGACGGCCGAGTGTTCGTGGTGCCGTGGCAGAAGCGCATGGCCGTGTTTGGCGATGCGGTGCTCCAGATGCACCTCGCTCGGATATGGCTCGACAGCACGGCCCCAGACGAAAGTGCGTCCCAAACCCACTCCGGTGGCCACTTTATTATAAACATATGCAATCCTACATAGGGTTCCCAAGGCTGACGGCGCCCACAGCTGGTCTCCAGTGGTGGCGTATCGCCAAAGACCTCCCCTCCGATGAGCACCTCATCTCGGTATGCCGTACGCACGGGCTAGATGAATGCATCCACTTTCCCTTGAGCTCGGGCCTGCGCACTTGCAAGCCGAAGACCCTGGCGACGACCGTTGAGGCACTCCTTGCCGCGGTGTACATGGAGGGCCGCGAAGAAGCTTTGGGACCTGTGATGCGGCGCTTGGGCCTCACGGACCACATATATCTGAATAAAGGACCCGGCGAGTTTGTTTCCGACGAGCGGTATCATCGGTGGAGGAGGAGGAGGAATGTCAGGATGGGTATTGGCCGAGATGAGGAGAAGGTTGGAACAACAGGAGTGATGCGGGTTGATGGGAGTGAAGGCGGACAGTTTTCCCTGGATGAGTTCATCTCTAAGATGTCTGTGTTTTGACTCTCGATGTCAGGACTATTGTCAGCCAGTCGAAGAAACTCAATCTTGATCGACTTGAATTCAACCACATTGTTTTTAATCGTTTTAGCAATCATCCTCGTCGCATTTTTCAGTCTTCCCTCCATTATGCGGTTGAACAATCCTTGAGTCAAACCTAAGAATAGTCGAATGCCGGTCCAACGTTGCATTCACGAATTACTAGTATTCACGCTACATATCGATTTTGGGGCTTGTTCGTGACTTTTGAGTCCCCGAGGTAAGAACTAATCGTTGAATTGATTGTACCTTAGTTAACTCCGATGAACTACATGTATGACTCTTTTTCTAAAAAAGGGCGAGTTTAAGAGCTCTTCCGACGCGTGTGTATGTGTCGCTCCCGGTGTGGGTCTACGTCGTGTCACCGATTCCCATCCGGATGGACAATAAAACGGTTGGATCAATTTCCGCATTGAGAGAGATTGGCAGTATCAGATAAGAAATGGACACGAGCAACACCAAAAAGAAAGCAATCGAGGATGAAAAGAGAATTATTAGTAGAGAAAGCAAGGGAACCGCGCACGTCAGACTGAATTTTCTTCCGCCCCTCTAATGTGAGTACGCACGCCCCCTTTAACGACCTGTCGCACAGCAGAAACGATATCAGCGTGGAGGCGCTGGGAGATACAAGGGAGATATGAAGAACTCTTTTTGTCCGATTTCAAAGCTTGGTCGGTAGGGATGAGGCATGCGGTTCCGGCAACAGAGCAGGCCAGCGACGAGTGAAAATGTAGGAATGCACGAGAAAGAAGATGGCCAGGGCAGGAAGAGAGCGACCAAACCAAGCCAACAAGGATCAAGAGAATAAGCCAAAGAAATTATTAATGATTTATCGAGACCATTGTCAATACACCAGAGACTACGAGGAAGATTCTTGCTTATATCAAAGAAGATTCGTTGTTTCCGTTCCAATATGTACCTCCATCCCGTCTGCCACAAGCTGTCGGACAGCTTGAAGAATCTCCGGAGTAAAGTGGCCATCCGCCTGCTCTGGTTCTCCATGGCAGAAGAGCACGAACGAGCACAAGGGCGAGTGGGGAGAGGCGCGCCGAGCGCAGAGTGTACTCAGCACCTGATCCCACTCCGCAACGCCGAGCTCGGCTCCACGGACCGTCAGGTATCGCAGGGCAGGAAGGAGGCGAGAGTGGAGGGCAGCCATCAGGGCGATCAAGTCAACTCCGTATCCGGTGAGCGACAGATCTAGGTCGGTTACGGTGGGGATAATCGGAAGGAGCCTGTCCACCAAGCTTTTTATGTTTGACCCGTGTAGATGATCATTGAGGAGCACCATGCCGAAAGATTGCAATGGGGCACAGGACCGCGTCAGGAACGCGAAAAAGTCATCGAGACCAATGAGGAGGGTCGAAACGGAGAGGTGTTCCAATGCGGGGAGTGAGAGGTGGCGTAAAATGTGCGTACTTTCTTGGTTCAGGTGAGTATGCCATTTCGGGTACCGGCCTAGGTGCAAAGACCTGAGGGTGGAATGGACCACAAGAGATGCGACGGGGCGAACAGAGAAGCGGATGTTCTCAAGCCTGCACTCGACAAGATTGGGAGCGGCACGTAACATTTCAGCCCATGCACCAGGATCACATGGAGGTGTGTTGTGGTGGACGCCAAAATTGTCGTCGTCCTCGCCTTCTTTCGATGTTCCAGAACTAATTCTAAGTGTTTTTAGGGAGGGGAATGAGCTCGAGAGTGGAAAATCTCTCAGGTCAGGCCGGCCCCTGTCCCTGGATCTGATGCACGTATCGGTCAAACAACGCGTAGAGGTCCGGGGTCACGGGTCCGACGACTGAAAGCGAGAGTACCTGCACGTTCGAGCCAGCGGTGCATGAACTCGCCGCGCAAGGGAGATTTGAACCGAATGGCGGCCCATAAGGCGGGAGTGGCAAGAGCAATATTGCGCCATGAACGGCATATATTGAGGAATACCATGGGTGCATCGTGGGGATGGGGATCGGCCATAGTGGTAGTAGGCAAACACCGCAACATGATATCGGAAGAGATCTCCAACGGCAATCGCGACATCGGGTCGAGGATTGTGTTCAGCTCGCCCGGAGCGGCGCTCTTCTGATTCTCGAGGTTTCTGAGGATTTCTCGTTGCCGGGCTATGTCCGAAGAGAGTTTGTCGATGCGCTTCCGCACGGCGGCTGCCGCAGTGGACGGCATTCGACACAGATCAGAATATGGTGGTGGCAAGACAGAGAGAACAAAATTACACATTACACACAAACATAATACCCACAAACATCGCGACCAAATATGGACGACTCAACGCCAGACCCTCTTAAATTGGGCCTAAGGAACCAAACGATCCCATAAATTATAGATCTATAAGATAGATACCGCACACTCGTAAACCCTCCATCTCCGTCACGGTGTCTCTACATCCACAAACCTGAATTTATACCCGACACTGGACTTCCACCCCACCAACGAGCTTGATGCCCGCGCCGAGACACCACCCGAGCTCCGTGCCCGCGATCTTTTTGCCGAACATGACCTCTCGCGAGCCGTCGAACTCGTATCTATGGGAAGAAGGTCAGCAAAAGAAGGCACGAGAAGAACGACGCTCACCCCGTCCGCAGCAACCCATGCATAAACGTCAAATCAAGACACCACTCTGGCCTTTCCTGCAACTCCGCCATCAACTTCGTCTGCGTCCCCCACCGCGGCAGCCACTCATCCCGCCCCGCACACACCACCCGTGCCAACTCCGCGATCGTATCCACCGTCGCCGTGAGCGGCTCGTTGACCTCCTCGGGCTTGCGCACGAGCGGCGCAATGCGGTCATGAAAGTAGCTCAGCAGCAGCACGCGCCCCGCATGCGCCGGGAACGCCTCGCTCAGCGCGGGCTGGTACACGCCCCCAAATGCACACGGCCGCACCGCGCACACCGCGTCCTTCGCGAGCACGCGCTCCACGAGCCGCGCGCACGCGTCAAACCCACCCACGTCCCCGCCGTCCATGACGACTTCGCGCGGTGCGCGCCAGTTCTCCGAGACGTCGACCGTACGCTGCGTCCCGCGCGCAAGACACGGGTTGCTCACCAGCGCGGGCGGCGCGGGCTGGTCATGCAGCGGGCTCGTAGAGTCCACGAGCCGATGCACGCTCGCGCGCACGCTCATCAGCCCATACCCCACATACGAATGCTGATACAGCACGCGCGTCTTCCCCCAAAACTCCAGCTCGTACTTGTGCTCCCCCTCATGCAGCGGCACGCCGCACGCGGGCTCAAACACAATCCGCGTGCCCGCACCCCATAGGTCGAGCACGGCGAACGTCGGCGTATCGGACGGCGTATCCGCGCACACGGTCTTGAGGAGGTAGTTCGCCGTCACCCACGTGAAGACGCCCTCGTCCGCACCGTCCACGACCGCGACGCCGTCCGCGGGGAGTACGAATGGGTACGCGCTGCGCAGGTGAGCAGAGACCGCCGCGAGGATGTCATCTGCTCGCGAGCCCGGGAGGACGCGCAGGCCCGCGGTAGCCTTGACTGCCACGGGAGTGCACTTGTGCAGGTGGGCGGGGACGACGCGCATCGCCTCGTCCAGGAGGACGTCGAGCGATGCGGCGGCAGCGCCGGGGTCCCTCACGAAGAACGGCAAGCCTGGCCGCGTCATCTTGAAAACCTCGTATTCGTACGCGGGCGAGGGGCCGCAGTTGTTGAACTTGTAGATGTGGATGCGCGAGCCGGTGGAGCCGGCGTCGATAATGATGGCGTACTAGACGAGGTCGTTGGCGGAGGAGTGCGGGGCTTTGCAGTGCGTTGTCTTGGAGGGGTCGGGGTCCGACTCGAATGATTCGGCGTGCGGAATGTCTTCGTCGGCGTGGCCTGGTTTGGAGTAAGTACAAGGCGGCGAGCTATGCAGGAAGAAAAGCAGGAAGAAAACTAGAAAGCAAGAAGAAGAAACACATATGGCGGAAACACGAGAAGGGAGGAAGGAAACAACCCCAAAAGCAAGGCACTCACTCAGCATCGTCGGCGGCGTGGGCGTCAGGGGCGCGGGTGGGTCTGGGACTGTGGCGTGGTTAGGGTCAGTGTTCAGCGTTCGGCGGGGTACAAGAAGGGTGGGAGGGAGGGGGAGAGAGACAGGGCAGAGGAAGGAAGGGACGGGACAGGGAGGTGGGATGGGGGAAAGGGGAACGGGAGAAAACATGAGAAGGGTAAAATGAAGATATATGACGGCGAGGCGAGGAGTGTAACGGCGGGAGAGATACGCACTCTTCTGCAGGCGCATAGGCGACGTGTCTAGGACTGCGAGCAGCGAGAGTTGATCAACATCGACTCGGACTTCATTCGAGGCCGGTGAGACTCACTTTCTAGAGGGAGGAAAAGAGTTAGTTCATAAGATCGGACGGAACGGGTGCCAGTAAGAGAGGGGGGCGGCAGGCGGCGGCGAGTATAGGACAACAATTGGGAGTCGGGGCACGCCCACAGCGAGCATACCCACCCACATCCCTCACACGACACGACGCAAAAAAAAAAACCCACTCACCTCCAGGCCTCCCCTCCTCCTCGCACGGCATCTTCCCAACACCCCATCCAGGTAACCCCCGCTTCTCCTTGGGCAGCAATAGGCACATGAGCACAAACAGGAGCCCCATGGCCAGTGCAAACTTTGTCCACGCGAAGAGTTTTGGCTTCGTTTTCAATTCTGGGGAAGGGGAGCGGCCAGCCTCGAGGCGGTCGTAGGCCGACGACATGGGCGCCATTGTGACGGGTCCGTGCAGAGGCCAAGGTCGGGGCGGGGGAGACGGCAGAGGTTGATGACAATGATTGCAACTCTCCCACCATGTGTAGTTGGCGTCTATCTATCCATCTAGACTCTAGAGGCATCCGTTGGCATGGCAGAGAGAAAGGTATCCCCTGGTAAGTATCCCTTTTGCCAGTGGGTCTGGCGATCCCGTCTTGATGTGTGTCTTGTTCTTAAACTTCTTTGTTGGGCGATGTCGTAGCCAGGCAAACCTGGAGTACTTATGGTGACCGCATTGACCGCAGTCTTCAGTTTCCCGCGCAGGATTTGTATCGAGAGGTTCATTGACCGAAAATCATCCAGATGAAAGATTGGGGAAGATAGGAATCCGATTTGGATGAGCAAAGGAAAGGCTGAGGATCCAGCACAAGTTGTTCTGGGCACTTGGGCACTTGGGCACTTGCTGGCTTGCTTGCACACAAACGCAAGGGACAGCCAATAGTGATGCCATCACTGCGATCATTCGGATATTTTCGGCCGAGGTGCAACTCCGAAATAAATTCAACCTTGAATTCAAACACACCATTACTTATATACACCGAGCGCTCGCAGCTTCCAGTATTCATCCCATTGTTTTTATTTCGAGATCTCACGCCATTATTTTCTAATTGTCGAACCAACCCTCATGAATCCCTGAACGAATTACATTACATGTAAGCTAAACGGCCTTACGTGCGCACCTGGTTTGAGTTGAAAAGGCAGTGATATTTATCGGGATGGAAATCGATCCACCCGGGGTAACGTTCTGGCCGGTGGGACCCGGCCACGCAAAGCTGTCGTACATCGATATGGGATAAGTTGCGCTGGCGGAGGCGTGTCAGATTATTTTGACTTTACTCGACTAATTTCTGACGGACGGTGGTAGTGAACTTGTACATCGAAGGAGACAAAGGTCTGCCGTACGTCCGCCGCGCTAGCAGGATGGGACCTCCGATGTCGTGCCAATAATATAATAGTCTAGGAAGGTGGGCGTATTGCCCAACTGAACTGCGCAGGTTAGGTTGGCGGCGATCTTGAAAGTCTGAAGAGGTCGAGATCAGTCATTCTCCTTCGCGGCTTTAGGACACGTTCCGTTACGTGCCCCGGCGAGAGTGTCGTCTGCGAGCCCTTGAGAGTCCCAGAGCGCGAGGCTTTCGAGAAGAGTCCCGCCTGGGCGGTGACGGTAGCAGCTGGGCTGGTTGGTGAGAGCAGAACGAAGACTCGGAGGAGGTTCACATTGAAGTGCATGAGAGTGACTCTGGGTTAGTGGTTGAATTTGATACCCCTTCAGAGCGGGTATGTCTCCCCCGTGTGCCTGCTATCAATTTTACGTCGTGAACGCGAGCTTGAACGCGAGAATACAAACGTGGTCGTTTTCACGCCGTGAACGCGAGAATCCAGTGCGGCTGGATGTAGGCTAAGGCAGCAAAATCGCAGACTAGAGAATTATTCAAAAAGGTCTGCGGGGGTTGGGTCGAGTTATGGTAGTGGTAGTTGACTGGTATAGACACTGCATGAATATGCTGGATGGAATTCCCAGCAGGCAGTCGGGCCATCGGGTCGCAAATAGAATTGAGTTCCCCTTGGAGGCTACTCTTCTGCTTGTAAATATCTCTGAGAATCTCCCGTTGGTTAGTGATACTGGGAAATCTCCTTGATGCGTTTACGCAGGTCTGCTGCCGTGGCAGACGCCATTCGACGTAGTGGGAACAAAAGAGGGGCGATCAATACAGGCAACCATATGCGGACGACTCAACGCCAACCTATTTATACAAAACCTTTGAAAGCGACGCATCACCATTCTATGCAATAGGTAGTCAAGGGAAACCGAAGCCTGTCGCATTAACCAGTTCGTACACGACCCAACAAGTGGAGGGTGAGTGCCTATTATCGCATATTGAGCTAGGTACGGGGATCTGTCACGCTTCACGTACATTAGATAAAGTTCCGTTTCGGAGTCCCAACATGTATCTGCATCCCATCTTCTTCCAATTGCCGAAACCTGGTGATCACATCAGGGGTGGGCTCCCAGTTCACATCTGAATCCTCATCCCACATGAGCTTGAATTCTTGCATCGGGGAGTAGGTAAGTCGGCCAGAAAGTGAACCAAGCACCTCCTCGTACGGTGGAGGTTCCCCGTGATGCGAACTGTAGAAATGAACCGTCAAGTTCCGAAGGTCTGGAAGAAGGGGAGAGTTGATAGCGTGCAACACAGAGGCAATGACATCTCCAACCCAGTAGGTCGAGGGGCTGAGATCCAGGTCCGTTATCATGGGGGCGAGTCGGAATAGCCTTTCCATCGGGGCATCCCTGGCTTCCAAATACTCGGATGGCACCGGCATGGACAAGAATCGCAACGGCGGTGCGGAACGAGCTAAAAACACCAAAAAGTCTTCGAATTCGATGTCGAATGACGAGATGGCGAGGCGTTCCAATGAAGGGAGTGTGAGATACTGCAGCATATACGCGCTGCTAGGGTCGAAATCGATGTCCCAACAATATCCACCCAGATACAGATGCTTGATGTTGGAATGGGTCACCACACGAAAGAGGGGCGACGCGAGCGAAGATTCGAATTGGATGTCATTAAGGGCGAATTCGACTAGATTTGGAGCAGCAGATAGCATTTCAATGCATTCCGAAGCATTCCTCGAGTAATACTGCACGTTGCCGTCCCACTCGTCCGAATTGCGTTGTTGACTAATCGTCAACGCATGGAGGTGAGGAAACGGCCCCTTCAATTCGCCGAGTTGGTCTCCGGACGGCAAGTATACGTTGAGGGTCTGCACCCGGTCCCACAGGCAGAACTCCAAGAACGTTCTGTGGGCGTCAGTCTCGCTATCCATGCTTCCGCCGATCGAAAGGGTCAGCGGGCGAATGCCTGCTCGAGCGACCCACAGGCCCATCAACCTTCCATAGTCGTCACTCATCGCAGTCTCGATGCGCATGGTGGCCCACAAAGCGGGAGTGGCAAGGGCAATAATGCTCCATGAACGACATATATTGAGAAATACCATGGGTGCAGCATGGGGGTCCGCTCCAGCGGTAGTAGGAAGACACCACAGCATGATGTCAGAAGAGATCTCAAACGGCAATTGTGACATGGGGTCGAGGATTGTGTTCAGCTCGCTTTGCGCGGCACTCTTCTGATTCTCGAGGTCTCTGAGGATTTCTCGCTGCCAGGAGATCTCCGACGAGAGTTTGTCGATGCGTTTATGGATGTCGGATACCCGTCCAGCATCCATCGTGAAGCTTGACGTGTCACAGCGATGATGATGGAAGTAAGAAAGAGTGAAAATAATACACACAAACATCGCGACCAAATATGGACGACTCAACGCCGGACTATTTTAAATTTAGCCTAAGGTAGCAAACGATCCCAGAAATTACAGATCTATAAAATACCGTGCACTCGCCAGATTAAACTCTCTATCTCCGTGTCTCTACATCCGCAAACATAAATTAATACCCGAGACGGGACATCCACCCCACCAACGAGCTTGATACCGGCGCCGAGACACCATCCGAGACACCATCCGAGTTCCGTGCCCGCGCTATTCTCGCCGAACATGACCTCTCGCGAGCCATCAAATCCGTATCTGCGGGTAAAGGTCAGTTTGTTCCCGCCTCGATGAAGGGATGAGAACGACGTACCCCGTCCGCCGCAGTCGATGCATAAAAGTCAGATAAAGACACCCTCCAACTCCGCCATCAACGTCGTCGCGTCTACGTCCCCCAACGCGGCAGCCCCTCATCCCGCCCCGCACACACCGTCTGCGCGAGGCACGAGCACCACGAGCCGCGCGCACGCGTCAAACGCACCCACGTCCCCGCTGTCCATCGCCACCTCCCGCACCGCGCCCCCGCTCTCCGCGAGCTCGATCGTGCGGCGCGTCCCGCGCGCCAGACATGCGCTGCTCACCAGCGCCTCCGCGCCACCCGCGGGTCTACCAGCCGATGCACGCTCGTCCGTGCGCACATCAGCCCATTACGAATGCTAATACAGCACCCGCTTCTCCCCCCCAAGCTCGAGCTCGCACTTGTGCTCCCCTTCCTGTAGGGGCGCTCCCCCGCGAATTCAAACACAATCTGCGTGCTCGCGCCCCCGAGGCACAGTCTCCAGGAGGTAGTTCGCCGTCACCCACGCGAAGATGCCCTCGTCTGCGCCGTCCATGACCGGGAACGGGTGCTCGGAGTCCGCCGCGAGCATGTCGGCCGCCTGCGACTCCGCACACCCGAGGTCGTGAGACAGCGACGGAGCGTGAAGCGGTCGAAGAAGTGGCGGGCGGTGGGGTGGCGGGGAAGCCGAGGGCGCCGACAAAAGTGGGGGTATCTAGGCGGGCGGGCGTCGCGCACCTCAGCGGCAAGGGCCTCGGCTCGCTCTGCGCACATTTCAGGGAAGGCGATGACTAGCAAGATCTCGAGGGTCTCGTTTGGTTAGTCAAAATCAAGACCACTCCAGCCTCGCCATCAACGTCGTCTTCGTCTGCGTCCGCGTCCCCCCATCGCTACAGCCACTCATCCCGCCCCGCGCGCACCGCGCGAGCCAACTCCCAACTCCGCAATCGTACGTATCCACCGTCGTCGTAGCAGCTCGTCCTCCTCGGCTCAGCGGTACGCGCCGGGAACGCCTCGCTCGCCCAGCGCAGGCTGGTACACGCCCCAAACGCACACGGACGCGAGCACGAGCGCCAGCATGACGAGCTGCGCGCACGTACGCGTCGAACCCGCCCACGTCCCCTCCCACCACGCGCCGGGCGCCGTATCCCGCGAAGGTGCACGCATTGCCGATCGGACCACCACATCCGCCTCGATGGTACACGGCCGAGCGCAAGCGCCACGAGCCGCGCACACGCATTGTGCCGGCGCGTCCCGCATGCAAGACACGCGTTGCTCACCAGCGCCTCCGCGCCGGCCGCTCATGCACCTGCAGCGTGCGCATCAAGTCCACCAGCGGAGCACGCCCGCCAGCCCATACCCCAGATACAAATCCGCGCGTCTTCCCCCAAACCCCAGCTCCAACTCGTACTTGTGCCCCTCCTCGCGTCCCCCGGGAACGTCGGCGTGTCCGCGCGCACGGTCTTGGGGAGGTAGCTCGCCGTCGCCCCTCGTCCGCGCCGTCCAAGACCGCGACGGCGTCCGCCTTCGCCACGGGGCTATGGGCTGCACAGGTGCGCGGAGACCGCCACGAGAATGTCGGCCGCCTACGAGTCGGGGAGGAGGCCCGCGGACGCCTTGACCGCCACAGGAGCAGGAGCGCACTTGCACCGCGGGAACGACGCTCATCGCAGCCCTCATCTCATCTTGACGACCCTCGAGGAAGATCTGGCTGCGCGAGCCGGCGGCGAGCATGAGGCCCTCGGTGGAGAATGCGGGGTTGTGTAGTACGAGGGCCGACGGGTGAAAGGCGGAGCGGAACGAGGAAGAGATCTGTGAGAGGCAAGGAAGGAGAGAAATCTGGGGGGTAGGTAAGCCAAGGAGATGCGACACGGTCCAATTAGCAAGTAGTGCCCCTGGTCGTGGAGGGTGTCCGCAGTGGATGGATGGGGCGGCCTCGCAGAAGGCGCCGCGCCAGCCACATGCGCCGCCAGAAACAAGGGTCAGCGATGCGCCGCTGGCCCACGCGCACCGGGAAGATTCGCCCGCGATCGCACCGAAGATGTGACAGGAGGGGAAGGTGCGGAGTGGACACTGCAAGCCCGAAAGGCGGTAAAGAGACAGAGTGTACGTGCGTCGTGGATGTAGTTGAGCGTTGAATTCTAGGCTCGTGCAAGCAGTTCTTGGAGCTCGCCGACCGCCGTGTTCCCACTTTTTCCCGAACTACAAGAGAATGGAAGTCCCGTTCCGTCCGGTGATGGTGTAGACTGCCCGGGGGCCAGGCATGGCCCAGCCATTCTTTCTTCTCGCTGCTCCTCACACCACGGCTGTTGATAGTGTGATACAAACGCCGCGTCCAGCGTCTTTTGTAGGAGTCACAGTCGTCGAGCGTCTTCCTGGCAGGCATTCACTGTTCCCGCGTTGACTGCATCTCGGTTCGGGTCAGCGGGAGAGAAGAGTAATTTGCCAAGTTTTGCAAGCGAGTGGTCGATATTGATCCCATCACTAGGACGTGATTCGGACAGTTCGGCCGACAACCGATGTCCGAAATGAACTGAACCTTGAATTCAACCACTTCGTTCTGACAGGCCGAGCGCTTGAAGCACATAGCAACCATCCTCCTCGTCCCCATGAATAAGTAAATAAATACCATTGACACACTCCGCCGCCTTTGCCGTCAGTGCCGGCGGCCGCCTTGCGAAATGCAGGAATAACGAATGGAAATTATCTTCCGAGGTTTCCCTCTTTTATGTACAGTCATTGAGTACGAGGATCCAGTACAAACTGAATTTTCTTCCATCTTCAAAACGGATTCTCAATCAGAATTGGTTTGGTTCTACACCGGTGACCGGATACTGCCAGTTATTCATCGAAACCACTTTACATGTATCGATTTGAATTTGATCATTGACGGCTTGAAATAATGAGCTTCCCTGTGTTCAATCTAGTGGCGATGGATTCGAGTTGGCTGAGCGGGTTTTGAAGTTTATTCATTTATTCGCGCGTTGGAGCCTTGAGTACTGCCTAATTTCTCACTGGCCGTAAATTGGCATCTGGTGTGGTAATTGATTCAACCGTTGTAGCGGTCTAACTCGGCCGCAGGGAAATCACGAAGTTTCTCAGAACAGCTGCGTGGGAGACGACAAGGGAGCGAACAGACAGGCCGCAGCCCGAAGGTATCCGAATCATCCCAGTGATGGCATCAATATCAACTGTCTCCCTTCCGTTTCTATGCCTAGAAAAACTTGTCCTGGATCCTCGGTCTTTTCCTTCCTGCACTTCTCTTGCTCATCGAAATCGGATTACCATTCCCCTCAAGCTTGCGTTTGACTTTGGATCAATGATCTCCTCTTGCTGCGCGTGGTCCGAGCCTAATTTCTCTGGGGTCCTCTGAGAACTCAGGTTTGTCTGGTTGCGACGTCGCCCCCAAAAGAACAAGGCACATCAAGACGGAGCCAGACCCAAAATGGGATTCTTTCTCCCTGCCACGCCGACGACGGGTGGGAGAGACTCCGTCTCGTGCCGCTGTCTGGTTTCTACTCCAAGACACACCTCAAGGCTCCGGACGATTCGAGGAATTCCGCGAGTACTTGTATGCCCTTCTCCCTGCCCAGTATATCAGTTATGGAGATCTGGTTCGACGCCTCGTGCCGCACATCCCTGTGCTCGCCGTATTTCTCGGACTCTTGTAAGTAGGATATATTCCCTCATTTGGAACAGCTCCCCGCACCGACAACCCATTCTGATTATTTTTGAAGGTACAAATTTTGTGTGGTACTCACCAATACATGCATGTCCTGTCCTGCATTGGACCGGGCTTCCTGTGTGCTTCCCTCTTTTCACTTCCAGACTGGTGGGGTGCGGTCCGCAGGACCCGACGGGTGAGTCCTCTTGCATTTCGCGGTCCATTTCGCAAGCGCGTTTTCCGTCGCGGCGCGTTTCGCATGTGTGAGCGTTGCGGTCTCGTTCGCGTACCCCACCTCAGCTGCGGTCTTCGCGAGCTCGTCAGCGCGTTCATTGCGTGGCCCGGAGACCAGGCAATGTCAACCGCATTGCCGGCATCGTGATTAAAGAATTCCTCGACGTAGCGCTGGAAGCGCTTTGCGTGTGCCTGCCCCGCTGCAAGCTTGGCCGAAGACCGCTGCTTGCGCCGCCGTGTTATCTGCAAAGATGTGGAGGCGACAGACCGGTGGGTGCGCCTCTGCGAACGTCAGCGCGTCGCTTGCCGCCCATACTGAGCTATCTCCGCGTCGTATACCTCCGACTTGGAGCCTCTTGGTCTACGGCGACCTTTTTTATATTTGACCGTGTGCCTTGGCTGCGTCTGATTTACTATCCGAGTCTCGGTCGCATCGATCCGGGATCTATCCCCGAAGTCGCGCGCGTCTTCCTCCACAGCGCAGCCTAGAAGGGGTAGACTCGACTTGGCCAATTGAAAGAGGTCCTACATAGGCGGTCTCTTACGGTTCCTGTTGATGCGTTTATGCGATGAGAACGGAGCGCTGGCTCTCCTTCTCGCCAGTCGTCCGGAAGCCGTTGTATGACTGGGTTTCGGTGACCGAGACGGTGCAGTCGGGTCGCGTAGTGCTTCCGGATGACATCCAGAGTGTGCGCTATGGGCAGGATGCCGGTCCCGAGCTCCAATAGAGTACTCCCAAACACTTGAGGGTCGGGCCTGCTTCGATGATAACGTCCGTGCCCATCCTCGTTCTTCAGGCGGAACGCTGGGGATTTTCCCCGGTAGTGTCTCCGTGAATGGTTTAATGCACAAGAATCCAAGAGAAGCTCCTCTGTTCCGACCCGTAAGTGGTAATTAATCAAAAACATCCAATCGCTGAGATCCTTGTTCCCAGGTCCCGTAGCAGACCTCCTTCCTTTCTGCTTTAAGAGTAATATAAACATGGGCTGGTACATCCCTCATGACTCCACTTGACGTTTACTGCGACTGACCACAAACCTCGACCCCACTCCAGCCATAGCTTTCCTCGCGTCATGCACCACCAGCCATCTTAGACACTTAGCTTCCAAGCTCCACCCGCACCAAGTTTAGCTCGATATATTGGAGCTGCCGCAGCTGAATCAGGAATCCCGTCATGGGTATATATGTCGTGGCAGGGATGGGATAATTTCACACGTAGACATCCACCACACAACCAGCGTGCATGCCAGACGAAATTCAAGGTAACCTCCGCACCTTAATCTGAATCCCGCTGACTTGCCTTGCAGAGAGGAATACCGCAGAGAGAACTCGCCACTGTGGGTGCAAGTGTCAGGCAGAGTGTGATTGTGCTTGTCTGTGTCCCCATCAGTGTATCTGCGCTGCAGGATGCCTGGGAACATGCCAAAAGAATCCGGCAAAGTCAGATAAAAAGTTCCGAAATTTAGTTGTGAGCATCGACGGAACTTCCAACCAATTTGGCACCAATGTACGTCCTCGTAATATCTCCTCTCCCCCGCTTCCACGTGGTGCTGAGGTCGTCATACACAGAACACAAATGTTGTGGAGCTTCACAGTCGCATCATCAAGGAATCCGAAGATCGGAGCCCACAACTGACTTTTTATTCGAGCGGCATCGGAACCTATGTTCCTCCTTCATTGCTGTCGTTAACCTATTTGCGGCAGTCGATAGGAAATAAAATCGACTTGGCAATCGCTTGGTGCGTATGGAATAATGCACTCCAGTTCTCACACGGTCTGAATAATTGCAGGAATTTCAAAAAACAGGTTCAGCACTCTTACCGATGGCTTGCCGACTATTACCAACCCGGCGACGTGATATACCTTTTCGGTGTGTGAAGGATTTATCGATTCAGCCTCTATTATTGACGTACTTTCTTAGGTTTCTCCCGTGGTGCATATCAAGTGCGAACACTCGCTGGAATGATCTCGACGGTGAGACCCTCCGATGACACTCCCGAATGCTGATCTGTCGAATCTTCAGGTTGGTCTGGTGTACTCGGGGAACCAGCGCCTCATCCCATTGTAAGATCGATAATTGGAATCTGGTTGCATGTTCCTGATGTCTACAGTGCGTACGAACTTTATGCCAAGCGACACAAGGGCAAGGGTGCGTCTTTGTCCCTGAATCTTTCCGACTCCTAATCGAATTGTGTAGCCATTAAGGATTATGAAAAGGCGGACGAATTATGCAGGCACTTCAAAAAGACATTCTCGCGGCCTGATGTGCGGGTCCACTTCGTAGGGGCATGGTGCGCTCCTTGATCTGGGTGACATTCTTCCACCAACTAATGTGTGGACCAGGGACACCGTGTCATCTGTGGGTGTCTTGCGGGGGCAGCCTTTGCCTTTGACTACATCGGCCGACCACATCTGTCACTTTCGACATGCCCTCGCCCTTGACGAATGTCGCGTTCGATTTCTCCCAGAATATGTGCATAGTACTATTCCTCACACAATCGCTGTCCGGGATGAGAAAAACATCAAATCGGGGCCCGAATTATTACAGCCTTCCTCGCACAAAAGGAATATTGTTCCACAGGAAGAATTGAATGCGAAAGATACGGCTCGACACCGCCTTCATGCGTGAGTAGAAGATTTTAGTTGTACTATTCTCACAAATCGTTTTCAGTGGTGCCGGTGCAGTTGGCAAAGTACCACCGTTTAAGGCTATGTAAGCTCTCTTGCAGTCCGCTTGGATTTAGTTGATAAAGCCCTCGCTCAGAGGGACAATCAAGGAAGTTTGGTTTGCTGGTACCCATTCTGACATGTGAGGGCTTGATTTTTCCCCAGTATTCTCTATTAAATTGCCTTAGCGGGGGTGGGAACCGAGAGAATATCAGTCTAGATCTCGCCGGTGTCCCGCTCTTGTGGATGGAAAATGAGGCCACCTCTGCCGGTCTGCACCTCCAGCCACGAAAGGAAGTCTGGAAATGGGATGCAATCAAGCAAGACGAGCCGATCGAATCGTTGAAGGGCCCCTTCTGGTGGTTCCTGGAGAAAATACGACTCAGCAGGTCAACTTACAATGTTGACAAGCTCGAGGAAACCAAGTCGTACGACTTAAATATCCATGCTGCGACCCTCATTACTCACTGCGTAGAAAAGTTGGCCGCCCCACCACGGGCAGGGTCGCCTCATTGTGGAGAATCAACTTCTCCATGCATCAGTCGCCTTCAAAGCCAAGACTTACCGACCCCGGGCCACATTTTCCGACACTGATGTGGAATGGGAGACACTCGTCGGTAAGGGAACAGTAAATGATATTGGCTGGGCTTGGGATTGGCGTGGACGATTGGAGATGGATATTTTTGACCCATCACTGGCGGGAGACACGGGGAAAAAACTTGTTGATGCGGTCGGCGAGGAAACGTGGCAACATCTTAAACTGATACCATTCCTTGCGTTATCCGGTATGATCCTCTGAACCACGCAACAACAGATTCTAATATTATGGAAGACAATGCAGTTTCAAGCCTTCTGAAGGCCGGTGTTTTCGACAAACTGATCAGTATTTTGGAAGTATCTGAAGAGTCGGGCGTGCACGCTCACTGGCAGGCTGCTAGCTCAACATCACTCTACCTGATGATTAAATCTGGGCGGACAAATTCAGCGCAGGATGCCAAAGCCACCAGTGCAATTCATGATCAATTGGAAGCTCTGCTGCAGACTCAAAACCCGAAGGATCGGCTTGCACATTTGACATTACTGACTGCGCTCAGTTCTTCGGCTCTGTCCACTACGTGGAAAATTGCGCAAGATACCATCCTGGGGCTTGTTTTAAATGCCCAACCGAATGAGCCATCATCCATCGAGAAGTCACCACCAAATAAGCGGCGTTTCTGGCAAGTAGGCCCCAAACATCCAGCAGGGGTGGGCAGTGCAGACACTCCCAGGGACGATCCGAGTGATTTCGACGCGATGGTACGCTGCCTCGCCAACCTCACTGGCATCGGTGGGTATTCATCACTTCCAAGTTATATTTACGACGAAAATCATATACACAGAGGGATTTTGCCACATTTTCGATAAACGGTATGGAGACGTGATTCCCAAACTCCTTCGATTTTCTGCGCCTGCCGCGTTGGAGACCATTGATGGACTAAGCACTAATCGTGTGTGTTCTCCCTCTCCTCGAACGTCCGCTAACAGGAATTGATCCAAGGGGAATTCGACAGCATAATTCGAGATAACATACCTAGAATTTTGGATTTCATCAAACACGATGACAGGGATGTCCGGTCGGCTGCTGCTACTACGTCCGGCAACCTTGCCAAGTACTGTAAGTCCTGCTTGCTATTGTCTCTTTTCATGAGAATGAACTTTCTTGCAGCCGTATTCCAGGAGTCGATGATATCCTCTGTGCCTATGATCATAGAATTATTCAAGGCTACTGACGTGGAAACACGACTTAAGAGTATTGGTGCCGTCGGCAAGCTTGCTGAGCAGGGTGAGTGTGTTTTCTTTCACAATATGTGCAACTGAGGTTGGCGCTTCCAGCCGCATTTCAGGAGTCAATCAAGAAATTTGTGCCACAGATCATCGAGTTAATGAAGGATGATTACAGCGTCTCACGTACCGCTGGCACAGTGGTGGGTAACCTTGCCAAACATGGTAAGGGGTCTCCTGTTTTGAATTTAAACAAACCCGAACCCTCTTCGCAGTTGTATTCCAGGACACAATCAAGCAATCTCTCTACCGGGTGGTCGAGTTCTTCAAAGACCACAGGATGTATGTGCGGTGGAGCAGTATGGATGCGTTCAGGAAAATTGCCGAGGAAGGTACGAGAATGTTCCTTCCACAAACCCAGGACACATTGTCATTCTTCCATAGCTGCATTTCGCGAGTCGGTCAAACGGTTGTTCCCATCAATCATACAGCTGCTCCAGGACGAACACAGCTTTGTCCGATTGAACACGGCAACTGTGATCCGTAGCCTTGCCTCCCAGTGTAAATGATACTACAGTCTCTGTTCAAGGGCCAGACTGAAATCTTTGTAGCCGAATTCCGTGACTCAGTGAAACAGCTTCTCCCAGGTGTTTTGAAGTCATTCAAGGACATAAAGTGGCAAGTGCGAATTGCTGGCATTCTTACAATCAACGCAATTGCCGAGGAAGGCAAGGGGAACGTGTGTCGACGATCTGTCATGCTGAGCCTTGTTACTAGCTGCATTCGAAGAGTCAGTCAAAGAACTGCTGCCACGAATTATTGAGCTGCTCAAGGACAAAAATGAGATGGTTCGATCGGCAGCAGCTGATGCGATAACTGGCTTCGCCAGCAAAAGTGAGTTGTGTGACATTCCTTTTCATTTTCTCTCCAAGACTCCAATTTTTTCGAAGCCGCATTCCGCAAGTCAATTGCGGCCTCTGTGCCTCATGTTGAATTATTGAAGGATACTAGCTGGCAAGTACGGCGCTATGGTATTCGTAGCATTGTCGCACTTACCAAAGAGGGCAAGCATATTTCTACTTTTCCTCGTGTTACCGGTACTAAAATTCATCTGTAGATGTACTTCTGCACTCGGTGATCGAAGCGGTCCCGCAGGTCTTGGAGTTACTCACGGACGAAGACGAGGACGTTCAATCGGCCGCTGCCGAAGCCATGGGAACCCTGGCGAAGCACAGTAAAGACATCGTTTTGTCCTTCTCTTTGGTTGGACTGAGGTTATTCGAAGCCATATTCCAGAAATACATTCAGTCTTCTGTGCCGCAGATTGAAGTGCTATTGAAGGACACTAACTGGCAAGTACGACGCGATGGTATTGGTAGCATTATCGCACTTGCCGAACAGGGCATGGTCATTTTTCTCCTGTGTGATCAGAACTGACATTCATCTGTAGATGCATTGTGTGACTCGGTGCTGAACATTGTCCCACGAGTCGTGGATTTGGTCCAGGACGAAGACGACGATGTTCGATCGGCTGCTGCCGAAGCCGTGGGAAACCTCGCGAAGCACGGTAAAGCACACCGTTTTGCCCTTCTCTTTGGTTGGACTGAAATCAGTCGAAGCCGTATTCCACGACTTTATTGGGACTGCTGTGCCCAGAATTTTTTCGTTATTGAAGGATAGGAACCCGCGAGTACGAGTGGCCAGCATTGACGCCATCATCGACCTTGCAGAGCACGGCACGGATATTTTTGGTTTGTATTACCTGTGCTGACGTCCCCATAGATTCGTTCCTGGATTCAACCCTAAACATCGGGCTGCATATCATGTCCCTGCTCCAAGATGAAAACAAGGTGGTCCGAGAGTTTGCTTCCTCTGTCGTGAGGCATTTTGCCAGGCACAGTAACAATGTTCCTTTTTCCTTCTCTTCGCGGACTGATGTCGTCTGAAGCAACATTCCATCCCTCAATTCAGGAGTCACTGCCGTATATTGCCGATTTGCTGACAGATAGTGACCCAGATGTGAGACAGTATAGTATTCAGGCCGTCATCAAGGTTGCAGAGGAAGGCACAGGTTTTCTCTTCTTTTACACTTCCCGACACTCACATTCATTTTTAGATGTGTTTCATGATTTACTCACCAACATTGTCGCCAAAATCACGGAGATGCTGAACGACACTGACCATGAGGTCCGATCGGTTGCCACCTACGCAGTAGGTGACCTCGCCAGGCACTGTAAAGGGTTCCTGATCATTTTTGTTCGCTGCGACTTACTTGCTTCCAAGCTGTATTCCACCGCTCAATTGAGCCGTTTGTTCCAAGACTTGCGGAGTTGCTGAAAGACAGCGAGTGGAAAGTGAAATTGGCCGCCATTAGTACTACCATCGAGCTTGCCGAACAAGGCACGAAAATTTGTGTTTGTCTTTCCCAACACTCACACTGATTTTTAGACCGTTTTCGCGATCCACTCGCAAAGGCCTTTCCACAAATGGTGCAGTTGATGAACAGCAATATCGAAGTTACTGTCGCTGTCATATGCGACCTCGTCACAAAAAGTAGGGTGTCCTATGTCCCCTTTCTCTGGATCAGACTCGAGTCCTTTTGAAGGCGCGCTCAACAACTCTATTGACACCTGTGTGCCTCCTATCACTGAGCTTTTAAAAAGTCATGGCAAATTATGGCAAATGCAAGTAATCAGTCTTCGTACCGTGATTACGCTTTTCGACACCAAGACACTGAAATCCATGTTTAGATGCACTGCGCCATTCAATGCAAAATCTTGTTCCCCATGTCCTGGAGTTGCTCAAGGATGAAGATGAAGACGTGCGAGCACCTGCTGCAGATGCAGTGGGAAACCTCGCCAAGCACAGTGAATCATCCCAGGTTCCCTTAGCTTTTTCGAGACTAAAATTCTTCCAGCGGAGTTCCACAACTCACTTACTGTCAGTGTTCCCGTAATTGCCGAACTATTGAAGGACAGTAAGCGGGATGTGAGATTGGCCAGTATCTGTACAATCGGCAAGCTTGCCGAGCAAGGCACGACTATTTCCATTTGCGCTTGACCACACTGAAATCCACTCGTAGATGCATTTCGTGATTCAACCGTGAATATCGTCCCACAAGTCCTGGAGTTGTTCAAAGATGATTGCTATAATGTCCGATCGGCTGTAGCTACCTTCGTGGGTGACCTCTCTAAGTATAGTAAGTAATCTAGACTTTCTTCGCTTTGACAAGACTACACCACCAACCCGTAGAGAATTCGTCCCGACCTCAGAAGGGAACACCAAATCAACGTCGCTAACCGACGCAAAGTTGATGTGGGACTGACTTCAATTTGACCTGTCTCCCATAACATCAATTTGACCCGGCGCCTGCATCGTATTGAGTGCCACACAGAAGTCGACCTGAGCTCGCCGACTGATCTTATTCCAATATGTAGTACTACTTATGAGGTGTCACGAAATTAAATTTCCTTACTTCCGTTCATCACGGACATCAGTTTTTATTTACATCTCTTTGCCGCGTACTCTCATCGACTATTAACGTTCTGCTACAACTCAGCGTAGCATGCGGGTCCGGGTACACGTTCGATTGAGTATCGCGTGCAGCCCCTTCCACCCAACCTCCCCAGGCAGCCGTGTTCTCGCTGCCACGAAGCGGGAAAGGTTCTTCACAACACGCGTTGTAACCATCCTTGGGCACTAGCCTCACAATATATATATTTGTATTGATTTTCTCTTGTCCATCCCATCGTGCTCCCCATCGTTTTCTCATCCCCGTCGTTGCCGCTTCTTTCCCCGAGGCTGGCTTCCTGACTCGGGGTCGTTGTCGTTGTCAACCTGCATTGCTCGTTCCTCCTCGTCATCAGAATCCTGGTCCCATCCGGGTCTGCCCTCAGCATCACTCCCTTCCTCCTCATCATCTTCGCCCTCAATGTTCCTTCCCTCTATTGCAGCTTGCTCTGCCTGTCGGGCAACCATTTCCGCCTCCAAAGCCTCTTGCTTCTTTGCCTCCGCGTTTTGTCGTCGTTTGGCTGCAGTCTTTTTACGCCGAGTATCTCTCTGTCTTCTGGCCTTCTGTGCGGCCACCTTGTGGAACTCTTCTCGTTCGGGGAATCGAAGTTCGAGTTTGGAGAATTCCGCAGGCAAAGCACGGCATAACTTTGGGAAATTGTGAAGACCTCCCATGTTGATGACGAAATGGTCGTCGTCCTGGTGCTTGATAAGGCTCTTGTCTCGAGCCGTCACCTCACGCTCCTGCCTCTCCTTTCCAGAGATCGCAACCTGACATTCCCCCCGTCGACAATCGTGTTGAACAGATATCCCAAACTGGATGTTGGAAGATGGCAAAACCAGAAATGAGTTGATCCCTCGCAAAATCTCTGCCCCTGTTGGACGACGCAAGATGGGCCAAGAAAAATCTTGATGCAATTTCTCACTGCAAGTGAAGTGCTCGAGAGTTACAAAACCCTTTCCTTCAGCGGTTAAGAGCTCATAAACACGTCCAAAGATGGTGAGTCCCTGCTTGTCTTTTGCAACAACCCAGTTGTTGACCGCGATCCTATCTCCACTTTGTGCAGTGACATTCCGACCACGTCGCCATATGCTTTGTGCCTCGGGCACTCGGTCATTTGTAGAGTTCCAATATCTGCCTGCAGCTGAGTTACACCATTCGAGAGGGGGGTTCTTCGTGAGCGCAGCAGGCTCTATCTTCCCGGGGACAACAGTTGCCGTTGATACCCACCCGAGATGACGCTGGATGACGGCATCCGCATGCAAAACATTCTGAACGCCTGTCGCGGCCTGTGTCCATGTCCCCAACTGTGAGTTCCACCAAAAGCCCCCGGATAACAAGTGCTTAACACGGTCCATAGATGCAAATTTGCGCGATATATCACGACTCGGAGCTAAATGGTTGCTGAGCACTGAGCACAATCGAAACACGCCATTGTACGCCTCTTGAATTTCAGTGCAGGATCGAATCAATGGGCCGAAGCGTCGAATATCGTCCATAATATGCGAAAGCAAGTGGAGTTTGATTTTCGTAAGGATCCGCAAGGGGTCGACGGCGTCAAATGAATCGAGCAGGTTGGCCACTGCTATTTCCATTTGAGCGAGATATTCATCCATGTCATCAATTTCAGGTGTCCAAAGTCGGGCTCCGAGATCCGCAGCGGCCTTGATAAGAGTAAACTCCTCCGGTGTGGAAATCTGATGTACGTGGAATGGCAAAATCTGCATCAGAGTTTTAAAATGTTTCCCAATCAGGTTATTTCGGTATTGGATCATGTATCCGGCGCGGAGCGGGGGCACATTTAAGCCATTAAGATCCGTGGATTGCAGGCGAATCGCAAGGAGATGTCGGTCAGTGTCCGACCAATGGTTCGTGTTCATGTGGTGCCAGATGTACTTCAATAATCCAAGCAGGATCGTGTGCAGCAATTCGAGCGGAGTGTCCTGGGAAGGGTCGAGGCCGGGGATATCCAGAAGTGGGTTCATCTTGTCTCCGGGCTCCTGCGAGAACCACTGTCGGACCTCGGCAATAATTTCATCCACAGTTGTTCCCCTTCTGCTCTCGCCTTTTAACTGTGTGTATTTGGCGATGAGCAGTTCGATCCAATACTGTGTGATCTTGTCCTTGGTTCCGCTTTCCCTCTGCAACCTCTCGACACCTTTCGCATCCCCGCGCATCGCAAGCTCAAGTTGTTCTTGGAGCTTTGAGCGGATTTCGGCTGCTGATCGTGCGGCGCCGACCAAGTGACATTCATGGTATGTCTTATCGGTCTCTTTCTCCAATTGCGTGCCACCCCAATGACATTTGCGGCAGGGAAAGTTGGCCCTGCTACCCATGTGTGACGCCTCTTCAGATTGCTGGGGGTTGTCAGCAGGCAACCCTGGAACACGGATAATGAAGCGACAATTCCGTTTTGTTGCCGCATTATATGCCTTCGCTGGATTCGTCTCCGTGCTTTTAACGTGGTCCCGAAATGCTGAAAATTGTTCGGCAGATGATGCGTGTGGCGACGAACAGAGAAAATGGACATGAAACTCCTGCTGTAGCAGACGACCAGGAAGGCATCCATTCCCGGTATACATGTTCATATGTTTGTTGTATTGCTTTGACCGGTTTCCAGAGACGTCGTCCGCCCACGGGGAAACCATGACGACATATAAGTCTTCATCGTCACTGACCAACTGTCGCATTGGGTTGGGCATTTCAGGAACTTGTGAGTTGTCGAGCCATTCCGGCCGCCCACCAAATGTACTCTGGATATCTTCGTAATCATATTCCAGGTCGTCCGCTTTAATTGAGTCGAAAGCGTCGTTGCCGGCATGAAGTTTCCATCGACCGTCAGCCAGATGGGTCACCAATAACACATCCGCCTCCAATATGCCATTGCGAACAATCCAAAGCTGGGGAATTACGAATCGTCCATCTTTATGGCGTGCAAGTTCATTGATCCAAAAGCGTCGTTGCCCGTTCGAGAACATGGGTGTGAGCTGCTGCGGTGTGAATTCTTTCCAGCGCTCGGCTTGGTATGTTTCCGAAATCGGACCATCTGTTTCCTCCGGGTAAAAGTGCATGTGCGGAGCAACAAGCGGGTTTGCAAAATCATGCGCAATAACGTCTCTGATGTCGTTCATGTAGAAAATGTTTCCTTGGCTCGATTCAATCCTCGTAGGTGTGCTCCCACAGGTGGACTGAAGACTCTGTTGTATACCACGCAGGCCCTTCAAGGTGGGAACATCGGGAACCCCAAGATTCTTTGCGAGGTGGATGACCAAATTCATCTGGGCACTCGAGAATCGACACCGTGGTAAATTATCCATGATGTCGAGCAGCATCGCCTGTTGTATGTGTCACCCACAGTTTGTTAGAAATAGTGAAGACTTACGGCCTTGCTCGGATAGGGATGGTACGCAGATTGTGGTAGCGCAGACGCATCGAAACACAACGGTGTGGCTTCCTCCTCTTCCCCACATTGCATTAGGCCTGTAGGAACCTCATCTCCAACAAACTGTTGGTCGACACCGTCGTCATCTTCAAAGTGAGCCTCCTTGTATGCGTCCATGAGCATCTCCTCGTATTGCTGTTTCAATAGTGCCTTCTTTTCTTCAACACTCTGGGGCATTTCGTGCTCTCTGTTACCAAGCTCCTCGATCATTTCCGCCACACTGCGAGCGGGTCTATAGAACCCCAGCTCAGGTTCGGAGAACATTTCAGGTGGGTATGACGGGGATGGCGGGTCAAATTCTGGGAAGGCTGATACACCGGCCGCATTGTAGGCCACAGAAAACTCCTCCATCTCTTCGGCACGAGCATTCTGCTGCTGTAGATGTCTCGCCCAAGCTGTTTGGTGTGAGACACATCCCAAGTGGGAACGCAACCCCTTGCTTGCAATTCCGTGTCTTCCAAGACCAATTTCACAACCTCCGTGGCATATGGTGCATCGAACGAGGCTCTTGTCCTCCGAATATTGAAGGAAAGGAATTATCTCTTCGCTATTATTAAGTCTTTGACCTATCTGCAGATTATATACCTGATATTTACCTTCGGGAGGGGTCCAGGCTGCACGAGGCATAATTCTGAAGGCCTGCCACCGGCGAGGAGGAGGATTAGGGGTGTGTGCGACGCGATCTCGAACAAATTATTGGTGTCACAGGTGTGACAATACGCGTCTTTCTTTCCTTTCACCACCATCTCATGTCGTCAGCCCCGTCAACAAAAGACCTCCTTTCCCTCTCTAAGCGCCGCCGGGAGGCGCGTGAGCAACGTCGACTCGACCAAAACACGCCCTCTAGTCCAAATCTTGATCCATTCTCACCACCGAACACATTGGTGCCACCTCTCAACCTCGACGGCACTAATACTCCGAATCCATTCGCTACCAGCAACAACAACAACACCCTTGGCACCCGTAGCACTGGGGCCACCTTGAAGGCTTTCGGTGAACGTGCTCTGAAGCGGGTCAAGCTCGATCCTGCCACTGAGAGCAAATATAAAATGTATCTTGAGGTGCGACATCATGCCACCCGGGCCAGTGTCCATATGCTGAACTCTCCTCCAGACAACTAATAGAGATGAACGGGAGGCATTAAACACTCTTTGGATGCTCGAATTGACGGACAAGGTCAACAAGCTTCATCAAGACACCGCGGCAGCATGGGAGCCATCGACTGCACTACAGAAAGCCGGACGTAAGAACGTTTATTCAGCGCTCCTTCTCCCCAACATCCATTTTTATTCTGGGAACGTCGACGAGGTTATCTTGGTAAGTGTCCGTCCCCATCTCCGCTCCCTCACTCATTGCCCTCGGAAGCATGCCATGCGACACGCTGAAATCCCCGAAGTCCCAGTGGAAGGTGGCATTGGTAGCGATGAATTCCTGGCGTGGCTGGGGAGAGAGATAAGTCTTGCACGCAGCAATATCAAGAAGACCGTATGTGCATCACTCCGCTTTTCATTTTATCAACTCACTTGTTTTTCGAGATCGGGGAAAACATGAAAACCAATATTTCGGAGCTTGCGAACATTCTTTTGTCAGACACCCATGCACAGCATGTTCCACTGACATTGGGGCTGTTGATGCGCATTGCGTTACTGGTGAGTCGTCTTGCTTTCGTACTTTTATTTCTCTTCTCATGATGCTCAGCGCCGCCATGTTGGGATGAACCACAGCTCGAATGCATTCTGGAACAAGGTCGACGAGGAACTGGAGGTATTTGCAGAGAATGGGCCGGATGAGTTTGTCGAGTGAGTGTCAACCCTTCGCCGATGCCATCATGCTAACACTTGTTTACAGGAATCTAGAAACCCTATACGAACTGGACATTCAAGCAAACGGCGATCCCTCCGAGGCCCAGAACGATCGCACTATCGAGTCCTTCAACGACCCCAACGTGACTTGCCCGTCTTGGCTCAAGCACTTGCATTCATTTGCACCGCAAGTGAAGCGTGCGCAGAAGGGAAAGGGCAGAGCGGCCAGAAACAAGAAGCGCAAGCGGACTGCGAGTGATGCAGGAGAGGGAGAAGCCACGGGCGCCGCAGCGAGGCGGAGCAGGGGGGCGGAGAGGGGGACGAGAGAGGTGAACCTGCGTAGTGCCATTATCGAGAAATTTGAATTCATTTCCCCGTCTATATAAATTTGAATCGTGCTCGAATATACAATTGAAAAATAAAAGATATAGACCCGATATTGAGCTCTTTCCGAGACACGGACCGACGCAGTGCAACCTTCAAGCAGCATGAGTACAACGTAAGCAACGACTTCAATTCGAGCTAAACCCTCGACCTCAATTTGTGGTTATGATCAATTGACCCTCAATTGATACGAGCTTTGTTACCACTTTCGACATCAGGAATAAATGGATTTGATGTCGCGCATAAACATCGTCTGACATTCACTGCCGACGTCGATTCGAGGTCACTTCGGATCCGTGGTGTAACACAGATCCGAAGGCGTCTTCCACGACCTCCTGGAGGCCGCCGTGCCCCAGATGGCTCAGTTGCTCAAGGACAGGTGGTATGAAGTGCGATCGTCCAGTATTCATGCGATCAGCGAGCTTTCCACTCAAGGCACGTTGATTTTTCCCAGCATTGCGTAATCTTGATCCCCACATCCAGATTCTTTCCACGACACAATTAAACACATCCTGCCGCAAATCACCGAGTTTCGGGATGCGCTGGGAGATACCGAATCTGAAGACCACAAAAATGCACGCAGCGCTGCGGAGACTGTTTTGGAGAGATTCAAAACCAGTGAGAGCGCTGGTGACGGATTTACGGAAGTCCAACCATCCGCATTGGAAAACTCAGAAATACCACTGCAAGAGGCCAATGGAAATGCAACCGAGCCGGAGCAGTTGGTTGTATGAACAGTATGAGCGCAAAGAAAGTTTCATTTTACTTGCCTACCTACGTAGTTGTGGCAGCTACCCCCAACATCGTCATTCAATCAATTCAGATCCCGTTTGACAATTTTTACCCCTGGTTCAATACTGCGGGTTGGAAGGTTTGATCTGACTATACTGCTGAGGCGCTACCCCATCGGGCAATGCAGTCGTCCTTTCTCATCATTTCATCGCGTCCTAAATTGACTGCGAGTACGGACGTGAGTCATGGGGAAGAGGGACATAACAGGTCGATGCAATAGGATGTTCTACACATATAAGTGTCGGCCGGGAGCAGCTTTCGGCCGAATGCAGATCTTTTTGTCAGCACAGAGTCGTACAATGAAAAAACCTCGCGAAAACATATTGTGGTGGGCGCGTCTCTGCTGCGAAGGTATCGGCCTCCAAAATAGAGAATCTTGAACATCGGTGTCTATTATCGTCTTCAATGTCGGACAAAAATTGTGAAGCCACTCGGGTTGGTTGTGATGTGTAGCACAGCACAATCAACCCTAACAGAGACCACGGTGAAATTGAAGGGTATCCGGCAACTCTTGCACATGCCACTGTCTGAGATTCGTAACGTCTGACCGAAGAAAAAAAAATTCAGGCACAAACTTGAGTTGACCTGGCATACAGTAGTCGTCTTAAGGTGAGGCAAGAAATTAATTCTAAAAGCATATATGCGAACAGAGACTTCAAGGTGAGTTTTTGGGCATGGTAGGAGATACTCGTGAGGTCACGACCCGAAGAAATTGAACCGTGTGAACGAAACGGTTTTGATATTGATGCCATCGCCTGAGCCTGAACCGGATAAGTTCGGCCGATGGGTCTCGGTCCGAAATGAACTTGAATTCAACCACATCATTTTACAGGCCTTATAGCAACTATCTTCTTTGTACTCTGAGATCTTGTAAACATTACGTAGCATATGTACCAGTAATTCTTAGACCAACCTTGAGACTGGTTCAAATGTTGTCCAACCATCCGGCGCGAATTGCTGATATTCATGTCAGACTAGTTCCATGTTCCTGCTTTACAGTAACTCAACAGATGAAATATTGCAGACTTTGTACTCTCCAACTGGGCGTAAATACGACAGAAGCCAACGATATCTGTTGGTGTGATACAGCCATTTGCATGTATTTTGCGTGGGCACGTGATCTCTGCCGAGTGGTGCCGAGTCGGGCCGGTTCTATCCGCAGCCTTTCAGCATCAAGAATGATGTCGGAAAACACACCCGATAAGTAGCTTGATAATTGGAACGGCCCGTCAATCTTTCGTTCCCTGGCACCAAGTTTGACCACCACGAATACATGCAAACGGCTGTAATCCAACGGCTGTTTTCTACTCAGGTAGAATAAGCGGTGTCGGCGACGCGACTCGGATTGATACCGAGAGCTACACTTAAACGCGTTGGAACACTTCTTCCTCCTCACAAAATTTAATGCGTGCCCGTGGTATAGAAAACTTAGCCTTCTCTGAATCTTATAAATAGATAGTAAACAAAATTTACCCGTACCTTATCTCAACACGCACCTATATCCGGTCGTCCGAGCCCGCGCGTGCGAAAGAATAGGTCCAAGAGTGAGAGGTGCACTTGAAGGGAAGGGGATGGAAAGAGCGGTAGCGGGCAAGAAAGTAGCTAGTAGATTAGGTGTAAAATATCGAATATTTGAAGTGTGGGTCTGAAATGAGGGTGGAAAATTACAGCTGTTTCCGAAAAGCTTGAGACAACGTGAAATTTTTTGCGCACACAAAACTTTGATGGCAGGCTAAGGATTACCGGTTTGGGATGTCCAGCCGAGATTGCCGTCGCTTCCGTGTAATCTGTTTGCCGCCTAGATATTATTTCATGGTGAGCTCCTCCCCTCGTGATACCCAGCTGAGGCTTTCTGAGAGTCTTATAAGCCTCATATGCAACTCACATGCCCCTGGAACACATTATTGACACGAAAATTGGACTTCGCTTGGTCCATCACGAAATGGGGGCTGATCCGTGTGGGATCATCCATGCCAAATCCGGTAATCCTTTAGTCTGTAGTTTAACCGCGCCCGATCATTGGAAGTCGACTTTATTACGTAAAGTGCGGAGTTTGAATTCTGGTTCGGGGTCTGTGGCGCTTCCAGAGGCATGGATTCAAAATTCTAGGAGGCCAAATGAGTTTTATTTTCATTTTCAATAGATCTGTCTCCTCAAATTTTTCTTTCAGATCCATAATCCTCGTGGAATGAAAGGCCGGTCAACGGTCCATCAAATTTTGACCTCTTCGCCTGTGCTCTTCCGCAAAAAAATTGAGTGGGACAATTTTCCATTCTGATTCACAGAGTGATAATCTGACAAAACAAATCCCTCACATTCATCCTACATGTGTGAAAGACAGCCGAGAAATCTGAGCTTACATAATAAGGTCGACTTCCAATCACACCGATCAGGGATCTGACAGACTGCAACACACGAGGTACGAGTATTTTTTGTTGTAGCGTCTGTTTATAAGAGACTAGTAATGCTTAGCCTCAAAATTCGTTGCGTGCAAAAAAATTCACATTGTCTCAAGCTTTTCGGAAACAGCTGTAATACCAGTCCAAAGTTGACCGGTGACCTCTTGGGTGACCTCCAGAGAAGAATTCGCCTAAGTAAGCCAGGAATATTGACCCGCGGGTCAAAATCGATCCAAATTGCTCAGAATGAATCGACGACACTTTAGCGAGCCAAATTTTCGCCCAGAGCAAATCGTCACAGAAATAATTCTATGCACTCGCGCAGGGTCAGTAAAGAGTGACGATGAAAGTCAAGGGAAAAAGATGAAGTTGCCAACGATCTGATTTCTGCTAGCCGGCACCTCGGCATGTAATGCCGGGAGGCCAAGGGAGGTCAAAGGCGGCGCCGAGCAGGGCAGAGAGGTGGGCATGAATCAATCTCAGACAGGGTGGCGATGAGCGGTAAGTTATCGTGATTGGAGGAGGGGTGTAATGTCGCGGAGCGCCGAGGTGGGGTGGATGTCACGGTTGCCAGTGGTGAGGTGTGTGTACAGAAAAGCAGGCAAGCGCAATTTGAGAGAGAGTCGAGTCCGAGTCGCGTCCGACCTCGTTCAAGCAAGGGAAAAGAGTCATATATCAATTGAAGATCCTGCAATGAGCATAGCAGGTCGGTACAGTTGGATAACGTTGAGAGGGTTCTGAACGCGAAAAACAGTGTCGTAACTACGCCATGGGACGAAATTCTAATATAGGGCGCAAAATCCGTTTATACATCGGTGTCGTGGATGCTAGACGATGTCAAGCCACGGTGTGGTGAAGACATATTCACCCCGAGAAGAGAGTCGGCATCATTCCTGCATGCAACTCTTGTACACGCTCGCACGCCACGAATCTGTTTATTTGGCCGCCAAAAAATCGTGAAGCTCATTCGGCCGATTAGGACACGATTCGGATTCGTAGGCCAATCATCGTCGGGAATTCCTTTGGACAAACATGAAGATCGGGGGGAAATAGTATTAGTCCGTTCGGATGAGGCAGGAGAGGCAAGGTAGCTGAGACGCGCCTGCCAGATTCGCCCGCAGCGAAGATGTGACCGGGGCGGCGCACTGGACACCGCAAGCCCGTCGTTGACGCTGACTTTGGCGGCCGAAGGATGCAGAGGAAAGCTTCTGCCGATTGAATGAGTATACTTTGCTCCGGCGGCCGCCCGGAGGTACATGTACTAGTTGCAACCCCCTACTTGGCCACCCCACCTAGTTGGCCACTTGGAGGTTAGAAGGCCAGGACTTGATAGTGATGCCTGGGCATGGTACACGAACAGAGTACGACCTCTAACGAAGGTCCAGACCAAATTTCAGCCGAAAGTGATGGGTTGATCGAAAGTCACGGCATCGCGGATCGGAATCCGAGGCGTGGGGACATCAATTTCTTGACATCGCCTCATTGCTGAAGCCATTCCTCCACCGTTTCTTCGTCGATCCGCGACTTTGGGGGCTCGTTCTGATCCCCCGATGCTGGGCTTTTGTCTATGATGCTACTGGATTGCAAAGGCCTCCGCTACTCTCTTTACGCACTCAGGGAAGCACGACTGCTTTTTTTAGGCAGCCATCCTAGCCACCCTCGCGGTGCACGACACCGCTATGCTATCAGTCCGAAACCTGCCAGGGTACTTCTTACTATGCAATCCTTCAATCTGAGACGTATTTCGAATTTTTTCCCCTTCACCTCTGATGGCTCTGTAGGTCATTATCTCAAACCACCCAATTTTGGTCTCGCCGATAGTCAGATTTTTTTGGAGGAGCTACCAGCATCTTGGAAAGGAGTTGGGTGCTCAGGTACGTTGGAATACCTTTTATTAAGCGACCAGGACTTTAATTTGGCCCATCTAGGTGGTTCTTCGACTTGTAGGATGCTCATTTGTTTCACGACCCCCATTTTGGTGTTTCGCACTGTAGGACCTGGATTTCCTGGCCTTTTGTATGCCTCATATATACACCACAAGTGTTTGATATAGTTAGTATGATCTATCTCTATGATTCAGAGCGCAAGTGGCGGGCATTTGAGACTTAAGGCCATTATTTAACGGGGTGGCCAACTAGCTGTTATTTGGCCATGTTGTACTGGCCCGTAAAGTAAAATTCACTGTGAACTCAAATGTTGGGATATTTGGGAAATTAGGCTCTTGATTTCTTCCTAGGATGCATGCCCTTGTTCTCAAATATTTGGGCGTGCAGAGGGCCAGTGGACATTTTGATATTGAGGCATGAATACTTAGGTGGCCAAGTAACTGGTCGAAAATAGTACGTAGGAGGGAGGCCCTCGGAGACGTTGAGAAGTTGAGAACGGCGTGCGTGCGTCCGATTCTATTCCGCTGGAGCAGGCTGGCGTCGAGGTCTGGATTTAATGTGTTGCGGCGTTAGACCAGCGAGACGTTGAATACTAGTGACTACATTTGGAAAGATGCAGGCGAGTAGGGAGTGCACGATTCCCAGGGAACGAGAGAAATATCCCGACGCCGTTTCGGTGTTGATGAACGATGGGATCGCCAGACCCAAAGGGGAATCCGGTTTTTTTTTGCCACGCCGACGACGACGGATGCCTCTAGACGGATAAAAGCTAGTACATGGTGGCAAGTCAAGAAACACCTGAACGAATCACGGCTGCCTCTTCCATCCCACCCACGTCCCGTCTAGACCGACGAAGGTAGGTGGACTCGCGGCGGGTGTCGCGAGGGCGGATATTGCGAGGCGGAGGCGTGCTAGAGGGGTGGAAGGCGTCGTGGGCGAGAGGTGAAAGGCGTACGTCACGGTGAAGGAGGTGGAGAGGTGGTACACTCACGAGCGCCGAGTCGTGGAGCCCGGTGGGAGTCGGAGTCCGCGTCGTGGTCCGGGCTGAGCTCGAGGGCGGTGGCGAGAGCGGCAAGGGTGTCGAGGTGACTTTGACGGCGTGCGTCACTCAGGTATTTATCGACCGGAAAAATCATCCGAATGCAAGCTTGAGCGGAAATGGCCATCCGATTTGGATGAACAAGAGAGGCGAAGGGAAGGGAAGAGAAGTCTGAAGAGACACGGCGAAGTTGATATTGATGCCATCACTTTCGGGCCTTCGGCCGTCGGGCAAACTCCGAAATAAATTCAACCTTGAATTCCAACCACATCATATATACACCGCGGCCGAGCGCTCGCAGTTTCCAGTAAGTCCTCTTTTAATTTTATTCTAAAATCAGACTCCATCATTTTCTCGAACCAACGCAGGATTGCCCTTCGTTTCCAGCCAATGGTCTCGAGTCTCGACGAACTGGAATTCACTCATATCCATCTAGTATACGCAGCAGATGAATGCAGAACCTTTCGCAGGTATCCTCTGGCTGGTTCTAATTTGATAGCCAGTAATATTTATCGGGATGGTAATCGATCCAGCCGTGATAACGCTTTGGCCGTGGGACCCTCTGTTGTACGTCCAGATGGAATAGTTGCGTTGATGGAGTACAACAATGCCGGGAGCTATTACGCATAAACTCGTCAGGATACTCTGGCTTTTCTCGCCGAATTTTTCACGCACGGTGGTGGTGAACTTATCCATCGAAGGAGACGCGGATCTGTGGTACGTCTGCCGTGCGAGCAGAATGGGTCCTCCGATGTTTCCCGCCGTTCTGCATTACTCTCCCATATTTCTTCTCTCACCGAAGCGTATGAACGCCTTCCGCGTTCCTGCCCCGTTGTTCGGATTGTCCGGCTGCACAGACAGATCACTGCCGAGTGATGGCGGCAAATCTGTGACATATATACGGCAGGGCAGGCTGAGGGGCGGCGTGATCGCAGCTCGGCTTGTCCGTACATTTTCCTCGGCAAAGAGCGGGGTCAAGTATTCGTTAGATTCTCCAGCAAAGGAAAAACACTATTATTATCAACCAAGATGTAACATGTTAACAACCAACTTCTCTGTGCGCTCCAACTCTGCTGCAAAATATCTTTTCGCACTGCCTACACCTTATTCTACATCGTCCGTACGTCTTGAGAGGTGCAATATTGATGAAGCATCCACAGCCGCCATCGCGAAGCCTTGTTCCCCAGATATTTTCTTATCTATTTGGTTACCGTCTCCGTTACCTACATATAAAAATGCGCCAGCCATCGGCATCAGGTAAGTCTAGGTTGGCCTCGTATCTCATGAGGATATCAATATGAGGGAGTGGGGGAGGTCTCAGGTGGGACGTGCCATGATGCTGGGCGACATGACGGCTCAATGACATCCTGGCTCATCCAGTTTCCAGCACGGCGTCATTGATCTGGACCCCGGTATACTTCGTGATCGTGAGACGTACTTGAGTTAGTAGGTCTCGGCCTAAGCCCTGGCCCCGATAGATGCTTCCTTGGAGAGGTCTGCTCCTTTGATGGCGGTCCGAACCGGGTCATACAAGTTTGAAACTTGATTTTTGAAGGTCAATAATGCCTTTCGGGCTACTCCGAGTACACGATGAATATAATAAGACATTTGGAAAGTTATGGAGGACATAACTCCATTTATATATAAAAGTCGAACCGTGAATTATGAGGCCCTGATAGGCCCTGATTGGGCCCTCCAGAGGCTTGCTTCTGCAGGTCTCCCTGCCGCTCGCGTGAAGACGACACTGCCCTCGGATTTTGTTCGGACCTTCTTTTTGCATGTACATCCAGTATGGGCTCGGATAGGCCTAAGGCCGCCGCTTAACCCAGACTGGACTTGGAGGGTCGGATTTGAAGTCAAGGCCCATTCAATGATTCATCCATATGCAGTGCTATTTAGGAATGTCGTATATAAACCCTTCGAAGTGAAGCGGTTGATCTCATACCCGAAAAGCCTTACCCAGTCAAGCTACTCTCCTGTAGTACCCATCCCAATTTCACGTCGCTAATCCCAATGTTTTCCAAAACTTCCAGCCTCGTTGCTTTTCTCCTCGTAGTTGGCAGGGCTCATGCCCAATGCTCCGGCGGAGGTATTGGTGCGTTTTTTTTTGGCGTGATGAGTGCACCTGAAGAATATGCACTGACTGTAAATTCGTAGGTGTTGGACTGGAACAGTTGTGCAACATCGGTAACCCCATCAGTGGTGGCAGTAAGTCCCGCTCAGTCATATCCTAGTTATCGCCTGAACCTCCTAGACTGTGATGATTTGGAGGGATTCATCACAGCACGTTAGTGTATTCTATGAGTTGCACTCACACATTCGCTGACTGGCATCATGCTTGCACTGCGTTCCAGCCGGGTCATGTAAGTCGGGTCCTGCTGTGCATCCAATGGATGCTAATCCCTCCTTCTCTCCCTCAGTCAACACCATCTCAAGTAAAGACAATATCGGTGACTACTCAGACCTGTGCGGTCTAGGGTGGACCGGCGAAGCATATACCGTATGCGATTCCAATAGCAACATCATCTCGGTAAACCCGCCTAATGAGGGCACGTTTGACTGTTCCCCAGCGGACATAACTGTTCCGGTATGTATTGGACGGACTGCCCAGTGAACAGGACTGACCACGTGTGCTTTGCACAGGGATCGAGTAACTTGGGAATTGCTAGCATAGGATACTGCTGCTATTAAAGTGGATGTTTAATCTTGAACAATCACTCCCCTTCCTTTTACACACCTGCCCGTGTCCTCCGTGATTTTTGCTGTCTACTACTGTGTATATTTTCTGACTTTGTGCCGTTTTCGTTTGCTTGCCCATACCTTGAATTTTATATGTTACTACTAGCTGAACCCAGTGAATGAATTCACGAGCATTGGCAAGTTGGAAGAAAGAATTTATGGAAGGAATTATACAATTTCCCTCTTTGTATGCTCACATCCCATCTTCCGATCCTTTTCTCTTATTCCTCCCCGTCTCTCCGCACTGCCCACACCTTATTCTACATCGTCCGTACGTCTTGAGAGGAGCAATATTAATATTGAGCAATATTGGTGAAGCGTCCACAGCCGCCATCGCGGAGCTTTGTTCCCCATCCATTTTCTTGTCTATTTGGTTACCGCCTCCGTTACCTACATATAAAAATGCGCCAGCCATCGGCATCAGGTAAGTCTAGGTTGAAGATATATCTTTCCACTCAGAGGGTAAATGGACCTCTATTTTCGTGGTTCACTTCGGCCCTGGTCTCTGAAAGACATCGGGTAACATTGGGCACTAGCCCTCTTGAAAATAATACTTGAGGGTTTCAAGATACCGGAGGGAACCCCAAGAGGACCATGTCGGACACATTGTGCGCCAAAAATTAACAGTGAAGCATACCCAGTTTGACTATTCGAAACAGCGGTGCAGTCAATTAGAGGATAACGAAAGTACTCATGTTGCCATGCGGCGAAGTAGTGGCCTACAGCACAAGTACTGATGTTTGAGCCGTGCGTGGTCCAAACACTTTCACGGTTGTCTCGACTCTCAATTGCAATAACGGTAAATATTAAAATGGCCGAGCAGCATCCAAGAAGGTACTGCCATGCGCACACAGTGGCCCCAAACCACAAGTCTTAGAATACATTAGCGTCATATCTCAAAAAACAGCTTTATTTGACTTCGACAAATCCCTTGAGTTGGTACAATTCGATACACATCGCTTCACATATCAAAGCTGATGGAACCGGGAGCTGTCTCTGTGGCGACTACCACAAGAGATTAAAAAACCGCAACACTCTCCCAGTTAACTCTACGACCAACAAACATCATTAGTTCATTAAAAAAAGTTCACTTAGAGAGCTTACCCAGCAGGCGCGGTTCCACATCCAGAGCCACCACCAAGCACCAAGCTCGCGCCATTGGTGCAAGAATCGTGGCCACCGCCAGAAATGAAGAACTCGATTTCACTGGGGATACCAGAGTAGCTGATTGACTTCGTCGAGCTGCTTCCCAAACTGAGACATTCCTCAGACGACACTGAGAAACTTCCGCCATCAGTGCCATTGCATTCCGACCCGGCAAAGAGGGTGACTGTGGCCGACATCGCCAGAGAGGCGGAAGCGAGGAGAGCGGTGGCAATGAAGACAACGTTGAATTGCATTATGGTGAGATTGAGTAGCTTTTAAATGACCGAAAAAAAAGTGGAGTGAGTTGAAGATCATACGACCGGATGATGGACAGAGGAGACAGGATAAGAAAGGCCCAGATGCTAACCTGGTTGAATGTAGGAAGAGGAGCTGGATGAAAATGTGAGAATAGGGTATCCAAAGAGAGGAGAGGAGTAGGGGTATCAAGATGGAAAATAAGATTAGTTTGTTCATCCCAAGATGTAGGCGGGCTTTTATACTCTAGAGAACAATGTGAATATACAAATACAAGTAGACACATTGAACAATGAAGGGGATGATGTTTCAGACCAGCTGAGACATGTCTCACAACACTGCTGTGCATCTCCATGCCAGCTTCCTGATACGTGTTACATCACGTATGTGAAACATGTGTCGGCTTGCAATTATTCCAACAGAAAAAGCTTCAGAGGGAAGGTACTTATACATTTTCTATCGGACCTTGCCTCTAGAGTCCAGATCATTCTCCTGAGCAGAAAGGTTTACCCATGCGCCCGGGATTCTGAACCAATCATCTCCGGTACGTACCCATCAAATCTCGATTCCTGTCCGCGATCTCAACCCTCCAAATAGAAAGTGTACTGGAATTACCATAAAAATAAAACACCTCACGGGCCGTGTAACTGTTCTATAGCGTCTATTGGAAGCTAGCTGCGAGTACTCTCACTCCCTTGTTTAAGTCTGCACTGTGTACTCTTTCGGCAAACAGAAGGCGGTTATAAATTCAAACGGCAGGCCTCGGAAATTTTGCTTTCAAGAGTCACGGTACGAATGAACGTGCGTGCACTTACTGGAAGATATACGCTTCTAAATCTATCAAGATTTATTGCCCAATTCAGTGAGTGGAGTCTGTCCGTACCGTGGATTGCGATTACAACACACGAGGTACGAGTAACTTTTATTATAGCGTCTGTTTATAAGAGACTAGATTGCGATACAGATTTAACATACACGTTCCACCCTTATGCCCCCTGTATCCCAAGACCGCTTTGCGCCTCTGCTGTTCGTTCCCAATTGGTGCCCCAACGTGCCTGGCTTCCGCCTGTGCTACCTCCATTCACTTTTTTCAAGATCACAGAGGTAATCCCGCACTGCGGAGCCCAGCTCTCTCTGTGTGCCTAGAATGCGCATCTTGGCTCCCACCCTGCTTGTACCCCATATGCTAACCGACCTGAGTTCGCCTATAATTACGACTGAAAGGCATACTAGAATTTCGGTTGTAGTACCAGTAGTAATTACAACGATCGGGCGCAGCACTCAATCAAAGTTTTAAGTCAGAATGAGTTTCTCTGACAGGAAGCATGCCGAGTCCCTCCCGCGCCCACCAGGCGTATACAATCCGTCAAGGAAATCAACGATTACAAGCCCTAGCTTCTCCGCACGGGGCACGTTAGTCTCTTCGAGGTGCTGCTGAAGCATAGGATTCGTGTAAGATGCGAAATCTCACGGGTTCAAACTCTCTTCCTTGTTATACATCAGTCTTTGTACATATTTATTGGGGACTTGATCGACTTGAATGGACTTGTTCACTTGAGCACAAGCTCTCAAGCGAACAAGTCCATTCAAGAGAAAATAACATGCTCTTGAATGGCTTAGAATTGCATGAGCGGCCTGTAGAAGAAAGTTTGTTTTATTTTTTTGCACTTGGGGGGAATCGAACCTATCTTGCCCACTTGTCACTTGAGCACTTGATCGCACTTTATCGACCCAAACAAGTGCATTCAAGCGCACACAAGTGCATTCAAGAAATCTGTAGGAAGGCTGATGTAAGAGCTGAGCCAGGTTATCCATATGTTGTCCCGAGTATTCGGAGTCGTCTTTACCCACTCTAACCCTTGCCTGCTCCCAAACCAGTGCTGCTCTTTGGTATTCAAACCTGGCGGGACCGGGCCTGACGAAGGACCCTTGAACTGGTTGTCAAGCTCGAGGCCGAGGTTCGAATTCCCGAAACGGCGGAGGAGAATCATCTTCCCGCGGACTTCATCCAGTGTGGGGATCGCAGTACCTGTATACCAGCTGCCGCGCTCTCGAGTCATCTTCTCCATGTCAGGGCCGAATGACGCAGGTTCGAGGACCACAGTCCCTTCAAAGCTCTCCTCGTCCCACTTATGCTGACAATGACCGTTTCTGAAGGGTGATCGCGCAGGAACCCCGTGAGCTCGTCCATGACGCCCCAAAGAGTTCCGCTGAGGTCAGAGCGGCCGGGGACCATCTTCATTCCGGTTCCAACTCGCAGATCGACGAAGCGAACCCCCCACCTCGAACTGCTCGCGGATACCCCAACTCTGGCAGGCAACCTAACCCTTTATGCCTGGTATGTTTGTGGGAAACGGGACGTTGTCGCCCGTCGCGTGGCTGTTGTGAGTTCCAGGAAGGGTGAACTCGGACAGAAAACGTCTGCAGTCGATCCGCGAGTCGCCCATCCAGTTAGCAGGGGCTACAAACAGCGTGCGCCCGAAACGATTCCTGTCGCAAAAAATCAATAATCATCAATATAACATGGGAGGTGCACCTGTGGGTGTCCATCACGTCGAACCATGCCGTAGTAGTGCATATTAACCACGGTTCCGTCAGAGACCGTCGAATAAGCCGGGCTGGGTACATGTTTGAGTAGAAGGTCCAGAAGTAGAACCGTAAGATATTTACTCGGTGTTACCGTCATACAAGAGAAGTCCCTCAGCCAGAACATAATAGTCGTATCCAAACGTTCTCCCGAACCATGTTCGCGCCTTGATTTCGAATCGGTCAGCAACAATGTTCGTCTGTCCCGAAGGCGGATCTTTGCGGATGACCTTCACTTTGAGTCTTTCACGCTTTGACGGGAACGAATTAAGACGTAGCATCCGGGATAGTCCTGCTCTATATCCGCCTTAGCCTTGATAATGGCCTTGATGTAGCTCCCCTCGTCGTAGACGCGGCCAGGATCGAATGCTGGCATGGTGAATATCAGATATATAACTATATAACTAGGATCGATTCAGTAAAAAGAAACAAACAAATACGAGAGTCGCTCACATCAGTCTTCGCGCATAAGTGGGATGAAGTCTGAGAAGAGACGACTCGAGTGTACAGATTTTATACTACTACGAGTGTGCATGTGGGACGATCAAGGGGAAAATATAAACATATATTTATCGGCGTATGTACCTGACCGTCATTTGGGATGTCCGGAAATTATACTGCTCGAGAGGGCCCTTACATGTAGTTGTCAGGGCGAGGCACGCCCGCCAAACTAGCATGTATTGTTACGGCATTTCTATACCGCAAAAGTGCGGTTTCAGATCCGGGATCACAGGCCCGGAAAAGTCTCGCTTGGATATCTGAAGTAAAGATGTTCTGCTATTGTCCTTACGCGTTTTGTGCAACCCCAGTCAGGAGCGGCCGGGAGTAAGCCGACTACACCGGCCGGGTGAACAAAAGATTTAAAACAAAGCCTGCCAGGTGTAGATCGTCGACCCTGGAGCTGACAGTGACAATTGAAGGGCGACATGCACGGAGAAAGTAATACACAGACGAGGAGTACTAGTAGCATACCCATGGCCAGAAAACGTACCGCGCGGACTCCGGACATTGAAATGAGCGAGCCGCATGTTGCAGGTCGGTGAGGAAAATCAAACAGTCAACTGAAATCAAATCGAACAATCGACATTCCAAATACAGACACCGAGCACCGGCATTGGTCCTACAGGATATATTTGTCAGTATGCTGTACATCAACGTAAAAATATTCTATAAGTACGATTCGGCAGAGAGGCGCAAGAATGCGGCTACGAAATGTATGTCAATATGTAACGGTATCCGAAACTTGTGAAATAGGGATGGAGGGTGGAAATTAGATTGTGTACGACAATTATCGCAGAACTGTGAGCGGAGTGTGAGACGTAGGCGTTTAATGGTGGCTTGCAAGTGCTTATATACGTAGGGATAAAGCGATGCGTCGGAACGCGAAAGACAAAGAGAGCGAGGTCGGTGTTCGGGCCGACGTGGCATGTGCTCGCTTGTTAACCCGGGGCAATCATCCCACACACATATTGCCCAGACAGAAAGTTCCAGGCGGGTTTCTGGGCATGAGAGGAGATGCCTAGTCTCACGACCCGAAGGGAGACTCAGAATTTGAACCGTGTGAACGAAACGGTTTGATATTGATGTCATCACTGTAATTCGCATAAGTTCGGCCCGTGAATCCAACCACATCGTTTTTACAGGTCGCGCACAACAACCATCCTTTTTGTACTCTGAGATCTTAAAATCATTGGGTAGCGTAAAATTTTAACCAATCCTGGAACTGGTTCAACGCGGTCTCCAATGTTGTTCAACCATCCGCAAATTGCTGATATTCACGTCAGACTATTTCATATTCCTGCTTTACAGTAACTCTATGGGAAAAAGTATTAGAGCATTTGTAAAATCAGAAACCAGTGATATCTATTGATAATCCAACAGATGTGATGTTTTGACCCGGCCGCGCCAAGCTGCCAGGTATTGCGAGTATATACAAGAAACGAAAACCAGACCGCCGGGTGATGGCCGCTGATGGGACCAAGGGCTAAGAATTTAATGTAAGTCCCTCTTCAACGACATTTATCCCTAGGACCTAACACTAACCAAACCTAACCAAATTTGACTTTTCTAACCAAACTTAACCCCGAACTTAACCCAAACGCAAAGCTGATACAGAGCTCCCGGTTTGCCGCAATCCGGCACTCCATCAATTCCTGTTGAGGCGGACCGGCACAAGGCTTACCGACGCTATGCCGCGTTTTCGTTTTCGTTTCTCGTTGATACCGCAGGTATTGTCGGACACAAGGCGAGCTTTGAATCATACCTTGAGTAATGTTACGATCCGCGAGGCGAGGCGGATACTAAACGGACTCAGTGAAAGGAGGAGTTCGCAAACTACTAGATGAGCATGGTAAAAGCTCCGGAAAGGACAGTGCCAAACTATAGCAGTTAATTCATTCAATGGGACAACAATCTCACCCACACCATCTCCCGCCGTTCAAAATTTCACCGGAATAGTTCACGGAAAGTGAATGTGGGTCCAACTGGGAAAAACTTTGGAGATATCTGAGTCCCGGGGTAACCCACCCGTAGTACTAGTCTGAATAGTCCGAATTTTAAGCGAGAGAGCCATCGAAAGAATCGTGTCCCCTTGGAAAGATAGGCCACGGAAAAAGGATTCGTTAAGACCGTGCTGAGGAAAAAAACGGTAAAACATGATGACGTTGGTATGGTTATGTCAACTCGGAGATCTCCGACGCGCTTGACTCTGGATCCGACTCCTGCGCCCAGGACGTGTAAACTGGTTTCTCGCACTCAAGACTCAGGCGATATCGAAATAAGATGTCGCATTCTCATAAGATGGCATCCAAGTCATGTCGTCGGCGAGAAGGAAGATAACTTGGTATGAGCTGAGTAATTGAGGCGTTAATCTCCGGTCCTCGCAGCGTCGATAGTGCTCAAAAGCTTCCATTCCAGGGTTTTTGGCTTACTCCAGCACCAGTATTTGTATGCATACACTATTGCCTACTTCCCAAACCGCGGCTTCACCTCCGACTCGAGAAATTCCTCGATCGTCCCGAATTTGACCCCGAGGGCTACAAGATCGGGGTTAGGCACAGGTGTCGCGGTGTAGAGCCCGCTATATTCGGCGTGGGCCAAATACTGCAGTATGTGCCCGTCAGTACGAGCGAATCACATATAAAACATGGCATACCGCGTCGTCCCGCGCCGGAATTCCCGTCGGCGGCGCCGTGGTGAAGGTGACCTCTACACCGAGGGCTGGCATTTCATTAATTCATGAATATCACCATCGGCAGGTGCGCACTTTTGCTGGTCAGTGCGGCGAGCTCCGAAACCGGGATAGTGGCGTTGACGACGGGGAACACCTTGCCCAGTACCTTCTTCGACGGGTCGGTGTAATTTTTCAGCAGCGCAAGTGTCGCCGCCGGGACCTCACGCTCGGTCCACGTGAATGATTCGCGGTCCGTCTTTCTGTAATTCGGCATCGCGACCTCGAACCCGGTCGCAGTCTTTTTTAACACGCCAAATCTGTGACGGGTATAATATATTTTGGGTTCAAAATACAAAAAACGTTCCAACGCACTTCCAGTAGTTCTCGAGGAACGCGCCGAGGTGGAGGGACGCATAGGGGAGGCCGGAGGATTTCAGGTATTCTTCGATCTCGGCTTTGTCTGCGGATTTGAGGGCACCGGTGAGTGTTCTCTCTGTGTTGAATGAAACATTGGCAGACTCACAGTCGTACTGGATGCAGTTCGTGTATTTGCCGCCGGAGAGCTTAGTCATGCTGGGCAACGAGCTTCACGGGAATCAGGTCAGTACGAATGATATACAACGCTAGCGAATGTCAAAAAATTCGAACCTCAAAACGAGAAACTTGACGCCAGCTTCCTTGGCGGCATCGACGATATTCTTGCCCTGGGTGATTTCGTTCGGGCCCTCCGGTTTGGGAGGGAACATGGGGTTGGTCACCTGTCGCTGTCAATTCATCTTGAATGCAAATGGACAGATGTTGACGGACCGCAAAGACGGCTTCGCTTCCCTTCAAGGCGCTCACCAGAGACGCCTTATCCAGGAGGTCACCTCTAACGACGCCAACCCCAGTTGCCTTGAGTTTCTGCGCCGCCTCGCTATTCGGGTCGCGCGTGATCGCCCTGGGAACGAATGTCCCGTCTTTCAACAGACTGCGGATAACCGCGCCGCCTGAAATTTCAACATGAGATTCAATTTCTGATTTATCTGCATTCGCATCTCACCTTGGCTACCCGTCGCGCCGAACACAGAAACAATACGAGGGGAGGCCATGTTCAGAAATGCTAGCAAACTCTGGCCCTTTCTCTCATCTTAAGCAACCGCAGAGGCAGGTGCCGTGTACCAAATGAACGTGACCTTATTCAATGGCTGAATAAGATCACCTGTATATGTGAGTAATACTCTGGTAATACTCGTGACTCGACAGTAAGCTTGATCGCATTTGTAGGGGTGTTATCGCCTTCTGGGACTTGGTTCTGGCCGAACTGTCACTCTTTGGGCTCCACCGACTGATCTTTGCAATGGATGAACTCGGTATACACGGCCATATAGGACTTCGGAAGCACTGAAATCAACCACTTATTCCGGGACTGAAAATCTGCGACATGCAAAGTAGGTCTCATAATGCGTGTTTGGCAAATTAATAGTATTAGGTTTCCTTTGTCTGCCGCTCATCCCCGGTGCCCTAATCCTCCTCGTATCTTAGACAGTTCTTTTGGGCTGTCAGGTTTAATCGGTCAAGAAGCATGTATGTGATATCCATGATACGTCTAGGTGGGCTCCGAGTCACAATATTAACGGCGTCCAATAATCAGTTTTCTTAGACGTCATGCAACTCTCACTGGCGCAATTTGTGGACGAACGAATCAGTTCCACTGTTGCGTCGGAAGTTTTACGAAAGCTGTCTAGTTCGACGGAGACCTGGAAGACTGGAAGACAGAGCTTGAAATCCAACGTTGGGTAGCGGGTACCCGGAGGTCGGGGGTTGGCTGATTAGCGTTGCTTTGAAAGGCCGAAGTTGCATTAGGATATGTACCATAGGAATTCTGTGTGCTCGAGCAGGGTCAGTACTAAACAGTTGACGAACAAAGAGAGAAAGAGAGAAATAGAGAAAGACGAACCATTCCCGTGACTCACGACCGGCACCTCGGCATGGAATGCCACGAGTTGAAGGCGAGTTGAAGGCAGGGCAGAAAGGCGAGGTTGAATCACGCCGAGAGTCCACACCGTTGCATCCGGTGATCAGATGATGGGACTCGGAGGCGGGAATGGATTAATAAAGGGGCCCGCGCGGGGATTTAAATTCAATGTGTTGTGTTGGATTGTCTCGGTATTCTGCCTATAATCATATGCATCTAAGAGCAGCCTGAGAGGAAAATGAATGCACATTAGGAGCTGGAAAAAGAACACTAACATCGGCAGCTGCGGAATATATGTTTCCCGAAAACCGAATACTCTTCACCTCAGACAAGGTTGAGTGGTAACTTATCATGATTGGAGGAGGAGTAGAATTGCTGTCGCGGAGCGCCGAGGTGGGATGAATGGTGCCGGTGCAGAAAATTGTATACACAATCCTGTAAAACGAAGGTAGAGTGAAAGATCAAGCCAAAGACTGTTTCCCAATTACTGTAAAGCACGACGCACTTACTGTACTGTATTCGATTTATCCGAGTGCCGCGCGGTGTAACTCTGGAGGTTGAAGAGTCCGTGTAACTGTAAGAAAGGAAGAGCCAGAGCGAGCGAAAGAATGGTGAACAGAAGGCAGTCGGCGCTGTGCGTTGTCCGACGAGGAAGACTAGACTAGAGCCGGAGGGAAGGGAATCAAAAGAGAGGTGTTATGGACGGAAGGACAAAAAGAAAGAAGGCAAGCGGAAGAGACAGTCGAGTCGAGTCGAGAGCGCGGATAACACAAAGCAAATGTACAGATACTTGAATGTGACGCAGCGCGCGGCGTTCCACTCAGTTTCCCGCTTCAGCTGAGGTTGAGAATAGACAGTAATGCGCGCCGGAATCTCGACATCGATGTCGGTGAGGCGGAACGCAGAGTCAGAGATACGAGGAGTTCGACGTGGGGCTGTCCCAACGGACTCGGGAAGCAGGCTAACGAGGACTGCATTAAATGCGCTGCGCCGTTGTGCCAGGCGAGTGCCAGCGAGTCACTTGCACGAAAGAAGATGGCTGGGAAACGAAAGAAAGAGCGGAAAGAAAGATCCCGACGCCGCCCACGCGAAGACGCTCACGTCCGCGCTGTCCACGACCGCAATGGCGTCCGCGGGTGCAGGTGACCGCTGTGAGGATGTCGGCCGCCTGCGACCCCGGTAGGGTGGCCAGGGAACGAAAGAAAGATTCCGACGCCGTTTCGGTGTTGATGAACGACGGGATCGGAAGCCCCAAAGGGGAATCCAGTTTCTTTCTGCCACGACGCCGACGACGGATGCCTCTAGACGGATAGATTGACTCGAGCAAGTACATGGTGGCAAGACAAGAATCACAAGAACAAATCACGCCTGCTAGTGCCTCTTCCCTTCCACCCACTTCTGCCACATCCGCCATCTCGCCCGCCCCAACCTCCGCCTCTACCCGGTCCCGCCACAGCATGGCGCCGATGTCCCCAACCTACGACCGCCTCGAGGCCGGCCGCTCTCCGCCCCCATCCGCGAAAACGAAGCCGAAATTGTTTGCGTGGAAAAAGTTCGCACTGGGCGCGGGGCTGCTGCTTGTGCTAGTGCGGCTGTTTGTGCCCAAGGAGAAGCGCGCGTGCCACGACGGGTTGTACGACTCTCGCTGCTCCATTCCCGCCGCCACCGCTCTTTTGCGTCTTTCTTCCTGGCACCCGGATAACTTACTGACTCTCTTATAGAAAGTGAGTTCCTCAAATCCCGCATTGAAACCGAATCGATGTTAATCAACTCCCGCCGCTCGTAGTCCTAGACACGCCGCCCAAGCGCCCGCCGACGAGTGCGTACTTGAATTCTTCATTTCACCTCGCGTCATCTCCACTTCATTCTACGCGTTCCCCATCCCTCCTCGTTTCCTGTTCTCGTTCTTCTATCCTATGGAATCGCCCCGCGTCCTATCACTGCCACTACCCGTTCCTCTCTCTCTCTCCCTCTTTTTTTCCTCTTCCTTTTCTTTTGGGATCGTCTCTGCGGTCCTCCGCATCTGCGCGCGTCTACGTCTCTGCGTCTGCGTGTCTGCGCCTGCATGTCTGCGCCTGCGTCTCCGCCTCTGTGTCTGCGTTTCTGCGCCTGTATTCCTCCCCGTTTTTTGTCTGCGTTCCGCGTCTGCGTCCGGCGCCCGTCTCTGCGTCCGCGCTCGTCTCCGTGTTCGCAGTCGCACTCAAGTCAAGATGGAGAAAGAGATCGAAGTCGCGGTGCCCGTCCAATTCCCGAGCAGAGGCCTCTGTTGCGGTTGCGGTTGCGAGGCTGGGCTAGGCGTGGCGCCGTCATCTCCGATGTGGGCGTAGCAGCTGTTCTGAGATCGCAGATCGCGGGAGGCGCGAGGGGCGCTTCCGAGTCCGACCCACTCGATATCGAGGACGAGGACGAGGGCGAGGGCGAGGTGGGACAGTCGAGGTCGAAGTCGAAGCCGGGAGAGGGAGAATCGCAAGCGTCAAGCGCGCCGGAGAGTCGAACCCGAAGTCGGGTCGAGGCCATGGACGCGGACGTCGTGGTGGTGCTAGTGAGGTGCGCTCATGAGCGTCAATCTCGAGCTCGAGCTCGAGCTCGAGTCGAGTCGCGAGGGCAAGCGCGTCCTGAGCGATGGCCTACCTTCCTCCGACCATCGCATCGCATCGCATCCGTATTTCCCTCCTTTCCTTCCTTCATTCCTCCTATTTCCTTCGTCCCCCATCTCTTTTCCTTCCTTCCTTCCTTCCTCCCTTTCGGGCCGGGCCCTGGAAGGAGGTGAACTTTGAAGTCGGAGTCGCAGTCGAGCCGCCGTCGCAGCGCCCGCCCAGCCGGCGAACTTCCTCCTTCTTCGTCTTCTGCTGTGGTGGCAGGGCTGTGGCGCGCGTCCACGTAGGAGCCGGGGCCGGAGTTGGCGATGTGCAAGAGGGAGGCGGATAGGTCTTGGAGTGTGGAGGCCGCGTGGCGGTGAAGGCGGAGGGCAGAGGGCGGAGGGCGGAGTCGTGCGAGTGTAGAGTGGCGTGCCGATGTTGGTGTCGATGCCAACGCCGATGCGGATGTCCATGTACACTGCGGGGCGGGACGGCGATGGATGTGGGTGGGGGTGTGGTGCGTTGCGATGTGGTGCGGCTCGGGGCCGTCTGGGCGCTCGTCCTCGTGTGTCGTCTGTTGTTCCCCCCGTTTGTTTCCGCTTTCCGCTTTGCATTTTCATTTTCATTTTCATCTCCTCCTGCCCCCACCCTCGTCCGCGTTCGCGTTCGCGTTCGCTCGCGGCGGTTGAGCCTGCTGCGGCCGAGTACATATAGGAGAGGGGGGGGGGGCTCCCGACGTCGCGGGCAATGTGGCGCCAGTGCCAGTGTACGCAATGAGGGATGGGATGGAGAAGGAGCCGTGCGGGCGTTTTTCGTTCGCTTCCGGTTTTTCGAGGCCCGCTGCATCTCGCTTCCCTCCACTTGCTTTGCCTTTCTTTACTCGTTCGGTCAGAGGCCTTCGTTGATGACTTGGACGAATGCGGGGCGGACAGACACCGGTCGCGCGCGCGGGGCGATTCCTGTTCGTGTTTTCGGCTTCGTCTCAATTCTTTGCTGCTTCTCTACTGTACTTTTTATTTCGTTTCCTCCCTTCCTCCCTTCCTTCCTTATCCCTCCGACCTCCGATACCTTACTGACTCCCCTCTTCCCTCTCTCAGAAAGTGAGCATTGAATCCGACTCGATGTTACATGTAATCGACTCTCGCCGCTCGCAGCAGTCCTAGACACCCCGCCTATTCGACCAGTGCGTATTCATTTTATTCTTGTCCTCTGTGTTCCCTCCCTCCCTCCTCATTCCGGCTCCGCTTCACTCCCTCGTCCTACCTCTTCTCCATCGTTACGCCGTATCCTTCCACGTTCCTCTCTCTTTCGCTCCTTTCGTTCCCTTCTTTTCCTCTTCTTCCATTTCTTCTTTCTGTTCCGTCCTTCTTCCCTCCCTCCCTTCTTCCTTTCCGATGGGCCCGCGTCTTGTCTCGTCCCATCTCTCCCTCTCCCTCTCCCTCCCTCTCTCCGCTTCCGCCTCCTCCCATCTCTCCGGCTTCCTGCCTTCCGCACCTCTCTCTCTCTCTTCGGCAGCGGTGTCGTCCTTCCCCTTTCGTCCTTCGTTCTTCCTTCTTCGTCCTTGACTTCCGGCGGGCGTCTTCGCTTTGCTTTGCCTTCGCTTTGCTTTTGCTTTCAAATTTCGCACCCATCCTCGTCCTCGTCTTCTTCCTCAATCCGGCCCTCGTCCTCGACCTGGTCCGCGTCCGCGTTTTCCTCATGCCCCCGCACCCGCACCTGCACCGGCCTGTGGAGGTGGATGAGCGGACAAGCCCCGGCGTCGGCGGCGGAGGGGAGGAGCAAGCACGAGTTCGAGGTGGGGCGAGCTCGCGTCCTGTCCCGGCCGGCGGTGGAGTCGTGGCGGGTGTTGCGCGGTGGAGAGGAGGAGGTGGAGAGTGGTGCCCATCGAGGTGAACTCGTGGCGAGTGTTGCGCGTCGGCGTCGAGTCGTGGGGGGGGGGGCGGTGGTAGTCGGCGTCGGCGTTTAGGCTGAGCGCAAGAGTGTGCGTGAGGGCGTCGTGTCTCGGAGGGTGGACGTTAGGTGCGTCGACGTCGTGGAAGGGAGCCCGGTGGGAGGGAGTCGGCGTCGGCATCAGCGTTGAGGCTGAGCGCAAGAGCGGCGGCGAGGGCGTCGCGTCTCGGAGGGTGGACGTTAGGAGAGTTGACGTGGGGCCCCGAACCCGGAGGGAGGGAGGTGCCCATCAAGGTCACGATGGACGTCGTGGTACGCACCTCGACGCCCGGACGAGGTGCGGTGGAGGATCGTAGCGTGCGTGGTCCGCGGTGCCGGCCAGCGCGTCGAGAGAAGGCGTGCGTGAGTGAGGTGGCGCGCAATGGAGCTGAGCTCGGGCTCGAGTCGCGGAGTACGCTGTGCGGTGCGTTGTGGTGCGGCTCGGGCTTTGGCCCAGGGACCCGGGAAGGATATCGATATCGATTCCGGACAGAATATACGTGGCGTGGGGCGACGCGCACGATTTACACGTAGCGTTCGCTCGTCTAGATCTTCCGTCTTTTTTTTTTTTGCGAGCTGGGCGGGCGTGGGCTCTCGACTAATAATAAAACATGTATCGATAATTTGACGGCTTGCAACCTGAGGAGTTCAGGACGCCGAGTTTATAAGATGATGTTGGGGCCTTGTAACTCAGCCTCAGTGTAAGGCCCTATAAGATTGTTTCAGCTAGTAAGGTGGCTTGGTTTTTCCGACACATATCAGATGAAAATTTTCATTGGACCTCTGGGGTGATTAATATTGGTGGAAACATATGTGGTTTATGATTAGCACCTGCGGTCTTGGAGAGAATTCATAATTTACTTCAATCGCAAATGCATTCGACTCGTTATTCACAAAGTTGGCTTCATGATTCGGAGGTTGACAAATATTCTACGGCCAGAAATTTGGAGGATCAGGAAAATAGATATCAGGAAAATTTCGATCGAGACATGTACACGAGAAAATATGCGCAAGGTCCCATTTATTTTATAGAGACATCTGGTGCAGTGTCTCGCGTGGAGCCGGAAATCGTCCCAATATGGTGCGTGCAGCTAAAAAAAGGCTGAAGAATTTCATTTCAGACCGAACAAGAAATACAGCCAAGGCGTGGACCTCAGACATAACTTTGTTCCTTATGTCCGATGTGGATGCGCATGCAGAATGTCGGCGTCGAGGGGTTCCCCTTTCTCGTGTAGGAAAACAAGGCGGAAGGACTGTAGCTGTCCCCGCTCAGCGGAGAGTATAATTAGGATGTGTTCAAACTGCGAGCGGTTTAAAAAAATCCGTGCATTTCGAAACCAAGAGATTGCGAAGGTTCGGAAGAAATTCGTCTGTGCGAGATAGCTCGAAGAATCTGTTCGCAGGTTGGGTTTGCAGGTACTCAAGGGAAACCGAAGGTTGTCGCAACAGCCAGTTCGTACACAACCCAACAAGTGGAGGGAGAATGCCCACTATCGCATATTGAGCTGGGTATGAAGAAAGGCAGGGATTTGTCACGCTTCACGTACATTAGATAAAGTTCCGTGCCGGCGTCCCAACATATATCTGCATCCCATCTTCTTTCAGTTGTTGAAACCCAGTGATCACATCCGGGGTGGGCTCCCAGTTCACATCTGATTTCTCACGCCACATAAGCTTGAATGCTTGCATCGGGGAGTAGGTACGGCGGCCAGAAAGTGCACCAAGCACCTCCTCGTACGGCGGAGGTTCCACCCACCGCGAACTGCGGAAATGAATCGTCAAGTTCCGAAGGTCTGGAAGAAAGGGAGAGCCGATAGCGCGCAACACAGAGGCCATGTCATCTCTGATCCAATAGGTCGAGTGGCTGAGATTCAGGTCCGTTATCCTGGGGGTAAGTCGGAAGATCTTTTCCATCGGGGCGTCCCTGGTTTCCAAATACTCGGACGGCACCGACATGCGCAAGAATCGCAATGGCGGTGCAGAACGAGCTAAGAACGCCAAAAAGTCTCTGAGTTCGATGTCGAATACCGAGATGGTGAGGCGTTCCAACGAAGGGAGTGTGAGATACGGCAGCATATATGCGCTGCTGGAGAAGATGCCGCTTTCCCAACCCCAACCACCGAGATACAGAGCCTTGATGTTGGAATGGATCATTGCACGACTCGGAGAGCGGGACGGCGCGAATGCGGAGTCGAAGTAGATGCCATTAAGCGTGCATTCGACTAGATTTGGAGCAGCGAATAGCATTTCAATGCAATCCGAAGCATTCCTCGAGTAATAGTCGTCGTCCCATTCGTCCACACGGACCGAATTGTCTTTGTTTCGACCAATCGTCAAGGCATGGAGGTTAGGAAATGACCCCCGGACTCGAAATTCGCCGAGTTGACTTCCAGACGGGAAAGACACGCTGAGAGTCTGCACCCGGTCCCACAGGCAGAGGTCCAAGAACGTTTGGAGGGCGGCAGTCTCGCTATATATGTTTCCGCGGAGCGAAAGCGTCAATGGGTGAGTGCCTGCTCGGGCGACCCAAATGCCCATCAACCTTCCAAAGTCGTCACTCATCGCAGTCTCGACGTGCGGCATGGCGGCCCATAAGGCGGGAGTGGCAAGGGCAATATTGCTCCATGAACGACATATATCGAGGAATATCATGGGCGCGGCGTGGGGATCGACCTTGGGGGTAGTTGGAAAACACCGTAACATGATGTCGGAAGAGATCTCCAACGGCAATCGTGACATCGGGTCGAGGATTGTGTTCAGCTCGCCTTGCGCGGCACTCTTCTGATTCTCGAGGTCTCTGAGGATGTCTCGCTGCCGGGCAATCTCCGACGACAGCTTGTTGATGCGTTCATGAATCTCGGATACCCGTCCAGCATCCATCCTTGAAGCTTGACGCGTCACAGCGATGATGATGGAAGTAAGAAAGCGTGAAAATAATATACACAAACATCGCGACCAAATATGGACGACTCAACGCCGGACCATTTAGCCTAAGGAACCAAACGATCCCATAAATTATAGATCTATAAGATAGATACCGCACACTCGCAAACCCTCCATCTCCGTTACGGTGTCTCTACATCCACAAACAGAAAAGCTATACCCGGCACTGGATATCCACCCCCAACGAGCTTGATGCCGGTGCCCAAACACCACCCGAGCTCCGTGCCCGCGATCTTCTTGCCGAACATGACCTCTTGCGAGCCGTCGAATTCGTACCTCCGTGGAAAGGTCAGTTTATGGCTCGATGAAAGTACGAGAATTTAAAACGCTCACCCCGTCTGCAGCAGCTCATGGATAAAAGTCAAGTCAAGACACCACTCTGGCCTGGCCTCCAACTCTGCCATCAGCTTCGTCTGTGTCCCCCACCCGGCAGCCACTCATCCCGCCCCGCACACACCGTCGCCTTGACCGGCTCGGTGTCCTCCTCGGCCTTGAGCATGAGCGGCGCCACGCGGTCATAAAAGTAGCTCAGCAGCAGCACGCGCCCCGCATGCGCCGGGAACGCCTCGCTCAACGCAGGCTGGTACACGCCCCCAAACGCACACGGCCGCACCGCGCACACCGCGTCCTTCGCGAGCACGAGCGCCACGAGCCGCGCGCACGCGTCAAACCCGCCCACGTCCCCGCCATCCATCGCCACTTCCCGCATCGCGCCCCCGCTCTCCGCGAGCTCGATCGTGCGGCGCGTCCCACGAGCCAGACACGCGTTGCTCACCAGCGCCTCCGCGCCCGCGGGCGGCGCCAGCCACTCATGCAGCGTGCTCATAAAGTCCACGAGCCGATGCACGCTCGTCCGTGCGTGCATCAGCCCATACCCCAGATACGAATGCTGATACAGCACCCGCTTCTTCCCCCGAACTCCAGCTCGTACTTGTGCTCCCCCTCGTGCAGCAGCGCGCCCCACTCGGGCTCAAACACAATCTGCGTACTCGCGCCCCCGAGGTCGAGCACCGCGAACGCCGGCGTGTAGGGCGGCGTATCCGCGCGCGCGGTCTTGAGGATATCTCGCCGTCACCCACGTGAAGACGCCCTCGTCCGCGCCGTCCATGACCGGGAACGGGTACGCGTTGCGCAGGTGCGCGGAGACCGCCGCGAGGATGTCGGCCGCCTGCGAGTCCGCACGCCCGAGGTCGCCCTGACCACTGCGCGAGTGCACTTGCGCAGGTGGGCTAGGCGCATCGTGTCGTCCATGACTCGTGTGACGCGGCGACGGCGCCCCGAAAAAGAAGACAGGCCCGAGGAGTGCGAAGTCTTGCAGTGCGTCGTCGATCCGACTCGAATGACTCGACGTGGGGATATCTTCGTCGGCCTGGTCTGGGTCGAAATTAGCACAACACGGCGCACGATACGGAAAGAAATGTAGGAGGGGATGGAAGAAAGAAACATAGTGAAGAAGCTTGCTCAGGACGCCTCGAAGTCTCAGTCCAACGCGAGATACAAAGGAGGGACAGACTCCAAAAAAAGGAAACAAACAAGCAAGCGGGGAAAGAATGTAGGCAACGCTGGGGATCTCCTTCCCTCGCCTACCACCAACGAAGACATCCCCGCCCCAAAGTCCCACACCCCCAACTCCCGAGCCCAAGCACGGAACGAAGCGATGCACATTCCCTTCCTCTATTAGTGGTGCACACCGGAAAGCCCCATCCTGTCCCCGGCGCCTAGGAAGTGCACTTAGGCGTGAGGCGTAGGACCCGGAAGCCACGCCTGCCTCCCAGTGGCAGCCAACGGAGAAAGCGGACGCCCTTCCGAACGAACGACAAACGTTCACGGACGACGAACACTCACGCTAGTATTCAGCATATCCAGTAAGAAGGCCCATCACTCATCGCCGATTGGGAACCTTCCCCCCAACAAAAGCCAAGGATCAAGGACGAAGGACGCTAAGAAAGAGGTATGTATCCCCAAGGAAAGGGGACGGGAACAGGAACGGGAGAGGATAGCGGGGAAGAGGACGAGGAAGGAGAACGGGATAAAGGAAGGGAGAGAAAGCGAAAGAAAACAGTGAAGAATCAAGACATCGCCGCAGACATCTGTCCGCGCCAGTTGTCCACGTCATCAACGCAGGGCCTCGGACCAAGCAGACGAGCACACCAAAGCAACTTTGAAAGCAGAAAAGCAAAGCAGAGAGGTGGGAAGCCTTCGAGAAGAGAGACGCAGCGGGCATCGAAAGATTCGGAAAGACGCGAAAGAGGAACCTTCCCCTCGCAGATGCTGAGCCTGATTTGAAGGCAGAGAAACACAATTCAGGCACGTAGGCATGATACCGCAGAAAAAAGAGGCCCAAGTGAAGGCGAGAAATGAGAAAAGCATCGGAGGATGAGGGAGACGTTGGGCGCAGGAGTCTAGGCATCTAGATTCTTAGTAAGCGCATCGCGCATGTGATCCCGACGCCTCTCGCTTGAACTTGTCCTTCGACGACATGGAGTCAGAAGAACCACTGTTTCGTCTTTACCTAGCTCCCGAACATGTTGACCTCTACTTAGATGTCCCCATCAATGTCGTCTCGTCGCTGTGCATCTACCCAGCCAAATATCTTCAATACCTAGGGTACTGCATACTTGGGGTCCCTGGATTTATCGCCCCGGATCTTGACGGCGAACCAGGCGAAGAAATTTCTGACGAAGATCCTCTTGACGCGGGAGTTTATCACTTCGTTCGCGAGAGCGACGAAGAAAGTGACGATGACGAAGGTAAACCCCCCCTGTGTGGCTAGCCGCTCATATCATGGTGCTGACTTGATCTAGATGTTCTCGCGCACGCCGTGGACCCGGCAGCCTTGACGTACAGTCATTCTCCGGAAACCACCAATACTCGAGATAATTTTCGCACCATCGTCGCCGAACGAGACGTTTCTTGTGTCTTTACGAACACAGCGATAAAAATGTGTCAAGGTATCCATATCGTACCTTATAAGCAAGGCGAATCGGTGCGTCCCGGCCCTGTTTGACTCAATTTTGGCCGGCTAAACCTGCTCGCTACAGTGGCTGAAACAGATTTTCGAAAGCAGGTTTCCGGAGGAAGACGAGGATGTTACGAACCTTACATCTATCAACGACATAAGAAATGGCATACTTGTTGCTAACACCATCCACCCTATGATCGACCAGAAGAATTTAGTTGTATTGAAGGTATTTCCACTCTCGCGGGATCCATAGTTTCGTCTTATTCCCAATCAGACCCCCAATCGAGTACTAAATACGACGGATATTCCTCTGCGGAGCAACAACGACCCAGATCTTTTCGGCGACGTCAAATATTCGACCAACCCCCGATATACTCTACAGTGGCTCCAGGGCAACAAGCAAGAGCGCCGAAGTTTTCCAAACAACATGGACGCTGCATTCAAGAAAATTTCCAAGAATCCAAAGCCATCGCCCCTGCTTCTCAACTACAACTATGGTGTTGCCGCCCTGAAATGGTGGGGGCGGGGAAAGGAGTGCTTACTGACGGCTCGGACGCGTCCAATTGCTGCCCCGCTGGGACCGCCGAAGAGTAAGCACAACAGCGCCCTCAAATTCGACGACGCGCGCATGAAACTTGGGGCACTGGAAGGCGGTTCAGGCGGCAATACGGAGACAGTCGACATCGACGAACTTCGCCAATCCCAAGCCGAGGAACTAGTACTCGCCTTTTGGTCCAATACTCCCGCTGCGCGAACTCGTCATGCGAAGAAACGGGCGGAACGCCAAGAGCGGATGACAGAATGGAAAAATGGCGTTCGCATGGCTTTGAAATCGGAAACGTAATCGATTCTATCAGTCATACCTTTTGTTTTACCCTGAGCTCAACGTGAATTGAAAAAGAGCTGTATTATCTCATCGAGAGCAATATTGCTCCATGAAAGGCATATATGGAATACTAGTACCATGGGTGCAGCGAGGGTATCAGCATTGATGGCAGTGGGAAGACATCTGAACGGTGTCTCTACATCCACAACATAAATTTATACCCGACACCAACACCGGCGCCGAGACACCACCCGAGCACTGTGCCCGCGATCTTCTTGCCGAGCATGACCTCGGGAGCCGTCGAATTCATATCTGCGGAACGAAGGTAACGCACACGGCCGCGCACCGCGTCCTTCGTGAGCATGAGCTACGCTGTCCATCACCGTCCGCAGCGCGCCCCCGCTCTCTGCTCTCCGTATCGTGCCGCGAGCTCAACGCGGCGCCGTATCCCGCGAAGGTGCGCGCATTGCCGACCACCACATCCGCTTTGAGGGTACACGGCCGAGCACGAGCGCCACGAGCCGCGCACAGGCATCGCTCGCGCCAGACACGCGTTGCTCACCGCGCGGGCGGCGCCGGCCGCGCATAAAGTCCACCACCCGATGCACGCGTACCAGCCTATACCCCAGATACCAATGCAGATACACCACGCAGCAAGCGTGTCTTCCCCAAAACTCCAGCGGCGCATCATGATTTTATGCAATAGGTAGTCAAGGGAGAACCGACGTTGTAGTAACAGCTAGTTTGTACACGACCCAAGAAGTGGAGGGAGAGTGCCTACTATCCAATATTGAGCTAGGTATGAAGAAAGGCAGGGATTCGTCACGTTTCACGTACATTAGATAAAGTTCCGTGTCGGCGTCCCAACATATATCTGCATCCCATCTTCTTTTAGTTGTCGAAACCCAGTGATCACATCAGGGGTGGGCTCCCAGTTCACAAAAGCCTGATTCCACATAAACTTGAGTGCTTGCATCGGGGAGCAGGTACGTCGGCCAGAAAGTACACCAAGCATCTCCGCATACGGCGGAGGTTCCACGTGCCGCGAACTGTGGAGATGAATGGTCAAGTTCCGAAGGTCTGGAAGCAGGGGAGAGTTGATAGCGCGCAACACAGAGGCGATGTCATCTCCAAACCAGTAGTCCGAGGGGCTGAGTTTCAGGTCCGTTATCCTGGGGGTAAGTCGAAATATCTTTTCCATCGGGGCACCGCCTTCCAAATGACTGGATGGCATCGACATGGACAAGAATCGCAACGGCGGTGCAGAACGAGCTAAGAACGCCAAAAATTCTTCGAATTCGAGGTTGAATACCGAAATGGTGAGACGTTCCAACGAAGGGAGTGTTAGACCCTGCAGCATATGCGTGCTGCTAGGAGATATATCAATGTCCCAACTGGCATATCCACCCAGATACAGATACTTGATGCTGGAATGGGTCACCACACGAGACAAGGACGACTCGAATGGATATTCGAAGTCGATGCCATCAAGAGTGAGTTCGATTAGATTTGGAGCAGCGGATAGCATTTCAATGCAAGCAGAAGCATTCTGCGAGTAATACTGCATGTCGCCGTCCCAGGCGTCCGAAATGTGATGGTCTTGACCAATCGTCAACGCATGGAGGTGAGGAAACGGCCCCTGTAATGTACGAAGGTGATTTCCGGACGGGAAGTATACGTTGAGGGTCTGCACCCGGTCCCACAGACAGAGCTCCAAGAACGTTTCGTGGGCGTCAGTCTCGCCATACATGCTTCCGTGGATCGAAAGGGTCAACGGGCGAGTACCTGCTCGGGCGAGCCAAAGGCCCATCAACCTTCCAAAGTCGCCACTCGTCGCAGTCTTGACGCGCATGGTGGCCCACAACGATGGTGTCGCCAACGCGATATTGCTCCACGCGCGGCATACATTGAGAAATATCATGGGTGCATCGTGAGGATCCGCCATAGTGATAGTAGGCAAACACCGTAACAAGATGTCGGAAGAGATCTCCAACGGCAATCGTGACATCGGGTCGAGGATTGTGTTCAGCTCGCCCTGGGCGGCGCTCTTCTGATTTTCGAGGTCTCTGAGGATTTCTCGCTGCCGGGTAATCTCCGACGAGAGCTTGTCGATGCGTGTATGGATCTCGGATACCCGTCCAGCATCCATCCTGGAAGCTTGACGCGTCACAGCGATGATGTTGAAAGTAAGAAAGAGTGAAAATAATACACACAAACATCGCGACCAAATATGGACGACTCAACGCCGGAACATGTATCCTAAGCAAACGATCCCATAAATTACAGATCTATATGATACCGCTCATTTGTAAACTCTCCATCTCCGTCGTCTCTCTACATCCACAAACAGCAATTTATACCCGACACTGGACTTCCACCCCACCAACGAGCTTGATGCCGGCGCCTAGACACCACCCGAGCTCCGTGCCCGCGATCTTCTTGCCGAACATGACCTCTCGCGAGCCGTCGAATTCGTATCTGCGTGAAAAGGTCAGTTTATGGCTCGATGAAGGTACGAGAAACGTTCACCCCGTCCGCAGCAGCTCATGCATAAACGTCAAATCAAGACACCACTCCGGCCTCCCCTCCAAATCCGCCATCAACTCCGTGTGCGTCCCCCACCGCGGCAGCCACTCATCCCGCCCCGCACACACCGTCCGCGCGAGCTCCGCAATCGTATCCACCGTCGCCGTGAACGGCTCGGTGTCCTCCTCGTCCTTGAGCATGAGCGGCGCCACGCGGTCATAAAAGTAGCTCAGCAGCAGCACGCGCCCCGCATGCGCCGGGAACGCCTCGCTCAGCGCAGGCTGGTACACGCCCCCAAACGCACACGGCCGCACCGCGCACACCGCGTCCTTCGCGAGCACGAGCGCCACGAGCCGCGCGCACGCGTCAAACCCGCCCACGTCCCCGCCATCCATCGCCACCTCCCGCATCGCGCCCCCGCTCTCCGCGAGCTCGATCGTGCGGCGCGTCCCGCGCGCCAGGCACGCGTTGCTCACCAGCGCCTCCGCGCCCGCGGGCGGCGCCGGCCGCTCGTGCAGCGTGCTCATAAAGTCCACCAGCCGGTGCACGCTCGTCCGTGCACGCATCAGCCCATACCCCAAATACGAATGCTGATACAGCACCCGCTTCTTCCCCCCAAACTCGAGGTCGTACTTGTGCTCCCCCTCGTGCAGCGGCGCGCCCCGCGCGGGCTCGAACACAATCTGCGTGCTCGCGCCCCCGAGGTCGAGCACCGCGAACGTCGGCGTGTCGGGCGGCGTGTCGGCGCGCACGGTCTTGAGGAGGTAGTTCGCAGTCACCCACGCGAAGACGCCCTCGTCCGCGCCGTCCATGACCGCGACGGCGTCCGCCTCCGCCGCGGGGATCGCGAACGGGTACGCGTTGCGCAGGTGCGCGGAGACCGCCGCGAGGATGTCGGCCGCCTGCGAGTCCGGGAGGAGGCGCAGGCCCGCGGTCGCCTTGACCGCTACGGGGGTGCACTTGCGCAGGTGGGCGGGGACGACGCGCATCGCCTCGTCCATGAGCTCGTCGAGTGACGCGGCGGCGGCTTCGGGGCGCCCCGCGAAAGAAGACAGGCCCTTGCCCGGCAGTGTCATCTTGAAGACCTCGTATTCGTACGCGGGCAAGGGGCCGCAGTTGTTGAACTTGTAGATGTGGATGCGCGAGCCGGTAGAGCCGGCGTCGAGCATGAGGCCGTACTGGACGAGGCCGTCGGCGGAGGGGTGCGGGGCCTTGCAGTGCGTCGTCTTGGAGGGGTCGGGGTCCGACTCGAATGACTCGGCGTGGGGAATGTCTTCGTCGGCGTGGTCTGGGTCGAAATTAGCACAAGACGGCGAGCGATACGGAAGGAAAAGTAGGATAAAATAAAGGAATAAACATGAGGAAGCTTGCCCAGGACGCCTCAAAGTCTCGGTCGAAGGCGAGATGGGAAGGATTGCAGACTCCCAAAAAAAGAAACAAGCAAGCAAGCGGGGAAAGAATGCGGATATTTGCCGCCGTGTGGAAGATGGTTGTCGGCGCAGTCATCACCATCTGGCCAGGGCGCGTTAAAGGTCGACAAAGCTGGGGATCTCCTTCCCTCGCCTGCCACCAACGAAGACACAAGCCCGAGCACGGAACGAAACCGCCGCACACCCGACCCCACTATTACTGCAAATCGGGAAGCCCATCTCCGGAAGCGTACTTTGGCGTGAGGCGTGAGGCGGAGGACCCGGAAGCCACGCCTGCCTCTCGAGGGGGAGGGCGAACACAGAGGCAAAGGCGTAGTCTGCCACGGCCACCACCTTCCATCACCGCACGTCAGACCCATGCCCCTCGAACTGCAGCGGCAGCCAGCAGAGGACGCGGAGGAAGCGGACGCCCCTCCGAACGAGCAAACGACGAACGCCCACTCCCGTACCCTGTACCCCGTACCCCGTATCCCGTATCCCGTATCCCGTACCCAGTAAGTACCCAACATCCAGTAGGCAGTATTCCAGCAAGAACGCCCGCCGCCTAAAGCCCATCGCCCATCGCCGAATGAGAACGGGAACCGAAACCACCTTCCCCCCAATAACACCCAAGGATCAAGGACGAAGGACGAAGGGAGCCAAGGAAGAGGTATATATACAACCCCAAGGAAAGAAAGGGAGCGGAGACGCGCAGGACGAAAACGCACGTCGCAACCGCGCAGGACGAAAGCGACGCGCCCGACCAAAACCGCGTATCAACGCCAAAACAAACGAAAAGGAGGGAAGCACGCACGCAACGACGAGGACGGCGGCGGCGGCGGCGGCGGCGGCGGCGGATGCGAAAGGAAGGAGGAGGGAGCGAAAGGAAGCAAGGAAGGAAACACGAGAAAGAACGATCGCGGAAACACAAGAGGGAGGAAAGCAGCAAAATAAGGATAAGAAGGACTCACTCGGCATCGTCGGCGGCGTGGGCGGCGTCGGGGGCGTGGGTGGGCGGGGGGCTGTGGTGGGGTGGTTAGCGTCGGCTGGCAGAGGCGCAGGAGGTACAAGAGGGGGGGGATGGAGGGATAGCGGGGACGAGGAGACCGGCGAAGGAGAAGAAGGCAGGGGAGGGGGTATGGGTATGGGGAGGGAGAACGGGGAGGGGGAGGGAGACGGGGTAGAGGAAAGAAGGAGAGGGGGGGGGAATACGGAGAAGGGGACGAGGAAGGAAACGGAGTGGAGCCAAATAAAAGCAAAAGTAAAAGCAAAGAGTACTAAGCAGTGAAGAACCAAGACGACGCCGAAGACGCGCCCGTATTTGCACGCGCCAGTCGTCCACGTCATCGCCGAGGGCCCGGACTGAGGGAACGAGTAAAGTAAAGCGAAGCAGACCCCTTGGAAAGATGCGAAAGAGCGACCGAGCCAGCCAGCGAAAGAGCGACCGAGCCAGCGACCGAGCCAGCGAAAGCGGAAAACGAAAAACGAGACAGAACGGAGTCCATCGCAAAACGCCACGCCGCGCCCATACCTTGCGCGAAAAGCAACGAAGAAACGAAAAACGCCAGCACGGCGCGGCGCGGCGGCTCCCCTTCCCCCGCCCTGTCCTGCCCTCCCAGACTGGTCGCGGCGTGCATTGGCACTGGCGCCACATTTGCCGAGTCCACACACGCACCAGACCAGCGTCAACCGCCGCGAGCGACGAGAACGAGCGGGAGGAGGTGAAAACGAAAGCGGAAACGAAGATGAATACGAAAGCGGAAACGAAAAGCGAAAGCGGAAAGCGGAAACAAACGGACACCGCTCCCGCCCCCCCCCTTGCGCATCGCCGGCTCCGGCTCCGGTTCCTACTCCTACTTGGACGCGCGGCGCGCCACCCCACCGAACAACGCCATGAAGAAGATTCGAGAGCGGGGGTCAGAAGGGGGAGCGGGTCGACACCTCGCGACTCCGCGACTCGAGCTCGAGGTCGACGCTCTTGAGCGCCACCTCACTAGTACGACGTCCGCGTCCGCGTCCACCTTGACCTCGCCCCGACTCGGACTCTCCAGCCACGCTCGCAACTCTCGACCTCGACCTCGACCTCAGGAACGCAGATACAGGGGCGGAGACGCAGACGCAGACGCAGACGCAGACGCAGACGCAGACGCAGACGCAGACGTGCAGACGCGGAGGACTGCAGAGACGAGCCCGAAAGAAAAGGAAGAGGAAAAGAAGGGAGAGGGAGAGGGAGAAGGGAGAGAGAGGAACGGGTAGTGGTAGTGGTGGGACGCGGGGCGATGTCATAGGATAGAAGAGCGAGAACGGGAAACGAGATGGAGGGAAGAGGGAGGGGAAACGCGTAAAAGGGAAGGCGGGAAAGTGAAATGAATCGAATGGATACGTACTTGTGGGCGGGCGCACGGGCGGCGAGTCTAGTAGGACAAGCGGCGAGAGTTGATTAACTTCGAGTGGGATTTGCGGGAATTAAGGAACTCACTTTCTAGAGGGTAAGGTAAGTTAGTAAGTTATCGGAGGGGTAAGGAAGGAAGGAAGGATGAAATGAAATGAAATGAATGACCACCCGGGAGTGCGATGGGATGCGCGCTGTGCGCCCGAGTCCGAGCCCCGAATCCACGACGCACGGCACGCCCAACGCACGACACGACACGACACGACACGACCACTCACCTCCAGACTTTCCCTTCTCCTCATACGGCGTCTTCCCTACTCGCCGTCGTCGTCAACTCCCACCCAGCGACGAGAAGGACACAGGCACCCCACCGCAACGCGCGCTTCTCCTTGGGCACAAACAGCCACACGAGCACGAGCAAGAGGCCTGCGCCCAGTGCGAACTTTTTCCAGGCAAACAATTTTGGCTTCGTTCTCGCGGATGGGGGCGGAGAGCGGCCGGCCTCGAGGCGGTCGTAGGTCGGGGACATTGGCGCCATGCTGTGGCGGGACCGGGTAGAGGCGGAGGTTGGGGCGGGCGACACGGCGGAGGTGGCAGACGTGGGTGGGAGGGAAGGCGTGATTTGTTCTTGTGATTCTTGTCTTGCCACCATGTACTTTGCTCGAGTCAATCTATCTGTCTACGAGCATCCGTCGTCGGCGTGGCGGAGAGAAAGTGGATTTCCTTTTGGGTCTGGCGGTCCCGTCGCTCTTTCTTTCGTTCCCCGGCCATCTTCTTTCTCCCGCATCCGTGGCACAACAACGCAACGTACTGAATTCAATCCTCGTCGCTAACCTGCTCCGTTGCCGCCCAACCAAGCTGCGAGCGGAATCGGACGCACGCCTTCCGTACATGTACCTCCGAGCGGCCCCGGAGCCAGGCGGGCATAATCGGCAGGAGCTTTCCTCTACACCCTTGGCGCCAACGACACGAGTTACACGCCAACCCACGCCGAGTCCCTCCCTCCGACCTGCCTCGTCAGAACGGGACGATTCAAGCTGCATTTTTTTTTTCGCGCAATGAAGTCTGCCCTACGAATCCGAGTCGTATTCTAATCAGCTTTGCGATATTTTTTTTTGTTTCAATTGCGGTCAAAACCGATTGGCTGGCATGCGAGTTGCACGAATAATGCCGAATCTCTTCTCGGGGCGAAAATGCGCTATACTTGACAACGGATTCTATGTATGCCGGTGGTAGGCTTCTACACTGTTTTTCGCGTTCAGAACCCTCTCGTCAACGCGGCTCCGACGCTTATCGACCTGCTATGCTCATTGCCATTTCTTGCAGGTTCTTTATGTGATAAATACCTGATTTCCCTTTCCCTTGCTCGACTCTCAGTTTCACAATCAGTACATATCCCAATCCGGCCTCTCAAACAAACGCTAATATCAACCAGCCTGCCCCGACGGCGCACGAGCGTCGTCGTCCATGCTCCCTCTCTCGGAGCGCGGATCGATGCCCCCACCCGCGTCGACGGCCACGGGCCAAAGCAAGAGCAAAAGAGCCAAGTGCGACGCCGGCGCCGAAAAAGGCTGTGCCCGCCACCAAACTAGAACCGCTTTGACTTTGACTTTGACTTCGGGAGTCGGGAGTCGGGAGCAAGTAAGCAAGCAAGCAGCCGCTTTTCCTTCCTTCCTTACGTACCTACCTGCAGCGGATCTCTCAAGCCGATTTATCCTCCCTCATCTCGATTCTCAGGTTTCGATGACGATTTGCTCTGCGTGTAAACTCGGCTTTCGACCCGCGGCGTCAATACCTCTGGCTTTATCCTTTATTGGGCGAGTTATTTCTTGGATGTCGAGTCATGGTCGTACATATGCAATTTTCCACGGCGGCTCAATTCGGACGTAGGCTTCAAATGTTCGATGTTTTCCAACTAATGTACTGCTCAAACTCTGACTTTTGACTGCTGATTTCTACACTGGCCGTTCTTCGACCAGTCTCCCCTTCGGTTCACAGAATCTGTGTAGTAGCTATTCCTATTATACCAATCGACCTTCTTGTAGTACACTTGTTTAAGTCTTCAATCTTCAATTTTATTCCCTGAAGTGTTCAACTGACGCGGATTTCTTACAGGCTTAATATAACTCCTTTTACCCGGTCTACCTTGCTTGAATGCGTTCCGACAAGTTATATTGTGTGCAAGGGATTCTTATGCAATCTCCGACTTGCCGTTCGACTTTGACAGCGCCTCTGGTATGCTATTACTTACTTTGATGGACTAAACTAACCTATCAACGGCCTCAATGACTTACGTTGACGGTTGATCCCCGAGAGGTATCGTCAACTTGATGCACGCCGGAAGGCTGTTGACTGTTTCGTGGCTCACGAGGTATGTCCCCGTAATTCATGATATTTGTGTTGCTTTCGACATGTACTGACTCGACTTTCATCCAGGAAGAATAATTGAAGCGTTTGACGTCACAAAGAGGGCCGCGCAAGGCAAGCTGAACACAATCCTCGACCCGATGTCACGATCATTGCCGTTGGAGATCTCTTCCGACATCATGTTACGGTGTTTGCCTACTCCCACTATGGCCGATCCCCATCCCCGCGATGCACCCATGATATTTCTCAATATATGCCGCGCGTGGAGCAATATCGCGTTGGCGACACCGCCGTTGTGGGCCACCATGGGCATCGAGACTGCGATGAGTGCCGACTATGGAAGGTTGATTCCCCTTTGGGTCGCCCGAGCAGGCACTCGCCAGTTGACCCTTTCGCTCCGCGGAAGCATGGATCGCGATATTGTGCCCCTCGAAGTATTATTCGTGCGCTGGGGCCTGTGGGACCGGGTGCAGACCCTCAACATACAGTTCCCGTCGGGAGATCACCTCCTTACATTACAGGGGCCGTTTCCTCACCTCCATGCGTTGACGATTAGTCAATTCAACAATGCGGATGATTGGGAAGACGAGACCACGTATTACTCGAAGACTGCCTCGGAATGCATTGGAATGCTATCCGCTGCTCCAAATCTAGTCGAATTCAGCCTTAGTGGCATCCATTTCAAGGACCCGTTCGCGTCGTTCTCCCGTGCGGTGACCCATTCTAACATCAAGTATCTGTATCTGGGAGGATACCGTTGGGACACCGATTTAGAGCCTAGCAGCGCGTGTATGCTGCGGTATCTCACACTCCCTTCATTGGAACGCCTCGCCATTTCGTCATTCGACATCAAATTCGAAGACTTTGTGGCGTTTTTAGCTCGTTCCGCACCGCCGTTGCGATTCTTGTCCATGTCGATGCCATGCGGGTATTTGAATGCCACGGACGCCCCGATGGAAAGGCTATTTCGACTTACCCCCAGGATAACGGACCTGGATCTCAGCCCTTCGACCTACTGGGTTGGAGATGTCATTGCCTCTGTGTTGCACGCTATCAACTCTCCCCTTCTTCCAGACCTTCGGAACTTGACGATTCATTTCCCCAGTTCGTTGCACCCGCCATACGAGGAGGTGCTTGGTTCACTTTTGGGCCGACGTACCTACTCCCCGATGCAAGCATTCAAGCTTATGTGGATGGAGGATTCAACTGTGAACTGGGAGCCCACCCCGGATGTGATCACTGGGTTTCGGCAACTAAAAGAACATGGGATGCAGATATATGTTGGGACGCCGAAACGGAACTTGATCTAATGTACGTGAAGCGCGAACGAATCCCCGCCTTTCCTTATACCTAGCTTGGTATGCGGTAGTAGGCACTCTCCCTCCACTTGTTGGGCCATGTACGAACAACCTTTGGGTTTTCCTTGACTACCTATTGCCTACAATCATGATGCGCCCCTTTCAGCTGTGTAATTAGTTTGGCGTTGAGTCGTCCGCATATGGACTTGATGTTTACATGTATTGTTTGCCCCTTTCTTGTTCCCACCACCATAATGGCATCCGGCAAGGCAGAAGACCTGCGTAAACGCATCAAGGAGATCTCTTCCACTATCACTCGCCACCGGGAGATCCTCAGAGATCTTGAAAAGCAGAAGAGTAGCCTGCAAGGGGAACTCAATTCTATTCGTGACCCGATGGCCCGGCTGCCGCTAGAAATTTCGTCCAACATATTCATGCAGTGCCTGTCGACCACCAATACCATAACTCTACCCAACCCGCGCGGACCTCCCATGGTTTTCGTGCAGATATGCCAGTCATGGCGCAACATCGCGCTCTCCACGCCCTCGTTATGGACTTCGATCCGTGTCGAACGTCCATCCCTGAAGTTCGTGAATTTCTTGGAGATTTGGCTGGAGCGCGCTCGCAACCTCCCGCTTTCCATTGTCCTTTTCGACTCTCTGGATTATGAGAGCATCCAGGAATTGGTGGTGGAACAGCGCGCGGGTCAACTGCGCCACCTGGAAGTGTACCTGGAATCGCTTGAAGACGTCGGGGAGTTGACAAAGATAGCTCCCCTGTTTGTCTCGTTAGAGACATTGAAAGTTGGCCACGCTGGTTCTGAATACAAAGTCGACGGTACTCGAGACGACTGGGGTTCCCCACGCGGGCATGAACTTTGTATCGACCTCTTGCGTGCCACTCCAAATCTTTTGGAGTACCAGATTTCCGACATGTACTCCTACGTTCACGTTTCCTACCATTCTTGGCATGGTATCCAGCCGCTGACGCATTCGTCCTTGCGACACTTGTATCTCGGTGGTGATCATCCTGATAATCGCAACAGCTCCGTCATTATCAAACATCTCACCCTGCCTGCCCTTCAAACCCTCCGCATCTCGTATTTTGACATCAGTATTGCGGATTTGGCATCCCTTTTAACCCGATCCTCCGCGTCGTTGCTGTCTTTGGACATCCAAGACGACGTACCGGATCTGGTCGGCGTGGAATGTTGCCGACTCGTCCCCGGAATCACAAACCTCAAGATCAATCTCGAAAGCTACCCTGCGGATTTCGGATTCTTCGAGAGCTTAGCTCGCACAGACGAATTCCTTCCGAACCTCCGCCATCTCTCGATTTTGAGAAATACAGAATGTTTCAACCGCTCACAGCTTGAACACGTACTCACCATACTCTCCGCTCGGCGGGGACAGCTACAGTCCTTCCGCCTTGTTTTCGTACGCGAGAAAGTGGAACCCCTCGACGCCGACATTCTTTTCCAGTTGCGACAGTTTGTCGAAAGCGGCATGCGCATCCACATCGGACACATGACTTACTTCGGACACAAGGAACAAAGTTATGTTTGAGGTTCGCGCCTTGGCTGTATTTCTTGCTCGGTCTGAATGAATCTCTTCAGCCCTTTTTTAGCTGTACGCGCCAATTGGGACGTTTTCCGGCTCCACCTGCCCATTCCGCTATACCAAATGTCTCTGTAAATCGGACCTTGCGCGTCTTGCTTGCGCGGCTTATTTTCTCGTGTACATGTCTCGATCGAGAATTGCCATATATTGATTTTTCTGACCCTTCAAGTCTCCGAATAGTCATTGAACTAATAACTAGTCGAATGTAGTGAATAAATGCTCCCCAAGACCGCAGGTGCTAATGTCAACAACAGATGTTTCCATCAATCACTTCAATGGAATGGAGAAGGCTTCTTGACACCATTTAGGTAAGGGGGAATATGTTCGATGCGGTGGTTGCATTGAATTATGGAGCTCAAGGGCTAGTCATACCGACAGTGTCTCACGTTGTATAGACCGAATGAGATACAGAAGAATTGAAAGTAGTTATCTAAATTTCAGGACGTAACTGGTATAGAGTGACTTCGCAATTGACTGCCACACCGGAACTTCAACATTGGTTCAAAAAGTGTGTACACGCCACTTAAACGATGCCCAAGTCTGGGAATTATGTATCGTGGAATGCCTCTGTTTAAATAATACGATCTCCATAATGATAGATAAAGGTTGAACTTGTAAAAGCCGGTTTACTGTCCCCACAGCTCACCCAACCAGTTCACCACCCTTTTCGTCATCAGTCCCGGCGCATCACCGCACGCCATTTCAGCCAGTGGCTCATTGTGCCCTGCCCCCGGCTCTATGAAGATATCCAGTACGAAGCCCTTACCCTTACCCACGCCCTCGCGCATGCGCTCCGCAGCGACGACCGCGTCATCGACCATCACCTCTCCATCGCCAGCCAAGTACAGCACATTCTCGACGATCCCCCCCAGTCCCGCCCACCAAGCAGGTTCAGCGGTCGCGGGCTCGAACCACCTCCGGTCGTCGAGCCCCGCGGGGCGCGACGCCTTGATGAGGTCGGCCCAGCGGCGCAGCGTCGCCACGGGCAGGAGCTCGCGGTGCGCATTGCGCGCGAAGGACGGCGCATCCTCGCTGAAGGTCATCCACGGCGAGATTAGGGCTGCGCCCGCCAGACGAAAGGCCAGCGGCGTCACGGGCGGTAAGCCGGCGGGATGCGGGTGCAGCATGTGCGCGAACAGGGCCCCGATAAGGTGTCCGCCGGCCGAGTCGCCCGCGATGACCAGCGCGCTCGGCGGGATGCCCGACGCGAGGATGTGGTTCAACGCGAGGATGCCTTGGCGGAGCTGAGCGGGCCACGGCTTGTGGTTTATTAAACCTGCAGAAGCGCGTTGATTAGTACGTGATTGAAGGTGGCAGACAATGTGAACGAACTGTATTCGAGGAACGCGACGGAAAGGTTGATCCCGTATTTGCGTTTCGCCTCTTTGCGCCAGTAGTCTACCATGAGAAAGTGGCCTTCTAGTGCGGGCAGGACGTAGCCGCCCCCTCGGAGAGAGTCAGCAGAGACACGAGTCAATAAATTGAAGCGCGGAACCGTGCAAATATAGCATGGTGTATTCGTTTTTCTTGGGCCCAATCCAGTGGAGAGAGGCGCCATCGCCGACTTCCTCGTTGATGATCTGGAGATTATTTCCACTGCTTGAGCGCATGAAACGTTCGTACAAGACAGATACACGCGGCGAGACCCATTGCATCTGGCGCAGGGTGCTGTTTGGAGCAGCTGTCCGCACGAACGTGCGCCAGAGAGTGCGCTTGAATGTGTACTGACTGTTGCCAATGAAAGGGTAGGTGAGCGCTTTGTAGACGATGAGGAAGCCGAGCCAGATGAAGCGCAGGGTGAGAGGGACAAGCTCTGCGACAGTTATGTCGCCGTAAGGGTATGGCGGAGTCGCCATTGTGTGAACGCGAAGACAAAGGAACGGATTTTGGAACCGAGGGAGAATTCTGAACGCGTGTTGTCAACGCTTTTGGCTACGCGTACTTGTCGGCTTGGAAGTTTTGAGATGGATTCAGGATTGCGCAATTGCGACAACGCCTATCACTGAGGCTATCAGTCACATCACGGCGCTCCATCAATACGTCCTGATCGAGACAAGTCTCGTCATCCGTGCCAACAACAAGCTCACCACGAACGTCGGCCATGTTGTGAAGGCCCTCGAGGATCCGGTGACGGAGACCTGTGAACTGGATACTTAGGATGTAGTAACCAAATTTTGCCTAAAATAGGCGTAAAAAACAGCAAATCGGTCCGGCTGTCACTGCACCGAACTTGCATTTTTGGTAATATTTGTCGGCGTGAACGCCTGAAAAAGTGAACCTTGGTTGGATTACTACTGTATGTGCATAGGACCCCGGATAGTCCCTGCCCATTAACATTCGTCGGGACGGAAGTTGATCTTGGCCAAATTTAAATTTGTCGCTCAGACTCTGGTCGAGGCAATCTGAAATAACATCAGAAAAAAAAGCTTCCACATTGGACTGAGATGATCAGGCGAGTCGGTTCGTTTAACCAGACGGAAGCAAAAAGCTATAATGAGATGGATCGACGATCATCCGATCTGGGTGACCGACATCTTGCCGATATTGACAGATTAACAGGTCACGACCTCGAGAGTTTTCCGTCTGCTGCTCCGTTGCTTTCTATCATTATGGCGTGTTGGAATCGAGTTATTGGCATTCGAGATGGAAACATTGAGGCTGGCGTGTTGGAATCTGCCGTCTCTACAATCTCTTACTCTCTTTTCCAACACTCGTCCCAATGGCGGGCAAGGGCAGAAACTTCTGGCTCACCTTAACCGCCGTCATCGTCACCATCTTCCTCAGCGCCCTCGACCTCACCGCCGTCTCCACCGCCCTCCCAACCATCACAGACAGGCTCCATGGCGGAAATCTCTTCGTCTGGGTCGGGTCTGCCTATGCGCTCTCGAGTACCGCCATTCTCCCCCTCTCTGGCCGCCTAGCAGATATCTTTGGCCGCCGGCCGCTCATGCTCTCGTCAATCTTCTTTTTTGCTCTCGGTAGTGCCCTCGCGGGCTCTGCTCAGAACATGCACATGATGATCGCAGCCCGAAGTGGGCCTTGTTATTATTCCCCTCACTCATTAATTCACCGTTTATTTTCTCAGCAATCCAAGGAATTGGAGGAGGCGGAATCATCAACCTGTGCGAGATTATCATATCTGATCTTGTCCCCCTGTCGGAGCGAGGAATATACCAGGGAATCCTCGGCCTGACCTGGTCCTTTGCCTCTGGAATCGGCCCCCCGATCGTGAGCCACAAATTCTTTATACAAAATTGTTAGACGCTAACTCACGTCCGCGTAGGGAGGTGCCCTCGCAAGCACGCAATGGCGCTGGCTCTTCTGCGCGTCCCTCCCTCTATCCTAAACGCACGGCGCTGACTTCCCCTTAGACCTCAACCTCCCCCTCAGCGGCATCGCATTCGTCCTCGTCTCCTTCTTCCTCCGCGTGCGCACGCCCCCGGGCTCCATGCGCGAAAAGCTCGCGCGCGTCGACTGGATCGGGAACGCCATCGGCATCAGCGGCATCACACTCGCGATCCTCGGCCTCACCTGGGCGGGCTCCTCCTACCCGTGGGGCTCCGCCCACGTCCTCGCCCCGCTCATCATCGGCCTAGTCCTCATCCTCGCATTCATGCTCTACGAGTTCCGCATGCCCCCCGAGCTCGAGCCGACCGTGCCGTACGATCTCCTGTCAAACCGGAACAGCTTGAGCGGTTATCTGTCCACGTTCTTCCATGGGATTACGAGTATTACGATTATCTGTGCGTCTTCTCCTCCCTTTCATTCCTTTTCTGACGGGCACGCACAGACTACCTCCCGGTGTACTTCCAGGCCTGCTTCGACGCGACCCCGATCCGCTCGGGCGTGGACATGCTCGCGACGGCGCTCGTCGTCGCGCCCTTTGCGCTCATCGCAGGGATCCTCGTGCAGGTGCTCAACCGCTACATGCCGAGCAACATCGCCGGCTGGGTCCTCACTATCATCGGGTTCGGCCTGCTCAGCATGCTCACCGCGGACGCGACCGTCAGCCAGTGGGTCGGGTATCAGTTCGTCGCCGCCGCCGGCACCGGCATGATCGTGCGTACCTCCCCCTTCAACTGAAGTTCAACACAAATCAACTGATCACCCAATTATTCCCACAGTTCGCCGTAACGGTCTTCCCGATCCTCGCGCCCCTCAGCGTCGAGCGCACCGCCGCCGCCCTCGGCTTCTTCGCCTTCTGCCGCGCCTTCGCCCAAACCTGGGGCCTCACCATCGCGTCCACCATCCTCCAAAACGAGCTCGCCAAAACGCTCCCCGCGGCCTTCACCGCGCAGACGCAGTTCGCTGCGGGCGCCGAGATCGCGTACGCCGCGATCCCGGCGATCCGTGCGCTCGAGGAGCCGCTGAAGAGCGAGGTGCGCGCGGCGTTCGCGGAAAGCATGCGTGTTGTGTGGCGCACGATGATCGGGATTAGCGGGGCGGGGTTGTTGACGTGTGTGTTGCTGACGGAGGTGCCGATGGTGCAGCATACGGATGAGACGTATGGGCTGCATGCGGGCGAGGCGGGCGCGGCGGAGAAGGATGTGGAGGGGGGGACGGGCACGGGCGGGACGGATACGCCTGCGGCGGCCTCGGTGGAGGTGGATGCGGATCGGAAGGAGCTGAGCACGTAGGTTTTTGTGATGCTGTTCTTTAAGGGACGATTTTGACGCGGCAGGCGCGCACTGACGCGCATTGGCGCGGCACCGGCGCGGGATTGCCGCGGCAACTGTTGAAGACATCCAATATTTTTCCATAGTTTTACACAGAGAAATTTGCTTTCGGAAGACTCCCTGTAGGATATGGGTCAGAACTGGAGATACATACATGTCTACCTAGGATGTATACTTTTGTGTGTATTTTGCCGTCTTAGCGCCATTGCACACTCAGTCTGGGTTCGACATAAGACTAGAATTTCGGAAAGGGTGTCATACTTAAGAGTCGAGCATTGTAATTTCTTATCTACTATTACAGTATTATTCACCTGTGCTCTCAAATTCATTTTGAATCCATCGTTGAGCAGACCTTCAGGAAGGAAGAGCACCAAGATAAGATAAGATATGATGGCCTCACCCATCAACTTCCCACGGTTCAAAACAACTGAATTGTCGAACCAGACAGAACCAGAGTTCAACTTGGAGGTTTTTCGGCAGATCTGACACTAGTAGTGCAGAAGGACCGAGACATGAATACCATCCAAATTGATTGCAGAGCCATCTGATTCTCAGACTGCAACACTGGTGACTGCGCCGAAGCAAGAATACATTGCTGATATCTGTAGTACACATAAACTATTTATCCCTGAGTCCTCTTCAACATTCAAAATTTCTGTTTGAAGCGGAAACTGGTGCTGGCCCGTCGTGGTTTTATCGGACTGAGTTTACTGAATTTGGGTGGCACATGATTTTGCTGCTATGCATAGATCTATCTCGGACCTTCAGAGGCTCACCTTTGCTGGTATTGCAGACCAGAGGTCGAATTTAACCAGGAGTCAAAATGGAGGGCGTAGATTCGAAATGTCGATCCACAAACCCCGTTGAGGGCCTTCTTGTCATTTGAACTTGTGCCGTGCCGATAATGACTACTGTTTAACTCCAAACTGCTGGGCTATCTTCCCCTATTAAAATATTGGATGGGTTGAATTAGATGAATTTGAAGCGGATTCAGACGATTTTCTATGACTGCTTGGTAGCCTTTGAACAAACAACCGTTCAAGTCATTCCATCTGGAAACATTGCGCAGACTTGAATTAGGATGAGACATTCGTTGGTATCTGATTTAGAAGCAGCGCAGCGTCAATGACACTGCTGCGGCACTTTAACCAGACCCCGTAGAATTCTGAGTTCGAACAGTGCTCAGAACTGGTTGAAGATTCCCCACCGAAACCAGTCAATCAAACACATAAAACACATACTTATGATACTAGGCGCATAAACCCGTGCCAATGCACACCATTTTTACTCGACCCTTCTGAGAAGACATACCTACTTACCTTCCACGAGTCCTCCACTGTTCTCCACGTATTCTTCCGCCGTTCAGATACCTCCCAGGATGTTGGCTGACATATATGTAGTACTACAGTAGATGGTGACACCATTAATTGTGCGCAATTGAGTTCGACTTCCCGGAATTCGAGAGTGGGTTTCTCGTGTCCAAACAATGTATTTTAGTGATGAGAGCTCACGCAGATTGATTTGGGATTGAGGGAGGAACATACAACGACTGGGAGGCAGCGCGCCGATGCCGAGCCAATCGCGCGTCAGTGCCGCGCCGGTGCACGTCAATGCGCGCCTGCCGCGTCATTTTTGGACGCCAACCAATTATCAACCAGAGTAAAAAGAAATGAGGCGGGGTCCGCAGATGAGAGCCGAAAAGATGAGCCGCACTGGGTGTTGGGGATTTACCCTGTGCGTGGGGTAGGGGGTGCGAGCTCAACGCGGAGTTATCCGGAGTTCGCCTCGGATCAAGGGATTCACGTGGTGCTACATAGTGTGACTGACATGTAACGTAGCGTCGCGCGTTAACGGGTTCCCTGATGTCGTCGTAGCCTGCGCGCCAGGCTGTGGGAGTTTACTCAACACTGGGAGCAAGAGGAGGTGGAAGGAGTAGGACAGGCTCTGGTGTTATGTCCCGAGGAGTATTTGAATAGATTTTCTATTCAAAAACTCAGACGTAGCAAGACTATCACCCCCAGAGCCTAAGTGGATGAAAAGTTCATTTGGCTGACTGGTATGTGTCTCTTCTATTTCTTCACGTTGTTTTTGTTCCGTCTTGGGTTCGGGTCCGGCCCGTGTCGCCTTTTTTGCCAGCGAGGCAAAGTGATCGTTTTTCTTTCACTTCGACCATTCATATTCTGGACATGACTGCTCAAAAATTGGTTACATGTAATCAATCTATGCATTGTAGAACTCAATCAAAACATTTAAAACTATTGTGGGACTAGTTTAGTTGGTCCAAATGTACCTGCTTCATGGAAATATGGATGTACCTCAAGCACTCGCGCGCGCGGGGGCAGAAGAAGCGCAGCGAGTAGAAGAGTGGGAAGTTCGACAAGCGCATGTCGTCCATCTCCGCTGACTGGCGCGCCATCACCCCCGGCGGCGCCAAGGAGGCCGCGCGCCAGAGCATAGTGCACTGGCGCGCCAGCGTGTACGATGTCGGTACAATAAGGCCCGGCACGGTGGAGGGCGAGCCGGTTGTGATGTAACGCGCGAGCGGGAGGAGCATCGAGATCGACGCGGCAGACCTCCCGCGCACGACGCTCGGGAGCGGGGTCGGCGTGGGCGTCGGCGCGCGCTGCCCGCGTACGACGACGACGCCCCCTGATCACGGTTCACGCGCTGTGTCGTTTGCATATGCGGCGCACCTCCGCCTGAGTCTGAGCAACAGCGTGTGCTCGCGCACGCTGCGCGCGTTCCACACTGCCTCGACAGGGAGGCGCCACTGGTTCCTGCTCTCCCCTCGCCTTCGCACATTTCGGTGTACGGTGGTGGCGCTGATTGGGCGAGCGCGTATAGTGGGGGCGGGCATATCGTGTACACGAATGGCAGCGGGGCAGCGGGCGCGTGGATGGGGGGGAGGCGTGCGGTCGGTATCGCCTACCGGACGCGTACACACTATCAATTACCTTTCCGCCTCTGCCTACTCTCCCTCTTCAGGCAGCGAGGATGGGGAGGAGTACGGGTACGAGGCGTATGAGGGGAAGAGTAGACTCCTTCTAGAAGTTGTAGTCGGAGAGGGTGCGACCGTCCTCAAGCTGCTTGCCGGCAAAAATCAGGCGCTGCTGGTCACCCTCCGTGTCCTGGATCTTGGCCTTGACGTTGTCGATCGTGTCCGAAGACTTGACTTCGAGGGTAATAGTCTTGCCCGTGAGGGTCTTGACGAAGATCTGCATGCCGCCACGGAGACGCAGGACCAACATTGCGTGAGTAAAATGGAGCTTGGACGAGCAGATAGGGAAATCATACCAAGGTGAAGGGTGGATACCTTCTGGATGTTGTAGTCCGAGAGAGTACGGCCATCTTCGAGCTGCTTGCCAGCAAAGATGAGGTGTCGTTGGTTGAGAGTATTCTGGCGTCGTGCGGCCACCTTATGTCAGGCTCCCCAATTCAAGTCACTCAGTTTCCCTCACCCCAACCTTTTTCAGTGTCGACGTGCGGCAATCCAAGATTCTCGAAGCACAGATGAGGGCCGAGGCGGCGCCGAGACTGCTGCTGAATGTCGACAGTGGATTTAGCACAGCCACAACGGATGTCGACCAAGTGCCGTGCGCCAGTCTTGCTGAATGTCGTAGTCCGAGAGAGTGCGGCGTTGAGCGAGCCCGTAAACGAACGTATGTGCTGGCGGAGACAGAAGACAGAAGGTGGCTGTGCACCATAACTATGCCCAAATCGGGCACTTAGGACACTGCACCAGAGTCGTAGGACAGCGCCTCAGGCCATCAAAGGCCTAACCAAACAATGACCGGGCCGTCGGCGTTCGGACTCCCGAGCCGGTCTTCTTTCGTCTCTCACGCATCTCTCGGGAGTGCATAAACACCTCTTATAGAAGATGACTTCTCCATTGGATCTTGCCTCCCATCTCAACGCGCGATGACGAGTCTGACTGTCTGAGGCTCGAGAGACAATGCCGCGAGTTTCATACTGAACCCTTCTCGATATCACTCCAGGACCTGGTGTTGCCATGATCAAATTCAATTTAGGGCCGCGCCACATAATCCGCCATGCAGTCCAGACAGCAACACCCACGCGCAATCTGTCTACCGTGACCAGAGTCTGAATAGTCGCGTGCAGAAACTCCCCTGGGCTATATATTTAATGCACTGGTGCATTAATTTTCGTTCATCTACTCAGTATCTTCTTCAACCTGCAGTTAACCAGGAACATCTGTTTCTTCTTCGAGGCACATCCCTGCCTCAGCTGTACATGCACGAGCCTGGAGGACCATAGATCGGACTTGTACACCACTGTATCCACTGTACATCTCGAACGAAAAGCTATTGGGAAAGAGTATTCCATACCCATAGAGTTATACGGGACCCGTAACTACAACTGGAGTTTATTAAATGAAGTGAATGCCGTCAAATAAATCATTCGTGTATTCACACATCGCCAAAATCCTGTTCGATTTTTCAGTTCTTCATTACGGAGGGAAGTGTACTGCACATACATACATTCATGTGCTTCATTTCCAAGGGAGGATCCCCTTCTCTGCCCGAGTATACCTCCGTCTGGATCGACACAATTGGCGCAGATCTAGACTGAGCGGTACCAGCATTTGCTCCATGCGCGCCAAGATAAGTGGTGAAAGTTATGAGATCTCCCGCGTCAGTTGGAACAGAACGACCGCCCACAATTTGCAAGCGGGAGTTTAGGACCGCAAGCATAGTGTTGGCGTAGAGCGCCGACATGAAGGTAATCGGAGTTATGTAGTAACCTTTTCCGGGGGCCACGAAGAAGAGGACGATAACGAGTATTGCCACCAAGGCTGCCAAAAGCGAAGAATTGGTGAGTTGTATCAGATATGAACGACAGGAGATACCAGTGGAAGAGCCTGTCTCGATGGTCAAACGAATTAACTTCGAGACCAAAGCGTGCGTTTTCCGAAAGCCGGTATCCTTTTTCGCCAGCTGAAAGCAGGTGAGATTAATTTAAACACAGCAGTCACAGAAAAGAGACTTGCATAATATGTCATGGTTCCAGCGATAGTGACATCGATCAAAGCAGAACCGCCGAGCCATATCTTGAAATCATTCAGTGAGGTAGGAATCAGGTTTGGAAATCTCCGACCCTACCCCACCAGTTGTCGCGATTCTCGCAGTGTCCAGTGTTGTCAAAGATCCAGCTGAGTTCCATTCAACCTTTGAAAATACTGTGGGATGAAAACATCACACACACCTTCCAAGCCAAATTGCTCAGTTACAAACGCACAGATACTGACAGTTAGGGAGGACTGAACATTCAAATGGTCAGTCGGGAAACAATGGGAGGCGGACACACTTGCCGCCACGAGAATGCAAGGGAGGATCCGAGAGTCTGAGAACTTGTAGAGGCGGTATGCATAGAAAGTTTGAACAATTAAAGAAACTGAATGCAAGGTTAGTATGGAAGGATGGCTCGTACCATTCGTACCTATTGCTGTGATGATCGGGCTAATGAACCCCACCACATTAACTTGGGTCAACGTGGTTAAGTTGCCGAAACCATATCCCAAAATATTGAAAGCGTCGAAACCGGTCACAACTGTTTCCGTCAGCTGAAGAGCATATACGGTGTACACCAAGCACTTGGTGAACCACCGATCATTGGGGAAGGCCTGATAATATAGGTCTACACGTAGTGCGTTATGGGATTTTGCTGACAGTTATATTGCAACTGGCTCACATAGCTGGACAGTGACAATCCCGAAAAGCGCCCACTCTCCCAGATATGCAATGACCTATGTCGAATTGAGCATATTTGGCATAGGTAGATACCCGGAACAAATCGCACCAATGGGCCGGATCTAGAGAAAGTGCCAGTGAACTCTCGGATACTTCAGTACACAGATATTTACTGACACCTGCACAGGCTCAAAACCAGGCGGAAGGCTAGAAATGACAGAGGTCATAGCGCCGGGGGTGGAAGTCGGAAGCCTGGAAACTTTTCAGTAGGTTTTAAGTAATGCGCGATTAAACTTAGCACAGATCATAATACAATCGGAAAGGTACAGAATAACGATGGGAGCCGGATTGTTGGTAGGTAGGATAAGACTCTGGATAAAATTAAGCCCAGTGCGGTCCCGTTTCGGAACATGCCAGGTGCTGTAGATAAGAAGCTATAGATATGACATTTGGACGGCCACCATCAACTTGCGGGGCGATACATGCTCCACATACATTCTGGGGTCCTGGGAACAGTAAACTTCACCTGATTGAGCAACTTGGTGGTTCTCTTCGCCACTGACGGATCATCGACGGATATTTAGAACCCCACCACAACAAGTGAGATGATCTCATCGTTTTGCCGCAGAAACATGGCCCTTGTATGCTCTATAAGAACATTTTTCCCAGCAACATCGGCCGGAACGATATAAATAACAGAAGATCTCTGCCCTGCGGTCCGAGAAGGGGCGAGACGCACAGTCAAACTGAGATGCTGTCGCGGAGAGAATGCTCCGAAACATCGCCTGATTGTTGGGCGATTGTGGATATGAACATGGTTCTCAACATTCGGTATCAGATGCATGTAAAGTTTCTGTACCCAAACTGGCGGAATGGCTTAGCAAGGGGTTTGAGAGACGCGGACACGAGCCCATATCTCGGCAGGCTTCTCGCACATAATGTGACCCCAATCACTATAAATGAATCTCATGTAGGCGAACAATCGCTTACAAGGGTTATCGTTCAAGGCAAGTGCTGCCCGAATATCACTGTATTCAGACGGCTCGGCGGCAGAGCTGGGCCCTGCCGAGCTACGTCGCGATACGATGGAGCTATGCCGAGCGTGGCGGCAGACGATGCCGAGGCACCTCGGCACACCTCCTCTGTATAGCGACGTAACTCCGATGGGGTCTGCCGCGGGGCCGCCTGAACGCAGTGTCATGTGTATGCTACCGATACTATCAGCTTTCAGCCACTTGATGACCTGAGTAAGGCCTCCGCTTGCCTCCAAAGTACCAAAAATAAAAATACTGGAGCTGGAATCGTGAGGCATCGAGAAAATCCCCAGGGTTGCATAGCATCCAACATCAAGTACGAAGGAAAGAACAATATCATTCTAGAGTGTGATACAGGTATTCGGCCGGTTTAAACACCTGACAAGTAGCGAATACCAACAAAACGTAATGAGATAAATCAGGGAAGTATCCCAAAGCCAGTATTGGGCGACAATAACACCGTGACAAGGGAATGAATGATACCGGTTTCCGTGAAGAGGACGGACAGAATGGAATGGCTATGCGCACCAAGAAGCCGCCGGATGTACTCATGCTGGATATCAGTCAGCTCCTCCAGGTGCGTAGCAACGACGTCTAAGCAGACTTCATATCCGAATAACTCAACACGAACCGAACTTGAACGAGGATGAATTTCGAAAGAGCTGGAAAACATTACGTGCGGACTTCATCATCAAGTGAGACCGTGTACAGGACTGTTGTTTGTTCATTGGTTGGAAGGTTGTTTCCAATTTTAGGCGCCAAAAAAAACATTGTCCGAGTTTTATGTGGATCAGGCCTGAGTCGGACTCAGGATGTTTCCGAACTTTGGTTCTGACCTTGAATTTCTCCGAGGGGGTTGAAAAAATCGAGAAAGAAATCCGCGAAAAACTTCATCCTCCGCTACCTCTACAATGTTGACATTATTGTTACCCTTATGTCTCACTGTGTTGAGGCTTTCAGCGGCCCTGCATGAAACTTCTTTCTCCGGGATCCATTCGTGAGGGTCCCAAACAGTCGAAATGAGGTTCTCCTCGCTTTTGCATATTTCAATGGTGGAATGAGGTATGGAGAATGAATTGGAATTAGCGAAAATAATTCCCACCTGCCCGCTCGAGGCTGGCGTAGATCTCTGGTCCGTGCGTAAAGCGCGCCTCCTTCCAAACTTTCAAAACAATCTTTGCATTATTAGGAATATTAGAATCCCACCCTCGCTGTATCATGACCCGCTGACGATACTGCTCGCCGCCATCTCCCTCGACGACTGACTACCTCTGTTGAATTATTGTGGGTTTTTGGGAAATATTATAAATTATAGGAGTTCACTCTGGACAAAAAATATTATATATCTAGAGCTTTCCGACCCCACGCGCTCTACAGCATCGCCTTGAGCCGGTTCTGGGCGTCTGGCGTTACTGGCGGTATCAAGCACAGCGACGCCTCCCCCGCATATAGCCGTAGTCTCGCATAGAACCTATCGGCGGCGGCGTCGCTCACGATCGGAGCAACGCAGTACGGCTCTACGCCCGTCCAATCAAGGAGCTCACCGAGCCGCGGCAGCAGCTTGTCTATAGCGCGGTCTTCCATCTCGCGGATCGATACGCGGCTGAGGCCGGCGAACTCAACGTACCACGATGCATCGTGTTTCACCACGCCTGCTTCGTACAAGTCGAGCGCATCGTTGTTGATCCCGCGCTCGACAGCTGCGTCGTACGCCATGCGATGCCCGATGGCCTCGACCATTGGTTGTGCCAGAGGTAGCACGAGCCTATTGAAACCCTCGCTGCGATGAGAGGAGCCCAGCGACCTCAGCGCGGCGTGGGCCTCGGCGAAGAGACCAGCCTCGTGCCTTGCGAGGAGAGAGGAGGGGTTCGTCGTCCCAGGCAAGCTGTATCGTCCAATCAATAACTCGGAGGCGAGCCCTGATAGAGTGTTTCAATGCGCGTCTTGAAGGCGAAGGTAGAAAAATCACGGATGCATAGTGCGAGGATATCACCCTCGGCAATGGATATACCGCGAGATTCCAACTAAAACGTCTGATCAGGCCAGGCCCAGCAGTTTAAAAGGCACAGACCTGCGCTTCGATGATCTGGTTATGCTCGTACAGACCTTGCGCTCCGCACCGTTCAGCAAGTTGATACAAGCTGCTCTGCACATGCTGAAGCATGACGGCTTTAAGGGCGGCCGCGATGCCATGCTTGACCGTCATGTCCAGACCACCATCCGTGAACCATTCAATCGAAGTCGCGGCGTACGCTTCGAGTACCTGCGCCTGCGCGAGGGTGTGCAGGATCGGAAGCTGCTGCGTGCGGAAGCTGATAATGGGGATCGGGCTACCATCCGATCCCGTCACCGTGCGCCGCAGACTATATTTTCCCGCGACATATGCGCCAAGCTTCAGAGCGGGGATTGATATGGTGGAGAGTGCCAGAGAGCCGACGGCTACTCGCCAAATCACGCGCAGAAAGTTGATGCGAAGGTCTTTCGGCTTGTCGAGCTTCCCCAGAAGCGCGGTGGACGGCAACAGGACGTGATCGAAGTAAGTCAGTGCATGGTCGACGGGCTTCGACCCTGCGCGTCCTGGCAGGATTCTGGGTAAATGTTTTAACACCACCGATCAGTGACCACGGATTTTAGGACCAACTTAGCAGAAACACCCTTGCACATCTCTTTTCCATCTCCCAGAGGGACAACGAAAGGTCGCACCCCACGATCCTCGCCGGATACGATGAGTCTCGCGATCACAATGGCCACTCGTGGCATGCCACCGACCGGAGCAGATGGCGACATATGCCTTTTAAAGGATTAGCCGCTGCACCAGAGACAGATCGACAAGCTTACTTTGCGGCCCCGAGGTGCGGAGTATTGAGGGAAAATCCACCGTCCGGCAGTAATGTCGCGGTTGTTTCCAAGTTGGGCGAGTCCAGACCGTGTGCAAGCTCGGTGAGTAGGAACTGAGCACTAACCAAACACGCATGAGGCCCTCCGGAAAGGACGAGAGCCGCAAAAATGCACGCACGACACGTCAAAATCCATGATCTTCTGCAGGAGAGGATGCAGCTCGGGGCGTGCAAGAGAGTGAGGGGCGAGAGTCCCGGCTGCAAGGTTGTATTGAATGGCGAGCAGTGTAAACGCGGCGCCGTCCATTCCCGCAATCTGGAAATACTGCTCAGTACAGTCTGAATATTTAATTCATTCATAAGTAGCTTACGTGATCGACGTGTAGTTGCCAAAATTTGGGTGTAAGGAAGACGACATCCTGGGGCGTCATCTCTGCCCTGGTCAAAGGCCGTCCGGTGTAAAATAATATTTAAACTCACTATATGCACGGGCGATCGCCCGGGCCCTGTCGTACGTATACTGGGTGCGTTGGAGGAAGGTCAGGTCCATCGTGTTCACGGGCTTGAACAGCTCGGACCGGGCCAGTGAAAGTGTATAGTTCTCAAGCTCAGAGGACATGTCGCTTGGTGGAAGGGAAGGAGGGCTAGGATCTGTAACGAAATAACTGTGGGTTGAACGATTAACCATAAACCAAAAATATATAGCAGTAAGAAATTCTCGCGATGATGAACCGACTCGCCCGTTGAGGTCAGTCGGCGGGCGTGCATTGCAAAGTTAGAGATAGTAGGGTTTCATCACAGATGGTTGAAGGAAGCTTCCATCCTAGCAGTTGAGATCCGGGGAACAGATCTTGAGTCTCAGATGCTTTCGGGGGTGGTGCGAGGCCAATCCGCAACTTAACGAAACACCGGGATCCAAGCGCGCGGCGCGCACGGACACAGATCAATCCAGGCAGCACGGTCCAAGTTTCCAAGGAAGAAGCGTCGTGCGAAGAGAATGCAGCGGTGGGTGGGAGTAACGAAGGAGTTGTGCGTTGGCAACTTGCATCTAATCGCCATGCCGTACTAAGCCGACCTCTCGGGACCTCGAAACCCAGTTTCACTGACAGTGACAGGCAGGATATGTGGGGTTTTTGATATATCAATCTGCCCGATGTCCCAAATGTGTCGATGACTCGATGTAGGTCGATGCAAGGTCGATGTATCGTTACGGGTACAGTCGGGTACGGCCGCGAATACCTTACGTAAATCAATGACCCCGCTGTTCCGGTTCCTTTTCGGGCGTGATAGCCGCTTTAGGAAGTGCCGGAACGGTTTCCGAGCCTTCGCTGCCGTCCGGTTTCGATCGAGGCTTTCCGCCTTGTCACGCTGAAAATCTCTGCAAAATCTTCATTCGGGGATTGGCAAATGTCCGTTCCGCGGCCCGATTTGGTAACTCCGCATCTTCGTCTTTATCTCTCTGTCCCTTCTCCCTGTCAAGTACAGACTGTGATGGAAAGAGCCTATGTTGAAGAGGACCTGCATGCTCTCGGGATTAACTCCTCTCCTCCCCAGGTCTCTGATGATCCAACTTTCAGTAAAGACTTGACGCAGGTTATTCTAATCCAGCGACAAATCTTAGACAAATCAGCAAATGGCCGCTCCCTCGAGGTAAACTGGAAAAGAATAACAAAACTAACCTCAAGGCAAAACTCCTGGATCCTAATCTGGGCTTTACTACAACTGATCTGTTACTACTGGGCGCGATTTCTTCTCCTGTGCTTATACCCGCTGTACCCGAGGGCATTTCGAACAATGCGCAAGCCATTCCCTTAATCATGGGTTTTCAGCAACATAATTTCTAGATGCCATTGGTGAAGCATCACGCACTGGCTCCAGTGGTGCGGAGCAAACATCTATGGTCAATGAAGACAGTGTGTACCAGTTCGAACCTCTCGGCTTTCCCATCATCTAATTTCTGTTATATACAGTCAAAGACATCCATCTCCTTACTGACGACTCTCGTACAACATCAGAGGTTGTTAAAACTTTCCAACACGTAAAATTTCCCACGGTTGATTTTAAAGAAAGCGAGGAGGGTGGCTGGCGTGCTAAGTTCTTGGATATTATATCTGCCCTCCAGAATTCTCCCAGACGACTTTACGGTTTGTAAAATTCAGATCTAGCCAGTTTCCTATTAGGGTTCTCATTTTCATCCAGGTTGTGGGTGAAATTAGAGTTCCCGCACACTTTGATGGGTCCTCCACCGAGTATTTTGTTCAAATGGACACCGACGAACCAATTGGGAGTCTAGAATTCGACCCAGAGCTTCTTGTCATTCCCAAGAATAATCGGCTGAATTTGCGTATCGGCCGTGTGCGCCCTAATTCTCTTTCCTGTTGACTTGTTTCTGACAAACTCACTAGATCCCGCAAGGAAACAGCCAGCCCGCCGATCCGGAGCAAGGCTCGCAAGCTTCTTCCTCCGTTACGATTGAATCTGTTTCTGGATTTTCTGGATCTGTCGCTTGGATCAAGGAGCCTTCTGCTCGTGAAATTGAGTGGTTGAAAGATAGAGTTGAGATATACATATTACTTGGCTATGCGAATTTCGAGGCAAATCGCCACAAGAACCTGCAGAACTTGGACCATGTTGAATACTGGAGGTTTGCTGTTAACGTAGATCAGCAATTCTACAAGACCAGTTGGCCTGCCGAGATTTCAACTGGGGTAAGTCATCTTCTACCCTTCTGTCTAATTTATCTAATTCTGAGTCAATTACCCTCCGATATAGAAGATTACAAAGCCAGCAATCCAGCAAGCTCTGCAGATGGGTACGACTGCGTTGGTCGAGTCAATCCAGATGATAGGAACCATCGATCATTATACCGCTCAAGGGTACAATTATAGTGCAGAGGTCGCTGCTGAGATCTCGAAATCGGATCAAGAGGATCCGAAAGCTACTGCTCTCAAAGCATTTCTTGTTCAGTGGGAAAAACACCACCCGGCTGCCAAATAGGACCTCAATCCCCATCTATCTTGCACTTGTATTATTATTCAGATGCTATGGCGAATTCTTACCCTACCCATTTAATCGTGCTAACCTGATAGCTACAACTGTTGCATACTCTTCCATTTTCACACGTCCTCCTCTATCCTTGTTGATATCCGGTCTAAGATGAATATACTTCTCATTGAGACTGATGAGGATTTTGATTGTGTTTTAAACTCGAGAAAGTGGGGGGGGAGGGCTCCACGGATGCCTCTCTGTATATTTGAGGCTCATTTGACATATCTCATGAACCCACTCACTTGTACGCTTGAATGGATTGTTGTCCAGAAATATATCATCTGGCTTCAACGTTCAACCGTCAGTATCACGAGACGTAACATATTGTATTGCATAGAACATGGGGGCCCTCACTTAGACGAGGTGGCATTTATTTGAACGTGCTATATCCAAACTCAGAAACGTGGTTTAACTATTTGGAAGAGCTCCTGCTGGTTCCTCATTTCGGGAACACAATATCAACTTATTACGCGTTGTAATACACCGGTTCAAGTTCAGTTGTGTTTCCCACCACCATGATCCGGTTTTAATTCCCGAAAAAAATCCGGGTGATTTTCTGAACTACCTTGTACCAATGGAGAACCGGAACTGAAAATGTAGGTCTCAAAATACAAACTTGGGAACTAGCTTCAGTACAAGTTAAGAAATGTGATTTGGGCTGAATAAAAAGATCTCAAGCCCAATCGGGCCTCATAGATGCTCTTCAAAGGATCATATATGTTCAATCAATGGGTGTTTAATATTTTTTGATGTTGTAGAGCTGTATAAAAATCGCCGCTGTCGAGCTCTACCAAGCACAGCCACTGGTAGAGCTCGCGGTGAATTTTATATGGCCACTGAGGACAATGTGAAAGAAGCTATGGTTCAAGTTACACTTGGGACCTCAGAGCAAGATCTTCAACGGAGCCGGATATTTTCTTTCACGTCAGAATCTCGAATAAAATTAACGAACAAAACTATTCGACCGTGTCAACACTGCCTCGAAACCCCCAGTCTTTGAGCTCTGGATAAAGCCACAGAAGGCACGGGTGGTCCGAAATTAACCCCCCTTCTCGTACATTTCCCGAATGAAGCGGAGCGCAAGCTCTAAAGGCTTCGACCGCAGACGCTCAATCAAATCAATTACCTGGTGTCCTCGCTCTTGATCTTCTGCGCGTCTCATTTCCACTTGGCGTTCCACCCCTCATTGAGCTCTCGAACTGTGAGAAAACCACCGATTCCAGTTGGCCATTTGGTCCAAATGTCAGTAATTTTCGGAACTGGCTGGAACATGTAGTGAATGGATTGGTCTTTGGAACCCATTCCCATTGATGTCGGCATAGACGAGCATCCGTGTATCTGAGGGTTAGTGCATTCCACGCCGCTGTTTGAGCAACAGAGAAGCCCGGCTGGCCGAGTAGAGGTGATGCAATTGAGGAATTTGCTGATGGCATGGGAATCAAGGAATTCGAGGAGCTGACTGGCGCGAGCAGGGAAGCTGAAACTGGGATAGCCGGAGGAGGGTGACTAGCATATCCCTGTTGGTGATATAATGAGGGAGGGAAATTCGAGATCCTGAGGAGGCAAGAGAGCCGCTTTCAAATTCGAGAGCGCCAAACCGATTCTTTCTCTTTTTCTCCCACCGACGAGTTCGGAACAACCCGCGTTACAGCGGCCGAGTATGAAAAAAAAAAGATACTCTGGGTCAAATCAAATCGCCGCTTGTCCTACATCTCCACCCGCGCATGAGACCTAAAACCCTTTAACTTGCTCCTTGATATACTCAATGACTGCCTCTTCCACCTTCGTATCCGACGCACGCTTGTCCGCCTTGCCAATCTTGCCCCACGGGACCAGATACTATATCATCCACGGTCGATTAGTCGCGCATTTTTTAAAAGAGCGCGGTAGGTATGTAGGTAGGACAGGGTTCAACTGTACCTGTCCGGTGATTTGCGCGGGCGTCGCGACCGTCGCGCCCCACAACTGCGTGTATGCGCCCATACTTTTGTTCGGTGACTTGAATAAATACGTCAACAAGGCTGAAGAGACAGAGACGCACGGCGCAGGGTCGAAGAGGGCGTTCCCGATCACTTGCATCCAGCGCGCTGAATACCTATTGGAGATTTTTTTTTTCGGTGCATAAGTATCGTCCGCGGAGGCAGCAATATATTAGAAGAAGACGACGCACCGCGTCAGCTCAGTCTTGATCCGCCCGGGGTGCAGCGCGCACGAAACGAGTACACCCGAGTACGTCTTCGCAAAGTAGTTCGATATGTAGATGTTCCCGAGCTTGCTCGTGCCGTACAGCTGCCTGTGTACGTTAGTTTAAGCATTAGCAGACGCGGAGAGTGGGGCACGTACCAGGGGCCCAGGAAACGCCCCGCCTTCTTCACCCATGCGTCGCGCTCGGGCCCACCCTTGAGGGACGCAAAGTTCATGCCGTTCCCGGGCGCGAACTTGTGCCCGGGACTGGAGGATGTGTTGATGACGCGCGCGGGGACCTTGCTCTCTTCGAAGGATCTCGTGAAGGCGGGGATCTATACGCCGTGGCCTCAGTCCCGGTGCGGTGATAACAGGATGGGATGTGTACGAGGAGTTCCGTGAGGAAAAAATGTCCGATGACATTGGTTCCGAACTCTAATAAAAAATAAATAGGGGTTGAGAGTGTACTAGAAGACTCTGTGCGTACGAAGATCGTGGTTCTGCGCGGTAAGCATCTCCGGGGGCGGGATCATGACCCCGCTATCAATATCTCAGAGCCTCATCTCTCGCGCGAAAGGATGAACGAACCCATTATTGAACAAAATATCGAGCTTCTCCTCCTGCGCCAAAAACGTGTCCGCCGCCTTGCGCACGCTCGGCAAATCCGCGAGATCCAGTTGCAGGAAGATCGCCGACTTCTTCGTCTCGCTCTCAAGCCGCTTGATCGCAGCGGCGGCCTTCTCCGGTGAGCGCGCGGCGAGGTAGACTTTCGCGTTCTTCAGGAGCAGCTGCTTCACGGTTTCGTAGCCGATGCCGGTGTTTCCGCCCGTAACAAGGGTGACCTGCACATCGGGTCAAGCAGTAGTTCGAGACGGACATCGTCGTAGCGCGTTTACCTTCCCGGAGAGGTCAGGCATGTCGCGCTCGGGGCGGAACGCGGGCGTAGACATGCGCGCGAAGACGGCTCCCATCTTACTCTCAAGGGTGTGCTGGTGGGGTGGGTGGGAAGCAGACTTTCGCCTTCCTTCAAGACAGGAGTCCTGCTGTTGAGATGCCCGTTGTAAGAATGAAAAGGCGCTTCTCCCGAAGATATTGCGCAGCGCTTTCCCAGAAACATATTGCGCGACGTGGTGGGCGAAACCTGCACTTGAGAAAAGCAATGATGGTATCGTGTGGTGTGCGGGGTCCTGGCAGCGGCACACTGAGAAATCATCTCTGCGAACTTGTTACGTAACTTCTCTGCACATCTTGAATCTGTCTTGGTTGCTGTCAGGCTGAACAGCGAGATTCACGGGGTTAACCAAATGTAACATTGTCAGACTCACCAGTTGTACGGCTCTGGTTAGTTCCCCAGGTATATTGAAGATGTTGTTGAAAGTGGACTGGTGAAATTTCGGAATCTTGCCGGGACACGGCAGCATTGATGGCGTGATGGCCGGTCTATCTATGCTATAGCTTCCCAGAGTCACAGTGTCGCAACTGACCAGACTTGGCCGCATTACAGCCAACGAGTCTGAGCCTGAGAGTGTCGCTCTTGACCCATCCCCTGCCACCTATCACCCTCGTCTCCGGTACACATTGTCCTCCATCCACAGCATGTCGTCCTTTGCGAGCTTCAGGGACAAAATTGTTTGCATTCTGAACACGCTAACGGAGGGCTGGCTGCCAGGCCGTTCCATGAGAACCGACTTGGTCGACTTGGAGGGGAAGACTGTCCTCGTCACCGGCGCCAACATCGGTATCGGCTACGAGATCGCCCAAAAACTCGCAAAGTCGAGTGCTACCGTCTACCTGCTCGTCCGCGACCCCGTCAAGGGCGAAACCGCGCGCACGAGACTGGTGGATGCAACGGGAAACAAGGACATTCACGTCCGCAAGCTCGACTTGAGCTCTCTCGCGAGCGTGCGCGAATTCACGTCCGCTTGGGACTCCTCCGTACCCATCGACATCCTCGTCAACAACGCCGGCATGGCCACCTCCAAGTACCTGAAAACAGGAGATGGCCATGAGATCACCTTCCAGGTCAACGCACTCGCGCACCACATCCTCACGCTCAACCTCCTCCCCGCACTCGCGGACCACGCACGTATCATCAACATCACGTCGCGCGCCCAGTACGATGCCAAAGTTGCGGACCTCGACGCCGGCGACCCCGACCACCATGCTCTATTCGGTAAGCTGTACAAAGAAGGCGAGGGCTTTCCCCTATCGCGCACGATGTGGTTATACAACCGCTCCAAGGCCGTGCAACTCCTGCTCGGCCGTGAGCTGCAGCGGCGCCTCACCGCCAGCCCCGTGTACGGGCCGAAAAAGATCGTCGTGCACGGATGCGAGCCGGGTACGTGAGCCTGCTTCCTCCCGCCTCCACATCCGCTGACGGATTCCCGCGCCAGGCTTTGTCGCGTCGACGATATGGGACGAGCGGCCCGATACGCAGGACGAAGCCACGGCTAAACTGCGCGCCAGGTTGAAGAAGGTCGTCAACGCGCTCGCGGGGCCGCCTGAGCAGGGTGCCGTCACCCCGTACTTCCTCGCCACCTCCGAGCGCGCGAAGGCAGTGTATGACTTTGGCTACTGGGACCGGAAGGTGAAGCGCGTCCCGTCACAGCTGGTGTTAGACAATAAGCTCTGTGCTGCATTCTGGGATGCGTGCACGCCCGGCAAGGACTCGGAGGTCTTGGCGTAGGCAGAGTTTGCCGAGCGGCTTAGAGGGGTTTGTGCGGGATTCGTGATCATGTCAACTCTCTGTCTTCCTTGCTCCACTTTGACGCTTGTTGAGAGATACATTGTCTTTTCTTATGCAGATTCCTTCTCTGTCCCGGGGCCAGCGCAGCCATCTAGAGGCAACGAATATGTGCGCGGTATGTGGAATACACGTTTGGATTCGACACCCATGATAATCACACCAATCTTTCCTTTCCATGCGGTTTCAGGATAGAAGGACGCAGGATTTCGCGGGACTATTGGCTGACGGCCTTTTTACATGGAATTCCTTCTCCATGTCCGCTGCCAGCGCAGCCATATAGAAGCAACGGGTATGTGCGCGGTATGTGGAATAGACGTTCGGATTCGACGCGATAATCACAAAACGTGAGAGATCCGCCAAAATGGCGGAGAATAGTGAACAGCTCTTTTTAAACACTAGCTGCTTCTGAATAGATGCGAATCGGTTCGCTTCCATCTTAGGTCGCAAGGTTCAATTTCGTTGCTATGCCGGAAGCTCATCAAATTTAATGTTCTATCACGATGCAGTCACTTACACTTTGTTGAGGTACCACCGGATCCACGCGAAGTTGGCTCTTCTACTAGTATGCGATCCTCGCCTCTGGTGCCCGGATTCAGAATGATGACAAGCTGACAAGGTTATCCATTGTCTTTCGGCGACTCTCGCACTCCCTAGAACGGCACGATGAGTGCAACCACTCAGGCCCCACTGCTGCCGTTCTTCAACTCCCATTCCCTCACCGCCATCTCGTCTGGTCTTGTTGTTACACTTTTCCTACATCGTTTCCCCCAGCGAGGAGATTTTTCTGTGGTGCTCGTTGCCCTTGCCTTCGTGGCAGGAACTGTGTACGGACGGTACCAGTTACACCTCTCCCTTTTGACCTCCGCCTTGTCTTCGCTCTACTTCTTCGTGTATCATGCCCTGACCGTGGTCGTTGCAACCGTCCTTTACCGCATCTCACCCCTTCACCCACTCTACAAGTATCCCGGGCCCTTTATCAACAAGGTCACCAGCCTCAAGCTCGCGCACATGGTCTACACTGGCAAACGCCACCTCGTAATCCGCGCCCTGCACGAGCGGTACGGCGTACACGTCCGCACCGGCCCCAACACCCTGTCCATCAATTCCTACTCCGCCATCACACCGATCTACGCCTCCTCGACCGCGTATCCGAAGAGCAACGCATACACCCCCGGGCGCACGCACGGTGATGGTTTGTTCTTCATCCAGGGCATCGAGGAGCACAACGCGCGCCGCCGCATTTGGGCGCCCGCGTTTCAGCCCAGGGTGTGCGTTTATTCTCATTTGTGCAAAGTAGTCACTCACTTGGAGTGCCGTAGCCTTGCGGGGTGGAAAGATCCCATCGAAAAGCGCGTCTGGGATCTACTTGCTTGCATTCAGCGGCGCGGTGAGGGCGTTCGCAACGGCAGTATCAACCTCTCGGATGCAATCCAGCACTGGTCGTACGACGTCATGGGCGATATCACCTACGGGGGCGCGGCGTCCCTGGTTCGTCTTCCATTCAGTGTCCCAGAGCTCTGAGGAACCGTGGCTTATGCAGGACTTGATGAATAAAGGTGACCCGAAAGGATATGTTGCGGGCGGGCAACTCACGACAGTGTGCTTTGAGGTCCTCGGCGAGGTTCCTTCGCTGTTCGACCTTATCTGGTACCTGCCCGTGATAGGGATCGCGCGCGTTATGGAAAAGTTTGCGCAGGATCTAATTGATGCACGTCAGAACGGGCTCGTCGGTCGTGAAGACGACATTGCGAGCTTCCTCCTGGGCGAGCATGAGGATACCAAATCGGAGCCCCTTTCGCGCGACGCACTGCGCGTGGAGTCCCTCTTTGCAATCCAGGCCGGTAGGTGCTCCCCAGTGTCCGGGTCAGAGCCAAGATTGTCACCGCTGCACAGGCTCCGATACGACCTCGGGCGTGCTCACCTTCGCCTTCTACCATCTGTTCACCAACCCCGAGCAGTACGCACGTCTCCGCGACGAGCTCGACGCGGCGTTCCCCGACTACCGCGACACGGACGAGACGGCGCTCTCTCTCGACACGCTCAATGCGCTGCCCTACCTTTCCGCAACCGTCGACGAGTGCCTGCGCCTCGGCACACCTTTTCCCGGTCTACCCCGCGTCGTGCCCCGCGGCGGAGCCGTGCTCGCCGACGAGTTCATCCCCGGGGGCACTATCGTCGCCGTGAACCCATGGGCGCAGATGACATCCCCGGAGAACTTCTCCCCCGAGCCGTTCGCGTTCCGCCCCGAGCGCTGGCTGCCCGGCGGGCTCGGCCCCGACACCGTGACGCGGCGCGGCGCGATCATGAGCTTCAGCTACGGCGCCTTCAGCTGCCTCGGCCGCGCGCTCGCCATCCAGGAGATGCGCTATATGCTGTCGCACCTCTTGCTCAAGTACGACTGGAAGGTGTCGCCCGACTGGGAGAAGGAGAAATTTGAGGCTGGGATCATGAACATGCGTACGAGCATCTTCGAGTATCCCCTGCTCGCTGTGGCAACGCCGCGCACAGCACCATCAAAGTTATCTAACGTCTGCGGTCCTTTTGCCCCGGACGTGGATTGAGCGTCAGTGTCTGCACGGACGGCGATTCCACTGGGCTGCCTACTGTACCTTCGAGCATTTTTGGACAGGAGGCGTGCCTGGCGGTTCTTTTCTGGGCAGCGAACGCAGGAGGGAAAACAACGGCACGGCGAATCCTCGTCGAACAAGGGAGGTGTCGATAGCTATGGGCAAATCTGCAACATTCCGCTCAATTATTGAAGCGAAGCGTAGGATAAAACAATATTTACCACACTGTACGCGAGTTGGATAGGGCATTCACGAGGTGCCAGTCCATCTCAACTTTTGAGTACATAGTTGTTCTCGGAGAGAGATGCAATGGCAGCGCCGTTGGTTGGAACAACAGCCGCCGTTTGGGTCCTGGGGATGGTATGAGAGTTACTATTGAGCAGCTATCAGGAACAAAGTTCTGTTTTGCAACCGCGAGCGAAAACTTACTTGACAAAGACTGCATTGCGATTGGACCGAAACGCGCCTGCTCGAGATTTGGGAATCTACACACAAAGCTCCGTTCCTTTCAGACTCAAAACTTTTGTCGAGAAGAATAGAGCTTAATGTGGGATGACACTCTTTCAATAGGCGCAAGATTCACGCCTCAAGTATCTCTCCTCATTGAAACGGGGAAAACTTCCGCGATGCACCAGTCTCCACCAGCATGGTCTTGATTCTTAAATTGAAATTGGCGCTGCTACGCGTTTGCCTCGACATGAAGCGCAAGACGCGTGCCGCGAGCCTAGGAAAATATCAGCAAGGTGGTGAGACCGGCATTTGCACGGTCTGGGACGCCACCCGCGCAAGAAGCTCAATCGTGCTGCCGAGTGTCTAACGGTAGGACTCCGCGTACAAACAACAAAGAGCCTCAGGCGCGCGCGAGATCCAGGCCGCACGGATGAAATTTATAACTGACATCTTCCTGGAGAGCCTGATGAGTAGTTCGCCGATGCGTTCTGCGAGGCACGATGGTGACTCTCCGCAGGCGACGCGTCTTGGCTCTGAATGATCGGAATGGCGATTCCTTGAAAATAATAAGTAATGGTTGAAAAGAAGGCAAGAAAGAAAAAGGAAGGAAGGAATGAAGGGGAGGAATAAAACTGGGAGGGATAGCACGTCGGGCGTCTTTCCGGCACACTTCTAGGGTTGGATGCACGTATTAGGACGCACCCGACGCGCTTTCCTTGAGGAAAGTGAGAAAAAAAACTAGATAAAGCCCACAACGCGTCCGACGGGGTTTCGGCACTTCCGGGGTCAACGTGTCCGACGCGGTATCAGAAAGAACCGCAGAAAAATAACAAAGAATTATGGATTGGGAATTCCAAGGTGAACTGCGGGTCGCAAAACTTGAAGAAGAAACGAAGGTAGACATGGGTCTCTAGTTTGGGGGATTTTTGGGAGAGTGGTGGTGGTACGAGGCAGAGAGTAGGAGTGTGACATGAAAGGCCTGGAACAATTCAGGGCCGCCCGCATCACTTATCCTTCATTCTTTCGGCCGGTCAAACCAACTTTAGTCTTTTAGGTGACTGCAACATTTAATTGGATCGGTATAATATTAAACCAGATTTAGGAGGATTTTCAGCTGCATACTTAGTACATAGCTTGAGGAGGATAGTTGCTTGGTGCCGCCAAGAACGATGTGGTTCAATTCAAGGTTCAATTCATTTCGGACATCGGCTGTCGGCCGAACTGTCCGAATCACGTCCTAGTGATGGGATCAATATCAACCTCTTTTCCTCCGCGCGCTTGCAAAACTTGGCAAATTACTCTCTCCCCTCTCTCCCGCTGACCCGAACCGAGATGCAGTCAACGCGGGGACAGTGAATGCTTGCCAGGAAGACGCTCGACGACTGTGAATCCTACAAAAGGCGCTGGACTCGGCGTTTGTATCACACTATCAACAGCGGTGATGTGAGGAGCAGCGAGAAGAAAGAATGGCCGGGCCAGGATAGATGGTGGTGCGGCACGTATAGGCAGGATAGAGGTTAGGTCACGCATGGGACGTACTCTCCGACCCATTCGCAGATACTGTTTCCTCCTCCGTGCGTCCTTTTCTTTTCTTTCCAGTGTATATACTGAGATTTGTGTAGAGTTCTACACGACCAATCTACGAGGTCAGTGACGGCGGCGGGGTACTCCCATTACAGCGTTCCGAAATCTCCAACGCGTCTATTGATGCGGGCTTATCGCGATTCAAGAGCTTCCTCCAGCGGGGAGACAGGTCAGAGCCAGCGTCCACATCCTCCTCTCCTTGAATTCCTCCCTCCTGCGTAGCTGGGCCTAGGGGAGTCTACACTATCACCGCACGAAACAGGACTTCCATTCTCTTGTACTTAGTTCGGGGAAAAGCGGAAACACGGCGCTCGAGGAGCTCGAGGAACCACTTATCCTCGAGGATGGGCACGGGCCAATGTCAGCGATAACGACGGCTTCGCCCGCGAGTTCACGCACTACACCCACGTACACTCTGTCTCGTTTCCGCACCTCCACCTCCCCGCTCCTGTTTCATCTTTTGTGCGATCGCGGGCGAATCTTGAATCTTCCCGGTGCGCGTGTGCCAGCGGCGCGTGTTTTGCGGCGGTGCATGTGGCTGGCCAGGCGTGTGCGAGGGCCCCATCCACCTCCGTGACTAGGGGTACATTGGACCGTCTCGACTCTCCTTGGCTTACCCCTCACATTTCTCTCCCTCCTCCCCTCTCGCACGTCTCTGCCTCTCTCCGCTCCGCCTTTCGCCCGCGGGCTCTCGTATCACACCAGCCGCACTCCACTGAGCGATTCACGTTCGCAACCGGCTCGCGCAGCCAGATCTTGTTCCAGATCTTGTTCGAGCGCCTTCCAGATGAGATGAGGGCTGCGATGAGCGTTGCTCCCGCGGTGCAAGTGCACTCCTGCCCCTGTGACGGTCGAGGCGAGCGCGACCCTGCGCCTCCTCCCCGGCTCGCACTGTCGCAGAAGGCCGACATCCTCGCGGCGGTCTCTGCGCGCCTGCGCCTTCTCTTCGGCTCGCGGCAGAGGCGGACGAGGGTGTCTTCGCGGGGGTGACGGCGAACTCCCCCCTCAAAACCGCCCGCGCGGACACGCCGACGTTCGCGGTGCTCGACCTCCAGGCGCGAGCACGCAGATCGGATTATGTTCCAGCCCGCGTCCCCGGGGCGCCATATCCCGCGAAGGTGCACGTGGCATTTCCGAGCACCACATCCGCCTCGATGGTACACGGCCGAGCACGAGCGCCACGAGCTGCGCACACGCACTGTACCAGCGCGTCCTGCGCCCCAGACACCCGCGGGCGATGCGGGCCGCGCATGCAGCGTGCGCATAAAGTCCACCAGCGAAGCACACTCGCCAGCCCATACCCCAAATATGATATGAACATGAATGCTGATACATCCCGCGCGTCTTCCCGAAACTCTGGCTCCGAGTCGTACTTGTGCTCCCCCTCGCGCCCCGTCGAGCTCGCGGTGCGATACGGGGTGTGGTGGGCGGGGACGTGGGCAGGTTTGACGCCTACCCGCGGCTCGTCACGGTGGTGCTCGTGCTCGTGCTCGCGAAGGACGCGGTGTCTGTGTACGTTTGGGGGCGTGTATGTACCAGCCTGCGCTGAGCGAGGGAGGCGTTCCCGGCGCGTGCTGCTGCTGAGCTACGTGTTGCGCTGCTCGTGCCCGAGCCCGAGGACGGCGACGGTGGACGATTGCGGGGTTGGGAGTTGGCGCGGGTGGTGTGTGCGGGTGCGGGGGATGAGTGGCCACCGCGGTGGGGGACGCAGACGCAGACGAAGTTGGAGGGGAGGCCGGAGTGGTGTCTTGATTTGACTAACGAAACGAGAGTCGGGACCTTACTCGTCATCGCCTTTCCTGGAATGTACAGTGAGCCGAGGCCCTAGGAGCGCGACGCCCGCCTAGATACATGTACCCCACCTTTGTCTGCGCCCTCGGCTTCCCCGCCACCCCGCTCCCGCCTCCTGTGTCTCGAGCAGCGCGTCCCCGCGTTTGGCATGATCGTGCTTGCCCGAGGCCCTGTTGAGAAACGCGTGGCTTGCGGCGCGCGGTCGAGCTCGCGAGAACGGAGAGTGGGGAGAGGGGGCGTGCTGCGGGCGGTGGGGATGGACGGTGCGGCGGGGACGTGGATGGGTTTGACGCATGCGTGCGCGGCTCGTTACGGTGCTCGGGAAGGACGTAGTGTGCGCGGGTGCGTTTTGGGGCGTGTACGAGCGAGGCGTTCCCGGCGCGTGCTGCTGCTCAGTCCTGAGCTACGCGTTGCGCCGGTAGTGTTCGAGCTCGAGGAGGACGAGCCGCTCACGGCGACGGCGACGGTGGATACGATTGCGGAACTCGCACGGACAGTGTGTGCGGGTCCGGGGCGGGATGAGTGGCTGCGGCGGTGGGGGACGCAGAAGGTGATGACGGAGGCCGAAGTGGGGTCTTGCTTTGACATTTATGCGTGTGCTGTGCACGGGGTGCGTAGTTCCTCTCGTACCTTCATCGAGGCGGCAACAAACTGACATTTCCACATAGATACGAATTTGAACTCGACGGCTCGCGAGAGGTCATGTTCGGCGAGGAGATCGCGGGCACGGAGCTTGGTCAAGCTCGTTGGTGGGGTCGATGTCCTGTATCGGAGTAGTATCGGGTGTAGCTTTCTGTTTATGAATGTAGAGACACCGCGATGGAGATGTGGAGGGTTGACGGGTGTGCGGTATCTTATAGATCTGTAATTTATGGGATCATTTGGTTCCTTAGGCTAAATGCTCCGGCGTTGAGTCGTCCATATTTGGTCGCGATGTTTGTGTGTATTATTTTACCTCTTTCTTTCTTCCATCATCGCTGTGACGCGTCAAGCTTCAAGCTTCAAGGATGGATGCTGGACGGGTATCCGAGATCCACAAACGCATCGACAAGCTGTCGTCGGAGATTGCCCGGCAGCGAGACATCCTCCGAGACCTCGAGAATCAGAAGAGTGCCGCGCAAGGCGAGCTGAACACAATCCTCGACCCGATGTCACGGTTGCCGTTGGAGATCTCTTCCGACATCATGCTACGGTGTCTTCCTACTAGTACTACCGCCAAAGCCTCTCCTCGTGCTGCACCCATGATATTTCTCAACATATGCCGCGCGTGGAGCAATATCGCGTTGGCGACACCATCGTTGTGGGCCACCATGGGCATCGATACTGCGATGAGTGACGACTATGGAAGGTTAATGGACCTTTGGGTCGTCAGAACAGGCACTCGCCCGTTGACCCTTTCGCTCCACGGAAGCATGGATGGCGATATTGAGCCCCTCGAAATATTCTTCGAGCTCTGCCTGTGGGACCGGGTGCAGACCCTCGACGTATACTTGCCGTTCGGAAATCAACTCGGCTTATTAAAGGGGCCATTTCCTCACCTCCATTCGTTGACGATTGGTCAAGGCCAACACCATTGGCGCGACTGGGACGGCTATTACTCGAGGAATGCTTCGGATTGCATTGAAATGCTATCTGCTGCTCCAAACCTAGTTGAATTCACCCTTAGTGGCATCCGTTTCGAATCCCCAATGGAGTCGTCCTACCGTTGTGCGGTGACCCATTCCAACATCAAGCATCTGTATCTGGGAGGATATGGTTGGGACATACACCCTAGCAGCGCATATATGCTGCGGTATCTCACACTCCCTCTGTTGGAACGCCTCACCATTTCGCTATTCGACATAAAATTCGAAGACTTTCTAGCGTTTGTAGCTCGTTCCGCACCGCCGTTGCGATTTTTGTGCATGTCGGTGCCATCCGAGTATTTGGAAGCCAGGGACGCCCCGATGGAAAGGCTATTCCGACTCACCCCCAGGATAACGGACCTGGATCTCAGCCCCTCGACCTATTGGGTTGGAGCCTCCGTGTTGCACGCTATCAACTCTCCCCTTCTTCCGGACCTTCGAAACTTGACGATTCATTTCCACAGCTCGTGGGACGTGGAACCTCCGCCGTACGAGGAGGTGCTTGGTTCACTTTCGGGCCGACGTACCTACTCCCCGATGCAAGCATTCAAGCTTACGTGGTGGGAGGATTCAACTGTGAACTGGGAGCCCACCCCGGATGTGATCACCGGGTTTCGGCAACTGGAAAAAGATGGGATGCAGATATATGTTGGGACGCCGACACGGAACTTTATCTAATGTACGTGAAGCGTGACGAATGCCCCCCCCCCACCCCGCGCGCCTTTCTTCATACCTAGCTCAATATGCGATAGGAGGTGCTCTCCCTCCACTTGTTGGGTCGTGTACAAACAACCTTCGGTTGCCCTTGACTACCTATTGCATAAATCATGATGCTCCGCTTTTAGCCATATAAACAGGTTGGCGTCGAGTCGTCCGCATATGGACTTGATGTTTACCTGTATTGTTCGCCCCTTTCTTGTTCTCACCACCATACCCTCCATCGAATGGCGTCTGGCAAGGCAGAAGACCTGCGTAAACGTATCAAGGAGATCTCCTCTACTATCACTCACCACCGGGAGATCCTCAGAGATCTTGAAAAGCAGAAGAGTAGCCTGCAAGGGGAACTCAATTCTATTCGCGACCCGATGGCCCGGCTGCCGCTAGAAATTTCGTCGAACATATTCATGCAGTGCCTGTCGACCACCAATACCATAACCTTGCCCAACCCGCGCGGACCTCCCATGGTTTTCGTGCAGATATGCCAATCATGGCGCAACATCGCGCTCTCCACGCCCTCGTTATGGACTTCGATCCGTGTCGAACGTCCATCCACGAAGTTCGTGAAATTCTTGGAGATTTGGCTGGAGCGCGCTCGCAACCTCCCGCTTTCCATTGTCCTTTTCGAATCTCTGGATTATGACAGCATCCAGGAATTGGTGGTGGAACAGCGCGCGGGTCAACTGCGCCACCTGGAGGTGTACCTGGAATCACTACGTCGGGGAGTTGACAAAGATAGCTCCCCTGTTTGTCTCGTTAGAGACATTGAAAGTTGGCCACGCCGGTTCCGAATACAAATACGACGGTACTCGAGACGACTGGGTTTCCCCACGCGGGCATCAACTTTGTGTCGACCTCTTGCGTGCCACTCCAAATCTTTTGGAGTACCACATTTCCGACATGTACTCCTACGTTCACGTTTCCTACCCTTCTTGGCATGGTTTCCAGCCGTTGACGCATTCGTCCTTGCGACAGTTGTATCTCGGAGGTGATACTGCTGATAATCGCAACAGCTCCGTTATTATAAAACATCTCACCCTGTCTGCCCTTCAAACCCTCCGCATCTCGTATTTCGACATCAGTCTTGGGGATTTGGAATCCCTTTTAACCCGATCCTCCGCGTCGTTGCGGTCTTTGGACATCCAAGACGACATACCGGATTTGGTCGGCGTGGAATGTTGCCGACTCGTCCCCGGAATCACAAACCTCAAGATCCTTTTTGAAAGCCAACCTGCGGGTTTCACTGGAAAATTCTTCGAGAGCTTAGCTCGCACAGACGAATTTCTCCCGAACCTCCGCCATCTCTCGATTTCGAGAAACTCGGGATTTTTCAACCGCTCACAGTTTGAACACGTCCTCACTATACTCTCCGCTCGGCGGGGACAGCTACAATCCTTCCGCCTTGTTTTCCTACACCAGAAAGCGGAACCTTTCGACGCCGACATTCTTTTCCAGTTGCGACAGTTTGTCGAAAGCGGCATGCGTATTCACATCGGACACAGGCCTTACATCGGACACAAGGAACAAAACTATGATTGAGGTTTGCGCCTTGGCTGTATTTCTTGCTCGGTCTGAATGAATCTCTTTAGCCCTTTTTTAGCTGCACGCGCCATATTGGGACGTTTTCCGGCTCCACACGAGACCATCCCAGATGTCTCTGTAAATTGGACCTTGCGCTTGTTTTCTCATGTCCATGTCTCGATCGAGAATTACTATATATCTATTTTCTTGACCCTTCAACTCTTTGGCCGTAGAATATTTGTCAACCTCCGAATAATCATTGGGCCAAAGACGAGTCGAATGTTTTTACGATTGAAGTGAATAAATTCTCTCCAGGACCGCAGGTGCTAATGCGAACGATATACGTTTCCACCAATCATTCCAAATGATACATGGATTATTAGAAGCACGTTAGATCTTGGTGTTGACATGGCAGAAGATAGATTTCCCGCAGATTTTAATGCCTAATTCGGCAAGGTTATCTTATGAAATTGCTTGCGCTGATGGCCCGGCGTTGAATCGTGACTAAGCAAAATATCCAGGATTTATGATCATTTTCTTTTCACGCAGCGCGGCGACGGCCTTAAGACCAATCTCATTCATATGCATGAGTACATTCCTAGAAATACACCAGATGTCTGGCAGTCGGAACTGGCGCGGCATCGTAGGGTATCCCTTGGGTACCTCTAGGACTGGGAGGCGGAACCACTTCCCTTCTCTGTCCCTCTTCTCGACCGGAAGGCCTACTATACAGTCCCAGCAAGCGGCGCGGTACGCGTCATCACTGACCAATGCCTCTTTTTCTGTGGAATAGCTGGTCGCAATGGATAGAACGACCGCACAGGACTTTGGGTCACGAACAGCGAAGACCTTAGGCCTAGCCCTGGAGGTAACAGTCAGAACACCGATGGAATATTCTTGGTGGCACGGCGTACTACCCTTGTACTACCCTGCATACTTGGCCCGGGCCGCATAGCCATCAGCAAACCCTGGGTGTGCTACCTAGGTCTACATAGTTCCTGTAGTTGCCATAGCTCCTGTATTTACCATAGGAAGGGTACCCTCTACATAGTTCTCCATAGTTTGGTGGGAGTGCTACATAGTTCTCCATAGTTTTCAGCAGTACTACATAGTTCTGTGTAGTTTGGTGGTTTGCGAAGCTTTTAACAAAATATGATTAGCAAATAAACTGTGACCTCTTCCATTGTATTGACTGACGATATTAAGTACTATTATCCTGATTTTTTTGCTACGAAGGGCATCTAGGCATAGAACTATTAAGGTACATACAACTATTAGAGAAGCTTGCTAATAAAGTGACTCCTGCCTGAGTCGAACCAGCGACCACCGGAGCACAATGCAAGAGTGCAGCATAACCACTCAGCCACACAAACGGTTAAAGCACACAGTAGGCTGTTCAATATAAGGGGTCACCTCCCTCCCAAAAACAACTGTCTCCCTGATACAACTTCGGTAACATCATCATATAGATAGTGATAAATTCCAAACTAAAGTACCAAAACTGACAAAGCTCCACAAAGTCATGTAGCAATTTCCCTCTAAAGCCTTTCCTTTATTCAGCTGTAAAACACAAAATAAATTCATAGAGCTATTCTGAACACCATAGAGACAGATGAGCTGGACTATGTATATTTTTGTGAAGAATCTTGGTTATGTAAATAGTTTAACAAAGAGCTCTTCTTTGCTCTATCTCAATGAAGTACTGTGGCTTTTTGAAATCTAATTGTGTATCTGAAATGCCTTGTGGCTCAGGTGCCTGCCTACAGGAATTGAAAAACTATGTGAAACTTCAAAAAACTATGTGAAACTATGTAGCTTGGTGGCAAAACTATGTACAACTATGCAGCTTGGCTGCAAAACTATGTACAACTATGTAGCTTTGACTGGAACTACAGAGTCCTATGGCAACTATGGCAACTACAGCCAACTATGGCCAACTATGGTCAAATCCAGGGTTTGCTGATGGCCACGAGTTTCCCATCGGTAGGTGATGCATCCCGTAGGGCTTTCGGCGGGTTCTAAGATGCTCTGAGGCGCTAGTCCTTCAAAGACTTCGTCGAAAGAGACAATCCAGCCATACGTGTAGTGGACGGTGTCGCTACCGCTCCGTGGGGGAAGCTCTGCGCAGAACAGCGGAAAATCGTCGCTGGACGCAAGCAGGTAAATGAAACGCCCAGAGCTGAGAAACCGTGACAGACTCGCACATCTTCGCCATCATTGACGGGGGTCAAAAGACAAGTTGGGATGTGAGAATGGTTTCCCTAGGATGTTTGGCTATATTGTTTGCCCCTTTCTTCTTCCCCTTACCTCTCTGTCGAATGGCATATACCCCAGAAGCCGGCGTGCAGAAGCTAATCAAGGAGATCTCTTCTGCTAACACTCGCCGACGAGAGGTCCTTAGAGACCTCAATCTTATCTTTGATCCTATGGCCCGACTGCCGGTCGAAATCTCATCCGATATATCCGTGCGCTGCCTCCACACTGGCCCAGCCCCACCAGACCCGCGCGAGGTCCCCATGATCCTCCTCCGGATATGTCATTCATGGCGCAACCTCGCACTCTCCATCCCCTCATTATGGACTTCCATTCGTGTTGAATCACCGTCTCGCGGGTTCGGCAACCTCTTGGATATTTGGCTCAAAAGTGCAGGGTCCCTCCCTCTTTCCATTTCCCTGTCTAAATGTCTGAATGCTGAGAGCATCCGGGACTTGGTGGTGGAACAGCGGGCGGGTCAAGTGCGCAACCTAGAGGTCTATCTGGAATATCCCGAAGAGCTCGAGAAGCTGGCGGAGATAGCGCCGCTCTTTGTCTCTTTGGAAAAACTGACAGTTGGCCGCGCCGATACAGACCCCACACATTCAGATTCGGCAGATGAGTCTGACCGAGATGACTGGAGCGACCTGCTCAGCGATGAATGTGTGCAGCTATTCCGGGCGGCCCCGAGCCTTGTGGAATGTAATTTGTTCGATATGTATACCCGCTGGGGCCCCTGGACCTATAATGCCGATGATATCGAGCCGTTGACGCACTCGGGTCTCCGACACTTGCGTCTCGGATTCCAGCTCGAATCGGGGGGGATCGCCAAATACAACAGCTCCGCCTTTTTACGACATCTCACGCTTCCAGCTCTTCAAACCCTCCTCATCTCGAATCTTGACATCAAACCTGAAGACTTCACGTCCTTCTTGGAGAGGTCATCTCCGCCGTTACGGTATTTGTACATCCACCGACTTGAACCGGGACGATGCGGGTGCATACTGCTGGCTTGTCCCAAGCCTGACGGATCTGACCCTCTTCTTCTGGGGAACCGTCGTCTTGAAGGATGAATTTCCCTTCCTCCAGAACTTGGCTTACACACACAACTTCCTTCCGAACCTCCGCAATCTCATGATCCGGAGATACATGGATATTTCCAATCGTTCACAGATTGGACTCCTTGTTACCGCGCTCTCTGCTCGGCGGGAGCAGCTCCAGTCCTTCCGCCTTATTCAACCATCCTCCATAGGGTCACTCGACGCTGATATTGTTTCTGCGCTGCGGGAGTTGGTCGACGGTGGTATGCGTATTCAAATCGGACTCACGGACCAAAATTTTGTCTGAGGTGTGCGTTTTTCATCCGTCGTTTATGGATGGATCTGACGATCTCTTATATTGATAATTGCTATTCTAGTTCTGCGCGAATACATATATTACATACCACAGGTATTATCCGTCTCTATCTGCCTGTATATCAACCTGCTTCTTATTTTTGTCGCGAAGTATATTTCTATAAAAGCATCTATTTTTCATTGACAAACATCGACAACCGATTCCACTATATACTCCACCGTTCAAATTATGTGCTCGGTTTTCCATTCGGACACCCTCCCGCTTCGCCACTTTTTTCGCCACAATAGCACCAGCGCCGACGCAGATTCATGGATAGAAGTCCCTCACATCCTACAGAAGAATCTAGACCTGAAGTTTGTTGGGTAATTCTCTAGTCTGCGATTTTGCTGCCTTGGGCTACATCCAGCGGCACCGGATTCTCGCATCCACAGCGTAAAAACGACCAATTGATAGCGAGAACACCGGCGAGATTATCCGCTTTGAAGGGGTATCAAATTCAACCACTAATCCAGAGTCACCCTCATACACTTCAATCTGAACCTCCTCTCCGTTACTGCTCTCGCCAGCCTGGCTACTACCGTCATCGCCCAGGCGGGATTCTGCCCTGAAGCCTCGCGCTTTGGGACTCTCAAGGTCTCGCAGACGACACTCTTTCCGGGGCAGGTAACGGAGCATTTCCTACAATCGCAAAGGACACTTACCTCGAGCCTGGTCCTCGACCTCTGCAGCCTTTCATTATCACCAGTTCACTTGGGCAATTCCTCGACTATTATGTTGTCGGTACTTCCCCGCACAACATCGGAGGTCCCATAATTCTGCTCGCGCGGCGGACGTACCACCGATCTATGTCGCCTCCCATGGACATGTTCACCACCATTGTGCGTCATAAATTATCCGAGTAAAGTCAGAGTGTTCTGACGTGCCTCTGTGTAGCTCCCGGCGTGGTTCTACTCCGCCGACGCAACTTATTCCATCTGGATGTACGACAGCTTTGCGCGGCCGGGTTCCACCGGCCAGAGCGTTATCACGGTTGGATCGATTGAAATCCCGATCAATATTGCTGGCTTTTGAATTTGAATCAGCGAGAGGATGCTCTTGAAAGGCTTCGAGGTGTGTTTAGCTGCTGCATATGGGACTCCGACTCTATGAATGAATTACAATTCGTCGAGACATGTCGACATTGGCTAGTGAAGTGCCAATTTTTGTGTTGGTTTGAGAAAATAGAACAAGAAGAAGACTTACTGGAAGCTGCGAGCGCTCGGTGTTTATGAATGGGTTGGTTGAATTCAAGGTTGAAATTGTTCGGAGCTTGCACGTCGGCCGAAGGTCTCCGAATCATCCTATGATGGCATCAATATCAACTCTCTTCAGTCTGCCTATCGTTTCTTTTCGGGCTAGAAATGCTTGGACCCAGGACGAGAGACACAACGGCAGTGTCCAAAAGGATCCCCTGATCCCTGTTGGAGCTCGGTACCAGGGGCCAAGACACGTCCTTTCGCGTTCTGAATCCCTCTCGGAAGATTGCTACAAAAAAAAGGTATGCTGTGTCCAAATCTCTCTCATGTTTCTCCGACGCTTATCTTCCTCATATAGAAGAACGTTCCCGCTAACTCCTGTTTCCTCCGCCTGACCACACTGCGACACGCCTCCGCGAAAAACCTCGCAAATCACCCAGCCGGGATTCGAGTCGGAGCACCGCGGCAGAGATACATACTCTAACCCAGCCAAAAGCTGGCTGCCTTGTATTCCCTGTGTTTCAATGCCCACAAATACCTCACCTCCCCCTCCTCCGAATCCCGCACAAATATCGGGAGTTTGATAAAGGGAGATCTAGTGCGCAGCTCGCTAGTGTGGACGTGGTTCTGCACGGCGCGGGGACGATAATCAAACTGCCCAACCCCAACCACTGCGGTCACCTCCCGGCAGTCTCGCACACCGCGTTTTACGCCGCCAGCCCATCTACCAGCCGCCGTCATCAGAGGACGCGATTGCCCGTAACCAGTGTAGCGCTGGCGGGGGAGAATGCTCAGAGCAGCGGAGGGTAGAGCGGGATTTATAGGCGCGACAGGGGTTAGGGTGATACTCCGCTGCAGGCCCGACGTTGACTTCTACCGGGGACACAAGAGCATGCCAGCAAACGGGTCGCGTTTCGTTCCATGGCCGTTCCGCTGGCTCCCATCTCCAGCATCGATGCGTGCTGATTCAATATTCATCCGCGGCTGCGAGAACGGCTTGTCGTTTGACTGTCACCCGGCGTTCCAATCCTACGTTCGCAGAGCGCTATCACCTTCCTAGTCCCTTCGCTTTTCGACTCCTGCACCCTCTCACGAGACGGGGATCGCATATGCTTTATACGTGCGTCAGGACGGACATCGCACCGCGATGAGCTCGAGCACCCGTTCGAGGACAGGAACGCCTTTCAAATCCGGGCACCTGAATCGTCGGATTCCCCAGAAAGACGCCGATGACTTCGGCTACGAGTTCGCCACTCTCGGCCACCAGCTAATCAAAGTATGGAGACTCACGCACCCCATCTCCTTGTCGCTCACGCTTTCGAGCTTCTAGACTCCACCTCACTCTCCGCCCAGGCGACCTTCCTCTCCCCTCAGCGATACCGGGCCATGCGATCGGGCAAGTCTCCTCGGCGCGTTGCCTTCTTTCTGATGCAGCAAGAACGCAGAGAAAGCCGTCCACCACGCGCTGTGCGCTGGCGGGAGGCGGCATGCACGCCATTCGTGACAGGGAGAGGCACGCGAGCGTGGCCGACCCACTTCAGACGCACGCGGGGATCGGTTGCAGCGAGTGGAGACAGCGCACACCCCGAGTTGCATGTACGCGGGAATGGCGGTAGATGCGCTGAGCTGTAGGCGAGCATGGTGCGCGTGGGGAAGGAAAACGTGTACGTCGTCGGCGGGCTCATACGCCCGCGGTGCACGCTCCACCCGCGTCTGGTCGAGCTCGTGGAGAGCGGCGGAGCGTATAGCGCCCCGCATGATGAGCTCGAGCGGGTGCTCGAGGACGGGTGTGGACGGGCGCGCCCCGTCCACGCCTCTGGATCGTCTGATTCACAAGGTGGTGGAAAGGACGATGACTTCAGCTACAGATTCGCCAATCCTGCCACCGAATGAGGTGTACATATTCCTGCACCTGTCTGCTTGTCGCTCACGCATCTGAGCTCGTAGTCCCCGTAGTCCCCGTTTCGGGCCCTCTCTCCCGCCAGCTAATGCGGGCCATGCGACCGGCTCAGTACGCCCGGTGCGCAGCCGCCCGACTAGTCCTGAACGGCGCGGCACCTTCTTGCGCCGGCGGAGCAAGCCCGTCAGCTACGCCTCACGCGCCAGCGGGAGGCGACATGCGCCCCGTCGTGCTGCAGAGAGAGAGACGATTCGCCGCCGGGCCACTACGGACGCAAAGCGGGAATCGACTGGAGCGGCTAGAGGCTGGTCGCGTGTTCGCGCTCCCCGTCCCCGACTCGCGCACAGACGAATTTTGGGCTGAAGACGAGCATGGTGCGCGTGGGGATGGAGCGAGTGTACATCACCGGCTGCGTCATGTGCGCGGGGGACGCTGCACGCGGTGCGGAGGCGCCAACGCCTGATCGAGCTCGCGGGGAGCGGCGGATCGTGGTGATGGAGTATCGTAGGCGGGTTTGACGCGTGCGCGCAGCTCCTGGGGCTCGCGTTTACAAAGGACGCGGTGTGCACGTCCGGCGCGTACCATCGAGGCGAGCAACGCGCACACCGTTCAGGCCGATCTTGGAGCAGATTTACCGCGGGACGTAGAGCTCGGTCCAGCTTGGGGACAGCAGCAGCGCCATTCGAAGCTTGGTGTCAAGTGTGGGCGCTTTTGAAGCGTGTATGCGGTTAGTGGCGCTCGTGCACCCCGATGACGCCGTGTGCGGTGCACCTGTCGGCCTTTGGCGGCGTGTCAGCTTGCGCCGAGCAAGGTGCTCCCGGCGGATGCGGTGCAGATGCTCCCGCTGACGACCAAGTACGGGCGCCGGAGGAGGGCGAGCGATTAATGCGATTGTGGAGCTGGTGGTGTGCGCAGGGCGGGATGAGTGGCTACCGCGATGGAAGGATGGATCCCGTGCACACTATCAATGAAGTCCGCTCAGACCTGGAGAGCGAGTCAGCGTGACCTCCTTTCCTCCCTATCCGAATCCTCCGAAGAGATTCTCTTCTTGCAGCTCGAACAGGCAATCAGCTCCGCGAAGATATCGTCAACCATACCATGCCTCCCTCCACCACCCCTAGGTCTTTCTCGCCGTCCTACACCATCTCCCACTATCTCAGTCTCCGTATTAATGTCCTCCTGATGTGCTCTTGTTTGGCCTCGTCGTCCGCCCCGCGCTTCGACAACCAAAACTCCCCGAGACTAAAGTGGTGTCCGGGTTTGACATTGGTGCTGCATGGGCTGCTGTGGACAGGGTGAGTCTTCGTCTCGCTCTCCCTGATCCCTCCTTCTCCTCTCCCTCTCCCTCTTTCCACTTCTTCTCCGCTCTATTCTACCAAATCACGAGCTGACCTTCCTTCACAGATATAAGTCCCACGGGTCGTTTCGGAGGAGACGGTCGTGGGCATTGGGCTCGGCATCCAGTCGAGCTCGGTGAGTGTCTGGTGTCGGATGCAACGTCCGCTTCGTAAATTTAGGACTTAGTTAGTTGGAGGATTTACCGCAATATTTCGCTCAATGCAGTGAGTCCGCTTATGTTCAAGACCGGCAATCCATATGCATAGGACCGTTTGCTTCTGTCGGGTCCGGCGTTGAGTCATCCATATTGGGTCGCGATGTTTACATGTATTATTGGAGTCTTCTCTCTTCCTTACCGCTAACTCATCCACCGTAACGACCGAAAAATGGCAGCCAATGCGGTATCCAACCTCCAGAGGCGCATCGAGCAGCTCTCGTCCGAGATAACCCGGCAGCGAGAAATCCTCCGAGACCTCGAAAGCGCAAAAAGCGCCGCCCAGGGCGAACTTAACGCAATCTTTGACCCAGTATCACGATTACCAGTGGAAATCTCATCCGACATCATGCTACGATGTCTTCCAGTTACCCCCAAACCCGATCCCCTCGCCCCGCCCATGCTTTTTACCAATATATGCCGTGCATGGAGCAACATTGCGCTGTCGACACCATCGTTGTGGGCCACGATGCGCATCAAGACTGCGATGAGCGAAGATTTCAGAAATTTGATGGATCTCTGGGCAGCCCGAGCACGCACTCGTTCGTTAAACCTTTCGCCGTATGGAAGCATGTATAGGAGGACTCCCAGCCTCCGAATGTTCTTGGAGCGCTACCTCTGGAACCGGGTGCATACTCTAAAACTGTACCTTCCGTCTGGAGATCAACTTGGACAGTTACAGGGGCCATTTCCCAACCTCCACGCACTGACGATTGGTAAATGCAAGTCAGAAGACGGCTGGCACGACCCTGAGTATTACTCGAGGGATGCTTCGGATTGTGTCGAAATGCTATCCGCTGCTTTCAACCTAGTCGAATGCACGCTTGACGGGGTCTATTTCGAATCTGCATTCGAGCCGGCCCACTCTCGTATTGTGATCCATCCCAATATCAAGCATCTATATCTGGGTGGATATCATTGGGAAACCGATATCTCGTCTAGCAGCGCGTATATTTTACAGTATCTCACACTCCCTTCCCTGGAACGCCTCACCATTTCGAACTGTAACATCGAATTCGAAGACCTCTTAGCATTCTTCAGGCGCTCCTCCCCGCCATTGCAGTCCTTGTGCATGGTGGTGCCCTCTGCGTATTTCCGAGGTGAATACTCCCCATCCAAAGAGTTCCTTCGCCTTATCCCCGGAATTACGGATCTGAATCTAACGTTCTACGGCATTGGAAATTCCCCCGCATCTCTGCGCGCCATCTGCTCCCCCCTCCTTCCGGACCTTCGGAGCCTGACGATTCGTGTCGACCGTCCCCAGTACGAGGATGTGCTTAGTGCACTTTCTGCCTGGCGTACCGCTTCCCATTCCCCGAAGAAATCGTTCAAGCTCATGTGGCGGCATGAACAGCATCCAACTGTGAGCTTGAAGCCCAGCCCGGATGTGATCACGGCGTTTCGGCAGTTGATGGAAGATGGGATGCAGATACACGTTGGGACGCAGAAAAGGAACTTTATTTGATGTACGCGAAGAATCTCCGCCCTTTTTCGTGTAGTAGGCACTCTCCCTCCATTCCTTGGGCCGTGATCATGTCTCTATGGTGATACCTTTGTAAGACTTTTGAGCCTGCTTGTCCAAGACGCGCTGTCTTGAGCAGATTGCTTGCGTCTTTCTCACTCGCACCTCTTGGCCACCGAGACAAAGGCTTGATCGGCCCGGTCCGGCTTTTTCATGTCACACGTGTAGTGCAGTGGCGTCGGCTTGCTCATGGACACTCTCCCTTCTGAACTCATCCGGGAAATCGTCAAAGACATCGACGATCCTGCATCGTTGAAGGAGTGTTCCCTGGTTTCCACAGGCTTCCGCGAACCTTGCCAAGGATTCCTTTTCCGCTCGCTCAGCCTGTGGAGCCCCGGTTTGGGCCTCCCCGACAAGCCCTCTTATACTGCAACATGGACCTTTCTCCAGGAATCTCCCCATCTTCTACCGCATTTCAGGCGCCTAATGTGCTGGCTTCCGCCAGCGGATGCGGAGCCGGGAGATGTCCAGTCCCTATGTGCTATACTCGCCCATTTGTCGAATGTACGCGACTGTGTTTTTTGTGGACATCGCGAGTACACCGACGATTGGGATGACATTCACATTGTTCCTTTCCCCTGGCACGATATTCCCTCCCAATTGTCCCACGCTGTAGTCCAATTGATCCAGCGTCGGCGACTCTCGCGGTTAAGTCTTGAATTTTTGGGGGTGCTCCCGAGCAATATCCTAACACTTTTCTTCGGCGCTGCCCGGACGCTGACACTCAGCATGACCTCCATTGATATCAATGCTGGTACAGCAGGCCTTCCTTCACCCCCATCCGTTGTTCAAAACTTGATCATTTATTCGTCCTCCGACATCGCCAATGTGCTCGCATCGCGGGCATTTTGCCCCCAGGCAGCGACAGTTCGTAAATTATGGGTGGAAGGCCACATCCAAAATTTAGACACATTGATCTCAACGGTGGCTCATAACCTCGAACATCTACGCCATCGATGTTTCACCAGCTCAGGTACATGTTCACCGGACATCCTTTCCTGCTGTGCTGATTCCTGACCGTTGTTGCAGAGATCGGGCCTGGGTTTGCCATCGTTTTCCCCACACGGCTGCCCTCCCTGAGATCAGTCGAATTAATATTGTACTTCAGGGAGCGAGATGAACCCGGGTTCGTCTCCTACCTCTCCTCGATCCTCGGAGCCGCTCCGGAGACTCTGGAGGAGGTATGCATACATTATCATAACTTGATGGCGGATGTACTAGTCCCATTGGCCCCGCAAACAATAGCCGCACTCGGAAACGCTATTGCAGGCTCTGCTTGCTCCGCACGAATCCGTTGGCACTTGCTTACACACGACGGACACGAAACATCTTGGACCAAATTCGTGACCTCTTTGCGAGAGGGACTGCCCAAGCTCCATATGCAGGGCAGACTGGTCTTTGAGCGGGTCTCCAGGGGTGAGGGGTACTTCACCAGTAGTTGGGTTAACAGGACATGAACTGGTGTTCTCTATTTCAAAAAATGTTGACCGCTGTAAAATTCAGGCAGATCAAAATTCACTAGTGCCTGCCCTTGACAACGGGCGTAAGTGTAGCCCAGGAAAGTAGCGATTCTTTACAGAGAATGTGTTCAACGCACGTAGACTCTCAAGACGTACATACCCCCATGAAAATTTTCACTCTGCAATATCTTTGCTGCATCGACACGTCGTTAACTTCACGCCTTCTACGCGACGGAAGTCAAGGTTGTTGTGAGATCGCAGTTACGTTTCTATAACTACCGTTTTTATTATTAGGGATCGCGAAGATTCGTCGTCTTGCTCGTCGTGGCGGTGTTGAATGCATCCCGGGTCTCATGTACGAGGAAACCCGACGTGTACAGCGTAGTACCAGGTAGGTAACTTAGGTAACAAATACTAGATCTCGTGGCTTGGAAAGGAGAAGAAATCAGGTTGTCCGTGACTCGGTCATGATAGAACATGCGAAGCGTACAGCTGCAGTAAAACAGCCACGGCGTTGAACCCATCCTCAGATCGGATACTACTCTGCCTGAACTATCTTGCTTGTCGATGTCATAAATTTCCTCACGGAGCGATCAAGAATGGACTGCAGTGCTTTCAACAGAAAATACCCACTGCAGCAAAAAAACGCAAGGCACCAGAGTGGTTAATGTTCTTGTTCAAGTTGTTGAAAGACTCCGCCAGCGCATCACGCATACGGCATCTCGGGTTGTTCCGGATGACCCGCTCTCTTCTTGCATCGCCCTCGACAGCGCCTATGTCATCGATTGCGGTAGCCAGACTCCGGACACGCATTGTCGAGCTTTTTTAGTCCATCTCACGGCAACAGAAAGTCCTCAGAGACCTCGAAAATCAGAGAAGCGCCGTCCAAATCGAGCTCAAATCCGTCCTCGATCCAGTGGCGCGTTTACCGCTCGAAATCTCGTCCGATATCTTTAGGCGATGCCTCCCCACACCCCGGAATTCAACCCGTCTCAGGTCCCCGTTGTATTCCTGACCATATGCCATTCATGGAGCAATATCGCGCTTTCCACCCCTTCTCTGTGGGCCGATATAAGCGACACGGATGTCTCCATGGACAAATTCCTCAATTTATTTGAGCGTTGGCTCAAACGCGCACGCACGAGTCCACTTTCATTATCCCTCGAAGCATCATTGCATCCACGATCTTCGAGCAACTCCCGCACAGTGGCTCTGGTGAAACAATACGCCCACCAGATCCTGAGTTTGGAGTTGTCGGTAATTCCGGCAAAGACTTGGCACGGCTCACGGCTCCCTTCAATATCCTGGAAACGTTGAGCCTTCGCGCTCCCTGGGAATTGTTATCCGAGGGCTTTTTCTCCCAGAATGCAGATACATGTGTAGAGATCTTGCGTGCCGCCCCGAGGCTAGTGGAGTATAACCTTCTAAACATCCACTATGCGGAAGACATACACACCTCCAAAATTATTTCGGCGCCGTTGACCCATGATTCCCTCCAGCATCTGCGCCAAAGCCTCACCGTCTTGTACGCCGACTTCGCCCCCGCTGATCTTCTTTCCTTCTTGAAGCAATCGTCGCTGCCACTGCGCTCTTTGCACCTCAGAGGCTACCATGTAGCGGACACGGTCGCAGAATATCTGCGTATTGTCCCCAGTCTTACAGACCTTTGCGTTGATGATCAAAGCACATCCGCGGTTACTTTATTCGACACGCTGGCTTCCCCGGCCCGCCTCGCACCAAACCTTCGCAATCTATCCATTCACGCAGGCCCTCCCACTCGCCAGCAGTACGAGCGTGCGCTCGATCTACTCACATCCCGAGACCAGACAGCGTACTGTCTAAAACCCTTCGAGATGCGGACGAAGTCGTCGACACCGGAGACTAGCTTGATCCTCTCGACGGTAGCCTATCTCCATCTTTCAGTGTCTCGATCGCAGAGTGCGCCGATATCATCCTCTGCGTATCCTCGCGCCGAGATTAGACACGACGTATTGTACGTCGGATACAATGGCATGCCCCAGCATGGGGAATGATCCTTTCCTCACACCGCTGCATTCTACGACTCACGGAAGTCGCGAAGTGGAGCACGCCACGTACGAGGAACTCGACCACCGCAGCGCCAGCTTCTTCGGCCGCCCGGATCGTCTCGCTTTCCTCGCCTGCTGCTCCTGATACATCACCCCACGAGTACCTTCCGTCCTTCCAGCTCTACTCTGCGTCCGCGCTCATCCGGTGCATGCTCCCGGCGTTCGTCGGTTGCGAGGCTCCTAGCTGTCGGACGCCAAGCGGGAGGTATTTCGTGCATGAGAAGGAAGGACTCACACGGAACTGCACCTGCGCGACGCCAACGCGGCCATGCAGTCGGAGTGTCATTCCGCTTTGTGATGTTGTTACGGGGAGGGTGGACGCGCAGCCCGATGACGTGCCTGAGATGATGGTGCAGAGGTCCGCGCGGCGAGGATTCGATTCCACCAAGACCACACCTCCAGCAGCTGAAAGCAATTTGACCACCAACGCCCCATTCTCCTTCATTTCCGCCTTTCCCGGATAGCATTAACTCCCCTGGCGCTCCTGCTTTGAGCATCCCTCTGCTCACTTGGGTGCGCCCGCTTCCCTCAGCCTGACTCACACTCCACGAGCAGCGGGACAATATCCTCCTCTCTGATCAGTTATCTGTCCGCCGAGCGCAGATCATGGAGCCTGAGTAAATCTCCGCTGGGAGAGGAGAAGATTTGCCTGTTTCGCGCGAGTCGTATTATCCACGCAGATCCGAGTGGTGACAAAGCCAGAACACGAGTCACCTTTATACTCCTTCACCACCATAACCACAGCTATATTTCAACCAAGTTTAGGCATACCAAAGTCAACTACATCTCAATTTATACTGTGCACTCCACCATATCCTCGATCTCTACTCAACAATCTTAGTGAGACAACCCTCTGTCTTAATGCACAATTCCCTTCTAACGCATTTCCAGAACTGCAACATGAAGTTCAACACCGGCCTTGTCCTCTTCGCTGCCCAATTTGCCGGCATCCTCGCTGCCAGTGTCCTAAGCCCCGCCGAACAGTGCGGTGACCTAGGCGTCATGAATATTTCTGCCATCGACCTCGCCGCTGTCGGTATTACGGCCCAAGATGTCCGTAAATGCGCAGGACACCCAGAGGGCGACGCCCACCCCATGGACGACTCCCGACGCGGTGGCGCCCAAAACGCCACACTCGCACTTAATCCTGTCGACGATTCCTGCTATTACCAGGCTGGACTCGGATGCTCGAAGAGCGGATACTGCTGGTCGGCTTGTGGGATTCCCGGAGATGGACAGTGGTGTTGGCTTGCGTACGGGGCTGGATATGGTCCATGGCAAACGTGCAAGACGTACGGCGACTGCGGTGGTATTACCACTGCCTGCGGTGCTGGATGCTTCGCAACCGGCTACTGTGGTTGTGGTTGCTAAATCTAACGCCCCCCGACCGCTATCTCGTCGCACAGAGTAGCTTCCTTACAATTAAATACCAAGTGTCTGCTCGGTATCACATCTCTAGCAATTTCGCTCTGCACTGCAGTTGAAGTCTCGGACTCGATGAGAGCGGCCTCCAGGGCGGATTAAACGAGTATAGGATCGGTACGAGTGCGGAATGGTGGGCCGACTGCCTGCTCTTTGCGGGGAAGCGACGTGTCTGCTATGTCCGTGTCGTGGAAGAAATCGGACTGGGGCACTTGCCAGTTCCCTGGCGCTGTGGATTTGATGCGGGGTGCGGCATGCACTCACATGGCCACGGAGGATTTCGTCCTCATTGACGGCGCCGGTAATTGGGTGCAGCAAGAGCAAAGCGAAAAAGTCGTCGAGCATCTGTTGAGGTTTTTGAGAAAGTGCGCGCAGTGATCGACTGATGTACTGAAGATCTATAGCATAAGGCATTGTGATGGATATCGATCAATTACCCTCCATGAACTCTCACGGTTGCAGCACAGCTATGTTCAACATCCAACGCGTCGCACTTTGCGGTGCGCTGCCTCGGGCATGACCTCGGGCATAGGCTCGTGCTTGCTTCGGGCTGGGGAGTCATGGCCCTATGACTCCACTTGAGTCATTCACCATATTACGAGTCCTAAAATGCAATTTTAGACTCGTTATTTGGTCCATTCTTCACTGAGATGAATCGACATTTTCAGTCGTTTTGTCGTTACCGTGTTGGAATAGACTCCTGGCCCAGGCCAGCACAGCCACTTTTTTTTCATCGAGCGCTTTTCAGTCGTTTTGTCGTTACCGTGTTGGAATAGACTCCTGGCCCAGGCTAGCACAGCCACTTATTTTCTTCCTCGAGCGCTTTTCAGTCGTTTTGTCGTTACCGTGTTGGAATCGTCGCCCAGCCCAGACCAGCACAGCCACATTTTCTTTTCCTCAAGCATTTTTCTGTTTTTCTGAGAGGCGTCGACTTCCCTTCCCCTGCTGTGGTCTTTTTGTCGTTACTACGTTAAAACCGTCCAGACGTAACACAGCCACCTCCTGTATTCACTCAATGTGCACGCAGACAAGCGGAGGGTATCCGTGCGAGGGACTCGAGCCGACCGAAGGTCGGGCGAGAGTTCCGAGCCCCCCGGAATCCTGGATGTACTATAGCCAACCGGGTAACCAGCTGCAGCTAGTTAAGCTAGTCGTCTATTTGCATAATATTTAGCTTTTGAAGTAACCCAAAGGTTTTGAACTTGAGGGTGTGCGAGGGACTCGAGCCGACCGAAGGTCGGGCGAGAGTTCCGAGCCCCCCGGAGTCCTCAGGCTGGATGTACTATTGCTGACCGGGTACCTAGCCAGATAAGCTCTAGTAGTCGGCCATTTGAGTTTTGGAGTTGATGACCTCAAGATTTTGAACTTGCGGGAGGAAATATAATATGGGAGACTTTGACAGGAGTCACAGGACTCGTATTGCCATGCGCAGCAATGGCCTTAAAACCCACGTTTAGAATAGTTCTACGTATATAAGGGAGTCTTCCCGCCTTGTGGAGACAATCTTACCTTACCTTTGCCATACACCATCACCTTGAAGCGCCAGCCTTCCACTGGGAACTCTACCACTGAGCTACAATGTGTGCCTTGATTATCAGGTACATGCTTAGCACGCAGTCCTAAGACCTACGAGATATTCCGTAGATCACGTCTAGTAAAGTCTCGCGCTTACTATTCGGCTGTTTGGTAGTTTTCGCGGTGAGCGTTAGCTGTTTTATAGGGATTCTTGAATCAAATCTATTCGCTAGCTGCTAGACAGCATATTTTTCATACGCTTCGGCAGCGCGCGGAGCCCATTTCTATTACAGGCATAAGTAGGTCGTTTTTTCCTGGATGCAAGGCATATCGTTGCCCAATTTACATAACATAAGCTACCATGTAGCGGACACAGTCGCAAAATATCTGCGTAGTATTGTCCCTGGTCTTACAGACCAAGTTTGCGTTGATGATCAAAGCACATCCGCGGTTACTTTATTATTCGATGCGCTGGTCTCCCCGGCCCGCCTCGCACCAAACCTCCGCAATCTAGCCATTCACGCAGGCCGTCCTACTCGCCAGCACTACGAGCGCGCACTCGATATACTCACATACCAACGTGCATCGCTCCAATCTTTCCGCCTTATCTTTGGAATGGCGTCAGAGGTCCCTGATGATATTATAATTCCTCTACGGCAGCTGGCGGAACTTGACGGGATGCAAATCCACATTGGAATAGAGCATCATAATGCCATCTGACCCTGCCAGGCAGGTATGTAATGTCGGAAAATCCCAAATTCAGTGACCCGGCCATACCACCGGGTATTCGGCCTGGTCAGTTCGTCAGGTTCCCGAACCATTGATCAGTCTTAAAAATGACAAATAATCACAGATAACTACTGATCAGCCTGACGAGCTGACCACGGCTGATATGTCCTGATCATGCCTGGTTCCTGCCCATTACAAAAACTATTGCCCTCAACTCTGAGGGCCTTGTACACATCTATCACTTTATTCACTAGTATGTCTACGACATGCTATTAGACGTATCAGTATCTAACTGTATCTAAGTTACTCTATACATTATAATTGTCCACTACTTTATTTTATGGGATGTGTGCGCTCGAAGGTCATGAACAGAGGTTTGTACCTTGCTCGGGCTCTCGGGTCCGCCCCAAAATCTTCCCCCTTTCGCTCATTTAAATTGACGTTGACCCGATTGAACCACTTTTTAGCATGCGTAGGTGCCATCTTATATGGCGGTTTATGTGCACATTTAATAAAAACAGGTTTTTTTTGCCCTTTCAGTGTTTTATTGGCTGTTTTGAGCAGATGAATGAGTTTTTTCGGCCGTTTGTCCTTGCCTCATTCTTTTAGCCCACCTTATGATAGAATTACAACCTTGGGCAAATTTTATGACCGTACTAAAAAATTAAACTCGAGTTCAAAAAGAAAGTTTCTTTTTTTTTTCCAAGCTTTTTTTTGTTCTTTCAACATGATTGTTTTTTGAACATAAATGTATTTTTTGAGAGAGAACAACTTTCTTTTGTGTTCAACACAAAAACATGCACCGTTTGGATCGCCAATGCGCTCGGCAAAGTACAGCGCCAGGCCTGCAAGCTCATCACGGGCGCGCTACGGACGACGGCGACGGACACACTGAACTTTCACGCGAACGTACTACCCGTTCACATCCGCCTCAATCGGTCCGTCTTCAATGCCGCCATCCGAATCGTGTCCCTCCCGCCGTCCAACCCCCTCCATCGCATCGTGCGCAGATGCCGTCACATCCCCCGTTTCCACCGTTCACCCATCCACCACCTCCTTGCCGCCTTCCCCATTCTCCTCCACAACTTCGAGATTATCGATCCCGCGCGAGTTGTCGAAGAGCCGCCCCCGGGCCTGCTCTCGACGCACATCGCGGACTCGAAGGACAAGGCACGCGCGGAGATGGAGACGATCGCGAGGCGTGGGGGGTTCTGCGTCTTCACGGACGGCTCGGGGTTCGAGGGCGGGGTGGGAGCAGCAGCGGTAGCGGAGAAGGGTGGAACTCTGGGCGAGCACAGGATGCTGCACCTCGGCAGCGGTGATGAGCACACGGTCTTCGAGGCCGAGGTCACTGGCGCGATCCTGGCCCTTGACATCATCAAGTCCACCCCGCGCTTGACAAGCGCGGACATCTTCATGGACTGTCAGCCGGCCATCGTCGCCCTCTCGGCTCCCAAGGCACAGCCCGGCCAATACCTGCTTGCCACCTTCCACACCACGCTCCGCCGCCTTCACCGCGTTCGCCCCTCCCTCCGGCTCCGCATTCACTGGGTCCCAGCCCACGTCGGCATCGCGGGCAACGAAGCCGTCGACGCACGCGCGAAGGAAGCCGCTCAAGGTTTCTCCACCCCCCTTTCATCCCGCATCCGCGCCCTGGAAGCACCGCTCCCCGTCAGCAAAGCGGCCGCCCTTGCATCCAGCGCGGAAGTGTTCCGTCGGCGCTGGACCGAGGAATGGGCCACCTCCCCACGCTTTGCCCGCCTCGCCGCCTTCGACAATGCCAAGCCTGGCAACGCGATCAAACGCCTGTACGAGGGGCTGTCGAGGCCCCAGTGCAGTGTCCTCACCCAGCTGCGCACCGGGCACATCGGACTCAATGCATATCTGTTCCGCTTCCACCTCGCCCCCTCTCCCAACTGCCCCCACTGCGGAGTCCCGGAATCTGTCCCCCACTTCCTCCTCTCGTGCACCGCTTTTCACCCCCACCGTATGCGCATGATCCTGCGGCTCGGCACCGCCCGCCTCTCTCTCGCCCGCCTTCTGGCTGCGAAGTCCGAGGCAGGCCCCGTGCTCGAGTTTGTCCGTGACACTGGCCGCCTCCCGCGCTACGCGCTATAACTCCCCGGCCCCTCAGATATGTTTTACATTGTTCTCTAATTACTTTACTCTTGCTACATGATCCGTAACTGCATTATCTTCCGCTCCCAAAACCTCCCACACCCTCGCAGCACTGTTCACGTACTCGTCCCATCACCTGCCCCGCTCGACGACTTCGCTACCACGCTATGCCCGCTGTTACATCTCACTGTATTATGTACCTGTGCTACATGGGCCCCAAGGGGCCCGCGCGCACAATAAAATGATTTTGAAATGAAATGAAATGAAATGAAAAAAAAAAACACAAAAACATTGTTTCTCGGGTCAAAAATGTAGGTTCAATGGGTGGCTGTGCTAACACCAATATGATGGCCGTGTGGCCCATTCACCGGCTGTCTGTTCTGGACTGTCCACTACTAGTACTAGGCCTGCTCCCCATTGTTTGTATGTTGGCATCACTGGCAGTGCTGCAAAGTTTACAATAGTTGTAAGCAGCCATGTCCCGAAGGACGTGATTGCCAGCACCTGCCACACTCTGAAGGCCCTCTTGAAGGGTGTGCTGTCAACACCGAGTACAGCACATGTCCCCCAGAGGTGTGCAGGTCCATTGGCATCCACCTGCCTGCGAGGCCTAGCAGGTATGGCCGCAAAGGCAAGTATCAACGCTGCCCGTGGTGTTGCCGATTTTTCATAATCTGCTTAGGGATGATGGCCGGTGAGCGGCCGCATGGCCATCATATTAGGGTTAGCACAGCCACCCCTTTGAACTTACTTTCTTGACCCGAGAAACAAAGTTTCCTGTTGAACACAAAAGAAAGTTGTTCTCTCTCAAAAAATACATTTATGTTCAAAAAACAATCATGTTGAAAGAACAAAAAAAAAAAGTTTGGAAAAAAAAATAAACTTTCTTTTTTAACTCAAGTTTATTTTTTTAGTATGGTCGTAAAACTTGCCCAAGTTCATAATTCTATCATAACATGGGCTAAAAGAATGAAGGGATGGTAAATGGCTAAAAAAAACTCGGTCATCTGGTCAAAACAGCTAAAAAAACACTGAAATGACAAAAAAAACCTCTTTTTATTAAATGTGCACATTGACCGCCATAATCTTATGCATCCAAGAGTTCATTCTCAAATTTTGAAAATCATTGGAAGGGGGGTTTCTGACACAACCTGACGAGTGCTGATACATAATATGGCGGTTTATGTGCACATTTAATAAAAACAGGTGTTTTTTCCCATTTCAGTGGTTTTTTAGCTGTTTTGAGCAGATGTCTGAGTTTTTTCAGCCATTTGCCATCACCTCATTCTTTCAGCCCACCTCATGAAAAATTTACGACCTAAAGCATTTTTATGACCATACTGAGAAAATTATACTCGAGTTCAAAAGAAAGTTTCTTTTTTTCCAAACTTTCTTTCTTTCCTTCTTTCAACATGTTTTTTTGAACATGAATGTTTTTTTTTTTTGAGACAACAATTTTCTTTTGTTCAACACGAAACTTTCTTGGGTCAAGAGAGTAAGTTCCGTTGGGTGGCTGTGCTAACCCTAATGTGATGGCCGTGCCGCCCGCTCACTGGCTGTGGAAGACGCCCTCTTCCTGTGCAGATTGTTCTGGACATGGAACATTGGCAACGCCACAGGCGGTATCAATACTTGCCTTTATGGTAATACCAGATAGGCCTCACAGGTGGGTGGATGCCAGCGGACCTGTGCACATCGGTGGGAACATGTGCCGCACTCGGCATCAACAGCACACGTAAGTTCAACAGGACCTTCAGATTGGCAGACCAGGGGTGCAGGTGCTGGCAATCATGTCCTTCGGGATATGATTGCCCTCGACAATCATAAATGTTGCAGTGCTGCCAGCAATGCCGAAATACAAACAGATGGGGAGCAGGCCTAATAGACGGTCCAGAACGAACAGCCGTGAACGGGCCGCACGGCCATCACATTAGGGTTAGCACAGCCACCCAACGGAACTTACTCTCTTGACCCAAGAAAGTTTCGTGTTGAACAAAAGAAAATTGTTGTCTCAAAAAAAAAAAACATTCATGTTCAAAAAAACATGTTGAAAGAAGGAAAGAAAGAAAGTTTGGAAAAAAAGAAACTTTCTTTTGAACTCGAGTATAATTTTCTCAGTATGGTCATAAAAATTGTTTTAGGTCGTAAATCTTTCATGAGGTGGGCTAAAAGAATGAGGTTAGGGCAAACGGCTGAAAAAAACTCAGTCATCTGCTCAAAACAGCAAAAAAACTACTGAAATGGTAAAAAAAACCTGTTTTTATTAAATGTGCACATTGACCGCCATAGATACAGGCTGATACTGCCTGATATCTAGCAGCATAGAGGCTGGCAGGTCCTGATAAGTTGGTCAGGCCCTGATTAGCCAAATTGGGATTTTCCGACAATTACTATCCTGGCTACATTCTGCTAATATCAAAATTCTTTCCGCAGCCACCGATAGCCCTCAAATTTCCTTCAGAACTACCATTGATCTTTTCCAAGTGGACGTATTTACCTGTCTTTTCAATTCACGACGACAATGTGCTCCTTGTGGTGATGTCGAACGGTCTCCAAAAATCCTGCATGACTTGTTATAAACGAGGGATATTGCTATCGCGAGGGAAACGGTGCATAAGACCCCAAGATATCTCTGTCCAATCCTCGTGTGTTTCGTTTTCCAAAACCGTTTTCAAATTCCCGCGTACAACTAGTTAGTATTTAATCCTAGGTCGAGAACGCTCTCTGCAATGGTTGACAGCTCAGACAGAGTAAGAATCTCAGGACGTACTGGGGTGTCATAACGAAACCGTAAATTGCCAGTGGTCAGGGATACTTCAGTGATTCAACCGTGGTGGTTGAAATTTTGAAAGCTTCAGCGCTTCGGCCGACAAGAGCCGAACTGATGGTTGATGCCAACTTGCCAAGTACAGCCACTTCACCAACCCATGCACCAACCCTTCCCGTCGACTGGCGTCCCATTCTTGCAGGCATGGTCAAGCCGGGTGCCAAATCTCTTTGGTCTGCCGAGTCACCTGGTGAATATCCGATATCCGACTCGCATGAGGACAATTTGGCGGACCTAGAAAGAAAAGAAATGCAAGACATCCGTTTTGCTGAAGCTTGAAGTGCCCGCGTCATTTCTGGACGATTGAAAGGGACAGCTTTCATAAATCTGATGCACTCCTTCTCTCGTGTTGCCACCTTATGTCGCCCAAGACTGGGCGAAAGTCCGGGATCTTTAGATTGAAATTCGGCCCAAAAAAAGTTCGTGCCCTGTTTTAATCTCTCGAATGGCGCCCATTCCAGTCTTATTGTAGCCGAAATACTCTTACTTCCCTTGGCGCCCCAATCGCATCCATGTCGGCCTCAAGCGACAGCAAATCAGCAGCTGTCTTTGTGGAGACGCTAGCATCGAGGCTAAAGCTGGATCCCTTCATGCCATTCATGATGATTCTTGTCGCAGGATGACGCCAGCGAAGTGGACCGAGGATATGACCCAGCCCTTCGCTATGACCTCCCTACGCGATGTCGACATCCTGCACAGGAAAAACGATCGGAGTGACTTCATACGGAGCTCGCCTAGTTGGGACACGATCTGCAGCTATCTGCACCCTTGCTCTTGTCTCTTGGCACGGGGTGCATGGGCAGCATGAGGCGACATCGTTTTGGTCTAAAAGTTTTGGATCGTCGTTTTGGGCGCCGTCGCACAAGACGGTTTACGGCACCAGCAACAACAGGTTTCACAATGTGGACGGCCCCATGCGAGATAGGTCGAAGGCTCGGGTCGCTGCGCCCGGCGTCGCACTCCCGTCAGGCCCTTCGGATAATGCACGGTTTCGATTGTGGATGCGGACGCCCGGTACTGAGCCGAGACGCGGGAGCAGGTGGTTCTGTGGGTGCAAGCGGGAACAGCCCTAAGAAACGCCTATACCTCGAACGCTCTGTGGCAAGTGGCGGGTCAAGGTCCTCCGAGATCGTCGGAAACTGAGACGAGCCTTGATTCGCACTGCGGAAACCCAACCCCATCGTCACCTTCGATCACAGAGGGACCGAGTCCCTTGCTCAGCACCTTGCGCCGAAACCAGATACGGCACCGTCATGTAAAACCCTTCGAGATGCAGACGAATGTCGCGACACCGGAGACTAGCCTGATCTTCGGTAGCCCATCTCGTCTTTCAGCGTCTCGATCGCAGAGTGCGCCGATATCATCCGCTGCCTAGTCTTCGCGCCGAGACTAGACAGGACCTATTGTATGTCAGATATAATGGCATGCCCCAACATGGGGAATGATCGTTCCCTCACGCCGCTGCATTCTACGACTCACGGAAGTCGCGAAGTGGAGTACGCCACTTACGACGAACTCGACCACCGCAGCGTTAGGTACAATGGCATGCCTCCGCATGGGATGATCCTTTCCTCACACCACTGCATTCTACGACTCACGGAAGTCGCGAAGTGGAGTACGCCACTTACGACGAACTCGACCACCGCAGCGCCATCCTCTTCGGCTGTCCGGATCGTCTCGCTTTCCTCGCCTGCTACTCCTGATACATCACCCCACGAGCACCTTCCATCCCTCCAGCTCTACTCTACGCCGAGCCCGCAATCATCGGCTGCATGATGCGCTCCCGCTCCCGACGTTCGTCGGCTACGAGGCTCCTGGCCGTAGGACGCCCAGTGGGAGGTGTTTCACGCGTGAGAAGGAAGGACTCCCACAGAGCTGTACCCACGCGACGCCAACGTGGCCGTGCAGGTCGGAGTGTCATTGCGCTTTGTGACGTTGTTACGGGGAGGGCGGACGCCCAGCCCGATGAGGCGCTTGAGATGATGGTGCAGAGGTTTGCGCCCGTGTGCGCTCTGGAGCGACGTGCCAGCACTAAACTTGTCGGACAGCATGCGCATTGTGCTGCTTCTCCTCGTTCTGACAGCGCTCGTGGGCTTCGCTACCACCTCGCCCGTTTCCTCTCGCCGGAAGGGCGTCCGAGGCTTTCCACGGCCCTCGACGAAGGGACGCCGGATTCCACCAAGACGACACCTCAAGCATCCAAAAGCAATTTGACCACTAACGCGCCAGCTCTCTCATTTCCGCCTTTCCCGGATCGCGTTAACTCCCCCGGCGCTCCTGCTTTGAGCATCCCTCTGCTCACTTGTGTGCGCCGACTTCCTTCCGCCTGACTCACTCTCCACGAGCAGTGCGACAATGCCCTCCTCTCTGATGAGTTGTCTGTCGCCGCGCCTGTGAGAGCGCCTTGACTGTCACATCAAGCCACCATCGTGCCGCGCATCCAGCCTCTCCAGTGCGGAATCCCCGCTGTGTGCAAGCTGGCACGCAGAGCAGATGTGGCCTCCGGCAACGGGAAGTGAATCCCAATCACGACGATCAGCTTCCGCGCACTGCATTCTCCTCCTGCACGAAGTACTTTCTTCTCAGTGCTGGCCGCGCTCGTCCCAGGCTAGGACGACGAGGCTTCGACTCGGAGAGATAGTGCGCTCGATACGCGAGATAGATATGCAGCATCATCATCATATGCTCGACTCTCAGCGGGGGAAGCCATCGAAGATCCATGTCGCGCATGCAGATAAGGTCGCACTTTACACGGAACTCGGACGCCGCGGTTACGGACGCCCACTCAGACCCCTTTTAATTCCTACCCCATCGCGGGAGGATGACGCGCCGGGAGCTTTGCTCCTGACGGAGATTTGTGCGGCTCGACATGCCTTGTGGTCCAATTGGACGTCAGTCAAGCTGTACGCCACAATGTCGTAGTTCCAGATGGTGGACCTGGAGTAAAGCTGGATGATGGTGGTCTTCCTTATCTGCTTTCATTTCTTCTCATCATCTTGTATTGCGAGCTGTACGGACGGTTAACAGGAGGTTGACAGATGTCGCGAGGGCGAAAAGGTCGGGGATCTGGGTATGGCGTTTATAGGAGAAAAAAGGACTGCTTAACCTATCATTAACATACCTGGCTCTTATATCTCAGTTATCTGCCTTCCGCCTGAGTTTGCGCACTGAAATATTACGTGGCGTTGAGTCGTCCCAATATGGGCACAGTGTTGTGCTTTGTTTTGCAAAGGCTTTCACTACGCGCCACATCTCCTTCGCGGTCGAATGGCTTCTGGCGATGCATCCAACCTTCGTAAATGGAGCGAGGGGATATTTTCCGCCATATACCACCAACGAGAAATCCTCCGAGACCTCGAAAAGCAAAAGAACGCCGTTCAAGGCGCGCTCAATGAAATCCTTGACCCGATTCAAGTCGCGACTGCCGGCTGAAATTTCCTCCGAAGTCTTCGCACTCTTCCTCTCCACTAAGTCACGGCACGATTCCCATGTTGCACCCATGTTACTCCTCAATATATGCCGCGGAGCAATATCGCTCTTGCCGCCCCCTCGTTGTGGACATCGCTACGTATCGACAGTGCCAACTACCAAAAACTGGCTGAACTTTGGATCTATTTTGCACGCATCCGCCTTCTTTCTGTTTGCCTTCACGGGGATCTGGGCCCTCTGCATTGGAGACAAAGACTTTATCGCCTTTTAACTCGGTCCCCGCCTCCGTTGCGATCCCTCGAATTGCGAATTGATGATGTATGGCCACTAGCGTCCCAGAAGGGTTTCATTCGGCTTGTCCGCAACTTGACGGATCTGAAACTGGAAGTCGAAGCTAATGCTCTCCGTCCGAACATTTTTGCTTCTTTCACCCTCTTGGCCTTCGGTCCCCCAGCTATGGAACCTCACGATTGAAGCACATTGCCCTGATGAGCTGAAAACGAGAAAACTGTTGCTGCATTCCGCGACTGCCGTACACATTCACAGATGCAGTTCTTCAGGTATCGTCCCCTCCATGCAAACAGATTCCAACCGCCCAGTGTCGGTTTTCTTTGAAAATACATGTTGGACCAAGAGGTCAAAACTTTTGTTTGAGCTAAACCTCCGCGCTCCCCGTATGTCTCATAATAACTGATTGTCCTTCTAGGTTCTTTACCCCGATGTTTATTCCCTTTCATGGCGACACCATTTTCGATGACTCCTTTGAACCCTATTGACAAATCGGTCACTGACAAGCTTGGTCTGTCCGAGTTGCGGTGAGATGTCGTGTCATTGACTTCGTATGCTACAGTGTCATATTTTTACTGTGACTTTACTTCATTCATCCCCATCGGATGTTTCTCGGCACACTGACGCAAGACGACCATTCATTTGAAGTAGGTGGCTCTTTATGTCGTTATGCCCGACTGTCCCACAGAAGTCACCCTAAAAATCATCCTAGTTTGTGTTGTTGAAGCATTTGTCTTGATCTCCGCGGCGAAACCGACCTCTTTATAAAAAATGACGATGACCTGCCATCCCTCTGTCCTAAGCATTTTCAACCTAGTTCAAACGGGCGCCATCCCGGCGCCATCCCGGCGCCATCCCCCGGGCCAATCCGACGCCAGCCCTGACTCTTGCCGACATCCCGGACCAGACAACCATAATTAATTCTCCTTTTGGTGCGCAATGCGTCTCCTCCAGCTTGGCGCCGACATCGCTGGACTAATTATGCTTGATTCGATTAGCCAGTGTCCGGCCCGGCGTCCTCCTTCAAAACGTTCGTTTCAAACGCTCCGGCTTCAAATCGGTCGCGTTATATTCTCGACTGAGCCCATTATATCAGTGGAGTCATTCGCTGACCGTTATCTCCCCTGTGGATCTGGGGCCTAGGTCAACGAATTTACGCCACGAAGGGTCGGGGAGGTGCTTCAGTCGGCGAGAGGGAAGCTTTTGGTTACAGGGTTCGAAATTTAGGTTCGTATTAGATTTACTACTCTCGATCTACGGAATTTCTTGAGTATTATTGGCAAGGATATTGTGGAAATTTGAGGGGGTATTTGCGGTGGCGCAATCGGTGGGAAAGAAGATGCCTTGAATGTGAGTCTATCAAGCCGGTATTCCTCATCCATTTGCTTTCAGATCTACCATCGGACGGGGACTTTTTTGACAAGACTCAATCCATGTACGTAGCCCGCGCTCGGGATAGCTGAGCGCGTCTCTTCGGCCGCCGATGACCAGCATCGGGGTCCGACAGTCCGTGGACAATGTGTCTCAGCTTCAACAACCTCCACCGGAACTCGAACAGAACGCCGACCCGGCAATTCGTAACCAACATAACACCAGTGCCCACCCGGGTCCCGTGGAGACACTCTCTGACACTCCTTCCCCGTCGCGTTCCCGCCCGTTGAAACCGCCTTGTGGAAACTCTCGATGATCAGGACCCTCTCGTACCCTCTCGTACTTGTCTGACCACAAGCTAGGTTCCCTGCCACTCAAATGCCACCGTCTTCGATGGGAAAACAGCCCGACACTTGGGATCTCACACGCCTGCAAAAGTTTCAGCTGGGAGTGTTCTCGACCTCACAGCAAGCGGATCAACGGAGGTCAGTAGAACGGCAGCCCAAAAACGAACACTCTCGTACTTACCAGGACAACCAACGCCTCGTTCCCGCCTCGGAAATTCTATCTTCGATGCTGCATGCCCTAAGCCGTTGACATTCTCCACATCCCGACGGCGGGCAGTTGTCCGATCAACACCCGAGTGCCGCCACTGAACAGCAGCGACAGTATAATCGACGTCAACGACCATATGGCCCCGAGCGATCCTTCCCTCAATCGCGACGACCCTGAGCCGGCTGAATTGCAAGTTTCACTGGGCGTCATCCTCGCCGCGGCGGGAGGAGATGACAAGAATCTCTGGCCTCTGGTCGCCGTTTGCTCACTGCGTACGTATGTTACATATGTCCGGACGCATCCGCGGACACTTCCTCGTTCTTACACGGCCCGTTTCCATTATGAAATGCCCCCGAATCACGTAGGACGGAGTACTCGAACTTTGGCAGCAATTCAGGCACCCAATCTGTGTTATCATCAACGGTTTGTTCGCAAGACTGATTTAGCAGATTTGTGTATGGCAGTTCCAGACGCAAATTGATTGAACGGCCACCGAGCTCGTCAGCGGCGAACTGCACTTACGCCCGCCGTCTGCCGTTACTGTCATGCAATCACAGCTTCGACAGATTGTATCCAGTGGATGGGGTTAAGATGCCCATAAGCGGCCGCGGCGAACTGAGCGGCGCCCCGGCTTTGGGCTAGCTTTGAATAGCTTTGACCGGGGAGTTGAAGCGAAGCATTGGGATGATAGTAACCCCAGATATGCGCATATTGGGTGCAAATATTATTTCTCAAACTTCCTTTTAGGGCCTGTTCCGGACCCAAATTATACTGATCACAAACGAATGCTCCCACTCAAGTACTGTAACTTCCGCCACTCTTTCTCATACATGTATAGCTTCTCCCCCTTCTCTCTTTCATCCGTTACCCGCCATGCCCCCTGGCTCTCCTCTATGCACAATCCCCGCTGAAATTCTGGAGCACATCGCATATGAGCTCGTGTGCCTCACACCTCTTGGACCTCCGGCAGCTCTCATTCCACTACTCTTGACCTGCAAAACAGTAAACAGCCAGCTTTCTGGGGATGCCACCCTTTTCTCGAAGATATTCAAGTTTAAATTCGATGCAAGTGCGGTGAAACGGCGCGCCTTTCATCCAACGCCGGCGCAGTACTTTGACCAGCTCGTGTTGTACTGCACACAACTCCAAAAACTCCGGGGGCCTGTGCAGGCAGATGACTGCGACGAGGTGCTCTTTGGCGCGTATCTCATGATGCTTGAAAACGACGGGAAGAATGCGGCTCAGCTAGAGCACGCGGGGCTCGATTTGTACCTCGACATTTTCGTCCGGACGCGGATGTGGGATGACAGACATGCATCTCACGGATGGCCTACTGATAATGCGGCGAGTGCATGTGCGCTGTGGCTAATGTGGATGACGACGACGCCGGGTGAGTGTTTTTTGTTTTCCCAGTCGGCGTGCTGATTTCTTGACGGATAGAAAAATTGAAGGAGGAATCCTCTGCTCGCCGCAGCCAAATAGTAAAGCTCGTGCTTCCCTACGTGCTCGTCCCGTACCGCGTGAGTTGTGGTCTACATACTCTACTTTATCTATTATGAGTACTCAGCCTTTCGTGAGACAGTATGCATCGGCGCTCGCGCCTCATAACCACTTCGACCTTCCCCTCCGCGGCATTGTCCCCGCGCATGCCAACTCCATCGTCACCGCTCATGGCCCTTACCCGATATACCTCGATCCACGCCGCGCATGGTCACAAGTCCACTTCTCCACCCGGCCAACTATCATCCCACCCCTGGTGACTGTTGCCGCCAAGCTCGTATATTTTTCTCGTAGGGAGACTCTCCCCTTCGATATTCCGCCTCACCTCCCCCTCACGCGCGCACACGCGCTGGCCGCAGGCATAACACACATCGGGCCCAATCAAGACGACATACACGAAGTCAATGCGCACCTCAACGACCGCCTTCCTGAGGTGCGACCCGGATGGGAGGACGCGGACGCCGACGACAGCGAGCCCCTCAGCGCGCGCTGGGACAGCGACTGGTGGCGGCTAAGGAAGTGCTACAGCGCATGGCGCGAGACCGACCGCCTCCTGGGAGCCTCGTACGTACCCGGGACCTTCACCGGCCTATGGCAGGGCCGCATGCTCGTACGTGCCGCCAACCCTCCGCAGCCCCGCCGCTCACGAACAACGTGCGTAGATCCCCAGCGAGCACCACTTCACCGCGCTCGTCACGACACGCGACTACCCCCCGGCCTTCGATGAGGGTTACCTCGGTACGACGACCGTCCCGCTCTTCATGCGCATCCAGGAGCACCACTCGTACGCGCCGCACCGCCCCGCGCCGCCCGCCGACGGGCTCGCGAACGCGTACTTCCCGCCTGGTGCGCGCGTCGTCACGACCGACGCGCGGAGCGTCGCGGTGCACGACGGGGACGACGTCTACGAGTACGCGACGCACGGCGCGCCCGGGGCCGCGTGCCACGACCCCGAGGCGTGCGGGGAGTGTCGCGCGCGGGAGGAGATGCTGCGCGCGCAGCGCGCCCGGCAGGCGGCGGCGGCGCACGAGGAGATCTTCGCGCGCGGGGGGCTCGCGGCGCCTGCGGTGTATTCGGACGATGGGGAGACGGAGACGGACACGACGCCGCCCCCGCACGACCCCAACCGCGTCCCGCCGTGCACCGGTATTCAGGATATCATCTTCACGGGCGCGGTGCGCATTCTCTCATTCCTTCGTCTCCCTTACCGGTGTTGACAATCTGTGTGGTAGACGGACACGCGGCACGGACAGGCGTGGAACCACTTCCAATTCTACGGACGGCTGCGCGCGTGGGATGGGATGATTGGGATCTTGCGCGTTTCGGTGGGTGCCATGCGTGTTTGTGCTGAGGGATGCAACTGACAGTGATGATGTCTCGACAGCCTGATCCGCGCCTGGGGACACTGTTTTTCTACGGCTTCATCGTGGGCGGACACAAATTTGTGGGGAACTGGCGCATCGCGCATCAGGACGTCGCTGTACCGGCGTACGAGAGCGCGTTCACTATGGCACGGAGGGAGGACTAGCAGCTCACGGATTCTGTATCGATATTTACCACTCTCGCATTGTATGTACATTGTACCCGCCATCACATATAGCATTACTCGCACTCCATACACGAAAAACCTTTTTGGCCTTGCATGCATAAACATACGAGTATGCTTGGAGAACACAACATGCGGGCTCTCGACGTCCTGCAATTTCGAGTTTGGAGGAGCACTCAGCATTACGAGCGTGTTCTTGTGTCTACACGGAAAGGGAAGTGATATCCGTACATTAGGGCCGGGTCGGCGTTCGAGAAGATGGCTTTCCATGCAGGAACTGCATATTTCGGCACAAAACGATTCGGCCGTATAGTAATGCCGCACACTCCGAAGATCGGTCAAGGTCAAACTTTCTTAACGGGGCGGTTAACGGTTTTCTCATGCGGATTCCATAAACTTATGACAAAGACCAGAGAATAAATTTAGGTGCGTCGGATGTAATACAGATGAGGATGCGAATGCTATTTGTCTAGATTGCGCGACAAGTCACTCTAGAGACCCGCAGCAGCCTTCATTTTAGCGAAGTTAGGCGTGCCGAGACCCTAAAGAAAAAGGCATGAGTGACTGTAGCAAGAACTCGGGCGATAGATGGAGACTGACGGTGACGGGGTCCCAACCAGCCCGGGCAGTGAAGCCCTTGGCGCCGCACCCGGGGTTGGAGCCGGTGGTGACGTCGTTCAGCATGCTGGGGTTGGCGTAAAGCCACGGGTTGAGGAACCCGAGGGGCGGGTTTCCGGCGGCGGCGAGCTGGTCGTTGATGAGGGCGATCACGCTCGCGAAAATGGGCGACGAGCAGGAGGTGCCGTCGACGCCCTCAGTCGTCCCGCCCGAAACGATGTCCACATTTTCGCCCTGCGCGGAGACGTCAGGGTACCCGCGGCCGGAAGCGTTGAACAGGCCCTTGTTGGTCGTTCCCTGCGCGGTAAGGAAGGCGGAGACAGCGTCGGCCTGGTAGGAGGGAGCTACGAAAAGATCATTTAATTACAGGCATATCTGCCATAGGGCAAAATGACGCACTGCTGAAGTAGTTGGAGAATCCACCGCTGGAGAAGGTGGAGGCGGTCTCCGGAGCGGTGCCGTGGACGGAGCCTACAGCGGTAAGGAAGGGGCAGTCGGCGGGGAATGCTGCCTGGTATTTGGTGCAGCTTTGAGACTGGCCACCCTCGACGCCGCCGTCGCCGCTAGCGAAGAGGACAGAGGTACCGCGAGCACCGAAAGCCATATACGCGTTGCAGAGTTTGCTACGATCGAGTTCAGATTGAGCAAAAAAAGAGATCAAGTAGAGAACACTCACATAGCAAGGGCCTTGGTCATATCGGTCTCATTCTCACCTACAGCCATGTCAGAGGAGCGGCAATAAGATAAGGAGGAAACATTCTCACCATAAGACGTAGTCATAACCTGGGGAACAGCATCCTCGTCTGAGAGGAAGTTGACAATGTCGAGGAAGCCGCCGAGGTCACCATCTTGGGAATTATCGCCGACAGAAACGAAGAAAACGGGAACCCCAGTGGCGACACCGACAGTGTATTGGATGTCGAGGTTCTGTGTCTTCACTGAGCGCCACGCAAACGAAGGCAGAGCTACATATACGCACAGCTTCAATCCCGGCATCGCTCTTGCCTTGGGTGTTCTCGCCGCCATCAAGAGTCTGGAGCTTGAAAGTGGTGGAAGAGCTTATATCCGTGCGGAACTTCTTGAGGAAGGACTTCAAGTCGGCGGTCTGGGCGAATTGGTCAATGAATCCGGCGACGGCGATGCTGTTGGAGGACTCGGTTGCCGGGGTAGTGGGGATTCCGTAGAGATCCTGGAGACACGCTACCCATACGCGTCAGCGTAAGCAAAGACATTTACAGAAATGGATGCATACTGGGAGTGATGGTGGTGGCGCACGAGGCGGGGGTGGCATCCGAAGAAACTTCAGAAGCTGGCTTGGGAGCAGAGAGGACGGGGCTCAAGGAGACGGGGTTGTTGAAAGTGACGGTCGGGAAGATGTGTTCTACGAAGTCGGCAACCTCCGCGGGGAGGGAGTAAGACAGCGTCCGCGAATACGTCTTGCCCGAGGCCAAGTGCTGGAAAGTCTCGTACTTGGCGGCGAGGAGCTCATTAGCCGTAGAAACGGGGACGGTCAGCGAAAGCCAGTCGCCAGCGGACGATGATGCGCTCGCAACAAGTCCCTTGGACGAGAGCCATGACTGGACGGCAGCGACCGCTTCATCACTGGGGGCCAAGTAAGCATTGACCTTGTGGAACAAACGAGTTAGCCTCTGCAAAACGCGACGATGATAATTAATCCCTTACCTCATCCTTGGAAAGGTGGTTCCCGTAGTTCGAGCTCGAAGGGGTGCTGACGTCGAGAAGGGCTTTCTCGAGTCCAGCGACGTCCTTTGAGGGGAGGGCGATGCGCAGGTTGACCGAAGAGGAAGAGTCGGCGGGGCCGAGGCTGGTAAAGCCTTGAGGCGCGCTCTGAAGATTCTCCTGGACGATCAGAGTCTGGAAGGCTGGCCCTGCGGCAGCAAGGGAAAGCAGGGAAGCCAAAAAGAGGGATGCAGCAGACATGGCGCTGGACTCGACGCGAGATGAGGAATACGCCCAAAATTCCTGCCTTTATAACTTTCGCCCCGGCGCCCAAGAACCCGTACACAGCAGGCAGCACATGCGCACCACTGTCGATCGTGTGGAGTGCACACGGAGACGACCCAGTTGCATCAATACAGAGTCTTGGCAATTATGCATATTCGTGGATCTTCGAACAGCCGGATAAGGCTCGAGATATTCGCAGACCGGCGTCCCGGATAGTATCACCTGCCAAATTAAACTTCGGAGTAGCAAAACGGGATCGTAGAACCTGTTTACCCGTGGCCATCTGTCGGCAACATAATTTAGGCTGCGCGATCCTAGGACCCCTGATTATCCCGCCAAATGCCTGATCCCGCCAAATGCCTGATCCCAATCCCGACAAATTTGGAGAAATTTTCGCGTTACCCCTGTGTCAAATCCCGACAAATTGGCCCAAAACTGGGTGCAGGCCTGTGTCAGATCCCGACAAAAACGCGCCGCGGCCGGAAAAAAAAATCGAAAATTAACCATGTGGGGCCGATCTGGGGCGAAAATTTGGGAATTCCGACAATTTGGTCCGATTTTGGGGTCTAGGCCTGTGCCAATCCCGACAAATTTGGCCCAGATCAGCCAACTTCCGTCCCGACAAATGGGCCTCCGTGGGAACAGGCATTTGTTGGGACTATCAGGGGTCCTGCGATCCTATGTAAAAACGTAGATTAGCCTCCACAACGGATAGGAAAGGAGGTAAGTAGAAGTTGGCGCTCGCTTGATTCGAGATAATCCTTGGCGCACGGGCGCACTGCTCCGCTGAACTGGCATGACAACAGAGCATAAGCTCCTTCACGCAGCGTTATATGTCACCACGGGGCCCGAGACTGGCTTGATGTCGAGAACACTTTGTGATTGTCGATGGTACAGCCCAAGTCCAACCTGCGGGATAGGCGTTACCAACAGAGCTACATGTGGATGCATGATGGTCCATTGATGAGCATAGTTCGGAGATATCCGAACTGCCTGATGTGCCATCACTAAGAGACGTGATTATTCAAGCCTCACAGCGGAGGAACGAGTAAGGTACAATAAAGCGTCTGTCAAGAGAGACTACAGTACCTCCCAAAACGCTCCTGAAGTGTAGTTTCAGATGCAAAAATCAGTCGGCATGAAAATTACACCTGAAATCCGCAGTTTATATGGTGCTGAAGCTCAGCCGAGCGTAACCTAAATTGTTGCCGAAAACAAGAGATTCGGCATCTGCTTCGGCGCCGAAGCTGCCGGACGGCGGCGGGTCCCCGTTACGGTCCCAACCTTCGGCACCATAACGGCCCGCTACTGAAACCATCCCGCCGAAGCGGTTGCCGAATCTTTTGTTTTCGGCAACAATTTGGGTGCAGCTGAAACCCGAGGTTTTTGCTCCACTGATACTTGTAGTTCCTAATGAAGTTGTAGCACAGTAAAACTTTGGATTTCAGGTGCAGTTCATAACCACGGATTTGTCGACTGATTCTTATAACTTAGTTTAGGCTACACTTCAGCAGCTCTGATTCCAACAACTTGGCGGTGCGGCTTATTTAGACCCGGGATACTGCTTCAGTGCTACAAGGTTTAAAACCCATGTCCTATGATAAGCCAGACACCATCGACAATTTCTTTGGGAGGGTAAATTTGGACTTATTGATGCGCCGATGGGCAGGCACTTCAACTTCGGGTGGTGCGTCTCCGTGTCGTCAGGGCACATAATTTGAGGATTATTATCCACGCACTGAACGACTTCTGTTTCTACCGGCCGCTCTCCAAGTTCAAATTCATCCATATTACACTTCGGAATTCCCCCACCCAACAGGAAGTGAACAAACTCAAGTTGAACCTGTAAACTCATATACTCAAATTTTCCATTATACTACTAGTATCAACATCTCGGGACGTAGCGTGCTCCGAATTCGAATGGCCTTGCCGTGAATCTTGACTATCCTTCAAAGTAACACAGCGACCTCAGTATGTAGTGTTGGAAATCGTCCGCTTTCGTACTGCTCGATGACTTCGCTACTGATATCTAATACGTACAAACATCATGTACTGGATCTGGAATCTTAGCGTTCCCCCTCATCTGCGGGTCTGTCCAAGTCCATTCGAGTCCTCTAGGAGTCCCATTACTAACAGGTTATTGGCCCCCGCGTCTACACCTTGGCTACGAGTCTATTCTGAGCACTAAAACACCCTCACCAATCGCCACGTCTTCACCTCCACCTTACCCCCGCCTTTCGACATCTTCTTTTGGCCGCTTCTCAGCTTCTTTTTAATCATGACTACTTCATTCTCCCTTCTTTCTCTGGCCCAGACTGTTGAAGAACTCACTTCTGACAATTGGCACAATTTCAAGGACGAGATTCTCATCGTCTTCAATGCTGATGGGGAATCTGCTGGAATCGTCGATGGCAAAACCCCCAAACCCACAGAGGCCCTTGCTGCCGCTGCCTGGGATAAGAGGGACAAGGCTGCTATGACGATCATTTGGGCTCGCATGTCCAAAGATCTTCGCTCACTTGCTAAAGGCGTCACCTCTGGCTCAGCCCTCTATGCCAAGCTGAAAGCCAAATTTGAGGCTTCCACCTGGTCACGTCGCGTTTCTCTCTGCACTGCATTTCACACTGTAACCCACGACACGTCCCTGCCCGTGGAAAAGTATGTCGACAAGGTCACCGAAATTCGTGACCAGCTCATCGCACTGGGTGAACCCATATCCGACAACTATTACAAGGATGTTCTCCTTGCGAACCTCGACCCTCTCTATGTCAGTGTTCGCAACACCCTACTTTCCCAGCCCGCTGGTGAAAGTAAACTTGACTCTGTCAAAGCCGTCCTTTGCGGTGCTACCTATATCACCCCAACTGGCAGCCAAGTCAAAACGGAATCCGAGGAGACAGCCCTCGCAGCCCGTAGCGGTGGTGGTGGTAGAAAGGTGTTCGCGTTGAGTGGGAGTGGTCACGGGAATCCCGGACATCGCGATCGCGATCGCGCTGCTCACACCTCTAACGGTGATGGGCAAGTTTTTGGGAAGGATGACGAAAAAGGTTTTCGTTGGTGCGATCCCACTCACGAGGATCATTGTCATCGCTGCGGTTGGCGGAACCACATAGCCGCTCGATGTGTTGCAGATATGCCGAAGGAGATCAAGGCTTGGGTTCTTGACCGTCCTGGCGCTAACGAACATTCACATGCGGTCCACGAAACATATGTGGCACATTCATCTTTCTTGCCTCGTCGCTGCCGTCCTTCTCCTTCCCACATTCATTCCAATTGGCGTTCGGACATTCACAACTGCAATTCCGACTAGGTATTGCAACAACCAGGAGTGTGGATGCCACGACAACTCGGATTTGGAAGAAGATCACGTCGATGTTGGAGTTGTTTATGAAACTTTTCTCTGATTGAGTGGGAGCATTTTTTATTTCTCTCCTGCTTTTGTTTTTGTTTCAGTGGGAGCTTGCTTATCTCGCAGAGTGGGAGTGTTGGAAATCGTCCGCTTTCGTACTGCTCGATGACTTCGCCACTGATATCTAATACGTACAAACATCATGTACTGGATCTGGAATCTTAGCGTTCCCCCTCATCTGCGGGGAGGATGTACGAAACGCGGCACGCACATTGAAATGCAAAAGGTGGCACATTCATTGAAATGCAGCACATTCACTGAGAGTGCCGGCTTTCAACTGAAAGTCGGCACGTTCCAATTGGGGACAGGGCTTCATGGGTGCCGAGGGCTGTGCAATTTTTTCTTCTTGTTTACTACCATCACACCGCGCCCTGCCCTCGCACTACTCGCAAGGACCCAGCCGATGGCTAAACAAAATTCTGCCGCCGACCTAGAATTCATTGATGAACTGCGACACGCGACGTGAAGGCCTTCCGAGACGATGTAAGTTCCATGCCGGTGCTTTGGATGCGCCGTTGACATCCCTCTTCTCCCAGGTGTTTACTGAGCATACAAGTTCAGAACCTATCCCCACCTCGTCGTTGACACAGCCTGGATCGATGTCGCGGCATTACGGTTATTTCTCGCAGACCGGGACTCCGATTGCGACCGTATCGTGAATTCCTCGTCTTCCCTGGGAGTGTCAGTGCCTCCGACACGCATCAAACACGAGTTCGATGCGTCAGACATGTTCCCTGCCACTGTGTAGGTGAAATTTAGATGAGGAGATGTCGGGTGAGTTTTTCCAGCCTCATTCCATTTCCAGTGCTTACATTTGCAATCCTCCCATTGCCCGAGACTCGAAAGAATTCCGTCTGAATGCCCAGTGGCTCTGGAGGTCCAGATGACTGTGCGCTTACCATCCACCCTGGGCTCCCACCGTGTTTGATGTATTCATGTTCCATTTTCATAGTGGGGCAGATGATTTTCGAGAAGGAACGGTTCAGAGCAGCTCCCCAGATTTGAAAACAACAGAGGCGCGACGAGGTGGATCAGAAGAACATAGGTAAGTTTAACTCATCGACTTTCGCGTTATTTAATTTCTTACCAATGCACAAGGGACTTCAATGTTTCAATTCCGAATCTCGCGGGACGTGCTAAGTATTTACTTTGCGTACATAATAGATACCGCATCAGTAATAAACCATTTTACTTGTCGGCTTGTGCCCCTTGTTCACCTGTTGCAAAAAAATGAAAGCACAAACGATGCCTAGACGCCAATGCACGCCTCAAAAAAAACATTATTTTTCGAACTTGTCGATTTTTCGACATAGCTTGCCAAAACGCAATGCAATCTAATGTGCCGTACTTAGTTTTTGAGATTTCGCCCCCAGCACGTGCTTCCAAAATGGGAAATACGCGTGTCATGTTTGTTCCTTTCCCGAAACAGTAATCGTAGTGGCTCTCGGCTGGCTCGTCTCATCCTCCTCCTCCTCCCCCAATCTCTTGTTTCCCTTTTTCTTTCCATGTTTCTGCCACAGCCAGCGCTGCACCAGACGCGTCAGACATATCCTCAGTCAACATTGACGCGTATGCCACATCCAAACCCCCAACCCTGAATTCCGAGGTTCCGACGGCAAGAAAGCGAGATCCGACGCGCGCGATGATCCATCAACGAGCGACGATGCTGCACCCGCGACACAGGCCAGCTTCGAGTCCCTCATTTATGTAACGCGGAAGGCCCCCGCCCGAATGTTCCCGCTGCCTCTGAACATCCAGCCTCTTCCGTGCCACCCGGTGCGCCCATCGTCAAGACATCGCCGAGCCGCAAGCTCGTTACCGCATCTTTCGATGTGGATACAGTTGATCTCAGCGCTGATGAAGCACTCAACAACCTCAATAATCCCTAGCTACGGTCCCTTTGCGAGAAGTACGCTGTCGAAACGGCGCATGCAAATGCAGATATGGTCCTACGACTTCGTGCACATCGTGTAAAATCCTATGCCACTCAGGCTCAGTGCCTCCCTCCCTATCCAAGTCTATGCGATGTATCCCGGCTACCCTTACTACTATACTTATACTCCTGTATCCCTTCAGAAATCCCCGGAAATGATATATTGTTGCTTAAACTTGCTTTCTTGACCGTAACACAGCATGCCTCTGAGTAAATTATTCTACAGGTTGAGCCCGTGTCTTGGTAATTGGACCATTTTTCCACACCACCTCCTGGACAATGGCTCGCCTTGTGAGTCGAGCCAGCAGTGAGGGGCCCGACTGAGGGTTACCATATAGGGATGAGGAGCAAATATGACACGCATATTTCCTCTTTGGGAAGCACGTGCTGGGGGCGAAAAGTGGCCATCTGCCGTACTTTGTCTCAAGTTTGGCACTGTTTGTTACAAGTGCGGCACATTTGCTGATACGTGCCGTGCCTGACAGGGAGAAGTGCCGCCGATTGACATGTAAGTGCCGGACTTCAGGCAATGTGCCGTCTTTGGCATTTGAATGTGCGTGCCGAATTTCGTCCATCCCGATCTGCGGGTCTGTCCGAGTCCATTCGAGTCCTCTAGGAGTCCCATTTCTAACATGTAGTGGCCGTTTTCGCGATTTGCTCATGTGGGTTCAATAAATTCCGGAAATAAATTAAGTGCGTCAGATAATACAGATGAGGGTTTTAATTTTGCCCAGATACTACTCTACAGACCTGCAGCAGCCGACATTTTAGCGAAATTGGGCGTTCCGAGACCCTAAGGAACGAAAATCATAAAATTGCAGCAAAACAGAAAAGAAACGACGTACAGTGACGGGATCCCAGCCGGTAACGGCGGCGAAGCCATCTGCTCCGCAGCCGGGGTTGGAGCCGGTGGTGACATCGTTCAGCATGTCGGGGTTGGCATAGAGCCACGGGTTGAGGAACCCGAGGGGCGGGTTTCCGGCGGCGATGAGCTGGTCGTTGATCAGGGCGATCACGCTCGCGAAAATAGGCGACGAGCAGGAGGTGCCGTCGACACCCTCCTTCGACCCGCCCGAAACGATCTGCACGTTCTCGCCCTGCGCAGAGACGTCGGGATACCCGCGCCCGGAGGCGTTGAACAGACCCTGGTTGGTCGAGCCTTGTGCACTCAGGAAGGCGGCGACGGCGTCAGCTTGGTAGTCCGCAGCTGGAGAGGGGAACATCAGTAAGTCAAGGCAGGGGATGTTGGTCCTAGATGACGCACTGCCAAAGTAGTTTGAGAATCCCCCGCTAGAGAAGGTCGAGGCAGTTTCCGGCGCAGTGCCGTGGACGGAGCCTACAGCGGTAAGGTAGGGGCAGTCGGCGGGAAACGAAGCCTGGTATGTCGTGCAGCTCTGAGCCTGGCCACCCTCGACGCCGCCGTCGCCGCTAGAACAATGACAATAGAAATTAATGATACTGTTGCGTCCCCGCGAAGTCAAAGCAAACCTAGCGAAGAGGACAGAGGTACCGCGAGCACCGAAAGCCATGTACGCGTTGCAAAGTTTACTACGTTCGGCTTGAGTGTCAAAGAAACGAAAAGAAGCAGAACACTCACACAGCCAAGGCCTGGGTCATGTCGGACTCATTATCACCTGCAGGCGAGTTAGAGGCAGGCAATAAAAAAGCCGAGGAAATATCCACACCATAAGACGTAGTCATAACCTGGGGAACAGCATCCTCGTCTGAAAGGAAGTTGACGATGTCGAGGAAGCCGCCGAGGTCACCATCCTGGTTGGTTTCGCCAACAGAAACGAAGAATACCGGGACATCAGTCGCGACACCGACAGTGTATTGGATATCGAGGTTCTGTATGTTCACTGAGCGCACCGCAAACGAAGGCGAGTTACATATACGCACAGCTTCAATACCGGCGTCCCTGGCGCCCTGGGTGTTCACTCCGCCGTCAAGAGTCTGGAGCTTAAAAGTGGTGGAAGAGCTTATATCCGTGCGGAACGACTTGAGGAAGGACTTCAAATCGGCGGTCTGGGCGAATTGTTCAATGTAGCCGGCAACGGCGATGCTGTTGGAGGACTGGGTGGCTGGGGTGGTGGGAATGCCGTATAAGGACTGAAGACATGCTATAGGTACGCGTCAGAATAATGCGGGACCGCGCACTAAATTGCCGCATACCGGGAGTGATGCTGGTGGAGCACGAGGCGGCCGTGGCATCCGAAGAATTTCCAGAAGCAGGCTTTGGAGCAGAAAGGACGGGGCTCAACGAGACAGGGTTGTTGAAAGTGACAGTCGGGAAGATGTGCTCTACAAAGTCGGCAACCTCCGCGGGGAGGGAGTAAGACAGCGTCCGGGCATACGTCTTGCCCGACGACAAGTGCTGGAAGGTCTCGTACTTGGCGGAGAGGAGCTCGTTAGCCGTCGACACCGGAACGGTCAACGAGAGCCAGTCGCCAGCGGAAGACGACGTGTCCGCAACAAGTCCCTTGGACGAAAGCCATGCCTGGACGGCGGCGACGGCTTCGTCGCTTGGGGCCACATAAGCATTGACCTTGTGGAACAAAAGAGTAAGCCTCTGTAAAACGAGACGAAGATAAATTAATCCCTTACCTCGGCCTTGGAAAGGTGTTTCCCGTAGTTGGAGCTCGAAGGGGTGCTGACGTCGAGGAGGGCTTTCTCGAGTCCAGCGATGTCGTTTGAGGGGAGGGCGATGCGCAGGTTGACCGAAGAGGAAGAGTCGGCGGGGCCGAGACTGGCAAAGCCTTGAGGTGCGCTCTCGAGACTCTCTTGGACGATCAGAGTCTGGAAGGCTGGCCCGGCGGCAGCAAGTGACAGCAGCGAAACCAAAAAGAGGGATGCAGCGGACATCGTGCTGGATTCTTACACAATGTGTGGAGATGGAGAATACCGCAAAAATTCTCCACCTTTTATACGGTTTGCCCGCCGGGATACACGTACACCGCACGCAGCGTGCGACGCCGCTTTGCTATACATTGTAAATCACGGTCTGCACACGGATAAAGTCCAGTTGCATCGTTACCGAGCCATGGCATATGGGAGCTTCGTTGATCCCCGAACACCCCTACTCATGATGTCGACAGTTAGACAGAATACTCCTATTGCAGGTCTCGCGTCGCGCCAGGATAAGAAGCAGGACATTTTGCAAAAAACAAGCACATACCTACTTTCTGCAGTACGACGTCTTAGGGCGTCCCAGGCCGTGAGTCCGTGACCAGAAATTATGCGTGTACTTTGCTACTTACTCAGGATGGTGTCCCGCAAAGACGTCTGACCAACATTTGACTCAAATTCTTGTGGGCCCGGGGAGGATCGTAAGCAGTACGAAGCTTTGAGGACAGGTGAGATAACTGCAACAGCAACCCTGTGCATTGGACTCCTGGAGAGGCAGCATCTATAGCTATTAGTAGCATCTCGCTGCGCGAGCACATTTTGTGATTGTCGGGAGGGACAACGCATGGACCGAATCAGAAGAGGGACCGGTGGTCAGGTCTCCCGAGATCTCCAGTATCCTAGTCTCTATGTAGCTCTTAGGCCTCTGGCGTCTGATATTCCAGCGGGGAGATGAGATGGCCGATGACCGCAGGACTTGAATCACTTGATTGAGCGCTTGAGTGAGCAGTGAAAGAAGTCCGGAGATGTCCGATCAACCTGATGCGCCATCACGGTTGCATCGTCCATTGCCAGGGCTGTCCCAAAGCTGTCCTAAGCCTTAAGAGTCAATCGCTCATGTTTTTCCTCACAAGGCCCCGGTCGTTTCTAGCCATGTATGCCCGCCGCGCGCATTGATCATAATTTTATCCTCCTGAGGAAGTGAAACAAGATTCAACAAGCGGTCGCGGTAAGCATACTGGAGGTTAGTTAAATTAGACAAAGGCTATTCATCGGTATGGGGGATATCGATTCAGTTGAATCGACGCCAGGGCAAATATGTGAGTACCGGGCAAGGAGTATATAATGATTCTCAAGAAATGTCGATGAACAGACGCGTGGTGCCTGCCTATACGCAGTCTACAGGAAAATATAAGGACCGTCAGATCGTCCAAGAAGTCCAGTGGAAAATTACAAACCTCAGACTCCAATATAGTTACGTTCCACGGTCCCGATGTGGATGTCCATCCCATGCTTCCCCAACTCCCGCAGCGCAGAAACAGTAGTGGCGTCGAGCGATTGGTTGGATTTTGGCTGTGACGGGAGAATGAGCTTGAAGGTCTTTAGCTGGGCGCGCCGGGAGGAGAGCATCGTGCGGAGGAGCTCAAACCGCGCACGATCAGAGAACTCGATGGCCCGCCGAATTGTGAGACTGCACAGGTTTGGCAGAAAATCCTTCGTGCGCGCTAAACTCTTTAGGAAAGGAAAGTCTTTAGGGTGAGGTTCGAATGATAGATCGAGGTGTGTCAGGCTCGGGAGGAGGCCGCAATATGCACTTGCGTTGTCGTCCAGGTACGTGTCGATTTGCAGAGACCGCAACGGCGGCGAGGACCGGGTCAAAAACGACGTGAATTCACCGAGTTTGATGTCGAAATCCGAGAGGAACAGGGTTTGGAGAGCGGGAAGGGTAAGGTGCTCTAAAATGCCGGCGCTGTTGGTGTAACTCCCCGGGCCACATCCGAGACGTAGGTGCTGCAGGCACTCGTGCGTCAACGGCTCGATAGAAACGCCAGAGAAGGGATGCCCGTAGAAGTGCATCTCGAACAACTCGCACTCCAGAAGACTCGGAGCGGCACGCATGAGTTTGACGCAGTCTTCCCCGGGCAGGTACGGCCCTTCGTCCTCTATGTTTGAATCCTCCTCCTCCGGCGCGGTATCAGCGCGCCCGACGGTCAATGTTTCCAACGAGAGAAACAGAGACTTCCGGTTTCTTAGTGCCGCCAGCTCGTACGCCTGCTCCTTGTTTTCCACATACACCTCGAGTGTCTGCAGTTGCCCTGCGCGCTCTTGCACCACGTCCCGGACCTCGTCTAGCGAGCCGGACAGGGAGAGCGAGAGAGGGAGGGCCCCCGCACGGTCGAGCCAGGTCTCTATAAGTTCCGCGAGCTCCGCAGACGGCGAGTCGACGTGGATGCACGTCCACAAGGCGGGTGTGGACAGCGCAATATCGCGCCACAAACGGCATATCTGGAGGAGAAGCATGGGGGCTTGGCTAGAGTCAGGACTCGGCGTGGTGGGCAGGCAGTGCATGAAGATATTCGACGCGATTTCGCGCGTGAGGCGCGCCATCGGGTCAAGCAGAGAATTGAGCTCGCTGTGAGCGGCTCTTTTTTGGTTCTCGAGCTCTCTGAGGACCTCCTGTTGGCGGTCTATCGAGGAGGATATCTCCTCAATGCGGGCACGGAGGCTGGCTATCGCGACCGATGCCATGGTGCAAGTAGGAAGGAAAAAAAAAATCAGTTTGTTGGCAACACATGACCAAACACCATGTCCAAAACGGGCGACTCAACGCCGTACCGTAGAGGGGTGCTTTGAGGGCGAAACCCGGCCAGCTAAAAAATGCCTTCGTCTCATTCTCGCTTCATTCACCACCCACCGAGACTCCCCGTAAAGGGCATTAGGTACACATCGAAGGCATTTTTACAACAGTATACTACTATCTGCCGCAATTACGGGTACACACTTTTTCGAAACCCAAGAATAAAACGTCCCAAGGTAATAATATACGTAGTAGCATCCACGAATGTAGACAAAAGAAGCAGTTATCCACGAACGTATGAAGATGGATGATGTAGATGAAGACGATGAAATAATGAATGTGCGTTTGCGTTCGTTCGTACTCACTCACTCACCATCACACCACTGCAACCACCCCGGCAGAACAGAAACAGTGTCCATCATCGTGCACTGACTCACGCCATTGTCCAAACCATCCCCATAACCACACACCCTACCACCGCGGCGAGGCCCACGCCAGCACCCCGCTGTCCCCCAAGCCCAAGCCCAAGCGCCACCGCGCCACCCGTCTTCCCACTTGACCCCGCCCCCGACCCGCTGGACGAACCCGAACCACCCGAGGCGGCGGGCGCACCCGCGGGCGCGGTCGGCGTGGAAATCGCACTCGGGTTCGCTATGCACGACGCCGCCACCGCGGAGGCCGTGCTTTGCGCGTTGGCGGAGGCAAGCGTCGCGTTGCCGCTAAAGTCGCACGACGTTGAAGCGCGGTTTGTCAGCTCGTAGTATTGGCTGAAGGCGTAGGAGAGCTTGACGGCTGGGTGGGAGTCAGCATTGAGAAGTGAGGCGGGGACGTCGAAGGAGGGAAGGGAGGGGGAGGAGTGGAAACGCGCGCGTCGAAGGGGAGGAATGGAAGGACAGGGGAAAGGAAGGGGGAGTGGAAGACGAAAGGAGGGTCATCAAAGGAGAAGGGGAGTGGGGCGTCGCAGGAGGGGGAAGGAGCGGAGTGGAAACGCGCGCGTCGAAGGTGGAGGAGAAAGTGAAAGTGAAGGAGACCGAGGAGTGGCGGACGACGACGAGAAGGAGTGGCAAGAGGGACACCGAAAAGGAGAGGCCAGAGAGCGAGGGGGCAAGAGGAAGAGTGAAAGAACGAGGGGCAGGAGGACAAGGGGTGGGAGACGGAGGGGAGGGGCGGCGGGGGAGGAGGGGCGTCGAAAAGGGAGGGGGGTGAGGGGGCAGAGAAGGGCGCGTCGAACTCGAGGATGACGGGCGGATGGCGCCATGCTTGGTGAAGATGGAGGGGGGGACTCGTCGGAGGCGAAGAGATAGGAAGGAGGGGGAGGGGTGAGGAGGAGGAGAAGGAGGGGCAAGAGCAGGGGACCGTCGAAACGGACTGGAGGGAGGGAGGCGGAGGCGGAGGCGGAGACAAGGAGTCGAAGGGAGGAGGGAGAGGAAAAAGGACAGTCGAAATGATCAAAGGAGAAGAAGAGTGGAAGACGAAAGAGGGGGAGGGGAGATGGAGTGTCCTCGGGCGAAAGGGCGGAGAGGGTGGAAGGGGCGTCAACTCGTCGAAGGGGAGGAAGGGAGGGAAGGAGTGGACGGAAAAGGAAGAGGAGATGGGGGGCCGAGTGGACGAAAGAGAAGAGCAGGCGCGTAAGGTGAAGGGGAGGAGGGAAATGGGAGGGAGTGGATCGTCGACAAGGAGGCCTAGGAGAAGGAGTGTGCAGAAAGAACACTCACCCGGATCACACCCACTAACCTTCCCATAAACCCCACTCGTCCCATTCGCACTGATATCATTGCAATTCCCGCTCACCCCCGGCAACAACCCGCACACCACGCCCGTCAGCGTCCCGAGCAACACCGTATCATCCGCGCCCCCACTCGGCGCCTTGAACTGGCAGCTCAACGCGCTCGCGACGCAATCGCACTCGCTCTCATTCGGCGTCGCAGGCAGCGTCGCGGCCGCCTCCAAACTCGCGCCCTCCGCCGGGCACGCTCCGTAGGTGGCCGCCGGCGCAGCGGATTGCGCGGGGCTGTTCACGATGGAGACGGCCGAGTACTGCGCGACGAGGTTGGCAAAGTCGGCGTTCGTGGTGGCGGTCGTGTTGTCTGAGGAGAGGGTGACCATGCCGAAATTCTGCCCTTGGCTCTCCGCGGCGAAGTAGGAGAACGCGAGCCCGCCGGACCAGACGTTCGTCATCGGCGAGGCGAAGAGCGTGGCGACCTCCGTCCACACGCGCGTGCCGGGGTCGCAGGTTTCTGACCCGAATTCGGAGCTGGCTAGACGTTAGCATGTAGCCATCTCTCTGTCTTGGCGACACGCACAAGTATGCCACGACATTGTAGTTCTCAAACTCCGTATTAAGGGAATCGTACGTCGTCGTCGATGCGTTCCCGCACCATTCGCTGGAAACAGGTTAGTTAGGCGAAGAAAATGGAAATGAAAACGCACTAGTTGTTGAGCCCAAAGATATCGATCGCAGTGCTGCCGGAGTTGCTTCCTGAAGGATCGCACGAGAGGTAGTCGGCGACCGCATCGCGGAAAGTCGAGGCGCCGTCGATGTCTGCGTAGCCCACAAGCGCCGAGGAGGAAATGGATGCCCTGCACACGGGACCTAGCGTCAGGACGGCTGTCTGGAGGAAGGGGGACGACGCACAGGTATGCCTTGACGTCGCGCGCGGCGGCCTTGAGGAAGGGGGCGGCATTGGTGGCGTTGGCGGTGAGCACCTCGTTGCCAACGTTGTAGGCGAGGACGTTGTCGTACTTGTTGAAGACGTTGATGGTTTTGATGTACTGAAATGAACGCAGGTGTAAGCCAATATTGCGGGAAGGGCGGGACGGCGTACCTGGTCGAGGAGGTTGGTGTCCCACGCGGGCTGGGTCGTGTCGATGGAACCGTTGAGTGCTGCGCCTAAGTGAGGAGGGGTCCATGCTCAGGGGAATCCAGTCACGCACGTAAAGTCAAGTCAACGCTGAGAATCCGAGCATGAGTGCGAGTACAATGGCAGAAAATGACCGAAACACACATAACGTAGATCCCCGCCCCGCTCAGTGCGTTCATGCATGAATCATGGTTGAGCGTCGAGTCGACGGAGTAGGCTCGGATGGCGTTTGCGCCGAGCTTTTGCAGGTTCGGCAGATCGCGCGTGCACCCAGCGGCATCGGCGAGGTTGTCGACGACTAGAAGGGTGGGCGCTTGCGTCAGTACACGAGTGAAACCTGAGTAGGAGAGACCACGGACAGGTCGAGGGCTGGTTTAGGGGATTGTCGGGGCCCGGAATGACGATTCCTGCACAGCGAGTGAGCGGCGGCGCTCGCCATTGGGGGGAACACGCACCTTGAGTCTGGTAGGCGATACCCTTGATGTAGAAACGGTTTCCGTCGGCGGTGTACAAGTACCGCCCTGTGCGGGTGACTTTCTGGATGGCGCCAGCGGATGTTACGAGGCCTAGCAGGGCAGCCGCGCTGAGCGCAGGCACATTAAGTTTCATGACAGCGACAACGTTTTGAGCGAGAGTGGTGAAAGGCGGGGCTCGTCAAAGACGAGAAGTGAAGGATGGGAAGAAAAAGGAAACACGCCGCCTACAACATCATGTCATCCGGCCAACAAAACATGATCTATCTCCGGTTCCTATATGTAACACGGTCTCGATCTCCCATGAATTGCTGCTCCCTGAGTCCAGGAAAAACCGAGGAGCCCTTTGAGGAATGGTGGAGACCTGTGAAGTCTTCGTGTATTTTTTTTGGAGCTCAACGTTGAAGCGATGTCAATATCTTGGCTGCCTGAGTTTACGACACATCTATGCCAGCAGCCAGAAGTTTGTACTCGAGCTCATTTGAAGCCAGAGAAAGCCAAATTTGTAATAGGAGCACCGAGGAGCTCGCGAGAAAGGAGTCTAGCCCTCGAATAGGACTTGAATCCGGAGTGGCAAGCGATTGTCATAGAACGTGAGAGTACCGGTCATGTTCGGAGCCTGTGCGTGGTAACAGCGTTGGATACTTGCTGCGCAAAGCGGCGCATCGTGTCCGTGGTGGTGGGCAACTCCCAGGTTAGGCGTGTTTGTCATCAACAGCACCACGCGTACACAACGCGTACATATTAATCAACAAAAGTATTTTTCGGCTTCCAAGCCTCAAAGCTCGACATCTCGGCTACTTAGCAGGATGCGTCTCCCCATCGTCTCTTACTCCGAATTCATCTTTGTACTGTAGGGCTTTACACGTTCTACGCGCTCGTAATTTCCGCGAAAAAGCAGCTCCAAGTCGTACGATTCCGATCCTAGTCCATTCACTTCCTGCTTATTGAGATAGCCAACTCCGTGGAAAGCCGTCGAGTGCGGGCCGCACATTCCCCACGCTAATTTGCGCATCAGTCATCCGAGTCCACGAACATTCTTCCCTGCGCGGGTTTCCAACTTTCCATAGACGTCTTGGGGGTGCATTCATCAGCCGCGCGACGACATATACCAGTGAGGGGGATGCCGAAATCCCGCGAGTCGTGCTACATGTAGGCGTTATGATTCATTGCCGGAGGGAATTACTTGTCTAAATTAATCCGTGTGATGTGCTCTCGAGGCCAGTACTGAGTAAAGGTCCCACTGGCAGGGCAACCAGCTCCTTTTGTCCCGAGGCGTGTACAGTATCCAATTATAGACTATCGTGAAAATGAGGAAGAGGGAGGAACGAGCACAGAGACGGAACGAGGCTCCGGGTGGAATTTACATGCCGTTCCCTGCGTGGTCACAACTACGTATCTATGTATCATCGATGGCTGGGAAATGAATCGATGTTGTACATGATACACTGGTGAGAGTGGTGATCATTAATTAAAGCTGAAGTTTGAACTAAACATCTAGTCGTATTACTTGAAACGCTGTTCAACTTGAACCGTGTACATCTGTATGTAGTTTCAGTCAACAATTAAATGGACAGTCGTCCGCCAGCCGAAGAAGCGCGAGAGGCTCAGGATCAGTCCAGACTGAAACCACTTGAAGCAGAATGCCATGCTGATCGAGCGCCAGGCTATAAAATTGAAGGGCGTGGTCTGAGGATTCCTGTTACAATACATTTGTAGCGTGATAACTGCAGCCAAAGGAGTTCTCAATTAGCTTTATATTCTAAGTCAAACAGCCCTTAAAGGTGTCCGAGGACCGAGTACAACGAAGTACGAGCAATTCAACTGTTGTAGCATCTGTTTATAAGAGACTAAGGACCAGGCTCATCTGGAGAGATTAATATTCAGCCTCATACCGTATTAGTGAAGCGACGTCTGGCAGGAGCTGCGGGGCATTAACTTGTGTGAGTGAGTTGAGCGCGAGGGACCGGGAAGAAGCATGGTAAACATCCTGCACCAGAAATGTTCAACACTTTTCAAACCGAGGCACAAGATGAGTATCATCATACTTTGGCTGATTTTGAGTCGCATTTGTGTACCCTTTTTTCTGAAATGGTCAGCACGAATCGGTGAATCTAAATCCGGAGATACAAGTTCGAAAACTGACTGACAGACGGCTAGAAAATACATCCCGCCTGTTGAAGCACGCAATGCAACCAATGATATAAAAGTCTTTGAGAGTTGACTCCAACCAATTGATAAAATTGCAGCGAACTTGGGGCGGCCGAAATTCAAAAGCGACGCCGGCACGAAGCGAAAGAAAACGCGGATTTTCCGAAATCCTGTTAAATTGGGCAACGATATGCCTTGCATAGATATACATACAGGGAAAAACGACCTATTTATGCGTTATGCTATAGATCTTCAGTATATTATTCGAATCACTGCGCACACTTTCCCAAAAACCTCAACAGATGTTCAACGACTTTTTCGCTTTGCTCCTGCTGCACCCAATGTCCGGCGCCGTCAATGAGGACGAAATCCTCTGTAGCCATGTGAGTGCATACCGCACCCCGCATCAAATCCGCGGCGCCAGGGAACTGGTAAGTGCCCCAGTCTTCCTTCCCCGACACGAACATCGCAGGCACGTCGAGCCGCTTTCCCGCAAAGAGCAGGCAGTCGGCCGACCATTCTGCGCTCATGGCGATCCTATACCCGTTTAATCCGCCCTGGAGCCCCGCGCGCGCATGTTCAGTCACATATACGTCGAGCTCCTCGTCGGACAGCCACGCAGATGGTTTAATGGTTTCGTCCGCCGCGACAGACGGCCCGACTCGGAGCCCGTGTATCGCCTGAGGCAAGCTCTCATCCCGGCGCATCACGTAGTAGCGCGGAAGCGCCCCAGCCATCATTTCCGCCAGCGCGGCCGCATCGCCTAACACGGGGAGTGCGTGCGGCGCGCTAACGGGCTCAGAGGCCGAGCTGTGGTCCCAGTCCGCGCTCTTGACGTGGTACAATTCCCGCATGAACGCGCCCAGCCCGCCCGGCGGGTGGAGCATGTCCCCATTCGCCTCGGGCGAAGCGCCGTAGAGTGTGTAAGACTTCCTTGGAGGGGTGAGTGCCGCCAGAGCGGCTACGACTCGTCCGAAATCCAGAGCTGCTCGGGTGGTCCCCAAGCCTAAGGAGGGCTTCGGTGGGCCTGTGAACGGCGCGCTCATCAGCACGACGGACTTGAAGATGTCTGGACGGATGAGCGCGCAGTAGCCTGCGAGGGGGGAGCCAAAGTCGTGCCCCACAACCGCCGCGACGGAGTTGTACCCGAGGGCGTGGACGAGCATCACCACATCGTTGACCCTGTTCGTCATCCGGAAGGGCGCTAAATCGTCCTCATACTTGACCGGTGTTGATTCGCTCTGTAGCGCGCCGCCTTTGGGGATGGTGCGCGTACGCCCCACCCCACGCTGATCCGGAGCAACGACGTGATACCCAGCCTCCGAGAGCGGGCCAATTACTTTCCGCCACGAGCTTTAAATTCCAATCCATACGTCAGATATCTGCAAAAGCGCGGACACACCAGACACTTACTATGCAAGCTCAGGGAAACCATGTAAAAGCACCACCAGAGGGGGCTTCGATTCAGATGCCACGATACTGGGAGGGTTTGCCTCCAGGATGTGGATTTCGAGGTCATTGACTGTCAGTGTGCGGGATTGAGTCCCTTTGGACAGGCCTGGCCAGTTCGAGGGGGGAGTAGTCGAGGACATGGTATTCGGTAATGGAAGTCACCCGGGTTTTTGACCGCCAGCAGGGGCGGAGTTGCGGATCACTGTGGCCGTGCACCGTCGGACCATTCCATCGGGCATCCCTCGGGTATGACCTCGGCCATCGGGCAAGCGTCGGCCATCGGGCAACCCGCCAGCGTTAACCCGTGCTCTGTAGAGCACTACGAATCAACGCTAGTACCGGAGAGGATTTGCCTCCGTGTGGCATGGACTACAACGACCTGGAAACTCAATGGAAAGTGGCTCGGGCTTGGCTCGGGCGCGCGCCCAAGAACTCGGAAGTCGCCGAAATTCGCGCCACGACAGATATTGGGTATCGGGAATCGGACACTAGCGGAGAGAAATTTGATGACAATTAACAGGTTGAAGATGTAATTTTCACTCGAATGGTGAGGAGGAGACTGTGGGTGAGGTGAAAGCCTTTGCAAAATAAAGCACAACAGCATGTCCATATATGGACGACTCAACCTGCACAAGAAATTGCGAAGAAACCAAAATGAATGAGATAAAATACACCGTGGCAAGAAGTAGATCGATAACGGAGGCTACGAATTTCATTTGGATACACTGGCATAGATGGATCTGAGGTACAGAGAGTTGCGTCGACACTCGTCAAACAATCTTGAAACAATCGTCGATTCGTTGAATTGGATAGCAACAACCCTCGTATGTAACAGGTCGCGCAGAACATTTTGAAGACCGTTCGACATCACCATTAGGAGAACATTGTCGTCCATAATCGAATCAATTTGGAAAAGATTGAGGGTAGTTCTGATGGATATTTGAGGGCCATCGATGCCTGCCGAAAGAATATCAGTATTAGGCAGAATGTCGCCAGGGTGGTACATACCTGCCTGGCAGGGTCAGATGACATTATGATGCTCTATTCCAATGTGAATTTGCATCCCGTCTTTCGCCAGCTGCCGCAGAGGAATGATAATACCATTAGGGACCTCTGACGCTATTGTAAAGATAAGGCGGAAAGATTGGAGCGATGCACGTCGGGATGTTAGCAGATCGAGCGCGCGCTCGTACTGCAGGCGAGTGGGACGGCCTGCCATGGTTAGATTACGGAGGTTTGGTGCGAGACCCGGGGAAGCCAGCGTGTATAAAATAGCCGCGGACATATTTCGATTATCTATGCAAAGGTCTGTAAGACCGGGGACAATACGCAGATAGTCTGCGACCGTGTCCGCTACATGGTAGCCTTTGAGGTGCAAAGAGCGCAGTGGCGGCGACGATCGGTTCAAGAAGGAAAGAACATTGGCGGGGGTAATGTCGGATTCCAAGACCGCAAGGCTTTGAAGGGCGGGCAGTGTAAAATGTTGTAAAATGATCGTGCTGCTTATGCGTAGATGCTGGAGGGAATGATGGGTCAACGGCGCCGAGATGATACTGGAAGTGTGGATGTCTTCCGCATAGTTGATGTTTGTAAGGCTACACTCCACCAGCCTCGGGGCGGCACGCAAGATCTCTACACATTCATTTGCAGTCTGCGAGAAAGAGCCCTCGGATAACAATGCCCGAAGGGTCAACGTTTCCAGGATATTGAAGGGAGCCGTGAGCCGTTCCAAGTCCTCGCCGGAATGAACGCACAACTCCAAACTCTGGATCTGGTGGGCGTATTGTTTCACCAGAGCCACTGTCCGGGAGTTGCTTGAAGATCGAGGATGCAATGATTCCTCGAGGGATAATGAGAGCGGACTCCTGCGTGCGCGTTTGAGCCAATGCTCAAAGAGATTGAGGAATTTGTCCATGGAGACATCCCTGTCGCTTATATCGGTCCAAAGAGAAGGGGTGGAAAGCGCGATATTGCTCCATGAATGGCATATGGTCAGGAATATAACGGGGACTTGAGACGGGTTGAATTCCGGGGGCGTGGGGAGGCATCGCCTAAAGATATCGGACGAAATTTCGAGCGGCAAGCGCGCCACTGGATCGAGGACGGAATTGAACTCGATTTGGACGGCGCTTCTCTGATTTTCGAGGTCTCTGAGGACTTTCTGTTGCCGTGAGATGGACGAGGAAAACTCGTCAATGCGTGTCCGGAGTCTGGCTACTGCAATCGATGACATGGGCGCTGTCGAGCAAGAGAGAGGTCATCCGGAACAATCCGAGATGCCGTGATGCGCTGAGTCTTTTATTTTCTATTTCTATTTTTTTAAAATTTTTTTGGGGACGTTTGGAGATGAAACAAAGTCTGCAGAAGCATTCTAAGCTCATCCGTCTGTGTTGCTGGTTACTCACCAGACATGCCGTGAATATTGTCCGAGGAGGAAATGCCATTACGCACGTTTTCAGCCAGGGTGGGGCTGACCATTTCAATTATTCAATTCCAGTTGTCTCAATTTTGGGTTGTACTAGTAGTTACCCGTGCTATTCCATGGGGGAATTACAGTAAAATATCTTCAATTATCCATAGGTGATCTCGGGATACAGCCCCAATGGTTGAAACTTGGAATCATAATCACGCCGCTCGTCACCAACCTTCGGTTGGTTCCTCACGGCCTCATTGACAATTAGCTGGCCCCATATAGTCTTTATATTGTTCAGTGCATTATACTTTTCTTGGTAACCGCACCAATGCTTTCTAGCTATAGCATTCTACTGTACACAGAATAGATCATTTTGTTTATAAAATGAACTCAAGAAATGAGCGAACAGTTTTGTTTCCTCAAATTAAGGCAGTACTGTACATGTAGGTTACTGAATTTACACCGGTAGCCTACACTCGTGTCCAGCCGAAGGGTTACTCGAACATTCGAGTAATAGTTCCGCCGCTTTTTTTTCCCTCCCTCAATTTTCATCCAATGTACTCAAATCTTTTTGCATCATACTCCTCTGTCTTATTGCTCAACATTGAGACTCTACAGGTATCCAGACTCATAGATGGTGGATTACTGTAGGCTCGGAGCTGCAGCGGAGCAATGCCAAGAGCAAAGCCAACCGAGATTGAACCGAGATCATTGTGGCCGTGCTCCGGCGGACCGGATGTCCGTGTACTCCACCTCGCTCCACTTTGACGTTTGTCGAGAGATACCACGTCTTTTCTTATATAGATACCCACTAAAACCGGATAAATCTATTTGGTATTCCCCTTTTTTGACTTGAATTTGACGAGGTTGCAGCCCAGAATTAACCCCCAGCTTAAGGCCGGTCAGTCATTTAAGCCACAGCTTGCGTGCAAGGTTCCAAATAACCTTTTGTCATGGGCTTCACATTCCAATGCAATATGTTCCAATGTTGCCGGGACATTGCAGAAATGACAGCGGCCATTCAGCTCCATTGTGTCAATGTGTCCCTAGAAATCACCGACTCGGAATGTGTTATGTAGACACTTCCACAAAAATTCTCGGATGAGACGCTGCAGGGTTGTTGAACGGATCGAACTCCAGATAGTTGCGTCAGTAGGTGTGTAACCCGAAATATCCTCGATCGCGCACCGAGTGCGGTCGAGATTAGCAAATGTTGGTTTGTGATGTGGTCTCAGCCGCATTGCCTTTATAACTCGGGTGAAAATCCTCGGTGATCCACTTGATAGATGTATACCCGGGGACTCAAACATGAGGGCAATTTGGGTGTCAATTTTAATGGCATGTGCAGCACCGAGTCATTTATAACACTCCGGTCCTTGGGTTTTTTAGGGATTTTTTTCTGTTTGAAAATCCAGTCTGTTCAGAAGAATTACAGTAGCACCGTTGCTCGATCGCTCCCTGGATAAATTTATGCTAAAAAAATAATTCAGCCAGAAGTATTAGATGAAATTTTGATGGTATAGGACGAACCACAAGAGGATTTGTGTTTGACCAGCTCCAATTTGATCTCCGCCCTTCTCCGCGGGACAGCAGCCAGCGAGACGATGGTAGTTACACCAGCAATGGTCAACACTGTGACCTCGTTTTTCAAACTCTTGTCCGTGGCGCCCTCCAGTGAGGGATTGACTGAGAGGCTCTGGTAAACGATCGTAGCAAAAATCTCCGTGTGGAAGGTGGTCTAGGTGATGGTCGAAGAACAAATATCGGTATTGAAGCATCTCGTCCAAATACGGACGACTCAACGCTGAGCTAGGCTACCGGATCAACCTGTCCCAGACGCGTCCTCGGCTGAGTCACTGGGATTGCATAACGTCGGTTAAATTACGGGTAAATTTCACTCTCTATCCGGTGCTTGCATGATTGAGCAGCAATGTCCTGGCGCGTCTAGGGAGTGGTAGGGGTCGTTTAAAAGGGACGCGCGTTGGCTCCAATTTATCCAGAAAATCCCCAAACCAAATCCACCCAACATGGCCTCTCGTATTGTCTCCGTGTTCGCTGCAACGGGTCTTCAAGGTTCGACTTGCCATGTCTCGCGAATATTGAACACTTCTGACCCGAGATTAAATTCGTATAGGTGCCGCCGTTATCGACGCGCTCTTGGCGGATGGGACGTTTGTACCACGCGCGATCACCCGCGACCCGGCGAGCGAAGCGGCACAAAAGCTCAAGGCGCGGGGCATCGAGGTCGTCAAAGGTGATCCGCTCGACAAGGGGTCTCTCGTGAGCGCGTTGCGCGGCAGTGAGGCCGTGTTCGTTGTGAGTCAATTCCGTTACTATCGTGTTCTTCGACGGTTATTTGGTTCCATTATCTAGGTGACAGTTCCCATGATGCCCGTCGAAGTGGCGGGCGAGGTTCAAAACGAAATCACGCAAGGAAAGAATATAGTCGACGCGGCGAAGGAAGTAGGGGTCAAATTCTTCATCTTCAGGTGAAATCCGTCTTTCTTCTGTGAGCCTTGCCCCTAACCCGCATTCAATCAAGCTCCCTTCCAAGCTTGTCAAAGATATCCGACGGCAAGTACAAGAACTGCATCCAGTACGACTGTACGTCTGCGATTTCGGTTTAATCAAAAATACAACCAATCGCATTTGTAGTCAAAGCCGTCATCGAAGAGTACGTGCAAGCCTCCGGGCTCCCCCACGCGTTCCTCCACCTCGGCGCCTTCCTCGAGAACTACTGGAAGTGCGTTCTTTTCTAAATTCAACTCAACATCGATTCTGAACCAATGCAATCTGACACAGATTCGGGCTGCTGAAGAAGACGCCCACGGGCTTCGACGTCGCCGTGCAGAACCAGACCCCCAAGGACCGACAGGCATTCACCTGGGTCGGGCGCGACGTCCCCGCTGCGGCGCTTGCGCTGCTCAAGAACTACACCGACCCCGCCAAGGGAGTCTCCGGGAAGACCTATCCCATAGTCAACGCCACGATGCCGTATGCCGAGCTCGCGGCAAAGACCGGAAAGGGTGCGGTTTCCTTCCCCTCATGTTCAGTAACCCGAACTTGATGCGGATGTATTTAAGCCCTCGGCGTGGAAGTTACTTTCACCACCGCACCGCCGTCAGGAATGCGGCTCATGGATGAGATGGTGCGTTTTTCCTTACCCTCATTAAGACCACCCCTCCTCTCTTGAATTTCCCCGCGACCCGTCCAAAAGCTAATTCGATTTTTCTGATGTATGCGTGTAGTACGCAGCCCACGCGGAGTACAGCGGGCTTTACACTGCGACACCCGTGCCCAACCCCGATCTCGTGGCCCTCGGAGTCAAGTTCGGCACCGTCGAGGAATTCTTGGAAACTGAGGTGAAGCCGCGGTTTGGGCAGTAGGAGTGAGGGCGCGTTTCGCCATAAGGATAAAACTGTTACTCTCGTATCAGTCTGTAAATCGATTAAATCTTCTCGGGATGTGTGATGAAGGGGATTCCCTTGCGCGCTTCTTTCTGGGGTCGGATTCAGATTGAAACTTGTCTTCATCCTTTGCTCGCATCAACCTATAACGGAGTGGCAATAATTTATGTCGTGTCCAAAATTTTAGAAATCAGTACGGACGTATTTTCTTTCAGGATTATTCTGCTTGGCACCAGCTTAAAGTTAAACGCGCCGTAGGTTCGGAACAAGCCGCCTTCTCATCACATGATATGCACGTGCTTCGCAGGGCAATCTGAGAACGGGCTTGTGCCAAGATGTAAAAAAAGGGCAATGTGTTCTGCGCGCTCTGCCGCTTCAACAACGGCCTAAATTTCTTTGACCCCGGTGGATAATCTGTACATTAGAAGCATACAAATCATATGGTCGATTCAGAATCTCAATAGCGTGGCCTGGGACTCCCGAAACGAGGGCGCAACTTGTGCTTCTCACGAGATCAGTGGAAATACAATTACCGCTCTCTACTGATGTTTAGGGCCTGAATAAAAAATCTGAGCAAGCTATATCATCATAATTGACTTGTAAACAATCAAGGTCATTTATCCCAGGTGTTTAAGTGCGAGGGCAAGGTATGTCGCTCGAAAGTGGATGAACTGAGATGTTAGAGCTGCTTAGTCATTCATCCGCGAGATTTTGTTATTTGTTTCCTCCATGCCCAAATTTTTTGGGCAGTATGTGTACAGATATATAGGCTATCAGATTTTCCTCCCATCCTTTCGATATTTTGCTGCTTTCAGTACGGTAAGCCCAGAGGAGAGAGTCACGGTTGTCACACCTGGTGTCACATCTGGCCAAAGCGAACAAATCATGTTTCCTGCCTGAACTAATTAGTTCTCTGGATAGAAATTGCTGGAGAAGCTGTTCTAAATCGCATTCTGAATCAATAGAGCCCATAAAGTCACCAGAATTCCGAGATAATCTTAATTGTTTGATCTGAACTGAAAATGCAACTTCCTGTTCAAAACCCAGGTGTAGCACAAGAGCAGTACAGTAGTTCACACATATAAGTTTACAGATATGTGGAATGGCATCCAAGGAACAAATTATCAGCATTAACCATAGAAATCTGGACTGAAATGAGAGAGAAAATCTGTTTTAAACACATAGTCCTTTTTTGGCAGTTTGTCCCAAGCCTCTCTCCGAGAATCGCCGGCTTGCCGGCGCGGAGACAGGCTTGCTCCGAACCTAAACGCGCCGGGGAAAAATTGGCCGGTCCACGTGATCGCGTTTTACCGGTGAAACGCATACCCATTTGCCGACATCAATTGCAGGTGTCTCTCTCCCCTCATTGTTGAACGCGATGCCCCCGTCGAATCTCTCTCTCTGCTTTCCGCGACCATCCCTGAAATCCAGCGACGCCGCTGTGATTGCCTCCAGCGCGATCCCCACTGACCTACCTCCCAACCACGTCCTAATCAAAGTAGAACGGTTTGGCTTTTCAGCTAATAATGTTACCTACCAAGCTTTAGGGGAACAGCCGCATTTCCGGTTCGACTCCTACCGAGGATCAGTTCAGAATGCTTACCTTACGTATCCCAGTTACTATGATTTTCATCCCGCACCAGACACACAAAATGTCTCGGCGAAAACGCATGGACTTGTCCCTGTATGGGGATTTGGGACAATCGTAGCTTCCTCCCATTCCAAGATATCTCCTGGGGAGCGTATTTATGGCTACCTCGCCCCTTGCCGGTACATCCTGGTCCCTGTTTCCCCGTCGGATGTCAACAAACACGCGTTCTACGTGCCGCGCCCACATCTTCCCGTAGGTAATACCATTGATGCTTCTAATCTTTAATTCCAGGCTGAATGGACTTATTCATTACCATACAACAGACAGAAGGCCGTACAACCAAATCATCCGCTGCGCCGCGGATCCGGAATACACGCCAACCGCTCTCGGGGAAGACCTGACGATGCTGTACCGGCCCCTGTTCTGGACGGCGTACTGGTTTGAAGACTGGATCTTCTCCCTGAAGTACAAAGGCGCCACCGCATTCCTCATCTCCAGCGCATCCGCCAAAACCGCCTTCTGCGTTGCGTACCTCATCCGTAAGCGCCGCGCCCGCGGCGAGGCGGATGCGAACGTCAAGATCGTGGGGCTCACGTCGAAGCGGAACGTCGCGTTTACCAAGGGGCTCTCCCTGTACGATGAGGTCGCCGAATACGACTCCTTCCCGGCCGCGCTTGGGCGCGCATCGGAAAAATGGGTGTACGTAGACGTGGCGGGCAACGACGACCTCAACAAGCGCCTCTTCGCGCACTTTCGCGATGCTCAGGGGAGCGGCGAGCTCGTCACCTCTGTCGCGCTCGGGATGACCACCCTCGCGCCCGCTTCCGAGAAGGCGTCCTCGAACGGCTGGAGCACGAACACGTTTGGTAATGACGCCAGCGGTCAATCGCTGGCACAGGGTTCCGAGCCGCAGCTGGAACAGTTCTTCATGGTCGAGTGGCTGAACGTGCGCAAGCACCAGCTGTCGCTCAAGGAGATCTTCGGGCGGCAGCATCGGGTGTGGAAGGAACTCATGGTGGACTGCGTTCCGTGGGTGCGCCTTGAGCGCGTCGCCGGGGCGGATGCGGTCAAGAAAGCGTACGAACAGATTGCGAAGACTGGGTTTTCCCCGGATGTTGGGTTTATCTGGAGTCTGTGGGACGACGCGGCCGGCGCGGTGGGGGCAAGGTTGTGATTCTATTATTTACTCGAGTTAACTGCACTGAGCATAACATGTTCATGGCAATGGGCAGCGGGATCACTGTCTTACATTGTGTTCGTGCACCTTGCAAATTATTGCTTTAACCCCACATAACTTCATATTGTCCGCCCATCGAATAATATATATATCGGGGTCCTTGTCAGAGTAACACCCTCCATGAATCTGGGACAAGAATCCTAATCCGATTCATACCGGCGAACTCGGGTCTTTAGATTACACTGCGGATGCATGCATCTACAACTTGCGGCGGTACTGCTGCCCGTTTACCGCAAAGTTCTTTAACAGTTAATGAGTTCTGGCGGCGGTTAGTTGCCATAAATCCACGCCTATGCTGTTGGAAGATTCCCGGTTTTTGTATCGCCCTCCGAGTATAGAAACTGGCATGTCAATGGAACTGATCAGACACGAGGCTCACTCGCTGAGACCGACATGGAACCAGGTTGAGATCGTGTGGAATATGGGGGGAATATACAGCGAATCAATCGAAGTTGTCCTTTTATTCAAGTACCGTATTGTGGAGGCTCGTCGCGCCCCAATTGATTGAATAGGCCGCGTACGGTCCATTCGTCTAAATTCCACTCACAGCGCGAATGAGTCGGTCCTGTCCATTTGAACCTCTCGACCCCGAAGTTGACGTCAAATCGACAAGATCCATCAGTGACTCCGACCGCTGCAAACACATCTACTTCTTGTTCGTCCTTCCTAGCGTCGAATATCGCGTGGAACGCGATAGGGAGTAGCTCGCCGTTGTGCGTGTAAAAAAGATAGCCGACACCGTGGTTGAACTCGTAGCCGCAGCCGACGGTATCGTGTTCGTTGATTTGTCTTCTCCTCTTTCCATCGGGGATGTTCGAAAGATAGTCCTTGCCGCCCGTAGAGTCGTCAAAGTATATACGGCCATCGTCGAAATGCAGGGCAGCACTCTTTCTGTGCCATCCAGGGAGCCTGTTTGGAGGATACGGAAGGCATTGCATTCCTGTTAAGCAATGAGACTGAGTTCCGAGAATAAAATAAGATGACTCAGAACCCAAGGCGATGGTCCCCGGTCCTCTCAATTCCCGAATTGTGATCTCAAAGTAAACGCCTCGCTTTGAGGTGATGCTATATTGGCCGGCGATTATTGGTAAATTGCTGGTGAAGCAAGTATCCCCACGATTCAGGAAGTGCGCCGCACGCGTGCTTGGGTCGCGCATCACTAATTCCGATTGATGGTTGGATTCTCCACGCCAGGCTTGAGGCTCTTCCATTTGGTCGATCCTGAGCGATATATTCCCGGGATCTGCCATTCCAGATCTGGAGGATCCTACTGTCAGTCCGGTCACAGAATTCATCGAGACGAGGCCCCATTGCTCGTTAGGAAGATTTCGGTGATCTGGGGAGAAGATTGTGGCGGGCATTATTGAGGGATTCCGCCGGCAAAATGCGTCCGCGACCTCATATTCGTACTCTGTGGCATTTTGCTCGGAGACTTCGTGCTGATTCTATGGGTCAGCTCGGACGGGGGGCCATGCACACACTGTAGCGTACCGACTGCCCACCGGTTGGCGCATACTCAGGCGGCGGGGGACCTAGGAGAGGGGGGCGTCCTGGCGGAGCATTGTACCGCTGCCTGGGTTGGGCTGTAGACGGTCCTGAGCCCATAGCTTTGGTGGCAGAAGGAGAAGAAACTGAGAGTAAACCGTGACAATCGGGCCGTCACGGTGTTCCGAAAAGGGCTGTGGCATCGCCTCCTTCCATTCATGGTGTAATTATCAAGTACGCTTGCGAGAAAATTCCTGGAAACTGGCTCCACCACGTTTGTCATGCCGCCTGTGTCGTGTAATACTACTACCTGCCTACCAATTTGGTACTACTAGCCGTTGACCTACTATTTTCAACCGGGATACCAGCCACCTTAGCATTCATGGCTGGTTCTCGAGAGCTATACTTTCCCTATACAATCCACCGTACGTTACAATGAAGGCTGGTATCCTACGAATAGTTGAATACCATTTTCTCGATTTTACGCGAAGTGCCGATGAAGCGTCGAATTTATTTCTGGCGACATCCCCAACAAGACCAAATACTAGGAAACCGGCCACCCCGCTATTCAAGTTCCACACAGTTCCACAGGTGCAAACTTATGGCAATATGGTTCAGGAATGATACAGAGAGAGTCTAGGGACTATTCTGTATGGCTAAGGTTGAGATATATGCAATGGGGTGGGGAAAAATATGTGCTTGTGAGGGATACAGAACCTGCAGAATCACACATCATGGACCACCCAGGCGCCGCATCGGGCCCAACAGCGGTGGCGGCCAAAGGTGAGGCACATATCATTCAATAAAAAGTATCCGAACATACTGGGGCACCTACCCGCATACCAAGATGCCGCCAACTTCTCAAAAAAATACAAATGTCTCGGGCACCGAATTTTGGTGGTTTGGGGTAGACGACAGCAGTGAGAAGGGAATTAAGGGAGGGAAAAGTTTGAGAACACACCAGGTTGTAGGATGCCCAAAGTCAAAAACCGTTGCCAAATCCCAGACCCATAGCATTGACGGGTCCCCCGATGTGAACGTGGCAAGCCTGAGCCACTCAAGACTGAAGTCGAGGTGTATCCAGCCGACAGCAAGAGTTCGTGGGGGAGTACATGCTGGACGCCCTCAGAGATTAAAGCCGTAGATCGTGGGAGTAGAACGAGCCTAGGTAGTCCTCGGAAGATAGAGAACTGGTAGAGATAGAGCGAAGACATTCGTGTGGGGGCAAGAATCCGGTGTTCGGAGCGTCTCAGCCGATACTGCACGTGCCATAACTTTTGATCCGAACCTCACTTTCGGTTGAGAAACGCTATGGAGCATCATTACAGGTCCCATTCCTTTCCCAAACCCCAACCTCGCACATTTGTGAAGGTCCTGACTCAATAAAGGCCCAGTGGCTGGTTTCCTAGTGTGGCTGGTTTCCCAGTCAAAAATAGTACGCGAGATCATTCAACTCGAAATACTTAGAAAAACGCAAGATTCGGGACAGTCGGTTATACTGTAAGCTGTCAGCCATTTCTAGCACAGGACCTTCAAGGTCGAGTTCAAGCTACTGACACGGCTCACGGCCGACCTATGGCGCATTGGAAAAAAGACTCGGTAGGGGCATAGGACTTGCTGCAAACTTGGACGGATTTAAACTGCGCATCGGGACGGACGTCAAGACAGGTATCGATTTTTGAGGCAGAGGTTGAAAGATCTAGATGCGGTACGCCAAGTGCGGTGGCCCGGAATCTCAATAATACTTATCCGTTAATAATCCGAGATCTGACGAAAGATCTGACAAAAAAGTTGCCTTGCTTCGGTCGGACGTGCAGTTCCATCTGCTGAGAACCAGCGCGGAAACGATATCGTCGTCCAGCGACCCGGATTTTCCCCGCACCTACGATGGAGAACAATCAAGACGGCAAAACTGAAGCTGGACCGAACGAGACGGGCGAGAATGTCCAGCTTGAGTTTTAAATGTAAGCCCTTAGGGAAAAAGGCTAATACCATCATTGCGGAGATATGGAAGGAATTCTTCGGCAAGGGCTATTCAAGAAAGGAGATTGCGGGGGTGCAGAGATCTGAGGTCTTTACGGTCCATGTCGCTACAAGCAATTGATCCTTCAGTAGCACTGTCACATCGACTCATGACACGCCTTGACTCGACACCAAAGTAAGAACCAGGGAAAAAAGCCTCCGTCTGGTCCTAATTTTATGCATTATGTTGTAAGGAATCGGATACCGAAGCTTCTCGAGACATCAAGATAGACGAACCAGCTCCGAGTCATAGAGAAAATATGTCTAATAACACAGAACACAGATTGAGCTGGATATAAAGAAACGCGAAGATTCGTCACGTACATCAAATAAAGTTCCTTCTTGGCGTCCCAACGTGTATCTGCATCCCGTCCTCTACGAGCTGACGAAACGCCGCGATCACGTCTGGGCTGGGCTCCAAGTCCACCTCGTCATCATAAAACCACTCGAACTTGTATGATTTCATCGGGGAATGGGAAGCGGTACGCCGGGCAGAAAGTGCACTAATCACCTGCTCATACTGGGGAGGGCGGGCACGAATCACCAGGTTCCGAAGGTCCGGAAGGAGGGGGGAGCAGATGGCGCGCATCAGAGATGCAAGGGCATCTCCAGTGGAGAACGCTAAATTAAGGTCCGTAATTCTGGGAATAAGGCGAAGGAATTCCTCGAGTGTGGAGTCCCCACCTCGAAAATACGCAGAGGGCATCACCATGCACAAGGACTGCAATGGCGGCGAGGAGCGGCTAAGAAATGCCAAGAGATCATGGAATTCGATGTCGCAGTCCGAAATAGTGAGGCGTTCCAGCGAAGGGAGTGTGAGATACTGCAAGATATACGCGCTGCTAGACCAGATTTTGGTATCCCAATGATACCCACCCAGATATAGATGCTTGAGATTGGAATGGATCACGACACTAGAGTGGTCTGACTCAAATGCGGATTCGAGATAAATGCCGTGGAGCGTGCAATCGACTAGATTTGGAGCGGCGGATAACATTTCAACACAATTCGAAGCATCCTCCGAGTAACGAGGGTCTTCGTCTTCCGACTCGCCTTTACCAATCGTCAGCGCATGGAGGCCAGGAAATGGCCCCTGCAAACGTCTGAGTTGATTTCCGAATGGGAGGTGCAGTTCCAGAGTTTGTACCCGGCGCCAGAGGTATCGGCCCAAGAACGTTCCGAGGCTGGGAGTCATCCGATCCATGCTTCCGTGCAGCGAAAGGGATAATGGGCGGGTGCGGGCTCGGGCTACCCAAAGATCCATCAACTTTCTGAAATCGTCGCTCATCGTAGTCTTGGCGCGCATGGCGACCCACAACGATGGTGTAGAGAGCGCAACATTGCTCCATGCATGGCATACATTGAGAAATAGCATGGGTGCGGCGTGGCGATCGGCTGCGGGGATAGTAACGGGGAGACACCGCAACATGATGTCGGAGGAGATTTCCAAAGGTAATCGCGACATCGGATCGAGGATTGCGTTCAGTTCGCCTTCAACGGCGCTCTTCTGGTTTTCGAGGTCTTTGAGAATGTCTCGCTGACGAGAAATCTTCGCCGAGAGCTTCTCGAGCTGTTTACGGAGCTTCGACACTGCTCCAGCCGCCATTTTCCGCCGGCGGTGATGAGTGTGGTAGAAAGAAAGCGAAAATAATCAAAACATAATACATGCAAACATTGCAACCAATGTGGACCACTCAACGGCCATATTAGCAACGATCTCATGAGTTACTTACTGGTCTATCAGATAGCGAACTCTCGCTGCATTGAGCACAGATACTCTGTGTCTTCCCTCTACATCCACCCCACCAACGAGCCTCTGAATCATACCGGCGCCGAGACAATAGCCATTGATCATGAAGCTCGGTGCCTTCTATCTTGTTTTCAGCCAAGACCTCCCGCGCGATGATCAGTTCGTGGTCTTGAAGAAAAGAGAAAAGAGGAAGCGGGTAGAGGACACAACGAGAAGAGGGAGAGAAGAGCAGATAGAGCGAGACACTCACTCTGTCCATAGCAGCTCGTGCATGAACGTCAAATCGAGACCACTCCAGCCCTACCCATCAGATTGAGCTGCGTCTCCACCTCGGTAGCCACTCGTCCCGCCAGCGAACACCGCATTTTTGACGATAACCGGCGTTACGGGCGGCGCGCACGCAGCAAATCCTCCCACAATCCATCACCAAGCTCTGCACTTCGACGCCGCACTCCGTGAGTCAGTCCGGGCGTCACGTCGCGGCGGCGCACGCGATGCTCACCACCGCTGCTAGGTACACGTCGCCCTTCGACGACATCCTCCCGGCATCTTCGCCTTCCTACTTCATTCGCTGAGCGCGCGAGATCTCGACTAAAAGTTTAAAGGGTGTGAGCGGTAGGGTGACGTAGTGTGTGTTTCTACATACCTCGCTCTTGCGAACTCAGCTCCGAAGCCGTCGTGACTCGTCACGCCCTTCCCCGCTCGGTGCGTCCGGCGAAAGCTCCGCCGCCTCTCCTCGAGCTCATTAAGAGCCGCGTCCCATCGTCCCAATGTAGGAGTCGAATGCTATCTCAGCGTGAGGGTGCAAGCGGTCAAAAACCAAGTCTTGGAGAGGACGCTCTAAGGGATGCCACGCCGGGATGACGACCAAGCGTCTTCTGAGAACTTTGCATCTTCAAGCCGTTGGCAAAACCTAGATCCACAGACATCGATCCCCCAGATGGGTCACAGGCGGCCGATGACGGCTGCCACTTTCTCGGATGTGCTAGTGCGTCTTCCGGCCACCGTCGGCAAGGCCCAGGGAGGAGGTACAGCATAGGGCCACTGCTGTAGCTGGGAGCTGGTGCGATGATCCCGATCGCAATGTCTCGGAGGCCGCCCGTATCTTTTTCCTCCTTCCATCCCACCCTCGTGGCTTTTCCGAGTCTGAGCTCCTCCCGCCACTACACCGGCAAAGGGCGTCCAGTCTTCGTCAGAAAGCCCGTGTGGAGCCGGGGGACGGTCTGGGTGCGAAGTGACCCCGTTCTTCCCGCGCAACGTGTATCTTCTCTCCACTACGCAGATGCACGCCGGCGCGAGCAAGCACGTACGAGTTCTCCCTCCCTCCAACTCCTCTTCATCGTGCGGTATGCGGAGGGGTGGAAAGACGCCGCAGCGAGGGGAGGGAACAGCGTTCTACGACCGTCGATGAGCACTTGTGGGGAGCGGATGGGGAGGAGGGAGGAGGACATGGAACATGTGTAGGGAGTCGTTTATCCACACGTTTTTAACGCGTCGCGTATCGCGTACCGGACCTTGCACTTGCTCTCGGGGGCATCACGCGTCCCCGTCCGTGTCAAGGTCGAAAGGGTCAACCGGCGCGGCGCGGATTAGTCTCGATCGGCAACGAGGGGGGTGTGAGCACCAGGACCGGCGTAGCCCTTGATCGGGGGCTTAGTGACTTCACTTCGTCCCGTATCAGCAGAGCGTGAAGTGCACCGCACGTCGAAAGCCGTTGGCGGGACCACTTGCATCCCGAAGTAACAAAGCCAAAGACGCTTGGGTAGCGGCATCTGGCTTGCGGAGCGTGACCGATTGCGAAGAGCGTGGCGGGCAAAGCAGAGGACAGAGGAACTGCCGCGCTCCGCGTACGCTGGGGGTGTGATAAGAGGTCCCTCCTCTCGGGCTTCCCGACTTCGCACTGCCTCGTCGATTGGAGGAGTGCCGTGGATCGACAGCCATGATCGTGCTCGAAACAACTCCCCGCCCCCGGGGCTCGCGGCTTGCATCCTCGCCTCCGGCTCAGGGATCCTCCCGGCGCCCCCCGGGTAGTCTCCGCTCCACCTCGTGAGGGCGTTGGCGATCAAGCAATGGCGCGGGCGGCGGCGAGCAGCGGAGTCGCACTTGCTGCCGTATCTCTTGCGCTCGGTGGTCCGGTCCAGGAGGGGGAGGGAGGGGGGACGATCCAGCGAAATTCTGTTACGCGCGCCCACGCCTTCTTCGCGGGTGATGGTCATCCGTGCCTCGGCCAAGAATCCATCCCCACCCCTTATCTATTGTCCCATGATCGAGGTCGACTGTCTGACGAGGAATCCCGGAGTACGTCCAGCAGCGACCTCGCCCATCCCTTGTTCCGATGTGCCCTCCCCACAGCAGCTATCGCTCCGAGGCAGGCAGCAGGGCCGCGCCCCGCATGAGTTCTTCCAGATTCCCATCTGCCAGCATTTCCAATCCGGACATAGATCGAAATGTCGGCGAGAAGGGAAGAGGTCGCTGCGCGGTGAATGACACGAATATGGAAGAACGAGCCCCGTGGTCGTAGCCTCGTTTTCGCTGGGAGGGAGCTACAGTAGTAACTCTCGATATCGTGGTCGGGACGAGACGGCACCGCGGCAACTCTCCCTGAGTTGTGACTCATCACGCTTCGGAGCGCGTCCTGCTGAAAGATCAGGTTTCAATTCTGAAGTTGGACGCAAGTGAGAGATGCTCGAGATCTCTTAGAACAGCGACATACCTTCCAAAAACCATATCTTAAAGACCCCTAAGAGTGGCACGCATGCTTTTAGACATCTCCATCCCCAAAAATGTCGCTGGTTCCTGGCTATGTAGAGTCGGCACAGATGTTTCCTTTCGGCGTCCCGTCTCGAATAAATTCAGCCGGATTGGAGAATATGCAGACATTTTCCGTTCGTGAGACGATTGCGGCAGAAGGGAAGCCTCCGCCTTCCAGGGAATTGGACAATGCATGCAAAGAGGAAGGGTGTTGCAGGAAGGAATCGAAGAGTCTTCCGAGCAGGGTCCGATTTAGGGCATGGAAGAGATGACCGCAGGATCATATACATCGTGAACGTCGTATAAGATGCGAGAATAAGCCGCATGGTGGTTTCAAGGTTAGAAAGACCGATTCACCGATGTGGTCGAGTCGAGAGCTGAAAACGGTTGATATTGATGCCATCATAAACCCGTTGATTCGGCTCTCGTCGGCCGACATAAAGTTGAACAAAGTTGAACATTCTCGACCCAAATATGTATTGCGTTGCACCAGGACAGTATGGAGACGCTCCGGAGTAAGGGCGAATTTCAATCCTTAATATTCAAAGCTCGATGGCCAGAAACAAACCTCGACGCAATATTAATGCTTCATAAGTAGCTGCCGGAGGTGGACCTCGCGGTATGAATATCATTAGTAGATCCGCAGGCTCAGAGAAAAACAAAACAGTTATCAAAATGCGTTGGTTTAGAAATCATTGGATGCCAACATATGTCTATTCAAGGGAACTATCAGTGAAGAATAACCGGACTCCAGACACTTCAATAGTTGAATTGCTCGCACCTCGCTTGTTGTGGTTGCAAGCTAATACAGAAGCCGCTGGTGGGCGTAGAGGGCTGTTAGCCCGAGGCTGCAGTTGATCTGTATTAAATCGCACAGATTCATGTGTCCGGGAATCCAAAGATATTTCTTCTTCTCTCTATCACTACGTCCAGCCGTGCCGTAGACTGGAGTGGTCTAGGGCGTAGGAGGTCGACTAGACTATGGTTTGATCCGGTCTAGCCAGCGTCCTACGCCCTAGACCACTCCGGTCTACGGCGCGGCTGAACGCAGTGTATATGAGTCTATCCTCCTCAGACGATCTCGAGTCAGAGGAGTAAGATGAAAGTGTCGAAGAATATCACGATATACTCACGATACATTGCATATCGCAGGTGATCCTTGTTGCGACTCCACGCAATTTCATCGTGGTCGCCAATGTCTAGCGCCCAGTGCCGCCTCGGTGGTATAGATCCCAAAGGCTTTGGGCGCAATTTAGATTTTTCTAATCAAAAGCGTGATTCAACCAAGACATACGCATCTTGGGGTAGGCCGATTCCCCGATGTCAAACTGGCGGCGAAAATCCTCTCTGGGTAAACCGTGGCCCTTGAGTGCGAGAAAGCCGACTTCGCCCAGTACTCTGAATGCTCTGCTGATGATATCCGCTTAGTTTCTTGGATCGAATGTTGAGAGGAGATGGTCATCGGCCAGATGAAAGTCAGATACGTCGATGACCTCGTTGGTGGAATATTGGTCTACGGTCAATTGATTATAAAATCCAACAATTAGAATATTGGACGGACCGTCAGGTATTTCACTGATATCTGGGGGAAACCCCAAGATTTCATGGATATGAGCTCAGTGTAGTCTTGAAGCGATAGATGGTATCGATACTGAAGTAGCTAAAATCGCGACCACAGCCCAGTGACGAACTTGATACTTTTAGAAGTAGCGCACCTCCGCCGGAGGAGTGAGCCTTCACAGAGTTCCATCCTGTCCATCTTGCTCAAGCTTGGGAGTAAGTCATTAGAAGTTGAGCGCCGTGTCCTAGATAAGAATGCAGATCGAAGGTTCGTGGATTCCAGGGGTAGGAAGGTTTTCGTAGGCCTGCGCCAAGCTCTCGATCACCCCCTCTTCCTGGAAACACGGTTACTGCGGCAAGAGTTCGAGGCCCATCAGCGGCCATTCATTAACAAGCTCCACAAAGCTCTTCTCTTTACCTCAGCTTCGCTGCACGGGTCTTTACCTCACAGGTACTACTTCGGACCCTTTTCCGGCCACGCCAATCCAGCTTCGCTGCATCGGCTCTGTCCAGCCGCTTACTTGCCTCACCTTTTGGGCGAGTAAGATCGGTCTAATACAGGGCGTAATCGGCGCGGCCAGTTGTCGATTTTTCGATCGAGACGGCGAGTGGCGTTATCGAGACATCTGATCCAGTCAGGAAAATGGAGAGAGGGAGGTTCCGACCCAGAGCTCCAAGGAATTCGCGAACGTGGAGGGCGCACACTCGACACTGATGGAGGTCCATAATGAGGTCGTAGAGAGTGCGATATCTCACAATGAATGGCATATCCATAGGACGAAGGATACGGAATTCACGGGAGTCTACTGGTGCCACTTTAGTAGGAGACTGCGCATGAAACTATCACCAGCGACATGCTTCTACATGATATTGGAGGTCTATGTCACTGTTAACACAGAAATGTGTTGCGAAAACTTGCGCTACAATTTAATACATAGTCAACGGGAGGTCGTCAACCAGGATGTAATTAATACTAGGAGATAGCCAGATGCTTGACTGTTCATTAGATTTCGAGGTAAATAATGTATCATTGAAGCCAATAATTTCCTATGAAGAGCCTCCGGCCTCAGAACCAGAGCTTCTTCAGACTGGAGGGAGGAGCTCGAGGAAGCAACATTTTGATGATGGTGGAAAGAGTAGAGGCAGGTGCGTCGAGTTTGGCCCTGATTGGCCCTGTTTGGGTTTAGTGGCGTTTTCGGTCGATCTTTATCCGCTATTATCGGACCCGGATAACTGCTATCGGCTTCACCCTTCTTACTCTCTACCTCCATGTCGGAAACCTCTGGAACCCGCACTGCTGAAGAGGCCTCTATCGGCGACCGGGACGAACTCCAACTGGTACAGAGCGATGACGAGGGGCCTGGGACGGACCTACGCACTTATGCGGCGTAAAATTATCGGTAACGTCTCTTCTAGTGACAAACTGGAATGGCTGCGGGTATCCCTGCTGGTTTCTTTCGTTGCTCTCGTCCAACTGGTCGCAAGATCATGTTGGATGGGAGATATCGGAAATATCAGCGTGGATTGAGATTATACCGCTTGAACCTGATCAGCGCTCATACCTGCGTAGGGAAGCCCCCCAGTGTCACTCTAACTTTTTCAGCTCCCTTGGGAGCCCCGCAGAGACACTGACCTTGCATTTTTCAGAAAAATCTCGGGTACAAACAGGTATGCTGCGAATTTGCGTCTTCGAGAGTATTTGATAAGTTTTTTTTTGTCACACAGCAACTCCATCGAAGCTGGAACCTCATCGAGAGCTTTGCAGCCAGCTTCGTCGCGCTCAATTTTATCGGCGGAGTCAGGTTTGTAGTCGTCCTTGTTACCTGCAAATTTTCATATTGACGCTTTTCCAGGTCCGCATTCTTCCTCGGGCTGCTCGCAGGAGGGCCGGTGGCTCTCTGGTAAGGTCGCAAATATCTTCTCGATGTTTCTAACGCGCGCGCAGGTCCTCGTATATCATCACCATCATCTTCATGATGATCACCGCCGCGGTGCTCGCTGAAGTCTGCTCCGCGCTTCCGCTCAGTGGCTCGATCTATATCTGGGCTGCGGAGAGCGCTGGGCCCAAGTACGCGCGTTTCTTTGGCTTCATAGTCGCCTGGTGGTCATGCACCGCCTGGATGACCTTTGCCGCGGGGAACTGCCAGGTCCGTGCACTTCGATCCAATTCAAAAGACACGCACTAATGCTCCGTGCACAGACGACTGCCAACTACGTGGTTTCACAGCTCTCCGTGTGGGAGATCGACTTTCCAGGAGGGACGACAAACGACAATGTCAAGTGGCGCGCGCTCATCTGGGTGCTCTCCGAGGCGCTGCTCGTTCTCTCCGTCGCGATCAACTACGTTCCGCCCAAGATGTACTCTGCCATCTTCCGCTTTTCAGTCGCTCTCATGATGCTCGACTTTTTCCTCTGCCTAATCTGGCTTCCGATCGGCGTCTCGAAAACCTATGGGTTCCGAAGCGCGAAGGATGTGTTTACGATGACTTGTAGGTTCTTTCTCTCCCTCTTGGCATCATGCTGATGTACCTGCAGACAACGGCACCGGGGCCCCGCCAGCCTGGAACTGGATATTGTCCTTGTAAGTTTGCTATCTGCGATCGATTCCCGCGCACTCACGTCTCCCTAGCCTCTTCACCGCGGGGACTATGACCGGCTTCGACGCCTCGGGCCACATCGCGGAGGAAACTAAAAATGCCAGGTAAATACGACCATGCGCCACAATGCCATTCCGCTCACTTCACTGCAGTGTCGTTGCCGGGAAGGGCATCCTCACCAGCGCCTTCGCGACGGGTATCCTGGGCTTCATCACCGCGATTCTCTTCCTCTTCTGCACGCCGGACCTCGACACGCTCTTCGCTCTGGAGGCGCCACAGCCGTTTGTGCAGATTTACGCCCTCGCGCTTGGCAAGGGCGGGAGCATCTTCATGACCGTCATCGCCGTCATTGGTCTCATGCTCGTACGTCCCTTCCCGCCTCTTTCCTCGGCCACTCACTCACCTGCCCCCGCAGAACACCAGCGTTGCCATCGTCGCAGCCTCGCGGCTCGTCTTCGCCGTCGCCCGCGATGGCGTCCTCCCGCTCTCGGGGTGGATCAGCCGCGTCACGCCCGACGGCCAGCCGCGCAACGCCGTCACCGTCATCTTCGTCTTCGCCGCCCTGCTCCTCTGCACGATCCTCCCGAGCCAGGTCGCGTTCACCAGCCTCGTGAGCGCTGGCGGCCTGCCCACGATCGCCGCCTATGGCCTCATCGCGCTGCTCCGGCTCACGCTCACGCCGCGCGACTTCCAAGGCTCGCACTTTCGCCTAGGGCGCCTCGCGAAGCCATTCTACGCCAGCGCGGCGGTCTTCAACGCGCTCGTGTTCGCGGTGGGGGTCTCGCCGTTCTTTTTCCCCGTCACGGGCGAGACTTTTAATTTTGTGCGTATCGGAGTCCTTCGCGGTGCGGGATGATGCTGACTGGGCGTGGGTATATAGGCCCCGGTGATCTTTGGCGCGGTGACAGTGTTTGGGGTCGCCAGTTGGTACTTTACGCCGGAGGACAAGTGGCTACGCAGGGAGCTCGTACTGCAGGCGTTGCACGCCGCCGATGGAGATGAGGCAAGTGCGGGTGCCGGTGCGGTCGTCGATTCGGATGGGTCGAAGGACGATACGAAATAGATTTGGGTGTCGGAGTAAGGGAGGATATACGGAATTCTCTTCCTTCGTATTATTTGCTTGTATGTTCTACCCGTCTGGGATCGTGCTCATACTTACCTATGCTTCGATATGTGTCTACTTATGTGCTTGCTGATAGAACAGTTCTCTGAATCTGCGCCAGCTTCCCAATACGGCCGAGTGCGTAATGGAAGCCAGCGATTACTCCGTCGACGCCTTGTGCATCCCACGTTCCCGAGTACACTCACCAGTGGCACCATGCAGGATGCAGATTTGCCCGCGAGGCAGCGTATACGCATGGTCGCCGTGCTGAGCAATTACTTCTACTGCACTACAATCCTGCCGAGCGCGGTAGGTGCATTCCCATCTTGTGGGGTCCGTGCGACCGGCACTCACATGTCTCGGTCTAGGTAGCATGGATAGTCGCATTCGCGTCGCAGATCGCGGTTACGAAAACCGGTACGTCCATTCTATCTCGCCAAGTTGACATCTTCGCTTACCACCCTTCTTATTTTATTTTTATATCCGATATTTTATTTTCGAGCTAGTCGGGCGCGAGGCAGTTGGCGTGTTGTGGTTCGCGGTGTTCCTCCAGCTGTTCCTCACCGTTGGCGTCTTCCTTATTTTTGCGAGCGGGGAGATAGGCGCCTTCCGCTTGCAGGTGTCCGTCTTCGGGACAATGGCAGCGGTGTTTGCTGTCATAGGGGTGGATATGAGTATATTCACAGGGCAGGCGGCGCGCGGCGCGATGGGCGCTGCCTGGCTCGTCCTTGCCGTGCTCGATATCCTTTGGGTGCTGTACTTTAGCTCGGAACCTGGGACGCCGGTGGCGCGCTTGGTCGACGCGATGGTCGTTAGTCGCGGGGCGCAGGACGCGGACACGGACTTGGAAAAAAACAATGGTCGAGACTCGGCGAGGGGAGCACGCTCAGCCGATGCGGGAAACTCTACCACGGGCCTCTACGACGGGGAGATGCGCTCGGACGGCTCGCCCGACGAGACGAAGGTCGGGCACGAGAAAAACGGAGACGCGCCGCAGGAGGGGTCCAGCCCCGAACCGGAGGTTGGCGCGGACTGGAAACAGATGGAACGCAGAATCGTCGACAGGAGCCAAGAGATTCTTGCAGAGGAGGAAAGGCCGGACGAGAGATCGCAGAACCTGGCCCGCTCCCCACCGCCTGCGTCCAAAAATCGGCGGGGTGTTTATATCGAAGAGCACCGGCATCTTTCGACCATATACGATCGTAGCGAGGGCACTTCCGAGACTACGGGATCGCAGCGCGAATCGGTGGTTGACCTCTATCCGTTCAAGGTGCGCGCGCGCAGCGATTGTAAGTGACCAAGTTTTCGAAGAACCCAAGTATCTGCTGAGTTTTTTTAAAAAAAAATTCGAACGCCAGGGATCCCTCGAAGCCCTTCGGAAATCAGTTTCCGGCAAGGCGATATTCTACACAGCGCGGAAAAGGAAGGCAAAAAGTGGTGGAAAGTGCGAAAGGCCGATGGGACAATCGGAAGTGCGTGACGCTTGTCTCGACCGAATTCTAACTGCAGAACTCACCTCCCTTTCCAGCGGCGCCGTCCAATTATCTCAAAGTTCTGAACGGTTAATGCACCGTGTTAGACGGCCTCTTGGCTCCATACATAGACTCTTTTTTTGGATATATTAAGATAATGTTTCGGCTTATACGGCCGAGTAATGAGCGTTGTCCAATAAGAGGATAAACGAGGAACTTCCAATTGGGATATTGGCATGCGACTGTTCAATAAGCTTCGGTGACAATCCAGTCCGGGGTGTTGTCGGTGTTCTCCGTGAGGAATGTGCAATCCGTTCAAGATGCGCGCGAGTAGCGATTGTAAGTGACCAAGTTTTCGACGAATTCATGTCTGGCTGAGTTGGTTTTTTGAACACCAAATCCCGCGAAGCCCCTCAAAAATCAGTTTCCAGAAGGGCGGTATTCTACACAGCGCTGAAAAGGAAGGTAAAAAGTGGTGGAAAATGCGGAAGGCCGATGGGACAATCGGAAGTGCGTGGCGCTCGTCCTGACCGGATTCTAACTGTTCACTTTCCAGCGGCGCCATCCAATTATCTCAAAATTCTAAACAGTTATTCAGTGCACCGCGTTGGACGGCGTCTTGCCTTCATACGCAGACTTATATATATACATATATATTGAGATATGTTTCGGCTTGTACGACCGAGTAGTTATCATGAGCATTAGGGTCGTTCACAGTAGCCCTTTTTCCGCTCCTTTTTCCTTCCCTTTTTTCTTCCTTTTTGGTATTCCCATCGTTTTTTGCCCGGTTTTTTTTTCCCTTTTCAGTTTAGCTATGTAAAAAGGTATGAAAAGGGAAAAGAAACCACATATATGCAAAACCCACGGAAAACCAGAGAAAAAGGAGGTGAAAAAAGGAAGAAAAAAGGGCTACTGTGAAACCCCCCACGCAAACTCCCTTTTTTCCTAGGTTCGGAACAAGCCGCCTTCTCATCACATGATATGCACGTGCTTCGCAGGGCAATCTGAGAACGGGCTTGTGCCAAGATGTAAAAAAAGGGCAATGTGTTCTGCGCGCTCTGCCGCTTCAACAACGGCCTAAATTTCTTTGACCCCGGTGGATAATCTGTACATTAGAAGCATACAAATCATATGGTCGATTCAGAATCTCAATAGCGTGGCCTGGGACTCCCGAAACGAGGGCGCAACTTGTGCTTCTCACGAGATCAGTGGAAATACAATTACCGCTCTCTACTGATGTTTAGGGCCTGAATAAAAAATCTGAGCAAGCTATATCATCATAATTGACTTGTAAACAATCAAGGTCATTTATCCCAGGTGTTTAAGTGCGAGGGCAAGGTATGTCGCTCGAAAGTGGATGAACTGAGATGTTAGAGCTGCTTAGTCATTCATCCGCGAGATTTTGTTATTTGTTTCCTCCATGCCCAAATTTTTTGGGCAGTATGTGTACAGATATATAGGCTATCAGATTTTCCTCCCATCCTTTCGATATTTTGCTGCTTTCAGTACGGTAAGCCCAGAGGAGAGAGTCACGGTTGTCACACCTGGTGTCACATCTGGCCAAAGCGAACAAATCATGTTTCCTGCCTGAACTAATTAGTTCTCTGGATAGAAATTGCTGGAGAAGCTGTTCTAAATCGCATTCTGAATCAATAGAGCTTATAAAGTCACCAGAATTCCGAGATAATCTTAATTGTTTGATCTGAACTGAAAATGCAACTTCCTGTTCAAAACCCAGGTGTAGCACAAGAGCAGTACAGTAGTTCACACATATAAGTTTACAGATATGTGGAATGGCATCCAAGGAACAAATTATCAGCATTAACCATAGAAATCTGGACTGAAATGAGAGAGAAAATCTGTTTTAAACACATAGTCCTTTTTTGGCAGTTTGTCCCAAGCCTCTCTCCGAGAATCGCCGGCTTGCCGGCGCGGAGACAGGCTTGCTCCGAACCTACTTTTTTCCGCCCTTTTTGCTTCCCTTTTTTTGATCTTGTAGCAGATACTATGACTCTGGGGCTCGCGACTCACTTCTGAAGGTACTCTTTAAATATGTATGGTCCCAATAAGTCCAAGGGAGTGTAAATTCAATATATGTAATTTATTTATTGGTGCACTTGAAAAAAGGACTGGTGGGCGGAAAAAGGAACAGAAAAAGGGAGATAAAAAGGGCAGGAAAAAGGGAACTGTGAACGACCCTATTGTCCAATAGATGAGAAGATAAGCGGGGAGCTTGTAATTAGGATATTAGCATGCAACTGTTCAAAAAGCTTCGGTGACAATCCAGTCCTGGTTGGTGTTGTCGATGTTCGAGGTTAGGATTGTGCAGGTCCAGATTTGAAGCTTCAAAAAATACCGTTGTAAGGAAACCACGGAACGAATGATAGACGGAATACTGACCTGGTTGCCTGCTGTTTGATTGCCGTTCGTGAGGTCCAGGCACTAACAGACAGCATAAGCATGGATCTCGTCCCTGTAAAACGACTTACAATTTTCAAATTCGCCTGGGTGTCGACCAGAGTGCTGGTTGAGTCGTGGTTCCATTCCTGCGCGGCGTTTCCGGAGACACATGGCGAGAGAATGAGCGGGGTTCCATCATTGATGTTACCGTTGGGGCTGACGCAGAGGTTGTCGAAGGCCACGATCTGACCAGTCTGGGTCGGGTCGGTAAAGTTCTGGGCGGCGGAGCCGGGCTGGCATCCATCAATCACAACTGGTGCCCCGCTAACGTTGGCGGATGCTGTGACACAGAGCGAGGGATTCTCCTTGAACGCGATGGTGAACCTTCCGGAAGGTGAACAAAGGCCGCAACGAGGATCTAGAGCACCTACGACGTCGGTTCATCAATGGCAATCGCGTTCCATTTCTGGTTGTCGTCGCCTGCAGTGCAATCCCAAATTTGAACCTGCAATTTTATCCGGGAGTTTGAATTTGGCGACAGCCTATTCGCACGATGGTCGTACCTGGTTGCCGTTTGTCAAGTCGCCGTTCGTTAAGTCAACACACTGCAAGCGAAATGTATGTCAGGATCAAAGTTACAGGAGATCTAGCTATGATGCAGCGACAAACCTTGTCTTGACCAGACCAAGTAATGGACTGGTCGTTGATGGGAATCCACATCTGATCTGTTCGAGGCGGTCAACACCAGAAAATAGGACATGTTGAAATATTCTTACTGGTATTATCCTCGAAACAGGTCCAAATCTGGAGCAAAGTACCATCGGCGTCGACACCATTAGTCACGTCCAGGCACTTCAAGGGTACAGGTTAGAGGGAAGATTGACGAATGTGACGACAGACACACCTTGTCTCCAAAGATCTGGAGAGGGCCGACGTTACTCTCGCCGTTGGGAACAACCCATGAGTTGAGTTGCGTCGCATTAGTACCACAGTCCTGGATAACCACCGGAGCACCGTCCGCGTTGCTGGTCGCGGTGAGGCAGTTGCCGTTACCTGCGAGTGAGGTGGTTCAAAGCTCAACCCGAATCGTTCTGTAGTTTCAACTCACCGGCAGTTAGCACTGTTTTGTAAAACACAGTTTGGCCTGCGCTAGACGGTTCCGAATAGGGTTTGAGATGGGGATGCGACCTTGTGAATACTGGACGTACAGTTGCGCATTGGCGGCAAGAGACAAGGAAAGAAAGGACACGGCGTTGCGGAAGAACATAATTGAACCCAGGAAGTATATGAGCGCAAGGAAAATACTTGAGAGCCGAAGATAAAATTATAAGAGATCCGTTTGTCGTTGGGCTTTTTATACCATTCTGTGACAGCGCTACCCGCGGATGATAGTCAGTTACCAACTTTCCATTCAAAGGACAGGAATAGAACAGAATGTTCCTTGATCATGTGCGGCAAACTGCCGGTTTTGCTTGAACTTGAGCTTCAAGCTTTAAGACTCGCACGCCGGCTAAAAGCTGCCGTCGTCCCAGCCGTTAATAACTTATTTGCGTGTTCATTGATCTTAGCCTTCATGGAGTGTGAGCCTTGAGGATCCAGCTATCAGGGTGTCGAATTTCGATGTTCATACATATGTATGTCCTGAAAATCTTCAGTCTTCCTTCAGCCGTCCAGGCAGGGTCTATAAGTTTTGGGTGCGATCTTATTAATGTTGAATGCGCAGTTACTGACCCGTTCAGCTCGGAAATCGTCAATCCCAATTCGTTTCTCCATATTTCAAGTTGATCCGTGTTCGGACTTGAACCCGAATGTTCTCGGGAGTCTGTTATCCACATTCTATGTATGCCCTGTGAGCCGTGTGAACGCCTTAAAACGCTTACCAAACCTATCCGTAACGATTGGGTCATGCTACGGTCATAATCAGTTCAACACCCTTCTGACCGGTTTCCTTCATGGTGCTTTCGTCCACCGCCTCACTGCCTATGGAAGTGAATCAGTTCCAATACATACGCCGTGCTCTGCCGCTTCCTGCACTCCACTCTTCCGCCTGCATTACCTCCAATTGCACGGCATTCCCGTGTTTCACAACCTGTAATGGCTCACTGCCGCCGGCCGTGAATGACACGGGAAGGCATCACCGCTCCACCAAGATATAAAAGCAACCTCTCACCTGCGTACACCGTATCCCAACACCGAATTCAACCCAGACACATACCTCGCTGCCAACATGCCCTGCAACTTCAACTTTCTTTCCATTGCTGCTCTTGCTAGCCTGGCTGCTACCGCCAGTGCCCAGGAAGGATTCTGTCCCGAAGCCGCTCGTTTCGGGTCTCTCGATGTCTCCCCGACGACCCTCTCGCCCGGACAGGTGACTGTTACCGTGTTCCCTGGCAAAGAAGGGCGCTCCTGACTGGGATTTACGTTTAGACATTCACAATCACGGCAAATCTTACCTGTGCAGTCCAGCTCGACGACACACCGACTTTCCTGGACTATTATATCGACGGCACGTCCCAAGCGAACATAGGAGGGCCCATCTTGCTCGCACGGCGGACGTATGACAACTCTACGTCGCCCCCGATTGACCAGTTTACGACGACGGTGCGCGAATAATTCTCTGCACGGGTTGTGAGTATTCTGACGCCCAAATATGCAGCTCCCGGCGTGGTTCTACGTTACCGATGCAGTGTACTCCGTCAGGATGGACGACAGCTTTGCGCGGCCGGGTCCCACCGGGGAGAGTGTTATCACGGTTGGATCGATTTCTGCGGGGATCAATATCACTGGCTTCTGAGTCAATATGGTAGGACGGGCGGTCTGAAGGGACATTTGAATGAGCATCTCCCGTTTGCTTGTAACTTGGTATACGTACCTTGTGGGTAGTATACTTCCGAATGGATTTCCATTCAGTTTCTGAGGTCCAAGTCGGTCTTGCTATTCACCTTGCGTTGAAAAATTGAGTTGAAGCCTTGTTGCGGATGAAAAAGGTCCGACGGCGCACTAGTAGCTTCTCGTTGGAGCAGAAATTCTAGTCGGAGCTTTACCTCGATCCCTCGCTTTCACCAGCTATCACCTCCTAGAGACTGGAAGTGGAAAGGGAAAGGTATCGGCTGGATTTATGTCCAAGCCCACAGAGGCCACAAGAAATCCCCCGTCGAATTTCGTCAAGAAAGTTTTACGCCTTGTAGTGGTTTGGGTCAGAGAACAAGTTGGGCGACAACTTCGGACAAGGCCCGGATCAATTGTTGGTGATGGCATCAATGTCTACTTGTCCTTTTGCCATATCCCTTGTATATCAAAGCCTCTTCACTGGCAGAGTCGCGCAATAGAATCCACCTAGACAAATATCAGAGGACAGTCGGCGATGCCAATATTTGCCACTCGTGTGGAAGATTCGTCCGTCTCAATGGCCGACGGCGGTCCTAGCAACACATGATAGGTCCTCTCTACATACGCTCCGCACGCCAACCAGGAAACAGAGTGTTCATTTTCTCTTACATTTACTTTCAAAGGTTTTTTCAGCTCGTATTCCAAGCGCGTTGAACTCACAGGGAATTCTGTGTCATTCCATGACCCAGCGGCCATTTCCGCAGACAACGGAGAATATGCATACCATGTATCAATCAATGAGTAGGTATCGACGGGCGTTCAAACGTTCGCCACTACCAGACACTCTAAACTGACATCCCGGTGACACGACCCTGCGACCAACTATTCAATGAACGCCATAGGAACCACACCATGGTCGGGGGTTATCACTACTTTCGAAGGGGAACCATTCTAAACGTCGACTATTTTCTGACGCTGAAGGTTCGGGTTGCTCTCGCTACGACGTTGGCCTCGCCCGAGACTGATGCTGATTTGGCAAATTCTTACTACTTAAGTGTCTAGAGCTCCCTTTCAGCGCCGGTGGTCCGTTGCGCAATCATGATGGGAGTTTTTATTGAATTTAGTGGACCGAGCTTGTATCAGTGGACCATACAGGTGTGTATCAGTGTGTATCTTGCAGAAACCGGATTTAAACCTGCTCCATGACGACGTGTGATTTTTCGAAGAACCGTCCGTTCTTCGGCGAAGGAGGTGGCACCATGGGGAAGATCGGCGTCCATTAATTCGTGCCAACCAACAATGCGATTCTGGAGATGAAGTGGCCTACAGCTAGCTGCTTTACGCCCGGATATGTCGTGCCAGGTATGTGTTGCCTGTCACTGATTGCTTAGTTCGCGAATGCGGGGGATAACAATATTTTCTTAGGAGAAATACGGGGGTGGAAGGCGGCCGAAACTAATATAGGTCGACGTGTATGTGGGTACATGGCTTCCAGTCTGAGTTAGATGTCGATGCCCGGGACGTCGGAGATCTTGATTGCTGATTCAATGGTTTTATTTTTTATTGTCAAATCAGGCATCCCTCGATTTTTTTTATTCAAGACGGATTTTGGCCGCTCATGTTATGTCTGCCTGGAAGCAAGCGTGGGTTTATGCTTCCAGTGAGTACTAAGGGAAACAGTGTGAATCCTTGATGACAGGTTGAATTGATGGGCGTTGATACTGACGGTGATCATCTGTCGATCAGTCTGGACCGGGGTCCCGCCCAACAGCTTCGAGATGGGAAAAACACTACCACGTACTTATCGTTCCTGTGGTCATTCTTTCTTTTCTCCCCCACGGACGACATGAGCGTCATCGTGGACGACCACGACCCCCGCGTCCAGTACACGCCGTCCACTGGCTGGACGACGAAGGGGAAGCCCGTCGAGTACATGTCCACAACAACGGCGTCGACGACCCCGGGAAATACTGCGACATTTTCGTTTGAGGGTCAGTCGTACGAAGATGCGAAGCGCTCCTTTTTAGAGTGAAAGCTGAATCGGAATCCGCAGGGACGTCTCTGACTGTTTATGGGACCGTGGGCCCATCGAAAGGCCAGGGGGCGACTATGTCATTTTCCATCGACAAAGAGTTGCCCACGACGTTTACTGCGCCTGCATCTAATTCTTCTACCGTCCACCACGAAGTACTTTGGGACTCTGGGACCCTGGCGGACGGAAATCACACTCTTTTGATCACACAAACCTCAAAAGTCGAGCAGATCTTCCTCGACTACTTTCTGTACGAGACTACATCGACTGCGGGGCAGACAATCTTCGTCGACGATAATGTCGACTCGGTGGTATATTCGTCGGGTTGGGCCCTTGCACCGAGTTCGGAAGAGCTTTTTCAGAATACTGGTCATGTTTGCCAAGAATCGGAGTGTACACTTTCTTTCACTTTTGAAGGTGTGCCGCAAATCTTGTCCGAGTCGCCTGCCCACATTTGTTGATATGCATCTCTTCAGGAACTTCTTTACAGTTATATGGCGCAATACCTACTGGAAGTGACGGGAGCGGCTTCAACTCTTCAGTCGCCATCGACGAGGGCACACATGTACCGATAACGCTGGATCAGCCCGAACCTACACTCACTGGCAACTTCCTACTCTTTACCTCCCCGACCGAATTATCACCCGGGAACCACACGATGCTTCTTACCACCCACAATGTCGATCAATTCTTGGTCGATTATATCCTGTTCACTAGCCTGGCCGATCCGTCTACAGCCTCTCCGGCAAACCCTCCGCCAATCTTACCATCAGCCGCAGGTGAGGCGGGCGTGGCGGGCGTGGCGTCTCCAAACCACAACACCTCGAAATCATTTCCCATCGCTGCTGTCGTCGGCGGCGTAGTGGGCGGTCTAGTGTTCTTGGCATTGATCTTCGTCGCCGCATTATTGTGGAGGCGCAGGAAGAGACGGCTGAACGGTGAGTACAGTCCCGCTCCCGATGAAACACGCTCTGAAAAAAACAATTGTATAGTAGACCAACCCACTTTTATTCCTCAATGGATTCCACAGGAGCGGCCACAGAGTATAATGAGTGTGGCAACCCTTCTGGGAGATGGTGCAGTCCCTGGCCCGGGCCCTACGCAGAAAGGCGGCGAGTTCCATAAATCTGAATCTCAGGCTCGACCCATGTCTCGATATCTGTACTACAGCGAGAATTGAGCATTGTTGTGACTGTAGTTGTTATTTTCGTTGTTGTATATCTTTGTGATACCCTCCCTGTTGAACATTCGTTATACTAAGGCACTCATTTTGTGGTGCCTTTACCCTCGCAAGTCTCGGCCGACTCACATCGCTCGCTAGAAATTAACATTTATTGTAAGTCGTTGCCCATCACTACATCGCAGTTATTCAGACCTAGCCGTGGTGAGATAGATTTTTTTTTGCGGAAGCTTACTTCAAGGAGGACGCAAACCAGATAAGCAGAGAAGACAATAAATAAATAAATAAATATTTAATTGGTTTTTCTCCCGGATCGTCGGCTCACTCCGATCACTTAATCAATCTTGCCTCTTAGCGCCTCACTGCCTTCGCCTTTTGCCAACGTGTCGAGGTCCCCACAAGTCCAAAAGTTAGCATTTCTATTCTCTAATACACGTTAGAAGCCTCAATGGTGGTACCTCCAACCATCTTGGCTAAAAATCGCGGTCTTGAGTACAGAAAAGCTGATGACTTTGCAGACCTCTTCCGCTCTTTCACCGCAATACCTCGCTTCTGAACGAAGAGGGGAAATATCCTACCTAATAATCCATGAGCGAGCAAAAGGGACCAAGACGTCGTGGTCCGAAGGGTGCCGCAGTCGCACCCGCACCCGCACCCGCACCCGCACCCGCGGCCGACAAGACTGATCCAATACACGATGACGGTGGAAAGAATGTGCATGATAAGCCGCACGGTGGACAGGTGTACCAAGGGAATGGCCGGCCGGGGGCGTTCGTGAGTTGCAGTAAAGTTTCGCGAGCGGCATGTACTGACCGCGCGCAGCTAAATTTTCTTCTGCAGAACAAGGTCCATCTAGCCGCGCTGGTGTACACCGCGCTCTCCTTCTGGACGCGCTTCTACAAAATCGGCCACGCGAACACCGTCGTGTGGGACGAAGCCCACTTTGGCAAGTTCGGGTCGCACTACCTCAAGCGCGAGTTCTACTTTGACGTGCACCCGCCGCTGGGGAAGATGCTCGTGGGGCTGGTGGGATTTCTGGCGGGGTATGACGGCTCGTTCGAGTTCAAGAGCGGCGAACCGTATCCGGAGACGGTGCCCTACACCGCGATGCGCATGATGCTCGCGAGCTTCGGCGCGGGGATGGTGCCGCTCGGGTGGTACACGGCGGTGGAGCTGGGCATGAGCCAGTGGGCCAGCCACCTCGTTGCTCTGATGGTCCTTTTCGGTGAGTTTCGTTCGTACAAAGCGTAGGCCACGCTGACCTGGGATGTAGATGTCGGTTGGCTGTGTATCTCGCGGTTCATTCTACTCGACTCGATGTTGTTGTTTTTCACCGTCCTTACGGTCCTTTGCATGACAAAGTTCCACAGCCAGCAATCTCGGTGCGTCTTCCGTTCCATGTCGACTAGGATTTACAGCGAGATAGACCATTCTCGTTTGGCTGGTGGACATGGCTCACCTTGACGGGGGTCTCCATCGGGCTTGTGGCCAGGCACGTTCATTTTGCGCATATAATCTGCGTGCGCTGATCTCTGGTGTAGCGTCAAAATGATCGGATTATTCGTGACAGCTCTCGTCGGTCTGTACACCATTGAAGATCTATGGGAAAAATTCGGGGATCTCAACATGAGCGTTGTAAGTCATTTATCGTCTCGAAGGTCCATTTCTGAATTCCCGGCAGCGTGATCAAGTGAAACATTGGACAGCGCGCGTCGTCTGCTTGATTGTCATTCCGATTCTCGTGTTCATGGCCTCGTTCAAAATCCACTTTATAATTCTCAACCAATCCGGTCCCGGCGACGCACAGATGAGCTCCCTCTTCCAGGCTAATCTCGAAGGAAATGAGTTCGCGGACAGCCCATTGGGTGCGTCAGAACTTCCACGAATATTCAATAGCCAATCTTTGTTTAGAGGTTGCCTTTGGATCCCGCGTCAGCCTCAAGAACGTCGGCTACGGCGGGGGCCTGCTCCACTCGCACGACCATCTGTACCCCGCGGGATCGGCACAACAGCAGGTGACATGCTACCACCACAAAGACGGTAACAACGAATGGGACATCCTCACGCCGTGGGACGAGCCGCCGTACGACCCCGAAGGCCCGATCCGCTTCCTACAGCACAACGACGTCGTGCGCCTCTCGCACGCCGCGACGACGCGCAATTTGCACTCGCACAAGGTCCCCGCGCCGATCGCCAAGCTCAACCACGAGGTGTCGTGCTACGGGAACCGCACGATAGGAGATATACACGATTATTGGGTTGTTGAGGTCGTGGATGACTTGCAGCGCGGCTCGCGGGCGCGGGTCGACAAGGTCCACGCACTCACGACGAGGTTGCGGTTTAAGCATCAGGTGCTTGGGTGCTATCTCCGCGCGGCGAACGTGATCCTGCCGCAGTGGGGGTGGAAGCAGGTCGAGGTTAGCTGTATACCTGAGAATAATCCCAAGGACAGGCACACATATTGGAATGTGGAGACGCACCGGAACGAGCGTCGTCAGTTTATTCCTTTTTTTTCGATGGTGGAGGTGCTCACGTTGATACTGACAGTGCCCGTGGCGGACATAAAATTCTTCAAGTCTCCATTTTTGTACGACTTCTGGCACCTCAACGTCGCCATGATGACCTCGAACAACGCGCTTGTGCCGGATCCGGACAAGGAGGACATCCTCGCGTCCAAGCCGTTCGACTGGCCGTTCCTGTGGAATGGGTTGCGGATGTGCGGCTGGGGCGACACGCAGACGAAGTTCTACCTCGTCGGGACCCCAATTATCTGGTGGGGCAGCACGGCTAGTCTGATAGTCGCCATCGGCGCGTTTGGGATGTATTTGCTCAGGATGCAGCGCAAGTATGTTGATATGAGCGCTGGTAAGCGGGATTTTTCTTTTTTTAATAGGACGGATTGTGTCTGACGAAGCGTGCAAAGACGAGTGGAAGCACTTCTTGTACGTCGGGAAGGTGGCCTTGTTCGGGTGGGCTCTGCACTATGGTCGGTATTTTCCTTATTATCATAAGTGCAGCCTTAACACCGTCGCTTAGTGCCCTTCTTGATCATGGGGCGTGTAACATACCTCCACCACTACGTGCGCATCTTTCTCCCTATCCTCATGTTCCAATTTGCATGCTCACAAACGGATGGCAGCTCCCGACACTCTACTTTGCCGTCCTGATGTTCGGGCACATTCTCGACCATTTTCTCTTCTCTTCCCGTCGTTTCGGCAACACAACAAAAGGCGTCGCGTTCGGGATCTGCGCGGGCGCCATCGTGGGCTGCTTCTGGTGGTTCAAAGGCGTGGCGTTCGGGATCGACGGGCCCATCGGGGAGCACAAAGGCCTTCTTTGGCGCAAAGTACGTTTAGTTCTTTTCCTCCAGGGTTTTCGAAAGCTGATAATAATTGCGACAGACTTGGAATATCTACACTCAATGAGAGCATGCTCTGTACTATTTTATTGGCTACGTACTCGTTAATAGGTGTCCTGTTTATAAGGATGTTCTATAGTAGACACTTCGGTGGATAGGACGGACTCAGAATCGATTCTTTACGAAAACGCAAACATGACAAGTCCAACAGCAACGTACATAGCGAAGGTCTCAGTTAGTCAACCCAAATAACCCGTTCCAGATCGAAGGCCGCTTTGGGTTTATACTTCGTCCCTTCCTCCGACAACGCTTCAAGTCGCGTCTTCACACTCCTATGCACCCGTACGCCATTCTTCTTCTGCTTCGGGATAAACCTCCCCTTGCCCATATTCCATCCGAAATACGCCGCCCACGTATTATCCCCGCGCTGATAGCGGTGCTTCATGGGCAGCAGCTCCAGAACCCACCAGAACCACGCGAGGCTGAGCTGATCGTAGATCGGCGAGAGCGCGTCCGCGAGGTCGAGCTCTTCCTCGGATTTGTGTGCTGCGGGCGCGGCGGTGCCGTTGCCGTTGCTCGCGACGTTCGGCGGCGCGGGGTTTGAGTCTGGGACGCTCGCGACAGTGGACTTCGAGGAGGGAATGGGCTGGATTCGTGCGCTGCCAACGGGTAAAGCGGCCGGGCGGGGCTTGACGAGCGGGTACAGACTCTCGGGGTCGAGCCCGATGCTGCGGAGGCCCTCGGTCTCGAACATGATCCCGCTGTTTGTCTTGAAGCACTCTCGGATCATCCAGCGCAGCGGGATCCGCGCGAGGTTGATCTCCGTCTCGTTGTCGACCGAGCCGCCGCCGATGTCTGGATGACGTGTGTTAAGTATTAAGATTGTTCAGCCTTGTCCACTTGCTGAGAACACTCACCACAATGGCAGCCGGAAAACCAGACCTCGGGACGCAGAGTTAGATTTTTTTGCGGAAGGAAAGGAGGAAGGATCAAATCACCTCTTCAATATCGGTGGGCTGCGTCAGGTCGCGCGAGTACTTGCGCTCCATCAGATGCTGGGACATCTTCTTGCTCGGATGTGCCGGTCTTGGATGGTGGTGGTGAACCTTCTGGTCGGTAACACTGAGCATGCTCTCCTTCTCATTTGGCCGATTCCTGCGGCGCTCCTGAGCGGGAAGCCATGCCAATATAAACTCAAAAACTCTTACCATAGATTAGGCTTAAACTTGGCTCGACGTTCGTCGAGTGACAAAGCATGCCGGAAGGTCCGGACGATCGTATTAGAGGTTGTGAAGGGCAGACGCTTCGGGATGAGTCCGACGGAGTTGACTGTGTCCCTGGACAAGGTTCAACGTAAATCTGAGCACGAGTGTCGGATACTCACCAGACCCCGATGAATTCTATATCGACCTCGATGGAGAAGGCCTGAAGATGCGCGTTGTCTTAGAAGACGAATGGAATTAGACAGGATAAAGGTTAAACCTTCTTGAATGCATTGGACTGCTTCCATCCAATCTCGTCTAGGTAGTTCGTTAGGCGAACCGGATTTGTTGAGGAAATATGCCGACGTACCCTCGCGTGTGTACATTTTGTATGCGAATGGGACCTGCTGGTGGTTGCAGGCGGGCAGCAGGCCAACCTACGCGCTCGGTTAATTTCCTGGTTTCGTATTCTAGAACGGTGAAGCGCACCTTGTGAAGCATTCCTGCTAAACTAGAACAAGTATGAGCGTCAAATGACAAACAATTATCAGACGGTCGGGACCTACCTCCGGGCGGTATACGCGCCTCTGGAGAATCCGAAGATGCATATGCGGTCATTTTCGGTGTCTGCACGGATCATTAAATTCCTTGAGTACCAGTGGCGTGACGACGAGAAGAGTACGTACAGTTCTGCATCAGGAATTCGTATCCGCCTGAGTACTAGATGTAAGCGAGCGCACGTTCGAGGACAGGGAGGCGAACGTACCCATGACGTGCGCATCCAAGTTCCACGCAATCGCCTCATCAAGCATCTGAAGAGAAAACGGTTGGATACGATCCACCCCATGAATGATTCCGTTACCTTCGATACTTTCGACATGAAGGGAGTGGCGATTTGCGGCGTCGTATACGTGCCTATCCCAGCCCTATAAATATTTATTTCAGCAAGTCAGATAGTAGAGCGCCTGGAATTGTATACGAACTGGTAATAAACCAGCTGCCTCGTCCGGTCTCCCTTGGGCAACATCGAGAAAAGCTGGACAATGTTCGAGTTGTCCGAGTCGAATTGGTCTCCGGTTCCATCGAAGCAGAGGACCAGGGTCCGGAAGGGATGGGTGGGCGGAATTACACGCAGCTCGGCTACAGGTGTCTCGGGTTCTTGGGTGAACGAACTGCTCTGAGGACTCAATGTCAAGTAGTACGACGGGTCAAAAACAGTGTTGTTCGTGGGGGATGAGCTGTGGGTATCATTTTGAGGAGAGGCGGCCATTGGGGTAGAGAGGGGAAGAGCTGGGTAGTATGGGAAGGCGAGTGCTTATATGGAGTCGGCGCATTGGTGGCGCTAACGGACAGCGAAGCATGTTACTCGGCTCTGTGTCGTTACGTTGCGAGAAGTAGCGGGGATTTACGAGTAGAAGGCGATTAGAAGGTACATACCCACCGACGATGCCGGCTCAATTGAGCCTGCCTCATCAGCTAAGTCGACAGCAGAGGGTCTAATGTCCATCGCTAGCGTCCTGCCGCTCCAAAATACCTGGATTAGAATCTCTGCTAAGTCAAATCTTTGAATAGATGTAATAATTACTTCTTTGGTTCAACCATGACACATTGAATGAAGGAACCACCCTTCCTCAGATTTCCCTAGCGGAGTCTATCGCAGGTCTATCGGTGTCTATGAAAGACCAGGGCAGTCTTTCATAGACCGGATAGACACCGATAGACCGGCGATAGACTCGGCTAGAGGAAGGGTGTTTCCAGATGTGTAGTAAGGACCAAAGCCGAATAAGGGTCGAACTCAGCTTCGCGCCAGAAGTAGTATGCCGTTGACTATGACACCTGATATCGGATTTTATGCGCCTCGTGTGATTCAAGTCGGATCATCAGAATCGTGGAATGCAAGTAGAATGTCTAGTAGAACTTCCAACGGAATGTTGGATTATTCGCGCTCTGTGCCTCGTCAGGTTGAGAGTTGGGTTTGAGATGAAGACAAAAGTGCAGCAAAGCCATTGGCAAGGGAGGGCGAAAAAGAAACACGTCGCTCCAGCTCGCGTCGTCCGGACATGGAACTTGGAAGGAGCCAGAGGCGCGATGTCACATTGATCACACATCAGTCGGATCGGCATTATCGGCATTACTCGGCCGTGTACTCGCCCTGTGTTCAAGTTCAATTTGCTTGCGTCCATTCGTCGGATGGCAAGGTAAATTACAATAATGGAATCTCTGGTCCAGTATTCCATCACGAGCTTCCCATAAAAAGGGTGAAACTTCTGAGCACTTTTCTGGGCCTCGAATCTATCGACAGTTCAAGTTTCACACTGGTCCACGTTTCTACTCATTGAAACAGGTGTTGCGAAGTGATTAATTGTGATTTATAACAGCCAAACTATGGCGTATGTGTGTATAAGAGAGTCTGTACAATTTTATATGGTCCGTGGGTATCAACTTCTTCTCTTTATATTCGACGCAACGATTGTGGATTTAGAGGCCGAGAGTGCCGAGGGTCAGACCCAGGGCGAGCTCCTCGAGGAGGCCGGCGACGTCGGTGAGGCTGTTGAGATCGGTTGAATTAGGGGCATGAAATGGAAGGAATAACGATGTGGACGCACAGGTTAGCGACGAGGGAAAGGACGCCGGCAAGGAGGATCTCGAGGCCGAGCAAGACCTGGTTGAGAGAGGTGTCGACGCCGCCGAGGAGTGTGCCGAGCGCGGGGATGGTCGAGGCCGTGCCGAGGAGGCCGCTGAGCGTGTTGGTGATATCCTGAAGAAATTTGTAGCGCATGAGATGACAATTGGAAGTGTGATGCGGTGTGGGAGACGTACAGTGACGATACCCGCAACGAGGTCGGCGACGTCTTCGTCGGTCTGGCGCTTCGTGGAAGTGGATAGGGAGGAGAGGGACGAGGTAGCGGTGTCGAGGGCGGAGGTGAGATCCTCGATGAGCGGGGTCACGGTCGCGTCGGTGGCTGTTCCGCCGGAAACCAGGGCATCTGGGAAGCACACGCGTTAATTGGGGCGATGGATAAGTAACGTAAGGAAGGGCGCACCAATTTGGGGGAGGATGGAGTCAGTAGCGCTCTTCAGCGTGTTGAAGACGGTCTCGACGTCAGCAGTGGACGCGCGCTTGTCGACGGCAGCGAGGCCGGCGGGTACTGGCGCAGGGCTAGCGGACACGAGGGTCGCGGAGACGAGAAAGAGGGAGGCGAAACGAAGAGCGAACATTGTGGATTAGGTGAAGTAGGTAGGTGAGAGGGTTGGAGTGTGTAGGTAGGAGTGGATGCTGCACTGGGTGAGCGGATGATAATTTGGTTGAACCATGGCGTCCTTTATACGCTGGGACGCTGAATTAAATCGTCACTGTGCGTCATTTACGCGCACACCCGGCGGTATTGCGTCTGGTGGAGATCCTTTACTGCACACGCAAGAAGAAAAAATGTATGCGAAGGAATTTCGACTCGGTGGTGGGGTGGGAGACATCACAGAGATCCCCATTCTTCAAGTGGAGAAAGCGCGCACGGTTGTGTGTGATGTCAGAAGCTGTGTCAAGAACGTGGGGATCATATTGCACCTTGGATTCGAAAAGCACGCTTGTTAGGCTTTTTTGCCCAGGTCGTAGAGTTCGGGGTAAGTTCTGGCAGACCGAATTGTTAGCATCATCGTCTCCCGAGTCTTCTATGGTCGCTGTGGGCTCAGGTGTAGCGTTTTGAACGAGCCGTTAAGCGTACCACTTCAGGGGTGCTCCACACCGCCCAGGGGACCCACTCCAATGTCGTTATTTTTGAATTTTGTTGCCAAAAATATGAACTTGATCGCCGGGGTCAAATGACACGGACTTTAATTCGGTGCGCCGAATCGCATTGGAGTCGTCGTGAGAAAGTGCACGGATGCAGTTGCCGTCCGATCGCCCATCCTCGAAAATCCCATTGCTCGACCCAGGTAAGGAGAACGAGGTTCAAACGGAAGAAACATGTGAAGCTCATCTTTTCCAAGTCAAAAAGAGAAGATGCACAGAAATACTTACACGACAGAACCGGTCAAAGCTGACTTGATGAATGATGATGTCAGTTGTTCGTGGAATCTCAACAACTCTGCAGGTGGAGGTTTGGAGCCGCGAGTGGGAATTGTTGTTCAGCCGATGCAAAGACATCATCATTGGAAGCAAGGCACAGGAAGCGGAAAACAACGCAACACACTTTGGCACGGCTCCGAATTTCCTGATGCGTTCGTCGAGTGGAAGTTGCGGAAAAAAACATGGACGCGACAAGAAAAAGGTCGGATTCTTTTATCTACGAATTAGTCTGAATGTATAGTAGTCTTGATAATGTTCATGTATATCCCTACTCTCAGAATTCAGGAATGTGGGTCAATAGAAAAAAAGACAGAACGCACCCCATTCACGCGGACATTCTGCCCATTGAGCCACTGCGCTGCCGGGCTGGCGAGGAAGGAGACCACAGGTGCAATGTCCTCTACCTCGCCCAGGCGTCCACTGGGAGCGAGTTTCGCGATGTAATCTATCAATTGCTGGGGCTTGCCTTCACGGAAGAGGGGCGTGTCGACCGGACCTGGGGACACAGTGTTCACAGTGATGCCCTTCGCACCGAGATCCTTGGCGAGGATACGGGAGATTTGCTCGACGGCGCCTTTGCTCGCGGTGTATACCAGTGCGTTTGGAGTTACGACTAAGATCCATCTTAGTCTGAGACATGTATCCTCGTTCGGAGACGAGACGAGCTTACCCGAGGACGCGGTGAGACTGGTTGAGAAGAATATGATACGCCCACCCACTACCCGAAAAATATGAGCGCGATAAGGGCAAGGCAGAATACCCGTACGTACGCTTGGGGAGCAGCGGCGCTGCGGATTTGGCGAGGAAGAGCGGGCCCTTGACATTGGTTGCGAACTGCGCATCATAGAATGCCTCGTCTATATCCTCGAGGACTTTCGAGCCCATTATGCCCGCATTCAGAACGAGGATATCGATCCCGCCGAACGCCTTGACGGCCTTGTCGATGAGATGTTGCCCGCCGGCGATCGTGGACGCGTCGGATCTGACTGCAACGGCTTCCCCGCCCTTGGACTTGATAGCGGAGACAACTTCGTCTGCGGATTTGCCGTCGTTCACGTAGTTCACCACCACCTTTGCACCTTGTTCCCCCATGTGCTTGGCGATGGCAGCGCCGATGGAACGCGAGGAGCCAGTGATAACGGCGATTTTCCCTGATAAAGATAGGATTCTGGTCGTAAGAGTTATAGACGAAAGGATCTAGGTAAACCTGCCTTTCAGAGAGGCGGACATGGGGAAATTGCAGGAACGGATTAGGGGGGAAGGCCTCGTTGTCTGGAGCCTCGACGTTGAGGGGGCGGGTCTTTGGATTGCTGGCGGAAGTTTCAGCTTTACATACCGGGTTAATGTGGGTCTGCCGACAGACTCGGACAGAGGATCGCTGTACTAAGCAGTGGGTCGTGACAATTTTAGAGGGAAGTTTGTCACAGGCCCGGATCATGGCTCGGATATCGCCGAAAAATCTCAACTCACAAGCCAAAAAATTCACGAAGCAAAAGTCAGGACAGCTTCAAGTTTTGACGCCTGTGCAGGGCTGCCGATTTTCTCTAATAACCCTTAAAAAGCTTAGAGGAATATAATAAATCATTTCGGCACTGCGCATCAGGTTCAAGGTCACAGGCGCCAGGTAGGTCATCCTCTCACGTTGGACATGACAGCCCGGAATATCCTCCGATCAGCTCCGAAGATACCGTAGAAAGTCCAATTCTTCAGGGGAAAGGTAACCATTACAGTGCTTTGCTTAGCCTTATGTTCGTGAAAAACATTTTTTTTCGTCACGGCACGTGATCGGTGCCGCAGATGCCGGTGGGTCACAGCTAGGTAAAATTAGTCCGGATTGACTGGCTTTCTATCAATACTACCCATGTGCACCTGCAGAGCTCTTCAGACCCGGAGCCCAAGGCTCTTGTGTAGATTTGAACCTTCCGGCATCTGCGGCACCGATCACGTGCCGTGGCGAAAATAAAATAAAAACGTTTTTCACAAACATAAGCAAAGCACTGTAACAGTGGGCGAAGTAGTTATTTGAGCGACACATGATGAATATTTCTGGCGGCCAGCACTGAAAAATGAAGAGTCATTCTGCGCATTCATGTTCCGTTCCCATTATTATGTAACTCTACTTCGGCCACTGCATTGCGTTTTCAATATGTCTGGAAAATCTGAAGCCGAGAAAATTCGAAGGAGTGCTTAATACAGTCGAAAAGACCAACGACACCAAGTTGTTAACCATAATGAGAATAGTATTTGAGCCGTTTTCAACATACACCACTCGCTTCAGCAATTCGATCAATCGTCCGCGACCACTGCCACTGCCTTCCCCGTGTTCGTCCCCTTCTGCACCGCCAAGAGCAAATCCCCAACCGTTTCCAGTCCGCGTCGAACGTCCTCGGTATATCTGATCTCCCCTCTAGCAATCTTGGGCACGAACTCTGCGCGGAACACTTCGGTGTACTTGGGGCGCAGGAAGGGCAGGAGGAACCCGTTTATGGAGAGGGATTTGAATATGATGAGGCCGGGGTTCTGCGTACACTTCTGTCAGGATTGATTTAATGTGAAGTTGACAGCGACTGGCCTTTAGGGGCTGGAAGCCGCTGTTATACCCTGCGAACGGTTGAACGGCTTTCGGATGCCATTCAAAACTCGTTTACATACCTGATATCTGTCCGCATTCCTATGTCCGTGGTGTGAGCAGCCAGCCGAGTGGTCATGATAAAGAACGCACGATGAACCTCGCGTGCATAGCCGCAAACTCCATCGCAGCGTCTAACGTAGACCCGCCGACGTTGTCCCAGTAGCTTCAGTGTGCTAAAATTCGAAATCATTCTAGCGTGGGGAACGGGAAGAACGCACATATCAATAGGCCCTTCCTTCTCGAGTACCGCTCGTGTGTCCGTTGTTTTGTAGTTGAACGCGACGTCCGCACCAATCTCCTTCATAAATTTGACCTTCTCGTCCGATCCCGCGGACGCGATGACTTTCAATCCGTCCTGTTTTGCGATTTGTATGACGATTCTGTGTTAGTTGTCAGTTTGCGAATTAGATCTATGATAGGACTGACGATCCAACCGCCCCTGCGCCGGTGCTAACGAAGGCTACTTCGCCCTGCGGGAAAGAAACTCAGCGCCGCAAAATTGGACGAAACCGAAGCCGACGCACCTTCTTCGCTCGCGAGTACTCTCTCCAGGCCATGAAGGCCGTTTGGCCTGAGGGAATAAATGTAAAAGCTGCAATTTCAAGGTAGACACAAAAACACACCAGGTCCCCCAGCTGGACCGAGGTACGCCGACCAAGTCAGGTTGGGATCCTTCTCTATCAATTCCATCCCCGTGAGGTTCGGGGCGATCATGTACTCCTGGTGTACTGCAAGCTCTGCGGTTAGCTGTATGTGAATAATTGGAACATCGGGTCCACGACGAACAGAGCATTCCCCGCACATGGCTGCCTGCCGTGACGCCCGCAAGTTCAGAGCGCACGATTACGCCAATCCCGGCACCGGCCAGACTGAAAATCTGAGAGTCAACAGGATAAGAACGGGCATCGAACGTACGGTTGGCCCAGAACAAACGGAGGCTAGAAAGCGATGCTCTATCATTGCGGTTCCTTTAAGCGGGGAATAGCCATGGCGCACCATATAAGACTTCACCTCTGACGAACGGAGAAGACCCCGCATGTATGGATCCACTGAAAGCACGAGGACCTTGACGAGGAATCCCCCATTGAGAGAAACAGTTTCGAGATCGATTGTCTGTGTCGTATCGTACACCGTAGTTTTCCCTGGCACGGGGTAATCTGATCACATATTAAAGGATCCAAGGTCAAAAATGTAATAAACAAAACTTCGAGTGGGGACTGGAGACGAACCTTCGGGAACAGCGTTGAAGAGTACACGACCGTTGGTTACAGGAGCCATATGGTTTGGGAGGGTGAGTAAGTGGGTTGGTTCGATTCGTTCACCGATATATATATTATCAATCGGTTAATAATATCCCGGCAACCGGACAATAAATATTAATAATAAATTCGAGCCTCCAGCTTTTCCTTTCTCAGCGGTTGGCGTCGTGAGCTTTTCCCAAGAACCGAGCATGAGCTAAATTTCCATGAACTCGTGTTTAGGCCAAGATAGGATCGATGGAGCCAGGGGATCCCGACGCCGTCTGATGAGTACAAAAATCCGCAAAATCATCAGCAGGACTGAGCAAGTTCATGTCGGGCGTCCCAACCCCAGCCAAAACAACGGCGATAGTGATTTTTAGCCTTTGCTAATGGTGGGAGATGCAACAAAACCCACAATATAAAACACCGAGCTCGAAAGGCGTGTACGCCTGGGCCTTTGATGCGCAGCGGAGAGGGTACTCGAACGACTTGCGCCGAGGTGAGGTGCGGGAATGTGAGGGCGCACCTCGCGCGGGGAAGCATCCCGGAACCTGGCCTTGACCATGGAATCAAGTCAGTCGACGGATTGGATTACCTATGCGCGAAACTTGAAGGGTGTGCATCGCCTGCCGAAGCAGACAATGTCGAATGCCTCAGGGACATCTTCACTGGGGACTAATCCCTTCGTTCAACAGTTGTGTTGGGTTGTCTATTGATCCAGCTTCTAGACTTAGATGTGGCCCTGTGGGGATTAAGCTGTGCTGCCAACTTTGTGCCCAAAATTTGCCCGAAATCATGGATCTGTTGAAATAGAGGTTCAACGTGTCATAGAGGCGGATGAAGTGATGGAATCTTACGAAGGACATTAGCCAAGTGTTAGCCTGGCGCCTTATTTACCCGGCTTCAATAATATAACTTATAATAATCTGTGACATCACCCCGACCGATTTCTTTCCGCTCAGCTTGTTTCATATTCTCCGGTGGTTTTCTGGAATATTTCTGTGTCCAGAATCAATGGTGAATCCAGTAAATAGGCGGTATGCGGCGGCCGGAGTATCCCGACGGTAGTATCTAGGTGTAGATTAGGTTAGATGAGCCCTGTCTACGGGGATGAGCCATACTTACCTTCTGGGACAGTCTAATCTCAACGCCAAGTATTCCGAATCCACAGGCTAATCCTTGTTCTTGTTCGAGATTATCCAGTAGGTTATACTCTGTTTTGAACAGGCAAAATCTTTGAGCCCCACGTGTTGACCCGGTTGATTGTGTTCACAGTTTCCGCTCAACGTTTAACAGGTCGGTAAGTTCATCTTGCGTTCGATAAACCCGAACACACAGACATACCAGCCGGTCAAGGTCGGAGACTGATCATTGTCTTGCTTGATATTGCCAGATGTGGCCGCTGCTGAACACAATGGCGATTGATATGCGGGTTTCAAACAGGCGAGTCCGAGCAACGCGATGGGGAATGAACTCGGTTGCCGATCCAATTCGACTTCATCGGAAGCTATGGACGAGATCTAAACTTGGTGAATAAATTCTTACCTTGTCATCGGACACGGACAGGAACCGGCAGCATTGAGATGTCACTCCAGGAGATGTATTCAGTGCCTGGGAGGATTAAGCTTCAACGGAGATCGTGAAGCATTCCCGCAAAAGATGGTTGACATTGGCAGCTCAGGGTTCAGCCGTCCGATAGATAAGGAAGATTTCTATTTCCGGATATGTAGGCATCTTGAATTTTGCCGCAGCTAGCGACCGCGTTCCAGAATCTTCCGAAAACAAATTTAGAGGTCAGTGCAGCCACTGTATTGACGTCTGCGTGAACGCCATGGAAAAGGACTTGCGAGGTCACCGGATGATAGCAGAAAATGTTGCAGCGTGTTTCGACTTTGGTTACAGTTATTCACTACTCAGCGTGTTCAATCCACAAACAAATTATTCTTCTTGTGCCAGCTCTCGAGTGAGTCAGGCCCGTATCCGGGGTAAACATCTTTGGGCCCTTCCGGGAGGCGGACATAGTCGGGCTTGCTGTCAGCCTTGGCGCATACCTGCAACGCAGCGCAAGGGGTTTAGTCGCAGCGCAGCGGTGATATGTAGTCGGTTACCATTCTCTCCGGGACTTGAAGCGCGGGAGAGTCAATGGCGGATGCGAATGGATGCACGAGCTCAGGCCTGGAGCGGCATAATATATTCGTTGATGCAACCAAGCAAGAAGTTACTCTCACCATGTCTTGTCGTACAACCAGAGCATAGCGGAGCACTTGGAGCAAAAATTGCGCTCCGAAGACGCGATATGTTCCTTGGGAGTGTCTCTGTCCATCACGGCTTTGTATACGCTGATAACGGGTCAACGAAGCACTCGGCGATGATTGTAGGCCAGACCTGATATGTTCCTTGCCCTTTTCGATTTTCAAGGTTTCGAAATGTCCGCCGAGGTTGATGGAACCGCCTGCGCCACCAACTTTCCGGCAAATTGAGCAAAGACAAAGCTGCGCTTCCGTCAGAGGTCGGGAGTTACTCATCACAACGGTGGCAAACTTGGTAAGGAACAGGAGTACTGGATTGAAGGCTGAACCTGACGGCACCGCAATGGCAGCTTCCTTTGAGTTCGACGGGCATGACGGTGGAGAGCAACCACCACTTTGCACGTGCACGAGTCGTGATCTGGTCCGTGCACACGCACGTGCCAGCGTGCATGCTATAAAAAGAAGCTGATGGGAATTTTCTTTTTTCAAGGAATTGCCACGCTGGTTGTCGCAGAATGCCCACCGTCGACTCAGTGCCAATTGACCGTCAGGTCTATTGTCCTTCAAGACGAACCCAGTACTAGGAAATATCGCGGTTACGTTTCCCAGGCCGCGGTATGTCGATTTATCGCTGGTACAGTTTTTTTTAGGATAGGATTGATGTATTGGGTCTAGCAGGTGAGTTTCACATCTCTTGCGTATGTGTGGGGATGTCGAAGATTGAAAAATATACACTGATTTAATGAGTCGGACCTGTCTCGACGGGATTGACGACGCTTTTATTTTGATGAGACGCCCTTCTTTTGTTTTCAGCCTCTCTCTTTTTCCGCGTACTGATTATTTTTTATAGATTCTAACATGCAACATGTTGTCCTGACCTTGTGGTGATTTATGTCTTCTTCGTTACTTGTCCTGGATCTGTCAACCTCAGACACATTCAATACAATACGTTCGATTGTTGACGATGCTATATGCCGCTCATGCAAAACCTGAAATTAGAACGGTACGGTGGGTGTCACAATTGCGCCGTGCGAGTGAAGGGTCGTTTCGCACTGGCGCCGTGTGTGAAGGCCTTCAACTTTCAAGAGCCAGGCAGCATGGGATTTGATGAGATGGGTACCATGTCCACGTCGTGTAGTAGTAGGAGTTAAACATAGCATGGTCTTGGCATGGTCCAGATACATTGATGCACTCTTCGAATCCAAACAAGTTGAATAATTTGGCTGGGGTTCACGAGTTGGGAAGTTCACTCGTTCCGAATTCCAGGGGATGCTCTTTAAGGTATACATGCAATGCTAGTTTACTACGAATACATTTGGGTCGCCATACCGGCGTGTTGTAAATGCTAATATCTAAATAAATACCAAGTCCGCCCTCTACAATACCAGTCCCGCATCTACCTCCATCTCTTCCAAGAGCCGCGCGGGGGTATTGGTGTTTGGCTCATCGTGTCCCTCCTCGATACCCAGTTTAAAGCTGATGTTATTCTCGGGACTGGGGCACATCAGCGCGGGTCCAGACCCAGAGTTCTCCCACAATGACACCTGCGCGAGCCAATAGAAGGGGAGGGAATTGCACACGAACGGCGGTTCCTGCGCGTCACCGGCGCCGTTCTCCGGGGCGGGGCAGGCTGCTTCGGGGCTCGTAAGCCACAGGTGCAGCCAGTTGTCAAGCACGACCTGGGTGCGGAACGTGAAATCCGCGCCGACGGACCCCTGAGTCGCCACCAGGGCGAAACACGACCAGCCGCCGGGTGGCGGCACGCGCTGAGCGACGCAGATGTTACGCAGGACGGTGTGGATGAGGAGGAAGAGCGCGAAGGGCGTTAGCGGGAGGAGATTTGAGGTGGTATTGTTGGTGTTGGGGTCAATAGTAGATGCGGATGCGGATGTGTTTGGAGTGGCGAGGACCGTGAGCGCGCGCTGCATGCTCACACCATAGATGCGATCGGTGCCGACACCGTACGGGCTGGGTGTGTGCGCTACCGCGAACCACTCCGCGGCGCTGCGCGCGCCCCAGAGCGCATCGTCGCAAGGGAGATGCACGTTCAGCTCCGCGGGTGAGAAAGCCGGTGGCGATGCCGAGTACATGCAGTGGCAGCAGTCATGGAAGTATGCGAGGAGTAACGCCCTGAGGTGGTCGAAAAATAGAATTCAGTTCAACAATGCTGATGGCTCGGGAGGGCTCGGGCGGGGCGCGCACCGTTTGATTGTAGCGAACTGCACCCATTCCAACCACGCTACCTCGAGTAAGATCGGATCACTCCAGTCCGGTGCTTTCCACGACCCGACGCGCCGTATCAGACCCGTTTGCCGAATCATCTATGGACGAGGCGCGCACGGCTTGAATTAGCTTCTATACTGATAAGTGTTGCGACGAAGAACTGACCGCCACGAGCATAGCGTGATGCTGAACATTCGGCGGCGCGAAACCGCCGCTCTCACGTTGGAAAAGACATATCGTCTGCAGAAGCACGAGCGCAAGAATGAGATGCACATGGTGCGAATCCGAGTCTTTGCTGGTATCATTCACCTGCGAAGGAGGAAGAATCATCAGAAGGTGGAATTTATGGATACCAGAATTATACGCACCGTGCTAAACTGATCGCTGATCTCCGTGGTGACAGATAATAGAGTCGTTGACACGAAGGCGGCCGCTTCAGGGGTCTTGACGAACAGCGCACCACATGCGTGAAAGATCCGGGTCAGCGTCGGCGGTGTGTCCACCATCTTCCATGTCGCTCCGTGGATCAGCGGCACCTGCGCCAGGAAGCGGCTGAAAAACAGATGTACTGGTGGGATCAGGAAATGAATATCATGACTTTCAATTTTAAATAAAATCCAACTCACGGTACGTTGCGAGGGGCTGGTCGGATTCGTTGGATGATCCACTGAGACACTTGATGTCCATCGCATCCAGACAATCCAGTTTCATCGAGGGCCGGGACATTAAGAGACTGTTGTTGTATGGGCTGGGCAGGGGTGAGCGCGGGGAATCGATCAGTGACGCGAACAAGTCAAGATCTTGATCGACTGCGAGGGACAGCGGTATGTTTCCCTTTGAAGCCGCCGGACACGGGAACAGGGCTTGTTCGAAAGGGGATAGCGTAGATCCCAGGGGATCATTGTACGTTCCGACGTCGAAGGGAAAGTCAAAAGGATGTTGCTCGTCGAAGGTATTGAAATCTTCTGACCGAGGGGACGACTGGCTCGACGATTCTGATGAGCCGGAATCCGACAACGCCGGAAGGATAAGGAAGAGGGATGATGGGGAGTCGCTTCCCCTCGACGATTCCTCTGGAGATTGGGGCCGAACTTGGGGAGACAGTGGGGGTGTAGGAGAGCGGCACGCCTCCTCCGGTTTCGTCGAGGTTGGAGACTTCCGAGAACCAGCTTTGGAGGTGCTACATTTGTTGCGCGACTCCTCAGGATCATTCTGGAAGACGCATTCACGGCCCCTCGACGTGCACTTCGCACACGGATACTGTAGATTGCACTTGATTTTGGATTCTGCGCAGGCCTGCGAGGGAATTGTGTTAAATATCACGCAAGGATGTGGCGCAGACGCACCTCGCAGGACTTCCTTCGAGAGCGGTTTATACTTCTGAAATCCCGCGTTAAACACTATGGCTTCTGTGATTGCATCAAGCACGACATACTGGCCACAGGTGCGTTTGTGGCGGGTGAGCAGATCACTCCGCGTGAATTCCGAACTCTTGCAGAGCTGCGAGAAGGTTAAGTACAAGCGATCTGCGGATAGGAGCGCCAATTCCACTTACGTTGCATCTATGAAGTCTCTCGTTCGTATCTGCAAGGGGCTGTCAGTGATCTGAGGGCTGGAATGTACGAGAAACGCACGAGATCGCAAATGCCTATTCAAGTGCGTTGTTCGCGTGAACTTGGCTGGGCACAGAGAGCAGTACTTGGTCTGGGGAAGAGAGGGGACATTGCCCTTGTGCGCCCGCATCCTGGAGTGCGGCTTCTCCGCGATGGGGTATTGGACCATGGAAGGCAGAAAGAAGAGGTGGATTCGTACCAGAGATCATTTTGCGGCGATGGTGTATATGTAAATATTTGCGGCTTCTCCCGAACGGGAGAACAGGATAACATATGCCAAAAGGAGTGAGATCGCTGAGTTAGATCACTGAGATGTGCTCGCACTCATCAATGACAGCTTGGGACGAGAAGTCCCGTGGGTGTTATCGACCAGATGTAGATCTGCCATCTACTGTTGTTTCGAGATGAAGAAATAGAACCATGTCAGCGCCATACATGTACTCGCATGAAGCCCGCACAACTTGTTCGCGGAAGCAAAACAGAGCGGTGTTGACGGCCAAGGTCGTACCTACATGTAGGAGCACACGTTGTCAAGTTAACAACCCGTGGAGGTCGGCAATCAGAAGAAAATGAACATAGCCATCACGGAGGCCAATCTCACCGAATGGCTAGTGGCGGTGTTGTAGTTGCTGATTTACGCGGGCATCGAGACGCGAGACGCGAGCATCGAGACTCGACATGTTGAGTTGAGGAGTCCCTTTACACTGGTGGCCGCATTTAGCCGAGTTGTTCCGATCATTGTCCATTTGCCAGCGCCGAGATTCGGCAAGGTTCGGCAAGGTCGCCTAGATGATTGTGGCTGAAAATCACCTGTCTACAACGATAGATTTGCTGAAGACAGACATATTGAAGCAATATTGAAGGGATTCCGATTGGTCTCCCGGACACTGTTTTTAGCTGGAGATCCACTATGGTCAGGACTCAGTACTCAGCATTTGCCCGGATACAAATTTCTACAGATTTGTAGCTTTCCATAACTTACGCCATCCATCTTGATTCGTATCATGGTGCTTTCAAATCAATGAACTATTTTGACACATTAGCGCCTCTACGTGAGTAAAATTGCTTGCTTGGGGCTCTGTACGGAGCGTCGTTGTCGGTAGGTACGCTGATAACGGTCCGACAGCGCTCATTCGCGCCCGAGTTGGAATTAAAAACCCACTCGCGGAGCGGGCCTGATAGGTAGGTACCTGGAATGGAGTCAGTGTTCGAGGGTCCGAGCGGATGCAGTTTATTTCAACTTCAAGACAAGACTTTGCCGCGAACGACAGCTGTGGAGACAAACGATTGCGATTGAACACCATGTTGGGCTCCCATCGTCAATTTCTTGGTTGACCCCAATGTTGTGTTAAGATTATTAGGATACAAAAAACGCTTACTTGTGCCTAGACTTGCGATTGGCGCCCGGGCGCTTATCAATATGTATGGCTTAAATATCACCCCAAAGTTGAGAACTTGATCTGCTTGTTGATTCAGAATTCTCTTCCCTTTGCCACAATGCACATCGGCACCACATATAATCGAGGACGTGAGTGCACACGTCGGTGTTGCAACCGGCGGGTCCATCGAAACAACCAAAACAGAACGCCGTAAATTAATTGTGCTCAAGCTTACAGTGGCTAATCACGAACAGATATTTATACGTCGGTTTAAATTTGACTGACCCCGGCAAAAGCCACTGGGGTATAATCCGTGAACTTCGAGTTCTGGGACTCCGAAGGGCAAAATAATCTGCAAGGGGATCGGTGATAGCGGTTAGACTCCACAGCGGAATATTCCGTCCCGCCGAAATCGGGATTAATCACGCACGGCGTCGAACGGTGTCCTATCCTCCCGGTTTCGTTTTCACGGTTTTGAGGGGGCTTATTCAATTTAAATTTATCGAGTTGACATCGCTGCAGTCGGTGTCAAACTTTGCCGCGGTCGGTAGGTGTGGAGATGAATCTATTGAGATTGTTGACCTCTTACGCGAGGTTGACAGCAAGCGCGTACACTGCGCCCCGACCTTGCCGACTAGGACATCGTCAGCTGCATCGCCAAGGAACCATAACCTTGGCGCGCAAACCTTCGGTTATGGGTCAGCTTGTCAAAGTTGAACCAGCTGAGATTCTGTCGTCTTCGGTAAAGGGCAATATATACTGGCACCGCATATACTTGAGCACGCATGGGCACACATCAGTCTACATCAGTGTTGCAACCGTCGGGCTTATCTATACTGCCATCACAGAACGCCAGACTCCCTGCGCAATGGCAAGTTCACATTAAGTGGACACTTTACGTCCGTTTCGATTTGACTGATCCCATAACAGAAACTACGGTGGATGTTCACAAGTATAGCATAGCATGCATGCTTCTGCTCTGTGGATCCCGGCTGTTTGGGTCCGTCCGTCAGTCAGAGGCCTCGAGCTGTGCTGATATGTGCAAAATAATCTAGAAGGGGATCGTTGATAGCGGTCAGACTCGGCTAGCGTGTTGTAGTTTCCGCCCCGCCCGAATTGGGATTAACTACGCACGGTTGACGAACGGGATCAAATGGGGTCACATCCTCCCAGTTTTCGTGCTTCATTCTACTTTGCCAAGTCGCCGCAGTCAACGTTTGTGGAGACAATCTATTGAACATCTTGGGTCTTGCGTAACCCCTATTGACATCGCCACTGTGTTGGTTGAGGTTGACAGCAAGCGTCTCCACTGCGCCTCAAACTTGCCGACCAGTAACGGTATTCAGATCGGTGCTCATACCTTTCGGTTAGCAGCGCTTGTCAATGGGCATGAGTCGAGAACTTGATGCCTATCCAGTCCGGTATTTTCTTCCCTTCGCCAAAAGACAATAAAGACCGGGGCCCTCTACTTTATCTTACAGCACGCGCAGGTGCAGGTCGGTGTTGCAATAAATCGCCATCACAGACCCCCGGAATTGATGCGCAATGGGAAGCTTCGGAGGTGGCTAAAAACGAACGGACACTTTACGTCGATTCGAATCTGCCACCCCCCCTCCGGCAGAAGTTAATATTCGGCGTATATCCAGCATAGCATCGCATTATTCTGGTCTGTGGATCCTGTCTGTCTGATTCAATCCGTGGGCTTCGAGTTCTGGGACTCCAATGGGCAAAACAACCTGGAAGGGGATCGGACAGGATCGGACCGATCGCGGTACCGGTCAGACTCGGCAGCACGTTGTGCTCCGTCCGCCCGAATTGGAATTAACTACGCACGGCGTCGAATGGGGCCATATCCTCGCTTCATTGGGATTGGAGAACAGCGCGTGTCAATGTGAATGGTTGAGCTGTCAATCACCCAAGTTGAGAATTTGATCTATTCAACGATTCCAGTATTTTCTTCCCTTCGCCAAGGGACAATGCACATTAGCGCTATATACTTGAGGACGTGCAGCGTCGCAGCGTTCGGGTCCAGTTAAACCGTCATTACAGACCGACGGTATCCCGAAATTGATGCGCGAGAATCCTGGAACAGATAGGCCTCGCCGCTGAAATCGAACAGAGAACAGACACTTTATGTCGATGTAAATTTGACCCAGCAACAGAAGCTTGTCATTGGCCAACCAACGGACGTTGGTTGATTCTGTTCAGTGGATCCTGGCTGTTTGAGTCAGTAAGTCAATCCATGAGTTAGTTTGAGACTCCGATGAGCAAAATAATCTGCAAGGGGATCGGTCTCCGAGATGTCAGTTCCTTGACGGGACACCATGCGATTTGGATTCGGGAACGCAGGTCCATGTAATGCAATACAATAGCCTTGGCCTTGAAGGCACCTATTCATTCGTCGGGACAGGTGCGCAATCCCGCCGACCTCGGAGGCTGGTGTCAGTGGTTTGACGATGCGCCTCGGATTAAGAAGTGGATTAAAAAGTAGGCGATATGCGCTAGGCTGCCCTACATTGTTAATCTCGTCCAAATTTCTTCCAGATAGTGCATCGGATCCAACGAGCTGTGACCGAAAGACTGGATATGGTTGGAGGGTACATCCGGATTTGGTTGGAATGTCGCACCAATTCCATGATTTCCATCTTGTACCTTATCGACTGTCCTAAATTTCGTGAAACGAAAGGCTGTACTTGAAGCTGTCCTGCCAATTCGAAGGCTCCACCTCTTCTTTGCTATTTGCCAAGCGAGCAACGCCCGAATCGCTTGTTCTTTGGAGAAATTCGGTACGCAAGCGTTCCGTTCGCTTCGCGCCATGTACCTGGCATTTACGTACCACCAAACGCTCCTACAAAGGATCTTTCTGCGTCCAAAATTCAAAGATGAGGTTTAAAACTTTGTATAGCACGCAAGGAAAGTTGAACAAATCCGGTACCTTGATTTTCGGTGCTTCGAAGCTGATTTACATAACTGATTAGTGCCACAGACTCCGGGGTCTTTTCGGGTTATTGCTATTAAAAAACAAAGCGATCACGGCTTTGTACTTCCTATACGAGTTTTTTTTTTTCCGAACGGCCCTTGACGGGCCCGAAAGTCTCCGACCCCTCTATTAATCATACTTTGATTGCCATGGAGTATGATGGCCGTTGCGGGACCGGCGCAATCATTTCACGACGATCCGATCTCAAGCCGACCCGGCATGTTGATTTGAACAATTTTCAACCACAGGCAAAACAAGCGGGCGCAAAGCCACTGCACCTCACCTCCAGCCGTTGGTTGAGTATTAGGCTGGTCGAGAGTTGCTATCTATCACAACCTGTTACGTTGAGTGCAATTATTCATAAATCTCCCAGCGTTTCAAACCAGGCTCGAATTATCTCGTCCACAAAAAGAATGTATCTGTTCCTTGACCGGTACCCTGCCAAGTCTTTTAATTGATAGGGTTGCAGTCGCTTGAAAGTGAACGATTGGATCCGAATCCGATCGCCCTGAAATGAAGATACCTCATGCTGTGATTCTACACCTCATGTTGTGATTACATACCTCATGTTGTGATATCTCAAACGAAATATGAACGCGAAGGCGTTCAAGAAAGAGGAAGGCGGGGGTCTGTAAATGGGGCTTGGGTGACTCCATAAGTAGTAAATCCTATCTCGGACTCGGAATGAGAGCGTCGGGGCTGGCGGACATTGACTGCATGTTTTCGCTCCACAAACCCCGCCCCCGTAGACCGCGCGTCCGTTAATATTAATCACAGCGCTCATAATTCCCCGACGCTGGCGTCCCGCGTCTGTTTTACGCGGGTCCAGGGCGTTGTCAATCTGTTCACAACTTACCGAAAAAACAGCCGACCCAAAGAAAAGATGTTGTATCTCGCACCGGGGGTCCTTCCCTCCGGACACGGAGCCTGAGGGCGGTGTTCTCCTATGCGCGGACGTCGGTAAAGTGAGTTGTGATCAGGACCCTGGCCCGGGCGGCGGGCGCGGCGCGGTTAAACCAAACTGGGATATGCATATATGCTTACCTTGAATCGACGAGTCATCTACGCATCGTGGCCTTTTCTCGCCCGTAAGTGCAGTAATGCATGGGTCCGCCGCCCCCCTTAGGGCTGCCTGCTTATCGTAGGTCGGCATTCCGAATCTCCCCCGAATCCGAATCTGAACCCGACTAAATCCGCTACTTAATGCGATCGGTTTCGCGGCACGGGCCGCCAGTCCGGAGCTCTTGCGCAGCCCGCGCACCCCGCATCTCACCCCCCAACAGCGAACACTCTCAGTCTGCGCCGGGTGGGACGGCGTCAACCTCTGTATCTGATAATGATGACCATCTCGTGCCCCTGATCTCTGATATTTTTCCCTCCTCCTTCTGCTTCCTGCTTCTGCTAATACTAGTACTACCAGCTTCTGTGGATCCGGGGGGTCGGCCGTGTTACGCCAGCACTTAAGTAAATACAGATCAATTAAATGTTAATCCGGATCCACGTCCCACGTCCAGGATCCACGCCCTTACTAGTCTAGCCGGGTTGGGATGAGTTCGGCACGCACCCCGTCAATGATGGGTACACGAAATAAGAAGAGGATGTGATGGATGGACTAGAAATAACTTGGAATCTGGAAAGGGTGTGAAGTGGCGGTGGCAGTGGCCGTCCTTCTGTGATAAGTATCAGTTCCTTCGTTTGTTCCTTTGTTGGGTTGTTTGACGCCCGGGGCACACACGCCTGAAACAATGTATGGTTGTGAAACGGCAGTCTGAGTCGCTGGGCGCACCGCCCCGGCGCAACTTAATTAACTCATGCATACATTCTAAATCCGCGGAAGCAGCGGGGCTCGAGGGACACAAGTGGACACTGGAATAAGCTTACGGTTTGTAACTGACTGATTTGAACTTTGTTCGTTGTTTTGACTTTAGATAGTCAGTCTCCGGATCCGGCGGGGTTAGGTACAGTTTAAACTTTCCCGCGACTCGTTGATCACAGTCCAGGATACATGGGGCATGTACGGGTACACCGGGGTGCGGTATATGCATATAGTGTGCCCATCCCGTATCTGGCCCATGTTGGGATTTTAAACTCCGCTCGGCATGCGCGCTTCGGCATTGGTTCTCTGTGAGTACTTCTTTGAAGGTTCTCGCATCCTCATCCTGAGGAGGTTGTTTGATACTCGAGCGGAATGCACCCGTTTTCTCTGAGGTGTATTATAATCCCGGTAGTCGGGACAAGCTGTTGGGATTTATTTTCGTACCGTATGATTTTTTTCGGGAATGTAGGAAAGGAAAGAGTCTATAGTCATTATCATCTTCGCGTAGAAATGTACGGCGGGCAGAGAGAACCTCCAAGGAAGTACTTACAAAGAACTGATGCCGCTGGGCTCCCCGGGAGTTTGAAATGTCTGGGCGGCCAGATTCGAGATGCGCGTCGGCACGGCACACAACCTGAGATGCGCCAAGCCCTATGCGCTTCAGTACTAAAATAAATCGTCCCGATTGCCGGTAACTCGTCTCAAAGAGAACGGCTGGCGGAAGGCACGTTTGGATATCAAACAACTTGAACCCCGCCCGGATCTGAAAGCGAGAACCTTCAAGGAAGTACTCCGATGCCGAAGCGTGCCCGCCGAGCGGAGTTCAAAAATCTCTGACCCAGGCTCGAGACGCGCTTGCGCGTCGGCACGCATTCTGAGATTAGCCAAGCCCTATGCGCTTCTTAGACCCTTCTCTTCCTCTCTTACTTGAGGGAAAGGAAGGTAGAACGCTTGTTGGATGTTGGGGGAAAGGAACGTGAGCTGACATCTCGTTACTTTTCCCTGTTCCTCCGCGCTCGGAGCTGTCACAGAACTTGAACGCACAACTTAAGAAGAACCGCTGTGCGTTGAACTTGTGCCACGCCTCCAGTCAGTGTGCGAACGGCGATTGGGCGTTCAACACTGCACGATGTGGGCGGTGATATTCCGGATCCGGTGAATCGACCCACGAGTCGTTATATCTGTAATGTAGTACAGCGCCAGGCCCACAATGTCAAGGGGCGCACAATTTTGTTACCCTCCGCGCTCGCCCACCTCTCAGTATTTGTTCGAAATCCCGAGACAAACATTTAAACTCCGCTCTGCCCAGGCACCCGGCAATCAAGCGGCACTTAAGTAAACGTCTTGCCAACCGCCCATGGGGGTTGTTTGATATTTAACTCACATGTAGTGTCGTTCTCTTTGAGACGTATCATTATACCGGCAGTTGGGACAAGCTGTTGGGATTTATATAGGATTTTTGGGAAGGAGAAACTATGTACTGCGTAGGAACGAGTCTATCATCTGAGTCCAAATGGAGTGTTTGGTTCCGGATTTCGAAGAAATAATGTTTCGAGATAAGAGATGGGCGAGCGCGGAGGGCACGAGAATATTGAGGGCCCCTTGCGGGCCTTGCATCGCACAAGACTATAGATAGTCGGGAGTCGACCGGATATCACGGCCCTCGTGCAATGTTGACTCAACGCACGAGGCTGGCACAAGTTCGACGCACAACGGGTCTTCTGAAGTTCTGCTCAGTGCTTCTGCTTCTTGTTCTGACTGGATACTTAATAATAAGTCGGGATAATGACACGGAGAACACGGAACAGGAAAAAGTAACGAGATGTCAGCTCACGTTCCTTTCCCTCCGACAACGTTCCGTTCAGAACAGAAGAGAAGCGTATAGGGCTTGGTTCATCTCAGGCTGCCAGTGCGTGCCGACGTGCATCTCGAATCTGGGTTAGAGAGTTCGGTCTCCGCTCAGCGGGCACGCTAAGTTCGGCATTGGAGTACTTCCTTGGAGGTTCGGGCGGGGTTGTTTGATATTCAAACATGCCCCGAGTCCCGCCAGCCGTTCTCTTTGAGACGAGTTACCGGCAATCGGGACGATTCGTTTTCGTATCGAAGCGCATAGGGCTTGGCGCATCCTAGGCTGCATGCCGTGCCGACGCGCATCTTGAATCTGGCCGCCCAGAGATTTCAAACTCCCGGGCAGCCCAGCGGCATCGGTTTTCTGTGAGTACTTCCGTGGAGGTGCTCTCGGACGGCCGGGGGTTGTTTAATATTCGAATCGCATATATATTCAAACGTGCCTCCCGCCAATCGTTTTCTTTGAGACGTGTTACCGGTAATCGGGAAGATTTATTTTCGTACCTTAGGATGAGATAACTATGTAGAATAGGAAGGACATTACCATCTGAGTCCAAATGTACATGTAACTTGGGTGGGTGGGAAGACAGCTGCGTGAGGTGCCGTTCGGGTGCCGGGTGCCGGGGAGCGGAGTTTGGATGGTTGTTCCGGATCCGAACAAATAATGTTTCGAGCTCGAGGTTTTGAGCAAATGAGACATGGCGAGCGAGGAGGGCACGAGAATTGAGCGCTATATTGAGCCCTTGCGTTGCAATACACTATAGATAGACAGTAACTTACTTCCTGCGTCGACCAAAAATACCACGGCCATCGCGCAGTGTTGAACGCACAATCGCCGTTCGCACATTGACTGGAGGCGTGGCACAAGTCCAACGCACAACGCACAACGGGTCTTCTGAAGTTGTGTTCGAAAGTTCTGTCACGACAGCTCCGAGCGCGGAGGAACAGGGAAAAGTAACGAGATGTCAGCTCAGCGCTCAGCAGTCGTTCCTTTCCCTCTAACAGGAAGAGAAGGGTGTAAGAAGCGTACTTATAGGGCTTGGCGCATCTCAGGCTGCGGCCCGCGCGCATCTCCACAAGAGGCGCTCAATTATCGTGCCCTAGCCCTCCGTGCTCGCCCATATGCATCCCATCTCGGATTTGTCCGAAACCTCGAAACATTATCTGTTCGAAATCCCGAGACAAAAATTTGAACCCCGCTCTGCCTAGCTATAGGCACCCGGCAACCAAGCGGCACTTCAAGCAGCCGTCTTCCCACCCGCCGATGGCCATGACGGACATTTGGTCAGCTGACTATAAATTCTTTCCTTTCCTTTCCTTTCCTTTCGTACATTCCCGAATTGGAAAAACGTATACGGTCCGACAATAAATCGTCCCGACTGCCGGGCAGTACTACACGTATAACACGTGGACCCTAATTGCAGCCCCGTCAAATGAGGATGGAGGATCGAACTTCCGGGAAGGGAAGTGAGAGAACCAATCCAATGCCGAAGTACTAGTAGTGCGGAGTTGGAAATCCCGATGCATAGCGAGGCAGAAATCAGTTGTTGAACTGAGGAGAACTGCCGTGCGGCGGGCGGGCGAGCTTGTGCCGCGATGTGCGAGGGCCCATGTGTGTGTGTGATATCCGATCCAGTCCACTCAGGAGTTGTAAGTTGTAAGCTGTATCTATAATCTATAATCTATAATCTATAATCTTGTACAAGGCAAGGCAAGGCAAGGCCCAAAGCGCGCACTCAATTCTCGGCGGCATTGGTTCTCCGCCCTTACTTATATTATTTACAAGGATATGTACCGCACTTCCGTGGCGTGTTGGTTGATATATACATGTATTCCGTCTTCCGCGCGGCATAGTACTCTTTGAGACGTGTTGCGGCGGTATCGAATTATTAATTGGGACCATAGGGTTTTCTCCATGGCCAGTCTATAGTCATTTTTATCTGAGTCCAAATGTACCTCATGGGCGAGCGGGAGGACGGTTGCGTGGGGTGCCGTTTGGGTGCCGGGGGTGCGGAGTTTGGATTCCGATTTAGGTGTTCAGTTTTCGTTTCGTTTCGTTTCGTTGAGATTTCGTTGAGAAATAAGAGATGGGATGGGCGAGCGCCGAGTGAACACGCAATCGCACGCACGGCGTACGGCGGTTCTATGTACATCTTCTCAAGTTCTGCTTATAATGAAAGGAATACAGAAAGACAGGATAATATAATGCATATGACGGCTCCGAGCGGAACAGAGGTGGCGGCTCAGCAGTACTTTAGGTTCCGTTCCCTCCTTCCCTCCTTCCTCCAACGAAAAGAAGAGAAGAGAAGAGACCATGGCCAAGAACGTGCCACAAGATAATGCATATGCATGTGGCGGCTCCGAGCGCGGAGCGCGGGGGACGGAACAGCGGTGGCAGCTCGGGTTCGCGTTCCTCTCCCCACGTTCCTTAACAGAAGAGAAGATAGATAAGTAGAAGATGGATAATAACATAGAAGAGAGAAGATGGATAGTGGTAGAAGGAATAGATGGATAAAGAGAAGCCTGATGCGACCAAGGATTTGGGATAATCTGATGCGTGCTTAATTGATTCGAAGGAAGGTCGACTTGCACCTGGGGTCAGGAACGGTGGTGGTGGTGGTGGTAGGGATCTACATATGTAGGTACTTGGAAGAACCTGGATCTGACCGACAGCGTTACATACTTTAATCTCCACCCCCACCCCCGCCACTAGTGTTACTTGGACGCAGGGCGTGCGTGATAAGAACAGAGGCTTCTGTATCTTCATGTGGCGCGAAAATATCTTATGATATTTTGATCAGTGATGAGGGGGGTGCGGCGCGGCCGCGGTGCAGCGCCGGCATGTGATTGGCGGTGCATGCGGGCGGGTGATTGTTCAAGCAAGCAACCAGCGGACATGGCAAGGATAATTACGGCGCGGAAAACAGTCCGTAAGTAACGCGAGATTGTTGTTACATACGTATGTTTGAACGACAGCATCGCCTCGCCTAGGGCAACCCCGAGCAGCGCGGTGACACGAAACAAAAGTCGAGGCTCGGAGTTGGGTGCGGGGCTGGCGGAGGCATTGTTGGATCAGTGATACCCATTGAGATGGACTGATCTGCGCCCAGCGTCCGTCGGTGGCCCTTTTGGGCGCTGACCCACACCGGGTCCGCGTCACACTCTGGTCACGATTGTCCGTATACTTTTTTGATCTGCCTGTGTATATATTGCAGGCCCCGCCCGTCCTTACCCGATACCACCCACTCACACCATGCCCCCCAGCGCCACGATGGACATTCCAATTTTCGCTGGACAAGGCACGTCGGGGGCGTCGACTGCGCGCGCGCGGACGCAGGCGCTGGAGGATGCGCGGGGCTCCGCGAGCGGGGCGACGCTGCTCGCTGCGTGCCACGAGATACTGCACGCCGAGCTCGCGTCGCTCGATGCCCCGCTGCTCGCCCGCGCGGGGATCCATTTAGCGGACTTTCGCGCGCCGGAGACGCTGCTCGAGGCGCAGGCGGGTGCGCGGTACCGGCACAACCCGATCATCTCCGGCACGGCGCTCTTCCTCGCGCACGCGCTGCGGTACCTGCGCTTCATCGAGGCTGCCGCCGCCGCGGGGGGGTCGCTCACGCCGTTCACTGATATTTTGAGGAGGAGCAACGACGTGCTCGGGTTCTCGTCGGGGATCCTCGCGGCGTGTGTCGTTGCGGCGTCAGCTGATCTCGTCGGCTATCTGTCGCATGCGGTGCAGGCGTACCGCCTCGCGCTCTGGGTCGGCGTGCGCACGCAGCTCTACCGCGCGGCGATCCTCGAGCAAGTGCAGGTCCCACTCGACGAGGACGCGCCCTGGAGTCTCGTCGTCCTCGGCGTCGACAAGGCCGAGGCGGAACAGCTCGTCAAGGGCTTCCAATCGGTATACTAAACTCTTCTATTACAAAATGATTTGCATGCTTATTTCCGTTTGCCTTTAGCCGTCGCCGCTTTACATAACCGCGGTCATGGACGGCACGTGCGTTACCGTTTCAGGGCGCCCCGACGTGCTTGCAGAGTTCTCAAGGACGCTGGGCGCGCAGTACGCTGTGCACAAGACGAGTTTAGACACGCTGTACCACGCCCCCGCGCACGCGAACGGCGCGCGCCAGGAGGTCATCGCCGACGTCGCCCGCCGCGGGATCAAGTTCCCCGATTTTGCCGACCTCAAGGTGCCCGTCCGCAGCACCTTCACGGGCGACGCCCTCGCGCGCTCCCCGGGCAGCCTCGTCGAGCTCGTCGTCGACATGCTCCTCACGCAGCCCGTCAACTGGGACCTCGTCATGCGCAACATCCTCGAGGCGCTGCCCGACACCGTTTCTGTGCGCTTACTCAACTTTGGGCCGGGGACGGGCCTGCTCAAGACGACGGAGCGCGCGTTTCCAAAGGGGCGCGTGGCGAGCGTGGACGTGACGCGCGGCGCGGCGGCGCAGAAGGAAGGGGACAAGCACGTGGCCGCGACGCAGGAGCCAATCGCGATCGTGGGTATGGCGGTCAACATGCCGGGCGCGCCGAGCGCCGCGCAGCTGTGGCAGCTTCTCGAGAACGGCATCAACACCATATCAGAGGTCCGTCGTTTCGTTTGCGCGGGGAAATCTCAAATCTAATTGCTGTGGTGGTGAATGATAGATCCCCGAACACCGTTTCAAAGTCTCGGAATACAATGGCGGAAAGCACCCGAAGCGGCAGATGAAGGCGCACACGGGGAACTTCCTCGACAATGTGGACGAGTTTGATAATCGGTTCTTCAAGATTAGTCCGCGGGAGGCGAAGAGCATGGACCCGCAGCAGCGCGTCTTGCTGCACGCCGCGTACGAGGCGCTCGAGGACTCGGGGTACGTGCCCAATACGTCGCCGACCTCGAACCCCGAGCGGTTTGGGTGCTACATCGGCGCGGCCACCGGGGATTACATCCAGAATCTGCGCGAGGAGATTGATGTGTACTACAGCACGGGTGCGTACGACTCCCTCGGCTCCTATTGATGATACTGACGCGGCGGCGCAGGGACGTTGCGCGCGTTCCTAAGCGGGCGGATCTCGTTCGCGATGCAGCTTAGCGGGCCGTCGATCGTGGTGGACACGGCGTGCTCGTCGTCGAACGTGGCGCTGTACCAGGGTGCGCGCGCCCTCATGAACGGGGACTGCGACGCCGCGCTCGTCGGCGGCGTCAACACCATCTCCAGCCCCGACGTACGTTCCCCCCTCCCCTCCACCCTTTTGTATATCCACCCCTCTGACTCCCCCTTTTTTCGCGCGCAGATGTTCCTCGGCCTCGACCGGGGCCACTTCCTCAGCCCCACAGGCCAATGCAAAGCCTTCGACGCCTCCGCGGACGGCTACTCCCGCGCGGAGGGCTGCGGCCTATTCGTCCTCAAGCGCCTGCGCGACGCCATCGCGGAGGCCGACAACGTCCTCGGCGTCATCCGTGGGATTGAAGTCAACCAAAGCGGCTTGGCGCACAGCATCACGTACCCGCACGCCGCGACGCAGGCGGCGCTCTTCCGCACGGTGCTCGCGCGCGCGGGGGTCGATGCCGCGCGCGTGAATGTGGTCGAGGCGCACGGGACGGGGACGCAGGCGGGGGATCCCAACGAGGTGGAGAGTCTGCGCAGCGTCCTCGCACTTGACCGTTCAAGGGAGAACCCGCTGCATCTGACGAGCGTCAAGGCGAATATCGGGCATTTGGAGGCGGCGAGTGGGGCGGCGGGGCTTGCGAAGCTGCTGCTTATGCTCAAGCATAAACGCATTCCGGCGCAGATCTCGTTTAAGCGGCTGAACCCGCTGATTGCGCCGCTGGAGGATGATCATACTGTTATTGATAAGGAGGGGGTGGAGTGGCGGCCGAGTCATAGGGGGATGCCGCGCGTGGCGCTGTTGAATAATTTTGGGGCGGCGGGGTCGAATACGGCGGTTGTGCTGGAGGAGCATGTGCGGCCCCCCCGCGCCCCGGAGGAAGACATGGCGTATGTGTTTGGGCTGAGCGCGAAGACGCTCCCCGCGCTCGAGGAGCTGCGCGTCAAGTACCTCGCCTTCCTACGTGCACCCACACCCACCCCCCTCCCCCTCGCGGACATCGCGTACACAATGACCGCGCGCCGCCAACTTTACGCCGCGCGCATCGCCGTCACCGCCTCCACCCACACCGAGCTCCTGCAAAAGCTCACGAATGCGGCGGTGGTGGAGCCGACGAACGAGCCCGCGCAGGCGGTGTTTGTGTTCTCCGGGCAGGGGGGGCAGTATGTGGGGATGGGGAGGAGGCTGTATGAGGAGGGGGGGGTGTTCCGCGCGTGTGTGGAGGAGTGCGAGGGGGTGCTTGTGGGGGCGGGGTTTCCGGGGGTGAAGGCGGTTATTCTCGGGAATTTAGGGAAGGAAGGGAAGGAAGGGAAGGAAGGGGAGGGGAGCGGAAGTGGGCTGGGGGTGTTGGAGGAGTTTGAGGCGAACCAGGCGGCGATTTTCGCGCTCGAGTATGGGTTGGCGCAGCTGTGGATCTCGTGGGGGGTGGTGCCGGCTGCGGTTGTTGGGCATAGGTGCGCTTTGCGGTTCCGGTGTGCGGTGTACTCATCCAGCTAACGTGTTTGTTTTTCTTGCAGTCTGGGGGAGTACGCCGCGCTGGTCACGGCGGGGGTGCTCACGGTGAAGGACGCATTGCTGATCGTGGCCACCCGCGTGCGCCTCATGGTGCAAAAGTGCGCTCTGGACAACACGGCGATGCTCGCCGTCGCCCTCGGCCCCTCCGCCATCGAGGGCCACCTGCGCCACTCGGACTCAACGAGCGACTTTGCGGATCTGACGATCGCGTGCTACAACAGCCCCACGGACTGTGTCCTCTCCGGCCCGCGCGCGCAGCTCAGTGCGTTCAAAGCGCATTTGGACAGTGAGGCGCGGTGTAAGAGCGTGCTCCTGGCCGTGCCGTTCGGGTACCACAGCGCCGCCATGGCGCCCCTCCTCGACGACCTCACCGCCTTTGCGCGCCGCGTCGCCCTCCGCCCACCCACGCTCCCCATCGTGTCGAACGTGCTCGGGGACGTTGTGCTTCCTGGCGACGCGAGCGTGTTCACCGCGACGTACTTTGCACGGCACTGTGCGGAGCCGGTGCAGTTCGACCGCGGGGTGCGGGCGCTTGTGGCAAGGCCGGAGTTTTGTGGGAGGGTGGACGCGTGGATTGAGTTGGGGCCGCATACGACGTGTTTGCCGATGCTCAAGGCGAACCCCGCGGTATTCGGGCTCGGGCTCGGGAAGGATAACAAGGGTGCAGGTGCGCCGCTGCTCCTGGGGTCGCTGCGCAAGGGGCAGCCGCCGTGCGCGAGCCTCGCGGGCGCGCTCGCGCAGCTGTACACGTCGAATGTGGCGCTCAAGTGGCGCGTCGTGTTCGCGCACGTGCCGGGCGTGGCGTGCGTGAGCCTCCCCGCGTACCCGCTCGCGAAGACGAAGTACTGGGTTGCGTTCCAGGAGGCGGTTGCGCCCGGGGCGGATGCGGGTGGGACGGCGGCGGTGGATGAGCAGGCGCGCGATGTGATTGGCGAGTATGCGATGCTGGCGCGGTGGGCGCAGTACCCGAGTGCGGAGAACGGGTGCATCGCGGTGTTCGAGACGCCCATTAGCGAGCTTGCTAGCGCGATTGTGGGGCATAGTGTTGGCGGGATGCCGCTGTGCCCCGCGTCGGTGTACCTCGAGCTTGTGTTCGCGGGTGTGGATATGAGCGGGCGGCATCTGGGGACGACGCACCACGACAGCCACGTCGTGCTCCGGCGGACCGAGTTTGAGAAGCCGCTGGTGTACGATGAGAGTGTGGCGCGCACGGTGGTGACGAAGATCGCGCTCGTGAAGGACCAGGGGACGTTCACCGTCAGCTCGCGGGTCAACGCGACTGGGGACGAGGCGGTGCATGTGCACGGCGAGTTCAAGTACCAGGCGACGCTGCGTACGACGACCAAGTTCGTGCAGACGCTGCCGGTTATCACGCGCCACATCGCCGCCGTCGTGCAGCCGCAGGGCGGGAGCCCCCCAGAGGTGTTCTCGACGCGCACGGCGTACGAGGTCATCTTCCCGCGCGTCGTCGACTACGCCAAGCCGTACCACACGATGCAGTCGCTCACCGTCGACGCGAGCGGGATGGAGGGCTGCGCGACGATCCAGCTCCCGAGCGACTACGACCGCGGCAAGTACGTCGTGCACCCCGTGTGGATGGACACGCTCCTGCACGTCGCGGGCTTCGTCGCGAACATGCAGGGCGCGCTCAACGACGCGTACATCTGCACGCAGGTCGGCACCGTCAAGGTCTTCCCCGCGCTCGTGAACAACGACAAGCCGTACCTCGTGTACTGCAACAACGCGTGGCTGCCCGAGGAGGGGATCATGCTCGCGGAGGCGTATGCGGTGCAGGTCGTCGAGCCGCGCCGGATCGTCGCGCATATGAAGGGGATGCACTTCCGCCGCGTGCGCCTGAGCAGCTTGAAGAAGAGCCTCGCGCTCGCGGCGGGGAAGCCCGCCCCCGCGCCGCAGCCCGTCAAGTCCGTGCGGATCGCGGCGAACGCGGAGAGCCGCGGGTCGCCCTCCCCCTCGCCCTCGCCTCCGGTCGTGGATGTCCATGCCATCGTCATCAAGCTCGTCTCCGACACCTGCGATATCCCCGCGTCCGCGATCGACGTCAACACCGACTTGGCGTCGATCGGGATCGACTCGATGATGTCGATCGAGATATTCGGGGGCCTGCGCACGGTGTTCCCGGACGCGGAGCTCGACGCCCATGTGCTCTCCTTCTGCACCACCGTCGCGGATATCTGCCAGGAGGTCGCCTCCAAGGTCAAGGCCTCCACCAAGAGCGCCGCGCCGTCCATCAGCATGACCCGGACTATGAGCGAGGACACGTCGTGGTCCCCGCGCACGCTACTCGACGACAAGACCTTGGAATCCGATGCGATGCCCGACGCCGCGCCGGATGTGATCCAGATCCTCTCCAACGTCCTCGAGGTCGGCATCGACAGCTTCTGCCCGGACGCCGATCTGGATGCGCTCGGCCTGGACTCCATGACCGCCATCGAGGCGCTGCATGCCCTCAAGACCGAGTTCGGCCTCGAGCTCCCGAGCGACTTCTTCACCACCTATTCGACGCCGCGCGCTATCCAGGCGTACATCTCTGGCCCAAAATCCAAGACCGACAAGCCGTCGCCCGTGACCCTCATTTCTAGGCGGCAGCCCGAAAAGTCGGTGTTGCACGGCACACCGCCTGCGGACGCGCCTGTCAGCGCTAGTCTCGGGCGGATCACCAAGGCCCTGCAGCTCGACACCGTCCCCGTCCCGATACAGCGTCCGGAAACGAGCGGCCGCCTCCCCCTGTTCTTCATCCACGACGGGAGCGGCCTGGTCAACTATTATGACCGCCTCTCCTTCCTCGACCGCGCCATCTGGGGGATTCACAATCCCCGCTTCGTCAGCGGGCGGCCGTGGGACGGTCTGGTGGACATGGCGGCCGCGTATGTCGACTATATCCTCAGCACGACCACTGGCCCTCTTCTCCTCGGAGGTAAGCGTCGATTCCATCTCCTAATACTATCTTACTGACCTGGGACTCAGGATGGTCGTTCGGCGGCGTGGCTGCATACGAAATCGCCCTCCAGCTCACTGCTCGCGGGATTGTAGTCAAGGGGATCCTCCTCATCGACTCCCCCAGCCCCATTAACCACATCCCTCTCTCCGACTTGCTCATCGACACCGTCATCGACCTCGACGCGCGCGCGGCGCGCTCGGAGCTCAGCACGCTCGTCAAGAAGCAGTTCTCCGCGAACGCACGCATGCTTGGGAAGTACGTCCCGCACGCGACGGCGAGCATCTGCCCGCCGCTCGTCCTCCTCCGCTCGAGTGAGGGCTTCCGGCCCAGGGGCGTCACCAACATCCCGTCGTGGCTCGCCGACCGCAGCGATCCGCAGACCTCTGTCGCTGGCTGGCAGAGTCTCGCCCACTGCTCCGTCAAGGTCCTCGATATCCCCGGACATCACTTTGAGCCCTTCCATTCTTCTAATGTACGCGCTGTTCCTTTGGCGTCCCTCCCAGTGCTGACTTTACTCCCAGATTGCGGAACTTTCTCTGCGCATCGCAGACGGATGCGAGTACCTAGAGAGCCTGTGATATATGTATTTGGCAAGTCCTCGCTGTTACACGTTCATTAGAAGTACCAATTTCATCACGCTATTCCTCAATCTTGTATTCCTAGTATCATATCTCTCCCACATTCACTCGGACTGTACTTTTCTCCACATTGCTCTCTGTACATCTGGATCATATAAATATTATTTTTTCACTGGGAATCGAGTATATCACCTCGTTGGGCGTAAACTGGCATTCAATTACTTTTCTCCACATACATAACTTATTGCTTTTTGTACACCTCCATCATATACATGTTTTTCCTCGAGCAGACCTTTTGGGCGTAAACTGGCATTCAATTCGCGTGTGTGTAAAGTAAAGTACGTGCGGAAATAATGATACGGTTAATGTATGTCGTGGTGCTTTCAGAATCGTAAGTAATAATCGTAGCTCGTTAATCGTCACGATATATTTTCAGTCGACCCACTCGGGCTCGACATGGAAGCGCGCGCGATTGACGTAAGGGCGGCCCTTAGCATCACGCGCCGCGCGCCTTGTCTCGACACTCCGATGCACCTTGATGTTCACCGGAGGCTTGTAGTCCTTGTCTTCGTCGTATGGCTGTTCGGGATCCGGCCGCTGGTGCGGTATGTATCTGGATCGGCCAAGATTCGCGCTGGGGAAGGCAAGCCAGGTAAGAACGAGGATTTGCGCGCACAGAGTGCACCGACGTACTGGAAGTCCGAGACCCACTCGTCGTCGCGCTTCTGGTAACGGAAGTTCATGGGAATGACCTCTAGGATCCACCAGAAGGGGCTGAGCTTCAGCTGGTCGTAGATCGGCGACAGCGCGTCTTTGAGGTCTTCCTCCTCCTCCATGCCGTGGGCGGGTTTTTCGGGCGAGTGGTCCTCGAGCTCTGGGGAGACTGTAAAGTCCAGCGTCTTCTTGCGGGAGATGAGCCGCCGTAGCCACGACTTGCGCTTGGGCAGACTCTCAATCTTGGCGTCACCGACGGGCAGCGGCGGCGGACGCGGAAGTACGAAAGGATAGAGCGTCGCAGGATCGAGGCCGAGCTCTTGCAAACGCACAGGGTCGAACAGCATGCCTGTGTCGGCTTTGAAACACTCGCGAATCATCCATCGAAGGGGAATGCGCGCGAGGCTGTGGCGCGTGTCGTTTGGCACAGAACCTCCACCGACATCTGAGAGTAAGTCTTCAGCATCCTGATTCTCGTGTTGCGAAACTGAGGAACGTACCACAGTGACAACCCTGGAGAGAACGAACAAACGCTGGTTTAGGATGATTGATCACCGAGGTATAGGACGCACATACCGCGAACCAGACCTCCAGGACGTCCGTTCGGCGCGTTTTTGCTTGGTGATCACGATGCTCGTATGCCGTTTCGAATTTTGTTTGCTCCACATTCTCGTCCGGATCAGTCGACGACCTGAAGTGCGTTGGGAGGGCGGGCCGCGGGAGGGTATAGTGGTGTTTTGGCAGCGTCGGAGACGGGGGCGGTGTGTGGGTCCCAAGTTTCTTCTCCTTGTCGCTGGGGAAATTCCAGAGATTGGCCTATATCGCCTTGATCAAGACCAATCTTGTGGAGACTACGGCAGACTTGCTACCTTGAATTTGGCACGACGCTCGTCCAGAGACACCGCGTGGCGGAATGTGCGGACGATGGTGTTGGATGTCGTGAACGGTAGGCGCTTTGGAATGAGGCCTACGGAGTCGACGGTGTCCCTGAGCGACAAGGTAAGCAATCAACTCGGTATTCAGGACAAAACACTAACCAGACGCCAATAAAATCAATGTGCACGTCGTTGCTGAAGGCTTTTTTGAATGCGGTGGACTGTAGTAATCCAAGGTAAGTTTCGCGTCGTCCCGGAATCAATTCAGCCAGTACCTGAGCCCAACCTGTGGCGTCGGCCCGCGTATACATGCGGTACGCAAAAGGGACTATGATTATGATTGTGAGTGAAACGTTGACACAGCTAATAGTATCCACCCACCTTGCTGATGATTATCCACAGGCAGTAGCCCCACTTTGTGGATCATCCCGGCCAGACTACATCAGGCGAGGGTTAGCACCGAGTTGGATACGCTCGCTATGACTCACCTGCGGGCGATGTAGGCGCCTCGGGAGAATCCAAAGATGCATATCCGATCGTTTGCGGAATCTACACAAAGTGTAAGTTTTTTTTTAGAAAAAGCGCTTGGTGGAGCAGACACTGACAGTTTTGCATTAGGAATTCGTAACCGGCTGGAATAAATGCAATTAATCACGGTTAACGCGAGTAGTGCAAAACATACCCATCACATGAGCCCCAAGATTCCAGGCGATCATGGCATCCAGCGTCTATAAAGTTGAAACAGGTTAAGTGGGGCGCTGAGGAGTGGAGCCGTACTTACCAGTGATATCTTCGCCGTCACCGGCGTCGCGTGTTTCGGGGAGGTGTAAGTGCCGATTCCAGACTAGGGGATCGTTAGGAAAGGCATCGGTGCGTGGGGGAGGAAGATTACCTGGTAGTAAATCATCTGCTTGGTACGGTCGTCTTTCTTCAGCGCCGACACAAGCTGAACAATATTAGAGTTGTCCGCGTCGAACTGGTCGCCTGTCCCGTCGAAACAGAGGATGAGGCAGCGGTGCTGGTTGTACGGGGGCACAGAAACCAGCGGCGGATGCGCTTCGCGTTGGTCCTTTTCTTCCAGGAAACGCGGGGTACCAGGTAACGGACTCGCGGTACCCTCCACGGCAGTCATGTCGCTTCGGAACGATGGGCGTCCAGAGGAATCAGCGCGCTCGACAATCGTGTCGGCGGTGGCTTCCAGTACATGGCCTTGGGCGGAAATCGACATCGCTGGGATGGGGGTTATGCTCAGAGCTTAGCGCCTTCATCTTCTGAAGCCCACAGCTTTTATACGGCGTCAACTGAAGAACAAGGTACAATTGTCAAAGATAAATGCCGGCCGCCTTTGGCTCCGTGATGCGATCATCAGCCGGGTTTTGGCAGCTAATAGCCGCCGTTCGGCGAGGGCGAAACGCTGATCAGCATCCTGAATGGACGGAAACAACGGAGAAAGTTGGGAGAGAGTAAGTGAGTTGGGAGAATCTCCGTTACGCTGACTAACATGATCATGTGCAAAAAGCCATTCCGGGAATTTCTGGTTTCGAGACCCAAGGCTCAAGCGATGCAAACCGACATGTGCAAATCCCATTTCTGCTAAGGCTGGGACCGGACTGCATCGGGTGGCCCTGGAGCCACCCGAGGTAGGCCGATGCCGGGCAAGACGGCTTTTGCATTGCTTTTGCAGATCATGACTAATATGGGATTTTCTCAGCTTCCGTTCTGTTTCCGGCTTTGCTTATAACTACAAAGTTGCTCCATGAACCCTTCAAGAAAGCATTACATCTTCTAGGAGCCAAGTGACAGAGCAGGGTGCATGGCTTCCCAGTCCGTTTCCCGGACCCCGACTATCCAAGAGAAGGATTTCCCGGACTCCGACTCGAAACTTGGAGACGTCGAAGTGGGAAAATCTCTCCCAGTAGCTGGAGAGCCTCCAGATGGAGGATTGGCAGCCTGGCTTACTATATTGGGCGCGTCGCTGGTTGCCTTTGCGACTTTCGGGTGCGGGCCACTCTTCCTATGTTTTTTGTCTTCTGCATTCCACTGACGTTTACCTAGGACCGTGAACGGATACGGCTCATTTAACGACTATTATGCGACGACGTACTTGTCCAACTATTCCCCGACCCTAATTTCCATGATTGGTGCCATCCAGGTTTTTATTTTGTACTCGTGTGAGCTTTCTGGTACCGCAGGCTTGAAGAAAACTGACGTCGAGCTTGTAGTTGCCGGGCTATCTGGTGCCCTATTTGACGCGTTTGGCCCCCGGTACATGATCCCCATAAGTGGGCTCGTAACCTGCTTCGCGTTCTTCATGCTCTCCGTCACGAAGCCCCAGCAAATATATCAGCAGTATCTTACGCAGGCAGTCCTATTCAGCCTGGGAGCTACTTTCGGGTGAGCTCATCTTGCAAGTTGCGGTGTGCGCTAGAGACTGACAGCTATTCCGCAGCTTCTTTCCCGCCCTCGCCGTTTGCGCGCACTGGTTTAAACGCAGGCTCGCGTTTGCCGTCGGCTTTCCCATCGCTGCATCGAGTCTTGGGGGTATCATCTACCCAGTATTGCTCGACAGGCTCATCCCCCGCCTTGGTTTTGGTGCGTCGTCGTTACCTGAAGTTATGTCTGGATCTAACCTTGCTCTAGGATGGACCGTCCGCATCCTCGCCTTCATCCTCCTAGGCTGCTTCCTCATAGCCTCTGTAACCATCACCACCCCCCGCCCGCCCAAGCCCCTTCCCCGGCTCTCGCAGATGCTCGCCTTCCGCGCGTTCCGTGACCCATGCTACACCTGCCTCTGCCTCGCCGGGTGGTTCTCCGTCTTCTCGACATTCAACCCGTTCTTCTACGTCGGGCTGTACGGCACCATCGCGAACGGCGGGGCCGCCACCGTACTCACGCCGTACTACCTCGCCATCATGTGCGCCACCGCCATCGTGGGCCGCATCATCCCAGGGTTCGTGGCGGATCGCGTGGGGCGGTGCGTACTGTCTGTCTGTACCTCCGGCATGCCGGTATACTGACGAACGTCTGGTAGATTCAACGTCATCTCGGTCACGACGATGCTCTCGGGCGTGCTCATCCTCGCGCTGTGGTACACCTCCGCCGCGCAGCCGAACCTCATCGCGTTCTCCACGATCTACGGCTTCGTCTCGGGCCCGTTCTTCTCCCTGTTCTCCGTGCGTCGCTCCTCCGTCCTCACTCACAATTGTTAACACACGTACTTGCAGCCATGCATAATCCAGATCTCGCCCATAGAAGAGGTCGGCGCGCGCATTGGGCTGGCGTTCGTCTTCATGTCGACGGGTGCGCTCGCGGGCACGCCCCTCGGCGGCGTCTTCATCCGCAAGGATACGATCCCGGACTTCCAGCATCTCATATTGTTCTCGGTGAGATTTTTCTTCCTTGAGCCGGATGAAGGGAATATTTATCGTCGGGACAGGGTATAATGGCACTCATAGGGTCTGGATTCTTCGGCGCTGCCCGATTTATTCGGTCAAGGACGCTCTTCGCCATTGTATAGGTTTTCATGTATATCGATGAGCCGTGATACTACAAAAATGACATTTTGGAGTCTCCTAGAATAAACACCAGGTTTTGTTTCTTCCGAGTTTTGCGAGGCTGGGCGAATGGGTATTGAACTCATTCGGAGCCTCTAGGCTTTCGGACTGAAGCTTTCGCCGGAGGGCCGCATGTGAACCTTCGTCCAAACCTATCTTTCTATGCCTGGACACGAAGTGGACCAGAAAACTACCGATAATCGATATGGCGCACTTCGCAGCAGCTAGCGTCATCCGGATATAACTGTGTCGTCTGGTCATGTATGAAGATTACTGCAGTTCATTCTAAGAGTTGTAAATAAAGCTGAGTGGATGAGTGAGATGGAAGAAGGTGAAATTAGGACAAATTCCTTCACTTATAATATAATGCTGTGGCAGGATGATCTTGTCAAGCATTTTCAAGGAGCGGTGCCATGTGTACAATACCTGCAGGCTCAGTGTGGCACAAATAGTCTGGTTCAAAATATGTTGAGAGGAGCGTGTTGAAGAGAGGTATCGTGGCGTTCACTCTGGAGAGCATACGGACGATGACTACGATGTGTCACAGTTTAGTGTGGATAAATATTTCATGGAACACCGGCCTTGACAGAACATCGGCCGCGAAATTAGAAGTAGCCATTGAGCACTGCCGATTCATTTGAGGGAACAACAGCCAGTTCCAGCTCGAAATGGAGGGGATACGAGCTGGGAGTTTGATAGCACATCGAGGTGAGACACCAAAATCATCTGGCGACAAATGATAGCACATCTGGTGCCGGTGATGGACTCGACAAAAACACCAGAGCCGGTTTAAAATAGAGGTGGGATCAGGGAGCATTTCTTCCATGCGAGTCAAGTGATCGTTGCGAGCGAAGAGATTGCAAACAGCAAAACCAGAGGGTGAAACGTTGCGAGTAGTGAGGTAGGAAAGAGATCGAAATCCTTGGAGATAGAGGCCCAGAGTGCCTGGACCTACGACAGACAGATTTCAACCACACACACTTCCGCGATCATCGCCGGGGCCTTCGATGTCTGGAATACGCAGATGCGAATTTACCAAACCCTGTCGCCGCGTAGGTTCACGGTGTTGCAATGGAATGAAGGGCCAGCCTCCAGCCAGCTCAGAGGAATATTCTGTAAATCCGCAGTGCGCCAGAGAACATTGGATGATATTCCCCCAAATTGAGTATATTGGACGTCGACAATGCCTTAGGAATACAAATTTATACCAGCCAGTGCGCGAAAATCATCCAGCGGAGAGTCCTCCCACAGCCCATGTACTTTCTTCCAGACCGAGCGATCTTGTCAAGAAAGTCTCAGCTCAAGCACTCGAAAAGGTCCCTTGAACGCACTCAGGTAAAAGCCCCCCAATGTTGGACATGCATCGCCAAAGGTCTCAGCTAGGGCTCGGACTTCTCCCTCGGTGAAAGTGTTCTCCATAATGTCGAACGCGAGAAATGCCAGCCCCGAGAAGCGGCGGAGGCAGTCCCTGATGTGTTCGAACATTTCCTGCGCGCTATCAGGCACAAAATCAAAGATTCAAAGAATGAACGTACATGTTGCGGGGCGTTTATCCGGATTATCCGCGCTTTCAGTGTCTTTATGTGTGGCATGTTCCTCGATAGAGAATCTAGGATCTCCCGAAAAACCCCATCACAAAACTCGCTGGAAAATACGAACGGACGGTCGCTGGGGATTTTTGACTTGAGCGCAAGCACCGCCGGTTCGACGTCGGTGTTGCCTGAATTCCACCAAGAGAGGCGACATTCGCGCAAATTGGGGGAATCAAGCCAAGGGACGAGGTCGGCTGGGCCCTTGAATTCGCGGAGGCTCGACAACGGAATAGGCGAAGACGGCTTGATCTTGAAGAGGCTGCTGAATGAGAGGGATATCAATTTCGAATGGCGGGACAAGAAGGGCAGGGCCAGAGTCTCGACGATGGGACGGCGAAACATATCGGCAAAGGAGGCGATATGTCCGACTTCGGGTCTATGCGAATACATCTGGAGCGACCAACTGGCGAGATGGGGGAAAGTGCAATGTAGGAATGCGTCACGATGTTCGTCGTCCAGTAGGTCAAAGTCGACCCATAGATGTTCGACCTTGACCAAGGTTTTCACGGACTCGAGCAAAATACCGGAGTATTGCGTCCGTCGTGAGGGGCTGTTGCTACAGGAGAAAGTGGTTATTATCGCATGGTAGTCGCGTCTGGTGTGGACTCACCTCTTATTCGCGATCGTGAATGATCGAACGTATCCCGCTAGAGACTGGTTGGAAAGAACAGAGGAACAGAAAGATTCTGCACAGGTCTCATCGATGCCCACAACTTTATATAAAACGGGCACGCCGAGGCCGTGAAATAGTCTGCAAGTTTGGCAGAGAGTAACAAGATCTGATGTGGGCATGGCGTAAATTATGGTTGCAATAAGCTCGTTGGGAAGCCGGTCCGAGATGGCTTTTTGTCGTGTAGCCATTGCCGTCGTGCCAGTGTGTGGTGGCCGCAGGCGGCTGGGTCACATAACCGTTACATGTGACACAGCCGCATAACCACCGGCTACCGGCTACGGATTCATGGCCTCACAGTTACAGTATAATCACAAAAATAATCGAGAGGAAATTATGGTCAATTGAGTGATAACCCTCTCTTTGAGGGTCTCTGTAAAGGTAGATGTGGTCATTGTTGTAAGGCATTCGTACAGAACGGGCATGTCCACATAACATATGTACCCGTCCCGCTCTCCTCTGGCCACTGTTGCGACTTTTTCGCTCTTTGGAACCTTAGAGCGTATAGTAATTTATGCTCACAGTTCCTGTTACAGTTTCTTCCTATGATTATTTTATGTGTTGGTTTTAGAGCCTAGGGACGTAGCGGAGCTCAGTGACCCTCTGCAAACACGCAGGGGTCTCGGTAGATTTTCTACAATACTTATACAAATGGATGCCTAATATGTACGAAAAGAGGTAAAGGTAAACCATAAGAGAACAGCGCGTGTATGAGTCCGTAAGAGTCGGTATATTGAAGTAATGAGGCAGGGAAGCATGTGAGGAAAGAGTCGGAATGAGTCGTAGAAGTGTGGATAGTCGGTGGAACTGATCTCCCGCGGCAGCGCCCGGAGTCAGACGATGGCAGTGTGTAGGTGATCTCGATTGTTATTCCAATATTATGTTCTAGATGGCTAGAACAGTTCGATCGGAATACAGGGGAAAGATACTCAAACCTGAGCTCTTGGCTTGTCATAGATAGAATCCGAGCACTTTGAAAGCATGGGTTTAGTGTTTGAACGGGCTTTTAACCCTGTTTGGAATGTCATTTTCGGATCTTAAAAAGGATGCTTCAAGTTGTACAACCTGCATGTTGAGTTTTGTTTCTACTGTATGGGCCCTGTTACTCGACATTATGTGTCCATATTCAGCAAGATTAGATCTGGGTTCAAACTATGTGTTCTGGTGTACTCGTGTATGCTCCGCATTTTATTTTGCTCAGGCAGGTCTTACAGCTCTTTGCACTGGATGAACATTTCGAGTTTTTCACTGAAAAAAGTGGTGAAAAAATTTCATTATTTTTTACACATTTTTCACTGAAAAATTGGTGAAAATTTTAAATAATTTTTCAGTACTTTTGTGACTGAGAATCAAGGTGAAAAATTTGAAATAAAATTCATGACTTTTTCAGCAAGAGTAATACCAATATTACATACAGATTTTCATGTGAAAATGTTAGTGGAAACTTCAAAACATTTTTCACCAAATTTTCACTTGCAAAAGGATTTTTCACGCTTTTTGTAAAACTTGGTGAAAAATGTTTTGAATTTTCCACTAACATTTTCACATGAAAATGTGTATGTAATATTGGTATTACTCTTGCTGAAAAAGTCATGAATTTTATTTCAAAATTTCCACCTCAATTCTCAGTCTCAAAAGTACGGAAAAACTATTTGAAATTTTCATCAATTTTTCAGTGAAAAAATGTGTGAAAAATAATGAATATTTTTCATCAATTTTTTCAGTGAAAAACTCGAAATTTTCATCCAGTGTTGCAAATGTAATGGCACTACTCCTATATTTAGAAGAAAGAGCAAATAAAACGCACCAGAAGTTTGAGCTGATTTCTCACTCAATTCTCATCCGATTGGCTTGAATCTAGGTGATTCATGAAGCGGTTAAGCAGCACGTTCGACCTACAACCCACACCATGTGCAATTGTAGGATTAAGTGGTTCTGAATCTTTGCTTCGGTAATTTCCAACTGTGAGTTCAAACCCTTGTATCACGGTCAATTATGGACCATTCTGGCTGTTTCCAGGCTCATTCTGAAGGTCATATCAAGGCACAGGTTCCACAGGGCTGACATCTTGGTTTTATACTGAAATTCGCATGCTCTAATGAATTCCTGAAATTTTGCCGAAACTTCAACAATCCGGCTGTGCCGGGCCGGTGCCACACATTTTATCATTTCACACCTGATTGCCTTCATTGTAGCTTTCAGAATCATCCGGTCTCAAAGAAATTGGCCCGGAATCGAGCGAGAAAATGCCATTTGACCCTAGTGTGCCAATGACTGGGGCAGAATTTTGGGGTCATCAATTTGTAAAAAAATACCACAGTGGTCAGGATGGATGGAAAGCCCTGCGTAACCACATTTCAACACACTTGGAATCAAGTGAATCCAATAAGAATTGAGAAATAAATGAGCAGAAACTTCTGAGGTGTTTTTATTGCTGTTTCTTTTTAAAAATAGGGGTAGTGTCATTACATATGCAAACAGCTGTAAAACGGAAGTTAACGGCCCAGTCCGTGCTGCCTGTGCACTGACCGTCCTATTTCATTTTGAACCCAGTACCCTCAAACCCATTCTGCAGGTCCTTCAATCTTTTTCTGACTCCCCTCTTTCTCTTTCTTCTGACTTCCCTCTTTTTTTATTTCTTTTGTCGCGGGTTTCCCCATTCGGCGACCCTGGTCGGACCGCCGCAGTCAGGTGACAGATGCACACCGCCACATCTCGGAAATGTCCGAGCCGTGAAATTTGCTCCTTTCCTGTTGCCCACGAACTTAGCAGCTTTCAGACTCGAAACGGAGTTCCTCCTCGCTGTTGGAAAGACGGCTGCGTCCTCGTTTGGTTGCTGGAGACGAGTCGGACGTACCGTGGAATCTTTACAGCGTCGTCATCTCTATCCATACTCTCGCGACTCTCCAGGCCTCCAAGTTTATCTTCGCCCTCTGAGCGGCTTGTAACTGTCGGGTATGCTGGCGGCGTTCTGCTCAAACAGGAAACTGCGCAGAACAAACAGCGCTTCCTTTGTTCCCTGGGCCATTCCGTTTTTAGCGCCAAAGCGGTCAGTTAGCGCACCTCCGCCGGAGGGGTCAGGGCTCGATCCTGTCGATCTTGCTCGGCGAGCTTGGGAGTAAATCATTAGAAGTTGAACGCCTTGTGTTGATAAGAATCTGCAGATCGAAGGTCAATCGAAGGTTCGTCGTAAATTTGGATGCAGGGATCGGATGTTTTCGGTTGCTGGCGCGCACTCCACATTCGCGACGGCCGATCAATGGCGCTCTTAATCTTTTCGTCACGTCGCGCGCGGCGGCGGCAATACTCGAGACTATCGGCGGCCATTCATTAACAAGTTCTCTTCTTTTCACCCCAGCTTCACTAGCCTGGTCTTTACCTCAGCTCCGACTACTTCGGACCCTTTTTCGACTACGCCAATCCATCGTGTGCAGCTTAGCTGCCATCGGCTCCGTCCAGCCTTTTGCCTCACCGACAGCACGGGTGACAGAGAACCACCATACTGTTGCACGACATGACAAGTGATTGTTGGCGGTGTTTCTGGCTTACCACTTCGCCTTGCTTTTGCACGATGGTAATGAACATGCTACTCAAACACAGACCTCCTTGAAAGCCTTTCCGGAATCTCTGGTTTCGAGACTCAAGGCTCAAGCGATGTAGATCGACGAACCCCATTTCTGCTAGGGCGGGACCAGAATGCATCTGGTGGCCTGGGATTAAGACGGCGTTTGCATGCAGATCTCAATGACAATCAATCTCTTGACTAAATAGGATTTTCTCAGCTTTCCGTTCTGTTTCCGGCGTTACTCGCTTATAACCTCAAGTCGCTCGATGAGTGCCACAGCCCACCCACCACAGCGGCCTAATCTTCTAGGAACTAAGGTGCATGGCTTCCCAGTCCGTTTCCCGGACCCCAACTTCCCAAGAGAATGATTTCCCGGACTCGAAACTTGGAGATGTCGAAGTGGGAGAAAAAATCATCCCAGTAGTTGGAGGGCCACCAGACGGAGGATTAGCAGCCTGGCTGACTATATTGGGCGCGTCGCTGGTTGCCTTTGCGACGTTCGGGTGCGTGCCGCTGCACTCTTCCCATTTTTCTTTTCTTTTCCTTTCGCTGACGTCCACCTAGGACCGTGAACGGATACGGCGCATTTAACGACTATTATGCGACGACCTACTTGTCCAACTATTCTCCGACCCTAATTTCCATGATCGGTGCCATCCAGGTTTTCATTCTATACTTTTGTGAGCTTTCTGTCACCGCAGGATTGAACGAAATTGACCTCAAATTTGTAGTTGCCGGGCTGTCTGGTGCCCTATTTGACGCGTTTGGCCCGCGGTACATGATCCCTATAAGCGGGTTCATAACCTGTTTCGCGTACTTCATGCTCTCCATCACGAAGCCCCAGCACATATATCAGCAGTATCTTACGCAGGCAGTCCTATTCAGCCTGGGAGCCACTTTCGGGTGAGTTTGTCTTGCGAATTTCGGTGTGCGCCAAAGACTGATACGTCTATTTGCAGCTTCTTCCCGGCCCTCGCCGTTTGTGCGCACTGGTTTAAACGGAGGCTCGCGTTTGCCGTCGGCTTTCCTATCGCTGCATCGAGTCTTGGGGGTATCATCTACCCAGTCATGCTCGACAAACTCATTCCCCGCCTTGGTTTTGGTGCGTCGTCGTTACTGGAAGTTATCCTGGATCTAACCTTGCTCTAGGATGGACAGTCCGCATCCTCGCCTTCATCCTCCTCGGCTGCTTCCTCGTCGCCTCCGTGACAATCACCACCCCCCGCCCGCCCAAGCCCCTCCCCCGGCTCTCGCAGATGCTCGCCTTCCGCGCGTTCCGCGACCCATGCTACACCTGCCTCTGCCTCGCCGGGTGGTTCTCCGTCTTCTCGACGTTCAACCCGTTCTTCTACGTCGGGTTGTACGGCACCATCGCGAACGGCGGGGTCGCCACCGTGCTCACGCCGTACTACCTCGCCATCATGTGCGCCACCGCCATCGCGGGCCGCATCATCCCCGGGTTCGTGGCGGATCGCGTGGGGCGGTGCGTGCTGTCTTTCTGTGGCTCTGGTATGCCGTTATGCTGACGCGAATCTACTAGATTCAACGTCCTCTCGGTCTCGACGATGCTCTCGGGCGTGCTCATCCTCGCGCTATGGTACACCTCCGCCGCGCAGCCGAACCTCATTGCGTTCTCCGCGATCTACGGCTTCGTCTCGGGCCCGTTCTTCTCCGTGTTCTCCGTGCGTCGCGCCTCTGTTCTCACTAATCACACCTGTTAACGCGCGTGTACGTACTTGCAGCCATGCATAATCCAGATTTCTCCAATAGAAGAGGTCGGCGCGCGCATCGGGCTCGCGTTCGTCTTCATGTCGACCGGCGCGCTCGCGGGCACGCCCATCAGCGGCGTCTTCATCCGCAAGGACACGCTCCCGGACTTCAAGCATCTCATATTGTTCTCGGTGAGACTTTTCTTCCTTAAGCCGACTGGAGAGTATACTTACTTATCGCTGGGACAGGGAATAATGGCACTCATAGGGTCTGGGTTCTTCGTCGCTGCGCGATTTATTCGGTCAAGGACGCTCTTCGCTGTTGTATAAGTTGCCATGTATGTTTGACGAGCCGTAATGCTACCGATATGACATTCAAGTCTCCTAGAAATCTGAGGCCCCCATAAACACCTGGTTTGTTTCCTCCAAGTTTTTGCAAGACTGGGAGCCTGGGTAAATGTCGGAATAAATCAACTTCCCTTGCAAGAGAAGCGAACGCCATAAGGCCTTGCAAGAGCCTTATAAGAGCCTTAGACGATCCAGCTATCATAAGGCTCTTACAAGACTCCTATAAAGGCCTTACGAAGTTCGCTTCTCCTACTTACGATGAAATTTGCTTTTTTCCACATCGGGCTCATTCAGGGGTCCAGACCCCAAAGGGCCGCATGTGGGCCTTCGTCCAAAATTGGTCGGACATAAATCCCGACGGCGGGCCGCCCCGCACCGCCTCCTGCACCGCCTCTTGCACCGCATTCCGTCAATAGATCCGCAGGCTCCACCGCGTCATATAAAGCGCAGCATTGCGCACGCCTGCTCCATTCCTCCCCCTCTGCTTCCCCTCATGTCGATTTTCACGCCCATAACGTTTCTCGCCGTGGCCGTTGCAATAAGACCCGCACATGCATTTTTCAACAACAACAACAACACGAACCACAATACGACATCCCGAGTCATTGGCATAGTCATCGGTGCGTCCCAGATTTCTTTACTAAATAGCATTTTATTAATAAAATAAATTCTGCATGAAAATAGCCGTAGCCGTCGTCCTCCTCATCTTCTGCCTCTGTTTCGCCCGAAATCGTCGTAATCGAACCGCGCGGACGGGTATCTTAGCCGGCCCAGGCGCGATGGGCGGCAAGCCGTCACGATTTGGCGGCGCGTTCGGTGCGGGCGGAGGATTTAGCCGTCCCTGGGGCGCGCAGAACCAGACAACCGGGTACCCCAACCAGTACCAGGGCCAGGGCTACGGACCTCAGCCGGCACCAGGGACTGAGTACCCGCCCGCCGGTGAGCCCGTGCCGCCCCCGTACACTGCGGCGCAGCAGCCTGGGAGTTACAACTCTGTGAGAGCTTTCTTCCCTATTGTGGCGGCACTGTTGCTAACCGCGTGTTTTTTTAGCAGTCGGCAGGACCGTCCCAAGGTTACGCACCTGTATGTTCAGTTTATATGTTCCGTTTAAACGAACTTTCTCCCTGACGACTCTCTACTTTTAGCCCCCCGGCCCACCCCCGCAAGCCCACGTCAATGTACGCTCTATTTGATCCCTGGTTTTTAGTTCATCCTCATTTTTCATTTCAGAACAAACAAAATGACTTCATCGGCGGCTTCAGATCGTGAATCATGAAAACTTCAATGACTCGGACATTTTCTCGCCCTGTAGCATAGCTCATATACGTACCAATACCCTGCTGCCCAATATTTTGTATGAATGCAAGGACTTAATGTTTTGTTGGGATTGCTCCAACGATAGGACGTCAACCCAACCTCCGTCAACCCAACCTCGGCCACAAAAGGCACTTTACGAGAGACTATTACGGGTAGGCTTCGGGATTGGCGCACGGCTAGACTCGAGCCAGTCGCTTTTGGCCGACGCAAACAATTGATGACAGTCGATCAATAGGCGGGGCAGAGCTAATAGTAAGTAACCGGCAGCCAGTACGGTCGGAAGTTACCGATGTAGGTTGTTTTGACTTGGAAAAATTTCGTTCATCGAAAATTCAAACTGGTTGTATAAACATTCTGAGGCGACAGTTCTCTTCGGAATGTGTTCAAATGTACAACCTATTGCTTTCTGAGACATATTAGAGTTACTCCGGGCTGGAAATCAAAAATCAGAAATCGATTCTCGGAAATCGTTTCGCGTGATGTAACGCAGTGACATACACTCGGCAATTCGGTAGTCATGGAACCGAGTAGCCGGACATCCCGCTCACCACTGAGCCATCCCGCCATCATCCCGCCATCGTTAGTGAGAGGCTGTATCGCACTATTCAGATACCTTTTGTGGGCGCACTTCTTGCAGCTGAGTTGGGGTATAAAATGGCATCATTTATATTCAGTTGACTGAACTCATTGCAAACAATACGGAAGCCATTTGTGAGGGCGGGACGAAGACGGGAGCGCCGCAACGGCGACGAGAACAGCGGGTTAACCTCGGAAAGATCCGAGGCTGGGGTCTGGACTACAGTGACTGATGGTAACGACTTAACCGCGTTACATCACGCGAAAACGATTTCTGAGAATCGATTTCTGATTTTTGATTTCCAGCCCGGAGTAACTCTTAGCTGAATTGGACTCTACTGGACTGATTTTTCTGGCGGAAATGTGAGCTCACGGGTTCTATAAATACCACCATCAATGCCGCATCTTTCGCATCACTTCCAGGTGTATCACATGGACAGGTCTTGTCTTGAAACTCGAGGCTCGTTTTCTCTGTACCACCTCTGTGCTTTCAATATCCGGTATTTGGAATGTATAGGAAGCTTCTATGAAGGATTCTGAAGAGAACTGTCACCTCACAATCTATATCCAAGCAGTTTGAATTTTTGATGAAGCGAAATTTTTCCAAGTCAAAACAACCTACACCGGTAACTCCCGACCGTACTAGCTGCCGGTTGGAATCCTCCAGCCGCTTCGCCGTCGCCTTTTGATCGACTGTCATCAAAAGTCCAGCGTCGGCGGCTGCGGCTAGGTTCGAGCCTAGCGCACGGCACCTGCACTACTTTTAGCATGTCAAGATGTTGATTCCTAAACGACATCAATTTATCCTGGCCTCGAGCACGCCCTGTAGCCTATGTGCAATCTATGCTACCGTCAATGTACATATTCTATCCGCGGCCGAGCACCCCGCGAATCTGATTCAAGGATCAAGTTGCAACTAAAGTCTAAGCTATTCACTGCACCGGTTTGATTTGATTTGATTTCATGGGTTGTCGTACCTGGCTACAAGTAGCTAAAGCGACAGTACCGGTAACTGCCGAGTTCCCGAGATTGTCGGCTCTGATCGGCTTTGCGATGGTACTTGTATCGCTCGCACAGGCTTGCGCGGCGTGGCGCGGCGCCATAATCCATCCATAGTTCTTAAAAGCGCAATGTTCCCGATTATTTTCTACAATCTAATCCGTCGGCATTACCCTGGTATTTTCTTTTCCGCAACGTTCCAACTTCAAGCCTAATCAATGCCCAGATGATCCTGGCATCTCTGCTGTGATGATCCGACTGATCGCGACAACCGGCTGCCGCATTGCGTTGCTTCCTTTTTGATAAGCAGTATGCGGCGCAAGCCGGCAGTGTTGCAAAGTAAGGGGTTATTAAGGGTTCCGCCGGAAGTTAAGGCCTTATAATAATCAGATAAGGGTTATTAAGGGTACCCAAGGGGTGGCTAAGTCAAAACTTCCGGCATCAACTACCCAAAACCTCCCATCAAGACCCCGTAAACCAGGGAGACCACCACACGGTCCGCTGATCGGATTCCCAAATGCGGAAGTCTCGTCCGAGAGTTTTCTCTGGCATTTGGCCATTGCACCGAGGCATAGAATGGAGCTGGACTGAGTCTTTTAATCAACACTACTGCGTGTTTGAGCACCTCGACTATTTTTAACTGAGGAAGAAACTCAATATTTCAGTGTGTACACGGCAGAAAATCAGGATACCACCTCCACAGCGAGATCTTATCATTCTGCTACCTAGATAAAATTTGAGGGCCACAGAATCTTCAATTGGTACAGGTTCACAAAACCTACTGTGTTGTTCCGGGTCAGTCAGAGTCACTGAAGGCTCATTTTGCATGTTATTGACATCTGTTGTTGATTTCACCTCATTGGGCCGCAATTTCTTTAGCCACCAAGTTTGGCTCGGTTACGGTGTTTGTGGGTGCCCAAAAGAATTACGAAAAATGCGCCCAAAAAGGAAAGAGAAAAAGGAAAGAAAAGAGGGAGAACAAGAGATTTCGGATCAAGATACATCGAGAATCTCTACACTATAAGCTTAGAATTAGCCTGCCTCGAGCTAAAAAGTTTGGCCGCTGCGCGGCCTGCTGTAGCTCTAAAAATAGGGGCTAAAAAGTCAAATCAGAGCCTTATAGAAGCGGTATCTGGAAGATAGAGAATAGAGTACCCGTGTATAATTCATGTACCTTATGTACTACTCTTGACATCGTTCTTATCCTCCTTCAAAGCTCTCTGTGTTGCTATTGGCCCGTGTCTTCAAGTTGATCAGAAGTCTTGGGGTAGATGATATAAAAGCGAATTTCCTAGCCCTCAATAGACCACAATTCATAATACCTTTGAAACAACGGGGGGTCAAGCCATATTTTATTCCAAGTTCCCTGTGATGACCTCTTCTCAACCCTTTTCATGGCTCTTTTTATTATAAAACTGTCAAAGATTGACTCAATTGGGCTGACAATGTGGCTCAGGATCTGTATATCCAATATCAGCTAACTGAAACCTACTCAAGTTCCAGGCCTGAAACCACTATTAAGTCCCGAAGGGCATTGGGAGCCACCCACTGGCAGATGGATAAGTCACTTTGTGTTCCCCGTAGGCTTCCTTGCTCGAGAAAATACAGAAGTATTGCAGGAGCATAATTGAGTACTAAACTAATTTTAGAGAAGTACTTAATGCTAGGAAGTGCTATATCTAGGAGGCTAGACAATAAAATGAACCGCGCGAATTTCACGGAACTCTCCGATCTGACGGCTGGCACGTGAATTATTTCCTTACCTGGTTACGCTCGAACCCCATCTGGTTACGCGTAACCGTAAACGGTTACGCTCTATTAGGGAATTTGATGCCACAAACACCATAACCGCGCCCCAAGTTTGACCCAAGTTGTTGAGATTTCCTATTTAAATTTGTTTAGGTGGTCAAGGTAAAGTACTGGCACATCCTCCGTAAATTTCTGAGGCAAAGAAGGTGCGCCAGCAAGCTTTCCAAAAGGGTAGACGACGTGAGGACCCCGGAATTACATCACGTGCAGATGGGGGTCCATATCCGGTATTCAGCTTTCCATGACCCCTTGAAGGTACCCATTATAAGGGTAAAATAAGGGTTATTTTCTCGCGGAAATTTCGCGTTTGGCCCGTGAGAAATGCATCCAAATCATCTCAAACTCTCGGAGTCAAAGTAATCCTACCAAGGTCCTCAGAGCTCTTGGGCACCAAAGGCCACTCATTTTGCTCTCCACCACATCCACAACCCCCAATTGGCCCCGCAGGCACACACCGGCCGACTCGGCCTTATCGGCTTCCCTATGCTAAGGGTTATGAAGCCCTTATCATCTTTCCGCGCAGATATTACAGCTGTTTCGGAAAAGCTTGACAGTGCATGAAATTTTTACGCGATGTCCGACTTTTGATGTGAGGCTAAGGATTACCGATTTTGGAAGTAGATCCGTCGGCAATTGGTCAGCAAGAGTCTTGCTCCCCAAAAAAAATCGAGTCCCCCAGTGTCCCCCCTTTTCATCGTCCTTCGGCGTCCCCGCCTTTCAACCCCTCATTGAGGATGCTGCGGAAGCTATCACGCTGACGTAGTCTTCTTGATTGGCCTTCCAGCTTCATAGACTTCACAGATAAATGCCCGAGAGGTACATCGTAGTAGAAATCATCCTTGATGTATCCCATAGCCAGAGTGCACTTTGAGGTCCTCTGAATCACTGATGGTGCGATACAGTAACACCCAGATGGGCTGAGCGGTACGAGGAACAAGTTCCAAAGAAATGGTGACTCTGTCGATTTTGCAAAGATCATCTCAAAGATGCAATCCATGCTATGTTTGTCTGCAATCATGTACCGCTACTTGAACTCAGAAAGATCTTCTTTGAAAAATTGTTCACTACCCACCCAGAGCTTCGTGGAGTTTACTCAGACCCAGGACTTCTCTTCAAGGAACTGTTGGTCAAGGAGAAAATTATTGCACTTCTGGGTAAATTGGCCTTCAATGTTTTTGAGGTTTTTTATAGTGAACCTATGCTGGAAATCAATCCAGACATATATACTACCCCCAAACAATGAGATTGTTGAATCGTAGTCCTGGGCCGGCCGTTCAACTCCTCATTGGATTTATTTCCAATTTATTTACCTATTTTTACGTATCTTTTTCTTTTGTAGTTACTCTGGCATACGTGCCCAGAGGGACTGTTGAGTCAAAAGTGGGGAAGTGGGTCTTGGTTGCCGGGGAGTTACGGGCTACTCTGAAGAATCAGAGTGGCTCACCCAAGAGGTTTTAACCGAGCAACCTGCCTGCTTTGTCCGAGCCAGGCCAGAGACCTCATTTCCCACCTAGACTTTCCACCCCCCTCTGGTAGTACGTGTGTTCTATGTATAGGATGGGTGACTTTTAGCCTATATAAGTTACCATGTCCTACGTAGTAAACTGGCTGTTCCAATTGTGGGACCGTGTCAGTATAATATACCTCCTCCTCCTCCCAGAGACGGGGTGATCTCAAATCTGATGGAACACCCAATTGGGAAGGGTCCGGACTTGCCGACGTTGTTGCCGACGGATCTACATCCAAAATCGGTAATCCTTAGCCTCACATCAAAAGTCGGACATCACACAAAAATTTCACGCACTGTCAAGCTTTTCCGAAACAGCTGTAAGGGCTTATATTATAACCATAATAAGGGCTTATCGTTGGGAGGCTTGCCCCCCTTTGTCTATGACCCCGAAAACAAGATGGCTGTGCAAACAGCTTTTGATCGTTGTTCGTGTTTGACTGATGGGGTTGATGCTGATAAGATATGAAAAGACTGCTAAGCGCGACCTTATGTCTGTACAGTTACCTCCCCTGCTCTTGGAATGTTTCAGGGGATATAATAGTATCTTTTGAGACTCAATGCCAGTCGGAATGTGCATCCTCCGAGCTCAGACTTCTGGACTTTTTCCCTCTGACCTCACTGTGCCGGGTCCAATGGATGTACTTGTACACTTTCCGTCAACTGGGCACAAGAACTTATGAGTTTTCCCTTGAATTCTTGGAGGCAAAGGTTCTAAATTTTTAATTTGTGAATACCCGAGGTACATAGTACAGATCCTAACTTAGCTTCGGACAATTGATTTGATGCCGCCTTACTTAGAAACGACGATGACTGTTGGTGCAAAGGATGGCCGTCTAAGTCTTCAAGTTGCAATTTAATCCCAGTTCTAGGGAAATTAGGTGTAACGGTGTAACCTCCTTCACTCCAATGAATGTATGACTCAGATTCTTTCAGTCATTATCTCTGTGCAAACTCAATTTAATTTTGCCAATGCTCTTGCTGCTCAAAGTCTGTCCAAAATCCAAATCAACTATGTGCTTTAATTCTTAAGGCCCTCTGGGCATGTCCTGGTACCTCTGCCAGAACCGGGTGGCTTGAAGAGCCAAACAACCTGAAGCAAGTAAATTGAGCCCTCAGACTTGAGACTTCTACACATTCCAGAATTTGAGGAAGGAAGGAATGTATCAGGAAAAAACCACATGTCTGGGTAGCGCCCAGTAGCGCAAGTAGTCAGGGTAGCTGGGTAGACAGGTCCCCCTGGTGGGAGAACCCGGTAGCAGCCCCGCTAAAGCTGGTAGCGACCAGTAGATTTCGCACAGGCTCTCAGTAGCGACAAGGTAGCAGCAAGGTAGCTCATATAGTTTCACAATAGTTTGATCTGCTCCCTCGAAACAATCGAAATAGCAGAAAAGAAATGTATTCAACATACAGAATACATACGACTAACTAACGAAGATACTTCCACGCTTGCGTCGAGACCACGCTGTGAGGGCTGTATGCGCCCTGCGCATGCCCTCTCGTCACAAAGGAGCTACAAACGACTCCATCAGGAATGATGAAGCTCCAACACCAGATGGATTTTCCCGGAAAATCGGTTCAAGTTGCACCCAAAACGTCGCCATAAATCACATTCATTGACCCAAGACCATCATACTCTAAAAAGCCAATAAAACCTGCGAAACCAGGCCCACGAAGACATGAATCGTCCGGATTTTCCCGGAAAATTCACCTATGACGGCCGAATTCAACGAATCTTCTGGAATAATTCCGCCATAACCTAACCTACCAGCACCTTCTAAACCCAACCTAAACCTAACCCGTCGCTCAGACCACCCACGAGATCCAAATTTCCCGGAAAAACACTGCTGCTTGGCGGAAAGAGCTGCCTCGTCTACGGCATCTATCGACCAACGAGTACGTCGGGGAGCACTGCGTTCTCTGAAACACGGAAGCAAGGCCAAAAACAGCGGAACCCGGTCATTTTCCCGGAAAACATGGTTGCACGACCATGTGGACCCCCAAATCTGTACTCAGGACCGGTGTGGTGACCCGCAGTGACTCGGGAACCGACCGGGACCGTCTACTGACTCCTTCAGACTCGGTTTTCTCCACACGGTGCGCTCAAAACAGAATAAATGAGGCATATTTTCCCGGAAAATTCACTTTTTCCCGGAAAATCCTCTCTCACCTTGTCAATTTCGGACGCGGGAGACGAGTCGGCCGGACCTTACGAGTCATGGACGACTAGGGAGCTCCAAAATGGTATAAAGAGGGTACTAGTAGCCTAGTTTAGGTAGCGAACCTCCGGGGGTCAGATTCCCTCCCACTTGTAACAAAGTGTTCTGCGCCCCTTCAATTGGAGTTCCCTCACACACACACACATTCTCTCTTGCTTCTCAGAGGCATTATAACTCCCACCCTAGGAGCCTTCTCCAAAGAGGCTCACACACACACATTTACGACACTCGAGCCCAGTACACCTTCCTGCGCGAACTCATCCTTCTGTAGCAGTGGGAACGGACTCGAGGAAAATTGGCAAATCGTCGACACGACTGAAGTCGTACCCTGGCGAATTACCCCTCCAGGAATACCACACAACTCTGTTGACGTCGCAGTCATCTTCGAAACCATCCCCTTGGAAGGATTCTCTCGATAAACCACGCGTACTTGAGGCCATAGGAGGGCAAGTCGCTGTGTAAACTCGAAGAAGAAGGCTACGGACTGTTCCTGCCTAAGGATCATCCCTAGGAGCGCGATATTTTCCCGGAAAATCCACATTTTCCCGGAAAATCCGACGAAGAAACGGTTACATTTCGTTCTTTTGACCCATTTTTGCTAACATCCCAAGGAACATACATCCCATTCCACGTTCCACCTACGCCCCACGTTATAAAGTGGATTCCACCCAATAACAAACCCCCTTTGGCCGAACGACGCTACCCTTGACCACCACCAGCTCACTGCCGTAGCACCGCGGTCCTTATCACAACGCACAGCAAGGACAAACACGCAATTCCTCCCGTGAGCACGCTGTATGCGTTGTCGGTGAAGACTGCGCTATGCCACTTCTTCAAGACAGCGGGGACGCAATGTTGCGCCCAAAAATCTTTGGAGCGTCTGCTCGCGCCCAAGAGATAAGATATTTGTCTGCTGGAAGCCTCTGCCAACCTTTTTGAAGCCCCCGGCGACTTGATAATGTTTTATTTTCAAGACTTTGCTATCAGCCGCTACTGATCCGTTGATGACGGGCTACTGGGCGCTACCAGTGTTTGGCGTGAAGGCTACTGGCGCTACTGAGTACTACCGGACTTCTGTAATGCGCTACCGGAGCTACCCATTCCTTGCCATCTACTCGGCCAAAACTTTTTTCCTGATGTGGTGCATACATAAATCTCTACAAAAGCATTACACACGCTCAAGGTTCGCTCGGTCAACGCTCACGCGTCGACCAGCTCGCATTGAGCCCAGGATCTATTCACAACATATGGGTTCTCGACAATGAAAGGGATTTATTGTCTGATTATTTATTTATTTATCGGATCAAGATGGATGCCAAGATAATATAAGGGCAATTTACACGCCAGAATTATTTATTTTTGCGTCGGATCAACCGGGTACACTGATCCCATTAGTGTTTGAGACCTGGTTCCTAAGACAGTACCAGGAATGTCTAGATATCAGCAGCCAGCGGATAACCCCTACTGAGAATTGCACAAGCTCCCCCGCTACTGTAGCCGGGCACCGGCATACAAAACATACTTTGATAACCCTTATCATTATAATGCAACACTGGCGCAAGGCGGCGCACCAGGAAGGCACAAACCCAAGCCGATGTCCCACACATTTCAGAGAGTTTTCTTGCTGTTCTATTGCACTATTAGAGGATGACCCTGATGAAGCTGATATCTTGGGATATTTAGAGAGTTTGCGCAGCTGAGCCTTCAGAGCCCCCTGATGGCTGTTTTGCAGTGCGCAAATTGATGACTGTGGGCGATTGAGCTTAGAAGTTTCAATGCTCCGACATGAAGTTCACTGGTGAGAACATTACTATTGCATCACTGTTCGTCATAAAAATCACCTGTCCCTCATTCCAAGGGGCAGGGAAACTACTAATCATGGAATTTCTAGGTGAAATTCTGAGTTGGAGCACTGACTGGCACATTACATAAATGGCCTGCACATCCATAGTGTCCATATGACCCATAGGGAGGCTAATCTTGCATCCATTGAAAATGTGAAAAGCCATCCAAACTCCTAGCTACGCCTAGTCTCACTAGTCAGACCAAAATCAAAAACTTTTTTTTTGAAAATTTGGAGAGAGCAAAAAAAGTACCTGATTATGGTCTGATTCCACTCGCGCAGCAAAAGCCGTAGGTCGACCTTCCGGATTAGGAAATTCCCAATTGGGAAACCCTTCCTGGAGCTCAATGAGACCATGGTGGGTTGTTTTGGCACAGAGGTGATATATATTGACTTTCTAAGGTATTTGGTCTTCAAAGAAACTGTTGAACTAAAGAATTGGGGGTGTGGTGCATGTTTTAGTTTGCGATGATGTGGCTGTGCATGAAAGTCGCACGACAAGAATTTTGGTTTCTGGTAGCAGCTTAGGTAGATAAATCGAAATAAAAATACTAATAGATACCTTGGCATGCTGTCTGAACCTATGGTAACTTTAAAAGTCATAAATACACGTTGTGGCCACAGAGCAACAGTCGCAGCGGAAGGTCGACCTACGGTTATCACCTGACAAGTAAAACTAGACTAAGCTACGCCGGAGCCATCAGTTTGCGCAGCCATCAGGTGGCTCTGTTGGTTGCTGCGCAAAATCTATTATTAAGAGGATCCGCTCACAGGGCTTGCTGGCTTGGCCCCCTCATTTATGTATATGTAGTCGCACCTTCTTCTCCTTTGTCTCAGGCCGACCACTCTCTCAACTCGCTCATCCACCGTTGCGCCGGCGCACGATGCCAACGTACGTAGCAATCGTTGATGATAGACACCCCTCCATAACCTACGCTGGTTCATGGACTGGGGCTGGCACTCTCGAAGAGTTTAACACCACCACGACCTTCTCGACGACGCAGGAGGCCACGGCATCCTTCACTTTCGTCGGTGAGTGAATAGAGGACACCACATTCCGGGAAGGCATGCTGAGGAGGAATTTTCAGGCACGTCGATCACTGTGTATGCCACAGTCGCCGCGATAAACCCGCCGCAAGCAAGCTTGAATTTCGCGATCGACAACAACAGCACATTGACGGGATCGTACACGCCGCCGGGCAACATGACCGCCGATATCCACCACACCGCGCTTTGGGAATCGCCCACGCTGAGCAACGGGACGCACACGCTCGTGATCACGCAGACGGCGGCGCAGGCTGCTGGGGTCATTTTCCTGGACTACTTCATGTACAATACGACATCGACCGAGGTCGACGCGTACTTTATCGATGACAGCGACCCGCGCGTGTCGTACACCCCGGCATGGCAACATTTTGTCTTGGACGAAGACTTCCAGCACACCTCACAGGAGAGCACGAATCCGGGCGACATGTTTTCCTTGACTTTTCAGGGTGCGTGGCTGTATCTTATTTTCGCGGTGATGAGGCCTCTGAGGCGGTTTACTTCGACAGGAAAGGCCATTGAAATGTACGGTGGCATTACGAACATCGGGATGAAAGCGTCGATGGTCGTGGATGGGGGCGTGGCCGAGATCTTCGCCCCGTCGAGCCTGCCCCAGTCGGCGGCGAACAACCTGATATTCAGCTCGGGCGTCCTGAAAGATGGGAACCACACGCTAGTCGTCACCTCCGAGGGCACCTCGCCGATGTCGGTGGACTACTTCCTCGTCACCCCGAGCACCCTCTCGTCCGCATCGCCTACGTTGTCGGGCTCAAGTTCAAGTTCTAGCCCGACATTACCAGCAACATCGCCAACGACGAAGCCCAAGCCGACACCCGTCGGGGCGATCGTCGGCGGGGCCGTTGGCGGGCTGGTGGTCATGGCGTTGGCAGCTGCCGCAATCTTCTTCTCCCGTCGGAGAGCCCGAAACCGGTGGCGGGCGGCCCTCGAGTCACCAGATCGTAAGAAAGCAGCTCTTTCATCTGTGGAAGACCGCTGACGATAGTATGATGCCTTCCCCAGTCACGATGGAGCAGCACGACGTGCTGCCCACGCCGTTCTCGGACTTCCCTGCCCCCCGGTCTGCCGCGGTATCGGGCCCCAGCCTCTTCGCCACCGCCGGATCTTCGACGACGCCCTTCCCGAGTGCGGGCTCCTCGCACACGGAGAACCACTCCACCTCCGCACTGTCCGCCTCGTCACACCAGCTGGCGTACCTCCCGTGCCCGGCCGCCGCCCCCGCACCCAACGCGTCCGCCACCCCCGGGCCGAGCTCTGACTTTGGGGGCGCGCCAGCGCGTCCGCTTCCCGCCCCGCTGCCGCGGAAACTCGCGGAGGAGGCGCGACGGCGGGAGCACTTCGCTCCCTCGAGGCCCGGTACTCGCTCCCAGTCCTCGAGCACGGATGGGCTGATATCACCCGGTGGTGGCGAGGCGCCTCCGCTGTATTCCGAGTAGCGGCACCTTCTCTGTTTCTTACGGATGCATAGGACTTAGACTTCCTTTTTGTACATTCGTTATACCATCCGATCTTTAAAAGCTAAATACCCTGTTTGCTTTCGGTGGTAACTTAGCTGATGCGCTCCCGTCGAGCCTGCCAACCATCTCTCCAGAATTATCTCAGATTTCGCTCCCATCACTACGTCGAGATTAGTGTCAAGATCTTCCATCCTACGTTCTCGAAGCTTCGTTCACTCAGGGATGCTTTCAGGAAAGCTTTAACCCTCTCCGCCGGGTTCCCGAGCTGCAGAGCTTACACGAGGCCACAACGCCAAAGGCCGAAAAAGGAAATAAATGCATTCATTTCCCGCTACGGGTTTCTATACGTAACAGAAGCAGCGGAAGCTCTGTCACGTGTCGCTGTAAGTTAGTGGGGCACTGGGCAGTTGCGCGCCGATCCCATCGGGTGTACTATCCCTTACCACCGCTCCGGACAAATGGGGAACTCGGATAAACAAGGATATCTCGGTCATTTCTGGACCAATTCCGAAGATCTTGGTTTTGCAGCATTCACTGGGATGTCCTTCAAAGCTTACAAGCAAAATTTTGGGAGTAAGCTATGATTTTGGCCTTGATTGACATGTTAATTAGGCTGACACCGAAAGAAAGTTGAGTTTTTACCTATTTTTCACACCACCTTAGCCATCGGAAGGTTGGACTACCTCAGAAACGTGCTCAGAGGATGGGAACGCATCATAAAAATGTTCCCACAAAATTTCAAGTAGGCAGGTAGCTTGTAGCTTCTTCAAGATACCCCTTCCACTGCTAAAAGCCAGAAAGAAATTTATCGTGTTCAACATCCAAGGTCACCCTGGGCTAAGGAATGTCACAGGATGCATAGGGCCCGTACACGAGTTTTTGAAGTGCTCCGACTAGAGTGAGCCTGGTGGGAGGCCGGTAATCAGAATGTTGCAATTCATGTGGAACCCGGACATCGGAAAGAACGACACCATTCGAGGACCAGTGGACCGTTTTTCGCAAAGTAAAATTGTAGACCTAATGAAAAGACAGATTGGAATCTAATGTACATGTGCTCCGATATCAATTTTACCCAGGACTCATAGTCGAGAAGATAAGATATTCAGCATCTTCTCCTTAAATGTCCGGAATCCCCATGAGGGATACTATGCGAACGAGCGTTGGGCCGCCGTGGCCCTTGAAATTGTCATCCTCGCGTCGACCGAACGACCGAACGAGCTTTGGGCCGATCGCTAGCCTTACTAGATTTATGTTATGTAAGCAGTATCATTGGACAAGGAATTTAATTTCAATTTATTGCGAGCGAAACGAGCAAATCTGCGGCTGAGGTTTGGAAAAGAAAAGTACAAAGTAAAACGTCGGTGGCTGACACTCCTGAACAAAAAGAAGTGCCTCGAATTCGTTCATTTCGGGCTCTTTAACCTCTAGACTTACATACACTAGTCCTCCTCAATCATCATGCACATACTTCGTGGATTTAAGTCCTAATTTGGTGATGAGGTAGGAGTCATTATGACTCGGAGGATGCGGTCAAAAGAGGCTCGCGCTTTTTCAACAAGGACTTTATAAGCAGCTATGACACTGGTGCGGGACAGCCGAAAGCCCATCCCTGCTTCAACACCCCATAATGCCTCCTGTAACTAACGCCCGTGTGCTCTTCAACGCAATACCCGAAGGTTGGTCTGACTCGATGGATGGTTCATTCTAATCCTCTTCAATGTGTAATCAGACTATCCCATCCCGGGGAAAACGATAGTGTACGATACGACGCAGAGCATCGATCTTGAGACCGTGCCTCTCAACGGGGGGATCCTCATCAAGGTCCTCGTACTTTCAGTGGATCCATACATGCGGCTTCGTCTCCGTGCTCCTGAGATAAAGTCCTACTTGGTGCGTCAAAAGCTCCATTTCAAAGACACGTCACACCCGCAAAGTAACGCATGGATCCCCGCTTTTCTAGCCTGCTTTTGTCCTGGGTGAACCGTGCGTTCGCATATCCATGCTTGTGTTCTTGGATTGACTCTGCAATTTGATCTATGTAGTCTGGCCGGGGGCGGGATCGGCGTCGTCCTGCGCTCCGAGCTTGCAGGCGTCGAGGCAGGGAACCATGTCCGCGGCGGGCTCTGTTCGTCATTCATGCCGAATGCATTCAATAAAACTAAGCGTTGAATCTTTCACAGTGCATCAGGAATACATGATCGCCCCAGACCTCTCGAAGCTGGAACTGATTGAGAGGGACCCTAAACTGAACTGGTCGGCGTACCTCGGCGCCGCTGGGATGCCTGGTGTGTCTTTTGTTCTGGTATCCAGAGTCTTATTTTCTTATTTTTACCTGCATTTCCGAAGCCGAGACAGCCTTCACGGCCTGGAAAGAGTATTCGCGAGCGAAGAAGGTGCGGTGGCGTCGTTATCTGCCTAAATTCGAAAGTACTGAGGATCTCTCAGGGAGAGGTAGCCTTCGTCAGCACTGGCGCAGGGCCGGTTGGCTCGTCAGTCCCGCCATGAACATTCCGCACCCGCTTAAATTAAACTGACAAAAATACACTCAGAATCGTCATTCAACTCGCCAAGCAGGACGGGCTGAAAGTCATCGCGTCCGCGGGGTCGGAAGAAAAGGTCAAGTTCATGAAAGAAATCGGCGCGGACGTCGCGTTCAACTACAAGACCACGGACACGCGGGAGGTGCTTGAAAAGGAAGGACCCATTGATATGTGCGTTCTCCTACCTGTCGCGCCAAAATACTGTTAAGTTGAGCTGAAGCTATTGGGACAACGTTGGCGGGTCGACGTTGGACGCGGCAATGGAGTTTGCGGCCATGCATTCGCGGTTCATCGTGCGTCCCTTCTCATGACCACTCGAGTGGCTGCTTACAACCAGGAACCAGGAATGCGGGCAGATCTCGGGTGTGTATTAATCTCTCTCAATGTCATTTCAAAGCCGCTCACCCGTCCGCCGCAGGATATAACAACGGCTTCCAACCCATGAAGGCAAGTCACCCTCGCTCGCACTGCGGCATCTATGCGATCCTAATAGGCATCATACGCAGGACCCCGGGTATCTCGTATTCAAGTGCATCTCGATGCACGGCTTCCTGGTCAGCTTCCTTCGCCCCAAGTACGCCGAGGCGTTCCGCACGGAGTTTGTTCCCAAGGTCGTCAGCGGGGAGATCGAGTTTACGGAGGACGCGCGCCGCGGACTGGAAACGGTTGGGGATTTGTTTTTGGCGATCCAGAAGGGGACGAACACTGGGAAGGCGGTGGTCTTGGTCGCGGATGAGTGATTGAAATGTTAGACTGAACTTTGTATATTTTTATAAAATTATAAATGCTGAGATTCGGCTCAAAAAGAATTTTTCTTCTTTCCCTGTAGCACATAATGTAGGGCATGCAAAAGGTGAATCAGCCTGTATCTTGACGACAGACTTCGCTCTGCAAATGAGAAGCAACATTCTTGTTCATCTGATTTGTCGGGGGTCTGTTGGATCACCTTCGTTCAACACACAATTAGACTTTCATGGTGGAGAAATGTCAAAACATAGCTTCACCGCTAAAATCTAGTGAGCGATTGTGAGTTGCGGTGAAAATCCTGTGAGTTCCCGGTCTTCCATACCACAAAAATCGACACTAATAAAGCCGGACACAATCTAAGACGATTCGAAAACAGCTGGTGGAAGTGGACTGATCCTGGCCTGCCTATATTCCGGATCCCCCGTCAGAGGCTCAGCGCTCAGTTGCCACAGATCCTAAACGTTCAACAGTGAACCCAGTACTCCTTTTCTCTGGCACCGAAGCACCTTTCTTACGCGCATTGATTCCGAACACTAACACTAACAGCTATTCAATTTTTCTGAGGTTAGTTGTGGGAACGTATCATTTTGAGATGGTTCACCGAACGAGCCTCCCCGGATTCTCCTTGCAATGCGACGTGCGTGGTTCAGTGTTTTTTTTTGAAGGAGACCCATGAATACCTCGATGCCTCAAGTTGAGGGCTTGGCCCTGATCAAGGCCTTGAATGGAAACCCAATTTACGGCCTCAGGCGTTGGGAACCTAAACTACAGAAGATCAATTGATCACGGGTGGTGCCGACCTGCGTGGGTCGGCGGAGCGCGGCCAGTTCTGCCGTTCACAAGCCGCTTATCGATCAATCACTCTCGAGATCTCCACATCGAACGCTCATGTCCACTGGAGAGATTCTCGCCCAGCTCGATGTGCTTACTCTGGAGATTTCAAGGCTCCGTCAACTCAATAGCGTCCGCGATCCCATGAGGCGCTTGCCACCAGAAATCGCATCGGAAATCTTCATACTTTGCTTGCGGGAGCGGCGTACAAAAAGAAATCACATTCCTGCAATATCCGAGGCTCCTCTACTATTCCTGAACATCTGCAGCTACTGGAAAGAGGTGGCGGAGTCGACGAGTGGTCTTTGGGCGGATGTGCGCCTGGATGCTTTCATTGGTCACTTTTATGGCGAGGCAATGCCCAATCCTGAGGAGGAGAAGCAGACGATGGTCCTATATGCAGAACGATATGAGGAATTCCTGTCTCGTTGGCTTCTCCGCGGACGTGGTCGAGCATCGCTTGAGATGTTCTGCGGAGATGAACTGGTCTGTGTAATTCCGGGTATCATCGCCCGAAATGCACACCACCTTCAGAGTCTGAAGCTACAAATGGCCGGAGAGTCCTACCCGAGGGCCGAAGCCACACACCCCAAGTAAATGTGTCAATCGCCACTCGCCCGCTCGAGACTCATCATGTCATAGATCTAGGGTGGATGAGTACGTGCAAATATTTAGGTCCGCATCCCGACTGAAGGAATGTGAAATCGCCTACGCCTGCATCGAGCTTGGAGTTGACAGTACCCCAAGTGACCATCACCCAGTCGTTCTTCCTGCTCTGAACTCTCTGCTGCTCACAGGGAATCTCAGCAATGCAGTCTTCGCGCGATTCCTCACGTTACCTGCTCTCGAGGAGCTGCATATTCCAGCCGCCGCGGCCGATGCGAGTGAGCTTGTCTCATTCCTGGCGCGCTCGTCACCACCCCTCCGAAGCTTCAGCCTCAATTCAGGCGATACTGCTTGGCCGCGTCAGACCGTCGAAGATTGCCTCGCCCTGATGCCGAATCTCACCAATCTCACCCTATCGGGTCCGGCAGAGTGGTTCCAGGACGACTTCATAGCCGTTCTCGCTGCCGCCCCATCCAACGGTCTACTCCCCAATCTGCTCCATCTCATCATTTATGTCAGGCGCTATCCCGAAGATTCGTGGTATCCGCGGCTGGCTGCCATGTTATCAGTCCGCCGCATCGATCCACAGATGACCGTCAAAATCCAGAGATTCGCGCTCAAATTCAAAGGGGAGGAGTTCTGGTTCGGGAATTATCACCCCGACGAGAGCTCCATGCACATCTTCGATAAATTGGTCGACGATGGGATGGATCTTGATCCATGTGCTTTCCTTTCGCATCGTGGAAGGTCTGCGTAGAGCTCGGGCCGTTTACTGCGTCCATCGAAAGGTGTGTTGAATTGGCGCATTGAATTCGGCGGTAGTAGACACAATGAATTGATATAGGTAGGTATACGACTCCTCGTCTCTACCAATGGCATTTCCGTGCTCTCCGTTGGCTCTCGTACGGCTCCATACGAGGCGAGGTACGTTGTGTAGGGTAGCTTCAACAGATATCCAGTATCTCGACCGCGCGTCCGCCCTCCTTGTACATCTCCAACCTTTGTAGCTCGTCATTTATAGCGTCCAAATGCGCCGGCCGGATATCGCAGAAGCCCACCCCGAACGGCGAGCCGACACCCAAGCGGGCATTGTCCCACCGTGCCGCAATCATATCAACCAGCACGGGAGCCTGCGCCGCCGTCGGCCTTATGAGCAGCACCTCGAGGTGCGGGAGGATCTCACCTCGCCCGAACGCCCCCCAGAATTCAGTAGGGAAGTGATCGGTCGAGATGGCGATAATCGAGAGCGTCTTGAGGTCAGAAAAGTGCTGGAAGAGGTGCACGACGTCCTCGGTCGGGATGGTGACGATAGGGACGAATGTGTGGAGTGTGAAGTTGGAGCGCGCACGGAAGGATATGAACGCAGCGGGCGGGAAGCGCGTGCCCATGAGGATGAAGAGCGTTAGCCGGGGGGTAACGAGCCGGTCGATCAGCTCGTCGCCGCCACCGCTCAAGGCAGATACTAAGAGATACTCGAGGCAGTCCATATGGGTCAGCTGAGGGGAGCTGGGAGGAGATTCGGTGTCGGGGGACGGCTGGATCGCGACTTCCAGATGCACAAGATTAGGGCACTCGTTTAGCAAGGCGCACCACGCGTCCGCCGTCCAGGCGGTGAACGGGAAGTTGAGGACGCTGAGTTGTGCCGCGGGAAGGGCTACAGCTGGCGCGAAGAATTGATGACCGGCCTCGCTCGTTGTCGTCATTACACGCTCCATGACATCTTCTGCGATTGCCTCGAGTTCCGCAAGTTTGTAGAGTGGTAGGGGACTATATGACGCTTCGCGGAGGACGGGCGCCACCTCAAACGTGACCGATGTGCTGGGCCAGTGCCAGGTCTGTGGTGTGGCCATATCATTGAGAACCAGCAATGGTCGCAACGCCATCGTCTGTAGACACGGGAATGCTCCACGCGGCAGCTCGAATAAGGGTTGCAGCGCCTCAAAAGGAGCTGCAAGGTCGAAATGGCGCATGCGGTAGGAGTTCGTGACGACCAGCGCTACAGAGCCGGATAATAGAGCCGGATTCTCGCACACGAGAGTGGCGAATGGACCTGTGCATTGTGCGGTGATGCTCAAGGGATATTCAGCACCCGAGCGTGAAATCCACTGCTCTGCGACGTCCGTGATCCACTCGACAGTGGCTTCGGCTGTGAATGAAACTGAGATGTTCGCCCAGAGCTCTGGAATCTGCAGTGCCATTTCCCGCCACGAGGAGCAGACTTGAAGTAGCATCAAAAGTGGCTCGTCCGTTTTGGGAGGTAGGGAAACAGGAGAAGTGGTGCAGAAGAGAAAGATTTCTGCTAACAACTCTGCAGGAAGTTTCTTGTAGGGTGCCGCCGCGATCCGAAGTGCGTCGATATCGTTTTTCAGATCGGTGACAAGTTCACCATACGGGTCCGGGAGAGCGAAAAGCTCTTCAAGGCCAATGGGTTCTGCGTCTTCTTCCACAAGATCGGAGACCAGTTCACCATACAGGTCCGGGAGAGCGAAGAGCTCTTCAAGGCCAATGAGTTCTGCTTCTTCTTCCACAAGCTGCGTTGTCATGTCCGCCTCGTTTTCATTGGCGCACGAGTCCATGTTTCTGTTGGCACTACCATGCCAGTGACAGGTCAGCTAACTGCGATATCGATCGGCTTGACGGGATAACCAACCTTCTATTCCAAAGGAGGATTGTTGGGAGTACAAGTACCCAGAGCACTTCTTATATATGGGTGGGATAGCAGAGCGCCCGTGCACAGTAGAGCGACGCGAAGGGACTCGATCCGACTCAGATCAATCAATGACAGATGATGGTGGGATTTGCGCGGAGGCTGTGGGGGCACGTGATGCTTTGCAACTTGACTTGAACCACCACCATTGTTTGCAATTTGGTCGAATGACTGGCCACATCTCAGGACCAGCCGCAAAAGCGCTAGAATCCTTGACCGATTCTCAAATTTCCTTCATTCGGACTATCCCGAAACCGGAACTCCACGCGCATCTCAACGGATGCATCCCCATTGCGGAGCTTCAGAAAATGGCACACGAATATTCCAGCACATCATCCGATAGCCTGCCTTCCGATTTTGTGATGACTGGAATTTCGAAGCTCCTGGCTGGCGTGGTTCTCGATGAAATCTACGATTTCTTCAATCTATTTCCCGCCATTTACGCGCTCACATCGAACCCGGCGAGCCTGCGGCGCGCGACCAAGGCGGTTCTCGCGCAGTTTCTTGATGGTCCTCACCCGCAGTGTGAATATCTGGAGCTCCGGAGTACCCCGCGGGAGACGGCGGAGATGAGCCGGATGCAGTACGTGCGGACGGTCCTGGACGAAGTCGAGCGGTATCCCAAGTCCCGAGCGGCCTTGATCGTGAGCCTCGATCGGAAAATGAGCCTCGATGTCGTCCGCGAGTGCGTGCAAATTGCTCGCTCACTGAAGGAGGAAGGCAGGCGGGTCGTTGGCGTCGATCTCTGCGGTGATCCACAGGCAGGGTTTCGCTCCCTGCCAGTTCCATCGTACTTACTTGTTGGCTCTCAGGCAGGAGACATGGAAGTGCTGTCGGAGCACTTCTCCGAGGCCAAGCGTGCTGGGCTGGGCATCACGCTGCATATCGCGGAGGTAATGGATTTCGTATGCTGGTCAAGAATGAATCTAATTCTTTCAGACACCCGCCAATCCGGCTGAAGAGACCTTGAAGCTCCTCTCATACGCCCCCGACCGCCTCGGGCACGCCACCTTCCTCGACGAAGAAGCCAAAGCGTTCGTCCGCACAAACAAAATGTGCATCGAACTCTGTCTCTCCTCGAATATCCTGTGCGTGCTCGTAACTTGCCTAAAATTCCTGCTCTCACGGCGGCCAGCTGCAAAACCGTCCCGCGGCTCGAAGACCACCACATCCGGTACTACCTCCACCACGACCACCCCATAGCTATCTGTGTGCGTCTCCTGTTTCCCACTGTATGTACTCGAGTTGACTGGATAGCGCTCGCAGACGGACGACACGTTGCCCTTCCGCACGTCACTGGAGGGTGAGTACGCGCTGCTGATGGCGCAACCGCCTCTCGGCCTTGGTCTGAGCGAGGACGAGGTCCGGCGGATCGCGGAGATGGGGATGGCGGCACGATTCGGGGCTCCCTAACGACACGTCGGAAGTCTTCTAACCCAAGAATCATATAGAAGTGATCAAAAACCCGCTCCTGTTTTCGCTTGTTTCCTCCGCTTCAAATTATCTCTTATAGAAACCTCAGATTAGTCGGATTCGGGCGTGGTGGTATACAACTACCTTACCGATGTCAGCCAGTTATCCAATTTGCAAGCACTTGGTCACTTTTTCACTGTTACGACACTCCTCCTCCATGTGTCTTTCCACGACCCTTCTGTGAGAACAAGCGTAATAATTCAACGACGGATGGAGGATACCTCTCGCCGATGTCATGATGATGCAGAATTGCCCCACAGCCGAAGTAGGATTACCTGTCCACCCCATCTTTTCTGCCTAGGGTGCTCAATGGGTGGATATGTGTATTAATGCGAATCTCCCAACGCGGTCCTGGATCGCGAGGTACTATATCCGCCCAACCAAATTTTGCGAGAAGTATAAAGCACCACGTGTCCCACAGCCTCCACAAATCCCACCATCATTCGTGTCGGACCGAGTCACTTTGCGTCGTCTTGTGCGCTCTACTACAACCCACCCACTTAGAAGAAGTGCTCTGAGTATTCCCAACGATCCTCCTGTGGAGTCCAAGGTTGGGTTATCCCATCAGGCCGATAGATATCGCACTTAGCTGACCTGTTACTGGCAGTGACAGAAACATGGACTCGTGCGCCAATACAAATGAGGCGGACATGGAAACGCGGCTGGTAGAGGAAGAAGCAGAACCTATTACCCTTGAAGAGTTACTCTTCGCTCTCCCGGACCCGCATGGTGAACTGGTCTCCGATTTGGAAAATGAGATCAACTCCTTTCGGATCGCGGCGGCACCCTACAAGAAACTTCCTGCAGAGTTGTTTGCTGAAATCTTTCTTTTATGCGCCACTCTTCCCGTTTCTTTACCTCCCAAGACGGACGAACCACTTTTAATACTACTTCAAGTCTGCTCCTCATGGCGGAAAATGGCACTGCAGGTTCCGGAGCTCTGGGCGAGCATCTCAGTTTCATTCACAGAAGTAAACACCGTCGAGCGGATCACGGGCATCGCAGAGCAATGGATTTCACGCGCAGGTGCTGAATACCCCTTGAGCATCACCACAGATTGTACAGGTCCATTCGCCACTCTCGCGTGCGAGAGTCCAGCTGTGGTATCAGGCTTTGTACCCCTCGTGCTCGCGAACTCTCGCCGCATGCGCCATTTCAACCTCGCGCTCCCTTTTGACGCGCTAAAACCACTATTCGAACTACCGCGTGGAGCCTTCCCGTGTTTAGAAACGATGGCTCTGCAGCCGTTGCTGGTTCTCGAGGATATGGGCAAACCAGAGACATATCAGTGGCCCAGCACATCGGTGGCGTTTGAGTCGGCGCCCGCCCTTCGGGAAGTTATGTACAATCCGCTGTCGCTCTTCCGCCTTGCAGACGTCGAGACAATCAGAGAAGATGTCACGGAGCGTATAGTGACAACAAGCGAGCCCAGCCATCCGTTTTTCGCGCCGCCGTTCGCCCTTCCCTTGGTGCAGCTCAGCGTCCTCAAGTTCCCCTTCACCACTTGGACAGCAGACGCGTGGTGCGTGCTGTTAACCGAGTGTCCTACCCTTGTGCATCTAGAAGTCGCGACCCAACCGTCGCCCAGCACCGAACCTCCCTCCAACTCCCCTCAACTGACCCATATGGATTTCCTCGAACATCTCTCCGTATACGCCTTCGGCGGCGGCGGCGAGGAACTGACCGACCGGCTGGTTACCCCACGACTAACAGCTTTCGTTCTCATGGGCCTGCACTTCCCGCCGGCTGCTCTCATCTCTTTCCACGAGCGCTCCAACTTTACGCTCCACACGTTCGTCCCTGTCGTCCTCATCCCATCGGAAGACGTCGCTCGCATCTTCCAGCGCTTCGCCGACCTCAAGGTCCTCTCGATCCTCGCCGTCTCGACCGAGCAGTTCCCTGCTGCGTTCTGGGAGGCGGTGGGGCGGGGCGAGACCCTCCCGCACCTCGAAACCCTACTCATACGACCGACGGCGGCCCAGGCACCCGTGCTGGTGGACATGATCGCGGCGCGGTGGGAGGCGGCCGAGGCGGGAGTGGGCCCGCGGTTTGAAGTAAGTTTCTGTGATGTCCGCCCAATGAATCTGGACGCTATAAATGACGAGCTGCGGAGGCTGGAGAAGTACAAGGAGGGCGGGCGCGCGGTTGGCGTGGTGACTTTTTGTTGAAGCTACCCATGAAATAAACGTACCTCGGCTTCTATGAAAACATACAGGAGGCAGATAAATTCCATCCATGCCGACGAGGCAGTGCGGAATCCTCCCGGGCTTCTCAGAGACAGCGGTGGGCTCACGGTTCGACGTGGGGTTCGCCCGCAAATCTAGACGCTGTCAATGACGCACTTCGTAGCCCGGAAAAGTACCAGGAAGGCGCGCGCGTGGTTGATACTCTGACCGCTTGTTGACGCTACCCATGAAACGTACGTACCTCATCTCATATGGAAATGGACAAGAGCCAGATAAATTCCATCCGAACGGGACGACGAGGCACTCCAGCGCAATTCATTTGAGATATGGAGATGTACAGTACCATACCTGCTCAAAAATCGATAAGTTGTTGATTTGAACGGGCGATGTCACCGCATCTTCCGACGTACGTACGCGGGAAAACAGTCCTGGCGCTATCAAAAATTTCTACGATGCGAAAGTAAATCGCGCGGAACGATATGCATCCCATCGTCGACCAAAGTATCGAACATGTGCATGGAGCTCTCGTCGGGGTGATAACTCCCGAACCAAAATCCCCCTTTGAATTTGAGCGCGAACGTCTGGATCTTAACGGTCATACGTGGATCAATACGGCGGACCAACAACATGGCAGCCAGCTGCGGATACCACGAATCTTCAGGATAGTGCCTGACATAAATGACGAGATGGAGCAGATTGGGGAGGAGGCCGTTGAATGGGGCGGCGGCGAGGACGGCTATGAAGTCTTCTTGAAACCAGTCGTCGGGACCCGACAGAGTGAGTTTCGTGAGATTCGGCATCAGGGTGAAACAATCTTCGACGGCCTGACGCGGCCAAGCGGTATCGCCTGAATTGAGGCCGAAGCTTCGGAGGGGCGGCGACGAGCGCGCCAGGAATGAGACAAGCTCACTCGCATCGGCTGCCGTGGCTGGGATATGCAGCTCCTCGAGAGCAGGTAGCGTGAGGAATCGGGCGAAGACTGCATTGCTGATGTTCCCTTTGATCAATAGTGTCTTCAGACTAGGAAGAACGACTGGGAGGTGATCACTCGAGGTACTGGTGCCTCCGAGCCCGAGTGAAGCGTAGCGGAGTTCGCATTCCTTCAGTCGGGACGCGGCCCTGAAAATTTGCACGTAATCTTCCGCCCTGGATTTATACCATGATCAGTCTTGAGCAGGGTGAGTCGCGAATGAGATAGACACTTTGGGTTTGTGGCTCCTGCCCTGGGGTAGGACTCGCCGGACATTTTCAGCTTCAAACTCTGAAGGTGGTGTGCATTTCGGGCGACGATACCCGGGATAACACGGACCGAACGATCTCCGCAGAATAGTTCAAGAGATGCCCGGCCACGTGCGCGAAGTAGCCAGCGAGACAGCCCCTCCTCGAATGGCTCTGCGTACAGGCGCGCTGCATGTGAGAACATCGCCTGCTTCTCTTCCTCAGGCAGATGTTCCCCATCGGCAGCGTCTTCAACTCCACTGTCGCTTTTGGCCGCAAGAGTATACAAAGGGTCAGCATACAGGTAGACATCCGTCCAAAGAGCACTGGTAGACTCCGCCACCGCTTTCCAGTAGCTGCAGATGTTCAGGAGGAGTAGAGGAGCCTCGGATGGTTGAGGCCTTCTACGCTCCGAGTCCCGCAAGCAAAGTATGAAGATCTCTGATGCGAGTTCAGGTGGCAGGCGCCTCATGGGGTCGTGGACGCTGTTAAGTTGACGGGACAGCCTTGTGGTTCCCACTGTAATTACCTCGAGCCGGGCGAGAAGCTGCGACATGAGCGTAAGGGGAGAGTGCTATCCTCCACGTGAGTTCCGAATTTGGGAATTTGATGGCGACACCAATCGGAGATGCCGCGCAGCCGAAAAAGTAAACAAGTTCTGTAAGTGTGGGTGGACTTTCCCTTCGTCTAGAAAAAGTTACGGCTAGGTATGGGCTTTGCAGGCGGCACCGTTACGCCTTCGGGCACGGAAAACACCACGCTGCTGGGTGGCTGGCCATGACTGATACGTAAGCGGCTCGGCAGACCCGGTCTGCCGAGTTTTGCCGAAGTCGGCACTATCGTGGATATATCCGAAAGTAGGCCACACCAGCATTTAGGCTTCTTGAATCGTGCAGATTCATGTTCTGTACGCTCTTGTGTATTAAAACGGTAATTATAAACCAACAACAAATAAATAGGAGGTCAAAGCAAATTTGTTCGGTTCTGCTAAAGAAATGAGAACTGGGAAAGGATCTTTAGTAGATGATGTTCAACCCGGGAGAGAAAGCTTTGGAATCTAGTCGATATTGATGCCGCAGACCTTCTGATCATTTGTCTAATCATCTCAGAATGTTCAATTGTCCTCTGTGGAGATTGTTTTTTCAATGAAAGACTCGACAAGCATCTTATAATTATAAACAGACCTTAGAACAAATCTTACTGGTACCTCGAATGTTGTACGATAAACATCGTTTCAACTCAAGCTAGTTGGTACGGTTTAAAATTTGATTCCCGCCGTGCAGAACGAACTTTCAAGCTCAGTTTCTCTGAGGCTGGACAATGTCGACTGGCTGCCTTTCCAGAATACTTACGAACAGCAGGGACACTTAACTGGGTAAACGCGAGGAATACGATCTCCATTTCCAACATAATGTACACTCTGAATCTGCGGATACAAGTGCGCGTATACAGTACTACACCGCCGCATATTTCTCCATTTCCTGCAACAGCTTGCCCCACCTTCCGTCGTGCCACGACTTGACGTCTTCCCATCTGTCGGGCAGAACCAGTTTGATCCAGTTAATGTACGCCGCCATCCACATGTCTGCGTAACATAGCGCATCACCCATGAGGTAGGGACTCGTCTCCCCATTCGCCTTGATCCACTCGTCCAATGTCCCGAAACCATCCTTCAACTTCTTCCACTGGACGGCATCCTCCTCGCCTTTGGGCGTCAGATTTTCGAGCGTCTTTCCCCAAGACACCTCGCGCGTACGCCGAAAATATTCCGCGCTTGATGGATTGAGCCTGGCCTGCGATGCAGGCAGGCCGTAAGGATAGACCGATGCTATCAGCGGGTGCGCCCCGGCATCGAAGGCACGGTGGAACCCGGTGGTTCCCAGGGGCATCAGCCTTGGTTTGTCGGGGTACGTGGTGTCCAGATATTCAGCGATCTTCCCGGAATCAGAGATGACCGCGCCTGTGAATATCAATGAGCGGCCGCAAGACATTACGGTTCCAAATACCTGTCGATGGGTCGTGGATCACAGGAAGGGTGAAATGAGGGCGACCGTCCGCCTTCTTACTGGTCGGAGCCGCCCCAATCTCTTTGCAGAGAGCCTCGATTTCGGGATATTCGATCCAGACGGTCTTGTACGGTAGACCTTTGAAGTTAAGCGCATATCTGCGGCGAACGTGCGTTGGCTCAACCGTTAGGAATGATCGACCCAATTCAACTTGCCTGGTCTTCCAGAGGTTCGGCGACCAGCACTTGTTAGGGAGCGTCGATGGGATATCGTAGAAAACGAGTGCAGTCGACATCGATATAGTGGCTGAGAGTAAGCCCACGCCACCGCAACCACGGGACATCCGCGAGCATGATCCAAACGGACCGGCGTTCTTGAAAAGCCGATGCCGCATTGGTAATTTAGGCATTCGCGTGCCAACTGCAGATGGAAATTACTAATATTTGGGTGCAGGCCAAATTTGGTCACTTTTCCATCTTTTTCAGTATGTCGCCTACTTCGGGCTCAGTTCTTTTCGGTCGCCAACGGTGCTGAAGACAAGCCTGGTGCGGCATTTGCCGAGGTCACGGGACCTGTTGAAAATCTAGTTCAAGTTCAAGTTGACGGCTCAAATTGAATTGATGCTGTCCACGCCACGTTGAGCAGTGCGCTGTGTGAAACTTATTCTTATGAATTCTTGCAAATGTTATCCGACTGTTTTAAATTTGGGAGGCCTACTACACAACATACTACTATTTTTTTTTTTCGTATTTACGTTGACAGAACGCGAAGGCGGTTATGGAGAAATGGAATATCATGATGTCGTGTATAGAGAGAGAACTTAAAGCATTGAAACCCGGAGGAAAAATGTGAAGCTCAATTAGTAACAGTGGCCTGGGAGAAGGATGAGCGACTCCAAGTCTGTTGTGAGTAAAAGAAGATGGATCGCACCTTCTGGAGCACGACATCAGTCTGTGCCAAGAGCCGGCTGTTGGCCGTGGCACCCGTCAGCAAACTGATAGACGTTTTCCCGAGCACGACGCCCTCGATGTGCGCTCCGGCGTTGACGGTGACTGCGCCGGACACAACCCAGACAATGTTTTTTGCAAGCGCGCCACCGACGAGGGTCACCTTCGCACCTGCCGCGATGGACAATGTCTCGGCAATTTGAAAGATCCAGGCTGAAGATATGAAGTGAGATCGGTATGTCGGAAACAAGAATGAGGGGAGGTCTCCTCACTGTCAGCGGCGGAACCGATTAAGGTGATGGAGGCCCCGATGGTGACCGCGCTGCCCCACTTGTAGAGGCCACCTGGGAGGACGAGGCTTCCGATGGCACCTAAGTGACGCTTGAATCAAAAGATAGGATGAGCTAGCGTAGGATTGAAGCTGACCGCCGGCGAGATTGACAAATTCCGGGTTAAGGCGACCGGTAGCATCGTTGAATGCGGTCCCCATGTCAGCGATGGCAGTGGTGAGGGTCACAGGGGTAGGGGGAGAGTAGGAAGCAGCAAAGAGATCTCCGACAACTTGACCGGAGGTGGAAGACTCCCCGTCCGGAGCGACAGTGAGAGAGAATCCAGTCAGACCAGTGGCTGAAATGGGGCTAACGCCGACGGAACCCGCTAGAGACACTTTTGAGACAAGCGATGGACGACGGAAGTTGAAAGACATACTGATCACAGAGGGCGGCACTGTGGAGACACCGGTTTGCGAAAGGATCGCGAAGTTTCCTGCAGTGCGTAGATTAACGGCAGCAGGTCCCAGAGCGGCAACACTGCTGGCGAGAGCAGTCTGTTCAAAAAGAGTAAATAAAACTGCGTGAAGGCGTCGAGAGTAAAGTTATACCAAAAAACAAATGTTGAAAACACTCGAAATCATAGTGGCGGCAGCGAGGAAGAGCTTTGAGAGGCAGTCAAGTTGTAGGGAGGGGGGCTGAAGCTGAGGAAAGTGGACCTCTTGGAAGGGTTTATATATCTTTTTTCTTTTTGAGGTGAGCCATGGCGCCTCGGCGTCCACACCTCGTCATAGGAAGTCTACGTTCATTTGCGAGACCAGCTGTCCGTGCAAGCTGTGACTTTCTGTGTGAGTGGGGAGGCTAAAGTAGGACGGTGAACTCGTCATTGTATCCCGAAAACATTTCTACAGCGGGCAGATTTGGTCTGTGTAGTACCATGATTGGAATGTACAAGACCACATAGGGCGAGGGCAGGCAGCTGCGACAGAGGGCGAGGCACAACAAGGACCGTCGTCTATCGAGCAGAAAGAGGAGTGGAAGGACGACAGTTAGAAGCTGTTCCGGTTTTAAAGTCCCTTCCAAGTGCGTGCTAAGCCGTGCAAGTGCGTGTTAAGCCGAGAAAGTGCGTGCTAAGCCGTGCTTGCAAGTTTCCATTCGCCCTGTCGGAAGTCTGGGGCCTGACGTATCTAACGGCGGTAAGAGGGCTCGAGGGCCCTGCCGAGCTACGTTGCTATACGACGGAGCTGTGCCGAGTGATGGCGGCAGACTGTGCAGACGCCCCGCATCTCTGTCGTATGAGTGACGTAGCTCCGATAGGGTCTGCCGCGGGGCCGCCTTATAGGCGATGACACTTTCATGCAGATCGTTGTTTTTCCTATATGAGTGTTTGACCAGCATATCGCAGGAGAGGACGCGAACGATAATCACCGAAACTCAGCGCAGATCCATTGGTATCAAGGATGTGGAAACCGGAAGCAACAGCGAATGTAAATGGTATGCTCAAGCAAACCAACGCTACATCAATCGGAGTCCAAGCATTCTACTTAACTGTCCGCGAAGAGATGCTGGTTAAATTCAATACTGTACGTTGAACAAGTGCGGTGAGGAAATGTGAAGGATAAATCACGGGTATAATCAGAACACTTATAAGCACCCTGTGGCAAGCTCTGGGCTGGTACAGGTCTCGCGGGACGGTCAGAGTAGGTGGTTTTAAGGTGGTTTTAACTGTCCGCGGTTCTTGTCAAAGCGTGTGATAATCGCCATCTAGGCGGTTTTGGGCACTGCTTCTGACAGGCGGTTCTGTGATTCGCGTGAAAGTCAAGAAGGTAAGGAAAACCGAGAAATAGAGCGTATTTGCACCCCCCCAAAATCGACGGCCAAATTTCTGGCATCAGCCATCATTTTTAGGATAGAGAAATGACTGATGTGCCGTAACCGACCTTCCCAGCAGCCAAAACCTATTTTCGCCATATAATTTCTCTCCTGAAAGTGGTCAGTGCCTTCGAGACTACTGTGGTGTGTCCACACAAAAAACCCGGGTTATCTAGCATTTTTTCACGCCTTTTGGCAGACTTTACAAGTCGAAGGTATCCTATTTTGGTGTCATCAAATTGCTGACAGGCCTCATCAAATTTTGCCCTAAAACTGCGTCGAGGGTGTTGCAAATACGCTCTAATGCAACCACCTTAAGTTGTAGAACCTCATCTGGAGGAGGGTTTTACACGGCGGTTTTGACGCTATTACAGTTGCGCCACGGTGATTTTGATAGGACCAGAACTATGTTTCAAAAATGGGTCGGTCGACATAAAGGGGTTCTCGCACGATTTTGACACAAATCAAATCTTCAACGGCCGTCAGAAACGCGCAGTGAAAACCGCCTCAGCCTGGTCCGCCTACTCTGACCTCTGACAACTGTATGCATCCCTATTGTATTCTTTTGAACAAGCGGGGCGGAAGAAAACATGATCCCTTCAATGCGTAAAACAAGGAGAATTGCTGACACACAACCGCCGCCGGCACAGACACGACAGAAGACGAGACTAGAGAAGGGTGAGTTAACTTCAAGGAAGTTGCCGGGTCAATAGACCTATTGATGACACTTGTCTTTTCAACTTGCTCGGTCAGTACATACCCACAGGAAGATTCACGGTCGATGGCTATGCATTCACTTTACAGTCCAATGTTCCTCCAAGACGTTTAATCCACTTTTGGAGTCCAAATGATTCGGAATCTGCAACTTTCTCAACTTCAAGCAATCAGTTATGAGTTCTGCATGTTTAGGCATATTTGAAGAGCCATTCAACTGCTGAACGCACAATTGTTCCTATTTTCGTACATACTAGGATCACGACGCCCACCAAAATAATCGCAGAACATGAAATCCAGGAGGCTTTGGTTCATTTTCACAAACAAACATACAACATCAGTCATCATACTAAGGGTTAATGAGCAGATGAATGAACGCAGGAAATTCAGGACATACCACAAGATACATTGATCCAGGCCACGGGCTAGTCGTCCCGTATGGGGTGAGATAGACATTGGTTTCCGTTTCGTTGACGACGGTCTTGAAACCCGCCAACTTCCCCGCATCCCCTGCGGCCCGACGAACATTTTTCAACTTGAAGACGACCTTGACGATTTCGGCGATTGTCTGCTCCGCATAGGTCACCCCGGGACAGCCGTGGAATCCGGTCCCATTGAGGTTGTACGACTCCACGGGGCGAGTGGGGTCCACGGTAGTTGGATTAGGGAAGTCGGAAGGCTGTGAAATAACAAATAAGCGACAACTTCGACCAGGATTGCCAGTCGCCAGTCGTACATTGATGTGGGCATTCCTGAAGCTGGCCCAGATGCGGTCGCCTGCTTTGACACTCATGGACGGTAGTCCCTTCCCTTGCGGAATCACGTCGTCAGCGGCGACGTCCCGCCATAGTCCCGTGAATTGAGGATTGAGACCTATACCACATCAGCGTAATTCCGGGGAAATATCCGTAGAGCTGACGCATTCCCTCCCGGACATAGCCACGCAGCAAATTGGTCGCATTGGTGTCATCGCTTTGAACCAATTTGAGGATCTGTTTGCGCTCTTTCTCCCGTGCATCATCCAGGTAAAAATCGATAACGTGCACCGCAGCTTTGGAAGACGTTGAGCGATACAAAGCATGGAAGGTAGACGTCCATACCTTGGGCGTAGTTGACTGAAGAGCCCACTGCGAGACCCACAACCGTGGCGACCAACTCGTTTAATGGCCTTCCGGTTTCCGAAAGCTTGCTCAGGAAGGGGTAGCACGGCTTGTTCGATGGCGGCCAAATAAATTTGGAGATATTGGAAATAAAACCGACGACCGCGTTCTGACCCTCGTCGTTCAAGCTCAAGCGTAAAGATCGGTGAGATTCCTTACCGGAGCGCTCTGTGGGGCGATCTCAAGAACCGCCTTAGCAATCAGCGCTTGGATTACCCCGCCCGATTGGGTGGCGGCCCAACGCAAGGAGAACCCGTGCTCATTGTCGTCGATGCTAAGGAATGTAAGACTGCACAACCGGGTCAGTGGCCTGCCAGACTAGAGACGCAAAGCCGTACGTGAACTGGAAATTCGTCAGCTGGGAATTCGATGAACAAGAGATAGCGACAAACCAAGGTGGAGAACATATCGTACACTTCCTGCTCCGTGTACAGGCCGCTCGAGTTGTCCTTCGTTTTGAGAGGAAGGCCGCACTACGCATGGGATGATAAAGAGTTTCTTGCCTCAAAAAGCAGAAACGAACCAGACTGTCAGCAGCCCAGTGAACTGATGTAGTGTTTATCACACTCTTTACGATATCGATATAGTTTCCGGAAACTCCGTCGTACTTCCACGAGCGCTCCTTGATAAACTTAGTGACCGAGTCGCGGTACCAGCTTCGATATTGACTGAGGGATCCCTCCGTAGGGAAGAGAGCATGGAGAGCCTACCACCGGATCAGAATAATTCCCAGTCAGCCGGCAGATTATCCTCACCAACGCCCGATCCGGGTCGTGTCTGTTGTTCGAAGTCGTAAATGTAGGCCGAATGCGCACGGAGAGGACGAGACGTACTTTGCAGCCTGCGAGAAACAGAGGAAAAATCCGTAGCCGTTGCCTAGACCTGGGAGCATAGATATGTACTCAAACACCCGCTATTGTCACAAATGAGGGGATTACAAACCTTTCATGTCGTAAACGGTGGGGAATCGTAGTGGGTCCTTGAAGACATGTTTAATCCCGGTGAAGGTATTCAATACCTTAGGCACAGGCGCGGGTGTCGGACGGTCGAAGGTGTAGTTGGCGGCAATCCCCTGCGTTGTGAGGCTCTGCTTCATTTTCTGGGGGGTGAAGAAAGGGAAGCAGCCATAGACCGAGTTCTAGGAACGAGTAGACGTATGTTAATATCAAAACAAAAAAAAAAACGGAAAGGCGGGTTCGTACATAGGGATAGTGACGCGGGAGGTGGCGCATGAGGAGTTTCGGCACTGAAAATATGAACCATTAAACAGAGAAGAGTAAGAAATCCCTGGCACATACTCTCCCCGCCCTGACAAAAAGTTAATATCACATTCTCACTGTGCGTTTGATCATGAAGAGCTCACGAAACCGCCATTGTTAGGATCGCGCACACAATCCTGGTAACCCCAGGTCGTCAGGTTAGCAGCTAATATTGAGATTGATCCATGTTGAAATCAGAAAAGGAAATATTCTCGTACGTGTGTAGTCAGTCGTGTAGAACCGGTCTCCTCGCACGAGAGAAATCGCATCGCCGAGGACGGCTCTCATCATCTACAAAGGATGCTCAATGCTGCGAAGTAAAAAGATCCGAACAAAGGGACACACCGTATACCCGGAGGCAAATCTGAGCCCTGGGCTCAATGGCATTGTCTCTTCGCATTGCAAGCCCGTATACAGTTCCAGGTTGTCGATATGACCGTACAAACGGCGCGCGGCACTCTAGGAAATATTCAATCAATTCAATCCCCTGTAACTTATGACAAGAAAAGAATACGCACCGCAATCGCCGGATCGGGGTTCCAGTCCTCAAAGTCTTGGAATTGCTTCAGTCCCAAGAACTGTCTGAACTCGTTCATCGTGCACACGCCCCACTGGCGCGCCTGGATGATACCCATCATTTCGATCACCCGGAGCACACCGGGAGTACCTCGCGCACGATAGGCCCCGGCGGGGTTCTCGGTCGCGTCGAGCAGGATTTTGGCAATGTCGTCGTCGGAGAACTTCCCATCCGGTCCACGTTGGAGTCTATATAAATTTCTGAACCACACTTCACAGGAGTTTATAATAGACGAACCCGCCGAAAGTACGCTTGCTGGGATCCGGGTTGATAGCGGCGAAAGTCTGTCCGAAGGCTGCCCCGAAGTCCTGGATGCTGAGCTGATCGAACGGCTTGTTATTGAACATTTTGTTGAACACGGTTTCGGTCCATTGTTCGTCCGCCGCAGAAAGGGTGGGGTGCCACTGAGCTCGATAAGCAAAGAGAAGTCAAGGGATGACAACAATTTTTACCCGGTAAAGAACGTTGAACTCAACGCTGCAATGGTTTCCGAGGCCACGCTCTACTTCAATCCCATCCTTGCCTTTGATGGGATCGAACGCGTTCATATTCCATGCGTTGCCTTCAGAGAGGCTACAGGGAAAGGCCGCTGTTAGTGCTCCGTGGATAGATAGCGAGAGAATTGAAAAAAAAAAAATCACCCAAGAAAACCGGCAACATAATCCGACATTATCAGGCCCATAAAATGACCACAGCTAAGAGCGACGTGTTATGCAAATGGATACAAATATTGGATTATGACCTACTTGACAAGTCTCGCGGTTTGGAAGATCTCCTCGTCCTGTTGAGCCTTCAGTTTCTCGTCGGTAGGAGGTGGATCGGTCCAGCGCCCGCGTTCATTGATTTTCAGGAGCATATCTGCGACGTACTGTGCCACTTAATTTTTAGATATGTTTAATTAATCAACAACCACCGCGCACATTGTGGTTTCGGTTCAAAATTACAAGCAGGGCGCTGGCGGCGGGAGGAAGAAACATGAGCCGTTCCTCGGAGAATGAGTCGGGGTAGAGAAGCCCCCGTCCCTGGGCCTTGTCCCGGACGAGATCTTGTGTAGCCTGGTCTAAGATGGCGTTAGCGGAAGGTAAATCAGCGTATATACGCTCCAGATTTACTGATGCCGTAAAGTGGGCTTAGATCGAGGTACGAGCTGGTGGCGTTGATGTTCCAGTCGGTCATGTCGGACCTGAATAGCGAATGGATAACCAGGGTCGCGAACGCGAAAGTGAAGCTTGAATTGCCGCCAGGGTGGTCCTTGCGCTATAATACTATAAGCATGAATTTGAACGATAATAGGAGACATACATCGCGTGCTTTCATCAGGGTGTCGAAAATGACGCCGGGATCCGGCATGGATTTGGGCTCATAACACCATTGTCCTTGCACGCTGCGAGCATACGGCGTCCCAGCCCTTCCCAACTGCGGAATCTGGAGGTTGTTTCCTCCTCCGTCAGCTTGGCGGAAGGAATGAGCGGGGCCCAATAATGCCGCACGAGGCTACGGTTATTCAGATGCGGGATAAATATAATATGAGTTGGTACGAACATGCGGCAAGGTGTTGTAAAGGAGCGAAATCGCCGAGTTGGACATGCTTGTGGCCACTTCCGAGTTGGGAGGCAGCCGTGACAGGAGAGTAAGTCCGTCGGCAAACTAGTGGTGTGCTTGGTTATTGGCTCTTCAGAATGAGATGGTCACTCACCGCCCCTTTGCGATCATCGACAGCATCAGGGTGAAGTGCAGTGTCAATAAAGGCTCCCTGTTTCCCGAATTCAGGCCAAATCGGAGAGATATTCAGGGAAAAACTGACGACTACGCGGGGATCCGGTGTTACCGTCCCTTTAGATTCGATCTTCTCAATCTATGAAGATCCTTAGTTCAGGTGAACCCTTGGATGAAACGGAACATATACAGTGTTGATGAGGTTTGTGACACCAGCGTGAGCCTGGGGACTGGTATTCGGATTAGCTTGGTCCTCCCAGTCATAATGGCCGTCGGGTGCAATGGGAAGAGGTCGCCTCGAGAGGTAAGCGGCGTCTGCACCAAGGGAAAACGCTTGGATTGGAGTGATGCTCGCCATGCTGGTAGGGGTAGGGAAAGTCCCCTCGATTTATAAACAAGGAGACGACATCTATTCGGGCACTTTAAGTCCGAGAGTCACGGTGACGAAGAAGATGTGTTGAACTTGGAATAAAAGTCAACTTCGCAGACTACGTTGAAGTCGGTGTTAGGTCGCGGCGGCGATATGACAGGAACAACGCACGATCCTGCCGGCCGAATTTTTTGCTCCCATCCCGAAAAATAGGCTGGAGGCATTAAGAAAAATTGCATAGAGATTAAGTCACGGTAGTTCATGTCCCCATCGTTCCCACAACATGCTGGTGGATGGATGAAGAAAAGATAACTTGTGATGTTGTCGTGTGTTTTGACCCACATGACTCACGCCACCGCCGTTCTCGTTCACACATCATTCAACCTTTAGCGCTATCCGTCCCCGCCGGTCAAAATGTCCTAGTCTTGACAGTTTGGATGCTACGCAAATTATTTCGAAGTCAGTTCCGGAGAACAACCAACGCCTGTGGCGGAGATCGCACAGATCCGAGTCACGGAACTGCCCATTGAGCGCGGTGATTGAGCAATTCGTCAAGACAGTGCTAAAAATTCCCCTCCGATGACCGGAAGTTATTCACACCTATCAGTGGCGATCCCACATAAAGCTTTGAACGACCTGAACTTCCTCAATCATTCCTCCGCTCGCCGATGCAGTCTTCTCCGACCACCGACAGCCATAAACGGTTCGAAACGGACAACACCGTTGTCGAGCATAATGGGATCTCTGGCCTGCCTTCGCCTTCGTCGCCTCAAGGGTCCACGTTCACGCAGCAAACCCTCAATGGATCAGTAGCGCCGCCCGTGATACCGCCCGACCACCCGTTCAGAACTCTGGTGCTCTGTTTCGACGGAACCGGGGACCAGTTTGACTCGGACAACTCCAACATCGTCCAGTTCTTCACCATGCTTCCCAAGGGGGATCAGTCCAGACAGCTAGTTTACTACCAGGCTGGCATAGGTACCTATACGACACCGGAAATTGCTACTCCATTCTGGTCGAAAATAAACCAGGTAAGAGTCTCCGGGCGCAAGAAAAGACCTCCATTTGATTCTCCAGTAGTTCGTCGACGAAGCGATAGCGTGGAACTTGGACGCGCATGTTATGGGTCTGTCCCGCCCTAGCAGCGGCCGTATGGCATTACTGACATGGGATTAGGAGGATATGAGTTTCTGATGCAGAACTGTACGTACTTATCGCTCGGACCTTCCATGCAGGTTGATTAGAATCTGTGTTCTTAGACACCACTAATGACCGTATTTGCATCTTTGGGTTCTCTCGAGGCGCATATACCGCGCGGAGGTGTGTGTTTGTGGTTGATCTCAGTTGTCATTCGAGGCCGACCTTCTTCCAGTTTAGCAGGAATGATTCACAAGGTGCGCCTTTACATTCCTTCTCGAGCATATGTCCTCTAAAGTTGATGAAAATTACAGGTTGGCCTTCTACCGGTCTGCAACCATCAACAGATCCCATTCGCGTACAAAATGTACACGCGCGAGGGTAGGTCGGAATGCACGCGACCGGATCTTGTTCCTTACGTGAAATTTAACGCAGACGAGACGGGGTGGAAGCAGTCTAACGCGTTCAAGAAGGTCGGTTAGATGCGTCTTTCCAGCCAATAATTGTCTGCTGAGCAAAACACATGCGATAGGCCTTCTCCATCGACGTCGATATTGAATTCGTCGGGGTCTGGTGAGCATACTATTTCAAGCCCTTCGCACGCTCTACTGCCCCGGCATGCGGATTTCGTACTCGATTAATAACTTCCTCCCAGGGATACGGTTAATTCTGTCGGACTCATCCCACGCAGATTGCCATTTACAACATCCAATACCATCGTCCGGACGTTCCGGCATGCACTGTCACTTGACGAACGTCGGGCCAAGTTCAAGCCGAATCTGTGGTAAGAATGCTTTTTGTGCCGAGCCACGGCGAGGCGGCTCAGGAATGCCGTATGCAGGAACCGGCCAAACTCGCGAGAGCAGATGTTGAGTATCACGGATCAGAAGATTCATGACAAAACGCGGCCCCATCTCTCCAAAAAAATGTCGCAGCATCTCATGGAGCGCAAGTATTCCCGGGACCGGACTCAACCGACCGATATTGACGAGGTAATTATGCATGATCTGCGTTCCACGGGATCCGTCGCTCATGTGCGTTTCTACTGTAGGTCTGGTTCTCCGGGTGTCACTGCGGTACGTTCTCCTGCGAATTCTCCTCGGAGGTTCTGTTCTGACGGGCGCAGACGTCGGAGGTGGATCCGTCGATAATGAGACAATTCACAACCTAGCTCGCATCCCCCTGCGCTGGATGATCCGCGAATGCTTCAAGACGAACAGCGGGATCATGTTCGACTGCGAAGGTCTTCGAAGCATCGGGCTCGACCCCGACAGCCTGTATCCACACGTCGCAGCGCGCCCCCCAGCCCTCCCCGTCGGGAACCTGCGCATCAAACCCATTCCGTCCTCCAAAGAGGTTTCCAAGGCACAGGCGGAGGCCGCGTTGCCCAACTACTCCAGCACGGAGGATTCGGCTCAGGCCAAACGCCCCAGCGAAGAAGAGCTCGACCTGCAGGATGCCCTGTGTCCGATCTACGATCAGCTAAGTCTCGCGTGGTTCTGGTGGATACTGGAATTGCTGCCGCTCAAGCAGCGTTACCAGAAGAGCAACAATACCTGGGCGACGTATATCGGATGGAACATGGGGAAGGGGCGATTCATTCCCAAGCAAAAGACGAACGGCGTGCGAGTGCATAGGAGCGTCAAGACGCGGCTGGAGGCGCAGGATGAACATGGAAGGAAGTATAAACCGAAGGCAGCTTTTGCATTGGAGAGTGTTACATGGGTTGATTGATTTTTTTCCGTTGGAGATTCGTTGTAGGCGAGTAATTTTTTATTGTACTTGTACTTGTCGTGTTCATGTTTATGTAAACAACCCGTTCTAATTCCTACTAGTGAGCATTGTATAACTTATGGGTGCGACATTATAAGATTTTCAGTCGCTGCGTTTAAAGGTTCCCTAGGCGAGCCCACTGCCTCGCCGAAGGGTGCGACTTGTTCGTCGGTCGTCAGCTATCCATATGTGGATAGCTTTGACTCCATGGCTACCCACAGCCAGCAATTAGACCAATAATAACTCTCAAGAACTACACACGGGTTAGATTTGGCGTGACTACACGCCCTCGGCTAGTCGACCTTCCCACATAGCCTCACCTCGCACAAGCTAGGCAGGCTTTGGCTAAGATCCGTCTGAACGCAGTGGGTCGAACGTGCAAGTTAAACTTGAAGCAACGGACAAGAAAAATCTAGCTAGCCAACCCGAGTTAACACGGGTCGAAGTGGAAAATTAACTTGGTGCATTTTGAGCATAGTCTTGTGGGTTGAATACGAGTGAGCATTGACAAATAGAGCTCAACGCACCAAGGCAAATGGAAGCGCAGTATCCAGGATATCAAATGAATTCACAAGGACGAAATCTATATTCTGAGTCAGTAGTACAGGTATATGCAGAACCTGAAAACTCGGTGTTCCTTCGGCGGGGCTCGCGCTTCTGTCAGTTATGTTATCCAGAATATCAAGATGCAGAATCCCCACCGGGGACTCCGGTGGATAAGAACGTGGACGAAGAAGGCGGGCGAGAGAGGGAGGTGCGTGCCCTCCTCGATCCGGATGATCAGGGATATATTACTTCTATAATATACATCTTTATAAATCCCTCCTCGCGTTGCATGTATTTAACTTGCGGCGAAACATCAAAACTAGGGGGTAAGAAACTGGGAGCGAGGTTATAAATCAAGTGTATGTATGCTTGTTTCCAATTTCTTCCTCCTTGTCTCGCACCGCCTCCTCCCGCCGATTATGCCACGAATGGTACTATACGAGCTGTGGTGATCAGACGCCATCAGATCTTCGTCGCACATTTTATTCCATCTATCTTAACCTACGACTTCTGCACGTCCCTGAGGAGCACCAAGACCGAAATGAAAAACCCTAATTTTCACGCGTCGTATCGGCCGACAGTCACGTGGGCGCGATACTTATAGCCATCAATTCCAGGTATCATTACTATCAAGCGTACGAGCCGTCAACGCGTCAACTGTTGTAGCGTCTGTTTATAAGAGACTAGTATCTCGCTGTCTGACACGACTTCCATGACATCCTTCAGGCTTCCCACCGGAACCGAATATTTCCGCGACCTTCTTCAAAAGTCCCACCACTGCGAATCAGTGCGATCCCCGAGGAGTTGGGCGGCGAATTACCGTGACATTCACGTTGATGAAAGCCTTCACCGTTCACGGAACTTAGGTTATAAGCATGGTTCTAGACACGAGGAAGAAAATGTGTTCGTTTCCGCGGCACGTCACGGTACTCAGGCAAGTTTCAGCTGAGTTACATCCACCCCGGCTGTCCAGCCGCAACATTGGGACGGAACTTACATAAACAACGAGCGGTACGCTCTTCAAGGCCAATTTCTGCCTCACCGCCGTTCGATGAATCCACAAAGAAGCGACGCATTACCCGAATTGAGCCCATTATTTTCAGTATGTTAACATATAAATATCAGTGAGCCCGACAGCCGTCTTTTTTATCAAGCAGGCTGAGACCAGGCTGAGACGACGTCAGTAATTTCTACATTGGTCCATGCGGTTATCTGACTGTTGAAAAAATGTTTATCTGATCATGATACGGGCTCCCGTTCCCCACGCTCACGGTTAATCGTTTATTCTTACAAGGTCCTTGCGGCTCCGAGGCCTGTTGGAAAGAAGTTCTAGCAGGGTGCATGTTCGCTTTTTGGCCAAGCCGATTGGGCTGAGCTTTTTGCGCGACATTCCCAGTGAGCGCAATCCGTCGTCCTGCTTACAAGCTTAAGAATAGGATAGTTTCGTTCTCATGACCGGTACCGCTGGCGAACGATCTGTGCTATCTGATATCGGGTCCAGACGGAGAACGTGCAGAGACGGATGGATACTGAGGCCTGCGGGCTTGCGCTCATACGCACATGGCAACAGCGCGTCCAAATGACAGCCTCCGAAAGCGGTTACAGACGCAATGCCCGTCCCATCCGAGTCCTCCACCACCGTCCCAGTAGATGGCTCCTTCTTTAAAGCGAAGACGCACTCATTGTGCCTCGCCGACGCGGTTCCTCTCGAAACGAGCTTGCGCCAAGTATTCTGGGCCTAAGCAGAGAGCATTGCATATATCGTGCGTCGGCGATCCGAATCGAATCGCCTAGGCATGTACCAAAGAGATCCATAAATGGATCCGAATACACAAATATCTTACAGTTTGTTCGTCCCTCCCAGCCTACACAACATACCACTGCACGGCATACTTACGGCGCCTCTAAAGTCGCATCCAGCACCAGCTTCATTACCTGCTCGCTCCGGGGCCGGACAGTGCACGTGAAGGGGAGAGGCCGCCTGCCGGTATATGCGTGTGTGTTCAGATCTAGCGTAGAAAAAAAGACAGTGAACCAACAACGCACACAACAATCCCATCCGTGGTGTCCGCGACAGGATCGATCTCCCTTCCATTCGCGTCGATAGCGCGTGTGATGGCGAGCCCCGCAACCGCCTTGGCCACGGCGATATAGACGGAGACGTCTGCGAGATATGTCCCTGTGAGCAGATATTATGGTTAGCTATGGAACCCAGGCCCAAGAATTAAATAAAGTTTATCAACCTGGACAGACGCTGGGCGCGATGCAAGAGAAATAAGTTGTCCTTCGTTCAGGAAGTGAGACTAGGGAAGCTGACCGGCGGCCGTAACCAAAGAGCCCGACATCGGTCGGGTTGGGCGCAGGAGTTGGCCCAAGGAAGCGGTCAGGGTTGAAGACAAATGGGTCAGCGTACACAGCTGGGTCGTGGAGGAATTTCCTGGCGGTAGGATTAGGCCAGACAGCTGGCGGTAAAAGATGATACAACCTACCACACGTTCGCAATCACCACGGTGTTTTTGGGGATGAAGTATCCCTCATAGACATCGTCGGCCATGGCACGGTGTGGTATGGCTGGTAGAAATATGAGAGTTTGAATTGAAAGAGGGCAGGAGGGGGACCTCACCTAGAGGCACGATGGGTAACCAGCGGTAGAGCTCCTTGCAGACAGCCTCGATATACGGCAGAGACTCCCTGTCCTCGAAAGTTGGCAGGCGGTTCGAGCCGATGACGGAGTCGATTTCAGCCTGCGCCTTGGCCTGGATTTCGGGGTACTTGACGGCGGCTAGAAAATAGGCGGTGACGACAGAGACGGTCTAATGGCCATCAATAGTCTCGATAAACCTTGTCAATGAATGAGGAACGAACTGTGTCGGCGCCGGCTCCGTAGAAAGAGGCAGCAGACCATTTGATTTCATGTAGACGATCTTCGGATATATCTTTGTCTTGAAGAAGATTGGAAGCGTACGATGGCGTCTCTTGTCCATTTGCCTGGAACAGTTGGGGAACATGACGTTACAGTGGGGAGAGATCTCACCATTTGTTCCTTCACATATGCCAACGGGACTTCTCCCAGGTCGTCGCACGATTTGGTGTAAGTCTTAGCGAGCCGCTTAAAGTGTGCGCCAGGGAACCTACGATGTCTACTTTAAAATTTTAGACACGGACCACGAGAAAACCATACCAAGTGGGAATATATTTCACTGTGGATAAAGACGTGAGGGTCGGATATACTGTAGGCGGTAATCGTGCCGAACGCACGCATAGGGAGTACATCGACCAGGAACACGCCGGGGCGAGTGACCTCAGAAAATTCACCGATGGCCTGCAAGTTGTGCGGAATTGAGCATTGATCAATGAGGGCAGACGCGAATTGACCTTCTCAGCAAGATCAACTAACGGGTCATTCCCTTTCTCCTTGATCTTATAACCATAAGTAAGATGCAATACCATTGCACCGGCAGTCCTGGAGCCATCGTTGAAAAATTTGACGGCGGTCGATCTGACATAAAACTGACTTTCTGGTGGCCTACGGTACATTAATAAGGGACAGGAAGGTACGCATGAGTGGATTTACCCCATCAAAAGCCTTTGGATTCTCCAGGACCCGTTTCAGAAACATGTTGGCCTGGTATTCCTCCACAGCATAAAACTTTACCATGCTCCCTCGAGTGCCAATGACTTTCCCGATCAGCTTGCGCTGCCGAGGTGATGGATTTAGAAACGGCCTTAAGGGTAGTATATGACGCACGTATTCTCTGAACCTGAAACAGGTCAGGGCAAGATTTATAACACACCAAAAAAACACATACCGGGGTCCATATCGAGCACTACTTAAAACGCGGTCCCATCCGCACATGTTGGCCATCTCAAGCGTCGGCCGATCTGCATACAGAGTCCCCCTCTTGTCCAGGAGTTCTGTGGCGATGGCCGAATCGTTCACGATAACGAACGGCTGGCCAAGAAGGGTAATCGACATGATCCCCCCTGCACGAAGTTAGCTTCATTCCAAGGCACTGTATGATAGTATCTCGATTGTCAGAATTACCGTAGATATCTCCCCAACGCGCAAATGTCTTCCAGGCATGGCTCTTGGGCATGTCGAGGACATTCCCAATAAGGGGCCATCCCTTGGGGCCGGGCGGAAGAGGCAGAGACTTTCGCGTAGTATAGAAATGGTAACCCAGAGCCACAACCGTTGCCACGATAAACCCGTCAGTGAGAGTCGGTGTGAACATAATGGGGGGGGATGGAAAGGGAACGGAGACTGACTGAGATCATCGGATGGGACCCTCAGAAGTTCAAGAAGATTCAAGAGACGGCCAACTCAGGATAAAGGGATGCCGTGACTATTTATTCATGTTTGTTCTTTCACGGAGCCGACGGAGCTCCTCCTTGCCAGATTCATCTTACTCTGGCTCTCACCTTGCTGAACTCGATCCGGAGCCTTTGCGATACCCTAACTCGAGGGAGTAGAACGATGGTTTGTGTATAGCGCCTCCGGGCAGGATCATCCAAGAATCAAGATTCAAGATTGAAGTCGTAAATACTCGCGAATCACGCTCGGCTGGAGGCGATTTTCCCTGCTCCAATAACCCACTCCACGTTCCCTCCGTGATTCTCGTACCGGAAACTGTGGGATCGTGCCGGTCACAAGGGCGGCAAATCGAAAGTCCGCGGCAGCGGAAAGTCAAAACTTGACTCTGGAGTGAGGCGGGTTTGTTTTTCCAGTCTTCCAGCTCAGGATTTCTGTTGGCAGTCAATTTCGCGAAGCTAGTATGACTCTCTCCGTGTGGTTCTGGGCCTATAATTCTGGATTTGCGTTCCTCATCGGGTTTTGCCGGAGAAGGTATTTTCGTTTCCGGTCCGCCATACAGGGCCGATGATTCAGCCGACCCTGCTCAAGAGGCCTATGAATAATTTCAATATGTATTGTAGCTTCCGTTACTGATCGCCGCTCGGATACGAAGAATTGCAGCTATACCACTCACCCACTAGGGTCTTCCTCTCGTTTTATGGCCACTCTTGATAATACGTTCGTCTTTACTAGTTCTCCCAAACTTCAACTTCAAGGACCCAAAGGACAGAACCCTGACCATAATACTTCAGGATCGGCGATAATACATACTCTTCGAGGCAGTGGTGATCCCAGCGGCGTGAGTAGGTTGAATGGGTGGTATCGGCAGTCTCACCAATTTTGTGTAGACTTTACGGGACCGCCTCCTGTTAACCCGCCATGGCTGACGTCTCCCAGCTGGCTGTCTTCAGGCTTGATTTTATTTCTGCTCATATATCAAACGTGATTCGTTGTGGATCAAATCTTTAGTACTGATAATAATCGACAGCCTAGCTCGTCTGATTTTCCAGCCCACCTTGCACGCGCAAGTCTCAACAGCTCAATTGAACTTGCAGCAACTGGGAAAAAGTCTTGGGCCGGAGATGTGCTGATAGCTGCGAAGAAATTACCCTTCGAGTGTCCACCTCTTGACTTCAGTAGTGCGACGGAGAAAAGCGTCGAGGCCTACCGAAATTGTGTCGAGGAAAATGCGCTTGAATGGTTACAGCATCAGGTCGATTCCTCAGACAAACTTTACTTGATACACGGGCGACGTGAACCCCAAAACGACAAGCCTGCCGCGCAAAAAACAATATTCATGAGGCACTATCTATATATGGTTAAGACACAGATTCATCGCGAAGCACTGACTTCCATAATGCTGTCGACCCATTTACTTGCCTTAGAAAAATTGCGGCACGTTGATCATGCACTACAACCAGTCCCACTGCGGGCAAGTAGCAATATAAAGGGGCCGTATATTGCCAGTATATGCTCAGTATATATGAAATATACCCACTATATACATGCAATATACAGGGGCCATATATGCTCAGTATATTCCAAATATAACTACTATATACCCACAATATACGGGCTCAGTATATGTTCCGTATATTGTGACAATATACTTGCAATATACGGAGTCCATATATGGTAGCCATCAGACCTCCGTATATTGCAAGTATATTGCAACCAAACACCCCAGAAATAGCACTTAACACCTTCCTGAAATAGTAATGATTACTTTCCTTATAGAGACTACTACAAGTTGGCTACTTTTGCTATTTTTGCACCCAAAAAAAATGTTATAAATATACAAGAAGCTACCTATCATACTAGTAGTTTGTGGCTACGACCTGTAGGCCCTGTTTGTCAGAATGTAAAAGTTGACATAAACAATAGACAAGTAACTGTGTATCTATCAAGTTTGGTTGCTACTGCACTTGTTTCTCCTCAATACCTTGGTCCTGATAGGCCCAAATTGTGTTTGTGTTACAATTTTTATGAGAAAGTGCATGTGACACGGCAGCCAGCTGCTGTGTCACATGACTTTTCTTTTCTTTTCTTTCCATGCCATTATGCTAGGACCCTCACCCTTTGGCAGCCAGATTCAAAGTTTGGACAAAATTTCAAATCAGCCTGGCCAAGGTCAGAGCCAAAATTTGGACACACCTACTTTTGGACCTGCTAGCCAGGGTCGACAGTTTTGACAATGGGCCAGGAGCTGTGCTGACGTCGGATCCATGTTCGGCCATTTGATGGTGGCTGGGGAGCGAATCAAGGCAAATTTCTGCCTGCAAACAAAGAGCAAAGAACAGCCAAGAGACCATGCAGAAGAGCCAAGAAGAGAGCAGTGACATGCGGGAAGGCTGGATGATGATGGTATGAAGGAAGAAGTGTTTGGAACTCTGCTGGTTGTCTGCTCACCTGAGTTTGATAACATTTATCCTCAATTTGTCTTGATACAGCTCGTTGACTTGATCTGCCTCTTTTGGGCTTGATATTCCTAGGAGGGATTTTCACTGGGATGAATGCTGCCTGCTACCAAAGTAAGCAGCCTCCAACAGTCTGCTGCCACACCAAGAGGAGATGGCGGTAGATGACCATTGTTGGGCCTGTTTTGCATTTATTTGGATATAATACAATCTAATACAATAAACAGAGAAAACATGAATAGCACATTCAATACGACTCTGGTGACAGCATATATACTTCCAAGCCTTGGCATGTAGACTGAATAGTATCCTCTACATCCAACAAACAATGGGGTGGCTGTACTGCTAGTTGGGGGGGAGGGGTCATATAATTTTCATATATCTAATTTATGAGAAAATGCATGTGATTACTCACTCACCCTCACAAGTAGTCACATGATCAGAAAACCGGTTTTCTGGTCACATGTACATTACACCTGGCTTTTGGTTAACTGGGACCACTAGTTGATTGCCATTAATACATTACAACAAGCCGGTCTTAAACTAGAGCATGTAATAAGGTAGAGGACACACAAGTGCGGTTGCCCCACGTGATATCCCATTATTTGGGAAGATTTCATTGAATTCTCCTTTCCTTAGGCCTAAGTAGAAATTCCGCCTCCACAGTTATGTGTGAATGTGTCCTAAGATGACTCTCAAATAATTTGAGGAGTTTTGGTTTTGAGTTGAGGGACAAGTTCCAAAATCTTTCAAAATTGATGGTATTTGTGGGCTCCCATCAATTTGAGAACTAGTCCTCCATTTCTCAACTAAAATTCCTCAAAATATTTGGGAACACTGTTCAAATACATTCACACAGAACTGTGGAGCCGAATTTTCCGTTTTCATTGTGCAAGCCCACAATCACTCGTTTTGGGCAGTCACGTGGGCAACGGCACTTGTGTGTCCTCTACCTTAAAAAAATCAGAGAGATGCAAACTAGAAGAGGTCAATTCTTTGCAGTGCTGGGCTTGTTGAAAGTGGAAAACTTTGTTCATTTTTCAGACTGAAAAAGTGCATGAGAAAACCTTACAATTGCAATTTTTTCCAGTACTTTTCAACGTGAGGTGAAAATTTTGAACAAAAAAGGAAAATTCATGAAAAGAAAATTGTAAATTCTTCATTTTTTGAGTGAAAAATGTCTGAAAAATGAACCAAGTTTTCCCCCAATTTTCTGACTGAAAGAATTGAATTGTTTGTCAACTAGGCATGAAAGACTGATATGTTTTTTCAGGTGGAAATTCCAATAGGCTTGCATTCTGTTTGGCTTAAAACTTGGAAAACTAAGCAATAGGAATCATGTGACTCTAATTGGCAAATTGTAGTCACATGGGTCATGAGAATTGTGGTAGTATATGGTGGTCGGCAACGCTGCCGGAAATCAGTGATCAGAGAACCGGTATTGGCGCATTTGGAAAGGTGCCCCTATTTCCACCACTCTTTCGTCTAGAGCACACTTCCATGGTACCAAGGACCCTTCTATTGACAACCACTTGTCATATACATTCACAAAGCATGGTTGGAGCCCTAATTTGAGGCTAAAAACACAGTGAATTTGAGATTTAGCATACCCACCCTCCGTTGCCCCACCTAGAATTCCTGGTCTCAGTGGCTGGTCTTAGCCCCAACCTTGGTGCACAGTACATACCTTATACAAGCTAGAGTAAAATGATTAGAATCAATTTTCGATATTTGTCCAGGCAAGGAAGATAGAGAGGCATTTACATCCGCAAAGCACGGTTTGACGTATGTACGGACCAAAAATCAAAATTCTGCTCTAATCATTTTGAATGGTTGGCCCATGCCATCATTTGACTCCGCATAATGTTTGTGTGAAGATGGCTCTAGGACTCAGAACGGAGGCCGACCACTGATCATGCACTTGTCGGAGTTTGAATTTGGCACTGCGTTGCCGACCACCATAGTATAAATGCTGCAATGTTGATTGTTGACAGGATACTTCTTTCCACCCTCCACCATCTTACAATTTTTTTCTTCAACCCTCTGCTTTGGCAGCAGAGTGTTGGAGGTTGTCAGCTTTGGCAGCAGACAACTTTATCTTCCTTCCAAGTGCTTGCTTTGGCAGCGAGTACTTGGTTGTTGCCCGCTTTGGCAGCAGGCAGCAAATTTTCCCTGCTTCTTCAATCTCCCGCTTTGGCAGCTGGTGGATTGCAGGAGTGGATTATACTTTCATTATTTTCACCTTCATTCTCACACCTCTTATAATGTGGTCTGAATTATTTCTCTTCCTATACCCTCACCTAAAAAAAAAAGACACGAAGAAAAACAACACTCATCAGTTGATGCAGCACAGTACATTCACATGTGACCGCCCTGCATATGGATGGTGCGGTGCAAAGAGAAGGGATGAAGAGTAATTAAAGTAAGCATATATCCTGCTCCCCCATACATGGACTGCAGCTAATGGTTGTTAATTGTTCCATCCATAGGTTTATTTGTTTGTTTTTTGAAGACATCCTCTAGGTTGCCTGTCATGGATCTGACTTGGGTATGTCCGAAATTTTGTCCAAATTTTAGATCCAAGCTCATTTGTGCTCCGAAGCCTTGAGTCATGCTAAAAAATTTGAAGTCAAATATATTCTGTCACCCCATTATCCTCAGCCACCTCTACAATGTCGATACTGGCCTTGCCCTTGTGTTGTACAGTGTTGAGGCTTGTAACTGTGTTCACCAACGACTCACCAGTCAGTGCATCCAACACATGGTACATTATAGTGCCGCTCCTTGGATCACTACTTTGATGTTTCATCCCTATTAGGGCTTGTATTTGGACACAATAAATCCTGGATTTAATCGTAGACATATTAGAGCATGTATTGAGTTATTCTGCCCTTGAACTTTGATGATGTTAGCAGTGGTATGTTACGAGGAAGGGATATGCACTTTTTGATGGCAAATGTCGCAGTTCCGTTCTGTGGATCACTCCACTTTCTGCGCCATTGTCTGGTCTTGTACTCCTGTTTAACTCATTTTGGGGTCCATACAGAGCCTAAGAACTTATTCAGTGGCTCTTGTGCACAATTGAAGCCCACACAAGCACTCTGAGAGCCACAGTGCATCAGGGCTCTGCCTGCCAAATATGGCAATTTTCACGTGCCATCCTCCCTTGCACAAATTGTCCAAGCCTAGACTTTGGTCTGATTTCCTCGATCTGTACAAGTAAATCACAGCTGGTATAGCCATCTATCGTACAAAAGTTGCTTTGGCCAGAATCTCCTCAAATGGTTGCAAAATGGACAAAAAGGAAACTCACTGATGGTGTTGATCAAAGGTTGATTTGCCCAAAAACATGTCGTCTGGGAGCCTCGGTGACCCTCCTCACTCAAAATTAATTCAGGACATGCAGAAAACATACATAACTTCGAATATCAAAGGGTTTGACCCCAGGATGGATGTATGTGCCGCAAGAAATGAGTGATCCATTGATAGGCACTATACTGTATGCACACAACCCAACTTCAACAGTATTTCTTCCCCCCTCAAAATCCATTCCTGAGGTTCCTATTTCTGATCATGAGAACTTAGAAGCTCGTCATTGGTATCTATGTTCAGGAGATCCATAACGGAGTGTTTTGTTTGAGATAAATGAGGATTTTGAACTGTATTTAGAGCACAATGATGTCACTGGTACAGCTCTACTAGTTCTGGTACTTCATTTGGACAGTTGCATCTCCATTGTGCATGTCATGCCACCATCAAATGGCCGAACATGGATCCGACGTCAGCACAGCTCCTGGCCCATTGTCAAAACTGTCGACCCTGGCTAGCAGGTCCAAAAGTAGGTGTGTCCAAATTTTGGCTCTGACCTTGGCCAGGCTGATTTGAAATTTTGTCCAAACTTTGAATCTGGCTGCCAAAGGGTGAGGGTCCTAGCATAATGGCATGGAAAGAAAAGAAAAGAAAAGTCATGTGACACAGCAGCTGGCTGCCGTTGTGAGGGCTGTATGCGCTCTGCGCATGCCCTCTCGTTCCACGGCGGCTCAGGTCAACGACGACGAACTTCCTTCAAACGATAAACCCTTATTCGGCAATTTGGTTGCCACTTTAGGGACGACACTCGCTAACGATTGAACATCGATATTCAAGGAAATAATGGTGCTCACAAGGCTTCGACGGCGAACGATGGCACCCCACTACCCTTAATGCTCTTCGTTCCAACGGATACAACTATTAAACTATCAAATCTACTCACCACAGCCGATCTGGACAGATCTGGACCTCTGGGACGAGCCTCGCCGACGAACGAAAACACCATATCCACCAAATCCTTTCACAAATCTTTTCCCAGTACAACAAACGCCAATCGCCTCCAACGAGCATTATCACCTCGTATCCTTTGAAATATTAAACAACTAGCAGCGCGCCGACCATGGGCGAGCATGCTACCTGGCAGGACGTACGGGTCGGAACTTAATTGGGACGTAAACCCGACAGCCCGACAGCTCGCGGGATAATTGTCCTAAATCTGGTCTTCAACACTCTCTCGACGGCGAACGATACAATATTTCGCGGGCGAAAGGATGCTAGAATCGTTTTGGGGAAGAAACTCTCACAAGCAAGTGTTTCACTCAAACACGAGGCTGATGGGGGGAAACGGTATAAAAAGCGGACAATTTAGCGTACTTGGGCATCGAGTTTCCGGGGGTTCAGATCCCTCCCACTTGTATACAAGTGTTCTTACATCCCACAAATCGAGAAATTGATCACACCCTTGCACCTACTTGTCTCAGGACACTTTACTCACTCCCTCCCTTGCAGCTTAAGTCATCTAAGCTCGCGCTCATATAGCTCGCCCTCGAACTTCGCACACCTTCCCGCGCGGAAACACCTCCTGTAGCGGTGGGAACGAAGCTTCAAGGAAATTTTGGCAAATCGTCAACGCCTGAACGGCCACAACCTCTTATACTCCGAGAAGTTCGTCGCCGAAATTCCGTCGACGTCGAAGTCGTCCACGAACCAACCCCTTGGAAGGATTCGCCGACTCGATCACGTGCCCCAACGATCAAAGGAGGAAGGCGCGTCGTTCGATCGAAGTAGAAGGCTTCGCAGATAGTTCGAAGGGACAAGTTCGCGAACTTTGTTCCCCGGCGAACGAGTATATTCCAGTTCTTTCCCCCATTTTGCTAACTTTAACAGAACTTACCGGACCCGCCGCACTACCTCTGCATCGACAAACGTCCCCTTGTTCGGAACCTCACAACCAAACCCCCTAGAGGCCGGACAAGCTTACCACCTGAGCAACATCCCGTTCACGTCGTAGCGTCGCGGTCCTTATCACAACTGGAGCCCACCGCGAGGGGGTTTTTACCGTGGATTCCCGAAACAAGCAGACGCTAGCAGCAGAGCGTGCCGCCGAGAAACGACAGAGAGAACAGAGGCTCTCTACTCGAACCCGCCGAACGTTATTACAGGAGGTTACCCTTGCCGAAAACGACCCCATTTCGGCAACGAGAAGAATCACTCGCTCTACAGCGAACTCTCCCCTTTCCGCTCCACCAGTAGTCCCAGAATCGCCGCTCACCTCTCAGGACTCCTCACCGGAGATACCTCCAACTTCGTTACCATTGGAAGATTCCTCCTCATCGCTCGAAACCTCCATCTCTCGCTCACCCGTAGCCTCACAAACTACTCCCATCCTATCATCCGAAACCCTTTCTTCGGAATCTTCCCTTAGCGGATCTTCGCCCACCAACGAAACTCCCGTCATCCCACCCCCAGCTAGGAAAAAGATGGCGAAAATGTTGCCTGCACGTGGAACTAAAGGAGCACCGTCGTTCGACGGCAAGGCCCTTAATTTGCACCGATACTGGGAGGATATTGAAGAATTAGCCGAATCTATGGAAAAGACTACCTTCGATGAGAAGGTTAACATCGCCATGAGATACGTTTCAAGGGAAACGGAAGTCCTTTGGCGAGGAACGAAGACGAACGACGTGAATACGTGGGAGGGTTTTAAAACTTGCATTGCCGCCCTATATCCCGGATCAGATGGGAAGAAAATGTTTACGATGAAGGATCTCGACAATATCCTTGAGGAACAGTCTTCCACCAAAATAAAGACCAAGGACGATTTCGCCGAGTACCATCGAAGGTTCAAAACGATCACGGTTCATTTGATTGGATCAGGGAAACTCACGGATCTCGAGGAAAAGAAATGCTACCCCAAAGGAGTAGAGGAGCGTTTCAGGAATCGTGTATATCACCGGCTTCAGATTTTAAAACCACAGCATTCGCCCGACGACGCCTATGACATTACCGATTTTATGGACGCGGCAAACTTTATCCTGGACGGACCCACTACGCAGGACGGCGGCGACGATACGGCGGCGATCAAGAAAGAAATGATTGATTTAAATGCCGCGATGGCCGAAGTCACCTCGATGAACCGCCAATTAACGGTTCAAATGCAGTCGCTAACCCAGGCAGTTAAAGAGCCACGAACCCAGTACTCGACAGGACAGCATCAGCCCTCTCATAGAGGAGCGTACCCAGTTTACCAGGCAACAATCATGGAATCAGGCCCTCCGCCTCAGACCTTTCGTGAGCCCGGCCCGGGATTTCGGAGCACGTATCCGCCAAGAGAACAGTGGCAGAGCCGAGATCAGCCGCCCGCCGGCGGCATGTTCACGCCAGGACTTTGCGGATTTTGTTCGGCGGCAGGACATTTCGTTCACGAGTGTACGCTTGCGCTTGACTACATCAATCAAGGCAAATGCTTCAGGAACCAGGACGGAAAAATTGTCCTCGCTAACGGGCGATTCGTTCCTCGGATGATCCAGGGACGAAACCTTTCAGAGAGAATTGATCGATGGATAGGGGAGAACATTCAACAACATCAACGGCAGCCCCAGCAGCAGCAACGCCCGCCGGCGACACAAGGATTTGAGCGAGACCCACCTCCTCACCCCGTGACTACGATGACGTTCGCTAGTTGCGCCCCAGTTCAAACGCTGGCCTTCGGAAAAATTCCCATTGAACACGCCAATAAGGAAAACGACCCCGACGTTCAGGTCATGTTGGAACGAGGGAAACGCAAGGCGGGAGATCCGCCAGAAGTCGTCATGACGAAACGCCCGGCGGCGAAAGGACCCTCTAAGCCGGGACCAGGGAGGGATTCCGCTCCTGAAGCTAGTACTTCCAAGATTCCGGCCCCTCCAGTGGCAGGACCGTCCGCCCCCAAGTCTCATCTTCCACCGGCCTTCAAATATCAGTCCCAGATGGAGGATCCGGCAATGGTCGAAGCAGTGATCAAAAGAACCTTAGATGCGCAGATCACGATCTCAGGTCGCGAATTGTTGGCCATTTCGCCGGAAATCAGGAAACATTACCGAGAAGGGACGGTCACCAAAAGAATTCCCACGGTTGAAACTTCGTTGTTCGAGGTCGAAGAGGGCCTTCCCGAGGAGGAGGCGATGGTTATGAATTATTATGATAAGGGATATGTGGTCAGCACCCATCTCTTAACGGCTTCACCCATCGATTCTCTCCGGGTACTCGACATGCTGGTCAACGACACCATGACGATCGCGTGCACCCTGGACCAAGGATCGGAAATCGTCGCCATGAACCGAAATATTTGGCAGGATCTTGGAGTCACGCTTTCGCCTGAGAAAACCCTCACAATGGAGTCCGCTGACTCTAATCAGACGGTTACGGCGGGAGTGATCGAAAACTTGAAGTTTACGGTCGGCGACATTGACCTCTTAATCCAAGTCCATGTTGTGGACGGAGCGCCATTTGACATATTAATGGGCAGGCCGTTCTTCCGTTTCACGGAGTGCCACACCCAGGACCGGTCGAACGGCACCCAAGAGCTTACACTCACGTGTCCCAATACGGGCAAACGGATCACGGTGCCGACCCGGAGGAAACCCGCTCGGCAGGAGAATGTTGCCGAAACAATGCCCTTTCACGCGTCGCCGATCAACGAAGAGGTTTTTGCTTAAAGGAGGACGCATCGACGCCGCGCCCTCCGGGTCAAAACAAGGTCTCGGTAAACTTCTGGAAAGCACTCGGTACAACGGAAACTGATTCCGCCAACAAACGGATCAATCGGCTTAGGACACACGAACAAACACCAGAGAGAACGCGTGCAGAAGAATCAGTGCGGTATACTCTCAAATCAGAATGGCTTCGGTCGCGAACGAAGCATATCCCAGAACTGTCATTTCACCGGCTCTCGCCGCCTATGATATTATACTCCCCGGAGGGAACTAATACGATTGATTGCCGGCCGATCTTCGTTTACGACACGCGAATTCAGTGGGAGATTTCGCCGGCGTACCTAGGGTATTGCCTAGAGCAAATATATCCATCTACGGAAACGGTTAGCGTGTGGATTATGGGGGAAATCCCACAGAAGAAAGCGAAGAAGAAACCCAAGAAAAAGTACAAGCCCGCCGCCGACAAAGTTCATTCGGTCGCGGCCACACTCCCAGAAGAATTCAGGATTGTTCGGCATTTCCCCGAGGACCCCTTAAATGGGATGCCTCCCTTAAATCCGCATCCGCCGGATTTCGTCGAAGGCCGACGATACACCAAGGAAAGAGCAGAAGGCATGAAAGTGAACGAGGACGGGTTTCTGTGGGCCGAAGAAGAAAAACTCGTCCACGATTTGGTCAGGAATCACGAAATGGCGTTCGCCTGGAATGAGACCGAAAGGGGAAATTTTCGGGAAGATCATTTTGACCCAGTGAAAATCCCCGTTCTCGAACATACTCCTTGGCAGGAAAGGAACATCCCCATTCCGCCTGGGATCCGAGAAGACGTCATCAATATAATCCGCGGAAAGGTCGCGACCGGAGTCTACGAACCATCCAGTTCCTCTTACAGGGCGAATTGGTTCGTGGTGCCCAAATCCGACGGGTCCCTCCGACTGGTTCATAACCTCCAGCCCTTAAATGCCGTGGTTATCAAGGACGCCGGGTGCCCGCCGATTGTCGAAATCTACGCGGAATCATTCGGAGGATGCGCTATTTATGGAATGTTCGATTTGTTCGTCGGCTTCGACCATCGCATGCTGGATATCGCCTCCCGAGATTTCACAACTTTCCAAGGACCGCTCGGAACGCTAAGACTCACACGGCTTCCACAAGGTTACACGAATTCGGTCCAAATACAGCAAGGAGATATCAATTTTATTCTCCAGGACGAAATCCCTCACGTGACCCAACCGTTTGTCGACGACACCCCAGTAAAAGGACCGAAAACCTATTATTTGCTCGAGGACGGCTCGTATGAGACGATACCTCAGAATAGCGGAATTAGGCGGTTCGTCTGGGAACATCTCGTCAACGTCAATCGGGTCTGTCAGCGGATCAGGCACGCCGGCGGCACATTTAACGCCAAGAAATCGTTCTTTGCCGTTCCCAAAATCAAAGTCGTCGGACCCATTTGTAGCATCAAAGGGCGGGAACCGGACGAATCTAAGCTCCAGAAGATTCGAGACTGGCCGCCCTGTGAAGAACTAACGGACGTTAGGGCTTTCCTCGGAACTCTCGGCATATACCGAATTTATATGGGCGGGTTCTCGGAAGCCGCGGGGCCGCTCCATGCGCTTACCAGAAAGGATGTGCCGTTTAAGTGGGGAAAGGAAGAGAGCGAGGCGTTCCAGCTCCTAAAGGATATTTTTATCAAGAGCCCGCCTCTCCGCACCATCGACTATGGCACCTTCAGGAAAACGTTCTTGGACGTAGACTCGTCTTATAAGGCCGCAGGATTTATCCTATCACAAGAAGCGGAAGATGGGAAAGAATACCCTGCGCGCTTCGGGTCCATAACGTGGAACGAGAGAGAAAGTCGATACTCTCAAGCGAAAATCGAACTCTATGGGTTATTCAGGGCATTAAAGGCCTATAGAATTTACCTCGTCGGAATCAAAAGATTGGTGGTCCGCACCGATGCGAAATACATTAAGGGGATGCTCAAAAACCCGGATATTCAACCCAACGCAGCAATAAACCGATGGATAGCCGCCATTTTGCTCTTCGACTTCGAACTGGAACACGTTCCAGGAAAGAAACACGGAGGACCAGATGGATTGTCTCGTCGCCCGCGGGCGGAAGAAGACCCGGAAGAAGAAGACGACATCGACGAGTGGATCGACAATGCTTGTGGATTTGCGGTTCAGATTCTCAATTGGAATCGACAGAAGAAGAAATCGTTACTCGAAATCGTTCCCGGGCGAATGATTGGGCAAGACGAAACTCGCCCAGATCAGGTGACATTTGAACGGTGGGAAACCCCTGCGGAGCGTTCCGTAATGGCAGTGGCCCCGGTGCATGTGCTTCTATCAAGGATCGATGACACGGTCTACGAAATACCGCGAACGGAGAAAGCGGATAAACTGGACACCGGCTTGGTCGAAATAAAGAAATTTCTTGAGACCTTGAAACGACCAGAAAAGATGGACGACCACGCCTACAAAAAGTTTATCAGGCGCGCCCAGAAGTTCTTCTTAATGAACGGCGTACTCTGGCACCGACAAGAGAACGGGGAGCATCAGCTCGTTCTCGAACGAGAGAAAAGATGCGACATGCTTCGTCAAATTCACGATGAATTGGGGCATAAAGGATTCTACATTTCTCAAAAACGCCTCTTAGACCGGTTCTGGTGGCCCTTGCTCGACCAAGACCTTAAATGGTACTTGCGGACATGTCATGAATGCCAGCTCAGGTCGACTCAGAAGATCAATATACCTCCCCGAGTGGCGATGCCGCTTCCATTATTTCACAAAGTCTACGCCGACACCATGCTTTTGCCCCTCTCCAACGGATATCGATATCTCGCCCATGGGCGATGCTCGTTAAGTGGGTGGCCCGAGTGGAGAATGTTGGAAAGCGAGTCGGCTTATACACTGGGGTGCTTCATTTTTGAGGAAATATTGTGTCGATGGGGGGCGGTCGTCGAAATTGTAACCGACAACGGCGCTCCTTGGATTAAAGCCGTCGAATGGCTCGCCAAACGATACAATATTCACCACATACGAATCTCGGGGTATAACTCACGTGCAAATGGGCCAGTCGAACGAAGGCATTACGATGTTCGCGAAGCCGTGTCAAAAGCGTGCGAAGGAGACCTTTCGCTGTGGACCGAACGAATTTTCCACGTATTCTGGGCCGAACGCGTTTCGCTCCAAAAATCTACCGGATATTCGCCTTACTACCTGGCGCATGGTGCGGAACCATTGTTTCCGTTCGACATCGTGGAAGCGACATATATGTTCACGATCTTAGGAGAAAAGTTGACCACCGAAGAATTAATCGGAATGAGGGCCAGGCAGTTGATGAAGAGACAAGAAGACTTGGAGAAGTTCAAAGATGACGTCTTCAAGGCCCGAATTCTCAGCGTCAAAAGATTTGAAAAAGACAACCTCAAGAAAATCGTATCGTACGATTTCAAGCCAGGAGCGCTCGTCCTGCTTAGGAATTCGGCCATCGAGAACGAATGGTCTCGGAAGGCGAAGCCCAGGTACTCGGGGCCAATGGTCGTTGTCGAACGACACTCGGCGGAATCGTATATCTTGGCGGAATTGGACGGATCAGTATCGAGAACGCCCACAGCGGCCTTTCGTATCATTCCATACCACGCTCGATCAAAACTTCGAGTCCCCGTTACCACTTTTCTCGATAAACCCGCCCCCAGAAAAAGAAAGGAAGAAGAGCCTAGATGGGGGGACAACGGAAGCCGCTTCTTCGAAGGACAGTCTGCGGAGCCGAGCTCCTGACAAAAGAACCATCACCCGGACAGAAAGAAAGGAGAGAAGTTCACGAACGAAACCAGTATACCCTTGGACATTTTCTTCTCATGCCTACCATTCGCCTGTAACTTCGGTATCTTGAATCAGACCGCCTTATACCCCTCCCTGATCCGGCCCAAATCTACTAAACGACTGGGAAAAGCCCCCGCCCGTGAACGAAACCGGTCGTGAAAAACCCTCGAAAAGCTAGATGGGTCGCGAGGAAGAAGGAAAAAGGTGCGGAATTCGAATTCCGACCACCGCAGACAAGGACCACGGAGAGAGGGCCTAACGCAGAGCTCCCGCCCACGAACGAAACCCCAGTGCCTCAAACAATTTCCCAGACTTTGCGGAAAAACACGGAATATATTCGACTTGGGAAAAACTCAGCAAGAAAAATGCGACGCGCTCGCCACGTGAAATTCACGTGACCGCGTGCCGATTCCAATTTTCGGCTCAATCCAAAGTTCACAAATTTTAAATCAACTCGCTTCACATTTGTGAATATATACGTTACAAAAACGAGTAACGACGAGAAAATAAAAGCGCGGCAAAAGAAAAACATCAAGGAAAAACGGGAAAATGATAAGGCGCCGACGGGCGCGACAGCGTTAATGAAAGTACGAGCGGCGCGGAAAAGCATCTGAAAACAAAGCGGGTTTATCGAGGCCCTTCTCAACTCAGCCGCTACTGAGGAGTTCGGGCGGGAATTCGGCGTTGGAAAATTTCCACGACGGCGGCGGCAGAGACGGCGATTTCCTCGGCGGAGGCGGGACCGGAGTTGGCGAAGTCGACGACGGGCGGTGAGCTCGTTGGCCGAAGGTCCCGATGGTCGACGACGAGGAAGCTCCGCGAAGTGAAAGGCCCGGAGTCCCAAATCGGAGAGGAACGGCGAACGAGGTCTCTGGCGAATCCGAGAAGGGGGGAACAACACCTGGAAAGAAGATTAGAGGACAGAAAAATAAGGAACGACGCGGGAAGAAACTTACCGGGGGTGCTTTGGCGAACGGGGCCTCGGAAATCTCGGAAAACGCTGGCCGGAGGCGGAGTCCCTAGGGCGCGCGCCAACTCTGAAGAGGACGAAGAAACCGAGGAAGCGCCGTGCACACCCGTCAGACTCAGAGGATGCGTATGGAGAGGCGCTCCGGTATCCCCCACCGACATTGACGCAGTTGAGTTTCCAACTGCGGGCGTCGCGGGCGCGTCTACCTTCATAGCGCTCGAATCCTCCTCCGCCACCCCCTCCATCTCGTCGTCGCCGCCTTCTGCATGCCTCATCACCTCGCCATCTGCGCCCACGGGGAACAGGTCACCAGGAAAAGTCGGGTCGCACGGCGAATTAGGGCGAACCATCTGCGCGAGAACCATTTGAAGGGCGGCGGACGAAGCTCTTGACATCTCCAAACTGCGTTCGATTTGCTCGACCAACGGCGCGTCGGGCGGGAGATCAGGAAGGGCGGCGCCGATGATGGAATTGGCCGTGGCCGCGAGTTGGGACTTGAGGAACAAGTTCGGCGGGACGTCAAGAGTGGCGTCGGTGATTTTCTTCGCCGCCGAGGTCGTCGATGGGGCAATGGGAGCCGTCGGGGGCTGGTCAACGAGCAGGAGGGCAAGTCCGAGGAGGCGGCTGGACATGTCGGTGTCAAGGACGTCCGAATACAACCAGGTGAAATGACGGATCGTCATTTCAAAAATGAACCTGTTCGACTCCGAAATCACACGGTCTGAGGGAAAGGAATACAAGAAAGGTTAACAGAAAGGAGGAGAAGGGAAGTAAAAACGACGGACCCGTCAACTCGAAATCGTACCCCTCGAAACGCTGCACGACTGGCACGTCTCCCGGCACCGAACGCAGTTCGCGTGCATCTCCAGACCAAGACGGGTGCGAACGCAAACCACACCGTTATCCCGTTCCTTCTCGCACTGGCCACAACCCTGTTAAAGAAAGACGACGTCAGCACCTAAAGTGTAAAGGAGGAAAAGGGAATCCAGAAGGGAAGAAACTTACGACGCCGCGCGTCACAAACATGAGCATCGGAAGGTCGGTGAGAGGAATCCGGGCGCGTTCGAGACCCTGCGCAACGCCGACGCAACCCGCGATATCGCTCCAACGCCAACCGTGGGTGTTGACGCGAACTTGGTCCTTCGTGCCATGACTAGACCCGCCGCGCGGCGCATCGCGCATCGGGGGTTCCCAAGACAAAGGCTCGTTAAGGTGGTAGGAGGAGTAGAAGGCGGGGTGGATCCGTTTGTGACGGAAATTCGCGAAACAAGACGGGGTCGGAATGAACGTCTTCAGCTCCTCCTCGGTGAATTTCCGGCTTCCCTTCTTCTTCTTCTTTGCCTTGGGCTTGGCCACGGCCTTCTCCCTCCCCTTCTCCACCTCCGTCTCCTTCCCCTTGCCCTTCGCTTTCGTCGACACCGAAGGAGGTCTCGATGGATCGAGCTCGTCCACCGCCGCGTCGGAACCCATCAACTCGTCTTCGTCCTCGTCGCTTTCGTTGTCATCGTCTTCGTCGCCGGACGGGGACTGGGAACGCTCAACATCGATAGGCGGGACCTCGTATTCGTCGTTGAAGAGATCCTCGGCACGCTGAAACGGTTGCTCAGGGTCATGCACTAAAAACAAACACCAAATCGAACGACTGAGTTTCCCAAACTCACAAAGTGAGATTAGACAACTCAAACGAACAACTAATGCTTAATTCCAACTACACCACACACTCCTAGTACACACAGTCTTGACAAGCCTGACGAGATACGGGTCTTATTGGATCGATAGAAGATCCAAGGGACCAGGATAGAACTTAATTCTCCTTTAGATAACTTGGTTGGCTTCGCTTTTAAGCTTTCAAACGATTTAAGATGCGGTCTATTTGATCTTAATGGACAATTGTGTCAATTAAGTCGAACGGGTGGGGTTTATTGCAAGGTATAACGGCTATTAACCGGCTATTATTTGTTGGACGGTTATCCTGTCCTAGGATGCCACAAAGGTCTTTTATTTGCCACGGAGGTCTTCAGTCAATGCCACAAAGGTCTTCAGTCAATTTGCCACGGAGGTCTTCAGTCAATGCCACGGAGGTCTTCAGTCACTAATTCCAATCCACAACCAACTTGATTCAAATGGAATACAAGCCCCAAAACAATGCCTTAAATACGTAAGGGCCAACAAGCTCCTCACTCTCTCGGGACAGATTTGGTGCTGTACTACACTACTGTCTGCTACTTATATACTACTTGGCCAAGGCCTTACATAATCTACTACCGCTGAGTCACTTGGGGCCATACAAGCATATAGGGGATGTGTCTAATTTACCCTGTCAACTGTCTAATCTATCTCCTCGATCGGCAGATGGGAGGCACTAATTCGATCATTAATTCGATCATTCAACCCCTAAGGGTTCAACCAAGTAGCCAAGGCCTAGATGGGCCCAGACTTCAGGAGTATGGTTGTTCCAGCCCCAGACAACCCCAGACCAGAGGTCTAGACTTGAGTCGAGCATGGAATTGACATGATTCCGAATTAAGAGCATCTTTTGGAATTAAGCACCACAATTGGAATTAAGCATTAGTCATCTATTCCGAATGGTTGTGAACCTAATTCCCAATGGAATTAGACTTGTGCATTCGAGCCCAGCTCCATGCAAGTCTTGGTGCCTTGAGTATAATGTGATGATTACTACTTGATGGATAGTTGCTCTTTGAGCAACTTTGCAAGCTTGGCCAAATTCCAGGCCTATCAACGCGGAATCGGTTCGGGATCTACGCGAAGCGAGGAAAGGATCAGCGCTGTCAAAATTTGCAAGCGATATAGACGGACTTACTAAAAACGGAACGACGGCCGGAGAGCGCGGTTTTCGACGACGACGCGACGGGCACGGTCTTCGACGACGACGCGACAGGCCCCAGAATTAGACGAAGACGAGACGCGCCCAGGATTCGACGACGACACGGGACGCGCGGGGACTGGACGACGCCGCGGGGGGAGCGGTCAAAGTCGAAACAGCGGTGACCGGGGACGCGGACTGGACATGGGAGGCATCACGGGGGGTCGTACCCCCGCTGGTCCCAATCCTCCAACAAATCGTGAACTCGGCCATGATTATTACTTCCGTCGACATCGCCGTGAGAGCTTCGTCCCGACGTTCAAGGTAGTCGGCGACGACTCGGGACCGGTGCGCCTCGCGGCGAATGTACGCAGTGCGGGCTTGGGCGCGGCGTCGGCCCCAGGCGTTCCTCTCATCACGGTGTCGAAGTTGCGCTGCTGCAGGGCCTCCCTCGATTGTTCCTCTGCCACAAACTGAAGAACTTGTCGTTCCGGCGCTGCATCTCCTCCAGATCCTCCTCAGTGTGCCCATAACCTCGACCTTCTGGGGCTCCGTCACGGGGGGTTGTTTAAACTGAGGGGCGGGATCGCGGGGATCATCAAAGACAGGGTCGTTGAGCAGGGGCTCAGTCGCGGGGTAATCGGGCATGAGGGGTACGCCTTGACAAACGCATCGATGGTGTTGAAAGCGGAACGAACCCAACGAAACAGCGCTTTCCCGTCAACCTGCCCGATCCCCCCAAAGCCGTTTGAATAAAATGACCCTCCTTCGAATCCCAAAATGCGGGCGCGCTGAAAGTATCATCGGACCCTATCATCAACCTCGGACTCTCTCGAAACTGGGCGCGAAATCAATGATAGGTTGTCGGTGGAACGATCTTCCGGAGGATAAGGAGCGGATTTGACAACGTCAACCTCGAAATCAAACACCGCGTCGTTGATATCG